>CM037852.1:148110838-150619495 GCA_021234595.1 Delia radicum
TCCTTGAAGAATTCTTCAATTTTGTCACATGACAGTGGTGCACACCACCACTAAACCAGTCACTATAAAAAAAAAAAAAAATATGTAGGTACATTATTTTATGCTGGGCAATCGATTGAGACTATCTTATTTTAAAATCGGAGAGGGGTCGTCCAAAAATTTGCCAATTTTGATCGTTTTCATATGGAATTGCTCTATATTTAAAAATTCTCCAAGAAAAAAACATAAAAATTAAAAAAAAATAGCTCAACTTAAAAAAATCACCAAAATGTAAAAAAAAAAAGAAAAATCGCCGGAAATTAAAGAAAAATTACAAAAATTAAAACTGTTTTTGAGATATTTTCTACACTGAGGTAAAATATTTTCAAACATTTTTTTTATATATGACATGAACTAAGCATTTCTAAGCATACTAAATCCATTCGCGTTTAATTCCCTATGGGGAAATGAGGAGTCAATTGACCTAAAAGTGACTGGTTTTTTTGTTAAAGAATGACTTATCACAGACTGGTATAATTTAATACTGAAGTGGGTTAAGCAGTGTCAACTGTCCTAAAATTACCAATCCTGTGACTGGTAAAGGGAGGACATACCACTTAACCAGAATGCTTATTAACAAGAAAAAGCAGTTGGCCAGAATTTTACCCATGGCAAGCTGTTTAGTTTTCGTTTATTTTTATGCCCAGCTTTATGCCCCACACACAGAGAAATAAAGTGCCAACCGAATTGAAAAGTGCATTTTAATGGTAACAACTTATAAATTCAGTTAGTGCAACGATATTTACATAAGATTTCTGAATATTTTCAGTGCTACAACTACCATTCAGTTGAATTAACCGAACTTTTGTTGTGAAGACTAATGTTAAGTTGTGCCAACCAACTGAATTTCGTAGTAACCCAATTTAAGTCGAAGTAACCGAATTTCAGTTTGCAAATAGCAAAATTTTTCTCTGTGTGCATCTTTGGTTAGTCCTGTGGCATGCCACTATGTGGTTTAAAGTAGACAAATGACCCCCTCCTATGACAAGCCCATGTTAAAGTTGCCAGTTGTTTACATAGGGTAGGGTTTAGCAGAGGACCGGTCTCTGGCACGAAGGGACCGATCCTGTGGCACACGCAGGACCGGTCCCATTTCCCATAGGGTTATTTATCTTAAGTGGTGCAAAACATATGGCGATTTTAAGTTTTAAAGCAAATTTAAAAAATTTAAATTACAGGTTTTTCTAAGATTAAATGAAATATACATCAAATTATAGATCTCATTGCAGTTATCACATTATAAAATGTATAATATAATACAAAAAATAAAAAAATACACTCAAAACTTAAAACTTTATTTCGGAAAATACGCATTTTTGCCGGTTTCATGATATTTAGTGTGTTTAGGGTTACTTATCTGCAGGAAGTCATATTTAAATACTTTTTAATTCGGAAAACTAAAATTTTATATAAGGATGCTTTTTGAGGTTATGAAAAAAATGTTTGCCTCAGTAAAATTTAAAGTTCTTAGAATTTTGTAATGCCTTTTCGATTTTAATCTCATTTAAATATTTTATTTGATGTACGTTTTGGCGGCATTGATACAGCGCTTTCGTGTCACAGAGCGAAACGTGTTGAATGGACTTATAAATTTAGTTCGTCTTAAGGATTCACTCTAGATACCGAACTTTGTTCTCAAGCCATGTTTCATATAAAATCCAAAAAAATTCGCCAAAATTTTTTAAAAAGTTCCTAAAATTTTTTCGTTAAACATTTTTAAATAGATTTTTAACTCGGAGGTGCTGTTTACAAAGTAACTCAGTTCACGCGATACGCCACGCAAAAAAACCTATATTTTCAAAAATTGATTCTTATAAAAATCAAAAAAAAAAAAAATTTCGCAAAATTTTGAAAAGTATTTTAAAATATTTTCATTAAAAATTTCTAAAATGGATTTTTGACTCGGAGGTGCTTTTTACAAAGTAAATCAGTTCACGCACTAAGCTAGCCAATTTCAAGCATACTTGTGAATGTCAGATGCAAAAACATTACATTTTCAAAAATTTACGTTAATTCCTTATAAGTTTGTGATGTTTGTATCCCGTAACTTATGCGCTGCCATCAACCTCAAACTATATCAAATTACACCATTTTTTAGAGAATGTTCTCAAAACTCAATTCCATTAAACAGTGCAAAAACTATATGGTAAAAACTGTGTAAGTTTAAAAATCGGAGAATTTTGGTTTCACTTGTAAACCACCATACAACTTTTCACCAAGCAGTGATATGGAAATTACTTTTTCTGTTAATGTGAGTACACGTGAGTCCATTTTGTATTAGTTTGGATCTAAAGTTAAAAACTATGAACAAACTAAATTTATAAAAAAAAAATAAAATTTTGTTGGTCTTTTCAAATTTTAGCCAGTTTTTCAAATATTAGAGATTTTTTAATTTCGGCGATTTTTTCCATCTTTAGATATTTTTTTTAATTTTGGTGATTTTTTTCAATGGCCGTTTTTTTATAATTTTAATGATTTTTTTAAATTTTGTTATTTTTTTTTAATTTTGGCGATTTTAATTTTTATTTTAGCTTTTTCTCCCCAATTTTTGGCGATTTTTTTTTTTTGCAAATTTTAATTAAATTTTATTAGTATCTACTAAAAATTTGTTTGAAATTAAAAACAATATTCAATTGAAATTTTATAGATATGATTAGAAACTTAATTGAAAATAAAATAGATACAAATTATTATAAATGATACTACAATTTCCTTAATACACTCAAAGGAAAAGCTTCTTCATATTTATGAAATGTTTCATAATTTTTCGCCCCTATTTAACGTTTCATAGTATTTATGAAATATTTCATAAAAATCAAATTTCGTCATATTTATGAAATGCTTTTACTATATAACTAAAGGATATTTTGCATTAGTAAGGATTTTATTATTTTTTTGTAAAAAAATTCATTCAGTATTGTCTTTATAATTCTTGTTATTTATGAAATGTTTCATAAATATTGACAAAATTGTTACATTGGAAGAAAATTGATAAATTTGATTCCTGTTATTCTCTGGGTGTAGAACCGAACTCAATTAAACTTTGTATAAAGAAATATTTTAATTGAAACTTGATTTTAGTTTTTTTTTTTTTTGTGCACTAAATAACTATAATCTAGCTTTTTTAACTATAAATAATTAAAAAAATTCTAAGAAAAATAATTAGACCATAAATAGCCAGTGAATATTTAGTTTTTTATTATGAATACGACTGTTATTTTACAAGAACATTAGCAAATATTAAACAAATTAAAAATATTTAATATAGAAAATCTAGAATATAAAGACAAGTTTGTGTAGAATTTAGTTTTCTATTAAAAAAAAAACATGTAGACAGAGAATTGCAAACACATAAAGTCCAAAACTAATAAACTCAGCGATTAACTTATAAAGTCCGATTTGATTCGAAAATTCTTCCCGTCACAACATGTCAGTCATTCGTGTAGTAAACGGTTATGGTAATTTTTAACTGTAATTGTAGTTATTTTACTATGTAAAATAAGTCATTAAAAAAATAAAAACAACTAACCAAAAATACCGCATTTTAGCAACAGTTGTTTTGTGTAGTTATTTTGGCAACTTTGCAGAAAGCTGCAAAAAATAATGAAATGCGTTTTTTGTAAGTAAGTTTTAAGAATTTTTATTGTAATATATATTTTTTTGATTGAATAGTAAAAAAATTAAAAAACCTTTTATGAAGAATGTTTAAGCTACAAACGCAGAGAGTTTAATTTCCAATATATATAACCAGTGGGTTGCTATTCACCTCAGTCTCTCTCAATCTGCCCTCTTTTTTTTTTTTGTTCGTATACCCGAACCGAGCAAATTAAAACATGATACAGAAATTTAAAAATTTAAAATTAATTTGTATCATGATTTTGAATAACAATTTAATAAATGTTTATTATGAAATTGTAAATAGAGACGGAGGAGATTAGAAAAATAAACAAAATCTAAAAATAGAATGTTTGTGATGTTAGTGTTGTCACTTCTGAGTATAATATACAATAACAGAAAAAAGCTAATAGGAAAGAAAACTGCAATTTAGCTGCATTAGATTCGAGGCCATACTTGAGTGTGATCGCTAAACGGTCATGACTTGGTATTGTTACGTTTGTAATGTAAGATGAGCGCAGGTTTTTGATTCTTACAGTCGCAGGTTGTTGAAAAATTTATCATATAGAGACAATCTGACAATTATAAGACACAAATAATACTACAATTTAAATGACTCATGAGCCTGTCCATAAAAGGTAGAAACTAGTCTAGTCTGATTTAAAATTAATAACCTCAACATTTCGAAAATTATTTAAGTTCGAGGCCATACTCTATTTCTTTATTAGGATATTGTCCTTACAAATAATCTATAGAGTTTTTTTTTTTATTTTTAATAAAAATTATATCAAAAATGCTTATTTATTTTAAATTTTAACGATAAAATAAGCAAGATTAAAATTTAAATATATTACATTTTAATAGGAAAATAACCAAAATATAAGCAAAATATAAGTTAGAGCTAGTTTTTTGGGATGTAGTTCAACCTTGTTTATAGTTTTTAACGAAGTTTAAACTTAAAATGCTGTTTTTGAGATCAAGTTTATTATATTTTAATTGTTAGTTTAACCGGCCAGCGTTGGCCGTTTAAACTAAGTTTTGAGTTGTCAAATCATAACAGCTGTGAATGAAAATTATACATAAATAAAGCAGCTGTTAACTAAAAGTCCAAAAAAAAACAATATATACGAAATTTTGAAATGTGTTTTATTTTATATAATGATTTGGAGTTTTATCAGCGCTTCCGCTCGTCCTAAACCATCGGCTTATATTTTTACATTTATTTTAGAGTCCATTTTATATTTAAATACAACCAATATTAAACAAAAGAAATATTTAATTGTTGGGCACAAAATAAACAAACATTTTTTTTTCTATGCGCGTTGTTTTGTTTGTTTTTTCATTTTTGACATTCGCAAGTGCTACCATATTTCTTTTGAAAATGGCATTACTCTTTTGGTGTAAAATATGGTAATCTTATTTAATTTGAGATTTTTTAAACCATCACTGAAAAACAGCATGGAGGTTTAAAAGCAGTTTATATCTTATTTAAGTTTAACTAAACAGCTGTAAAACTAAGTTTGATCGTCCTCCCAAAAACTGGCTCTTAGTGTTTTAAGCAATAATTTTTTATCAACTTGCATTTGCTTGCCCGAGTTCGGTATTTTGTTGCTGAGAGGCGTGGGAAGTGTCGTCTCTCTATTTGTATATACTCTTTGGTGAAACATACAACGCTTATCCATATAGTATATTAAGCCTGATCTGGTTATTCTAATTATAAAATCTAATATGACAATAACATATTCGATTTTTGGACTTGAGGTTAGAACAATATTCTAACTAAATATATGAAAATGTTCGTTAAATTTTGGAAAAAAAAGTTTCATTGATCTACTGAAAAATTTCATAATTTTCGATCAACAAACTTCTCTCTGTGCAGGGCTCGAAAGTTCGTTTGTTGTCGTTAGCTGAAACCCAGAGTTAACCAAATATTTTTGCCAATCAATAAATTTGGCTTAAATGGCAACGATTTGCTCACTGAAAAAAATTTACAGTTGCTACATGACAGTTGTTTGTGTAGTAATTAGTAGTAGTTGTTTTAACTGCAACAGTTGTTTTCTATAAAATAATAAAAAACAACTAAGTTGACAATTATTGTGAAAAACAAATGAAGAAAACTACTGCATTTTTTTAACAGTTGTTTTAAAGCAGTTATTTTAGTAAACAACTACCAAAACAGTCATTTTTATAAAATTTCATTATATCTCCAATACATATAAACGTTATAGCTGGAATATCGTAGGAAACACAAATTTGTATTGTAATTAAAGAAAAAATATTTTTTTTTATTAAAATATAATACCAATAAAATAACTGTTAAAAACAGTAGTTTTTACTAATTTTTACAGCTGCTTCAAAATTGTTGTAGTAAAAAGTGATCAGTTGTTTTTACGACATTGTTAGTTGTTTTTACTACATTTGTTACTAGTTTTTCAACAGTTAAAAACAACTACATTTTTAGTTATTTTTATTTTTAACTGAAATTACAATTGCTTTAACTAACATTTTTAATGTAAAACTGTTTTGAGTGTTAATGCATATTTTACTATAAATGTATATTTTGACACGTTTTGTTACATATTTTTGATATAAATGCATATTTTGCAGTAAAATGCAGTAAAAAATATGTTGATTTTAATTAAAATATGCATACTTTATAAAAAAAAATTTATAATAAATGCATATTTTTAAAACTTTAAGTTGAAATTTTACTAATTTTTACAGTTGTTCAAAATTGATGTAGTAAAAAGTGATCAGTTGTTTTTTACTGCCATTGGTACTTGTTCACACAGAGAAATAAAGTGCCAACCATATTGAAAAGCGTATTTTATTTCCAACAACTTATAAATTCAGTTACTTCAACGATATTTACATTAGATTTCTGAATATTTTAGGTGTTGCAACTAAAATTCAGTTGAATTAACCGAACTTTGTTATGAAAACTAATGTGCATTTGTACCAACCGACTGGAATTCGTAATAACCTAATTTGAGTCGTAGTAACCGAATTTCAGTTGGCAAATAGCTAAATTTTTCTCTGTGTGTTTTTTACTATATTTTATAGTTGTTTTTTCAACAGTTAAAAACAACTACATTTTTAGTTCTTTTAACTGCAATTATCTTTGTCGCCGCTTTGACTGAAATTACAGTTGTAATTTGTTGATTTTAATTAAAATATGCATACTTTATAAAAAAAATCTATAATAAATGCATATTTTTAAAACTTTAACTGCAAATTTTAAGATTTTTTATTCATATTTTATGTGCTTACATATAACACGATTATAAATACATAAACTTTCTATAAATTCATTAACTTCCTTAATTATTAACTGATTGAGGTTATGTTCCCAGGTAACTTTTGCATCGTCCGTTTGTACTTTTATTTTGTTCTTTGACTATTATTGATTCGCCAAATCCGAATTCAAGTTATGTAAAATTTTACTGTTTACATGTTTTTTTTATAATTCATATAAATCGCCCTGATTTTTAATCTCCAGATTTATGTTGTTATTTTATTTCAATCAAATTCCACTTTTTGTTTTTTTAATTTGAAAGAAATATTTTTTTCTCCGTCATATTAGAAAAAAGGTATTTTTTCAAGCAAAAAAAAAACATGGGAATTTTTATGAAGTCAAATATATCCTGTGAATAAAATCCGAATAAAATGTGTTGGAATTTTATAAAATTAAAAAATCTCTCTCAAACAAATTAGTTTTTAAAATTAAAAAAGTTATATAACTATTATTTAGTGTAAATTTATACATTCCTTTTTTTCCTATAGCAGCTTTTTATGTAAATCATTCCTCCCCACGTCCCTAGTGAGTCTATTACAAAGTTTAGTTTTTTTTTTTAAATATAATTCCTTTTAAAGTATTTTTTAGTATTTTTTTTTTTCAACTTTTTTTACATAAATAATGGCTTCTTTTTAAAAGACATGATTAGTTTGTATTATTTTAAATAAATATTAATATTAATTACTATTTATAAGAAAAGTTATAAAATTAAGGCTTTTTCGTTATAGAAAATTTTGAAAATATAAGTTTTTTCTTTTATAATACATATTTTAAAAGTTTAAGTTAAACTCAATTACATACTATAATACAAATGAAAACGCTAAAACAACAGAAACAAATGAAAAAAAAAAAAATAAAAAAAGTGCAATTAAATAAATTAAAAAAAAAAAATAACATTTTCTTTGCATATTGTTTTTTTTAATGAAGACACCATAAATAAAATAATACTTTAAATAATATTTTTTTATAAACAATAGATAACAATTTTTCAAGAAATATTTTTAACAGAAATTGTGAATGTCAATGAAAATTAATAATTTTTTAAACAGAATTTTTAATAAATAATAACATAAAGTAAATCAATAAATACACAGATAAAAACTTAAATCAAGTTTCAATTAAAATATTTGTTAATTCAGTTAAAAGTTTAATTGAATTCGGTTGTATTAAGTAAATTATTGTAGCAATTAATATACCAATAAAAAATAATTTGTAACTGTTCAATTGATTTTAATTTCAATTAAGATTTTAATTATATCTATTAAAAATTTAAAAGAATGTTGTTTTTAATTTCAAACAAGTTCTTAGTAGATGCTATTAAAACTTTAATTAAAAAACAAAAACCCTCTAAAAATTGAGGGGAAAAATCGCTCAAATTGGAAAAAATTACAAAAAAAAATTAAAAATTGTGACCAAAATTAAAATTGGAAAAAAATCTTCAAAATATAAAAAAAACAAAATTGAAAAAAATTTTCAAAATTACAAAAAAAAAAACATAAAATTTAACAAAAGCGCTTAAAAAAAAACTTCAAAATTTTAGAATACAAAACCAATATTGAAAAAAAAATCGCTAAACTTGATAAAAAAACAAAATTTAAAAAATCACCCTAAATAAAATTTATTACATCCCTATCTCGTAAATATTTTTCATTGTTAAAATTTTTTTTTTAATTCAACAATTTTTTAATTTAAACACTTTCTTAAAATCAGCTTAATTTTTTTTATAGCGATTTTTAATTTTTTGAAATTCAATAGATTTACTTTAAATTTTGGTAAATTCATTTAAATTTGATGACATTTTTAAATTTTTACCGCTTTTTTGTTAGTTTTAGAGATTTTAATCAATTTTGGAGAATTTTTTATTTAAAATTTTGACGATTTTTTACAAATATTACCGAATTTTGGTGAATTTTTTTTTTCTTTAATTGTGGCAGTTTTTTCAATTTGTTGTCATTATGGGTTAAAAAAAAACTGGAATTTTTGTATGCACCAAATTTATTTTCCATTAAAGATTTTAAAGATATTATTAAACTATGATGTGAGCAAGATTATTCAAGTTCAAGATCTTTTGTTTTTTGTTAAACAAAAAACCGTGCAATGTTTATTTAGTAATTAAAAATTGTCTTCATCCGCTAATTTAATGCAGACTTTATCTATTGACAGGTCCTAACATGTGTCCTTTTGCGTCACCGAAAATCTTCAGAGGACCCAGGTAGAAGGGGTATAAGATTTACCCAAATTATTTAATTTGAAAGAAAAATATCAACGCTTTACCCGTATTGTTACCAACTATCAAGTTTTCTTTACTTGATAGTTGGTAGCGTGCTGGCTTATCAGTGCGGGGGTCGTGGGTTCGATTCCCACCAGAGGCACTGGTCTGTTTTCGCTACAACCCGCCGAAGGCCAAAGTAGCTAGTGCTCGGTTAGGATAATAGTATATAATTTGTAATTATATGATTATTAATTAATAATAAAAAAAAACAAAATTGGAAGAATTGAACAAATTCAAATGAAAAATAAAACATTTTTATGGTCCTCTGAAAATTTTCGGTGACGAGAAATGAAACATGTTAGGACCTGTCAGTAGATAAAGTCTGCATTAAATTAGCGGAAGAAGACAATTTTTAATTAATCATAAACATGGCACGGTTTTTTGTTTAGCAAAAAACAAATGATCTTGAAGTTGAACAATTTTGGTCACATCATAATTTATGATAAAAGATCGAAAAATAAACTTTAGGTTTAAATTTTTTAAAATTTAAAAGTAAAACATTTGATATTATTAAACTTTTAACTGAAAATGATTTCTCAAAAAACAAACAAAGGTTTAATTGAAATTTATTGACAATAGTTTTTTCTGTGTATGATAAAAAAATGAAAATATAATTTTAATTTAAAACCATATTATTTTATTTTAACTTTGTTTTAATGTTTAGCATATTTTTTTTATTGTAATGTCGGTTTTTTTATGAATAAAATACATTTTTTGTCCTTCATTTCATTTGGAAATATTTAAGCATATTCATACTTTTTTATAAATTTTTATGAATTTATTTTTTTTTTTTGTTAGTTTATCATAATTTATATTTTATTAAATAAAATATGAAAAATACATAAAATAAATAATAAATAGTTGTGCCTCTTTAAACAAAAAAAAAAAACAAACTAAGCAAAATATGTTAAATTAGTATTAGAAATATAATAAATCGAGATAAACCGTAATCGTAAATATTTGACTGGCCGCCTTTAAAAACAAATAAATTATTTAATGCACTCATACATAAATATCACTAAAAATATATAAATTTATATATTAGAGTTCGTTAGAAAACTTTGTTTTTTTGGGATATCATCACTTTTTAAAATGTTTTTGCATCAATAAAAAATTGAGTTTTTATTTTTTTTAAATTCCTACTCTTTTCAAATGCGTGCGGCAGCCAAAAACGCTGATTTAGGGTCCCATTTCCTACAGAGCAAAAACAGCTGTATTTATATGAAATTTTGATACAAATTTCGATTCTATTCTACACCAAAAATTATTTTCAAAAAACCTTTTTTTCCCGTTTTAAAAGTGCATCATTCAGGAAACAGAGTGGTAGGAAAAAATTAAATTTTTTCAAAAAACTTATATAGTATTTTTTTATGACACACAATCAAAAGGCATTTTTAGCTGAGAAAAATAATGCAAAACATTTTCGTTTTATGGTAAACTAGTAAAAAGTTATTAAGTTTTAAAAATATATCGGACCGCGATATATTAAAATGTTTGTAGCATTTTTCGTAGCTCAAAATACTTTTTCATTGTGTGTGTTAAAAAATATAATTTTAATATTTTACCAAAAATTATATCTTTTTAGCGGTTCGCGATATATGAAAAATATTTGTACTACTAATCTCAGTTGGTGATATATTTTGATTGCGTGTGATTAAAAAAATTAATTTTAAAAGTTTTTGAAAAATTGCCAAAACGGTTAGACTTTAAAAACTGGGAAAAAATGTTTTTTTAAAATAATTTTTGGCATAGAATCGAATGTCGAGTTTAGAGTTTATATAAATATATCCCTTTTTGTTCTTTAGTAAAAGGGACCCTAAATCTGCGTTTTTGACCGTAGTGCGCATGTGGAAGGAGTTGAAATTTAAAAAAAAATAATTACGCCATTTTTTTTATTGGTGCAAAAACCGTAAAAAAAGTGATGATATCCCAAAATCAAATGTTTGTAATGATCTGTATATATATATTTTAATCACTATAGTTTATTATAAAATGTTTAATTTAAATCATATCCGCATAAAAAAAAATCAAATATATTTTAAAATAATATACAACATTATTAATGTATGAAATAATTCATTCCATAAATTTATTTAACATTTACACATGAATACATACAAACATACATAATTAAAATATATAAGAAAATAAATAATTATTTTAAATAATATACAAACGAGAATTTTATTCAAAATCACCAACACGCAGAAAAAACTGGTGTTTCTTTATAAATGCCTGGCCTAAAAAATTTCGCTAGCATTGAAGTGATACCAATATAAGGGGCGAAAATGCTCAAGATTGTGCTATGTTAAATATACATTGATAAACATTAATAAAAAATATGCTATGTTAAATTTACATTTATGATCTTTGGAAAATAAAATATCCCAGGTAGAAAAATGCAAACGGAAAAGCGTTGGCAAAGCACTGTATATGGTGGTACAAGCATTGTCAGAACGTCCGCTTCGGTTGGCCGTTTGTTTTTTGAAACGTTTGGAAGGTATTGGCAGCAATGGTAAAATAAGTGCTCTGCCAACCCTGAAATGATCACGTCAATCTTCGGTTGGCCGTTTTTATTTCGAAAGGTTGTATTTCGAAGCGTTGGCAAAACAATATGAAAAGTTTTATAATAGTGGGCAATAAAAAGAGCTTTTCCTTTTACTACCAGAAAACAGAGTCCTATTTAGAGTATATTTATGTTTGTAGTATATTTTCATTTACACAGAAAAAAATTACAAAATACTGTTTGTAAAATCAAACATGTCTCCGTAGAGTATTTTTGTAAATACAGAAAAATATTTTTTAAAATTTCACCAACAATTGGACTTTGTAAATACAAACACCCTTTTGCGGATTTTTTTTGTAATTTTGATTTTTTTTTTTTTACTATTTTTTATATGGAGAACTACAATTTACAAGCTTTTCAAAAACCAAATTTGTTGAAAATTAATTTGAATTTAAAAATGATTGATTTTGAATTTACAAATTCCATTGTTGGTGCCTACTGTTTTTTCTGTGTATGAAATAAAATAAATAAAAATCAAAAATATTAAATTATTTCGAATTGCAATTAATCAAATTTTTTGATTTTCATTTTGTTGAATAGTGAATTTTATCGTTGATCTATAAGTTTATGTGTGAGTTTTTATTCGTTCCGTTTAAGATCATGACAAATTTTTCTCTAAATTAACAGAAAAATTATAATTTTTATATGATAATTTACTTTGACTATTAGAAAAAAAAACACAGAAAAAGTTATTAGACACTAGCATGAATGGAATACATTTTCTGACCCACTACGGTCTTCATCAACATTCTTCGTGCCATTTAGTGTTAATCGTAAATATCTTCTATTTAACTCACACGTTAAAGGAATTGGGTAACTTTAAATCCCACATTATCCCACATGTTGTTAAAAAATTTAGTTAAATATTATAAATAAATTCAGTTAAAATTTATAAATATAAAATGTAATGTAACAGATTTTGCCAAAAATAAAAAAACTGAAACTTTGTATTTTTTTAGTTTAAATTGAGAAGCTAAAAAAACCTTTTCCACGAACATTTTTTATGTTTTTATGAAAAGTAAAAGTGATTTTTTTTTCTTAAGGTCTAGATTTTCCAATTCTACAAATTAAAACCATTTTTTTTTTTGTTTGAAATTTATAAAATATCGACGTAATTTTCCATTTACAAAATATTTTATACTTTAAAATTTTCTACATAAACGGTAGTAAATTAGGTGAAACAAGTACTGGGGAAGCTCTTTCGTCAAACGTTGATAGAGCACTTTAAACCAATGTTTTAACAGCAGTTTTGTTTCATATACAGTTGTAAATTTTGTAAAACATGTACTGGAAAAACCCTTCAAGTAGGTGTTGGTAAAGCGCTGTAACCTTATGTTTTGCCAGTATTATTTTTTCATATAAAGTCGTAATTTTTGTAAAAGAAGTAGTGGAAAAGGACTTTCCATAAACGCTGGTGTCGTTGACGATAGTTGTAATTCCTTTAACTAAATTATAATAATTTTTGTCAGTGTTTGAACACTTTGTATATTTTTTCATTAGTTTTCATAGAATTTGTTTTTCTAATAATTTGTTTGTTTTTTGTCATGAAAATTTATTAATTGTGTATTTGTCGGGAGAACAAAATTTGAACATAAGTTTTTTATAGAAATTTGGAAATCAAATTTCGCAGAAGTTTTATTTACGCTCAACGAAATCTGCCAGAGCACATTCAAACGATGTTTTCCCACAAGTATTTTTCCATATACACAGAAAAAACTAAAAACGGGTTTCAATTAAAAATTTTATTGAAACAATTAATATTTTAATTGATTTTGCACCTACGACTGAAATGATAGTATTAACTACAAAAATTTGCAGACAGTTTATTAAAACTCTTTGAATTAAAATAATAATAATATTAATTAAAAGAGTTATTGTTTTTCTTTACAATCTCAATTAAAAAGTTACGTTAAATTGATTAAAACTTTAATTGAAACTTGAGAAGAAAACAATGGTAGTTTTAATTGAAAACTCGTATTTTTTATTTTTGTTATGCCCCCCATTAAATAAAAAAAGAAATTTAGGTTTGTAAATTAAATTGACATTTTATTTATAATAAAATTAAAGCTTTTTAATATAAAAATGTATTATAAGAAAGCAAATAAAAGTAAAGACAAAATTTGTTTTTGCTTGTCTTGAACTTTTTCTTGTAATTAAATTCTTTTCTTAAAAAAATCACACACAACTTTAAAATGATAGTTTAATGACACTTATACTTATTGAAAATTTAATTATTTACAAAAATAATAGTTTATTTAAATCCACATGTGCACTTTTATTACCACAGATAAAACACGAAACTAAATTATGTTTTCGTGCGTACACGAATATCTCAACAAAAAGAGTGTTGCAAACTCTAGTGAAATAACTACGATTTTGCGTGTATTTGAAATCGGTAAACTATTCAACTTATTAAAAGTTAATCATTTGCGATCTTTTTTCTTTTTATTTACAAATTAAATAAATATTGAAATAATTAAACCTTTGTTTGATTATTTAATCTAAATAAAATAACAAAAAATAGTTTGCCCAATTTTTAAAAATGTTGTTTACATTTTGTCAACACTGTATGGATATCTTAGAAAATTCAATAAATTTTTTAATTGAATCAATTAAAAAAATTGTTTAAATTGCCATTGATATTCAAACAATCGATTAATTAGATATTTTTGGCCCATAATTTTTTCTGTGTACGGTCGTAAATTTCGTAAAACAAGTACTGGCAAAGACCTTTTGAAAACGTTGCTAAATCACTTTTAGCAGATGTTTTACGAGCGTTTGTTTTCCATAAACAGTTGTAAATTTTGTAAAGCAGCTATAGGCAAAGCACTTTTAGCAAACGCTAGCAAATCATTTCAAATAAGTGCTTTCCAAAGATTTTTCTTTGCTATTACTCTTAACCAAAGCTCTGTCAGTGCTTTGTTTTTTGTGCCATCATGAAATTTCCAATAAAAAAGGATAAATTATAAAAATCACTTAGAATTTAGTTTGAAAAACTCAAATTAATATGGCGAATTTATTTATCTAACTTAAAAGCATAATGGAGGTGGAGTTTCTTAAGATTTTTGTTTCTAAAAAAAAGGTGAAATACGAAAAATTATAAAGAATGTAAATACTTTTTTCTATAGAAATACTAAAAATAGATAAATTATAATTGAAGAGCTTATTGTAAAACCATGATAAGTCACATTTACAATTTTCTAGTTTTCGCTGTTTTGTAGACATCCGTTGATTAAATATTGAATGAAGTCTTGCTTAAACACTTGTCACACATACATAGAGTATAAAAGTCCAACAATAGTCATATTTCCTAAATTTATTCACTTTTTAAAATGCGAAAGCTAAACAAAACTTAAATGTGGCTTATCAAGTTTTTACAATAAGCCCTTCAATTGAAATGTTTCTTTTTCACACACATGTAAGGAATAAAGTATATGGTACGGAGTACCAAAGTTACCTTTCATAAAAATAATTTATAATGAAAATGAAAATTATTCAAGTTCGAGGACATACTCTATATTTCTTTATTAGGATATTGTCCTAACAAATAATCTATATGCAAAACATCAAGCATATAAACTAGTTTTCTCACTAAATGAGAACTAATATATGAGCTCGAAGTTAAAGAATATCACCATTGATCAACAAATAAATTAAAAACTTGTTTGATGTGTGCAAGGTCTACCTTTGGTAGATATTCAATACACGTTTTTTCCCCCTTTTTATTTGTACACTTGTTTTGTTTAAAAACAAAATGTACATGGCGAGTAGTAAACAATAGCGAGTAGTAACAATTCATAAGAAAACATAGCATAAAAACATTAAAAAAAAATTTTTTAATTAAGGAATTCATCGTACAAAAGTAAAAGTCTAAATCGATGCGTTTATTTTTCTGTTCTGAGCTTGATTCATATAAATCGATAACCCTCTCTACAGTTTCATTTGGCAATATTGCTGATTTTTTATGAAATGATCTAAAGTTTGTTGGATCTTTTTTGCAAATATATTTCCTTGCAACAATTAATAGCGTCGGCATTCGGAGTCGGCATAACATTTCAGTTTTTAACTGCGATCTTCGTCCGGATCATTATTTTGAAAAATGTCCATTGCTTGCGATTTCAACTGCCTCGCTTTGGAGATATTAGCTCTTTGATTACTGCTTCACACAGCTCGTGTTAAAAAAAAAATTGTGTTTCGACAAATATTTTCATATTAACGACGCAAATCGAAGCATTTGCTAAGCAACTTCGAAGCCATGCGACGCAAACTGAAACATAAACGACGCAACTTCAAAGCCATGCGACGCACACTGAAACATAAACAACGCAACTTCAAAGTCACAGAAAATTTTAAAAAGACGCATCTTCGGGTTATGAGTGTAACTAAAAATTAAAAGAATAACTTGAAAATATGCTTTTGTTCTAAAAACATCTAACATATGCTCAAAAATAGTATTTTTTTTACAAAAAACATGATCTTAAGAATCCAAAAAATATGTTATTTAGAGCAAAATATGCAAAAAAACATGATACAGTATATTTCTGGTTGCCCTGGTTATAGTCAATGAATCGAAACCAATTTATGTTGGAAAGTGACCAAATATTTAAGTAAATCTCAAGGATTAAATTGTTACATTAAAAATTTTATGATCCTTAAAAGCTCATTAAAATATCTTTTAATATTTGAGCCATAATTATCAATTTAAATCAATAAAATCATAAATCGCTTTTTATAAATACACCACATTGAAGTTTTTGGTTCCCCATTTGGAAAAAAATATCTAATATTTTTAACATAAGGAAATGGGACCTGAAAGATCACTTTACAAATAATAAAGTGTACTATAGAGATATACACACAGAGAAAAAACCGAATTAAAAAGTAGTGTCCGACCGTACAGTTCGGCCAGAAAATGCATTTGGTATGTATTAGATGCTATTTTGAGTGTCAAATTTGAAGAAAAGTCTGTAGTTAAGCAATGAATTCACTGTTCGGCCTCAGAAAGTTCGGCCAAATCGAAAATAGTTCGGCGGCCGAACTTTTAACTTTATAGCTAAACTTCGGCTTTTCTCTTAAATTTTATACACAAAATCGAATTAAATCGGCTCAACAAACATGTTTCCAATACCAAAATTTCTCATCATTGCCTCTAGATATCAAAAAACCGACAAAATATAGTTTTTTGGCCGAACTGTTCGGTCGGACACTATTAAAAAGTTTATTTTGGTGTTAACAACCAATCAAATCGTTTAGTACATCCATATTCAAATTTGTTTTCTGAATATTTAGGTTGTTGCAACTAACATTCAGTGGTATTAACCGAATTTTGTTGTGAAAACGCATATTCAGTTGTACCAACCAATTTCAGTTGTAGTAACCCAATTTGAGTCGTAGTAACCGAATTTCAGTTGGCAAATGTCAAAATTTTTCTCTGTGTGAATGCAAAAAAAAAATCTAGCACTCCTTTTCCTCCATCTAGCACTTTCTAGCACTATTTTTTCAACGATCTAGAACTACTCAACTTTCAACTTATGGCAACACTGGTTATGGTTTTACTTTTCTTAGAGCTAGTTGGTACAAGTTAGATAAGTTTTTATAACAACAACTTCTACTTCGTGTTTAGTACTCCTATTTAGTACTTCTATTTTCTTTTCCCCGATTGCAACTCTCATCTCAGCTAATTAGTTTGTAATCTAACTTTATACGAAACGGTTGTTCGCTAATTGTGTGTTGCAACTTAAAAAAAAAAAGTGTGTTAAACTAGCAAAGAAAATTCATAATTATTAAATAATGTGGCCTTAAATAAAAATTAATAAATTCCTTGAAATATATATTCGTTAAATTTAATAATTATTTAGTTGCATCTACGTCTCGGTCTATGATTTTATATTTTCGCATAGCTCGTGAGTTTCTTTTATTGCATTTATTAAAAAATGTCGCAAAATTTTACATTTCTTTATAGTGCGCTCGTGTTTTTTTTTTTTTTTGTAGTTTAAAAGTTTGTGGTTTTGTTGTCTTCTGTTAGAACAACAACGGCTACTTTTTATTTAGAGCTCCTCCTCTTCCTCATTGCAAATTTTAAGCTCTGCTTCTTAGTTGGCGAGCAAATTTTATACGAAACGGTTATTCGGTAATTAAATAATTTGTCTCTCGGTAAAATTATATTTCCCCACAGTTCGAGTGTTCGTTAAAAGGTTGTGTTTTTTTGTTGTTGGCATCTTTTGTTATTTCTCACTGGTACAAGCAAAAACTTTAATAACAACAACTTCTACTTCTTCTTGAGTACGTATTTTTCCTTTTCCTCATTGCAATTTTTTAACTCAGCTTATTAGTCTGTGAGCAAATCTGAAACGAAACGGATGGGATGTTCGGTAGTTGATCGGTAAAAAAAAAAGAATTAAGAAAAATTAAATACGTAATTGTTTCTAAAAATGGTTAATTTTTTAAAATTAATTTGTTAAATTCTATGAAAAATTTGTTGCATCGGTTTGTCGGTCTATGTTTTTTTTTTTAAGAAAATCGAATGTTTGTTCGGTAGATGTGCTAATCAATTAAATCTATAGTTTGTGCTGAAATAAGTGAAAAATAAATCTTGTTTAATAAAAATATAATAAGAAAAGTGGTTATAATAAAAAAAAAAATCCTTCAATTATTTAAAAATATTCATAAAAAAAGAAAAATTAATAGGTTGTGCTAAAATATATAAAAAAAAATATATATATAATAAAAAAATCCTATTAATTAAAATATATTAAAAATAGGTCGTTTTGTGTTTAGTGATGTTAAATATGTTTTGAGCATTTAAGTAAAATATTCCGTAAAAAAAATGCCTTTTTCAAAATGGCGAAATAAAAAAAAAATGTTATATATGTATGTATATAATCAGTGCAAAAAGAAAAATATATATAAATATATATAATATAATAAAATATGTATGTTGGTGTTAAATAAAAGCTTTTTACTTTTTGGTTGCAATAACTGAGCGGATAAGGAAAGAGGTATATATATATCTTAAATTTATTTTAGTATTTGTTTTTGTAAAGCTTTTATTGAGAATAAAAAGCTTTATTAGTTATAGATCATTCTCTTAAAAACTTTGCCAGATACAGACTTGCCCAATCAAGTCAAAAAATATCTGCAGTAAGAGTATAGATTAGGGAAGCCAATCCCGTCACCGGGATTTTCATGATTTATAAATCCCAGAAAATCCATGGATTTTAAATTTTTTAATTTGCCTTTTTTTACATTTTTGTGTACAACAACGAAAACAAAAAATTGACGAAACGTCGGTAAAATGTAATATAAATGTTTTTATTTACATTAATTGAATTTAGGCCGAATTAGCTTATTTTGAAGACAACGACTAAAACATAAAATGTCTATTTATTTACCTTTCTAAATTTTGAAAATCATAATAATTCAGCTTTTATAATATTTCACAAAAGTAAATGAATC
This sequence comes from Delia radicum, assembly GCA_021234595.1. Taxonomy (NCBI): domain Eukaryota; kingdom Metazoa; phylum Arthropoda; class Insecta; order Diptera; family Anthomyiidae; genus Delia; species Delia radicum. The sequence goes on from CM037852.1 coordinate 148,130,081, forward strand.
AAATTTAAATCAATTTAATTGGTTGAAATAAAATCTAATAACTAAATATTTAATATGCAATGAATTCCCTATTGAAAGAAAAATCGGAATCATTTTTTAAACGGTAAAGTTGTTTTAATGGAATATACAGTTAAATTAACAAAGAAATATATTTTTTAACTTTCTGTCTGTTATTCAATAAACAACATATTCAGTTAAAATTTTCTATTTAAAACAAAAAGTTGTTATATTGAGTATTGAAATAAACGAAAATCTATTGTTTTTATGGATTTTGTCAATTAATTTTTCAACAGTTGAAAATAAACTAAAAAATACAATTGTTTTAAACGAAAAGTACGTAGTCCTGGTTTTAACTGACTTTCAGTTAATTTAATGTGTTTATTCAGTAGTCTTTACGGAGAAAATATTGTGAGTGTACTTAGTACTAATAACTTAATTAAATTACTTTTGAATTAATAAACTGATAAGAATATTATTTAATTTTTTAACATCATTAATAAATTTAATTTTTATTTCGTAAACCTGTTAAAGACATGTGTCATAGATCCGCTGAACATTTTTCAACCAAACTTCGCAGGTATATAGAAAAATGCTTCGTTAAGTTATTTGTGTTAATTGGTTTACCCTCTATTGGAAATATTTGCAAACAAAGTTGAAACTTTTACCGAATATATATAATAGACGGTTGAAGATATTTAAAAACATTTAATTTTGTATAAATTTCTAAACAAATCTTTATTCAAATATATATGAAATTTTAATTTTGAAAATTAACCGATTTCAAATTTTGTTTTGAAAAATATCATGTATTTCTACAATTTTTTTAAATTGTTATATTAAATTGATATTATATTTTTTTGTAATTATTTTAGTAATTGCATAAAAACCAGCCAATATTTATGTTTTGAGTCATAACATAGTGTCCACACAAGATATTAACTTTAATATTTTTCTGTCAGCAAACTTTAAATTCATTCTCAGAGAGAATTATATTACGTGTGGACCACACATTACTGTTACTGTTAGTCAGTGATGCATTTTGAGTTTTTTTGTTTTGAGCTAAATTGACAATTTAAAAGGGGCGAAATACCACTGATAGGGCCACAGGGATGATAAAGTTAGTACTATAGTACCTTTTTTGGTACTATTTGATCCGGAAAAGTACCATGGTACTCCTTTCACTCTTTTAGTACTATTTACAAACAAATAAAAATTAAATTGATTTTGAATTTTAACGTCTTTTTCACACAATTGCAGTTAATACTATAATTAATATGCAATTTTATTTAATTTTAATTGTGAAAGACGTGGTAGAGAAGAATGAGTGTATTTTCTTAAAATCATAACTACATTGTAAATTTTTCAATTTTCCTTCGTCAGTGACCCTGTTTTTTGAATAATGTAATATTTATTATGTTTTTATTTGTTCGATTGCGTCTATATGAAATTTTCTGTGCAATCACTGACCGTGGTATAGATAAACTGATTTCTAATGCCACATGCACTCGCACCATACGTTAGACAGAGCGCTATAGCGCACTGATCTATCGTCAGGTCGAGATTTGTTGTGATTAAAACTAGTTTTATTCAATACACGGTGTTTTTGTTCTTGCATACATAATCTCAGAAGTACAACTCCAACAACACAACAGTTCTATTTTTAAAAACTTCAGAGAAACTTCAAGATTCAACATTTAATTCAATTACCCATTCATAAATTAACATTTATCAAATGTATTTATTTGGTTCCAATCGTTGTAAATGGAATTGATTAAAGATGATTTTATTTGAGTTCGAGTTAAAAAAAAAGGGTTCGAAAAGTGAAAAATAAATATCTTAAAAAAGTACAATTTAAAAAAGCCCATTGCCAACATCTTCAAATTTGCATTGTGATTCTAAAATCGAATGAGTAATAAAATAGATTTCCTTGAAAAAGGGGAATTTAAGAAATAATCTGATAATTTTTATAAATTCTGTAACTAAAATCAACTAAATTTTGTTTTTATATACAAATAAATTTTAAAAACGTTAATTTATAATAAAAACTTGTATTTAGTACTATGAGGGTCGAAAAAGTACTATTTTTTATGCTGGTTGGTACTATTTGAAAATCCCATTTATCATCCCTGAAGGGCCATATTTTTTAAAAAATTCGATTCGATTTTTACTAAAATAAAAATAATATTAATTTGTTAATTAGAGTTCGTCATTTTAATGCTTTTTTTAAAAATGCAAGACAATAAAGTTTAACATATTTTATGAATTCTCATAAATTATTTCCGCTTTTGCGATAACATAACATTTTTAAAAAGCCTCCAAAAACACATTTTTTTAATAAAAAAATGAATTGCGGCACTTCTCTTAAAAATTTGGACAAATATAAAAAGATTTAAAAATTTTATCGTCCTGCATTTAAAAATTTTAAAACCTGACCTCCTGGTACGAAAATATATGATTTTGAATGCGATTTTTATAAAAAATTAAACAATTCCCCGTTTTTCATTCTCTACGGAACTAGCATATGCTCTCATCGAATAAAAAAAATCAGGAAAATTTCATAAAAGTCTGAACTAAACGGTTTTAAAGTAGTTCAATTTTGAGCTGAAAGGGCCAAAATAGATAAGAAAGTACCACAGGGCCATCAAGCAGTCAAAAGTGCCACAAATGGCCCTATTGTGCCACGTTTTGCATCACTGCTGTTAGTATCATATATGATATCAAAATGTTATGATAAATCTCTAAACAACAATATTATGATATGAGCTGTCAAAATACACACACACATACATAAAACATTGTAAACAAAAAAAATAAATAAAAGTTAAACGAATAAAATTTAAAAATACAAGAAGAAAAAGTGTTTAATTGTTTAATTGTTATAAATCAATTCAAAGTTTTTTTTTAATCGCATAGTTGAAAATTGAATGAATAAACGGACGTCTTTACTCAACTGGAGACAGAAAATTGTGAGAAGACATGAAATAAATATCAATGCGTGTTCTCCACCCTAAACATTAATATGAACATAGATAATTTAATTCCGTTATTCTGTTGGCTTTCTCGCACATATTATATTAAGGTTAATATCTAATGTGGACACTATGTAAGGGAATACATTTTGGAATATTTTAGGCTTTCTGAATTTAAAAAAACGCATCGGTCAGATTATCAAAAACTATGCACAACTGATGAACTAATTTTTAGCGGAGAAAATATTTTCATATTGTCTCATCAACATAACAGTAAAAACTATGTAAGATTAGACTTTTCTATATTTTAAAATAATTTTTGAAAAATTTCCCATCAAAATATGTAAAAAATTGATTTTTTCAAATAATTACTTGGCAACTCTGAACAAGCACTATCCTAAAAAATTAAAACCAAAAGTTTATTTTTCGATCTTTTATCATAAATTATGATGAGAGCAAGATTATTCAAGTTCAAGATCATTTGTTGTTTGTTAAACAAAAAACGGTGCAATTGTTATTTGTTAATTAAAAAATTTCTTCATCTTCAGTCACAATTAAATTTATAGTTTTTCAAGTTCTAATTGTGCGCCCCGGTAGGCTAGTTGGTAGCGTGCTGGCTTATCAGTGCGGGGGTCGTGGGTTCGATTCCCACCAGAGGCACTGGTCTGTTTTCGCTACAACGAGTAATATGATTATTAATTAATGTAAAATTCCTACAATGTTTCTAATTTAAGAAATTTCACAACAATATATTAAACTTTTTGCTGAGATTTTAATAAAAGAAATGAAAATATCATATTAAAATTTTGTTTAAATCAATTACATTTAAAATTGTCTAAATTTCTAATGGCAAATCACAATTTAATTTGTAATTTTTAATATGACCAAAGCGAAATTTAAGTTTTAATTTAACTGATAATAAAGGTCTATTATAAACTAACTTTATATCGTCAGCTAATGTGCAAAAGGGCGTAATTAAAATTTGCATTTTTTTTTTTTTAAGATAAGCAAAAATTTTTTATATATTTCAACAACTTTGGTAATAAAACTAATAGAATGATAAAATTTTGTGGTGAAATGAAATTATAGTGCTAAAATCCCAAAACGTATTTAACAAATTGTGAAAAATAATTTGTTGTAGGTTGGTCCCTATCCGGATTTCATTCTTGCCTAATAACATCGTCAGGGGCCAATGTTCCTTAAATTTCTAGAGATATTTGTTAGGTTAAATCACAAACTCAACGAGAATTTCTTGTTCTCGACTAGAAGCGTGACTAAAATTTCAATATCAAAGAAAAAAACAAACAAAAATTACCGCACTTTAAATTTTTCAAAATTTAACACTACCCTATGGGGAATGAGGAGTCAATTGACCTAAAAGTGACTGGTTAAAGAAGAACTTATCACAGGACTGGTATAATTTAATACTGAAGTGGGTTAAGCAGAGTCAACTGTCCTAAAATACCAGTCCTCTGACTGGTAAAGGGAGGACGATCCTGTGGCACACACAGGACGGTCCCATTCCGCATAGGGTATACACACAATATAATATCATATATTATTATACGTTATATTGTATTAAGCGATATAAAATTATAAATGAAATCATGCTAATTAATACATACCATATCGCTCAATTACTTCAAGAACGTCACAACTCAAAAAACATGATTTTATATCACGTACCATACGCCCATGTCCGGTGTTTCCTTACTTTTACAATACGAATGAATTTGAAACACACATGATATTGGAATTTGTTGCTTTTTTATCCCCATAAATGTATAAAATGTCGAAATAATATTTGAAAAATGTCGAAAAATTATGGAAAACATATGTTATCTGTTTAATTTGCTAAATTTTAACTTATAAAGCAGTCTTATGATTTTTAAAAAAATCTGTAAGGATAAAATTGTTTTCGTTTTACTTTCTACAGGAAAATAAATCGAAAATAAAAATGGGTATGTGAAAGTCAAAGCACCAAAAAGTCGTATTGATTTCACTTTCATGGGAATGTGAAACATAGGACAGAGGTGATATTGTGTAAAAATGTCGTATTGATATCTTGTATACTCAACTATTGAAAGAAATTATGTCGTTATTTTTTTCTTCAAAGTGGGAGTAAATTGAAAACTTTGAACTCGTTTTCTATAAAATCAAAATTTTTGAGTTATGACGTTATTGAAGTAAATGAGCGCTATGTAGTAATATATATGCCACCATCTACGCAATAACAATCAATATGTTTTTAGATATTAATATGTATGGGACCATATTCTTTTTTTTTTTTTAATAGTAAGTAGTATTTTATTAATACTTTTGAAAATTACATATCATTTAATAACTTTACAGAAATTTAGCTCGGATATACATTAAAATTTTTAATAAAAGAAAAAAAAAAAACAAAAAACGTGTATTGAATATACACCAGAGGTGGACCTTGCACATTACAAACAAGTTCCAATTTATTTTTTGATCAATGGTTATAATCTTTAACTTCAAGCTCATATATTAGTTCTCATGTAGTGAATACTAGTTTATATGAATGTTTGATGTTTGGCATGGTATTGTTACCGCTTTCAAAACGTGTTCTGATGATGGGAACCTAGAAAATTCCCGAAATAGATCTATCAACACATTCCTGAAAGGGTCAAAGAATAAATTTGAAAACAAAAAACTCTATAGATTATTTGTTAGGACAATATCCTAATAAAGAAATATAGAGTATGGCCTCGAACTTGAATAATTTTCATTTTCAAGAGATGATATTTTTTTTCTAAATATATTGTGATTAGTTTCATTTTTCACATCAATTGACATCTTGTTGTAAATGCTTAGTCCTTTATAAAAAAGCGATCATTGCAAATCTAAAGCATTCCTCAGGTTGTATGGTTGAACCTCCCAAACATATCTTATTTGTTCGATCAAAAAAAAAAAACCAAATTCAATATAAAATTATATATGATCATATGCTCCATCACTTATATCCATATTAAGCTATATGTCATATGCTTTTTTATCATATTATATTAAACAAGATATAATTGAAGGGCTTGTTGTAAAAACTTGATAAGTCACATTTTAGTTTTGGTTCAATTTCGCCTTCTAATTGTAGAACAGATGCAAAAAATATGACTTTTGCAGAACGTTTATACTCTAGATAACTTGTAACAAGTGTTGAAGCGAGATTTCTATCAAATATTAATCAATGGATGGCTAGAAAAAACAGCGAAAATCTATAAAACAATAAATGTGGCTTAACAAGTTTTTACAATAAGCCCTTCAATTGCGCCACCTTATATATGAACGTTTTTACTTGGGACATTAATTTTTTGTTTAATCGGGTAGAATTATTTTAAATAATTTTATTTGAAACTTTAAGTTTTATAAATCCACTATAGATAATGAAATGTTTGTTTTTGGTTAATAATAAATTATTAATAATAGTTTATGATGATAATGCTGTGAGAATGTTATCAAATAAAAAAGAAAAAATACAATACATTATTTAAAGTATGTTTGTACTAATGTGGAAATTAGAAAAATAATTTCTATGGAATTGTACACAAAAACAATTCAAGGAATCGTTAAAAAAAAAAAATTAAAATATTTCACAAACATCAATTTCTAAAGAAAAATTACAACTAATCTATTTGTTTCTTCTGCTGCTTCTCTATATACGAAACATTCATTGATATTGATTTGTTTCTGGTTTACATGGGCAAATCCAAACCACTAGCATCACCCTTGTGTATCTTTTCTTGACTTTCAGTCCAGGCTTTAGCAATCATTTGTTTAGTTTTTGTATCACCCGTTTGATACATTTTCTTCATAATATTAACGAGAGCATCTTGTGGATTCTCCGCGTCTGCTGTTGTCTTCAATTCGGTGTCCTGTTGATCCTTGAAACGTTTTTGTATGGATGTCAGACAAGGCCAATGACGACCCTCTTTGGACTTCTTAAGATAAATGGCAATCATGCCAGTCTTAATCTTACGATAACTTTTGTCCACATCAATTGGCTCAAGTAGATTGTTGATGACCAATCCAAAATCTTTGCCATTTAAATTGTTAACTTGAACATTTAATGAATTTGTTGTAAATTTAATTACAACCGATGATTCATCCAAATGTTGGACGCCACCCAAAGTGACAAATATTTTAACAAATTTCTCACTTTGATCCCAACCGTATTCGGTCAATTCACTAAAATATCTATAGTTGTTAACAAAGAAAAGAATGCAATACGTATTAGTGTCGTACAACATAATAATAATAATGATAATAGCCAAACACACAAACATAGATATTTAAAATTGATTTGTATTATATATGTTGGAAAAAACGCCCTATTACCTTTTTGGCCCTTGTTCTTTACGTTCCTCGGCCTGTTTGGCTTTAATTTCCAAGTTCACTATTTCACGATCTACTTCAGCTTTAGCCTGGGTTAAAGCATCTTTGACCCGCTTCCTTGTAACTTCCGTCAAGAGCTTGGCAAATTCCTCAGAATCCTTTCTTAACTGTAATCATATTTTCAATTGTTTTATTAGTTTGTTAAAAATCGAACAATTATTTAATAAAATACCTCTTCAATACTCATTTTTTAAATTTAATTTTAATCGATACAATTAGCACGCTTGTTTTATTTACTTGAAAACAAAAAAATTAATGAAGAATTTCGCGACGTTTCTCTTGAAAACTGCAATTGACTAGAGATGTGTCGTTCACGAACGAACTAGTTCAATTGAACGACTCACTCAATTGAACGATATGAATCATTCACCAATATTCGATCTTTTTGTTTAATCGTTCATTTCGTTATTTTTATTCATAGAACAATTGCATCCCAATTCAATCAAATTGCTTGCAAGAGCAATTATTTTTTTTTAGCAAATTGTATTGTTCCAAATTAGAAAAAACAATTAAAGTCATAATAAGAAAATGTTTTTTATACAAAATAAATCAATTTTTTTTCGAAAAGTACCAATTTTATAACACTTTTTGTCTAAGTACAGTAACATTAGTGAAAAACTAGGAGAACATGAATAATGTAATAAATTGTCAAACGAACGGCACAGTTAGAGTTGTGTGAAGGACCTAGTTCAATTGAACTAGTCTTTACTTTGAACTAGTGACCTTTTAGGTCTTTCGATCTATTTGTTCTTTTTTTGTCATTTGAGTAATATTCTTTTCTTCATGTTGCTTTTGAGTTTAATTTTGTTTTTTCTCAATTTTTTTATATTAAAAAGAAGGGTCTAATGGAATTATTTCAAACAAACTATCTAACGAACGATTGAACGAAATTGTCGAAGATGGATTGAACTAGAGGAGCGACCTAGTTCATAAAGATCAATTGAACTAGAAAGTGCGCTCACTCAAACACACTAGATTGCCCAAGGCTAGACACAGTTCATAAGACGCTGCTCAATCACAGGTCATAACAAAAAATAACTTTTGAACAAACTCGTTGTTTAAAGACCGAGTCATCAAAATGAACGATTAAACCCAACTCTACAATTGACAATGTTTTTTTTTGTCAGTTTTACAGGGTTGTATTTAACATATTAATTTGTAAAGTAGTTCTTAGCAAAAAGTGCTGCCATTTAACAGTTTTTAAGAATTTTTGAGTGGGAAAGGTTGAGTGTTATAGGGAGTTCAGACAAAATGTTTACAAAAGGTTGTCAAGCAAGCCAAAATCCAGTTTGCCTGCTAAATTCTATAATGTAAATGAGGCGGATTTGTAACTTGATATTAAAAAAGATTTCATAGAAGTGTAAATTCAATATTAGTGCATGAAGTTCCTGTCCTTGATAATAACATAGCACCTCGGATATATTCGACCAGTTTTTTTTTCTGCGTGCAGTATTGTTGTAGCTCTGACAACACCATAGACCCGACATAAGTGACAGCTGCCAAAATTGTTTTTAAAAACCGTATTTTTTTTAAATAACTTTTTTCTGAATGACGTTTGAGAACGGATAAGAACGTTGAACTATACGCGTTAGTTATTATAGACACTCTATTTTGTGTATATATATGTTTCATTCTAACACGATATTTTCAAGAGTTGCCATCGACAGTATATTTGAAAAAATTTGTCTGTGCTGCCAGACTTCAAATTTTCGTGGCCGGTCTAGTTAGTCTATGACAACACTGTTGTTTCCGTATGAGCTATTGAAAAGCTCTCAACTAGTTAGAAAAGCGACAAGTTGGCTGCACTGATTGCCTATTCGCATGTTATCATTGCAAAGTGAATACTAAAGTGACAAAGCAAAAAAGTGAAAAAGTGCGCGCTGTAATATTAAATTTTAAAAAATTCCGAAAAACTACTTAAAAGCAAAATTTTCATTAAAAAAACAATTCAAAATGATAGCTTCTGGTTACCAATTAATGGTTAAACAATATGCTGACCAAAGACCATCAATTGAAAACATTTGGAACAATATTTTTCCCACAAATGGTCCACAACCAAAGTCTCTAATTGAAATATCTGGTTGTCCGGGAACGGGAAAAAGTATGCTATTGACGCAACTTATGGCACGTGCAACATTACCCAGCTGCTATGGAGGCAAGTACATCGAAGTTATTTTCCTAGATTTAGCTCATAAATTTGATACACGCACATTCAAAGAATACTTGCGAGTTGCAATAAATGAAAGCACCAATGGCCAGTCCCAAACAGTATATGACGCTGTTATACCACAATGTTTAAAATCTATTATTCATATGCCCTGTTATTCATCGGATCAATTTGTGATAGCTTTTGAAGAAATTAATGATTTACTATGGGATCATAAAAGAGTGGCTCTGTTGGCCATCGATGGTTTAGATAATTTTTATTGGGAGGATTGTTACCACCAACTGCAGCGTATGGCTACACATTATAAGAAAATTATTCAGCGTTTAAAACAAATAAGCCAAGAGCATAATATATATTGTGCGTACACGGTAGATACAAAATATTTACTTACAAAGGCAAAGGCATCATCATCTTCGTCCATATATTTTCCAAATTCTATGATTGACTATAAAATTAAACTAATCGAAAATATTGATGGCAGTCGTTTTATAAATGATAAACCTATTCAAATTAATGAGGGTGGAATTGAATTTTTCGAAAATCAAAAATACTAATTAATTAATAAAACAAATTATTGAAATTTAAAAGTCTTATCTTTTTTTTTTGTGTCCTTCTTTGGTTGTCGAGTGTGTTTAACTCATAGGGCCATGTTATGCCACAAAAGGGTTGTATCTAAAGTTCAATTCTAGCTTCATTCATAAACTGAATGAACAATTTATAGATTTCGATGTCCTTGGTCTTCAGAAGATTTTGTAAATTGTCATACGAGCTAAACAAGGAATACTTTGATCTGACGATATTAAATTTAGGGCATTTAAATTATTAAATGTTTTACCCACATTGCAATCAGCAAAAAAATATGTGTTGTCTGGATCATTTCTATTTGCGTATTTGTTATCATATATATTTGTCCTGAAAGGAAACTGTTAATGGTCTTGATATCCTTAGGTTTCATGTTGTCCTTGAAGTTCCAAGGTTTTTCCGGTATGGATGGAAAAATTATTTTCCTGTCTGATTTGAGTTGTTTATATATGTACGGTTCCAATCGTCTCTTAGATTATTACATATTATGCGAAGTGCTTCGTTTGGGGTAAGATCAATGTCTAATAAAGTGCTATTGACCGTCGCCTGTTTGTCCATTATATCCTCAGTTTTATTAAAGTTGGTGCCGCAGTGACGGTCTCCAAATGATTTGACATTTTTCTATTTTGGATTTGGCGAGTTTCTTTGTGAATATATGCAACACAATAATTGTCGGTATTCTCAGAATTTAAAGACTGGCAGTCCATTATGCTATCGGTGAAAATAGCTAGTCTGACAACTTCACTTTGTATGTCTTTGTCTGCTGCCTTGATAATTACCCAAAATTCCCCGAAGAGGCTAGAAGCTTTGTGATTTATTTTGAAGTAGGACTTTCTATCTAGATTTGCATTAAAAAACACCATAACCAACAGACTTAAGCGACGTCAGTTACATTTCAAAATCATTCACTTGTAAAATTTTTCGATATCACTAATAATTTCAGACCTAAGGTCACGCTTGTGGGCCTAAACGCTTCCTTGGAAAATTTGAAATTTTGTCAATACCAGACATGGGACATAATACCAAAATTTGTGCATTTATTTAAAGGCCAATTATATGCTCAATTGATACATTGTTCTTTTTATCTGGGAGTATATTGATGCGAGATGCAAAACTTCTTTGATTGAAGAAGGAAAATTGTTGGTTAACTTTGTCAAACGTTTTCTTAAAATCATTGTAGACTATACTATAGATAGATTTAATTTTTGCTGCGCTGATCAGGTGACATTTCATTTGCAAGGACATATAATATTTGTATGGGAGTTGACCTCTTGAGACCTAGACACCTGCGCAAAATTTTATTTTGTTACGTGTTCGGTTAGACAAAAAGTTTTTTATCCATTTAATGTAAATATCCGGAATACCAATATAGACCAAAATCTGTTTAAGTTTACGGTTAGTGCCGCAATTATACACATTGTTTCTGTCAAATACCAGTATTTATGACTTTGAATCCATAATTTTTAAGCAAAGACTTAAGAGATGATAAAAGTTGTCTACATTTATTGTGTTAAATCTTTCAGATCTTGGAACTTTTAAAACAAATGTATTTTTGTATAATACGTAATTAAAAAGAGATATAACGCGAATGAAGCATTTGATTCACTTTTTTGATTGTCTTTATATTTAATTGTCTATGACTCACCCTATGCAATGCATAGCAAGGATGTATTTTACGTTTTGTGCGAAACTTTTCTTTGCGAAAGTTACAGAAACCAAGTGTCGTGTATGACAATCCATAAAGGCGTCATTGGGTTCCGTTAGCAAAGACCTCTTTGCCAATTGTGAAAGCGTACGAATCATCTCACATGTAATTTCGTCTACTGCTCCAGCAGAGGGTCTAATTTTATCTTCGAGCACCTTTTCTAATTCATCATAGGTGAAAGCAGGGTTGATATCATCATAATGTACTGCGATTTGTTGTTGTTGTTATGTTGGGCTGTGTGAGATCCCTAAGGTTGAACTGTGGTTATATAAATTTTCATTCAAATTATTTAGTAGATCTGTTTGTGTCTGAGGGAATGTCTCAGCTGGTACTTGTTCCTTTAAAAACTTTCAAATTCTTATCTTTAATACCTACTCTTTAAATTTGTATCTCAATTAATTACATTTATATTTCATTGTTTCCATGGTTGGCAAACACTACCGTTTCATACCGCGCAAAAATTTTTTCTCATTCAAAAAAATTTCCCATGTGTTTTTAACCAAATCAGCATGTAACTTTTATAACAACGGTCCTCTTTCTATAAGGAAATATTTTTTTTAAAGAAGTGCCCTATAAAAAAATGTCGAAAACTGTAGTTCTTAATTAATTATACGGCAATAATGGAATAAAAGCTTTATTTTATTTTTAAATTTTTTTATAGTTAAGACCTCATTTTTCTACATGCTGTTTACTTCGTTTTTATATCTCCTTCCTATCCAAAATTATCGGACCTTAAAAGTGTGTAATGGGTTAACATGCCCAATGTCAAATCTTGTATGGGATTTCGTAACATGTATAGGAAAAAACAAGCATATTATATCTTAAATTAAAGTCTTAGCTACAATAAAATAATTCTTATTTCGTGCCTTTACTTTGTCAAATATTAGGAAAATTGTAGTTTTTTTTTAAGTTCGGTTAAAAACTATAACGCTTAATGGATTAATGAAAGGTGCTTCAATTGAAAGGTGCTTCAATTAGCTTTCAAATGATATGTTTGTTGTTTTGATCCGACTGCAAATGACGAAGATACAAAGAATTTAAAATCCAAACTTTGGAGGTCCATAACTCGGGAACCGGGTTAGCCTACAAAAAAAGTTAAAAGTTCTATTCATCGTGAAAGTTTGAAACCAATTGGGTTATGCCCGGAGTTTTGCCCAATAAATCTATAAAAAATCGTTAAGATTTTAATATAGTTTCTCATCAGAGCTTGGAAGAATTCATTTCCTAATTTCCATTTTGTTAAATGAATTTAAATTCTAGGTATGAATTCTTTGAACAAATTTAAGGAATTCAATTAATTGTTGGTTTTTCTCCAGGGAATAAACTTCTTAGAATAAACTTCTAAAATAACCGCCAAAACTAAAATTAAAATAAAAAACTTAAAATTGAAAAAAAAATCCTCAAAATTTAAAAAAATCGCTAAAATTTAAAAAATAGGCAAAATTGAAAAAAAATCGCTGCAATTAAAAAAAAAAAAATCAATAAAGAATACTCAAAAACTAAAAACATTTCAAAAAAATCATAAAAATCACCAAAATTCAAGGTTAGCCACCGATACTTTATAAATACTGTTATCCGTTTCAAAATCGTATCACAATTGATAACCAATACCAATTACGAAACACCTGAATTTTAAAATACCGGTATACCGCAACCGTTTCCCCTAAAGCCGGTAAGATAACGTTATTGAATCGGTTTAAAAAATGTATATATGTATATACATATGTTTTTTTTCAAAAAATAATTTTTTTTATATAAAACATTAAACATTTTTAATCAATTTTAATTTATAGAAAATTGTATTACAAACTTGACGTACAGTTACAAGCTTTTAATTTGTATTTGAAGCATATAGTATATTTATGTATATTTGTAGTAAAATAACTTGGGTTCAAATAAATTTTAAAAAAATTTTGTTTAAAAAGTTAAAATTGAAATATTAAATATTTTTTTATAATTGTATGGTTATATTTTAAAATAACGTACATAAACAATAAGTACTTTATATAAAAATTAGTAAAATTGAGTTTTTTTTTAATTATTTAAAAAGTTTTTTTATATTTTTTGAAAATTTTGAAATAACGGCATTTAAAAATTTATTTAAAAATTATTTAAAACGTTTTTTATATTTCAGTATCGGTTATATGAATGGAATACTGCTACCGATACCAATAGGGAAACAAACAAAAAATCTTTACCAATACATATACCGTTTCGGTAGTCAACCTTGTCAAAAATTAAAAAAAATCGACTAAATAAAAAAAAAAAAATCTTAAAAACTGAAAATTGAAAAAATACCCAAAATTTAAAATATCGCGAAAATTGAAAATAATGCTAACATTGGCAAAAGTCGCTAAAATTGCAGAAAAGCAAACAAAATCGATATAATTAAAATGTTGGCTATTTTTTTAAAATTTTGACGATTTTTTAATGTTAGCGATTTTTTTTTTTAATTTAAAATTTATTTTTAAATTTTGGTAAATTTTTTTCGAATTTTTTTAATTTTTTTGCGATTTGTTTTTATTTATAGCTTTTTTCAGTTTTGGTATTTTTTTTTAAATTGTACCGTATATTGTTATTTTGGCGATTTTTTTTTTTTTAATTCTATCAATATTTTTTTAATTTTGGATATTTTTTTAAAATTTTGAATATTTTTTTTTAAATTTTGACGATCACCTTCGTTTGCTTTATAAAATTGGTTAATTTTGCTGAAAAAGTGTTTTTTTTTTTTTGGGGATGACTTTTTGGAAGCATGATATTTCTTTTTGTTTTTCTGGTCACCAATATCAATGTTGTATGCATAAATTTTCTTCGGCGGAAACAAAAATAATTAACAGAATGCTAAATTGAAATTTTTTTCCACATTTACCAAATTCCTCTCCCGAAATGGTTTGAAACCAGATTGTCAGAAAAATCCGGTTAAAACCAGATTTATCTTATATATAAAATTCTCGTGTCACAATGTTCGTTCCCGTACTCCTCCGAAACGGCTTGACCGATTCTCATGAAATTTTGTGAGCATATTGAGTAGGTCTGAGAATCGGCCAACATCTAAAAATGGGCGTGATCGGACCAGTGGGCGTGTCAACTCCCATAGAAAGTAAATATTTAATATCATATATCTACAGTTCTATAATAGCCAGAGTCTTAGAAATTTGTGCACGTTGATTATTTGTTAATGTGAATAGTCATGGGAAAAATGGGCGTGATCGGACCAGTGGGCGTGTCAGCTCCCATACAAAGTAAATATTTAATATCATATATCTACAGTAATATAATAGCCATAGTCTTAAAAATTTGTGCACGTTGATTATTTGTTAATGTGAATAGTCATGGGAAAAATGGGCGTGATCGGACCAGTGGGCGTGTCAGCTCCCATACAAAGTAAATATTTAATATATATCTACAGTACTATAATAGCCATAGTCTTAGAAATTTGTGCACGTTGATTATTTGTTAATGTGAATAGTCATGGGAAAAATGGGCGTGATCGGACCAGTGGGCGTGCCAGCTCCCATACAAAGTAAATATTTAATATCATATATCGTCAGTTCTATAATAGCCAGAGTCTTAGAAATTTGTGCACATTGATTATATTATGAATAGTCATGGGAACATTTGCGGGATCATACCAGTGGGCGTGGCAGCTCACATACAAAGTGATTATTTAGCTCATATACAAAATTAATATTAAATATCTAGGGTTCTATATTAGCTATATAGACTTCAAATTTTGTACGAGTCCATCAATTACAAATATTAGTAGTCGAACTGAAAATGGGCGGAATGGGATAAATGGGCGTGGTACCAAAAGCAAAAAACAAATAAGCATTAAAATAAATCATCACATTCAAGACTTTTTGCAACGTTATTTAATAATGTTGTTCAAAAATTGTTTTAGCGTTCCTCATAGTCCTAGAATAAAGGCGATAGAAGGACAAAGAGGCGTTGGGCTTGCCATGAAATTACAAATTTTAAAATGATTTACTAATGTGAATTTATTTTTTTAATTATTTATTTGCGTAAAAAAATTTTCTTGATTTAAAGAATTAATTACAATTAAAATTTGAAGGCAAAGCAACGTTTTCCGGGTAAGCTAGTAATAATATAAATTCACTATAACGAAATTAAACTCAAATGGAATGAATTCCTGACCATAATTTGAATTAACTGGATTTGAATGAATTTTTGTTCAATGAATTCCTTAATTTTAATGCTTAATGTTTGTGTTGGGTAATTCAATCTCTAAATTTGAATTCATTCACAGAAATCAAGATATATTTATTAGGTAGTCTTAGTAGCCCAGCCGTTTATCTTCCTCTTACCTGGTTTTGATATTTCTTACATGGTTTTGACAGTACAAAGACTGTATCTTGAGTATTTTGAAATGTCAAAACCCTGTTGTTTTTGTATTGTTTGTAGTTGTTTGTTGTAGTTGTTGTTCTAGTAAGACTACCTATCTAAATATATCTTGACATAAATGAGTTCCTAGTATTTAAATATCAAAAGATTTAATTCCTTGAATTAAAAAATTTTAATTCTATTTTAGGGAATACATTCCCAAAAGCTCTGTTTCTCATTAATAAATTATAGAATTTTTTTTTAATAACATTTTTTTTTTAGTATCGATAAAAAAAAAAAACTAAAGAAATATTGAAACACCCTGTGATAAAAAGAACGGTAGAAAATAAAATCTTAGCTACGTTGCTATCTTCACGGAGGTAATAGAAATTATAAAAAGAAATAAATTAATTCAATGTTAAAAAATTGTTGCATGTTTTTTTATTTTGTTGTTTAATAACTAAACTATTTTCATATCTGCTCTTTTATAATAATGGCAAAGAAAATTATAATAAATGTTTTACAATTTTCTTTTCCAAATGAAAAGTAAGTACTTCTCTACTTTTTACACATGCCTGCCTCGCTGCCTGCCTGCCTTTCGATACGTTCGTGCGCCTCCTAAACTACTACACTAGAGTCTACATCTTACGTAATTTGATGTGTCTCTTGTTTTGTGCTACATTTTATTTATAAAAATTATAAAAAAAAGAAACGAACCAAAAAAAAAAAACAAAAATTATATAGTAAATTGCATGCCATCCTCATACCATCCCATACTATACACACTCACTCACTACCCCATATACCAAATCATATCATAGAAACCAACAACGGCCGCCGACATACCTATTGCAACCAAATTAAAACGCAAAATCAATTAGTGTAGCGGAAAAGAAGTTATGTTATTGTAGCGGTGTTTAATAGTGGAAAAGAAAACAGCAAAAATAAATAAAAAACTAGAAAATAATAAAACCGAAAGCTAAACAATAGTTAAAAAAAAAAAAAACAGTAAAATTAACAAATCACAAAAGCAGCGACAAAAGAACGTTAACACGTGCGGCGTATGCAATGTGAAGGTGGTGGTGAAGTTAACCCATAAAAAGTAAACCCATTACAAATTGTTTGACTTCAAATATTATTTCGATACGAATATATTTTTTCTAAGATCTGTGGATTGTATGTGGAACATAATATTGAACATGATGTGGATGATCAGCATTTACTTTTAAAAGGTATACAAAAATATTCTATTTATATACGACGGCCGACGGACGGACGGTTCTCCTCGTCGTCGTCTTTTGCCTGTCCGTCCATCCATCCGTCCGTCCGTCTGTTGTCATAAATAACAAAACAAAGAAAAAAAAAGATGTGAAAAATACGTTTTTTTTTTTTGTTGCTTTTTAAATAAACATATATCCACATATCTGCTTCTGAGTGAGAGGAATAAAAAATAAATTTGATAATATAAAATAAATAAATAAAATAACTGATACGTATACAATTGTGATAAGCAAATTTTGAAAAAAATAACAGTAAAAAGTTCAAGACGCTAAAGTTATTATAACTTTTACGAGATAAAACAATTTGGCCAGCTTTTACCCAGTAACCTACAATTGTGTCTTGACAATGTTTGTATTTATATACTTATACAGTGGTGTTCAAAACATTTGCAACTGAAATCATGGTTTAGGTAATTGTAATTTTTTTGGTCAAAACGATTTGTGTTATAAGTTTTTTTTTTTATTAAATTCAGTTATAGCCTATTAGTTTACAACTACAAACAATTTCTCAAAAATAAAAAAAAAGTAATTTTAACCAAATAAGTCGATAGTGCAGTGTTCAAAACATTTGCAACTCTTAGACCTGGTTCACACACGGCAATTTTACTTGCGCAATTCTTGAGTTTATAGAAGAGGGAGGGAAAGAGAATGATAGGGGGTACATTCCGTTTTGTTTTGTCATCCGCAATTTTCAACACTGCAGGTTGATATACGAAAATGCTGAAACAAACTTTTCCTGTGTGAACACAAAAGCAATTTCAAAGGAGAATTGAAGAAAAATTGCGCAATTATAATTGCCGTGTGTGAACCAGGACTTACAGTACCCAGCAAGAACAGTGACGGTCATATGACCGGCCATTACCCAGCAAGAACAGTGACGGTCATATGACCGGTCAAATGACCGACACTGCTGATTTAAATAGCCATCAATGCGTAGAACAAAGTTTCTATCATTTTCTTAAGGGCAATGTGAAAAAAGTGATGGAAACTTTGCGTATGTGTGATTTTGCATCTCCCTCTAATTTATAAATTCATAAGTTAGAGGAAGATGCAAGATTTCCATCACTTTTTTTACATTGCCCTTAAGAAAATGATAGAAACTTTGTTCTACGCATTGATGGATATTTCTATCAGCAGTGTCGGTCATTTGACCGGTCATATGACCGTCACTGTTCTTGCTGGGAATACTTTATTGTCGATATTCCGTTTTACAATCATCCACATGTTCTCAATCGGGTTGATTTCGGATGATATTAATTTCATTTTCCTGCAGCCAAACTTTTACAACCCCTGCCGTGTGTTTTGGGTCGTTATCGTGCTGGAAGGTCCATGAGAGTGGCATTTCCCATTCAGCATACGGAAGCATAACTGAACTCAAAAGATAAGATCTCTATAAATTGTGGCTGTCACTAGCATAAAGTAATGCGGTGAATTAGGACGATCCCATTTCCTGAAAAACACCACCACACCATAATGTTTCCACCTCCGTGCTTTACTGGCGGTTGTGTATCTGGGATTAAACTTTTCGCCTCGTGGTCTTCGAACATTGGCTCTTCCATCTGATCCCCGGAGGTTGAATTTAGACTAATCTGACCACAATACATTTTTCCATTGCTGTTGAGTCCAGTTCAAATGGGTGCGTGCAAAGTCAAGCCGAGCTTTTCGGTTTTCTTCCGACACAAACGGTTTTTTTGTACATCTATAACTTCTAAGACCATATTTAATATTTATCTTTTAATGGTGGGAAGACTGGCATCTATTAAAAGTTCAGTTTTAGCTTCTCTGGGAACTGCTTTAGGATATTTCGTAAAAAAATTCTTGATTTTTTCGTGGTCGTTGTGGTGTAATGGTTAGCGCGTTGGACTGTTACACAGATGGTCCCGGGTTCGATTCCCGGTGACGACAACATCAATTTAGAAAAATAATATGTATGAGTTTTCTATCATTTATATGTATCGCTGCGCCCACCTTCGGTGTTCCCATAGCACGAATGAATCGGGGCTATGAAACAAAAAGCTTCAATAAATTCGCCAACTCTACATCAGGTGGCAAGCAACAACTTTTCTAAGACATCATCTCGCGCAATTACAGTGTTGCCATGTTTGAAGCCCTTCATCTTTCACCACCTTTCATCTCTTTACTATCCCCTTTCCAAAGAAAGCAACACATTAATTAATAGGAAGAATTTTCTGAGTATTGCTTCTCTTTAAAAAAAAAAAAAAAAATTTCCTGCCATTTTTTACAAAAATTATTCTTACGATGTTTATGCTTCCAACATCTTATTACAACTATTAAAGAACAATAATTATAATAAATTTGGTTAAAAAATGAAACGGCCTGAATCTCATATTAAAAAGGAATGCGATTACCGTTATATCCTAGCATTTGTTAGTATAAATTGTTTCGTTAAGAGTAAGAATAATGAGAGTTGCAAATGTTTTGAACACCTGCATTTTAAATACATCTATTATTATTAATTTGTTTGTTGTTTTAATTTAACGGTATTTTTTTTATTTAACATAAAACAATGTATGAAGAATATGTAAAAAATAAATTTTAGTAACTAAGCGTGATATGAAGAAAATAAATCAATGAAAACAACAAATGCGAACTCAGTTCCAAATGTTTTGACCACTACTGCTACTACTGCTACTACTGCTACTACTAAATGTACAGTGGATGAAAATACATTGGAAACTTTTAAAACTGTTAATTTTTTTTCGTTTTTATTGGTCAATTGCGAAGTTTTGGGTGTACAAATTAAATTTTTTTATTAAATTGATAACTTTTTCCCGCGTAAAAAAATATATATATGGTGGCATATCTAATAAGATAGGGTCCAATAACAAATCAGATACTATTTAATACGATAAATGGCGAATATGTAGGAATTTTTATTTTCATGCTAAATAAAGTTTATAAAGAAGCGCATGCAACAGGCTCTGAACTTTACCTTAAAGTGGTGCCAGGAGAAGGGATTGACTATAAATCCCTCGAAAACCATCCTGGTGCCCTTTACTAGGAGACGTGAGTTATGTCTCACTGAGCCATCGCTTCAGGGGACGAGGATTTGCTTCTCTGATAGCGTTAAGTACTTGGGGGTTATATTGGATAGGTCTCTGAATTGGAGTGAGCACCTTGATAT
Organism: Delia radicum; assembly: GCA_021234595.1. Classification (NCBI taxonomy): domain Eukaryota; kingdom Metazoa; phylum Arthropoda; class Insecta; order Diptera; family Anthomyiidae; genus Delia; species Delia radicum. The sequence goes on from CM037852.1 coordinate 148,150,683, forward strand.
GATCTCTAAAAGGGCCACTAGGGCAATGTTTGCCTGCCAGAGGCTCTTTGGCAAGACCTGGGGCCTTAGACCTCAAATGGTCTACTGGTGTTTTAACACCATTGTGAAACCGATGGTCACATACGCCTCTTTGGCGTGGTGGACAAAGGTTGAACAACTCGGGGCTCAGATGACTCTTAAGGGGACGACTGGCATGTATTGGTATCACTGGTGCCTCAAAATCATGTCCGACTGATGCCATTGGAGTCATGCTGGGTATTCCTCCTTTGCATATTTCTGTAAAGGAGAACGCGTGCATGGGATCCCTAAGGCTGCGGGAGATTGGCAGCATGAGGAGTGGGGATCTGAAGGGGCATCTTGAGATTGCGAAAATGTTCGCTGATGACCCGGTTATTAGGGTCAGTGACAAGATACTGCCTGTGCAAGTATTTGTTAGGCACTTTGTTGTTGTGATTTTCGACAGGAGCATGTGGTTGAATGGATCTTGGGTACCGGAGGTTGGTGCACAGGTCTGGTTCACGGATGGCTCGAAACAGTCGAACATGGATACGGGGGCGGGTGTCGTCGGACCCGGATTTCAGCGTGCTCTGCCCATGGGCAAATATCCCTCCGTTTTTCAGGCTGAGGTCTTCGCTATCTGTATCTGTGTGGAAGAGTGTCTGCGGAGGAGGACACGGGGGGCCACGATCTACATTCTATCTGACAGTCAAGCGGCACTTGGTGCCTTGAGGGCTCAAGATGTGTCGTCTGGTCTGGTTAAGGAATGTATCGACTCTCTAAATCGTCTAGGACTTAACAACTCCTTGACACTGGGCTGGCTTCCAGGCCATGAGGGGCATGAGGGCAACGAACGGGCTGACTGTCTAGCCAACTGCGGAGCTCGTCGACAATTCATTGGCTCGGAACCCTTCTGTGGCGTACCCAATGGGTATGTCAGAGAGAAGCTCAGAAGATGGAGGGAGTCGGAGTTTGGGGCCTATTGGGCCAGATCGCCTGGGCAGCGACAGGCGAGGCTGTTTATATCTCCCTCTGGGGAGAGGTCGCGGAAACTCTTGTCTATGACGAGGGGCGAACTAAGGACCGTAACGGGTTACCTCACAGGACACTGTGGCCTTAGGTATCAATTGTACAAGATGGGACGATCCTCTACGGATACGTGCAGGTTTTGGGAATTGGAACCCGAGACCTCTGAGCATGTTCTCTGCAAATGTCCGAGGCTCTCCGACAGGAGGGTGCGTTATTTTGGTGATCGAATAGTGACGCCATCGGACGTTTGGAACTGTTCACCTGGTAGGATAATTGGCTTCGTAGGGAGCCTGAACCTATAGGGTGTATTCGCTGGCAGCACAAAATACCAATTTCTGGTCGCGGTGCATAGTGCCACTATAATCTAATCTAATCTAAGTTTATAAAGAAAAAAATCCAGTTATTGAGGAAAAAGGTGAAAAATATGGGAAAATGGGCATTTTTGCTGTTTTTAAGGCACCGGATGCACTTTTTTCGGGTAGGATTGTTCCGCATTTTTTTTCTCCTATTCAATATTTACAACTTTGCTTCAGACACAAAAGAGATATTCCGTACGGTATACCGAGATATAACCGTGTTAAAATATAGAAAAAGTGCTAAAAATCCGCCTTCAGCCATAAAATTCGTATGGCCATTAAATTATTACTGTAGCCAACTTGACAAAACGAATGATGCAGAAGTTCTTATTTTTGGGGCAACTTTCACGTGCAGTTCCCAGAATTGAGTCCCCAAAATCATGTGTTGTACTGTGTAATTTAATTAATCTTGGACACATCACATAATAAAACACTATATTGAATTCGTTTTGACCAGTTTTTATGCTCTTTGAAAGTTTTTAATAGAGCAGGCCTATTTTTCTCAGATATCAGTGATTTTGTCCCAGTACTTCAAAATTCAGAAGCATTCTTATTTGCTAGTTAACTTATAGTTTGTTGATTTGTTTTAGTTTTAGATTGTTAATTTCCTTAGGCCAAGTTTTTAGGATGTTGATTATCTTGAAACTTAGATTAACGAAGATTTTAAATGGAACACTGCTTCTAAAATGGGATTTATTCTGTTTTACTATAATAAAGACCAAAATTCTAAACGAGAAGAAGTGGTACCGACAAATTTTTGTTAATAAACTTGGATGTGCCAGACAAAATTCGTTATCAGTTTAACTAAATCAAGTTAAACAGACATCCCAAAAACTCGGCCTTATAAGACATTATTTTCAGCAATTTTTTGCACCATATTGCTATTAATATTTGTTTAGCTTTGAAACCTACTACCCAAACGTAAACCTAGAGAATTGTTTTAGCTATGATAATATGATATATTATATAACTTTAAATACAGAAAAATCTCAATTTTTTAAAAGTGTCCAATGTATTGTCACCCACTCACTGTATGTGTCTACTATATTTATTTTTTGCAAAATTTTATGTTACATGTTTTGAAATACATAAAAAAAAATATTTACCGAGATCATAAACGTATCCAGCAATTATTATTAGATGAGTAATTCTGTAATTCAGTAATTCTGTCCAAAATGTCGTGTGAAAAATCATATAATATTAATTGCTGAATACGCATTTTACGCAGTTCATAATCATAATCCTATAATATTAATTGCTGAGTACGCATTTTACGCAGTTCAAATGATATTTTAATATTCACATTAAATTAATCATTCGCCCCGGAGTTTAATTGTTGCTTTTTAAAATCAGTGGTGCCAACTATTTATAATACATTTTTACAATTTAAAACACGTGAAATATTATCATATTAATCAACCTTTAACTCATTAATGGCACGTCATAGATCCGCTGAACATTTTTCTACCAAACTTTCCATATATGCCATTCCATTCCATGCTTTATTAAGAAATTTTTGTAAATTTTGTTTGGCTTAAAGCTCCCTTAAGCGGAAATATTGGCAATCAAAGTTCAAACTTTGACAGCAAAAAATTAAATTATTTTTTTTAAGTTTATCGGTTTTTAAACTTTTTTGGAAAAAGACCGTGTTTTTTGCAATTCTCTAAAATTGCCATTTGGCAACCCAGACGCTTTAATTTTTATAAGTGTAGTAGTATTTTAATAAAAACTATACATTATTTATGATTTGAGTGAAAAAAGTGTGAAAAAAGTGAGTGTATTTGAAAAGTTTATCATTCGATCGGTCAGATTTTTAAAAATTATATACAATCGATGAATTCATTTCTAGCAGAGAAATGCATTATCATATTTTTTCATCAAAATCAAAATAAAAATCTAAAATATAAAAGCTTAGGTTTTTTTTTATATTTAAAATTGATTTTTGAAAAAAGATCCATCAAAAAAGGTCGAAAATTGATTTTTTCAAATAATTTTTTGGCAACTCTGGATAACAATTTTTCACAATTTTTTTTTATTTACAAATCAATAATCAAGATTTTGAATATTTTTTTTTTTTTAATTTTATATCACTAAATTATTCAATTTTTTTTTTTAATTTTTGTATAAAAAATTGTTCTACCTCAAGCTTTTCAAAAAGTTTAATCACTTTTATGGTAGACAATACAATTGTTTCATTGGTATTACCCAAGTCTTCAGTTGTCTACAATAGGAAAATATAATTGGCTTAATTCAAACCGAGTCTTTCCAGTAAAAATATATAGCCGTTTAAAAGTACTGAGTCGAAAAAGGAACATCTATAATAGTACAATTTCTAAGACCGAGTTTTTAGGATGTTGATTATATTTAAACTTAGATTAACGAAGTTTTTAAATGGAATACTACTTCTAAAATGTGTTTTATTTATCTTTATCATGATAAAGACAAATTTTTGTTAATAAACTTGAAAATGGCAGCCACAATTCGTTTCCGCACGGTCATTTTTCAAGATATTTGATTTTAAAATGCTAAAAACTTTTTATGGTTTTAAAATCTACGGTAGTTAAGGTTTCATTTCAATATTAGGAATGTGGTGTACCATGAAACGATTGACTTATTAACAGCTCTATCTCTGTAGAATAGCCATGTCAAAGCACTGTTTAGATGCGTACATAAATCGCCTACATTAAAATGTTCAAGAAATTTGGAAATTGCTAAATTATTGAAAATTTTCAAATTTTTGAAATTTCGTTTCAAAGAAAACTTTTGGGCGTACCTTTAAACGTTTATTTCTATAGTGAGAATTTGGTGTTTTAGTTTATGTATAACTATACTATATTTGAAAATAAATAGAAAAATGGTCAATAATTAAGCAAATAAAAGTGTTTTAATCGGTCGGGTCAAGTCATTTAGGTACACCTTTCACTATTATTATAAATTTCTAGATTTGAAGAGTGAAGGCTAATATGGGTATACAGACCATATTTTGGGAATCGTTTTTTTACATAACATAATATAACTAGTACATTTAACATACTTGGGTTACAATTTTGCTGCGGTTTTATTTAAATAAATTGCTTTATAAGTTAAATTTTCCGTTGCAATTTTTTTAAAATAATTGCATAGAATTTTTTCTTTTTTTAGCACAATTTTGAAAATACAATAGTAAAACAAAGATTTTATTGACAAAGTTCACAGATAAAGTTGCATTTTAACATTTCAAATTTGCAAAAATTCCGTTATTGTAAGTGCTATTTGTATTTAAAGTAGGAAAAACAACTTATAAAATTTATTATAAAAACTTCTGGTCGCTATACTTGGACGTGATCGTCAAAGGGTTAAAATGCAATTATAAGTAAATCGTTAATTCATCGCATTCAATTTATTTGCTGAAATTACATTACTGATTAAGAGAATCTACTAAATACTGATACATTTATATTTTATACTTCCATTTCTTAAAAAATGTCCTTGATGTCTTTGAAACATTTCCAGCTAATAAATAATGTTGTCCTGTTAATACGATAAAATTTTCTTAAAAATCCGATAACAAATACCGTACCATCCCGATTGAAAAAAAATTATATAAGCCTTATCACATTATATATAATTATATACGGAAATTGGTGGATATAATTATATATAATTTTATAAAATCTGATATAATCAGATATAATTATATATAATTATATCTGAAAAATGGGGTATTTAAGTTTTGATAAAACGATGTCTTGACATATTCATAGTTATATGTAAAGATATATTGATTCATTCCCAAAAAAGGAATATCTCTTATACATATATAAAGCTTTATATTGTCGCATTTAAAGTCTGGTGGCTATATATTGGTCTGTCCCGAATATAAAAAATGGCGGATTTCATCAAGTACAATAACGATCAGTATTGAGATGTTTATGGATAAAAGCCAAACATTTTTTTTTGCAGTTGCAGTTTTTACCCATTTTTTTATTTTTTTTATTTAATATAATTTTTGAGAAAAAAGAGTAAAACAATTGACTAAATCATTTTGTTAACTAGGCGAAGCACTCAGTTTATCTAAGGCCAGTTTGTAAGACAAAACGCTACCAAATGTTTCAAACTTTATGAAAAATATTTGGTGTTTCAGAAAAACTTTAAGTTTTAAATACAAATTTTAAATATATTAAGTTACTTTTCACTTTTAAAAACTATTATAAAAATTAAACTTTTTGATTTTTAAAAAAAATTCTGGAAAAAACTAAATATTTTATAAATCATAAAGTTTGTATTTTTTTTTTAATATGAATACTAAAATTTTTGAAAGAATTTAAAAAGTGAATCATTAATTTGATAGTTTTAATCAAAACTCCATTAACTATTAGATAAAAATTAATAATTGAATTTTAATGGTCTGTTTCTCTATTTCGAAAGAAAGCTTTCTTTCGCTTTCTAAGCGAAAGAAAATTGATTTGGGTTTCTCTAACTAAATTTCTATGCGAACGATGACTTGAAGTACAAGTCGAATGAAAACGTAACAGTTTTCATACAAAATTTGGTTTCTCTATTTCGAACGAGTTGTCAACAGTGCGAACGTAAATGTCAAAACCAGTCACTTGCTTTTTTGTTTTCGAGTAACAAAATATTTTCAAAAAAAATATATCATTCATTCCATTAGAAAACTCAAAAAATCTGAACACGGGTCCTCTGAATTTGTTTATTTTTTTACATGAATACTCTATGGTCCCATTTGTACATTTCCTTTTTCAGATCTCCAAATTTGTAAAAACTCGTGATTTTATGCACGTTTTTAGTTCTTATAAATATCAAAAAAATGCTAAAAGCACTTTACTTTGAAGTGCCATAACTTTTTAATTGTATATCGCATGTTATTAATTTAAACGATATTTGGAAGATGCACTTGTCTACTTTATAACTGGATTTTTAAACAAAATGATTGCTAAAAAAATGCATACTTAATGCAAATGCAGTTTTCTAATGCATTTTTAAAACTTTCCCCCTACGATTTTCAAAAAAAAAAAACAGTTTACTAAAATATGGAATATTAGCTAATTATAATAATACTGTCTTTTATTTTTAATGATTTAAAAAAAAAATATTTTTTTTATACTATAAAATGAAAATATTTTTATAAAACACTTTTAGCATTTTTATCAAATTTATGAAAATTAAAAACGTACATAAAATCGCGATTTTTACAAATTTCGAGATCTGAAAAAGGCTATGTGCAAGTGGGACTATAGAGTATTCATGTACAAAATATAAAAAAATCGGAGAACCTAAAAAAAAAATCCTCATTTTTCAATGTTCTTTGCTGGAATGAATGATATAATAAAAAATTATAAATATTTAAAAAAAAGAATGGATAACAAAATAACACGAATATTTGTAGTTTTTTAAGAACTTTAAATTTCAGCTTAATGAAATCCACAATGGAACAGCTGAAAACGCTGGTGTACTTTTTTGATTTTCTTCTTTTGATTTATTAATTTTGCTTTTGTTTTATTTATTTGTTTTAATTATTTATTTGTCATATACAGCTGATCACTGTTAAGTAGTGTTGTATTTATCTTCAAACAATTTAGTAGTATTTTTGGTATTTTTAAAGGAAATTGTAATAGAAGTTTAAAATATCCGGTCTGGCACCACTATGATTTGTAAATACGTAAAACACAAAAATTGACGCACGTAAGTATAGGCGAACGATAGCTTTCGAAATAGAGAAACCCAAATTGATTCGAATTCGAGTGACTAGCTTGCGTTCGCTTAGGTTTTCGTTCGAGATCGTGGAACAGGTCATAAATTTACCTTTTTCGAAAAAAAAAATTGAATTTAAGGTTTTGTAATAAACATTGTTCAAAATGTTCCGGAATAAAAATCAAAAAACTCATAAATTAGTTATTTGAAAAATTGGGTGATTTTTCTTATAAAATTGCTTAGCTATTTTTTACACAAATTTTGCCTTTTTTGGGAACCAAGTTCTGGCAACACTGCAATCTTATATAATTTATCTTACATCATTTAACGTACATATGACACCATATATAAGCATGTCTTATAGCACACACAATAATATTTTCATGCGACAACATATATTATAATATCTTTAATTATATAGCTTACATTGCACCATATATGATTACATATGAAAATGTATTATTATATATAACAACACATATACCATATCTTATTATGTATATAATATACTTTTAATATCTAATTTTATAAAGGTCAATATATATAAAAATATATCTTTATATAAGTTACCGTATAGGAAACTTATAACAATATATGGCTATGCATGACACCATCTAGAATACCATATTATAATATATATTAAGATGAAAAAACTTAAGACCATATATACATTTTTTTACTCGGGAAATCTTTAAAAACATATTTTAATGTCATGCATAAATGTTAAACTTTTTATGGATTACTTCACCTTTGAAAAGAAATTCACGCAATCCTTTATAAATATTTTAATACAGAAATAGTTCACATTGACAAAACAGATTAATCATGTTGGATGTTTCATTATATATTCATACAAAATCATTTCAGTTATGGCAGGCAGTAACTAGGGTTTCATGGGAAGTGTTTTAAATTTTCGCGAAATTATTTTAATTAAATTTTCGTACAATTGCAGCACTAATAAGAAAATCACATTAAAGGATAAAATGTTTCAAGAACAAATCGACACAAAAGTCAGAGCTGAAATTGAAAACAGCTAGATGGTATTTAACTTAAAACAGAAATTGGTCGGAAGACCAATGGGTAACTCAACAAAAGTGTAATAAATTTGGCTACAACATATAAGCAACTATTATAGTACTGGCAAGTATTCGATGACAGTGTTTAGAGACGTCGTAATATAACCAAAGTGTAAAGCAGGCCAGGATGTAAAGGGATAGGTAAATGAATAGGATTGAGATTCAGAAATCTTTTAACATTCTCATATAAAAACCAGAAATTTCCCTTGGTTTTATTTTATTATTTCAATTTTGTTATACTACGTTCATAGTGAATTCCAAAATACGTATGAATTTTCGTTTTTTTTCAAGTTTTTGAATTAAAATTTGTAAAGAACATGTTTGACAGTCGAAAACATTAAAAAAAAACGAAAATACGTTTTTTGGGGTTCAATGTCCATGTAGTTTAAAAACGATATAAAATAAGCAATTTAGCCTCTAAAGATGATTTCTAAACCATATTAGTTCTGCTTATAGCAACTGAGGTGTGATAGTGGATATTAATTTAACTCGTTTTCTAAACAAAAATATAAGACCAAAACCTTAGTTTAACCCATTTTATTATTTTGTATAGAAGTTTTGTCAAATTTTAATTTGAATATTTTACTTAAAAATAATTATTTTCAATTGACAACAATTGAATTGTCATTTGATCGCATTTTTAAGTGATGATTGTGTGAAACAATAAAATATAAATTGAAAAAAAATAAAATAGTTTAATGTATAACACTTGGTATCACGACAAATAACAAAACACTTGTTGAGTCCAGAAGAAGGAAGCAGTAATAAATCAAGACAAATATTCAAAATCATAACAATTAGATTGAAGATACAACATATAGACACAAACACCTTAAATTGGCGTAAGTTTTTTTGGGATAATAATATTTCATCTTTATTTAATTTTTTCTTTTACTCTACAGATATTTAAAACAAGACATTATCTTACAATTGTTGTCACTTAAAAATCTGTAAGAAAAACGGAGATAGAAAGTATTTTGTGGGGATCGTGCACTTGCTCTCTTTACAAAGCAAATTTTAAATAAAACTGACTTCAACATAATATCTGAAAGAAAATCATTTTTGGAATATAGAAACTTGAATTGATATTATCGCTGAATGGCTTGACTGAAATCAAACTCAATCAATTGAAATCTCTCATAATTTGAAGGATTTAGCAGACAAAGCAATAAGTGGTAAGTTTATTTTAAAATATTTATGTATAACTTTAGTAAAACTTTAGATTAGTAAGCGCTAGTTATTGTGATGTGGGTTAAATTTAAAGTTAAACATAGCTTAACCCTCTAAACGGAAGGGTATTTTTTGATATAAAACTAAATTTTGTGAAATAATTTGTTGTGTGTAGTGTAGTACGGTTTGGAAGCAAGCAAGAAAATTAAACTTTCGTTATATTTAAAAAAATAAATATTGTGAAATAAACACAAATTCCAAAAATCTTAAAAACATATTTATCTTAACTTAATACCGCTGATATTAAACACAAAGTAAGATTGTAGCTTAAATAATTTTTCAACTACTACATCAATTGTTGTCTAAATGATGGCATCTTTCTAGAAACGAAACAAAAAGAAAACACAAAATATGAAATATACAACCTTTTTTTTTGCAATAAGAAAAAGAAAACATACGAAATTACGTAAGATGTGTGTCCTTGTCTTTCGTTTTAGTCTGTGTACCTGAACGTATATTTGTTTGCAATTTGACCACACTACATTAATAGTCACTATAATCATTTAGTTTACAAATACACATTTAATCTTTATTAAATTAAATTAAAATAAAATATTTTATTTTGTCTTTAATTTAATTAATGAACAATTACTTTGACAAGCCGCTGACAACACAAAATTTAAGTTTTTTTAATTCACAATTTATATGTATACGATACTCATTGTTCGCGTCCTTTTGTTTTTTTATATATGAAAAACCGATACATAAATCTTACATGGTTGATTTTTTTATATGTCTTACAAGAGTTTTACTTTTAAGTATCATTTTGCTCGTCTCTACTACATTATGACATGCCGTAACATCTACTTCATTCTGTGTATATCTTTAAATCTGGTTGTCGTACTCACTTTTAATGTGCTTATCAGCACAATTTTTTTTTAGAAAAATAAATTAGTAAAACATTACTAAAATATTAGTAAAACTTAAGTTAAAAACAGTTAAGTACTGAATAAGTATAACTAAGATTTTAGCTGAAAACAAAAAAACTTGATTTAAAACACGTTTTACTAACTGTTCTAAAGGGTGGTTAAATTTCAAGGGCCGATGTTGATTTTGAATAAAACACAAACTATTTAGGAAATTATTGTAATTTTATTTTATTATGATATATTGGTATTACTCAATTATGTATGGAACAAAATATCGGCCAAATGGGCGCCGCGACCACGGCGGCACACCTCCATCCGATGGTCCAAATTTTCGATGACGCTGAGGCATAATGGAGGTTCTATGCCGTTAATGTGCCGAATTATCTCATCCTTTAGCTCTTGAATTGTTGCTGGCTTATCGACGTACACCTTTTCTTTCAAATAACCGCAAAGAAAAAAGTCCAACGGTGTAAAATCACATGATCTTGGCGGCCAATTGACATCGCCATTACGTGAGATAACACGGCCATTGAATTTGTTGCGCAAAAGAGCCATTGTTTCGTTAGCTGTGTGGCAAGTGGCACCGTCCTGCTGAAACCACATATCGTCCACATCCATATCTTCCATTTCGGGCCATAAAAAGTTCGTTATCATCTCACGATAGCGAACACCATTCACAGTAACTGCCTGACCGGCCTCATTTTGGAAAAAATACGGCCCGATGATGCCGCCAGCCCATAAACCGCACCAAACAGTCACTCTTTGTGGGTGCATTGGTTTTTCGACAATCACTCTTGGATTCTCATTCGCCCAAATGCGGCAATTCTGTTTATTGACGAATCCACTGAGGTGAAAATGTGCCTCATCACTGAAGATGATTTTCTTCGAAAATTGATCATCCACTGTTGCCATTTCTTGCCACCATTCTGCCCATTCACGACGTTTGGAATGGTCAAGAGGCTTTAGTTCTTGAGCCAATTGCACCTTGTAAGCGTGTAAATGCAAGTCTTTATGCATAATGTTCATCAACGACGAGCGTGAGAGGTGCAATTGTACGCACATTTGGCCGATCAAATTGACCAAAAAAATCACGAAGTGCACGATATGCATTTTGATTTGAACGCCCATTTTCATAATAAGTCTGGATAACTTTAACACGTTGTTGGATTGTGTATCTCTCCATGGTTCAAATTGAGTAAGTCTGAAATAGAGAAATGTCAAATAAAATTCGGAAAAAAACTTGGCGTTTAGGTGTGGTTCACATTCAACATCGGCCCTTACAATTTAACCACCCTTTACTAACTTATTTTTTGAGTGTACAAAATTACGTAAGATGTGTGTCCTTGTCTTTCGTTTTAGTCTGCCTACCTGAACATATATTTGTTTGCAATTTCACCACACTACATTATTAGTCATTATAATCATTTAGTTTAAGAATTCACCTTTAATCTTTATTAAATTTAAATAAACAACACAAACTTTAAGTTTTGTTTAATCCGCAATTTATATGTATACGATACACATTGTTGGCGCCCTTTTGTTTTAGTATGTATGAAAATCAGATACAAAAAACTTCCATGATTGATTTTTTTAAATGTCGTACTTGACATGCCACGACATCTGCTTCATTCTGCGTATATATTTCAAGCTGGTTGTCATCCACACTTTTAATGTGCTTATCAGCACAATTTTTATTTATAGCAAAATAAATTAGTAAAATATTAGTAAAACATTAGTTCCAAACAGTTAAGTGCTGAATAAGTATAACAACATTATTATGGTCTAATGTGCATGTACTTACTAGAGTTGGAAAAATAATTAATCTAAAAATAGATTTAATTTTTTTTTAGATCCTTACTTTATATTTAAAATAATGATAAAAATAAGTCCTTATTTTTAACGCATTATTTGTTGTAATGAAATAATTTGAAAATTAAATAGTTATTAGTAAGTAATTATTATTTGTATAAAAGTAATGCAGCGAGTAAGCTGATGTCATTTCTGGTAGTCCCAAATATAAAATATGTTCCTACACTGGGAAGTTATTAAATTTCAAATTTATTATTAATTGTTTTATTAATTATATAGATTTAACTTATATTTTTCTTCTTTTCTCATATCTTTCAGATATTTTACAAGAACTGATGATAACTCAAATAAAAATCTTAAAAAGTATCACATTATTTTGTGGAGAACAACACATTGTACTTGACTATACATCATCTTAATTACCATTAGCGAATTTCGACGAAAATTCAAGTATTCCAAATATAATTGGAAATTATTTTGGAATATCCAATAATTAATTGCAGTGAGTTATTATCATAAAAATACGTACTACACACATAATTAAATGTTCCCTGAAAATGTGAAAAAATTTACACAATTGTATAATGTTGTTTCAAGTTCCATACTACATACATCTATTCTGTTTCTTACTGTTTCCAAAATAATTATTGGGATACTTTAAAATCATATAACATTTATTACGCCATCTCAGCTAACATATATAAAAAAAACATACATACAAACACACACTCCAGTACCGGGAAAAGAACTTCAATACAAAATTAACTTTTATTTATGTTTTTATTATTAAGTCGGTTTGTTAATACTATTTTGTTTTTGTAAAATAAAATAATTTGTTTATACTACTTTATATGTAATTTGCACATTTATTTGTGTTGCACTTTTATTTCTTATGCTAAGTAATTGCTGCTAATATGCTAATGTAGTCAACTCTATACTAAATTAATTATTACTACACAATTAAATAATTTCTAAACGTAAACATTTAATATGAAAATCAAATACTAAATTATACGATTTAAAACAATTATGAATGCCATTTTAAACCATAACTAATGCAAACTAATCGAAACAATTTAGTTTCAAAACATTTTTAAAAATTATAGTTTTTGTGTATGTAATAAAATATATCATAATTTTAGATGTTCAATACTTATGAGTATATTCATAATTATTTCAAAAATTTAATGTTCATCTTTAATTTAGCAAAGAAATCTCTTAAAAAAAAAAAAAACATTTCTACGTATACGTAATATGGAATTAAAAATATTAATCATACGTCTCTTAACTATAGAAGCTACTATACAAAGACTGCATTTCGTTTTCTCGTAACCTAGAAAAGTCTATGCACACAATAAGGCATAGGCTTATATATTTGCAACAAAATGTCGACTTTAATGACCTGTTCCATGATCTCGAACGAAAACCTAAGCGAACGCAAGCTAGTCACTCGAATTCGAATCAATTTGGGTTTCTCTATTTCGAAAGCTATCGTTCGCCTATACTTACGTGTGTCAATTTTTGTGTTTTACGTATTTACAAATCATAGTGGTGCCAGACCGGATATTTTAAACTTCTATTACAATTTCCTTTAAAAATACCAAAAATACTACTAAATTGTTTGAATATAAATACAACAATACTTAACAGTGATCAGCTGTATATGACAAATAAATAAATACAACAAATAAATAAAACAAAAGAAAAATTAATAAATCAAAAGAAGAAAATAAAAAAAGTACACCGGCGTTTTCAGCTGTTCCATTGTGGATTTCATTAAGCTGAAATTTAAAGTTCTTAAAAAACGTTCCCATCATCAGAACACGTTTTGAAAGCGGTAACAATCCCATGCCAAACCTCAAACATTCATATGAACTAGTTTACTCACTACATGAGAACTAATATACATATGAGTTTGAAGTTAAAGATTATAACCATTGATCAAAAAATAAATTGAAAACTTGTTTGATGTGCAAGATCCACCTCTGGTGGATATTCAATACACGTTTTTTGTTTTTCTCTCCTTTTTATATTTTGTTTAGTTTGTAAACAAAACAGGGGAAGTAAACTAGGCGGTACTTTGCCTTTTTTACAAGTTTGTTATAATTTTTATTAAAACTAAAAATTATGTTTTTTTTCGACCTTTAATTGTGCAATGAAAATGAAAATTATTCAAGTTCGAGGCCATACTCTATATTTTTTCATTAGGATATTGTCCTAACAAATAATCTATAGAGTTTTTGTTTTCAAATTTATTATTTGACCCTTTCAGGAATGTGTTGATAGATCTATTTCGGGAATTTTCTAGGTTCCCATCATCAGAACACGTTTTGAAAGCGGTAACAATCCCATGCCATGTTTTCAATTTATTTTTTGATCAATGGTTATAATCTTTAACTTCAAACTCATATGTATATTAGTTCTCATGTAGTGAGTAAACTAGTTCATATGAATGCTTGAGGTTTGGCATGGGATTGTTACCGCTTTCAAAACGTGTTCTGATGATGTGAACCTAGAAAATTCCCGAAATAGATCTATCAACACATTCCTGAAAGGGTCAAATAATAAATTTGAAAACAAAAAACTATAGATTATTTGTTAGGACAATATCCTAATGAAGAAATATAGAGTATGGCCTCGAACTTGAATAATTTTCATTTTCATTGCACAATTAAAGGTCGAAAAAAACATAATTTTTATTTTTAATAAAAATTATAACAAACTTGTTCTTAAAAAACTACAAATATTCGTGTTATTTTGTTATCCATTCTTTTTTTTATATTTATAATTTTTTTTTATATCATTCAATTCAGCAAAGAACATTGAAAAATGAGGATTTTTTTTAGGTTCTCCGATTTTTTTATATTTTGTACATGAATACTCTATAGTCCCACTTGCACATAGCCTTTTTCAGATCTCGAAATTTGTAAAAACTACGTTTTTAATTTTCATAAATTTGATAAAAATGCTAAAAGTGCTTCATAAAAATATTTCCATTTTATAGAATAAAAAAAATATTTTTTTTTTTTTAAATCATTAAAAATAAAAGACATGTTTGTTCCATAAAAATCCGTATTTTTATAATTAGCTAATATTCCATATTTTAGTAAACTGTATTTTTTTTTTTTGAAAATCGTAGGGGGAGAAAGTTTTGAAAAATGCATTTGAAAACTGCATTTGCATTAAGTATGCATTTTTTTTAGCAATCATTTTGTTTAAAAAATCCAGTTATAAAGTAGACAAGTGCGTCTTCCAAATATCGTTTAAATTAATAACATGCGATATACAATTAAAAAGTTATGTCACTTCAAAGTAAAGTGCTTTTAGCATTTTTTTGATATTTATGAGAACTAAAAAAAGGCATAAAATCACGAGTTTTTACAAATTTGGCGATCTGAAAAAGGAAATGTACAAATGGGACCATAGAGTATTCATGTACAAAAAATAAACAAAATCATAGGACCCGTGTTCAGATTTTTTACGTTTTCTAATGGAATGAGTGATATATTTTTTTGAAAATATTTTGTTACTCGAAATCAAAAAAGCAAGTGACTGGTTTTGACATTTACGTTCGCACTGTTGACAACTCGTTCGAAATAGAGAAACCAATTTTTGTATGAAAACTGTTACGTTTTCATTCGACTTGTACTTCAAGTCATCGTTCGCATAGAAATGTAGTTAGAGAAACCCAAAACAATTTTCTTTCGCTTAGAAAGAGAAAGAAAGCATTCTTTCGAAATCGAGAAACAGGCCATAAGACTTTTGAACTTTTGTAAACATTTTAAAAGTCGACTTGTCGACTTTTGTCTTTTTTTCAAAAGTCGACTTTACGACTTTTTTCTAAGTAAAAGTCGAATATTTGATTTCTTGTATGTATATTTTTACAAAAAAAAAACTTATCTTTAAAATTGTTTTGGGATCAATTAATTGGCGTTGTAATGTAGAATTTATGCTTTATTGGTAACGATAAGTAACCCGAATTTCATTAACGTTAAAATAATCTTTAATCAAATTTTCTAAAACTTACCCACATTTTTAAGACAAAGTTCGAAAAAAAAAATTTTCTTTTGTCATTTTTTCACATTTCACTATTAAAAATTGCCGTTTTTCCAAAAACCCCAAAAGTCATTCGCAGAAATTAAAATTTTAATGTCATCGAACAAATAAGTCTTGTGCTATAAGACTAATCTGATCAAGCAGATTGTCACAAGTCTAAAATCATTAAAATCAGTCCATATTTAATGAATTTTTACACTTGAGGTTTTCTACTTTAGTGTACTGATGCTCACAGTGTTACGAAATGGGTGACTGACTATACAATTTATTTTTCAAAAGTCTTACTTCTCCTTTACAATTGGACACATTTCATCCAATTCGGACGTTTTTGTTGTAGTCTTTGACCTCATTTTGGGCTTTTTCGCTTACTTTTGGGTTTCATGTTAAATTTAAAGATCTCGTACGCAACACTGGCTTTATTTTATTGTCTATTTACTTTTTTTTATTTACTTCTAAGCCATACATATATGACAAATAAAAAAGTCAAAAGCAAAAGTCGACATTTTCATTACAAAAAAAGCAAAAGTCGACATTTTCATTACGACTTTTCGAATTTTATATCAGAAGAAAGTGGACTTCCAGAAAGTCGAAGAAGATGATTAGTCGCAAGAACCCTACTTTGGCACCCTGTATCACACCAGGAGTTAAAGCAGGCTAACTAAAGAAACAATTTTCTTAAAGTCTTACTCCCCCTCTTCAGTTCTTGTCAACACTTCTTTCCGATTAGAAGATCCATAATTATTACATTTTTTTTTGTATTTGGAATAGGGATGGATGTCAATCGGGATTGATGTTTAAAAATCCCGCCATTTTTGGCAAATCCCGACCCCGAAATCGAGTTTTTTCGGCATTCTGGTTTATGTTAACAAAAAAAAAAATGCGGTAATCGCAACAAAACCATTCAATTGGCAACAAATTCGATTGTCAGCACGAATATGTTTTCTCTGTGCACCTTTTACAGAAGAATTTCGGTAATTTTGATGGTATAAACGTTATGAACACAATACTTGTTATGATCGGTAAACTGACATCTAAAATTTGTGTTCAATGATTTTTGAAAAACGATTTTTTTTTGTGTTTAAAGTGTACACTTGTGAACTTCTTCTGTGACTTAATTATTTTTTTTTAATTGAACAAAACGACTAGTGCCACTGAAAATCCTCTGTCGTGACATAGTTTTGCCTACCCGGTCTAAGGAATCATAAGCTAATTTCGAACGGAAATTAATTTTAATGCGAAAATTTTAGTTTTTATGTTCTTAAATGTGCCTTTCCTAACGATATCGTTATAAAATTATGTTACCGTTTTAACAATTCCCTGAAATAACGATAGTAACTTTGCCCTAGTCCAGTCTAGTATGGATATCAAAAATGATACCTAAAGATAATCCATCACTAAATATTGCACTTTATCGTGTATTTATTTTATATTTGATATAAAACACAATATAAAAAACAATAAAAAAACACAAGAAACACATTGGGATTATTATGGTTGTCTTCTTCATCTCCGCTTAACTCCCTGTGGAGCATAGGGCCTCTAGAGGTTTCTAAAATACTGTCTGAACATGAATTGCTCCCTCCCAGACACGTGGAGCTTGCCGCCAAAGCGGGAGGATTTGACAAACGTCTGTGACCTCCTGGGAGATTATTAATTTCTGTTTGCGTTATATTCATGTTTTTGTTGACTAGTTTGCCAGGATTTCTTCGATGCATGTAAGGACAAAGAAGATCTTAGTGGAGCCTGACACTCCTTTTTGTCTAAGAGCAGGCGTAGGCTTCCTGGAAGCTTATGGGCGCTACCGTTGACTTTTAATGGTTCTTACGCTACCATCCTTATTGCACTATCCAGCCATAATAGTGCCGTAATCTGCTTGACCCTATTCCCCGAATATGTCGGTTTGGCCCAAGAACAGATGAAACGTTGCTCACATTTGCTAATATCATAGCGCTGGCTATAATATCATTGCCCGGTGTCCACCTGCCCCGGAGGGTCGTTATTTTTCAAAAATTTCATCAAAAAATAAAACCCGAAAAGTCCCAAAAAATCCCGAAAAGCCCGGGATTTAAAAAGGTAAATTCCGGGATTTGGTATTCACTAAATTCTGAAAATCCCGGGATTTCCCGTTTGGCATTCCTAGTTTGGAAACACTGTGTGCCACCTAAAAGTGACGGTGGCTTTTATACTCTCCAATCCAAATTTTAAATTGTTCTATAAAAGTTTTCTTACGTGATATTAAAAAAAATATTCTATTAAATGTCTTTTGGCATTTTTGAAAAGTAAATAGATTTGATTTCCATATCACGATTTCACGTTTCTCCCGAAACGAACATTAGTAGAATTTCAATACCGTTTTTTTTGTTTAGTTAATGTCAAAACTGAACATGTATTTCTATTTAAGTATTTCGCTGCTGTTAGCAGACGCGCTTTTTGGAAGGTAAAAATCTTTAAATTTTAGAATTCTATAGAAAAGTTTTTAGAAGAAATGTAATTCAGGCAAAACTCGCCAACTTTGATTAAATTTGAGGCTCGTCTTTTGAATAATATTAGAATCTTTAGGGGTTTAAAAATGTGACGCAAAAGCCGTCTCTATTTTAAATTCGTTTGTTCCACAGTATTTAGTTTGTAACTAATCGATATATAGTTTATGGACCCCATAAACAATATCCTAATAAATAGCGCAGTCGATCTAACTGTGGTATAATGTTTGTTAAATCTCGACATAATATAATACTGCCAATATAGGGAATGTTGTTTTTTTTTTGTCAAATTGTCGAAATCAGGATAAACTTATCCATTAAAAACTAGCAGCCGCCGTATTCATAATTTAAAAAGAGTGTCTAACATATAGTGCACAACTTTCCCTTATGTGAATTTGTGTGTAAGTTGTGCACTCGACGTTAGTCACTCATTTTAAATTATGAATAGAGCTGTAGGAGAATTGGTCAGTCAATTCAAAAGTTATGAGTGAAAATGCACACACCTCTTAAGCAATGTAGAAACGATACGAATTGTTGTAAAACTTGGCAGATCGAAAAAATTAATTTTCTCTTCGACTTGCAATGAGAAAAACAGAGAGCGTATTGTCAACTTTTAAAAAACATTAAGAGCAGTCCGACCATATAAAAACGTAGGAAAGCGGTAAACGTGATGATCTTTTATAAAAAGTCAAAATTTATTCTATATTTAAAAGTTTCTTTCAGCACCTATTACCTTCCCATTATAAGCAAAGTTCACATTTTCTGTTTAATAGACATTTAATTTGCGCACACCTTACACGAAAGTGAAAAAGAATTTGAGATGTATAAAAATTAAAAATATACAGAAATATATATCAATTAACTCATTATGGACCAACTGTTCCGTTTTCAAACCAGTATTCTAAACGACTATTTTTTTTAAAGTGCTTTAAACATTGTAAAATAATTCAAAATCTTAACGTAAGAGTCCAGAGTTGTCAACCAATTGTTAGAAAAATATTAATGAAAATGAAAATTATTATTAAAAAACGCAAAAGTTGTCAACCCTGAACGTAAAAACCATTCGTCAATCTGGTAACATTGTGAAATAGAGACGGAGGAGATTAGAAAAATAAACAAAAATCTAAAAATAGAATATTTGTGTTGTTAGTGTTGTCACTTCTGAGTATAATATACAAAACAGAAAAAGCTAATAGGCTAGAAAACTGCAATTTAGCTGCATTAGATTCGAGGCCATACTTGGGTGTGATCGCTAAACGGTCATGACTTGGTATTGTTACATTTGTAATGTAAGATGAGCGCAGGTTTGATTCTTACAGCCGCAGGTTATTGAAAAATTTATCATATAGAGACAATCTGACAAATTATAAGACACAAATAATAATACAATTTAAGTGGAAAATCACTGATGAACCTGTCCATAAAAAGGCAGAAACTAGTCTAGTCTGATTTAAAAATTAATAGTGTTTATAATTTTTAGAGAAAAACGTGTATTCTTCTTCTTAACCTTAACATTTCTAAATTTAATTTGTCAAATGCATATTAATTAAAAATTAATTGCGACTGTCTATATGATGTTAATAAAACACTGTACGTAAATTATTTAAGTTCGAGACCATGCTCTATTTTTCTTTATTAGGATATTGTCCTAACAAATAATCTATGGTGTTTTTGTTTTCAAATTTATTAATTGACCCTTTCAGGAATGTGTTGATAGATCTATTTCATGCATTTTCTAGGTTCCCATCATCAGAACACGTTTTGAAAGAGGTAACAATCCCATGCCAAACATCAAACATTAATATAAACTAGTTTTCTCACTAAATAAGAACTAATATATATATGAGCTCGCAGTTAAAGATTATCACCATTGATCAAAAAATAAATTGAAAACTTGTTTTTTGTGTGTATGTCTTACCTTTGGTAAAGTAGGAAAAAAACATAATTTTTATTTTTAATAAAAATTATTAGTGTCCGACCGAACAGTTCGGCCAAAAACCTATATTTTGTCGGTTTTTTGATATCTAGATTCAATGATGACAAATTTTGGTATTGGAAACATGTTTATTGAGCCGATTTAATTCGATTTTGTGTATAAAATTTAAGAGAAAAGCCGAAGTTTAGCTATAAAGTTAAAAGTTCGGCCGCCGAACTATTTTCAATTTGGCCGAACTTTCTGAGGCTGAACATTGAATTCATTGCTTAACTACAGACTTTTCTTCAAATTTGACACTCAAAATAGCATCTAATCAGCCCAATAAACATTTTTCCGTCCGCCAAATTTGTACATAATGCTTTAAAATATCGAATACAGACCAAATGCATTTTCTAGCCGAACTGTTCGGTCGGACACTAAAAATTATATTAAACTTGAAAAATATTAATTTTTGTTCCTTTTTGATGGGACTTTCTTAAAAAATTTTATAATTTTAAATTTTGAAAGACGGTATTTAAAGAAATGTTAAATTTCATATATTTTTGAATCAAGATTTGACCATGACATTATACAAAATTAAAATATTTATAATATCATCAACTGTCTGGGATTCTGTAAAATTTTCAACTTTTTTTTTTTTGCTAATATTTCCAATAGAAGGCAAACATCTTCTATAAATTACATTTAATTAATGAGTTAATAAAAGCAGCATACCCAGTGCAAAAACGGTAATGACACATCATTACTTTTCGGACTACATTAATGACCCCAGCTTACTATCTGTCTTACTTTAATACAAATAATAAGGACTCAAATATAACAAGTTAATTTTCGAATTATTTCAGCTCAAAAAAAAATGCGTTACCCATAAGAACTTATTTTTATCATTATTTTAAATATGAAGTAATGATCTTAAACTTTTTTAAAAATCTATTTTTAGACCCATTATTTTTTCTCTTCTAGGAAGTACACATATAACTACTTATTTTTGATTTGTTTAAATGTAATGAAATTTTGGGAATGTTTTTATCTATCATGTATAAAAGTCGAGATAGCTTAAACTGACAACCTTATTAAAAAAAAAATATCTGTGGTCACAAGTCATAACAGCCTAAGTGTAGAAATAGAATAAGAGCTTGTCGTTTATTTCCATAAAAATTTACATTTAAAAAGCGTCGAGCGATGCAGTTGTGAAATATAATCTATTTTCACAGCGTTTGTTCTTATTCTCTCATTTTTCGTGTCTCAATCTCTTAACAGTGTTATCGCGTTTTAACTATATTTTGTAAACAAACCACAAATGATGAGTAAGACTAACATAGATATTCTACGGCTCGCATATTCTCAAACAAGGGAGGTATCCCCACCCGAACTAGCAGGTTTTAATAAACTTTGGTTATGTTGCAAAGGAGAAAAAAAAAGAGACAAGTATTTTTTTTAGCTGCCAAATCTCACGTTTAAGGTTTAAAAAGTGGCGTTTCAAATTAATTTGTTTTGGTATGAAAACTTTTCTTTAATTTATGAAAACTAGATTTATTTTTACACAGAGTTGAAGTGCTCAAACATTTTAATACATATATTGTCAATATAGTGCACCCAGAGTTGCTATATTTTTCAATTATTTCAAATATGGAGTAAAACTAACTTTGGGAAAAGTCGCATAAAACCTGAACGATTTCGATTATCTGAAAAAGCTCAGACACCTTCTCTATTAAATTAAATAGGCTTTACTATGCACTATTTATAGCTTAATACAACTTTTCCTTTATAAAACGCCACATTTATTGTTACTCAAACAAAATTTTTTTGAATAACAAAAATACTTGAGAGTGTTTAGACCAGGAGTGCCCAAAAGTTCCTTATGGAAGAGCAAACACCAATACATTTAAAGAAAAACTAATTTTTATTCAACATTTTTTGTTGTAAAAACCAATACATACAAAGAAAAAAGAAAAAATATTTCAATGTTTACCAGCAAAGCATACGAAAGTGTTGTTGCTTTGCGCTTGCGTGTATAAAGTGAAGAACGACAAAAAAACTAATAAGACAAAGTTGTTTGTGTATTTCGTATTGCTAGTGCTGAGCGCTCTATATGTGTATTAAAACACACAACCTATAGCTAAGTGTTTTTACAAAAACAATTGAGTACCAAGCGCATAGGCTGTGGGCACCCCTGGTTTAGACATATTTTGTGCATCAGTGAATGCGTCTCCAAAAATCTTTTCATTTGAGACCAAACTTGTCTATAGTTACTTTAATTAGTACGAAATACTACAAAATACTACCTTGTTGTATCTACTCAGAAATAAATTACAAAACACTGTTTGTAATATTAAACAAGTGTCATAGAGCATTTTTGTAAATACAAAAAAAAAATTTTAAATTGGCACCAACAATGGGGTTTTGTAAATCACCCTTTTGTTGATATTTTTGTAATTTAGAATTTTTGTTTTTAAAGAATTTTTATATGAAAAACTACAATTAACAAGCACTGCAAATAACAAATTTGTTAGATATAAATTTAAATTTAAAAGAGAGGTTGTTTGCATTTACAAATTCCATTGTTGGTACCATCAGTTTTTCATGTGTATAATGAGTGAACAAACTATTAAAATTTGTGTTTTATTATGGGGAAAACTTGCATTTGAAAAATACTCTATAAAAAAAAAATACCAAATAATGTCTTTCTAAAAACAGCCTTTGCATGCCATGCATCCGACCGGCTTAAATTTATTTTCTGTTCACGATATAAACTTTGAACTTGTTCAGGCGGCATATTTTATTCGATAGAAAACCAAATTTTCAAAAAAAAAAAAAATAAATAATTAATTAATGAACACAAAGTAAGATTAAAGCTTAAACTTTTCAAAAAAGCTCAAATTTTGGTCCAAGGACATAGAGGATTCCAAGAGTATACCTGTAAAGGACATCGTCTTGAAAACTTATGGGCAGATTTTTATGATATTTGGCAGAAAGATTATATTAAATAGTATTAGCAAAGCAATATTTGTTGAAGTTTAGGTGCGTTTTCGCTTAATTTCGCTTTTTTCGAAAAACGAAAATCGCCATATCTTAAGTTAAATTAAAAAAAGGTAATTTTTGGACTGTATTTATGCCGTGGTTAGAGGAATAATTTAGGCCTAAACTTATTCAGTTTTATGGATTAGTTTTTGAGATTCGCTCTAAATCTATTTTGGCCCAAATTAGACAAAGAAACATTTTTTTGTACAACAAGAACATATTGTTTGTTTGTCGTGCCGAACAAGTGGTATACATTTTATTGTACAAAGCTTAGGCCGGTTTGAGGGTATTTCAAATATAAGATATCTTTAAAATTGTACACCCAGGAAAAAAGCTTCATCATATTTATGGAAAACTACATTGATTTTCTTCCAATGTAACATTTTATATGGTACCAACAATGGAACAAAGGCTTCTTCATATTTATGAAATGTTTGATAAATATGATGAAAAAGTTTCATAACTTTTTTAGAAATGCTTCATTAATGTTAATAAATATTTCATAAATATTATGAAAAGTTTCATATTATATTAAAAAATTCTATTTAAGGCTGAAACATAATTGGCTTAAGAGACTTAAGTTGGGTGTTGGGATGAAAACAAAATTTGGATGTACAATTATTTAAATTAAACAAAAACTTAATTTTCCTTTCACACCAATACCTGACTTAAGTCACTTAAGCCAATTATGTTTCAGCCTTTAAAATTAAGTACACATCAAATAATATTTAAATGATGTTTCAGAAATTCAAATAATTTCTGCTAGATTTTGGGTCTATATGAAACATTTGTCAGACATTTTTATGAGACTTTTTATCATATTTATGAAAACTTCAAACATATGATGAATAATTGATGACAAACGATTTATGAAACAATATCATCAATATGATGAACCTAATACTAAAAATGTAAAAATGTAGAAGGCATTTGATAAATGTATCTTAACGCTATTTTAACAATTAGTTTTAGAAAATTTCATCGCGTTATCTTCAAGAGTAAATTGTATTCTAAATATTTATCTTTATTTTGAATCATAAGAAAAAGGACAAAAATAGCCATTTTTGTCAACTTTAACCGCGGTTTTCTCAAAATTGTGACGTGATGGAAAAATTTGGAATCAGGGAATCAAAGATTATATAAATCACATATATTAAGTGTGTTCGATTACTTTCCCAGTAAAGTCCAGTAAAAATTACTCAGTAACAAAATTACAGAGAGTAAGACAAATTTACAAAAAAGTAAACGAACGGAAAATTTCTAAGAATTGGTAAAATATATAAAACAGCTGATTTTAAATACCAAATATTAAAAAAAATCAACTGGTCGTTATGGAAAAGATAAAAGTTAATTGAAATAGTCGACCAGAAATGATTTAGAATGTTTTGTAATTTCTTCCATAGTAAATTTTTTAATATTTTGCACTTTAAATCCATAAAAAATTCAAATTTAATATTTGTTTTTGTTTACTAAAAATACAAGCATATTTTTTCAATCATATGTTTTTTTCTTCTTACAAATTCTTACTGGAAAAAATTTATCCAGTAAAAACTTGTAAGTTTTTTGTCAACAACCTGTCACTTTACTCTCTCTTCTTACTATTTTTTACTGAGTATTTGGGGTAAACGAACACCTTCCAGTAAAAACTTTTTTGCGTAAGCAAAAAAACTTATTCATTCAAACCAAGGAAGCTTGTCGAGGTGTGTAGTCAAATATACTTTTTCAAACAATGAATACGATTTGACAAAAACAAATTGTAACAACAATATATCAAACTTTATTTTGTATTTTAGTTAGAATCAAAAATTACAAAATTTTTGTATGAAAATATCTTTAAAATTTAAGAAATTCAGATTTTTTTGTACGCAGTATTAAAGTACTCGTGAAATAAAAAATGTTCATACCCATATTGCCTATGCTGTGTGCACAGGGTTGCTACTTATTTGAAATATTTACAACATGGGTTATAAAAGCTCTTCGAGAAAAGTCAAACTATGACGAAAATTTAAAATCAGCGAGCTGCTTTTTAGCAACACAATTAGTATATTAAGCAAAAGTTTTGCTAACACTTAGCTGATTAAAAATTAAAAAATCCTTGCTAAAAGTTAATAAAATTTTTGCTAAATATTAGTAGACTGAAAAAAAATAAAATTATACTATAGTTAATTTATTAGCTGAAAATCCAAAAATATATAGAAATATAAATAATTATATATAACATAAACAAATTATCTTTCTACTACTTACATAAATGGTTGTCTTTTGAAGAAAGATAAATGCAGTAATTCTAGAAACGAAACACAAAATTTAAGTTTTTTATCCATAATTTATAAGTATTCACATTGTTAGCGTTCTTGTGTTTTATGTATGAAAAGCAGATACAAAAATCTTCCATGGTTGTTTTTTTTTTATATGTCTTACAAGAGTTGTACATTTTAGTATCATTTTCCTCGTCTATACTACAGCTCGACATGCAGCGATATCTTCTACATTCTGTGTATATCTTTCAATCTTCTTGTCATCCACACTTTTAATGTGCTAATCAGCATAGTTTTTTTTGCAAAATAAATTAGAAAAACATAAGTAAAACATTAGTTCAAAACAGTTATTTATATTAATTTTATTTATATTAATTTCTCAACATTTTATATTAATTTCTTAACATTTTTGTTTTTTATACACAGTTCAGAATGTTTCTCAGTTAGTAAGTTTAAAACAATACTCCATAAACTTAATGGAAATCTGATTTTAAGAATGTTTCATGATTATCAAAATTACACATTTAAAACTGGGTAACATTTATAATATGCTGATTCCACTCTTGCTGATTGATCTCCAATCCCTGCTTTGTTCTGTAACCCAAAATTAATGAGAGTGATCTTAGCTTTCATTAAAATATAATTTTTGCGTATTTTTAGTCGATGTAATAATTTGTATTGAAGATTTCACTGCCAATATGCAAAACTTGCGGTC
Source organism: Delia radicum (assembly GCA_021234595.1). NCBI lineage: Eukaryota > Metazoa > Arthropoda > Insecta > Diptera > Anthomyiidae > Delia > Delia radicum. The sequence continues at coordinate 148,177,206 of CM037852.1, forward strand.
TAAAGGTTTTCGAGGTTTGAATCAACTACTAGTAACAGATTTAAAACATACCTTTTTCAGTTCTACCATTCTATTTTCATACAGCTAAAAGCTGTATGCAGTGCTGCCAACCCAATTTGTGCAAAAATCGTCAAATTTTGTTAAAAAAATCTTCAAAATCGTCATTTTGAGAATGAGAAATCGTCAAAAAATCGTTATTCCAAAAACTCTTTATATTTCAATAAAAAAAATAAAAATTTTACTCACAACTTCGTTTTAATCACTTTAATTGTAATTATTTCACAATTTTAATGTTCTTTTTTATTTGTTCCTTTACAAACGACTCTGAGTCTTAAAAACACAAATCTCAATACAAATTTCGGGGAATAGAATTTTAAAATCACTGACTTATTTTAAAATCTGCAAAATTATTTTGATTTTTAAATTTTTTTCCCGATATTTGGTTTCACAATATTTGGGCATACATACAATAAAAAGGGAATTAAAGAAAGATATTGATTTACCAACAATCAAAAATGTAGAATATCACTCTTTTATTAGTGATTTTGAACCTAAATGAATTAAATTATTAAAAAACAAAGATTTTGGATTTGCCTTTGTAAAATATATAAAAAAATCCATTCAGTCTCGTTATTTTTTAATAAAAATTAAAATAAACCTATCAAAATGATGGGAGTTTATATTTAGTTGATCATTAAATGGGTAAATGAAGAATTTTTATTCGATTTGAGATCATTTTATCTCATTTTCCTTAGATGTTTAAAAAAAAAATAAACCTTATGAAATTTTGTCAGTAAATTTTAGAGAAATAAATTAAAACATTTAAAAATTCTATAAACATTGCAAATTTTTATAAATCGTCATTTTCCATACAATAAATTTTTTGAAATCGTCAATCATCATTTTATCACATTTCACTTAAAAAATCGTCAAAATGGAGACAAATCGTCAAAGTTGGCAGCGCTGGCTGTATGCTCAAAACTTATTAGGTTCCCTTTTGGCTAAGAGCAAAAATTTTACTTTAAGTTGCAATTTTTTCCGACTCTTAAATTTTTTTTAGATGTTTGTGCTTTATTTTGTATATAAATCTGGTTTTTAACTTTTCATTTCACAAAGTTGTGAGGAAAACAAAAAGCAAATTTTTTTTCGTAAACATTCTTTAATTAGAAGTTTTCATTGTATCCCAACGAATAAAAACGTAATAACTGAAGTACCGTTTCTAATTTTGACTTTAGATTTTAACTAGGATGTGGTAAATACAATTTTTTATTGTAATCGAAAGAAAAAATATTTTTAAATACTAAAAAAATAACTGTCAAAAAGCAGTAGTTTTTTTCCAATTTTTTCAGTTATTTCCAAAATTTCAGTTAATTTTACGACATTGTTAGTTATTTTTATTGTATTTGTTAGTTGTTTTTCAACAGTTAAAAATAATTTTTTTTTAGTTATTTTAACGGTAATCACGTTTGTTTTTACTGTAATTTTCAGTAGATTCTACAATCAACATTTTTTTAATGCAATTTTACAAAACCTAAATTTCTGACATGAATACCCCTTATAACTTTTAGAGTATTTTCTTAATTATTTGGTTTATTTTATCTAAATAATTAGGTAACCTATATAACACCACAAAACTATATTTAAATATTATAAAACAGATACTCGTGTTGAGAGTAGAATTGTATTAAAATCATACAATTTATAATACTAGTAATATTGAACTCAAAGAGGTGGAATTAGTTCAAATATAAACAATACTTTTTAGGTGAGTACATAAAACTCAAACAGAAAACCAAACTCCAAATAAATATAGAGTTAGTGTGCGGGTAATGTGGAATAGGCAGGTAATGTGGAACACACCGTTATTTCTGAAACTAAGGACTATTTGAGAAATATTTGTGGGAGGAAACCAATGCATATTCATATAAAATAAGGTCAAGCTCACATTTTTGAGACTAATCATAACCGTTAGTTTTTGATTATTTGAAAAGTAAAACTTTGTATGTGAAAGGCGTGGTAGAGAAAAATGAGTGTATTTTTCTAAAAATCATAACTACATTATAAATTTTCAATTTTCTGAATCAAACTTCGGAGTTTCTGGTATTGAACCTTCGTCAGTGGCCCTGTTTTTTTCGAATAATGTAATATTTGTTATGTTTTTATTTGTTTGATTGCGTCTATATGAAATTTTCTGTGCAATCAATTATTAAAAAACAAAGATTTTGGATTTGCCTTTGTAAAATATATAAAAAAATCCATTCAGTCTCGTTATTTTTTAATAAAAATTAAAATAAACCTATCAAAATGATGGGAGTTTATATTTAGTTGATCATTAAATGGGTAAATGAAGAATTTTTATTCGATTTGAGATCATTTTATCTCATTTTCCTTAGATGTTTATAAAAAAAAAACCTTATGAAATTTTGTCAGTAAATTTTAGAGAAATAAATTAAAACATTTAAAAATTCTATAAACATTGCAAATTTTTATAAATCGTCATTTTCCATACAATAAATTTTTTGAAATCTTCAATCATCATTTTATCACATTTCACTTCAAAAATCGTCAAAATGGAGACAAATCGTCAAAGTTGGCAGCGCTGGCTGTATGTTCAAAACTTATTAGGTTCCCCTTTGGCTAAGAGCCAAAATTTTACTTTGAGTTGCAATTTTTTCCGACTCTTAAATTTTTTTTTAGATGTTTGTGCTTTATTTTGTATATAAATCTGGTTTTTAACTTTTCATTTCACAAAGTTGTGAGGAAAACAAAAAGCAAATTTTTTTTCGTAAACATTCTTTAATTAGAAGTTTTCATTGTATCCCAACGAATAAAAACGTAATAACTGAAGTTTTTGACTTTAGATTTTAACTAGGATGTGGTAAATACAATTTTTTATTGTAATCGAAAGAAAAAATATTTTTAAATACTAAAAAAATAACTGTCAATAAGCAGTAGTTTTTTTTTTTCAATTTTTTCAGTTATTTCCAAATTTTCAGTTAATTTTACGACATTGTTAGTTATTTTTTATTGTATTTGTTAGTTGTTTTTCAACAGTTAAAAATGAATTTATTTTTTAGTTATTTTAACGGTAATCACGTTTGTTTTTACTGTAATTTTCAGTAGATTCTATAGTCAACATTTTATGAATGCAATTTTACAAAACCTAAATTTCTGACATGAATACCCCTTATAACTTTTAGAGTATTTCTTAATTATTTGGTTTATTTTATCTAAATAATTAGGTAACCTATATAACACCACAAAACTATATTTAAATATTATAAAACAGATACTCGTGTTGAGAGTAGAATTGTATTAAAATCATACAATTTATAATACTAGTAATATTGAACTCAAAGAGGTGGAATTAGTTCAAATATAAACAATACTTTTTAGGTGAGTACATAAAACTCAAACAGAAAACCAAACTCCAAATAAATATAGAGTTAGTGTGCGGGTAATGTGGAATAGGCAGGTAATGTGGAACACACCGTTATTTCTGAAACTAAGGACTATTTGAGAAATATTTGTGGGAGGAAACCAATGCATATTCATATAAAATAAGGTCAAGCTCACATTTTTGAGACTAATCATAACCGTTAGTTTTTGATTATTTGAAAAGTAAAACTTTGTATGTGAAAGGCGTGGTAGAGAAGAATGAGTGTATTTTTCTAAAAATCATAACTACATTGTAAATTTTCAATTTTCTGAATCAGACTTCGGAGTTTCTGGTATTGAACCTTCGTCAGTGACCCTGTTTTTTTTTGAATAATGTAATATTTGTTATGTTTTTATTTGTTTGATTGCGTCTATATGAAATTTTCTGTGCAATCAATTATTAAAAAACAAAGATTTTGGATTTGCCTTTGTAAAATATATAAAAAAATCCATTCAGTCTCGTTATTTTTTAATAAAAATTAAAATAAACCTATCAAAATGATGGGAGTTTATATTTAGTTGATCATTAAATGGGTAAATGAAGAATTTTTATTCGATTTGAGATCATTTTATCTCATTTTCCTTAGATGTTTTATAAAAAAAAAACCTTATGAAATTTTGTCAGTAAATTTTAGAGAAATAAATTAAAACATTTAAAAATTCTATAAACATTGCAAATTTTTATAAATCGTCATTTTCCATACAATAAATTTTTTGAAATCTTCAATCATCATTTTATCACATTTCACTTCAAAAATCGTCAAAATGGAGACAAATCGTCAAAGTTGGCAGCGCTGGATGTATGTTCAAAACTTATTAGGTTCCCCTTTGGCTAAGAGCCAAAATTTTACTTTGAGTTGCAATTTTTTCCGACTCTTAAATTTTTTTTTAGATGTTTGTGCTTTATTTTGTATATAAATCTGGTTTTTAACTTTTCATTTCACAAAGTTGTGAGGAAAACAAAAAGCAAATTTTTTTTCGTAAACATTCTTTAATTAGAAGTTTTCATTGTATCCCAACGAATAAAAACGTAATAACTGAAGTACCGTTTCGAATTTTGACTTTAGATTTTAACTAGGATGTGGTAAATACAATTTTTTATTGTAATCGAAAGAAAAAATATTTTTAAATACTAAAAAAATAACTGTCAAAAAGCAGTAGTTTTTTTCCAATTTTTTCAGTTATTTCCAAATTTTTTGTAGTAACAAGTTTTCAGTTAAATTTACGACATTGTTAGTTATTTTTATTGTATTTGTTAGTTGTTTTTCAACAGTTAAAAATACATTTTTTTTAGTTATTTTAACGGTAATCACGTTTGTTTTTACTGTAATTTTCAGTAGATTCTACAGTCAACATTTTTTTAATGCAATTTTACAAAACCTAAATTTCTGACATGAATACCCCTTATAACTTTTAGAGTATTTTCTTAATTATTTGGTTTATTTTATCTAAATAATTAGGTAACCTATATAACACCACAAAACTATATTTAAATATTATAAAACAGATACTCGTGTTGAGAGTAGAATTGTATTAAAATCATACAATTTATAATACTAGTAGTATTGAACTCAAAGAGGTGGAATTAGTTCAAATATAAACAATACTTTTTAGGTGAGTACATAAAACTCAAACAGAAAACCAAACTCCAAATAAATATAGAGTTAGTGTGCGGGTAATGTGGAATAGGCTGGTAATGTGGAACACACCGTTATTTCTGAAACTAAGGACTATTTGAGAAATATTTGTGGGAGGAAACCAATGCATATTCATATAAAATAAGGTCAAGCTCACATTTTTGAGACTAATCATAACCGTTAGTTTTTGATTATTTGAAAAGTAAAACTTTGTATGTGAAAGGCGTGGTAGAGAAGAATGAGTGTATTTTTCTAAAAATCAAAACTACATTATAAATTTGTAATTTTCTGAATCAGACTTCGGAGTTTCTGGTATTGAACCTTCGTCAGTGACCCTGTTTTTTTTGAATAATGTAATATTTGTTATGTTTTTATTTGTTTGATTGCGTCTATATGAAATTTTCTGTGCAATCACTGACCGTGGTATAGATAAACTGATTTCTAATGCCACATGCACTCGCACTACACGTTAGACAGAGCGCTTTAGCCCACTGATCTATCGTCAGGTCAAGTTTTGTTGTGATTAATACACGGTATTCAATACACGGTGTTTTTGTTCTTGCATACATAATCTCAGAAGTACAACTCCAACAACACAACAGTTCTATTTTTAGAATCTTAACTCACTCTAATGTCCACTGTTTTTCCCATATGTTGTAAGTGATGCCACTTATGCTTGACTTTTTTTTACATGTGTTCAAAGAGTTATTTGGTACAAACAATTTTGTATATGGGCATTTTCATAGAAAGCTCAATCGTGACCTAGGAATTTAGGGTGGACAAATAATTCCTTCTGAATTGTATCATAAATTAAAAGAATATCTTTGTTTGCCATGATTATAAAACGGACTACAAAACATTTATTTTGAAGAAATCTTTAATTTTTGTTTGTTATTTAAGAATTGTCGAGTTTTTAAAAATTCTCGTTTAGTTTATATTTGTTATTGATAACTATGTTCATAGTTTGCAAATAAAATTTGAAAATTTCATTTTCGTTTGGAATTTTGACTTTTATGTTTATTGTTTTTATTGGTTTGTTGCTCGTTTTTATGGTTTATGTATTCATTTAAGGTTAGTTGTATTTGAGCGATTCGATAGTCGTTTTTACTACCATTGTAGTTTTTTTTTTTTATTAATAGTTAAAAATTATTACATGATTAGTAATTTTTATGACAAATACACAGAAAAAACTGTATGCACCAACAATGGAATTTGTAAATTCAAACACCCTCATTTTTAAATTAAAATTTCTTTTCCAACAAATTCTTTATTTGAAATGCTTGTAAATTGTAGTTTTTCATACAAAAATTGTTAGAAAACAAAAATTAAAAATTTAAAAAGAAAAGCTACAAAAAGATATTTGTATTGGGTATACAAGTTAATAATGTCGATTTTTTTGGTTGAAAAATACATTTATTATAATAACAAAATAAATTGATACATTATTCAAAGTATTGTCCATCGTTAGCCACTACTTTTTCCCATCTTTCTGGTAGCATATGGATTCCGCGCCAACAAAACTGCTCCGGTTTTTAGGTAAAGAATGAATCAAGTCAATTTATGATACCCTGTTCTGAAGTGAAGCGTATTCCAGTAAGATCGTTCTGCATCGATCGAAACAAATGGTAGTCAGAAGGGGCAAGGTCTGGGCTATAAGACGGGTGAGCCAAAACTTCCTATCAACTGTTTTCCAAATAGTTTTTGACCGGTCTTGCAACATGTGGCCGAGCGTTGTCATGATGGAAGATTATGGCCTCGTGTCTGGTCGAATATTCTGGTCGTTTTTTGTTGATTGCTCTCTTCAAACGAATCAATTGTGATCGTCTGACCCGATTTCAACAGCTCATAATACAAAACACCATTCTAATCCCTCCAAATACAGAGCATTACCTTGGTAGCGTTTAAGCAGCATTTCCGGCATGAAAAACGCCTTTCAACGTCTCTCGGCATCAATTCATATGGGACCCAATTGCCTTGCTTTTGAATGAATCTCAATGCTTTTAAATGTAGGGAAATGACTTGTTGTGTGACTCCCAATGATAATCCAAGTTCTTCTTGCGTTTGACAACAATCTTCGTGGAGTAATGCTTCCAATTCCTCATCTTCAAACTTTTTTGGCTGACCAGGCCTCTCTTTGTCTTCTGTGTCGAAAGTACCACTTTTGAATAACGCAAACCATCGTTCACAAGTTTTTTGAGTCGGTGCATGTTGACCGTAAGCTTCTACCAACAATCGATAACTTTCAGCAGCCGGTTTCTTCAAATGAAAGAAAGTTATCAGACTTCCCCCCAAAACATCTTTTTAAGGCACAAAATTCGACATTATTATAGTGATTGAAGAAAATGTGTGTTTACACTTTGGCATCTATCGCATACTGAATTGTAATGACAGATGTTTACCCTCCAAAATACCATATTTGTTATTATTGACACAAACCATATGTTATAGTTATGCCATATGTAGTCCAAATCGACATTATTAACTTGTCTACCTAATATTTAAAAATTGTTGTTGGTGCCAATTCAAAAAACGTTTTTGCATTTACAAAAATTCTCTATGAGGCATGTTTAATATTACAACCTGAATTTTCTGTGTTTATTCATCGCCTTTTTGACTACAATTGTAGCCATTTTAACTATTATTTTTAGTAACTGCTACCTTCTTAATTTTCCGAGTGTAGATATTTTTCTACACTCATAATAATCTATGCTAAAAATACGAAAAATATGTCAAAACAACTAAATCTTTTGTAAAATAAACAAAATATCATGTATTTTACGAAAGTTTTTGTTATTTTGACATTCTTTTCGCATTTTTCTGCATGTTTTATTATCACTGTATACACTGAGACTTTCTCTGCATGATATTAATGAATTTTTGCATAGAACCAATGAAGTTGCACTTGATCTTGACCATTGAAACTTCAAATTAAACTAATGCAAGTTTTCATAAAATTTCATGAAAAATATAATTTTGTTTAACTAATGGCACGTCATAGATCCGCTAGACATTTTTCAACCCAACCAACCCAGATATATAGAACCATTCTTCATTAAGAAATTTTTGTGTTTTTTTGTTTGCTTTAAAGCGCTCTCTAGTGGAAATATTGGCCAGCATATAAATCCTAGACTGTTAAAGATATTTTAAAAATTAAAATTTTGAAATGTTTTACTTTTAAATTTTAAAAAATTAAAACCTAAAGTTTATTTTTCGATCTTTCATCATAAATTATGATGTGAGCAAGATTATTCAAGTTCAAGATCATTTGTTTTTTGTTAAACAAAAAACCGTGCAATCTTTATAATGCAGACTTTATCTACTGGCAGGTCCTTACATGTTTCATTTCGCGTCACCGAAAATCTTCAGAGCACCAATGTAGAAGTGGTAGAAGATTTACCCAAATTATAATTTTTGAAGAAAAAAGATCAACGCTTTACCCGTATTGTTTTAGTTATTTGATGAGAAGTAAAAAACAAAATTGGAAGAATTAAACTTATTCAAATCAATAATAAAACAACGGTCAGATTTTCAAAAATTATGAGCATTCGATGAGCTAACCCAGTAAAAAATACCTTACAAACTTGCTTACATATGCCATGATTTTTATATGGCGAATTCTCACTTGGAAGCATTACTTTTGGGCAAAATAAGCGCGGATTTCAGCGCTTATACAAAGCAGTGATTTCATGGGTTTCAGTAAAATCATATTTATTGTCTACATTATTACGATTAAAAGTAATAATATGAATATACATAATGTATTTTACATAAAAATCTACAGATATTATTTTTTTGTTGTTAAAATTTTGGACTTATAATTATTTTATTTTTTTTCCGCTCCATGTGCTAGCTCTTCAGAAACAGTTAAATGACTAATTATTTTTTATTTCATACTCGAGAACACCAAACACAATCTGAAATCACTCGGGAAAATTTTTACAGATCGTTTAACTTTCTGCATTACAACCTGCATCTTTATAAGGGATTAGGGTAAGCTGCTTACAATCTGCATCCTTTTTAGGGAAAACAGTAAGCTCAACATTATTGTTTGTTTGTTTTTATACGAAAATTATAAGTTTCTTTTGCTGCTTCTCAATATTATATAATAATAAGCACTTACATCAGCGCATTTGTGTTATCCTGCTTCTAACAACACGAAAATTTTTTACTGGGAAGTTTTTTATTGTCTTTTATTATCTTCATGTCAAGGTAAGGAATTTCTCCGTTTTTTCCCGTTCTACTGTGAATTTCAGCTTGTTGTGGTACGCGTTGATTAGTATTTAAGATATTTTATTAAAAATACATTTTCATAATATTTTTCCCATCAACATAACAAGCTAAAATATAATAGATTAGTCTTTTTATATATTTAAATAAATTTTTGTCTTTTGTTTTCTTGAGCTAAAGATTTTTTATTTTATAATTATAATTATTTATTTCCAATATTTCGTCTTCGCTTTGGAAGACTTTTTTTTTTTTTTTATAATTAAAAAACTTAAAAATAATAATTTATTATTATTATTTTTAAGTTTTTTAATTATAAAAAAAAAATTTTCCCTGAAGAAGTATTCCAAAGCGAAGACGAAATATTGGAAATAAATAATTATAATTATAAAATAAAAGATCTTTAGCTCAATAAAACAAAAGACAAAAATTTATTTAAAAAGATCGAAGAAAAATAAGAGAATATTTAAATAAATTTTAAAAAACGTTCCATCAAAAAAGGTCAAACATTGATTTTTTTAAATAATAATTTGTCAACTCTGGATAACAATTTTCACAATTTTTTTTTATTAAAGATTGCAAACAAGATGTTGAATAAATTTAACGTATTTAAATCAGTTAATTATTATTTTCCAGTAAAAAATATAGCCGTTTAAATGTACTGGGCCGAAAAAGAAACACTGTGTCATAAATGTGTTAGTAAAATTTGCATCACTCAATAAACAAGCTTCAATAAAAAACAAGTTTAATAAAAAGTATTAAGCTTTTCATTAATTTTAAGAAAATTTTCGAAAAGTTTCATTAGTTTACTAAAAATTTTCAATTGTTATTGGTCCACAAAAAAAAAAAACAGCACAAAATGGGTTAAACTCGTAACTGAAACGAATTCTGTATTTATTTTACATTTCAATCATTCAAGAAAACACCAAAAAACAACAACAACAATTTATCAAAATTGATTATTAATAGGTTTTTTGTTAAAGTTCTGCCTCTTATGAAGGCTCTAACTTTTCTAAAACTTCGGGTTCTGATGAGATCTTTAGCCAGATCGAAATACTAGTATCAACCTAGCTAATATGTTTGATTTGCTTTATTTTTGTAAATATACGGAGTTTGAAAGCTAGTTATAAATTGAAAATAACATAAAAATAATCTCGATGTATATAAAAATGTGGAATAGTATTCCACATTACCCGACAAGGTACTCCACATTACCCTCCATGTTTGAGCATGTATACTTTTTGAGTACCTAAGCTTTTTCGTGTATAACTTTTTTTTTTTGCAGAAAAGATAATGTATTTTTGTAATAAACACAGTTTGACAACAAACCAGGTTATATTTTAACATTGACTTTTATATTTATCGTCAATGCGTTGGCGGAAAACTACAAAAATATAATAGGTATTCCTCATTAGCCGAACTTACTCTTGTATTTCAAAGTTGGTAGTGTAAACAAAATTTGTTAAAAACATGAACAAAACCCTAAAGTAGAAACAAAACATAATTTTTAGTTTAAACTATTATTTATTGGCAATATATTGTGGTCGTTTTAGCACCCGCCTTATAAATTGTCTGCTATTAACCCAAAAAAAACTAAAAAATATTGAAAATATTAATATTTAAATTTTGTGGTATGTACGAGTAGTATATTACAAATTGTTTCTTGTTATGAAAAGATTTTTACCTCAACAAAAAAAAAAAATACAGTAATACAAATTTTCTTACTTAAGGCCATATTGTTTGGGGTTTTTATATTTGGCCATTAAATGCTAGTTTTCATTTTTAATAGACAAGTGCCGCTATTTAATCAAATTTGAATTAATTTTTTTTTTTTATAAAAAATAACATTAAATTTTAATAAAATTTACACTTTAAATAAACTTTAATGATTACACAGTGTGACAGTGAAAATATACTTTTAAAAAGACCTAGTCTAGGTTGTACTCCTGGTTGAGTAAATCACTTTTCAATTTTCAGAATTTTGAATACACACTCAAAATCTGTAATTATCTCAATTTACTAGGGAGGTATCCAGACCCAACTCGCAGATTTTAATGAACTTTGTATATGTGGGAAAGAGCAAAAATAAGGGGACACGTATTTTTTTTTTTAGCTGCCCAATCTCATGTGTAAGGGTTAAAAATTAATTTGTTTTTGTATGAAAACTTTTCTTTAATTTACGAAAATTAGATTTCTTTGTAAGCAGGGTTTAAGTACTCTTGAAAACACACATTTTGATACCCATATTGCCCATATAGTGGAGCCAGAGTTGCCAAATTTTTGAATCATATAAACTATATGGGGAAAAAAGACTTCGGGAAAAGTCTCATTAAAATCGAACGGTTTTGAACATCAGAAAAAGCTCAAGGAACCCGCATTGATTAAATTAAATTAGCATTTCTATGAATTTATTTTTAGCTTAATACAACCTAAATTCCTTAATTAAACGTCAGATTTTAATGTTACTCAAACACACATTTTTTTGATTAACAAAAATACGTCTTTGTAAATAATTTGTACACCAGTAAATGTGTCTCCAAAACACACTTCATTTGATATCAAATTTATCTATAGTTACTTATAATAGAACAAATTAAACCAAAAAAAAAACTAAAAATGCGATAATTTGTGACGCCACTTAGTAAAGCCTAAACATGGGCAGCTAAAAAAAAACACGGTCTCTTAAATTTCTCTACAACATATCCGAAGTTCATTAAGATTTGCCGGTCCGGGTGGGAATACCTCCCTTGTATGTCAGTTTTATGCCGATTTTAAGTTTTTGAACGGTTTTGGAAAAATGTATGTATAGTTATATATCTTACCAAAAATCTATATGAAGGTCTTATTGTAAAAACTTGATAAGCCACATTTTATATTTAGTTTCTTTTCGGCTCTTAAAGGTTTAAAAACTCAAAAAAATATGTATTTTCCAGGAGTTTTATACTCTGTGCACTTGTAACAAGGGTTTTAAGCAAGACTTATATCAAGTATTAATCAATCACTGATAGAATTTTCCTTCGTAGTATTAATGAAACGATTTCATTAAAATCGATTCATTGGTTTAATGAAAAATTTCATTAACTGAATGAAAATTCATTAATATTGGTATTTTTTTCATTAACATTTTTTATGATTTTTTCATAACTTCATAAAAAAAATTCATTAAATCAATGAAAAATATTCAAATTTTTTTCAATAAAAATTTTGACTTGTAATAAGAAAAAAATATTTTTTTGTACTATTTTGAAATTAAAAAAAAAAACTGAAGAATTTCTTCTAAGCAGAATTAACCAAAACTTTGATATAAATATTTTTTTTTATTAAATTTGCCTAAAGCTAACAGTTTTTGACGAAATTCCAGGGAACAGATTCTCTAAGAAAAACGACATAGTTTTTTTTTTCAAAACAAGACCTAAATTGTTATCGTTTTGACGATGTTACACAAAAACGTTATGCTAAACGATAATAAAGTTTTATTTTTAACAGCATTGTTAACAATATTTAACATTTTTATCTAATATGGTCGTAATTTAACTACAAAAAGTGGACTATAATCGTCGATCGTTCTACAAAATTCCAAGCCAGATCGATAAAAAATTACATATTTTGTACCGACATATAAGAAAATATGTCATCTTTTAACACAAATTATAAAAAATGTAAAGAAAGACTGAAAAATTTTGTAAAAATGAAGCAATAAAAGTAGAAATAAATTAAAATTGGTCCAGACCAGACCTTAGAAATAATATCAACGAATGATAATTTCTCAATTACCACCAAATTAATTCTATGCTAAAATAATCATAAGAAGTGCAAATTATTAAATATCAACGAAAATATTTCATACAAACTATGAATTTTATTCATTAAACACATGAAACTTATTAATTAATGAAAAAATTACATATACTTTAAGAAATTTTAATTGGGTCAGTGAAACCATTCATTAAAATTGATTAAATGAAACACCTTTCATTGACTCAATGAAACGTTTCTTTGGGGACTTTTTTATGAAAAAATTCATTGGATTAATGATGGAATTCATTAATACTACGCACAAATTTCTATCAGTGATGGATATCTAGAAAACAGCGAAAATTCATAAATCAATAAATGTGGCATATCACGTTTTTACAATAAGCCCTTCATATGTTTTTTTACTTTTAACACACCCATGTTTAAATATTATCCAAAATATTTATAGTTTTCAACTTTTTTTTTTAAATTTTTTCAGTTTTTGGCGCCTTTATTTTCTAATACTTTATTAGAACTCATATTTTTTTCTTATTTTTTATTGAAAGTATCATTAATACTGAATAAAAAGAAAAACATCAACGTTTTACCCGTATTGTTTTATTTACTTGATGAGAAGGATTGTAAAAAACAAAATTGGAAGAATTGATCTAATTCAAATCAAAAATAAAACATTTTTAACTAATAAACATTGTTCGTGTATAGGCTAGAATCTCTTATCTTAATACACTGTGATGTTAGTGTTTAATAAATATACAATAACACTATCTGACTATAGCATTAGGGTCATAAGTCAGTTTAGACATTCTCTGCAATTTTCAAATGTTTTACTTTTAAGTTCTAAAAAATTAAAATAAAAAGTTTATTTTTCGATCTTTTATCATAAAATATGATGTGAGCAAGATTATTCAAGTTCCGGATCATTTGTTTTTTTTTTTTTTAACATAAAACCGTACAATGTTTATTTATTAATTAAAAAAAAAAAAAAAAATAATTAATTAGTTCAATTCTTTCAATTTTGTTTTTAACTTTTCAAGTAAATATAACAATACGGGTAATACGGGTAAAGCGTTGATCTTTTTCCTTCAAAAATAATAATTTGGGTAAATCTTCTACCCCTTCTACATTAGTTCTGTGAAGATTTTCGGTGACGCGAAATGAAACATCTAAGGACCTGTCAGTAGATAAAGTCTGCATTAAATTAGCGTATCATTCCATCATTATTTCAACATATCGTATTATATTGTTTAAACTTTTTATTATCCCGAATTTGCGATGCAAATTCTGTACAAAATTCATGTTTACCCCATTTAATTTTCATAGGATTTTGAACTTGAAATTACCCTTAAATCAGTTTCTAACTCTATAAATAAAATTAGAACAGATAAAGAATTTTTTAACCACTCATAATATTATAAATCGGTTATTTATGAAGCAGCTTAAAAAAAATTAGTCGCATATGGTTCAGGATTTGTGTTTTGTTTTCCTAAGGATGGCTATATTTTTAGTCAAATAACATAAAAATCATATATTTTTAAGACCACAACTTAAAAATAAGTTCCTGGACAATTTTTATTAAGTTCTTTTTCACTTAAATATGAAAGATATAAAGAACTTCATCACTTAAATTCCAAAACTTAATATAAAAGATTATTAAATGAATTTTTTTCTTTTAGTTTTACTAGCCTACACACTTTTTACTAAGAATTTGTTATTTGCCATATTAATTTTTAAAATTTAATTTTGACTATAGTTCTTATTATTTTTTACTAAGTAGTCCGATTGCAATGAAATTCGGAATAGTCCTATGTCTGTCCCGACGTAATATCGTGGTGGTCATATTGGCAGACCAGCCGAGGCGGCAATATGACCACTCAAAACAGGGAACTATTTACATATAAAATTTCGAGTGCTCACCATTTTTTTTGTTTCTAATCCGATTTACAAAAAAAAAAAAAAACATTTGTAATCTGCTAGTAGAGACTAGTGGGGGTTTTCTATAACTATGCCAGAAGTTTTCACATCGAAAATAGCAACTCTGCCTTATTTATAACAGGGTGATTTTTTAAGAGCTTTCGGATTTGATTTAAAAAAAAAAACATAAAATTTAGAGAAATGTATGAAATCTTTATTTGAGTCCATAGAATATAATATTCAATGTTTATAGACTATTTCATGTAAATGTTGACCTCGGCTACTCCTCAAATGGTTCATATGCTGTTTTTCAATTTTGGCATACTCTCTCCAACATATCGGCCGGTATCTCACGAATATATTCTTCAATATTGGCTTCTAGTGCGTCAACCGTTGCGGGCTTGTCCCTATAGACATGTGCCTTAATATAGCCCCAAAAAAATAGTCTAAAGGCGTTAAATCGCGCGATCTAGGCGGCCAATTGACCGGCCCCAAAAGTGAAATAAACTGCTTACCGAACTCGCCTCCTAATTGGGCCATTGTTTCGCGTGCTGTGTGGCACCGTCTTGTTGAAACCACATGTCACCCAAGTCCAGCTCTTCCATTTAGGACAAAAAAAAAGAAAATTGTAATCATCCCACTGTAGCGCTCGCCATTCACAGTAACGTTCCTGCCTTCGTCGTCTTTGAAAAAGTACGGTCCAATGATACCACCGGCCCATAATCCACACCGAAAACAGTGCATTTTTCGCACTGGCAGTTCTTGCAATGCTTCTGGCTGCTCTTCACACCAAATACGGCAAATTTTGCTTGTTTACGTAACCATTCAACCAGAAATGAGCTTCGTCGCTGAATACAATTTTCCGAAAAAAAGTGGATGTTCATCCAACTTTACCAGCGCCCATTCACCAAAAGTAAGCCGTTGTGGTAGGTCGTGTAGCTTCAATTCTTGCACCAGCTGTATTTTAATAGGTAGTGGAGTAACAGAGGCCCAATTGCTGCGAACGGCGCCGAATCGATAATTCACGGCGGATACAGTTGCGATTTTTCCTCTGTCCCCACTCTACGTATGCGTGTTGGTGGTTTAATGTCCAATAATGTAAATTTGGTGCGAAATTTAGTCACAAGATTCCGAATAGCCGCCTCAGAAGGCGGCCAAACTGACCATAAATTGTAAGAAGTGCACGATGCACTTTCTTAACCAAGCAATGAATTTTGATAATAAAATTCAATAATCTGCAAGCGTTGTTCGTTTGTAAGTCGATTCATGGTTTTAATTATAGACCAAACTGAACATGTTTAACAGTAACATGTTACACGAAAACAGCTTAGCTGACAAAAACAGTGTTGCCATAAAGACAGTTGCTAAAAAATCACCCTTTAACAGGGCGAGTCATATAATATTAATATTGTATTTTTCGATATGAAAACTTCTTGCATATTTATAAAACACCCCCACAGGTAATTTTAAAAGTATATTAAATTTATTCTATTTTGTAACACCGTGTTTTTGTAAGCATGTACGATGCAAGTCCGTTGACTGGCCATGTTGATTTATTAAGTGTAAAGTTAATATAACATTGTTTTACCACACTACCATATATAGATAGAGTTGAGTTATATAGATTTAAAAGTTTACTAAAACTGTTTTTACTGTTTTTGATTTATACACGTTTAATTATATTGATTATAATGTTATTTTGCTGCCTGAGAATTATTTTATGGATAGATTTTGATTATCCTTGGGGTGATATACACAAATTTTCTTTTAATGCATACTTGGGACCAGTTGAATGAATGGACCAATTAATTGACGATTAAATTGTCATTGTTTGATGTCAATCGAAATTAAATTTTTTGGCACTACAATTGCTTTAAACAATGAAAATGAAATTTTGTTTTAATTGGCATTGATCAATGCCAATGCTTTTAAAAAGACAAATATAATTGCCCTATGGGGAATGGGACCGGTTCTGTGTGTGCATCTGCTAAACCCTACCCTATGTAAACAACTGGCAACTTTAACATTGGCTTGTCATAGGAGGGGGTCATTTGTCCTGCTTTAAACCACATAGTGGCATGCCACAGGACTAACCAAAGATGTACATACCACAAGACTGTCCCTTTTGCGACATGTCGTATAAAATAAACGAAAACTAAACAGCTTCCAATGGTTAAAATTCTTATCAACTGGCTTTTTCTTGTTCAGCATTCTGGTTAAGTGGTATGTCCTCCCTTTACCAGTTACAGGATTGGTAAGTTTAGGACAATTGACACTGCTTAACCCACTTGAGTATTAAATTATACCAGTCCTGTGATAATACCTTCTTTAACCAGTCACTTTTAGGACAATTGACTCCTCATTCCCCATAGGGTGATTATTATTATTGTTTGTTGCAATTGTCGACAAAAAAAAATTATTTCCATATTTAGAAAAAAAAATGCTTTATAATTTTACAATTTTACAATACAATTTTTACTTAAATCAATATTACTTTTACACGAAAATATCATGCAAAAATTTTAGAACGAACAGTTCTTTAATCGTAAAAACATTTCAGATTGTACTAAGTGTACACTCAGAAGTTTTCTGAACAACTAACATTTCAGTTAATTCAATGGTATATGCATTTAAAAATACGACAAAAGAATTTACCATAAAATAACTAAAATATTTTTTATTTAATTTTAGAAAGGTTGAGGTTAAGAAAAATAAACGGTTATCTCTAAAAATTATAAACACTATTAATTTTCAAATCAGACTAGACTAGTTTCTGCCTTTTTATGGGCAGACGTCATTAGTGATTTTTAGGGATGGCAGGCAATACCGCTAAAATACCGTTATCGATTCAAAACCCTTTCGACTGACAGTCGTTATCCCTAAAATACCGTTACTGAAATAATTGCAATAACGTTTTCCATAAAATACCGTTACAGATATAACTAAAATACCAATACCATTAAAATACCGTTACAGAAATAACTATCATACCATTATCGCTAAAACAACGTTACCGAAATTATTGAAATAGCGCTATCCTTAAAATACCGTTACCGAAATAATTTGAAAAGATCTGAAGAAATAATCGCTGAAAATACATATATTTTCCCAAATTTTCATCATAAACTAGCCAGTCAATGGAATTCAGGATAACTAAAATGAAAACACCGTTGCCGAAATAACTGCAAAGCCGGTATCCTTAAAATAACGTTACTGAAATAACTAAAAAACCGTTACCGCTAAGATGCTGTTACCGAAATAAGTAAAATGCGGTTAACGCTAAAAAAGCGTTACCGAAATAAGTGAAAGTCCGAAAAAGCAATTTTTATATTAGTAATAAAACAATTAGCATACCACGGCTCTTCTCATACAAACACTGTTTGTTGGGATATAACTATGTTGTTTTTACAAAGTGCAATACCATAAACACACATACTACTTATAATGATGTTCAAAGTATATTGATATGTAACAATTGTTGCTTTTCAAATAGTTTTGATGTAATAATCAAAGCAGCCAGTTTATACACTAAGGCAGACAAATTCTCATAAAGTTGATTTTGTCTGTTGTATTTAATATCTCGGTTTGAGTTAAGCCAATTATCGTTTTTTTTGCGGGCAACTGAGGATTTGGGTGATGCCAATGAAACAATTGTATTGTCTATTATAAAAATGATCAATATAAAAATATCATACAAGATTTTGGACTTGAGGTAGAACAATATTCTAACTAAATATCTTTGAAGTTAAACAAAAAGGTCTTAGTCAGAAACTGGAGTTTTTCGTTAATTCCAAACAAAATATGCATTTTTCTGACCTGTTGCCTAAGGGCAAATGATTGCAATGGGAACCAGTTTTGCTAGACTTAAGTTATTAATACCAAACGAAAGAGAAAACAAATTAAAACAATCAAAAACTCAAAATGCATTTTTTGACTTAATACCTTTTTTTCTAACGTTAAAGATATATGAATGTTTTAAATATAATTGGGGCATTAATAAAAGGCCTCGTATATTGCGTATAGTTTGTGAAGTTAGAAAATTTAAAATAAACATTACACAATTACGATTCTCTAATTTTAAATTCGCCGTTTTACATGAATCCGCTCAATATTGTTCCTTTAATCTATATAAATCAGTGATGCATTTTGAGTTTGTTTTGGTCCAAATTGACAATTTAAAAGGGCCAAAATACCATTGATAGGGCCACAGGAATGATAAAGTTAGTACTATAGTACTTTTTTTGGTACTAATTGATCCGGAAAAGTACTCCTTTGACTCTTTTAGTACTATTTACACATAAATAAAAATTATAGATTGAGTTTGAATTTTAACGTCTTTTTCACACAATTGCAATTAATACTATAATTAATATGCAATTTTATTTAATTTTAATTGTGAAAGACGTGGTAGAGAAGAATGAGTGTATTTTCTAAAAATAATAACTACATTGCAAATTTTTCAATGAATCAGACTGCGCAGTTTCTGGTATTGAACCTTCGTCAGTGACCCTGTTTTTTGAATAATGTAATATTTGTTATGTTTTTATTTGTTCGATTGCGTCTATATGAAATTTTCTGTGCAATCACTGATCGTGGTATAGATAAACTGATTTCTAATGCCACATGCACTCGCACTACACGTTAGACAGAGCGCTTTAGCGCACTGATCTATCGTCAGGTCGAGTTTTGTTGTGATTAAAACTAGTTTTATTCAATACACGGTGTTTTTGTTCTTGCATACATAATCTCAGACTCTAACAACACAACAGTTCTATTTTTAGAAATTTCAGAGAATCTTCAAGATTTAACATTTAATTCAATTACCCATTCATAAATGAACATTTATCAAATGTATTTATTTGGATCCAATCGTTGTAAATGTAATTGATTAAAGATGATTTTATTTGAGTTCGAGTAAAAAAAAAAAGTGTTCGAAAAGTAAAAATAAATATCTTAAAAAAGTACAATTAAAAAAAGGCCATTGCCAACATCTTCAAATTTGTATTGTGATTCTAAAATCGAATGAATAATGAAATAGATTTCCTTGCAAAAAAGTTGAATTTAAGAAATAGTCTGATAATTTTTATAAATTCTGTAATTAAAATCAACTAAATTTTGTTTTTATATACAAATAAATTTTAAAAACGTTAATTTATAATAAAAACTTGTATTTAGTACTATGGGTCGAAAAACTACTATTTTTTATGCTGGTTGGTACTATTTGAAAATCCCATTTATCATCCCTGTAGGGCCATATTTTTTAAAAAATTCGATTAATAGATTTTTACTAAAATAAAAATAATATTAATTTGTTAATAAGAGTTAGTCATTTTAATGCTTTTTTAAAAATGCAAGACAAACCCCTCTGACAATAAAGTTTAACATATTTTATGAATTCTCATAAATTATTTCCGCTCTTGCGATAATATAACATTTTTAAAAAGCCACCAAAAACACATTTTTTTTAATAAAAAATGAATTGCGGCACTTATTTTATTTATTTGGACAAATATAAAAAGATTTAAAAATGTTATCATCCTGCATTCAAAATTTTTTAAACCTAACCTCCTGGTACGAAAATATATGATTTGAATGCGATTTTTATAAAAAATTAAACAACTCCCCGTTTTTCATTCTCTAAGGAACTAGCATATGCTCTCATCGAATAAAAAAAATCAGGCAAATTTCATAAAAGTCTGAACTAAACGGTTAAAAGTAGTTAGTTCAATTTTGAGCTGAAAGGGCCAAAATAGATAAGAAAGTACCACAGGGCCATCAAGCAGTCAAAAGCGCCACAAATGGCCCTATTGTGCCACGTTTTGCATCACTGATATAAATATAAAATAAATTACACAATTACGATTCTCTAATTTTAAATTCGCCGTTGTACATAAATCCGCTCAAAATTGTTCCTTTAATCGATATAAATATAAAAATTATATCTATTTTATTCGATCAAAAATGTCATTATTTAACATTTAAGAAATGTTACCAATAACATTACCAAAAAGCTTAATATTTTTGTAAAAGTAAAAGTTTTATAATAAATTCAATATTTTTTACAACTTTTGAAATTTTTTTCGCCTGTACAAACAAATTTCAAACTCCTATTGCTGCTTAATCTTTTTATTAAAAATATGAGCACGTTTTCGTTAAATGAAAATACTGTAATTTGAGATGAAATTAAAGTGTCTGTAAAGCGGCATTTATAGATCGTAAAAAACCTGTAACTGAATTAAAATTATAAATAGTAAATGAATGGATGCCTACACTGAAATAAATATCCGTCATGATATTAATGAAACAATTTCATAGAATTTTTTTCGTAGATTCAATAAAGAATTTCATTATATCCAAAAAATTTTATTAATATGTATAAAGAAATTTTTCATTTTTTTTTCATAAATTATCTCTTCATAAATTTTATGAAAATTTTCTTTAGAGCTATGAAAATATTTCATTTATTTTTTTATTTTATTTTATTTTATTTTTTTTTTTATTTTTTTTTTTTTTTTATTTTTTCATAAAATTTCATAATTTCATTAATTTTCATACATTTCAAACTTTAGTTTTAAGATTTAATTCTGAAGTGTTCAACATATTTTATAAATTATTTCAATGTAGACTTTTATTAATTTTGGATTTCAATGAAATTGTTTAAAAAATCATATGAAGCGGTTCATTGGCCTAGCTCCAATGCATTTTTCAAGACATTCATGAAGAGTTTTATTAAAATAAGGAAACTTCTTAATTTAAACTATTTTATGAGACTGTTTCATAAAATCTATAAACGCTTCATTGTCGTAATATTTCATTAGTTTTATGAAGATTTTCATTAATTCTACAAACATTTCATAAACATTGACTTTAAAAAAACCAGCACCCAGAAAACAGTTTTGGTATTGACAACCGAATTTGTTGCCAATCGAATGATTCGGTTGTGGTAACCGAATGTTTCAGTTGTGACCACAGAATTTTCTTTGAGGCAACCGAAATTTGGTTGACGCAGTCAAAATAACTCATGCGTCTACAAATTTAAAATTTTCGGTTACCACAACTGAATCATTCGATTGGCGACAAACACGGTTGTCAACACCGAATTTGAATATTTATTTTGCTGGGTGTGTATCATAGATTCTATAAAAAGTTTCAATGAATTTTCAATTTTCATTAACTCTATGAAGAAGATAATTTTCTCAGTGTAGTATAAAATACAACAAAAAAACACCTAAACATAATTAAATAAAATACGCCCACTAAATGTTTGTTCAATAGATTTTGAACACAAACCGATCGTATAGCAGACACATTTCAAAAGATGTATCAATTCATGTATCGAATACTTTGAGCTTTGTTTTTCGAGGGGATTCTTCTTACATTTGAAAATAAATTCAATATTTAATGTTACTACATCATATATTGTTTTGTTATTTAATAGATTCGTTAATAACTCTTGATTGGATTAAAAATAACAAAAAAAAAAAGAAAGAAACGAAAGCAATAGAAATCGAAAGTGTTATTGATGACAAAATGTCATCATGATTTTTTATAAAAAGAAAGATGAGGTTTTCTAAAAGAATTTTAATACGATTTGTTGTTATGAAGATAATTTATTAAGACAAATTTTCCCAAATGTGAAACCATTTGTTATTAATAATATTTAATTCACTTTCTATGGTTAATTGATATTTTACACCCAGAAAACCTACTCGGTCGTGGCTACTGTATTTGTTGCCTATCGAAGATTTAGATGTCGCGACCGAATCTTTCGATTGTGATAAAAATCATTCGATTGAAACAACAGACACGACAATATAATTTCGATTATCTCAACAGAAATTGGGTGATAACTACCAAAAAATTCGATAGCTACTAACGAAACAAACTACCACCGAATCTTTTTTCTAGGTGTACGAATTTTTTGGAACACAACATTCACAAATATGCTATGAGGCATGAAACCTCCCGGAATTGATTTGAAAGTTTTAAATAAATTCGTATTGTATTGCACAATAAAATTTAATTAAACAGTTGAGAAATTAATAAAAATACAAAGCTTTTCTTTACTCATTAAGAACACGTCATAGATCCGCTGGACACTTTTCAAACTCTATAGAACAATGCTTCAATTTTTATAATTTTTTTTTGCCAAAGTTGAAATTTTGACTAAATTTAAATTCTAGACGGTTGAAGATATTTTCTTTTCCAAAGTGTTTATAAAAAAAACTACTTTTTGAAAAAATTGATTAATCGGTTAACCGCCCTTAATAAAATCAGCATTTTTCGTACTAAAAATGTGCAAAATGCTGGTAAAAATGTGAAAAATTACACTTCAGAATTTTGTTTAATTGGTTTATTATTCATGCAAAACACTTAACCCTCTAACCGGCAAGCCCGCCTCCAGGGGGGTATTTTAAATTGGTCATAAGCGCTCCAAATGACTGATTTATATTAACAATTTAAGCTATTTCGTTGTAGTGTAATGGTTACACAGATGGTGCCGGGTTCGAATCCCGGTGACGACAACAATTTAGAAAAATAATATATATTAGTTTTCTATCCCTCTTATGTATCGCAGCACCCGCCTTCGGTGTTCCCATAGCACTTAACCCCACTGAAGTAAAATAATGAATCAGGGCTATGAACTAAAAAAAGCTTCAATAAGTTTGCCAACTTTCTATCAGGTGGCGAGCAACAACTGTTTTAAGACTTATCATCTTGCGCAATTACAGTGTTGCCATGTTTGAAGCCCTTCATCTTTCCCCACCTTTCACCTCTCTACTATCCCCTTTCCAAAAAAAGCAACACATAAATTAATAGGAAGAATTTCCTGAGTGTTGCTTCTCTTTAAAAAATAAAAAAATAAAAATCTAAAATTTTGGTATAAAGATATACAGGATTCCAAAAGGATACCTGTAAAGGACATCGTCTAAACTTGAAAACGTATAGACGGAATTTTATAAAATTTGTCAGCTATATTATATTAGGTATTATTAGCAAAGCATTAAAGTTTAATCGACATATGTTGAAGTTAAGGTGCGTTTTCGCTCAATTTTGTGTTTTTCAAAAAAACGAAAATCAAATAATCTTCTTTACTAACATTTGTTATTTTTTTTAATTACATTTGGAATTTTTTTGAATTATATTTAGAATTTTCTTGAAATACATTTGGTATTTTATGAATAACACTGGGTATTTTTTTTAAACAAATTTATTATTTTTTGAATTACATTTGGTATTTTTTAGAATTTTATTTGTTATTTTTTTAATTTCAATTGAAGGGCTTAATGTAAAAACTTGATAAGCCACATTTTATTTTTTAGTTGGTTTTCGCCTTTTAAAGATTAACAAAATGAAAAAATTATGAATTTTACATGATGTTTATACTCTTTGTACTTGCAATAATAGTTTAAGCAAGAAATCTATCAAATATTAATCTATGGATGCCTAGAAAACAGTGAAAATCCATAAAACAGTAATTGTGGCTTATCAAGTTTTTACAATAAGGCCTTCAATTGTGTTTTTTATTACGGATTTTTTTATTTCGAAATACATTTGGTATTTTTTGAATTTCACATGGTATTTTTTAAACTACAAATGGTATTTTTTTAATTTCAAATGTGGTTTTTTGAATTACATTTGCTATTTTTTTTTTTTTTTTTTTTTTTTTTTTTTTTTTTTTTTTAATTTAAATTTATTTTCATCGGGATAAACATTAATTGCATTTATAGTAATTAAATGTGCTAAAATCCCAAAACTTATTTAACAAATTGTGAAAAGCAATCTGATGTAGGCGTGTCCCTATCCGGATTTCATTCCTGCCTAAGGAAATCTTCAGGGGACTTTGTTATTAGAATTTCTAGAGATATTTGTTATGTTAAATCACAAACTCAATGAGAATTTCTTGTCCTCGTCTAGGAGCGAGATTCAAAATTTAAAATATCAAAGAAAAACCAAAACAACAACAAAAAATTGTCACAATTGGCTTTGTCATCTTCCAAATACTACTCTGTTTTTTTGACAGACCTAGCAATGTAGTGACGTTTATTCGAGTAAATCAACAATAAAAAATCATATGTTTTCTATTAGTGTCAGTTACATTTAAATTTGCACAAGCACCTGCATATTTGTTATTTAAATTTATTTTCATCGGGATAAACATTAATTGCATTTATAGTAATTAAATGTGCTAAAATCCCAAAACTTATTTAACAAATTGTGAAAAGCAATCTGATGTAGGCGTGTCCCTATCCGGATTTCATTCCTGCCTAAGGAAATCTTCAGGGGACTTTGTTATTAGAATTTCTAGAGATATTTGTTATGTTAAATCACAAACTCAATGAGAATTTCTTGTCCTCGTCTAGGAGCGAGATTCAAAATTTAAAATATCAAAGAAAAACCAAAACAACAACAAAAAATTGTCACAATTGGCTTTGTCATCTTCCAAATACTACTCTGTTTTTTTGACAGACCTAGCAATGTAGTGACGTTTATTCGAGTAAATCAACAATAAAAAATCATATGTTTTCTATTAGTGTCAGTTACATTTAAATTTGCACAAGCACCTGCATATTTGTTATTTAAATTTATTTTCATCGGGATAAACATTAATTGCATTTATAGTAATTAAATGTGCTAAAATCCCAAAACTTATTTAACAAATTGTGAAAAGCAATCTGATGTAGGCGTGTCCCTATCCGGATTTCATTCCTGCCTAAGGAAATCTTCAGGGGACTTTGTTATTAGAATTTCTAGAGATATTTGTTATGTTAAATCACAAACTCAATGAGAATTTCTTGTCCTCGTCTAGGAGCGAGATTCAAAATTTAAAATATCAAAGAAAAACCAAAACAACAACAAAAAATTGTCACAATTGGCTTTGTCATCTTCCAAATACTACTCTGTTTTTTTGACAGACCTAGCAATGTAGTGACGTTTATTCGAGTAAATCAACAATAAAAAATCATATGTTTTCTATTAGTGTCAGTTACATTTAAATTTGCACAAGCACCTGCATATTTGTTATTTAAATTTATTTTCATCGGGATAAACATTAATTGCATTTATAGTAATTAAATGTGCTAAAATCCCAAAACTTATTTAACAAATTGTGAAAAGCAATCTGATGTAGGCGTGTCCCTATCCGGATTTCATTCCTGCCTAAGGAAATCTTCAGGGGACTTTGTTATTAGAATTTCTAGAGATATTTGTTATGTTAAATCACAAACTCAATGAGAATTTCTTGTCCTCGTCTAGGAGCGAGATTCAAAATTTAAAATATCAAAGAAAAACCAAAACAACAACAAAAAATTGTCACAATTGGCTTTGTCATCTTCCAAATACTACTCTGTTTTTTTGACAGACCTAGCAATGTAGTGACGTTTATTCGAGTAAATCAACAATAAAAAATCATATGTTTTCTATTAGTGTCAGTTACATTTAAATTTGCACAAGCACCTGCATATTTGTTATTTAAATTTATTTTCATCGGGATAAACATTAATTGCATTTATAGTAATTAAATGTGCTAAAATCCCAAAACTTATTTAACAAATTGTGAAAAGCAATCTGATGTAGGCGTGTCCCTATCCGGATTTCATTCCTGCCTAAGGAAATCTTCAGGGGACTTTGTTATTAGAATTTCTAGAGATATTTGTTATGTTAAATCACAAACTCAATGAGAATTTCTTGTCCTCGTCTAGGAGCGAGATTCAAAATTTAAAATATCAAAGAAAAACCAAAACAACAACAAAAAATTGTCACAATTGGCTTTGTCATCTTCCAAATACTACTCTGTTTTTTTGACAGACCTAGCAATGTAGTGACGTTTATTCGAGTAAATCAACAATAAAAAATCATATGTTTTCTATTAGTGTCAGTTACATTTAAATTTGCACAAGCACCTGCATATTTGTTATTTAAATTTATTTTCATCGGGATAAACATTAATTGCATTTATAGTAATTAAATGTGCTAAAATCCCAAAACTTATTTAACAAATTGTGAAAAGCAATCTGATGTAGGCGTGTCCCTATCCGGATTTCATTCCTGCCTAAGGAAATCTTCAGGGGACTTTGTTATTAGAATTTCTAGAGATATTTGTTATGTTAAATCACAAACTCAATGAGAATTTCTTGTCCTCGTCTAGGAGCGAGATTCAAAATTTAAAATATCAAAGAAAAACCAAAACAACAACAAAAAATTGTCACAATTGGCTTTGTCATCTTCCAAATACTACTCTGTTTTTTTGACAGACCTAGCAATGTAGTGACGTTTATTCGAGTAAATCAACAATAAAAAATCATATGTTTTCTATTAGTGTCAGTTACATTTAAATTTGCACAAGCACCTGCATATTTGTTATTTAAATTTATTTTCATCGGGATAAACATTAATTGCATTTATAGTAATTAAATGTGCTAAAATCCCAAAACTTATTTAACAAATTGTGAAAAGCAATCTGATGTATTTTTTTTTTTAAAAACAAATGCGATTTTTTGAACAACTAATGTGATTTTTTGAATAACATGTGGTATTTTTTTAATTACAAATGAGGTTTTTGAATTTATTTAAAATTTTTGAATTTCAAATAGAATCTTTTGAATTTGATTTGCAAATTTGAAATTACATTTGTGATTTTTTTAAAATCAATTGTAATTTGAAAATACTTTTTCTATTTTTTTTAAATAAATAGTTGAAATTGAATCAACAATTTAGTAAAAATTGTGAACAATATTCTTACACTCAGAGAACTTTTGCTTTAAAAATATGTAGGTGTTTAGGTTGTAATACAGTTTCTTTATTTTTAATGTAAATGTCAGTCATTTGTAGAACAAATTAAATAGTCTTGTAGTTCATAAAACTGTCAAATGACAGTTTTATGATTTTACATTAATTTTTTACAGTAATTTTTTGTTATTTTAAAAAAATAGATGTTTGTTTAGTTTTGACTACCATGTGCTTAATTTTTACTACAATTGTTAGTCATTTTTTGAACATTAAAAAACAAATGACAATGTTAGTTGAATTTTATGAAATGTAAGTCGTCCTTTCTTTAAGTGAAATTTCATTTGTTTTCAACTACATTTGCAGTGGTCTTTACCTACATAGTAATCTAAGTGTACCGTTAACAAAAATCCGGCTTGAAATATTCTTTAAAACTTGTTTGTTATTTACTTTTTATGTTAACGAAAAATAACACTTAATGATTCGTTTTTTTTTGCAACGACACAAAAAAAACCAGGAAAAACGTGTGCATTCACGTCGAAAGTTCTTAACCCTGCAGTACTATAGTCTGGGTGGAATCCACCCATAAGGCTGAATTTTTGTTTTTTTCAAGAGAGATGTACATTAACAAATATTATTTAAAATAAATGAATTGCCAAACTTATAAAATAAATTTTTTTTTCTGTATTTTGGAGTTCATTATTGAAAAAAAAAAATATATTATTTGCATAATTGAATTTAACTGATATGAATGACAGATACTAATAAGTAAGGGTGGATTACACCCAACGATAGTACTGCAGGGTTAATAAAGAGATAGCGGGAGTTAAACTTGATGACAGTTGACAATTTTGACACTTTCACTCACCAACACGGAAAAAACGAAAGGTTCCACATTTGCGAACATTCCCTTTATTAAATAATTTTTTTTTTTTTTTTTAATAAAATGTACTTTTTTAAATTAAGGATACTTTTTTTAATACAAGGTACATTTTTAAAAAGAAGTTAATTTTTTTCAAAAAAAGATACTTTCTTAAATAAAAGCTTAATTTTTAAATAAAAGGTACTTTTTTAACAAATGGTATTTTATTAAATCAAAGGTACTTTTTTTTAAATAAAAAGTACTTTTTGAAGTGAAATCATTTTTGCAAATGTAATTTTCATTTTGGCAGTTTGTGATTTTGACATTAGAATTTTAAGTTTTACATATTGTATTTCATCATATTTGTTTTGTTTGAATTACTTATAAACTATTTTTAATGAAAACAATTTTTTCACAGAATTCATTAATTATTTTACAATTTTTTTTTTAATTTATAACATCTCTTTAGATCTTGTTTATACAAATCAAGCCGTTGTTTTTAGTTTTGTGTAATTGCTCAATGTTTAATTGTTTGGAATTTCAAAAATTTACATAAACAAAAATCAATTTTTCAAGCTGTCATTTGCAATTAAGTCCGTTTAGATGTCTTTTTGCCTTATCAAGTTTTTTTACACTATTTTTTTTTTCTCCTCCTCAACGTTATTAATCGTTTCTTTACACTATTTTAAACTGAACAATTGCCAATTTTACACACAAAGTTAATCAAGTGCGACAAAATGATTATTAAAGTGCTGGTTGCTAGTTGATGCTTTTTTTTTATAACTTTTAAATTTTTTTCTTTGTAGTTTTTTATTGGCAATGTCAAATTTATTAAACATACTTATATTTTTGTTGTATCGTATTTATATTGGGTAATAACTTTATTAATTGTAATGATTTATTGGTATTAAATCGTGGGTCAACATAAAGAAAAAAAAAAAAAAAAAACAAAACGGTGATCGTTTCTAAGGCACTTTTACTTTAATGATTTAATGAACATTTTTGTTAATTATTTTTGTTAACTCAAATAGCAATGAAATGGAAACTTTTAAAAATATTGATTATTTAAAGTTTCTTAGGAAAAAGCTTGATTCACACGCTATCCACACTTGTACAGTGGGAGATTTACAAAATAATTTGAGTATTTTTTTTACGGGTTGTTCGATAGCAATGACATTTAAAGTTTCAGCTTAATTCGAGGGTACCGCAATATTCCGTTCTTTCTCCCTCACTTATTTTTATAAATGACCTTTTAGGCCAAACTTCAAATCCTATCGACTCTTTCGCAGATGACAGCAACATTTGTCTTTCATATTCCTTCGATCATAGGCCGAGCCTTTTGGAGATTGTGGACTTGAGGCATAATATGAATGAAACACTTAATGAGGACCTTACGATAATCTCTGAGTGGGGTCGTGCGAATAAGGGTTGATTTTAATGCGCGCAAGACTTAATGTTGTTTGTTGACCCACAAGCGGGCCGTGGGGTCATCAATGTCATTTGAACACATGGGTAGTGTCAATATTGAGGAAGCTGATGCTCTTGGTGTTTTAGTCATGAGAACCCGATAGAATAATCACATTATTCTAGTGTCGAAAGAAGCATTCAAATGTTTGAGTTTTCTTAACAGGATCTTCTCATTATTTATACCACCTATTTTTGGCGGAAACTGGAATACAACTACCACATTTGGGCAGGGGCTTCAAAGTCTGGTCTGGGTACTGGTGATAGCGTCGGTGCTAATCAATGACAATAGGGTAACCAGATCTATTAAATTATTGGAGCATCGTCGGAATGTGGGATGTGTTACTCTGTTTTATCGATATTACCATGGAAGGTGTTCTACTGCGATAAGTGAATTTATACCTGGGGCCCGGGGTTTTGTTTAGAATACTCGCTTGTGGACATTACCCTCTCGCTTACCAAAAAAAGTGAAAATAATGAGTTAACTGATTGGGTACACATATTAAAAGAATAAGTGGTTACTTTTATGTAAGGAATAATTGGATACTCACAGTGATGGAATACGTGGTTCCAAGATAGAAGTTACAAAATAAGTGGTTACCTTTAAGTTAGTTTTTTTGAAGAAATATTTAAACAAATTAGTAATGTTAGAATAAAAAAATATGACATTGATACTTATGTAACCAATTACCAGTAACTCATTATTTTGCAATAACACACACAGAGAAATAAAGTGCCAACCGAATTGAAAAGTGTACATTAATGGTAACAACTTATAAATGCAGTTAGTACAACGATATTTTCATTAGATTTCTGAACGTTTTGGGTATTGCAACTAAAATTCAGTGGAATTAACCGAATTTTGTTGTGAAAATTAATATTAGGTTGTGCCAACCGTCTGAATCTCGTAATAACAGAATTTGAGTCGTAGTAACGGAATTTCAGCTGGCAAATAGCTACATTTTTCTCTGTGTGCATATACGTACTTCAATAGTCCATTCTTAGTAAGTCATTATTATGTATTTTAAAGTAATGTAATAGTTAATGATATATTAATACTTTATAATATATACGGTAATGACCTGTCATCACCATGTTTTTGCCGGGGAATAGCCAAAAAAAGCTCGATTACTCACTTTTTATTTAGACTCCATTTGTAAGCGATCAGTTAAATATTTTGCACACATAATCCGACAACCTCTTTAAAGACACCTTGATAAGAAAAAAGGCTCAGTGTCGTATATTAGTGATAACGATAGAGCGTTAAAAAGGATTTGAATCGATAACGGTATTTTAGCGGTATTGCCTGCCAACCCTGTTAATAACTATGTTTAAGCATTAAACTTTATTTTGCTATAAGTTAGCAGGTTTTAATCATTTTTAAACGCAAACCTACAAATACGATAACAATGATGTTTTCAAATATTTTAAATGTTATTTAAAAACGAAATTTCCCATAGTACAAATCATAAGTAGAATCTATTTTCAGGCCTTTTTGGGGGTTGCCAACCAAATATTAAGTACATTTTTCCCACTAGAATTCACAACGAGTGTCCTTTATTCTATTCCAACAGTTACTTATACTTTTCCACTCGTTTTGACAAAACACATGTTTTTCAATCTATCGTGAATGACGTGTAAGGCAATATTTATCGAAATCTTTTTATATTTAAAATAAATACTAAAATTTAATTTTTAATGAAAAATGTAAATAACAGCGCTATAAAATTGACCCTTAAAATCATAACAATAGTACCGACCATTAATCCTACACAGAAAAAACTAAAAACGGGTTTCAATTAAAAAATTTATTGAATCAATTAATATTTTAATTGATTTTGCACCTATCACGGCAATGATACTATCAATTAAAACTTTTATTAAAATTAAGAAGAAAAAAAAAAGTTATAAATAACTTCTACAAAAAAAAAATATGATACTCACAAAAAAAGTGTGTGATCTATACGTTGGTATGTGTGTTTTTTGCAATGCTGAGTTTGTTTGTGTGTGTGCTTGTTTTGTTTGTTAACTTCAAATGTATTTGGTATTTTATAGTGAAAATTTTCTATTTATGCATACAGTGTATGAAAAAATAATATGATAATTGCGTCTAAAGTAAAATATGTATTTATATATTTAAAAGTCAATTAAAATATTAATTAATTCAATTAAATATTTGTTTTAAAAACAAATTAAATTCAAATCAAATCTTTAATTAGATATTTAAGGTTGATAATTTTTTCTGTGTAAATATTACGGCCACGCTGATTTTAATGCCGTAACCGGATTTTTCACTTAAGGGTCAGATTTTTTTTTTTGCAAATTTTGCATTTAAGTTTTTCATGTTTTTAACGCATTTTTTTATACATCAAATTTTAAAAATCAAATATTTTATCTTAGTTTACGGTAAATACATAAAACCCTTCATTAACATTCGGGTATCAAATTTGGCTAAAAAATGTGCAGCGTTAACAAGTACATCCGTGGTTTTTTCTCAGTTTTAACTATATTTGACAATTTTTGTAAAATTTATAAAACTTAAAAATCTTAAGGAAAAGCTGTTTTTGAGACCAAAAACGAAAATCAAAAAATTGGCAAATATGAG
The DNA here is from genome assembly GCA_021234595.1 of Delia radicum. Taxonomy (NCBI): domain Eukaryota; kingdom Metazoa; phylum Arthropoda; class Insecta; order Diptera; family Anthomyiidae; genus Delia; species Delia radicum. The sequence continues at coordinate 148,209,829 of CM037852.1, forward strand.
TAAAAATGCAAAAAAAATGGCAATAACGCAAAAAAGCGTTCTATGGTTATTATAGATTCTAAATTTAAGTACGATTTGTATTACAATTCTTTTAAAAATTTTGCAACTCTAATCGTTGCAACTTATCTATCAATATTCTAATTATTAAGCATCATCATCATTATTATTTACATAAAATGTTCAATGACTTTTAATATTTCTTTCAAAGAAAAATAAAGAGGTCATTGCAAATATGACATTGTGATAACATAAAATATCACCATATCATTTACACTGAAAAAAAAACGATAAACAAGGCAAATTTTAAAAAAACCAATATTGAAAATAGAAACTTCAGATCATATTTTCTTCATCTCTACATACGAGTACAATTGCTAATTTGAAATCTTGATCTTTTATTTAAGAAACAAATAGATATTTTAAATATTTATTGTTACGAAAATTGATTTATGACACCTCAACAAGTCAACACAAGACAACAAATATTTTTTTAATATTTAATATTTTTTAAACTCGAATCAGAAATGCATTTTGCTAGTAATTGGTTTTTAAGTTACTTAACAAACTGGATATTGAATTTATAAAAAAAAATCCAAAAATTCTATTTAAAAAAATATTAAAATTTCAATGTTTAAATAATTTATGATTTTATGTTGACATTTTGGTATGCCAAATACACAAAACTCGAAGACAAAAAATAGAAACAATTACAGACAAACTTCACTTCATATCCATTTGACTTAAAAATACAAAAAAAAAAAAAAAACAGAGATATGGTTTGTATACACAATATTCATACAAATGCAGGTGTGATTAAATCTAAACACTTGTCTAAAATACAGTGCAGGTGATATAAATACTGGAAAAATCGAACATTAAAAACAAGTTCATTAGAACGACTCACTTTGTATGGAGGGGGAAAAAAAAGAAAAAAGTGTCCCCTGAAAAATGCCTTAGCTCGTTTTATGACGACTCGCAAAATATTTTGTACCATTTTGTAATAAGATAACAAACAAGTAAGGACGCTTTCAACTCCATGCTTTATTAAAAGATATTTAAATTTTTTCCCGAAGATGAACAGCGAAGCTGTTCGAAATATCGAAAATACCTATAATAAATATTTTAAAATTAAAAGTGAAAAATTTAAATTTTATTTTTAATTTATGACCTTGAGCCAAACCAAAAAAAAACCCCATCACAAAAAAATTTATTTTTTTTTTTTTGCCAATTTTTCCACTTTTTCCCACTACATATACAAGCAATGTATATCATATGAAAGGTTTTTTGAAGACTTGTCCAACGTTGTATATGACAGGTACGAGCATGCACTATACACATGTGATATTCAGTGAAATATGTATTTTTTACGGTTTTTGCATAAAAATGTAATCATTTTGTAACACTTTTTTTCATAATCAAAAATTTATCGGATTGGAAACAAAGTGTTTTTAATAGGGGCAATATGGGTATCAACATTTTTCTTTTGCCAAGTATATTAAAGATATGTGAAAATAAAATGAAATTTACTAAATTTTATATAGTTTCCACAGCGCTCTGGAAATTAAAATACATTTTTAAAGTTAAACATGGGCAATAAGGGCGATTTTTATCAATTATTGTTGCGATTATTGTAGAACTAGGTCTAAAAGTTAGGTGAAGCGAATTTGAGAAAAATCGTGTAGCATTAATCCGTGGCGCAAAGTTTTCGATTTTTGAAAAATTTTCTTAAATTGTTTTAATAAAAATATGTCTTGCGACACATAATTTTTAAGTACGAATATTTAAAAATTTTTGAAATCGGTCTTATGTCTTTCGAGATATTGCGACTTTATTTTTACTAAAAATTGAGTTTTTCCTCCAATCTACAAATTTTTAAAAAAATCATCCTAATTTTTTTTATTTTTGCACTAGCAAAGTTGGGAAAACTACTTTTCATTTGAGCATAATTATATCAACATTGGTTGAAGGATAACCTGCAAATATCTCGGAAAAACAGAAAATTTACATAGTAAAATTGTAATGCTTTTCAATTTTATACACATGATTATTGAATGTATATTTACTTTAACTTTTGATTTTCATTAATTAATGTTTTGATTGTTGTAGCACTAGGTCCAATAGTTTTGTGGTGCGAAAAAAAATCGGATTACTTAACCCTTAGCGACCTGAGCACAAAGCCTCTGATATATGGAAAAAAAATTAAACAAATTTTTAAAAATATATTTTGTGATACATCATCACTAATTTGAAGCATAATTATGATAAAATAAAAGCATTCCAGCAACACCACACATTACCAAATCATGGGTAAAGTAATGTATCGCCATATGGCTTCACGCATTACATTACACCTTACTTCACTGATGAATTTTACAGGCGATGAGCCTAAAAGTAATGGGTTTAACTCATTACCTTGTAGGGGGTAAAGTAACTGGTTACTTATATGGTTACATGGTGGGAAAAAGTAATGTGTCTATAAATAGATTTTCATAAAAAAAAATGCATATAATTTTTTTTAAAGATATTTTTTTTTTAATTAAATAAATAACTTTTTTTTATTAATTAAATTACGTGGTCATGTTGAGATTCGAACCCGGGGTCTTTGGTACTTAACAATTAGTTAGGCGAGAACTCTACCAACTGAGCTATCGATACATATAATATTTTATTGCTTAAAATGTAAATGAGTCGTTGTGCTTCGTGTTTTCTTTCGTGATATCAAAAATATACACCTCATGCTTACAAAAAATCACAAAATAATGTGTCTATAAATAGATTTTCAAAAATATATATTAATACTTACTTTACGTTTATAATTCATGCATTATGTAATTGATGTAATGTTTTGAAGTAATGTAAAATGTAATGAGGTATCATTACAGGGTAATCAATGAGTGTTCAATTATCGGTAACTCATTACTTCTTGTTGGAAAATAATGATACACGTAAGGAGTACACATTACAAGGTAATGCATTACTTTATTGCACCCATTACCAAAGTTTTTCTGGGATGTTTTGTGTAAAAAACAAAAAATTTTAAGATGATTTTTAATAAATTTCTAGAATAGAGAATAAATACGTAATTTTTAGTGAAAATCAAATCGCAATATCCCAAAAACCGTTCCGATTTCAAAAATTTCAAAATATTCGGCTTGCTGAACGCCAAAGTTAATTAAAAATTCTATTTTTATTAAAGCAATTTAAGAAAAATTTTCAAAAATCGAGAACTTTAAACTTTTAAATCCAATAGTACAATATATTGAAGTAATTCAAAAAGGTTTTTCGTAATACAAAAAAATTTCGCTCTAATGGGCAATATGAGCATTAAACTTTTTCTTTTGTCAATTGTATTAAAGTTGTATGAAAATAAAAATTTTTACTTTACAAACTTATTTAAATTTGCAGAGCACGGTGGAAACTGTATTAACTTTAGTGGTATATTTAATTTTATTTTCACTTAACTTTAATATACTTGGCAAAAGAAAAATTTTGATACTAATATTTCCCATATTAAAAACACTTCTTCGAATCCGCCAAATTTTTGGTAAATCGCAAACCAGAACGAGCATGAAAAAAAGCGTGTATTGTATATCTACCAAAGATAGAGCTTGCACATAACGAACAAGTTTTCAATTTATTTTTGATCAGTGGTGATAATCTTTAACTTCGAACTCATATATTAGTTCTCATTTAGTGGAATAATTAGTTTATATGAATGTTTGAAGTTTGCATGGGATTGTGACTTCTTTCAAAACATGTGCTGATGATGGGAACCCAGAAAATTCCCGAAATATATCTATCAACACATTCTTGAAAGTGGTCAATTAATAAATTTGAAAACAAAAACTAAAGATTTATTGAACAATATCCTAATAAAGAAATATAGAGTATGGCCTCGAACTTGAATAATTTTCATTGCAAAACTAAAATATATTAATTTTTAATAGAAAATAACAAAATATAAGCAAAATAAAAGTGAACAACAACAGTTTTTCATCAACATGTTGCAATCATTTTTTAGTGTAAACAAATCTTTTTATTTACTTGCCCGATTTCGGTGTTGCTGCTGAGAGGCGTGCGAATTGTAGTTTCTCTGTTTGCATATACTCTTTGTAACAATGCAGTGAAAAGCCAACCTTACAACAACAAAAATAGTCCTGGCAAGCCACATTCAGTTTAAGACAATGCTCCATACATAAACTTAGTGGAAATCAGATTTTACGAATGTTTTATAAGTATCAAAATTACTCCTTTAAAACTAGCCAATTTTATAATATGCTAATTGCACGCTTGCCGATTGACCTTGTATCCAATCCCTGCTTCAATTTCTAACTTAAACTAAAATAAACAAAAATCTAAAAATAGAATATTTGTGTTGTTAGTGTTGTCACTTCTGAGTATAATATACAATAACAGAAAAAGCTAATAGGAAAGAAAACTGCAATTTAGCTGCATTAGATTCGAGGCCATACTTGGGTGTGATCGCTAAACGGTCATGACTTGGTATTGTTACATTTGTAATGTAAGATGAGCGCAGGTGTGATTCTTACAGCCGCAGGTTGTTGAAAAATTTATCATATAGAGACAATCTGACAAATTATAAGACACAAATAATAATATAATTTATATGGAAAATCACTGATGAACCTGTCCATAAAAAGGCAGAAACTAGTCTAGTCTGATTTAAAAATTAATAGTGTTTATAATTTTTAGAGAAAAACGTTTATTCTTCTTCTTAACCTCAACATTTCTAAATTAAATTTGTCAAATGCATATTAATTAAAAATTAATTGCGACTGTCTATATGACGTTAATATAACACTGTATTAAACTAATAAGATTGATATGAACTTTCATACAAATTTAAGTTTTGCATCTTTTTGAACGATGTAATAATTTTTATTAAAGATTTCACTGCCAAAGTGGATAATTTTGAATTTAAAATTTTTTTATTGTCGTCGCTGGTTTGCGGTCTAAAAGACCCTTTATAGCCAAGCATTTACGGTTTTCGGAATTCGAATAAACTACTCTTAACAGATTTATAACATAACATTAAGTTCTTTGAGTTCTACGGTTTTGTTTTCATACAGCTAAAAGCAACCACTGATTTCTATTAAAAAGTGATTTTTATTAAAAAATAATTGGGTTCCCTTTAGGCTAACGAGCAAAAATTTGCTACATTTCGCTTCGAATTGCAATTTTTTTCGACCCTTTAAAATTTTAAGTTTTTGTGGTTTATTTCATGCATAAACTGTTTTTAACTTTTTACATTTCATAACGTTGTGATGATATTATTATTTTTTATTGGTGGAACTATCCGAAATCTCACGTGGGTTGTAACAGATGTTTTTTTTATATAAAAGTTGCCAAAACGTCGTATTAACTCAAAAGTCGTTTTTTCCGAGTTTTACTGTATTTAAGAAAAATAAAAAAAAGGTAAAAATTTGTAAACAAAAATCGTTTAAAAGCTGAAAATTGTATTTCAAAAACTATTCGTAGTTTTTTGTCCAAAATAGTTGGCCAACACCGCTTTTTATATATTCGGAATTTTACTAATAAAGTTTGCATAAAACCAGTTAAGTTTCATACAAATTTATAAAAAAAATCTTTTTTTAATAATTAAAAGCTTTAAACAACACGCAAAGAAAAGATTATTATGTTGTGATAGGATAGGATTAAAATCCGCAACGATCATAATATGGTAAACATTTGGTCTTATTGATAATAATAATAACATTTTAGGATCTTAATGATCATTTTATGATCCTAGATGATCATAAAATCGTCATCAGTGGTTATAATATGATCAGCCAGAATCATATTTATAATTATTAGGACTATAATATGATAATATTGTATTCCAAATCGTTTTCAATTATATTTTTATCTTCTTGAGTCTATGAAGAAATTAGTTTCATAAAATTGTTTTTTTTTTTTTTTTTTTTGTGTTAATTTTGTAAAGAAAAGCTTCATTAATTTACTGAAATATTTCATAAATTTTCGTCCAATAAAAATTTCTCTGTGTAATAGATACTTTTTTGTTATTTTAATAGAACTTAAACTATATTACAACAAAACTCAGTATTATAACATATTGCTTTAAATAAAAATTAATGTGCTTTTTTGCAAATTTCCTTAAGTGTAAGTGTGCATGTCTTAAGATTATGTTTTTTTTTTTTTTTAAATTTTGTTTTCGTTGATTTAGACACTATTAACAAAAACAGTTTTAAATAATAAATTAATCAACATTAATTAAATTGAAATGTTTCGCAAGCAATAATTTGTAATAATTCTTTTTTTCTTATTATAACATACAAACAACAACAATATATAACGTCCTTGACATAATGTGGGTGGTAAAATATAATTGGACAACATATAACTATGGCAGTATTAATAATATATAGGGGGTGAGGATATGGAGGAGGATTTAAAGGAAATATGGCAACATCTCACACACAAAACTCTTTAATATCCTGTTTTAAATAACCCACAGAGTTGTATAATTTCCAACACTTACATAAATAATAATTACCGTTATAAATATGGGGATGTTTGCAAATATGGCAACATTTTTTAGTAACACTGCTAAACAGGGTTGTCAGATATATTTTGCCGTTTTTCGCCAAACAGAGCAACGAAAATCACAAATAATATTTTGAGCTCAATTTTTGTATTGAAAAAGTAGCTAAAAATCGCAAAAAAAAAAAAAACACTTTTCTTAGTTCTTAGTCGAATTGTAACTCTAAAAAAATGCGTTTTGACGAGTTAAGAATAAAATTAAGAAAATTATATGTTTTGGAGAGTAATTTTTAGCTATCTTAGATAGTTTGTAAAACAGAGATTTTTTTGGATTTTTTTAAATTTGCTCAACAAATTTCCAATATTTTTTTTGTTACACTTCAATAAATTTTATACCCCGAAAAAAAATTCTCAAAAATCGCCAAATTACTTACACACAAATAAATTCGTTACCAATAAACTTGGAAAATATCAACTTAACAAGATATTTTGAAAGCAATATGCGAAAATTTGTCAATTTAAATTTATATTCTGATAAAATGTTTAAAGTTTTTTTTATAGTTTATGCTAAAAATCATATTCTGCTGATATATTTTTTTCAGTTTTTTGATAGCATTCACTTGAAATTCGCAACGTTTGGCGAGAAATCCCCATATCTGACAATACTGCTGTTAAATGACAAAACTCTTTAGTTTAATATGTTTAAAATGGCAACACTTTATATCTCTCGCTCTCTCTTTTTAACTTCCTTTTTTTTTAATAAGAAAATTTCCTACAGTGTTGTATTTAAAAAAAAGACCACCCCCTATTACCGTTAGAATTATACAACAGGGTTACCATCTTTCTACCAACTTTTAGTAAAAATTACAACTATGCTGTGAATTCTTATTGGCAATACCTTATTCTTCAACATTTATATTACCAGGCCAGGCCTTTTAATCAACCATCATTGGATGTTTAGTGGTGGTTTAGAATTAACCGTAGTCTTGATTCTGCGTAGAACGCGACAGTTACACTAAATTATTCCCATTATGGAGACAACCAGCGATTACTCTGTGTAAAAATTTTCATGTGTGTGTTGCGAAGTCAAAAGAAAAAAATATAGAAAACGCATCAACGTTGAAAATGTAGATACAAACTTTTTTCTCTGCTGTTAAGTGCTTCGTTAACAACCAAACGAAATATATATAAGAAAAAAAGTGAAAAAATTTACTAACTCAAAAAAACCTAACAAAAATACAAACTGTTGAACGGGTAAGATTAAAATTAATTGAAATTTCAACAACTTTTGTCAAAAAAAAAAAAAAAAAAACTCAACGAATTTAAACGTTTTTTCTTCTTTGCAATTTTTCCCCAAATCAAAACGTGTGTGTGTGTGCGATTTTGGATTAACCCCCCGATATATGAAATAAACGAAATAAAAAAAAAAAATATATCTCAAAAATCATTACAGGACAAGGACTGATTAGAATTTACATATACATACACTTCCGTTATTCACACACATATTTTTCATTTCGCCCCGAATCTGGGTCAGTTGGAGTTTTTTGAAGACACACACAAGAAGCGACGAAAAAGAACAGAATAGAAACAGAAAACTAAAAAACCCCGTTACACACATACTAATAAATAATAATAATATATAAATATTAACAAGAAATGAAAGAAAGTGCTTTTTTGAAATTGAATATTAACAAATAAACTTTGCCCCCTCCCCAATTTTCGAATCCAAAAAAGAAGAATGAAAAAACTCCAGCTTGCTCTACACTCAGCCTAAAATAATAATCGAAAATTTTTATACAAGTACAGATAGAAAAAAAAAAAAAAACAAGTAAAAATCAATTTAATCGACTGCTTTTCTTCTTCTGCGTTCTTTTTTTTTTATTCCGAAATATAGAGTTGCATCTACTACAACAGTACTACATACATCACCAACTACCAACCAAACCAACTACCAACCACATCCACCACATACAGCAACAACAATTATACCTACTACGAACCTACGACGACGACTACAACAACGACGACGACGACGAGGAGAAGAAAAACAACAACAGCTACAACAGCAACAACAACAAAAAACATTCTCGACGACGAGGACAACTACAATACCATCAACCTCCTTTACAACTACGACGACTTCGATTCTAGTACACCACCCATTTTTTTTTGTTATTCGAAGGGACAATCTCCACATCTGTCCTGATTGACGTCGTGGGGTCCTTTATTTTGTTGCCGCAATAGATTTTCTCAAGTGTGCCATCGCGATGGCTGCTCCTGCAGCCTGTACGCGTTTCTCGGACAATTATGAAATTAAAGAGGAGCTGGGCCGAGGCGCTTTTTCAATTGTAAAACGTTGCGTACAAAAATCCACAGGCAATGAGTTTGCTGCAAAAATTATCAATACCAAAAAGTTAACAGCACGAGATTTTCAAAAGCTAGAACGCGAAGCACGCATATGCCGTAAGCTACACCACCCAAATATTGTGCGACTGCACGACAGCATACAGGAGGAAAACTATCATTATTTGGTCTTCGATCTGGTGACCGGGGGTGAGTTGTTCGAGGATATTGTGGCGCGCGAATTCTATTCGGAGGCAGATGCTTCGCACTGTATCCAGCAGATATTAGAGTCGGTCAATCACTGCCACTCGAATGGTGTGGTCCATCGTGATCTGAAGCCGGAAAACTTACTATTAGCTAGCAAGGCCAAGGGTGCCGCCGTAAAACTGGCCGACTTTGGTCTGGCCATTGAGGTGCAAGGTGATCATCAGGCCTGGTTCGGTTTTGCCGGCACTCCTGGCTACCTCTCACCGGAGGTGCTCAAAAAGGAACCCTACGGCAAGCCAGTGGACATTTGGGCTTGTGGTGTTATCTTATACATTTTGCTCGTTGGTTATCCACCGTTTTGGGATGAGGACCAGCACCGTCTGTATTCCCAGATCAAGGCTGGAGCTTACGATTACCCATCGCCCGAATGGGATACGGTAACACCAGAAGCCAAAAATCTCATCAATCAAATGCTGACCGTTAATCCCCACAAGCGCATCACGGCCGCCGAGGCCCTCAAACACCCCTGGATATGCCAACGCGAACGTGTGGCCTCCGTGGTACACCGCCAAGAAACTGTTGATTGCCTCAAGAAGTTCAATGCGCGCCGTAAGCTGAAGGGCGCCATCTTGACCACCATGCTGGCCACGCGCAACTTTTCCAGCAAGAGCATGGTCACCAAAAAGGGCGAGGGCTCCCCCGTCAAGGACTCGACCGACTCCTCGAATACCACATTGGAAGACGATGATGTCAAGGCCAGGCGCCAGGAGATCATCAAGATCACCGAACAACTGATTGAGGCCATCAACAGTGGTGACTTCGATGCCTACACCAAAATCGGTGATCCGCATTTGACTGCTTTCGAGCCGGAGGCTCTGGGCAATCTGGTCGAGGGAATTGACTTTCACAAATTCTATTTTGAAAATGTTTTGGGCAAAAATTGCAAAGCCATTAATACTACAATTTTAAATCCGCACGTCCATCTATTGGGCGAGGATGCCGCTTGTATTGCTTATGTACGCTTAACTCAATATATTGATAAACAGGGTCATGCCCACACCCATCAGTCGGAGGAGACACGTGTCTGGCATAAACGCGATAACAAATGGCAAAATGTCCATTTCCATCGTAGTGCTTCGGGCAAAGCTAGTGGAGCAACGACTTTTGATTTTGTATCCAAGTAGACGACGACACAATGTCTACCACTATATAAACTATAAAAAAAAATTTAAAAAAAAACAACAAAAACTACTTACAACCAACAAAAACAACAACCAAATGATGAAGAAGAAGATTTTTTTTAGAAGATTTGAAAAAGAAGCGAAAAGGAAGTGTGAGATGAAGAAGATGAAGAAGTTGAAACAACAGCAACATAAGAATTTGAAATTTTTTTTTTTATTTAAAAACCAAAACCGTAAGCAAAAACTAGTGGGTAAACAGTGGGCAGTGAACGGAAGTTTTTACTAGAAGATGTTGAGAATATAAGGATGTTGAAAAGGATGAAGATAAAGAAGAAGTAGAAGAGGGGAAAGAAGCCGCAGCAGCAGCAGCAGCAGCACTTGTCAGTGTTATAATTACACAGATATTTTTTGCGTCTACGTCACCATTTTTTTTCTTACTTTAGACTCTTATAAAAAATATACTTATAAATTATAAATTAAAACAAAAAAAAAAAAAAAAAACAAAAAAATATTAAAAATAAAACAAATACAAAAAAACCAAATTCGATCGAATTCTTAAATAAATTATATCACAATTTAATAAAAAAAATAAATAAATGAATAAATGAAAAAAAAAATCCCAAAAAAACATACATGTAAACATTTAAAATTTAACTAACTAATTAAATTTAATTCTAAAATAAATTCTAATTAAATTCTCAAAATAAAATAAAAACAAAAAACCAAAAACTATTTCACCAAAAGACTTTTCATTTCAGTGCCTCTACTTTCCCTATACACAGTGGGATGTTTCACAAATATCTCGGAAAGAACACGACGTGACATAAACAAAAAAATAATATGGTTCTAACCATCAGTGCTACAATAATAGAAAAAAATGAGTAACAAATTTTGCTGAAACTACTAAAAATTAGTTAAAAACTACGTTTCAGAAAAATATGCAAACACGAGCATATTTTTTTTTTTAAATATTAGTAAGATTAGAATAGCAAAAATAAATCTGTTCAATCTACAAAAGTTTAGTTATACTTAAGCGAAATTTTAGTCAATTGAAAGTAATAAATTAATCTAATAGAGTCAGCAAAAAATTTGCTAAATATTAGTAGACAAAAAATAAAAAAAAAAATCATAAAAATATGAAATTTTAAAATTTTTTTGCATGTTTTTTAAGGCGAATAAAAATCTGCCCTTTCGAAGTCAGCAATTTACAATTTTTAGCAAATATTTCTGTGGATTTCAGCAAAATATACTGTTTGTTATTAGCTTTCAACTAAATTTAAGTTAAATAGAGCAAACATTTTATTTATATTACAGAGTCTACAAACATTTAGTAAAAGTTTTTGCTCATTTTAGCAGATCAAATTTCTATTTTCAGCTAACTAAAATTCAACTCGAATAGAACTAAAATTTTGTAAAGTTAACAATTTTATTTTTGCTGTGATTATTTTATTAATATTCCACAAAAGGTTTTTGAAGATTGGAGCATCTTTTGCAACTTTTCTTTTGAAATTTAAGGACAAGATCAGTAGTAACATTTATGGTACATATTAGATTCCCAAAGCTTGAAATTAAACTCTCTTAAGCGTTTTTTTTTTATAATTTTCTAGTTTTATCGCCACATAATTAATCGAGCTTATAAAATGTTTACGCAGTGCAAATATTCATTGAAGATTAGTTATAATAGTAAGATAAAAGTTAATAAAATAAAGCGTTTTTTATGCAAAACTACCGATTTGTCAAACATTTTACATGGCTTATAGCTTTCCAGAATGACTCCAAGGTCCAGCTTTTAGTATAATATATAAGGACCTTTAGAAAATATGTTTTCAAATTTTCAGCTAAAAATATTTGCAAAAGTTTAAAAACCTACTTTTTGGTACACTTTTGTCACAAAAGTACGGTTTTTGTTAGAAAAACTTTTTCAAATATAAACGTTTTTGGCGGCTTTTTCGCACAAATACTTTTCGAAGGTGTACTCAGGGTTCATTTCGGAAAGCTATGTTGCCCTACACAATTTTTGACAAATCGCGCGTTCTGCACCCTATTAAAATAATTGTTTTCTTGATAGACTCTTTCTTCTTTCTGCAAGACGATTTGCTAGTTTAGCTATAAAATTCGCTTAAATTTACATGGATTGTTTTTACATTTCAACAGAAAGAAGTCAGATTGATTGCATTTTAAAAACATTATATGTGAAAAAACTGCATTTGCATGCTCCAAACTTAAAAGACATTTTGTGGAAACCCCGAACCATACATCGAAAAATAAAGCACGCCATTGAAATCAGCGTGGCTGAAATATAGAGAATTTAAATTTTAATAGTTAAAATTTTATCCTCAAGTTCAATTCTCCCATTTCTAACTGGCTCATCGGATTTCCATGAAACGTAACACACAGCCATAATCAAAGTAATTTCAAGCTTAACTTTCAAAAAAGGGCCCACTAGATCCATCAGGACGGACACCTTTGGATATTCAAAAATGCTGAGAGCTTTAGATATCTGATAATCTTAAATTTTGTTTGTGATTCTTTTAAAAATAGTTTATACCTCATTAATATAGAGCGAAAGACGAGTAGTTTTCAGAAACTACTTGTATAGTCAAATTTCATACAAATTTTAAACCAAAACTAAAAGTTTTCAAAAACTACTAGACGAAGCCGAACTTCGGCCAAAATTTAAACACGAGTAAATCACACAAATGCTAATTTTTTTTTTCATTTTTTTCTTCAAAAATATGAAATAACGTCATTATTTTGGAAAAATGAAAATGCTTGAACTTTTTTATTTTTACTAAAATATATAACGAATTTAATACTAATTCTTGTGTTTGTACTCAAAATTTAAGAATTTTATCTTAAAATGTACTCAATTTCTTCAAAAACTCAGAACTTGGCCGAACATTACTTTTCGGCCGCAGTCCGAACCCGAATATTCGGTCGGACAGTAATGTTAGTTTTAATCAAAGAATGAAAAAGTTTTGTGGTGAAATGACATAACATTGTATTAAGCGATATAAAATTATATACAAAATCATGCTAATTAATATATACCATATGTATTAAGATATGCTACATCTATGGTAATATCAATCGATATATATTAAGATATTCATATGTATGGGAGCATTTCAAAAATTTTCGAAAAACCAAATCCAAAATAAAATTATATGTTATCATATGCGCCATCACATATATCGATATTAAGCTATATAATGCAATATGTTTTTATATATTATATTAAATAAGATTTAATATGAACGTTTTTACTCGGGTGGTTGATTTTTTTATATGCAACATAATCAGTAAACAACACAACTCGACAAGCTTCCTTGGTTTGAATGCCGATATGTAATTTATATTATTCCAAATTCGACATCTAAATTTTTCCATCCCGTCACAATTTTGAGCAAACCGCGGTTAAAGTTGCCAAACTGGATATTTTGGCGTTTTTTTGAAGCCTTTTATAATACTAATGGTGCTTTTAAAACTGATTGTTAAAATATCGTAAAGATACATTTAGCAAAAGCCTTCCACACTAAAATATAAATAAATTTTCAATATGATATGATTTAAAAAAAAGAGTTATAATTTCGTACAATTTTAAAGATATTAAAAATAATCTATTAAACATATGTATCGCGGCCCGAACAAAATCGACTTTTTCTCATTTTGTGACTTAAACTTCCTTAAAAATGCGTTTAAAAAAAAGGAACGAAATTGCGATTTTTGCGGAAACAGTATGTACGGGAAAATACGAAAAGCCGATTTAGAATCTGGAAATCGGCGTTTATGAGACTCTGGCAATATTTTTATGGCGAGGATATTTGTGTTATGCAAAATAACTAGCAATACAAGAATCCCCTTAAAATTTCAGCCATCTTTATAATTATGCAGTGATTAGAAGCCATTGAATACTACGAAATGCCATCATTAAGAAATTTTTTTTTGAAAATTTACTCATACCACTATCAAAAAAGTGGTTCAAATATGAAATTGCCAAGTTCTCAACATTTTTTAAAACCAGAGATATCCTACTTTGGAGTCTAAGTGATTAGCGTCAGATGGATCTTGTGGGCCCTTATTTAAAACTTGAGCTTGAAATTACATTGATTATGACTGTGCAAAGTTTCACGGCAATCCGATCAACCCGGCCAAATTATTTCCAAAATGTTTGTAAAACACCCCACTGTGCTATCTCTCACTGTTTTGCAAGGATTCTACAAAAAAAAGGAAAGGTAAGAAGAAGGGGGAAATAACTTCCTTCTTCACTCACTTCACTTCACTCAAACAACAACAACAACAGCATATCGCATTAACATTTCCTTTTCATGTCAATTTCTCGATTTTCCATTAATTTTTTTTCTTTTATATCAAGGATTATCATTCCTCTTCATCATCTCATCGACATCAAAACTATTGAATACCATTTCAAACACATGTGTATGAATGTTGTTAAACTAATTGACAATTTATTCAATCCAATTCTTCGCAGGGGCCATACATAATAAGGTTTCTTCTTAAAAAGGATGTGAGTGTTCTCATTTGTTCGGCTCGTTTTATTGTTCAAATATTACTGGTATATAATGATGGCGATGATGAGGTACATGCATACATACATACCCACGTATTTATTTTTAACACTCACTCACCCATTCACCCATCCAGACAGCCAGTCAGTCATCCAGCCACATTGTCTACATATTGTTAGAAAAATATAAAAACCCTGTTGCTTCTTTTTCAATATTCAAGATGTTTATTCGCTAAGGGGTGTGAGGTGGGAAGAAAGTTAATGAAAAGTAAGAGATGCTGTTAGTCCGTATATGGCAATACCAAATAGAAATTGTGCGTGTATTTTCTGTTCTTCTCTTGGTTTAAGGCAAAGCTAATTTCGTTGATTGTGGATGTATTTGAAGGTTAGGTTTTGTTGAAACTTAAAGATCAAATATTTATTCAAGGGTTGAAGTACTAGAGTTACGAGGGTAATACAAGAAGTCTTTGTGAGAACACTTTAGAGCCTATTACATATTTTAAAGGTGCTATTCTCTGTTGTTGACAATAAAATTCGGTAGAGTTTTTTGTTGTTTGTCGTTAAGAAATTAGAGAATCCTTTATTTTCCAGTTACTTTAACATGTCATTCTCATAATAGTGATAAATTTAACCCTTGGGTTGAACCATCTCAATTCAACCTAAAATATTGTTGTTTTTGACATAACTGTTTATAAAATTGCTGACTTTTTTAGGTATAAAGTATATCACTGAACTAAGACAAATACAAAATTTGAGGGCAGTGACATATCTGGATCCGGAAATATGAGATCTCCAAAATCGGAAAAAGCTATTAAATTGTACAATTTTTGTTTTTAAATTTAAAATTTTTTTAAATAATTGTCCCAGGTCTCTTTTAAAATGTCATTAACTTACCTTGGATTTTGATATACATGATTTTTTATTTAGAAAGGTCAAAGGTCACTTCTTTGACCTACATATAAGTCGGGAGGCTATATCTTTGAAAGCGGCCGTATTAAAAAATAAAAAAAAATGTGTAATTTACAGTTGTGACAAATTTCAAAGTGGAGATATTTTTAGATACAGAAATATAATTATGACTTATAAATCATCTTGAAAAGGTAGATATTTTACAAGGAAATTAAAACTGTGTAACAAGAACAGTGCGTTCATTGGTTCCCGCCGATTGCGATTAAATTTGGATATGTTATAAACAATAAAAATGAAGAGACCCATATTTTTTTTAGCTGATCAATCTCACATTTACGGGTTTTTGCGTTTTTTTTTCATATTTCTTCCAAAGAAACTATATATAAATTTGGTATCTCATAAAAGGTAGTTGGTATCTCATAAAAGGTATTCAAGTAGCATGTCCAAGCATGCTCAACTTTTCGTGGTGTTCAAATAAAACATAAATTATGGGGGGATGTGTACTAGGTGGTATAGTCGGTTAAGGTCAAAACTCACATATATTATTCTCTATTAAGTTTTAGTGGATAAAATTGGTTATGAATAAAAAAACATTTATTTTTAATATTTAGGAAACTTCGCAGTTGTGGGGTTTTAATAAAATAATTAAGTTTTTTTTGATATTTTTAACGTGCAAGTCAAAGACATTTCTTATGTTTTTCCCTTCTTTAGAAAGAAATATAAATGTTTAGAATCGGTTAAACGGTTATGAAATAGCGAGCATTTTGTCTTTAAAGACATCATTTGATTTAAAATTTTTTTAATTTTTGGTAGAAAGTGCTTTTAAAATGCAGTTTTAATTATTTCTACGATATTTTTTATTAAATGTGTATAGAATTATATATCGTTGGAAATGTGTTAGGAATTTACATAAACATTAGAGCGACTCACCAAAAAAAGTGCTCGATGTACCCTCCTAAAAATGAACCTTGGACTTTTTTAAGATGACATCTAAAATATTTCGGCTCTAGCTTTGACCTCTCGTGAGCTGGACCATTTTGAAAAAGGGTCAATTTTTGCATGTTTTGTTAATTTAAGAATCTGTTTCCTTACCAACATATACAATATGGGTATCATAAGAAATTTTTTTTTAAGGCGCGTCCAACTGTATATACAATTTGTCCAAGGACGATCATCCATGTCCTTTTTTTAAGGATAGTCTGTAAAAAAACGGGTTTTGAATTTTTTGTTCCGTGTTGTTTGTAATAAAAATGCCAAATTAACATATTTTAATATTTAGTCGATTTAATTAAATACGGGTCTCAGCTTTTTTTGAAATTCGTGCTAGTTTGCGTTTTGACAAAAATCTATGGGGTGGTAACTCTTCGTTTTAAATAGGGCAATATGGGTATCAAATTTTTTCTTTTGCCAAGTACATCATCTTTGTATGTAAATAATTTTGATTTTTGCAAATTAGATACATTTTACACGGTGCTCTGGAATATATATAAATGCAATTTTGTGGTAACTCTAATATGATAGCGGATTTAGTTTTTAGATCATATATGGATGAAAATAGGACTAAAGAAAGAACAAAAAAAAATGATCCACGACTTTTTGGCGGCATATTTTTTTCGCAAATTAAAAAAGGAAAGTATTTTCAAAAATATGTAGTTTGATACCCATAATGCTTATGGTTTGGCCTATGAGTTGCCATTCTGTGGCAAAATATAGTGCGTCGGAAAACTTCGTCTAAAATCCAAACGCTATCGAAAAAAGGAAAAATACCTGTCCACTAAAACTTCATAAAGAATAAAATATGTGAGCTTGGACCTGAACCGACTTGACTATACCAAAACCTAGTACAAAACCGCCCAAAATTTATGTGTTTTTTCGAATACCACGAAAAGTTGAGCATGCTCGGATATGCCACTTTATACTGGTGATGCGCATTTCAAATACGTTTCCTTACACTGCAGCCACACTAAACTTGAAAGAGAAATCTGAAGCAAGTTCGTTTCAATTTTAGAAAGTGTGAGTGTATTGGTAAAAAAGTGTGAGTGTATTAAAACTTGATAGGCAAAAATTGATCGTGTAACTCTCAAGTTAGATACCAAATTTATATATAGTTTCTTTGGAAAAAAATATGAACAAAAACGACAAAAAAACTGAAAATGGCGTAATTTTTTATCCCACTTTTAGCCCCTAAATGTAAGATTAAGCAGCTAAAAAAACATTGGTCTCTTAATTTTCGAGTCTTTATAACATACCCAACAGACTCTGCTTGTTACATAATTTTAATTTCCTTGTAAAATATCTACCTTTACAATATGATTTATATTTCTGGATTCAAAAATACCTCCACATTGAAATTTGCCACAACTGTAGAGAAGGAAACTATAGATTTTTTTTTTTAATTTTTAAAAAGATCCCTTTCAAAGATATAGCCTTCCTACTTATAGTTCAAGAAAAGTGACCTTAAACCTTTCCAAATAAAAAATCATGTTGTATATTAAATGAAAAGTAATTTAATAATAACCTTTCAAATGAGACATTGATGAGTTGCGTACCTATTACGAAAATTACAATTAAGTGCAACTTTGTACATTTATATAGTTTTTTCCGATTTCCTCATATTTCCGGATTCAGATGTGTCAGTACCCTCAAACTGTGTAGTTATTTTAGTTCCATGATATACTGTATTCCTACCAAAAATCATAAAATTTGAAGGAGGCAGGGTACTCATTTTAGTTGATTTGACATTGAATTACCCCCTTGTGACATGTCTTAGGTATAGTCTGAAACAGTTCACTAAACTCTTTTTAAAGATACAGTTCGGTGATGTGCCATGCAGCTAACCTAAGACATGTCACCGAACTGTGTCTTTAATAAGAATTCAGAGACATGTCCTAGGTTATATCTGTAATATATCACAATAGTTAGGTCGACTCCCCCTTTTCTAACAAAAAGGCAGCTCC
Source organism: Delia radicum (assembly GCA_021234595.1). Taxonomy (NCBI): domain Eukaryota; kingdom Metazoa; phylum Arthropoda; class Insecta; order Diptera; family Anthomyiidae; genus Delia; species Delia radicum. Next base: position 148,228,479 of record CM037852.1, read on the forward strand.
TTTTCAATAACCGACACATCCTGTACCATTAACTTCTAAGAATAGAGGTTTTTCTTTACTATACTTTTTTCATTTCTCGGGATGGAGGGAATTTTTTCGGGATATTCCGCTCACTACATAAAAATTAAATTTTACATAAATTTTCTTGTGGGAAAATCACTTTTTCGGGGTTCGGGTTAAATCAAACTTTCAAAATTCACAAACTTTTTCAATATTTTTTCGTTTTGATTTTCATACAAATTTGAACTTAAAATTTTTTCATACAAATTTCAAACGATTTTTAGGTAATTATTTATAATTTGTATTTAATACACAAACAATATTAACGGATACTCCAAATTTATTTTTCTATTTAAAATATGAATTGAAAATGTAAAATTCAAAGTGTTCTATTTCTAAGTCCGCTAATTATGTACGGATGTTCTGAAAAATTCGTCGAGAATTTTTAGGCGAATTCGTCTGTTTCTTTTTATAAAAACAAGCACTCAAAAATTTCTTTAATTGATTTTCTGTTTTAATTAGTATTTTTTTTAATTCGAATTTGGATTTTTAAATTAATTTTATTAAACTAAAAATATGTCAATTAAAATAACGAAAATATTAATAATGTTTGAATTCCACCACCAGATGGCGAGTTGGCGAACTTATAGAAGCTTCTTAGTTCATAGCCCTTAATTCATTATTTTACTTCGGCGGGGCTTTAAGTGCTATGGGAACACCGAAGGGATGAGGGATATAAAACTCATATATATTATTTTTCCAAATTGATGCTGTCGTCATCGGGAATCGAACACGGTACCGTCTGAATAACAGTACAACTTGCTAACCATTGCGACCCACGATATGAGCGTTCAACACATATCTACACACAGGGAAAAATTTAACTATTTGCCAACTGAAGTTTGAAATTCGGTTATTACGAATTTCAGTCGGGGTGATACAACTGAACAGTAGTTTTCAGAACAAAGTGCGGTTAATGCAACTGAATTTTAGTTGCAACACCCAAAATATTCAGAAATCTAATGTAAATATCGTTGTACTAGCTGAATTTATAAGTTGTTACCCTTAAAATGCACCTTTCAATTCGGGTTTCACTTCATTTATCTGTGTGTATCCATTGGGAATGTAAATATAAAGGAATCTAAAGCTCTCGGTTTTTTAGACATGCGAAATCAGTGTGATGTGCTTTGGAGTTAGCACGCTTTCGGGGTGTTTATGATTTTAAAGCGCTGTTAGTCACATTACAGAGAGAATTCTTATTTCGCTCGAACTATCTCCGAAAATAATGTTTTATTGATATCGATAGTGGATTTTATTTATTCCAATAGTTTTTTAGCATTATTTTTCTTAATTCACTCTAAATCTGAAATAAAAAAGGGGTGTGTTTTTTATACCAAACAAATGACATTAATTTCAGAGCGATAAAATTGGCCTTTTTGAGGGTTAATAGTTATCGTTAATAGTTTTGAGGGTAAATAGTTATTTATCCGCACTAGTTGTGTTTTACTTTGAATGATTTTCTGAAAACTTATTGATCTGCCCTCGTGGCACACTTCTGAAGTATCACAAAGACTTATTAAGGTGAGCATTGGTGCGTGTAAAAATGGTTGTAAGCAGGGGGATGTTTTGTTCTTACCGGGTTTTGCAACAGTCAACCTGTAGCAGGAGTTTTCAGTTGTTGATTTGCCAATACTGTCGTGTAGGTATTCAACATTTCAATAGAGTTTCTGTTCAGCTGTTTATCTGCTTTTAAATTAACACAAACATTATTCAGCATAGCAAAATTATTATGTACAGATAAACCTCGAAATAACGGTGTCTGCCACAGGAGGGAATCGCATTAGTAAAAATTAATTGGAAAATAACGTATTTAAGTGTTCGCATCCTATTGGGATGTAATTTAACTCTTAACATTTTAACTTCCGAATCCCTCGCTCTTAAATTATCCATTAAATGAAGTGTGCGTTTTAGGAGGTTTCGCTGTACATGGAATCACTAAAGAATGTTATGCGCTTTTTGAGAAAAATACAAGCAATGTTTTTTTATTAACAAATTCTCACTTGAGAGTAGTGAAGAAAAGCTGAAATAATCGGAAATAATTTTGAAATACAAAAGCAATCACAAATTGATCATTAGGAATATCACACTTAAGAACTTTTAATAATCTCTGACAAGACAATTTTCCAATGTGAAAACTCATATTGCCCTAAAATATGAATATTAAGGGGAGCATGAATGTTTCGCAAGACATTCGCAGGGCATTTTTGATACAACAACATTTTAGTTTTGCTCTAATAATATTAAGTCTTGAAAATTAAAAAAAAAACATCGACAAATTTAAAGTATCCCATGAAAAAATAAACAAAATTTAATCTGAATTGGTCTGTTATTTGCTATTTTAAGTATAAAAATCGTCAAAAACCTTAAAGTATCCCATGAAAAAAAAAAATTAGCTAATTAGTCTGTTTATTGCTATTTTAAGTATAAAAATCGTCAAAACTAGCATCAGAGCACGCAAGAGAATATTTTGCAAAAACATTAATGCACCATTTTAATGGATACGCAATATTAATTGTATAAAAAGTATGGGAGTAAGGGAACATTATTTTTGTACCCTCCATTCCACTGTACATAAGGGTATGTATGTAACTTTTTCATTTCCCTTTGAGCTTATAGGACCCCATAAATTTGTTTTTGTGTAGAATGAATAGCAAAGTCGATATAGCAATGTCCGACTATGTAGAGAAACGCGAAATACTCCGCCAATACAGAATCATGATTGGTAGTATTTTTTCAAACTGTTTTCTGATGTTATAACCAGTTTGGTATTGAAAATAAGCTAAATCGGTTGAAGGGTTCAAAAGTTATGAGTGAAAATGGTAATGTAAATTCATCTCAAAAGTTTTCATAAAATTGATTTTATTTTTTTTTTTATTTAGAGTTATTGTATAAAACGCCGAAAACTATAAAAATAAATGCTGCGAAATTTCGTTGTCAATTTTTTATTTTCAAAAATTCTTTCCTTCTTCTTTCCGCGAAATTTATTTCCATCTCTACCCAGCAAAAAAGCAAAGTGCTTTCATCGATGAATTTAACAAAGGGTTGTCATGTGGTGGAAGCATTCCAAATGGGTCGATCGTTTACAAAAAGTTAAAAAAAAAAATTTTAAAATTCAAAATGGCCCATCAAATATGGCGGAAAAAAATTTACGATTACACTAAATTTACGATTACACTAATATGGTCTTACGATCATTGATTTAAAGTTTGCAGTTGGTTTTTGAAAATTCAAAATGGCAGAAAAAATAAAGCCATCGAAGTTAATCAAACAATTTCTTACGAATGAGGGGGCTAAACTTTCGTCAAAAATGGATGAATATACACACTGGGGCGTTTGCAAGGTCGAGCTTTTCAAAAATGGTAATATAAATTTTAAAACTGAAGATGGCGGATATAATATGGCGGCAAAAAGTACTGGTTTAACCAATCTTTTTGAAATTGTATATTAAAATGGTTTTATAGTTGCCGGATCTTAAACAAAGTCACCAAAGTGGTTAAATTTGTTTTCCACGTTAAAAGACAACTTGTCAAACAGAAATTAAACTAGTATAGCCTCCTTTATATTCTCCTCATAGGTAATAACTATAGATGACACGAATATGCAAAAACTTTTTGCCAAGTTATTAGAGATGTCACGAACAGTGTATGTGGAAATTTACCGCACTGTAAAAAGCGACATTTTTCGAATGTTAACCCCATATTCTTTATATTTCTAATTAAAAGTATTGCACTCTTATAGGCAATTGATGGCCAAACCTTTTCTAAAAAAATATAAAAAAATCTTGCCTAATATTTTTTGTTTAAAAATTTGATGATCATTTTTTAGCAATTTACCGAATGTTGTCATACCAACTGTTTCTTTTATAAAAGTGTTGCCATATCAAATGTTTTTTATAGATTGAATTTAATAACATTGCATTTCAACCGGCATGCAATTCTCATTTAGCTAGCAGATTTATTTATACTTATGTGAACAAGTTCCCACAGAAATTAGTTTTTTTCTTTCTTTTGAAACTGACTTTGGGAACATTTTTTTTTTGGATTTTTGTTTTGCAAAAATAACCCTTTTTGTTAAAAACAGGATTTTTTTTTTAAAATAATTTTTAATTTATTTGTTTAGCATATTTTTGTTTTAAAAATGGTTACATTTTTATTAATCAAAATTTGACTTAAAAAATTACATTAACAATTTTATAATAATGTTTTAGAATAAATTAATATTCACATTTAAACAACTGAAATTAAATCATTTAACTTTATGAAGTAATAAACCGAATGAGGATTAACAACATCTAATTTGAATGAATTTAAAATAAAAATGAAAATTATTCAAGTTCGAGGCCATACTCTATATTTCTTTATTAGGATATTGTCCTAACAAATAATCTATAGAGTTTTTGTTTTCAAATTTATTCTTTGACCCTTTCAGGAATGTGTTGATAGATCTATTTTGGGAATTTTCTAGGTTCCCATCATCAGAACACGTTTCGAAAGAGGTAACAATCCCATTTTCATCCTTTTTATTTTTTGTTTAGTTTATAAACAAAAACAGGGGTAGTAAACTAGACTGTACTTTGTCTTTTATACAAGTAAACTAGTTTATATGAATGTTTGATGTTTGGCATGGGTGTTACCTCTTTCAAAACGTGTTCTGATGATGGGAACCTAGAAAATTCCCGAAATAGATCTATCAACACATTCCTGAAAAGGTCAAATAATAAATTTGAAAACAAAAACTATAGGTTATTTGTTAGGACAATATCCTTATAAAGAAATATAGAGTATGGCCTCGATCTTGAGTAATTTTCATTTTCATTGCACAATTAAAGGTCGGAAAAAACATAATAATTAATAAAAATTTATCAAACTTAAATTTAAAATATTTATTACTAATACATAAACACTGATAAAAAATCAACTACATATATATAAATATTACAAAAACAACAACAACAGCAACAACGATAGTATAAAAAAATGTCAAGCAAGTTCCGAATTTGAGCAAATATTTTATTGATTGAATTAATTTTTAATTGATAGATTTTAAAATTTTCAACAAATCGATTTAATTGAAAACAGTAGGGAAATATTGTTTTCTTTATAAAGACACGGCATTTTTAAGAGCCTATAACTTCTGACAGGAGAGCGACGTAATTACGCAATAAAAAGCATGGGAAAATTTTAAGTCTTGGCTACAAACGTGATTTTAAAACTTTTAAAATTTATAATTCCAAGGTTGTCAAAAATTAGTAAATTCAGCAAAAATCTAGCTGAATTTAACAAATTTATTGCTGATATTAGCAATTTTTCTGCAAATTCCTCCTCGTAAAAATGTTGTTGACCTTAGTGATTTTTTTTTAGTGTTGAATTTCCCTTTGACTGCGATTTTAAAGTGATTATAAATTGTGCCCTAATTTTTACAGGTTAAGTACAGGGTGTCTGGTGGCAAATTTATATTTTTAAATACGATTATTTCAAAAAGTAATAAACGGTGCGGAGGGAGGTCGGCGCCGTTGTAATTATCGCTTGTGCGGATTTGTCAGTCACGATGTTGCAGGGGTCAAATGAGCATCGCGCGTTCGCTGTGGAGACATTTTTTAAGAGTAATGATTCTTACGTACAATTTTGTTCAAAGTTCGGTATTCGGCGAATACGTGATGGACCGAGTGGATCCCATTGATTTTTTTTATGGGGCTACCTCAAAGAGAGCGTTTATAATGACAATCCCCAATCTCTTGTGGCTTTAAAGGAAAATATTCGTCGAGAAATCAGCTCAATTGAACCAAGTTTAATGCAGCGTGTGGCGCAGAACACAACGCTCCGTTTTCAACAGTGTGTTCAACTCGACGGAAGACATCTGGATGGCATACTCTTTAAAAAATAAAATCCGCATTTCCATTCTATCGCTCAATGCTCGTAATAAAACTTTGTAGCAATTATTACGTTTTTTATTTAAGTTTGAAAATATAAATCTGCTACCAGACACCCTGTATTTATAGAACTTTGTTTTAAGATTATCATTTTAAAAACAACGCCCTTTTGCACTATTTTTGATATTGTATAAAATTCTATATTTCTTATAGAAAAATTTTCCTCCATCTTTGGCCTTTTCTCTATCGTGAGTACATGCCTTTAAAAAAATTGATTGTAAATCAATATATAAATATTTTTAAAAATATTAAATAAATATTCTATTAACGACATTACCTTCTAGGCATTAAATTTACAGTGACCGACAAAAGTTTTGTCACACACACACAGAAATAAAGTGCCAACCGAATTGAAAATCGTATATTTATGGTAACAACTTATAAATTCAGTTAATACAACGATATTTACATTAGATTTCTTAATATTGTGGGTGTTGCAACTAAAATTCAGTTGAATTAAATGAACTTTGTTATGAAAAATAATGTAAAGTTGTGCCAATAGTCTGAAATTCGTAATAACCGAATTTGAGTTGTAGTAACCGAAATTAAGTTGTTTGAATTAAGAAATCTTCTGTGAAGGCAAAAATATTTAACAAAAGTTTTGCTACACTAAAATTTATTCTTTGGTTTGAAGTTAATTCGGTGCTCATTTGTTAATTTTTTTTAGCGTATCATTAAAGTCATGAAGCATTGAAGATCCAACAAAATATTTTGGTGAATTTAAAGCTTATATTTAATTTATCCGTCAAAAAGATATTTTTATTAAATATTTATTGCAAATGTTGAGTTTTCTTACCATTATTTACAATTTCTTCCTTAAATTTAAGATCTAATAAAACACTGCGATTAGCGGAGGGATCACAAAAATATCCTTGTCGTTACAAAGTAACCAAATTTTAATATTTTTAATCGAGTCAGTGGAATTTATGTATTTTATAAATTAAAACATATGATATTCCACAGTTTAGGTGAATTATCTGAGATTGAGATAATCGTTTCCGTCCATAAACCATATAAAAGCCAGTTCCATAGAACCAGTAGACAGTATTTAATGCAACAAAACATTTTATTTGACTCAATGTTGCACTACACATAGGGTTTTCAAATACCCGACTTTTTTTCAACTGCCGGGAATCGGTCAATTTTTTCAAACATTATCGGAAATTCCCGGGATTTCTAAAATAAATATTTATTGCGGTTTTGATAGTGAAAGCTTATTTTTCTTAGGAAAAAGATAAATATTTAAAAATCGTTGTTAGTACAGGAATCTTTTTAAAATCTTATTTTACTAAAATTCACTTTAAATATTATTTTTTTAAAAATTTGTTTTTATATATTGAAATAACATATTTTATATCTATGTGCTTTATATTTTTAAGAAGAAGAATAAAGTCTAGATGAATTGTGCAAATTATAATACCCTAGATTCAACGGTTTATGCTGGATGCATTGACAAACCAAATTTTAAGCTTTTTTTTTTAAAGCAAAGATTTCCTTTGAAGCAAAGTTCCAAAAATCCTGTCTAAGGGGATGGAAAAACAAACTTATAAAATTTTTTTTGATAGCCTTTGTAACAAAATTTTTATTACCTTCTTTGTCAAAATTCAAGAACCTTAACAGTAATTTGGGATATATTCCACGGAATATATGATTCAAATTTAAAACTTTTAGCCATTAAAGATCCACTAACTCTTAAATCATTATATATATCATTTGCCAGAAGTCAATTAGAACATTGTTCTCTAATTTGGAACCCCTATGCTGCTACTTATTCTAAAATAATTGAGAAAATTCAGGAATTTTTTATCATAGTAGCATTCAGGAAAGTGAACTGGTCTGAAGATATACCTTTATATCATTAGAAGTAAATATTTCGGTGATCGTAGTAAATATTTAAGTGATCGTAGATCATCATTTTCTATAACTTTCATATATAATATACTTTCCTATCAGATTAGATGTAAAGAACTCTCGGATCTGGTGAAAACATATGTTTCTCCTCGAGATTTACGTCATGCATCTTTTTAATGACGATTTTCATGGAACTAATTTTGGCAATAATGAGCCTATTATTAGCTCTCTAAAACTTTGTAATAATTTTTCATCATTATTGGATTTGAAACTAGGCAGGGATAAATAATTTTTTATTAAAATACTTTAATATTATTTTATTTAGTCAATAAATTTTTTGTACATTAGTCTGTAAGATATAAATCAGTAGACTTAATAAATAAATAAATTAAAAACCCACACACCATATTTCAAGTACGTCGCTTAAGCGTCAATGGGTAGAATATACCTCTTTTTGATCGTCCCCGCATTGATTTCCCCTCAGTGTGGGAATTTTCATAAATCCAGTCAATACAGATATCCAAATTCAAGTTCCTAGCTTAGGTGGTTTGGCCAGGCCGCCAAGGGAAATATTTCCCCTTTTTGCACCTTCCCGTGGTTATTTCCAAAAATCCCTTCAATACGGATATCTACTGCTGATAAGGTACCCACATACCAAATTTCAAGTTCCTAGCTTCAGCGGTTTGGCCAGGCCGCCACATGGGAGTATTTTTCTTCTAATTAGCCCCTATTTTACCACGTTTCTGGGCACAAATTCAAGCTTTCTCTCCCAAGGGGTTTGGTCCGGCCCCTTATTGCCCCTCCCCTTAGGCATTTCCAAAAATCCCGTCTTAGCGGACTTCTAGGTTGGAGGATGGCCCTCCAAGGCAAATTTCAAGTTGCTAGCTCCAGCGGTATAGGATGGGCGATGTTGAGTCAGGGAGTGAGTGAATGAGTAAGTGAGTGAGTGAGTGATTGGGTGAGTAACGTTATTCTTGTGTATATATAGATAGTTATGAAATACTAACAATATTTTATTACACAATTTTTCTTTTAAATTAATTAAGTAATCTCTTAAATTTTGCAGAATAAGAGATCAGTTATTAAACACTTAAAAACAGTTATAAGTTTAAAAATTTTTTGTTTTTATATTAGAAAATATAGCAAAAATCATTTGTAATTAGAGTTATGCAACGCAGTGTATAAGTTTTCGTAAGATATTACAATCAAATTTTAAAATATCACATAATATTAGAATCGTCTCTATAATTTCTTCCAAGCAATTAATTTAATGAAAATAATCACGGAAAAATATTTGCATAACGGAAGATCACTGTTTTAAACACAAACAATCGTTCCTATTATTTTTTCTAACACTAAACATTTTAACTTTACAAAGCTCTCTGCTTTTGGAAAAAGTTCACCATTTGAAGCAACAGCGTAACATTTTAAAAGAAACTAGCTGTGCCAAAACGTTTTCCAATCAAAAAACTGAGTAAAAAAATGTTTTTGCTTTTTTTTTTAAGGTTTTTGATAACAAGTTTTATATAATTTATAAACAAAATTATATAAAAAATAAAATTAAAAATTAAAATTATGTTTTTTTGACCTTTAATTGTGCAATGAAAGTTAAAATTATTCAAGTTCGAGGCCATACTCTATATTTATTTATTAGGCTATTGTCCTAACAAATAATCTATAGAGTTTTTGTTTTCAAATTTATTAATTGACCACTTTCAGGAATGTGTTGATAGATCTATTTCGGGAATTTTCTAGGTTCCCATCATCAGAACCCGTTTTGAAAGAAGTGACAATCCCATGCAAAACATCAAACATTCATATAACCTAGTTTTTCCACTAAATGAGAACTGATTTATGAGCTCGAAGTTAAAGATTATCACCATTGATCAAAAATAAATTGAAAACTTTTTTGTTATGTGCAAGCTCCACCTTTGGTAGATATACACTACACGCTTTTTGTTTATATTCTCCATTTTATATTCACACTTGTTTTGTTTTGTTTAAAAACAAGATGTAAAGAGTATGGCCTCGAACTTAAATAATTTTTATTTTCATTGGTTTTTGATAACTTAATGAACTTTTCTATTTTATAATTAAATCTATGAAATATCAATTTATCATGTTGATGAAAATGTTGCATTATATTTGGCAACATTTTGCGTAATAAAGCATTTATTTTCATACAAATAACTGTGCCAAAACTTATGTCGGGCACTGTAAATATTTCATGTCCCTCATATTTTATTAAAAAAAAATAACAACAAACAAATTGCTTTATGTCAAACATCTATTGTTAAAACTCCAATTTGAAATTCTATACTGTTGATTTTAAATGTATTTTTCTAACATGTACACAATTTTTTGATTTATACGATCAAAAATTAAACTATTTTCATATTCAGTGTAAATTTGCCAAACATTTAGAGAAAAAAAGCCGATTTAAATATTTATTTTATGTTCTTAACGAGTTATATTTATAAATAATCTGGTTTTAATCCATCGTTTCATATTGAAACTAAATACCGCACCTTTTATGGCTGTTGTCCGTACATGATCAAAATTGTAAATTGATTCTTTTGTACATGAAATGATTTTTTGACAAGTTCTTGTTTTTTTTTTGTATTTACTAAAGATTAACTAATTTATTAAAAATGTCAAAAAGGGATTTAAAAGCAGTTTAAAAATTTAATTTAAAAAAAATTAAAGTCGAATTTATGAGTTTTTAATACTAAAATTTTAATAAATTTAAATTTGATAAATTACAAGGTTTATTAATAACAGACTTTTAAACAAATTAAAGTTAATTTTTGTACTCAATAAAATCATATTTTGAAATTGATGATTTGTTATTAAGACCTATCTATCAATTCCTGACGGGAACGTTTTTAAGATTTTTGTTTAAGAGTTTTAAGGGTAAGTAAATATAAGGGATATTACCTTTTAATAATTCAATTCCAAGCTAAAACCTTCCTTAATCCAAAATTAATTTAATACCCTGTTCATTAGGGCGGGTCGATTTGTAGGGAGTCAAAAGATCGCTCAACGTACAAGGAAAATCGTATTCTATTGATCAAAATAAGAAACTTTGCCGAAGGAACCATATCTCTAAAACGAATTCTGATGTCCCGACTTTTGACCCGTAGGTTCAAATTTTGAAAAAGCCTACTTTGATATTTCAGAAAGTAGGAGGAATCTCTCCAAGATTATGGGAGCTACTTCTTCTCCGGGAGAAGCGCTAGCAGATTAAAGCATTAATCATCATTCTAGGTGACCATTAAGGGGTTAAAATTTAAGTTGAAAGAGGGCCTTTTTAGCCGTGTTTTTATAGCAAAATGTACAAATCTCGGGATAGAGATATTTCAGAAAGTAGGAGGAGTCTTTCCAAGATTAGGTTCTCTATTTCTTCTAGGGAAGAATTTCTAGCAGATGAATGTATGAATTATATTCGATTGGGTTGGATTCGATTGGGTTGGATTCGATTGAGGCACTCTAAATGGGTCAAAGTGGGATTTTTCAAAATTTGAACCTACGGGTCAAAAGTCGGGACATCAGAATTCGTTTTAGAGGTATGGTTCCTTCGGCAAAGTTTCTTATTTTGATCCCTAGAATAAGATTTTCCATGTACGTTGAGCGATTTTTAAATCGACCCGTCCTATTGTTTATGTATTACGCATAGGGTTTTTCTTTTCCCGGACTTTATCATTTCCCGGCTAAGCGGTGATTAATTTCTTAATTTCCCAGGTTAAAGCAACAGAGTTTCCTTTAAAAATACCCTTTCATATGACTAAGCCAGGGATGGCAAAGTTGATACTATAGTACTTTTTTGATACTATTCGATGTTTCAAAGTACCGTAGTACTCCCCGCGACTCATTTTATACTATTGGACGATTTAAAGTTTTTAATTCATTTTATTTTTTAATTTTTATTAATATATAAATTTGATTAATATATTGCTCGCAACTTCATAAATAAAGATGTGTTAGATAATTGCACACCGTCACAATTAAATATCCACGATAACCATATTCCGCTAAACGACGTTTTTTGTGGTACGGAAGTGGATTTGTATATAAATACAAATCAGATTGAATCCGGCACTGTAAATCACATAAAAGAAAATTCTAAAAAATTTTATATTAAATTTTGTGATGATTTGAAGACCAGAGTAAATTTTGATAATGAAATTTTAATTTGGTTCAGTAAGTTTTCACCTGAAAACGTTGTTTGCGGAAGAACCAATAGTATCGTGCCATTTTTGATAAACAATTTTCCAAACGAAGAAAATAATTTTGACGCCATTAATACCCAATACAGAGCGTTGGCAGATTGGCAAGAACTAAAATTTTCTAGAAAGGAAAATATATGTAGTTTCTGGTCAAAAGTATCTAAAATTATAAAAGAGTTAAACAAATATATGCTTCCCGATATTTCCAGAATTGCTGCAGGTATTTTATCCATACCACATTCTTCTGCAAACGTCGAGAGAATTTTTTCATACCAAAATTTCCAACAATTTTTTCCAACAGTATCAAATCTAATACAAACCAAAGATTTATTAAATGCAACAAATTCTTGTTGTTACAATTTTAAAATCTCTAACAAGTTATTATCAACCAATTTATAAAATTCTTTTTTAGCTGTATTGCTTAATTTAATTTTGATCTCATTTGGAGTTCTCTGTTCCTGTACATTAATTTTAAAAATATACTTTTTTAAAGTAAAACTTTATTTTTTTATAAATACATATAAACATAAATTTATGATCATTAACATTTAATGTTATTTTAATGCATTTTGTATGAATTTTAAGAAAAATAAAATAAAAAATAATTTTAGTACTCTGAGAGTCAAAAAAGTACCATTTGAAAATTTTATTGGTACCGAAACGAAATTCTCATTTCCCATCCCTGGACTAAGCATAAAAAATTATACACTCAAAAAAAAAAAGTTAATAAAGTCAACAAAAAATTTTGCTGAGTCAGATAAATTTTAATCAGTAGGGTGCTTGCAAAAAAATTGCTAATATCAGCGAGCTGATTTTTAACAACAAAATTAGTAGATTCAGCAAAAGTTTAGCTGACACTTAGTTGATTCAACATCAAAAAATCCTTGCTAAAGTTTAATGAAATTATTGCTAAATACTAGCAGACTGAAAAAAAAAACTTAAAAAATTTGTGGAACAATTGAAGGGCTTATTGTAAAAACATGATAAGCCACATTAATTTTTTTTATGGATTTTCGATGCTTCCTTGGCATCCATTGACCAATATTTGATAGAAGACTTGCTTAAACACTTATTTCAAGTACCTAGAGTATAAATGTCCAGTAGAAGTAATTTTTTTTTTAACCTTTAAAAGGCGAAAACAAACTAAATTACAATAAACTCTTCTATTATACTTGAGTTAATTTATTTGCTGAAAATCTTAAATTTTTTTTTTGTTATTCTTTTAAAAATAATTTACAATACGTTACAAAACATAAACATGTTCATAATCCCACATTGACGACACGAGTTAACTTAATATATAGAAATTATAATAATAATAAATATAACATAAAAAAATTATCTTTCAACTAATAACATCAATGGTTGTCCCTCTTTTTGCAATAAGAAAAAGAACACATACAAAATTACATAAGATGTGTGTCTTTCGCTTTAGTCTGTCTACCTGAACGTATATTTGTTTGCAATTTTACCACACTTCATTAATAGTATAATCTATATTAAATTTAAATATTTTATTTTGTCTTTAATTTAATTAATAGACAATTAAAGGGTGTTTTTTATATAGGTATAAAACTTTAAGTTGACAATACTTTTTAACTGGCGGACATTTTGTCAGCTGCCAAGTGATTTATGTTTAGTTTGGTTTGGCATTTCAACATAAATAGACTGACGCCTGAACAACGCTTCCAAATTATGCAAATTTATTTTGAAAATCATGGTTCTGTTCGAAATACGCATCGCGCACTACGTCTACTTTACGCTCAACATAATCGTCCATTAGAGCAATTAATTAATTAAATGATAATATGCATCCACAGACACGTCGTACAGTGCGTACAGAAGAAGTCATTGCTGCTGTAGAGCGTAGCGAAGAGGAAGACCATAATCAGTCTATCCGCCATTGTGCACAGGAATTGGATATGTGTCCATCCACTTTATGGAAGATTTTGCGGAAAGATCTTGTTTTGCGTGCTTACAATATCCATCTCGTGCAACAATTGAAGCCACACGATCACCTAGCACGGCGTAGATTCGGTGAATGGGCCCAAAACAAGATTGCCGTTGATCCCGACCGCATAGTTTCACGTTTCGGACCCGTGAATTGGCTTCCAAGATTGTGCGATTTAACGCCGCTGGAGTATTTTCTGTGGGAATATGTGAAGTTGCTACTCTGATAAGCCCGAAACGATTGACCACTTGGAGGACAACATGCACCGCGTTATTGCCAATATACGGCCACAAATGTTGGAAAAAGTCATCGAAAACTGGCGGTCAAATGTCAGAAGTCATATTTAAATCATAATGCCAGAGGATTATCTTTCGAATAAAGTAAATTTCATGTAAATTAAAGAAATTCATCTTTGTTTTATTCCATTTCAAAGTTCAATACCTCTATAAAAAACACCATTTACTTTGACATGCCGGTAACTACAAAAAATTTAAGTTTTTTTTAATCCGTAATTTATATGTATACAATACACAAGTTGTTGGCGTCCTTTTGTTTCATTATGTATGAAAAACAGATACAAAAATCTTTGAAAGTTGATTTTTGTATATGTCTTACAAGAGTTGTACTTTTTAGTATCATTTTCCTTGTATTTTAAAAATATTTTTTATACAAAATGGACCAAATTAGCCCATTGGCGATGATTGGTGGATATATGCCTCATTTTTATTATTTGCTATTTTAGAAAAACCTGCAGGGCGATATTTACAAAACTTGTTTTGATCGATACTAGAGAGATGTGGCTTAAGCGATAACTACCTTTAAATAGTTGCCTGATAGTCTCCAGACCTTGCAAGGTCATCCCAAAGTCAAAATTAATTATTTTGTTTTTTATGATTATTTTTACGTTTTTGTTTTTAGTTTTCCTAATCCCGATGAAAAAAGTTTTGATATAGATACTTATAATCATATATAGTTCATTATCACATCATATATCAGCTGATCCGAAAAATGGCGTAAATAACCTTTTCTTATCTGATTTTTTGGGCGATCTTACTTTGTGTTTTTTTATTATTATTATAAATTATAAAAGCTGAACTTAAATGTTTCATTTTATTCTTCTTCAAAGTACAAATATTGTTGTGGTTTATGTATGTTATAAACGGCGCTAAAAAAATATATAAAAGTCATAGAATATTTTTCATTAAATTTTACTATATATACACACAGAGCAAAATTTTGCTATTTGCCAACTGAAATTTGGTTAATATGACTCAAATTCGGTTAATACGAATTTCAATCGGTTGGTATAACTACACATTAGTTTTCAGAACAAAGTTCGGTTAATTCAACTGAATTTTAGTTGCAACACACAAAATGTTCAGAACTCTAATATAAATATTGTTGTACTAACTGAATTTATAAGTTGTTACTATTAAAATACACTTTTCAATTCGGTTGGCACTTTATTTCTCTGTGTGTATTTATATAGAATGATATGTTTTGCCATATATAATTATATATAAAAGTGATAGAATTAGTTTTGATTAATTGTACCATATACACTTACATATGATTATATATGGTAGAATATATGGTCATATATAGATCTACATCAATTTCATATGATCAGATATGCAAGATATACTAATATAAAACATACAATACAATGATATTTGATGATATATTACGCTATATTAAAAAATGTTCATAAACTAAGTATAACATATGAACATATGTCGTAATATATTGGCGCACATATAAGCACATATAATGATATCAAGTTGTATATAACTATGTAGAAATTTTTTTCATCGGGGTATTCAAATTGATGTCAAAATCCATAACATGTTAAGATGATTACATAAAATAATTAAACTATTTTCAGGGACCGTAACGGTTATAAAAAGAAAAAAAAAAACATCCAAAACAGTTATTTTTCAACGTAAAAATAAAAGATCGGATGAAACTCTTAAGAAGAGAGTTTTATTTCGCCTTCATTCAATAAAACTCTTTAGAGGAGTTTTATTTTTTCCGTCTAAAATAAAACTCATTTGAGGAGTTTTATTTTAAAACTCATTTGAGGAGTTTTATTTTTTCCGTCAGATAATAAAACTAATTTTATGTAAATTGACACTCAAAGCTTGCCGCTTGCCAGATCATTACAATTTGTAAGGCAGTGCAATCTAATCACTTGCATTGCAATTGAAAAAAATCGTCATTAAAATGAAAACATTTGGGTTTTTAATTTGTTATTGTTTGATTCCTATTATTAAATGGTTGTTGCTTTATTTCTTATATATAAAGATATGGAACAAGAAAGCGAAGGAAGTGATAATGAGGATGAAAAAAAGCTTTCTATGAAATCGACAATTTTTCTCCAAGGCCCTTATCGATTGATGAACCTCTTTTTGAGTTCTGGGAGGCTAAAGAAATACAGTATCCGTACTTGTATACATTGGCAAAAACTATACAGTGTGTACCTGAAACCCAGGTAAGCGTGGAAAGGGCATTTTCTGCTCTTAAATTGGTATTGAGCGACCTGCGTTCAAATCTTTCCGCAGAAAATTTGGAAAAAGTTATGTTCGTTAAATTAAATAAATAAATTACTACACACATTATAGCAAATAAAGTCAATAAAAAAAGAAGAAAATAAACAACATGAGTCTTATTTTAGACGGAAAAATAAAACTCCTTAAATGAGTTTCAAAATAAATAAATAAATGAGTTTCAAATCCTCAGATGAGCTTTATTTTCTGACGGGAAAAATAAAACTCCTCAGAAGAGTTTTATTTCAGACCGAAAAAATAAAACTCCTCAAAAGAGTTTTATTTAATGAAGGCGAAATAGAACTCTCTTCTTAAGAGTTTCATCCGATGTTTTATTTTTTCGTTGAAAAATAACTCTTAACTCTGAAAGAGCACTTCAATACGAA
The DNA here is from genome assembly GCA_021234595.1 of Delia radicum. Classification (NCBI taxonomy): domain Eukaryota; kingdom Metazoa; phylum Arthropoda; class Insecta; order Diptera; family Anthomyiidae; genus Delia; species Delia radicum. Next base: position 148,245,428 of record CM037852.1, read on the forward strand.
TTGTTTGGTATGTAATAGTATACGTCTCCGTTGACTCTAACATAGAGAGTTTTTGAGTTATAGTTTTCGGGATAACTGTTATTTCCGTTCCCTGCTATTTATGTATTTTTTAAAATATTTTTTATTCGTTCGATTAATTGAATAATTTAAAAAAAAATTATTCTCTTGATCGTTCGATCAAAAATTGTTTGATTGTTTATTCCAACAAAATAAAAACTCGAATTAATGACCACCCTACTATTGATGTAACTTTTCTAATCAGAAAACAGTTTTAATCATTTTAAGATTTAACAGTATACAGTTCTGTTTGCAACAGTTTATTTAAATTTCCTTTAAACATTTCATATTTAAACATTTATTTAATTTCTAAAACACCCTGTGCTTTAACATGACACAACACTGTTATTGGGTTGCCCGCATACAGCAACATGTTGTATTGTGGTTGTCAGAGGTTGTGTTTACGTTTGTTCGTGTATCTCAAACATACATCGAACCCAATTTAAACGAATTTTTAGCATTCATTTAAAAACCCAAGATTCCAAGCGACAAAGTTTCAGTATATTTTCTGCAACGTTCGCGTACGTGTGTTCACAACAGCTCGATAGTCGATGGAAACATTTGAAAATAATTAACAACAACGATAAATTAAAAATAAAAAGTGTGACCATTATTTTATGATTTTTTAACAATTTAATTACACCCCCAACTTTTGCAAAAAAAAAAAACTTATTTTTTAAAAAAAGTTTGATAAATTTTAACTCAAAATCATTATTATTTAAGCTTCCAAATAAAATTAAAAAAAAAAAAAATCAAAGTTAAAAGTTTTAAAAAAATTAAAAAAAAAACGTTTTAAAAATTAACGAAAAAAAAATATTTTAAATAAAAAAAAAAAATTTTTTAAAAATTAACAAAAATAAATTATAAAATTTATAAAAAATCAACATTTTTATAAAAAATTATAATTTGTGTTTCAAGTGTTTTAAAACCCAACTTTATTTGAATTTCCGGTAATAACTTTAATTTCATCTGATTTCTGAAATCGTCACTTTATGGATTATAATTTTCCTGGATTTTATTTAAAAATATAGAGAAAAAAAAGGTTTGTTTTTATACTGATTCATAATTGTTTATATACTACTTTTGTTGTTGTTGTTGTATATATAATTCTTATCAATTTATTTTAATAGTTAATAATAATAAAATTTATATGGGGATGCAGTGCAGTAGACTTTGCCTGAGTTTTACAACAAAAAAAAAATATTCAAATCCATACAAAGAATATAATTTTATGATTATTTAATTTTGAGGTCAAAATGTTAGTCTATACAACCCCTGGTCATTGTAATAAGATTTATAGCAAATGTTTTCATAAAACTTGTTACATTTTTTAAATAATACTATAACGAAAGTTTTCTGAAAAATTTTCTCTATATTAAAAATATTTTGAACATTTTCTTATAGAATTTTTAAGAGTACCCGTTTATACGACTTTTTCTTTTGAAAAATTCTTCAATTCATGAAATGAAACTAATACGATTCTGAGATTTTGGCGAATTCGGAATAAAATCGGCCAAATTCAGAAAAAATTGTCGAATCTTAAAAAGCTATTCTATATAATTGAGAATGCAAAATCCAGCAATTTTTTGCGAATAAAATAATTGTGGAAAATTGTTATCCAGAGTTGCGCAATTATTATTTAAAACATCTAATTTTGACCGTTTTTTATGGGACCTTTTTCAAAAGTTGTTTAAAAATATTAAAAAGTCAATTTTATTTTTATTTTTGATTATGTTCAACGGATTAACTTGACCATAAATGAAATTAGGTTTTTTGAAACAAATTTATATAAATTTTATTTCCGAGATTTTAAACTGGTTTGAACTTCTCTAAAATTGAGATGCTATTAGGATGGTCCGTTTTTAAAGTTTTTTCGCATCTTATCTTAAGGAGTCTCAAAAGTGGAAAATTTGATAATCCACTTGCAACATTTTTTCATTAAATCTACAAAATTTTTGTTATATATATTAGCTTTTTGAAAAAGGCTATGATTCCCGGAACCCCAGGATGCGTTCCCTATTTTTGATAATACTGTGACCAGATGCTGTATTCTAACAATTCAAAATAGTAACAGCGTTTAACATTTTTTTTTTAATCCACTATTTTGTTTTAGGTTTCAGTTTTTATTTTCCATTGTTTTAAGATGTTTTTTCTTTGTTTAATTTTCAAAACTTGTACGATTATTTACACTGATAGAAAAAAATTAGTAAACATTTTTGCTAAAACTACTAAAAATTAGTTCAAAAGGACGTTGCATAAAAAACTGCTAAAATTAGCAGTTTTTTTTACTAAATATTAGTTAGATATGTTGAATCTACAATTTTTTTAGTTATACTTGACCTAAATTTTAGTTAATTGAAAGTAACAAATTGATTTGCTAAAATCAGCAACAAATTTGCTAAATATTAGTATACGAAAAAGAAAATTCATAAAAAAATATGAAATTTTTAAAAAAATTTTTGATATTTTTTTTTTAACCCATTATTGCCTGACCCCCGATTCCATTGTCCAATATCGATGAAATTTCACACATTCTTTACTTAAGGTTTTGGAAGTTATTTGATATAATTTTCTTTTCGATTTCCCATACTTGGGACTTATTTTTTAATAACCACTGATAAAAATAATTCCTCTGTGAAAATAATCGATATTTCAGGCAAGGGTACTTCATAAAACTGTAAAAAACGTATTTTAATGGTCATGTCATGAAATCATACCTGTAGCCCAAGTGAGTGGCCCTACCCAGCTACAAATTTTTTGCACTTTAAAGAATATCTAACACTATTAGCCAACAATAAAGTTTTCCGATGTGTCGCTTTCTCCAATTTTTCAGAGGCAATTTCAATTCTTTTTTTCAATTTTTCAGAATATGTAAATTTGCAGACAATTGAACAGATAATTTCATTTTCATAAAGTATTTCAATCCTTTCTCCACCTACCTGTAAAAAACAATTTGATGCAACTCTTACCTGGCTTTAGCTATAATTTTTTTAAGATGGCTCCTTTTTGGGTATTTAAATACCCAATAGGCAGGAATGGGTTAATGCGAATAAATATTTGTCTTATTGAAATCAACTGTTGCATTATAATTCCCGAAATTTGCCTCAATCTTTGAAAACATTCTCATACTTTTTACACAACATTTTTAGTCAATCAGATGATTTTTCCACATCAAAAACTCTCTTAGTTAGTCCTAAATTTACGCAAGCATCCTTACCCAAAATTGGTCTGTATTGATCGCTAACAACCAAAAATAATTCATCAAAAATATTATTCTTCGAAATACAACGCTGTTTTATCTTTCCCAAAAGAGGAATTTCATGGCCACCATAAGCCACTTCTAAAATTGTATTATTTTCATTCAAATGGCTGCCTCGGCTGGCCATGCAGTGCCTACACGATCTGTCCAATTTTTAAGCACATTATCGATTGTGTGCAGCTATATTTCACCAATGTCTTCACGAATATTGTCCTTTAAAGCGTCAATTGTCTCTGGCTTGTTGGCGTAACACTTATCTTTGACGGCACCCCACAAATAATAGTTCAACGGTGTCAAATCGCAGCTGCGAGGTGGCCAAACGACATCAGCTCTGCGGCTGATAATGCGATCTTCAAAAACAGGGCGCAAAACATCGAGTGTAGCTTCGGCTGTGTGTCACGTAGCGCCGGCCTGTTGAAACCAAATGTTGCCAATATCCTCCTCTTCAATTTTTGTGAACAAAAATTCGTTCAACATGGCCCGATAACGATTCTTCCAAAATCCGTACGCAATTTTCGCACACATTCTGCAACATTACCATGATTTTCAAAGTAATGTCGCAATATTTCCCAGCGTTGTTCAAGCGTATACACAACCATATTCGTTCAGCGGAAGGATAAAACTAATTATCTGTCAAATCAGGCATGAGCTAAGTGTTACCATTCACGAAATAAGCACTAGTTGAAAAAAAAAAAAACGTTAGATGGCGGACCCTTTATAATCTAAATTTTCAATCTTACCAGATTTCCCACAGTTTTCTTCAATCTCATCAACATTTTTCTTTGCTTCTTGCACTTCTCGTACTTGCTGCTTTTGTTTTTCATATATGGGTAATTCCATGTCAAATCAATCAATGGGTGTACACTACCTTCTCCAAATTTTATGATTTTTCATAGGAAGACAGATTATTGCAGAACTAAAATAAGTGCAAAGTTTGAATGCACTGGCACTTCTGGATCCGGAAATATGTGGTCTTGAAAATCGTAAAAAAATGTCAACATTTACAAAGTTGTACTTACTTAATTGTAATTTTCTTAAAAAGTATTATAGGTAGGCAACTATTCAAGGTCGCATTTGAAAGGTTATTAAGTTATCTTTAATTTGATATACAACATGATTTTTTTTTTTTGGAAAGGTCAAAGGTCACATCCTTTGACCTATAATTCGGGAGGCTATATCTTTGAAACCGATATTTTTAAAAATCTGAAAAAAATATATGTTTAAGATTGGTTCCTTCCCTAAAGTTACGAAAAATTTCAGAGTGGAGGTATTCTTGGATCCAGATATATTAATCACATAGTAAAGGTAGTTACTTAACAAGGGAATTAAAACTATGTAGCATAAAGAGCACTTTAGTAAAAAAAAAGAAGAAATGTCTACACTGTGTCAGAGTTTAAGTCCCGGCTGCACTAAAACAATATAATGTTTAATATTTCTGGATCAAAGAATACCTCCACTTTAAAATTTTTCGTAACTTTAGGGAAGGAACCAATCTTAAACATACATTTTTTTCAGATTTTTAAAAATATCGTTTTTAAAGATATAGCCTCCCAAATTATAGGTCAAAAGATGTGACCTTTGACCTTTTCAAAAAAAAAAATCATGTTGTATATCAAATTAAAGGTAATTTAATAACCTTTCAAATGCGATCTTGATGAGTTGCCTACCTATAATACTTTTTATGAAAATTACAATTAAGTAAGTACAACTTTGTAAATTTTGACATTTTTTTACGATTTTCAAGACCTCATATTTCCGGATCTAGAGGCGTCAGCGAACTTAAATTTTGAATTTTTCTTAGTTATCTGATACACTTTATTCCTGCCAAAAATCAGCAAATTTGGAAACAGTGATGTAAAAAACAGCCATATTTTAAGTTGAGTTGAGATGGTTCAACCCATATTCTACATTCCAGGATTATTTTTTCGATTTCAATGTCTTCCGTCTTCAATAGCTTTTCCTGGAGTTTTGAATCAACTACGCCCAACACAATCCGATCTCTTACCATTTACGATACGTCTACAAAATCACAGCTACTGGATATCTCTTTTTAAATCTCTGACAAAATCATCAACTGGTTCGTTCATTCTGTTTTTGTGTTCGATTGTAAAACACAAATCTTTCATACAAAATATTTTTCATTGGCGTAAAATAATCATTTAGAGCTTTTAATGACTTTGGTATAGTTGTTGTTGTCCTCAACTGGGATATCCAATGTTCTTATTATCTCCTTACCTTTGCATCCAATTTGATTCCGCAAAAGAGCAAGTTTCATAGCATCACTTAACTTTGTATTCTGATTTTAAAAAAATATACTGTTATTTGCTTTCTACTAAAGTTAAGGTAAATATAGCAAAAAATTTTGTTCATATTACAGTTTTTGTTACAATATTTTGTAAAAGTTTTTGCTAATTCTAACTAAAATTTAACTCGAATATAACTAAAAGTTTATTAAGTTAACAGTTTTACTTTAGTTGTTCTTATTTTACTAATATTTAGCAAAAAAAAAGCAATCTGCTAATTTTAGCAGTTTTTTCTTTAACGTAATTTTTAAATAATTTTCAGTAACATTTTCGATTAATTATTTTATTTGTTTATTTCTATGAGTGTATAGTTTTGTTAATTCGCTTTATTATTACAATTTTTTTTTAAATCGCTTCTTTTTTAATGATGATAATTACTGAGATTTTATTTAAGTAATATAGTTTAGAATTAAAATCATTAAATATCATTAAAAATTATTAAATGTATTTATTGTTGTTATAATTATTTTTTTTTTTTTTTATAATATTTTTCGCTGTTGTAGTTTTCTAAGAAAGTTGATTAATTTTTGCAAATTCAAGTTGTTTTTTTAAAGTTTTTATTCTTGAGTTTTTTTTTTTTAATTTATTATTTTTTTTTTGCTTTCGAGAACTTTGTTCTTATGTACATAGTTTGGATGTTAAAAGTTTGCAAAAAAAAAAAATTAAATATAATTATTTAATTTTGTTTTATGACTGGTTCTTCGAGCCGTTCGTTTTTTATTCTAAAAATATGATTAAAATTAATCTTTTGAAAAAGTTCATTAGGTTTTAAGCAATTTTTATTTATTAAAATCGAAAAAAAAACAAAAATTGATTAATTTTTAAAGCTTTTTAAAGAAATAAAAAAAAATTGCTCAAATATTTTAAAACAAATATATAATATACTGCGTTGCAAAACTGTAATTACACGTTAATTTCATTAAATTTCGTAAGTTAAAAAACTAATTAGAAGAGTTTAACCGGCATAAATGTAAAACCAATGGAAAATTAATAATATTAAAAAAAAAAAAAAAAAAAAAAACCAATTAATTTAACAAAATCAATTAGTGTTTCATAACTATAAATAAAATAAAATTTACAATTTTAAAAAATCAACAATACATACAAAATTCTCAAACCAAACATACAGGTACCATGCAGTGTAAAATCTAATAAGAAAATAATCAACTAGAATATGTTGTGTTTAAATATTAGTATACATGCCGGATTTAAAATTCGTTCCCAGTAATGGTAACATTAGCAGTTGAACTGCCAAATAAACAGCTTTAAGATTTAAAGCTGTTGGCTTATAAGAAAAGGCGAAAATAACTCATGTTGTTCGGGCAATCAATTAACATCACCGATTTTTTGTGATTGGTTGATATATATACCTGATCAAACCTTGAATTTCTTGCGGGTGGTGGATTAGAATGAGGCTGAAGATGATCTAGTCGCTTAGGTTGAAAGTGCGGCACTCCCTCTAGCGCTGATCCCTATAAGATTTTTATCATCTCTTACATTTATTAACAATTTAGTGTTTACCATTCCGTTCCGTTCCATAACATTTTAATTATGATCTCAAACCTGACAATTCAAAATGAAATTTTCAAAAATTTAAGAAAACTATTTTAAAGCAGTAGTTTTAATAATGATCTCAAACCTGACAATTCAAAATTAAATTTACAAAAATTTAAGAAAACTATTTTAAAGCAGTAGTTTTATTTTTTTGAAAAACGCTTTTATATCGACGATTTTCTGCTTAAACTCGACAGGTTAATACTCCCCAAATATTCTCAATGGGGTTTTGATCCGGAGAACATTCCAATACTCTTAAATGTTTTGATGATAGCCATTCCATCGTCTGATGACGAGGCATTGTGTTGTTTTAAAATGAATTCTTCTTCGTTGCTATTTTCAATAAATGGCACCAATTTCTCTTCTAATACTGTAATGTACTCAGAAGAATTCATTCTGGTGGCTGGAAATGCCAAATCAACTATACCGTTGAAACGAAAAGCGCTCCAAACCATTAAGAATCCGCCTACGATCCGCGCTTGAGAAATGTCGTGGTTCCTTACGTAGATATCGCCAATAGCTGTTAAAACTATCTGGACCATCAAGACTGAACCCTTTCTCAATAGAAAAATTTACCTTTAAAATAAATTTATGTTTAAACAGTCCTACCAACAACACCGATTATTGATTTACCTTTCTCCAGTTGGTTTGTAAATTCCGTTTAGCCAATTCAAGTCGAACAGCTTTGTGCCGAGGTAATAACCTTGGCACAGACATCAGCTTTTGGCGAGTAATTCTCTGGGCTGATTTGGACACATTTACCTTACATCCATCGATTATCTGATTGACACTCTTCATCGTGTTGCTGTCACAGTTGATTATTTTACGCTGGTCCCGATCAGAAAGCTTTTTTTTGGGCCGTCTGTTTTATTTTTAACACAAGCACTCGAATTATTTGCAAAATTTGTAACAACCACATGTGAACGGTTTATTCTTCTATCAATTTTCCGAAAACTTAAGCCACTTTTTAAATATGCTGAAATTTTACCTTTATCATTTAATTTTCCCTTTTTCAGATATGAACTACGCGGCATTTTATTGGAAATTAATTAAAATTGCAGGGAACTTCTGCTTTAAAAATATGAAGTTGTTTGTGTTGTAATACAGTTTCTTTATTTTTAATGTAAATTTCAGTCATGAACAAATTAAATTGTTTACTAACCTTGCAGTTTATTTCAAAAAACAAACCACATCAAATGACTGTTTTATAATTTTACATTAATTTTTCACAGTAGCTTTTTTTTTTTTTTTATTTAAAAAAATAAAACAAATAAACTTTTGTTTATTTTACTACATATGTGGTTAATTTTTACTACAATCGAGGAGCATCTTTTCAAAACATGACTATTCCACTTTTTGTGTTTTCGCACGAATTGAGAAAATAGTTTTTTAGGTATGCCCGTATGTATTTAACCCGAAATTTTCTTACATTATTATAGACTACAAGATTAGTCATTGCTTTGTACAGGTTTCAAAAATTTAGCAGTAATATGTTTGGAATAAATGCAAGATTTGAAATGGAATAATCTTGTTTTGACGCGGCTGATTGGAATAATCATGTTTTGATTCAAACCACTGCGGATTAATCTTGTTTTGCTGGAACTAATTAGGTATCAGATATCTTATGTTGAATTAAAATAACCTTAGGTTCATCTTTAAATAAATAAAACTAAAAAAATTACACAGTATTTTCTATTTATTTTTAAATTATTACATTGGGTTCATCTTGATCATTCTGGATTAATCATATTTTGTTCCAAAAATGTATATTTGAAATGGGTAATGTCACTTTGAAGTGGACTAATCTACTTTTGATGAAATCATGCATTTTAATTTTTTTTCCTGGTGTAATTATAGAGATTTCGCAAAATTTTATTTTCGCTGAGTTTTCAATTCAATGCTACCAAACAAAAAAAAAAAAAAAATCACTTTTGTCAAAAGTGGAATAATCATGTTTGGAAAAGATGCTCCTCAATTGTGGTTAATTTTTTTTTTAACAGTAAAAAACAAATGACAAATTTAGTTGAATTTACTGAAATGTAAGTCGTCCTTTCTTTAAGTGAAATTTCATTTGTTTTTAACTACATTTGCAGTGGTCTTTACCAACATAGTATTCTAAGTGTATCATTTTTTTTAAATAATGTATTTTAAGCCGAAAACAGTGAAATTTTCTGTGAAACTAATCGATTTTTACTGATGTCTTGTTTTGAGTTTCGGCAAACAATCTAAAAACTGCTACGTTTTAAGCAAATATGTTTTAGACCAACTTTTTTAGATGTAAAAAATTTTTAAATTTTTTACACAAAATATTTAAAAAAAATTAATTAACAATTTTATCTGTTATACTACGTTCATATTGAACCCCAAAATAGTTGTTTTCGTTTTTTACAAGTTTTCGATTGTCAAATTCTATACAAATTTTAAATCGAAAACTTGAAAAACCCGAAAATACGTATTTTGGGACTCAATATGAACGTAGTATGACTTTTTTTAATTTTTGAAATTATATTATAAAAAAGAAGCATGTTGTTGTAATTGTAATATTCACTCGGTTTTCAGACATGTTCTCTGTCGAACCAACTAAATATAAACGAATTGTAAAAATTTGTATGAAGATGACATTTTAAAAAATTTTTTGTCTTTTAAAATTTTTTTTTTTTTTAATTATTTAAATAATTCTAAAAATTTTTATAAAAATATCAAAATCTCCATTATAAAACTCCTCAACTTCCACTTGATTTTTAAAGTAGATTTAGGTTTTTTTTTTTCATCAAATAACAAACAAAAAACTGTTACAAAAGTACGCCTTCACAGATTTAAAAAATTTCGTGTAACAGCCGTACAAAAAGCCGACTGACTAACAAGGGAGGTATCCCGACTCGGATCGACAGATCTTAATGAAATTCGGATATGTTGCAGAGAATACAAATTTATGTTTCAGCTTAACTAAGTGGTGTCACAAATTACCCCATTTTACCTTTTGTATTGGTTTATTTCGTTCTATTAAAAGTAAATATCGCACAAATTTGGTATCAAATGAAAGAGTTTTAGAAGACACATTCACTGTTGTTCAAATTATGTATAAAGGCTTTCAAGTATTTTCGTTATCAAAAAAAAATCTGGCGTTTTATTAAGGAATTGTGGTTGTATTAAGCTAAAAATAATGTACACTCAAAAAAATAAGTTAGTAGAAAAGTTAGTAAAACGTCTTGTAAATCAGGTATACTATTTTTTAGCAAAATTTTTTGCTAAACTCGTGTTTTCAGCTAAAATTTTTGTTATACTTATTCAGCACTTAACTGTTTTATACTAATGCTTTACTAATATACTAATGTTTTACTAATTAATTTTGCTAAAAAAAAATTGTGCTGATAAGCACATTAATAGTGTGGACGACAACCAGATTGAAAGATATACGCAGAATAAAGTAGATGTCGCGGCATGTCAAGATGTAGTAGAGAAGAGGAAAATGATACTAAAAAGTACAACTCTAATAAGACATATAAAAAAATCAACCATGGAAGTTTTTGTATCTCTTTTTCATACATAAAACAAAATTGAAGATTAAAACAACTTTAATTTTGCGTTGTCACCGGCTTGTGAAAATAATTGTCTATTAATTAAATAAAAGACAAAATAAAATATTTATTTATTTAAACTAAATGTTTATAGATTAATAATAGTGTGGTCAAATTGCAAACAAACATATACAGAAATGTAGACAGAGTAAAGCGAAAGACAAAGACACAAATCTTAGGTAGATTTTTATGGCACCTTTTTCTTATTGCAAAAAAGAGGTTGTTTTTTTCGTTTCGTTTGTTTTTGTTTATTTTTTCGTTTCGTTTCTATAATTATCTTCGGCAGTTGCGTCCTTTAAAAGAAAGCATCATTTAGACAACCATTAATGTATGTAATTGAAAGAAAATTTTTGTTATGTTATATATATTTATTTCTATATATTTTCAGATATTAAATTAATTCATGTCGTCAATGTGGGAAAATGAAAATTTTTATATTTCGTTATTATAGTAAATTATTTTTTTAAAGAATCACAAAAATATGTTTTATGATTTTCAGCAAATAAATTAACTAAATTACAATTCTACAAATTTTTTGCGCTTTTTTCAGTCTACTAAAATTCAACAAAAAATTTATTAATTTTTAGCAAGGCTTTTTTATTTCTAATCTACCAAGTGTTAGCAAAACTTTTGCTGAATCTACAAATTTTGTTGCTAAAAATCAGCTCGCTGATTTTCAGCAAAAGATTTTGCTGACATTAGCAACTTTTTTGCAAGCATCCTCCTGACTAAAATTTTGCTGACTCAGCAACATTTTTTGCTGACTTTACAAACTTTTTTTTTGAGTGTACAGTAATGCTTATTTAATTTAATCAAGTGGGTGTCTGAGCTTTTTCCGATATTCAAAATCGTTTTATTTTTACGCGAATTTTCCCGAAGAGCTTTTTTCCCCTATATTTCAAATAGTTCAAAAATATGGCAACTCTGGGTCCACTACATAGGCAATGTGGGTATCAAAATTTTTGTTTTTTTGGGGAGTACTTAAATCCTGTGTACAAATAAATATAGTTTCCGTAAACTAATGACAAGTTTTCATTCAAAAACAAATCTGAACGTTTTAACCCTTAAACGTGAGATTTTGCAGCTAAGAAAATACGTGTCTCTTTTTTGTGCTTCTCTACCACAAATTCGAAGTTCATTTAAATCTGCAAGTTCTGGTCTGGGGATACCTCCCTTGTAAATAAAATTATATAATAATAAACAAGTTGCTAATATAATCAAATCGATTCGAATGAATACAAAAAATTATGAAAATGTGGTAAGAAAAAAAAAAAAAAAACTAAAACACATTCTTAGTCAGCTGGTTGTGTGTAACGATTTTTTTTATTTTTTACAAAACGAACAAAAAAATCCAATACAAAAACATATTTGAATTGAGTTTTTGTTATTATCAGGGCAGCGACTTTCCTGCACTAAAAATTCTAAAATATGTGCTTAAAATGTGCACTTACATAAAAATATGCACTAAAAACCTTAAATTAAGAACAAAAAGAAATATGCACTTAAATTTTTTTTTTGTTTTTTCAAAATCGATGTCTTACTCGAAAGCGCTGGTTTAAAAATGAAATAAAATAAAAATATGCACTAAAAACCTTAAATGATGCACAAAAAGAAATATGGACTTAAATTTTTTTTTGTTTTTTCAAAATCGATGTATTACTCGAAAGCGCTGGTTTAAAAGTGAAATCCAATACAAATTCTAAAATATGCGCTTAAAATATGCACTTACATCAAAATATGCACTAAAAACCTTAAATGATGCACAAAAAGAAATATGCACTTAATTTTTTATTGTTTTTTCAAAATCGAGGTATTACTCGAAAGCGCTGGTTTAAAAATGAAATCCAATAAAAATTCTAAAATATGCGCTTAAAATATGCACTTACATCAAAATATGCACTAAAAACCATAAATTATGCACACAAAAAAAAAGAAGAAATATGCACTTAATTTTTTTTTTTGTTTTTTCAAAATCGATGTATTACTCGAAAGCGCAGGTTTAAAAATTAAATCCAATATAAATGCCTAACAAATGACAAGTAGATACTATTATATATGTTAAGAGGGTTACAAATATGTTCTTTTCTTTATTTTTAATAAAATCTTAGTTTTAGTTCTTACAAAATATGCAACTAAAGTGAAAATATGCCAAATATGCAACAGAAAGTGCCAATTAAAATATGCAATTTATTGCAAAATATGCAATAATGTGCATTTATAACAAAATATGCAAAAATATGCAATGAATGTTGCAAAGTCTTTGATTTGGTCAAAATCGATTTTGTGCTACTGTCTACAAACATGCATTTGCATCAAAGCCGCTGCCCTGGTTAGTATTGTAGTCGGGTGCTAAGAAATCGATAAGATACAGAAAAAAAAATATACAAAGTACTAAAGGTACGAGTACATACAAAATAGTAAATATTAAAAAAAAATATGACGACAAATATGGTTTTAGAAAAAATACGTACATATTTATTTATCTTTTAACGCAAAAATACATAGAACTGGAAATTTAACTGATTAGATATGTTTCTATTGGAGGGAGTTTACAAAAAAAATAAAAATACAAAAGGCGCAAACAGAATAGAATTCTGTTGTAAATTTCAAATGGCATAGCACATAAAATACTTGCTAATAAAAAGGGTCAGACTGCATTAAAAAGACTTGCTTTAACCCTTTAAAGGACAAGGCAAGAATTATTAGAAAAAGCTAAGATTTAAAAAAAATTAATTCTGTAAATAACACCCAGAAAACAGTCTCAGTTGTGGCCACCGAATTTGTTGCCAATCGAATTCTGGCTGTTACGACAACTATCTTCATATTAAATTATATTTTTAGTCGTGAAAGCTAATATTCGGTTGTCTCATTCAATATTCTATTCCACATAAATATTATTACACTTAGAATACTGTGTAGGTAAATACCACTGCAAATGTAGTGAAAAACAAATGAAATTTCACTTAAAGAAAGAACGACTTACATTTCATTAAATTCGACTAACATTTATCATTTGTTTTTACTGATCAAAAAATTACTAACAATTTTAGTAAAAATTACTAACAATTGTAGTAAAAATTAACCACAATGTTAGTAAAAATAAACAAACATTTATTTTTTTAATATTTTTGAAATAACAAAAAACTACTGTAAAAAATTCATGTAATGTCATAAAACAGTCATTTGATGTGGTTTGTTTTTTAAAATGAACTACAAGGTTAGTAAAAAATTTGATTTATTCTACAAATTACTGCCATTTACATTAAAAACAAAGAAACTGTATTACAACCCAAACAACTACATATTTTTTAAAGCTGAAGTTCCCTGAGTGTACGTTTCACAAAACTTTATTGCAATTAAAAACTTTTTTGATTTTTCAAGTATTGAACCGTGACCGTCAGACTAATAGTCCACTGACCTACTCGTTGCACACAATTGCTTTTAATTTTCTTTAAATTATTGGCCGTTTAAAAATTTTAGTATTTTATTTTATTTTAATTAAAAAAAAAATCTTTTTGTGTTTGTCTTTTCCGGTATTTGAACTCGGAAACTCGAAAACTCGTAGTAATTGCCTGCCGTTCTACCCATTATACCAGGAACACTTACAAATGCTGAGTGCTAAATTTGAATTTAAATATTTTGTTAGGAAAACAAACATTCTTTAAATTCCAATACCAATCATTAGTTAAGTCTATAATTAATGAAATCCATAATTCGGTTGGTTCTACCAAAACCCTAATTTAATTGTATATTTGATTGGGAAACCCGTATTTGCAGTTACCACTTTTGATTATCGACAATTTTTTAATAAATTTGATATCTGGTACCAATTTTTTTGCATTTTCCGAACACAGTTACTAACCGAATATTAATTGAGAAGTTATTTTCCTAACCAATAATTGTATAATAGGATTATTTTTTAGTTTCTGTTTCCTCTTTTTAATTCCCAGTACAGTATTTTAGCTTTATTAATCGATTATACACAGAAAAAACTAAAAACGGGTTTCAATTAAAAATTTGATTGAATCAACTAGTACTTTAATTAAATTAATATTAATTAGAACTTTTATTTAGATTTATTTTCATCAGGATAAACATTAATTGCATTTATAGTAATTAAATGTGCTAAAGTCCCAAAACTTATTTAACAAATTGTGAAAAACAATCTGATGTAGGCGTGTCCCTATCCGGATTTCATTCCTGCCCAAGGAAATCTTCAGGGGACTTTGTTATTAGAATTTCTAGAGATATTTGTTATGTTAAATCACAAACTCAATGAGAATTTCTTGTCCTCGTCTAGGAGCGAGATTCAAAATTTAAAATATCAAAGAAAAAATAAAAACAACAACAAAATATTGTCACAATTGGCTTTGTCATCTTCCAACTTTTATTGAAAATAAAAAAGGAAAAAAGGTATAAATAACTTCTACAAAAAAAAATATGATACTCACAAAAAAGTGTGTGAACGATACGCTGGTATGTGTATTTTTGTCTGTATGTTTGTGTGTTTTGTTTGTCAACTTCAAATGCATTGGTATTGTATGCTGTAAATTTTCTATTTAAGCTACAGTGTATGAAAAAATAATTTGAGAATTACGTCCAAAATAAAATATGTATTTATATATTTAAAAGTCAATTAAAGTATTAATTGATTCAATTAAATATTTGTTCAGAAATAAATTTAATTCAAATCAAATCTTTAATTAGATATTTTAGGTTGATAATTTTTTCTGTGTAGGTAATTCCTAATGAAATAACGTCTTATAAAACAAATTTTAATGGTTTTGACAGAATTCCAACCAATATTTCTTCTGGGTGAACCTATTAAAGGCATATAAATATTAAAAAAAAAATTTTTTTTTAATTCTAAAAACTTCTTTCCATACCCAGTCAGAAACTGCCAGTGCACAATGGTAAAATCTGGTAAAAACTAAAAATTCTTTTTTTGATTTGTTTTTAAGATATTTTGATGTCAAACGAAAATTTTAATAAAATTCCAAATACAAAGAATCACCCACCTTTGTTATTGTAAGTGGGCTATATTCAATTTTATGATACATCAAAGTTGGAACTTTTTCTTTATATATTTCCTATTTAAAAAAATTTATTTTCAATTTCCTAATTGAAAAAGTTTATTTTCAAACTATGATAACTAGTGTACTACCGAAGACTTCAGCCAGAATATTTTTTTTTGTCGGTATTCGTTATTTTAAAGCATTATGGACAAATTTGATAAACGGCAAAATGTTTATTGGGCTTATTTTGAGGGTAAAATTAAAAGAAAAGTCCGTAGCTTAGCAATGAATTCAATAATCGGCAGCCGAACAAACGGCCAAATCGGAAAAATTTAAAAAAAAATTAGTTCACCTAAATTTAGCAGCCTGTGATTCTCAGATTCATTGAAAATTCTGCTGGCCCAAATTTAGGTACTATTTTCTGTTGTCGTAGTTAAATTTTCAACTATTTGCACGGACTTTTTTTATGAGTGCACAAAATGAACAAAGGAAATATTAAAGACAGATACAACTCTGTATTTTATTTATCTTATAAGAACAGAGCTGTATTTCAGTTGTCTTATCATTTATAATAAAAAATTTCACGAAGAAATGGCGCTTAGTTTTCATGTAAACAGCTAAAAATTAAACTAAAATAAGTAGATTTTACAGATTTTTTGCTGTTTTTATTTTACTAATATTTAGCAAAAATGATTCTGCAAATTTCACTGCTTTTTCGTACAACGTAATTTTTAACTGATTTTAAGTAACTTTTCCTGCTAGTTTTACAGACCTACATACAGAAAACTGTTTTGTAGTTGCAACCGAATTTTTTGCCAACCGCATTTTTGTGGTTCCACGTACTATCACTATTATTAAATTTTAATACTTTTGCAACAACCGACATTTATTTACATATTTCGAATTTTTATTGTAACAATTGAATATTGTATGTTTATGTACTGTAATATTCTATAAATAGATTCATGAACATGCGTTCAACAAAATTTATTTTATTAATAAAAAATGATGTGCCTCGAACTGGGCTCGAACCGGCGATCTTCCGTTAAATATGCTTTTTTTTAAATTTCAACCTTGAATATTTTCTTGTTTCAAATTTAAATATTTGTCTGAAAATAGATTTGTATGTACAATAGAAATTTGGTTGCTAATCTCAATAATTTATTAGAGTTACCAAAACTATAATAAAAGATTATATTATTTTAAAATTATTTTATTAATAAAAAATTATTCTCCGAGAACTGGGCTCGAACCGGCGACCTTCTGCTTGTCAGGCAATTACTTTACCTCTAGCCTAAACCCAATTTGAAATATTGGGCCTGATTACGGTTGTCGTAGTCATATTTCGACTCTAGTCGAAGTCGTTTTTATTTGTTGCGGTATTACGTAAATTTTTCGACTAAAAGGTTTTTGTAATAGATTGAAAACAACAGAGTGTTGACAAAGCACTCTATGACGATCTGTCAAAAACAGCTGATTGGCGGCAATAAGAAATTTTTAATTTTGTTGTTAAATTATCAAAAATATAAAAAAATGCTAAGTTTGGACTTATTTTTTTAACTTCAGATGAAAAATATGAGTGCCTATGGCTGAGACGAATGATATTCGAAGAAAACGGCTAAGTGTTGTTTAGCAAAATAACTCCGACCACGTCCAAACTTTTACCTCACATAGTACTTTTTGAGCTGATTTTAAGAAGCAAAAAAAATTTTGTCGCCAGAGCTTCCTTGCGGCTGGACGAGGCATTAAATTCGGAAAACTTTTTTTACAATTATCCCAAAAAGTACACGTCCGATCATTACAGTATACATGTCATATCAAGCTTATTAAAATATCTATTCAATTATGTACGATGTGCCCTAGAATTTAACCCATTACAGCCCAATTCAAAATTTCCTTATATTTATTTGGGTTTTTTTTTGTAAAAAGATCACCTTATTAAAAAAATCGCCTATATAATCATATAAAAACTGTACAAAAAATTAAAGAAAATTTCACAAGCTTTCATTAAAGGTATAATGGACTACCATATCTTTTAAAATAAAAAAGAGATTAAAGGTTAAAAAAATCGCAAAAAATCCACATTGTCTAAATTTAACCTTTGATATTTTTTTTTTTGTTTCAAGAGATATGTGGTCATATTGTACCTCAAAAGAAATCTTATAAATCCGGCTTTCCATTTCTATTAACTTATTAAGTACTTACACAGGCCAATTTTTGAATAAAAAGCACATTTTATCTAAAAAACTAAAGTAAAAATAAGAACATTTTAAACCGGCCTTTAATTGGTTAATATATATTGACATATTGTACACCATTTAAAAGAGCTTTCATACGACATGCATATTGTTATAAACGGACTTGTACTTTTTGAGATACTTAAAAAAACTTTTTCAACTTTAATGCCCAGCCCAGCCGCAAGGGGGCGCCGGCGACTACAAATATATTGTTTCGTGAAATCAGCTCAAAAATTAGTTTTTGGGGTAAAAGTTTTGAAGTAATCGTAGTTATGTTTCTAAACTGCACTTGTTCCAGATTTTGCCAATTATGTTTTTTACCTCCAATTTCGCAAACAGCTTCGGTGCTATAATTTTTATTCTGAAAGTATTTAAATTTAATTAAAATTTCATTGAAATTTGCATTTTTTCAGAATTTTTTAAATCTGTAGTGAGAAATAAAATAGACGACTGTTTTTATACATTTTGACAGTCAAAAACGACAACCGTAATACGGAAATTGTAATAGATTTTCTAGCAGTACGTTCGTAGTTTTCGACAAACGTAATACCGTTTTTTAAAAACGACAAATTTTCACTACGACTACGACAACCGTAATCAGGCCGATTTTATTCAAGGAATAAAATCTCCTAAAAGTGGTTGGTTGTTGGTATTAAAGGTAATGTAGAAATGTAGAAGACAATATTTTTTTTAATATTGATTAGGAAAACCAATATTTTGAATGATGTGACTGTGTTTTGGTTAATTTTATATATTTTCTGTTTACAATATAATTTAATTTTTCTGATGATGAATTTTAAGTACTTACAATTAAAACTATTGAATAATGATTAAATTTTTGTGGGTTACAATGGAATTCCAACCAACTTATTCTCTGTGTGTATTTGTATGAGTGTGTGCCCCCTCTTACATTTTAAAATGTTGCTCAATAACAAAATTCTGTGTTGCTGACAGACGGGTTTTCTTATAGAAAATTCCTTAAATTCTAATTCTGCTGCATTAGAGGGTTAATTTGAAGTGATGGTGTTGAGAAACACTATCTTCTGGATTAAGAGTTACTAAAAAGAAAAAGGAAAAATCCATGTGTTTTTCTATGTTACACACGATAATAAATATAACTGTGGGTACTTGTATTATCATAAACAACATGTGACATTTATGATAATCATCACCAACATCAACTGTTTTTATTTTTATTATTTTTTTTTTTTGTTGTGGGATATTTTGGAGCATGCGCAGTTATTATTTTCACCAATTGTCTACTTTGACAGCTGTCAAAATCATTTGTGCAGTTTCTTTTCATTTTCCGTATATCCGTGTAGAGATTTTTCCGTATACGAATGTAAATGTGCAAAAACAGACACAATAAAAAGGATACACCAAAAGTACAAAAAAAAAAAAAATCCTCCAAATTCTCCACATTTAGTCATCTGCTATTTTGTATTTACCTCTTGGCTAGAGTTTGCAATAATCCTTTGTAACGTTAAGTCGTCGTGGTGTTTTTGTTCCCGTTACTTACCCAAAAAAAATAACATAAATTACGGTTGCGGAATTTCCGTTTTTTGTTTTTTCCTTCTTTTATTTCGGTCGCTGATTTCACTTATTGCTAGACGTGTTAATAGAAATGTTTCTGCAAAAAATTTAAAGGAAATTTATAAATTTAATTTAGGGTTGGTTTACCCACCATTGATTAGAACAAATAGAAATAGCAAACTCAACTATAATAATTTCAAACAATAACAAAATAAGGTTGGTTTAACGAAAATTTGTTTTTTTTTTTAATGAATATCGAAAATTTTGCTAAATATTTTCTTTATCTTATAAATTCATCTCTGGGAAAATAATAAAATAAGATTTATAGAAACTGTTTATACATACATATATTGGCAGACAGATATAGATATTGTTTATGTTGGATTTTTAATTTTTTTTTGTTCTCAGACAATTTTTTAATGAAAAGTATATAAAATGAAAATACAACCTATAGTTGTTGAAAAAAAATCCTTTTATTATAATAAAATTTTTGTGCAACATTGTTTTTTCACTTGAATTTGTCAAAATATGAAAATTTTAGTTCAATATGACTAATGAACAATATTTTTTTGTGGGCGTATATTTTTTGTTTGATAAAAAATTTCATTGCAAAAAATATACAGCAAAATATTTACAAATGTGTTATACACTGATAGAATTATCTACACTTCAATAATGAATAACTTCATAGCTTTAATGAAAATTGTCACTGGAACTCGTCCATTGAAACTTTTCATATAATCTATGAAACAGGTTTCATTAAAGGTAATGTTTATGGAATGCTTTGTATAATTAATGAAAGTCTTCATAATACTAATGAAGCATTCCAACAATGAAGCGTTCATAGAAATTATGAATCAGTTACATAAAGTTACATAAAGTTCTATAATATTAGAACTTCATTGAAGCAATGAAATTTTGCATTAATTTCTTGATTAATTTCTTCCTATTAATTAATGTGTTGCTTTCTTTGGAAAGGCGATAGTGGAGAGATAAATGTGGTGAAAGATGAAGGGCTTCAAACATGGCAACACTGTACTTGTGCTAGATGATACGTCTTACAACAGTTTTGGCTCGCCACCTAATGTAGAGTTGGCGAATTTATTGAAGCTTTTTGTTTCATAGCCCTGATTGATTATTTTACTTCGGTGGGGTTAAGTGCTATGGGAACACCGAAAGTGGGCGCAGCGATACATATAAGCAGTGGCGTACCCAGGGGGGGGGCCCTGGGGGCCAAAGCCCCCCCCCGAAATATTTTCGATTTTTTATTTTATTTTTGTTTTGGTTAGTATGTAATAAATAAATTTATAATATTTTTTTGAGACTATAATTTTTCAAACTAATGATATATTAACTGAAATTGATCTATGGAAACACTACCATAAAGACCATCAAATCCGCTAGATGCTATTCAAGATTGCAACAAGGAACTTTTTCCAAACGTTTACATGTTTTTACATTTACTGATAGTAATTCCTGTTACAACTGCTTCCGCGGAGAGAAGTTTTTCCACCCTAAAAAGAGTGGAAACATATTTAAGGAATTCTATGGGTGAAGTTAGACTTGGTGCTCTAGCTCTTGCATCAGTGTATCGAGAAAAGCAGGGACCGAAAATAACAGTTATTTTCAAATTTTTAAACAAATAAAGCAATTAGAAGTAAATGTCGGAAAACTGTTTCAAGCATACCATTTTGATCCTTATGAACTAGTCTATAATAAAATGCATTGCTTTTTAAAATTTTGATTTTTATTTTTTTTTAGCCAAAATAAAAGTTTTTTGATTTTTATTTTTTTGAGCAAAAATAAAAAATATTTTTGATTATTATTTTTTCGAACAAAAATAGAAGTTATTTTTTGATTTTGATTTTTTCGAGCAAAAATAAAAGTTATTTTTGATTTTTATTTTTTTGGGCAAAAATAAAAGTTATATTTTGATTTTTATTTTTTCGAACAAAAATAAGTTATTTTTTGATTTTTATTTTTTCGAGCAAAAATTAAAGTAATTTTTTGATTTTTGTTTTTTCGGGCAAAAATAAAAGTTATTTTTTGATTTTTATTTTTTCGAGCAAAAATAAAAGTTATTTTTTGGTTTTTATTTTTTCGAGCAAAATTAAAAGTTATTTTTTGATTTTTATTTTTTCGGGCAAAAGTTATTATTTGATTTTTATGTTTTCGAGCAAAAATAAAAGTTAT
Source organism: Delia radicum (assembly GCA_021234595.1). NCBI lineage: Eukaryota > Metazoa > Arthropoda > Insecta > Diptera > Anthomyiidae > Delia > Delia radicum. The sequence continues at coordinate 148,267,157 of CM037852.1, forward strand.
TTTTGATATTTATTTCAATTTCTTGAGTTGAAATTCCATAAGTTATAAATTTTTATTTTTATAACGAATAAATAACAAATAACGCAGTTATATTTGTATGAACGAAATATATACATTTTATGGTTGCCTTTTGTAATATTTTCGAGTTTTATAATCAGTAAAACTTATTTTTAATATGACGATTTTTTTGAAGAATTCTTGTTTTAAAAATGACGAATTTAATTTACAAAAATTGGCACACTGCTCGTACAAATAGAGATGTTTGTCTTGTAGCTAGATACTTAAAAAATGTATAATAATATATATTAATACAGTTATCACAAAAAATAACATTGCAAAATATTTGCTGTATATCTATCATCACTGAAAAATCATAATTACAAAGCTAATAACTTTTATTTTTGGTAAAAAAAAAATTAAAACCAAAAAATGACTTTTATACTTGCTCGAAAAATTAAAAATCAAAAAATAACTTTTATTTTTGCTCGAAAAAATAAAAACCAAAAAATAACTTTTATTTTTGCTCGAAAAAATAAAAATCAAAAAATAACTTTTATTTTTGCTCGAAAAATAAAAACCAAAAAATAACTTTTATTTTTGCCCAAAAAAATAAAAATCAAAAACTAACTTTTATTTTTGCTCGAAAAAATAAAAATCAGAAAATAACTTTTTTGCTCGAAAAAATAGAAATCAAAAAATAATTATAACTTTTGCTCGAAAAAATAAAAATCAAAAAATAACTTTTATTTTTGCTCGAAAAAATAAAAATCAAAAAATAACTCTTATCATCTGACTTTTATGAAAAAAGGAATATTTTTTACGGTCCCTGGAGAAAAGGTTGAACCTGACATTGACATTGACACTTTTGACATTGACACTTTTATGAAAAAAAATCGTTGAATTAAATTTTAAGAGCTTTGTTAATAGTATATAAGGATCTTAATTAATATGATAGCTCACGTTAAAAATCAAAATAAAATTATTTAATTGATACATAAATTTGTTAAATATTTCAAAAAAAAACTTGTTTGTAGATATAAAAAAACTAAAAAAACAAAGACATGTCAAAACATTTTTGCTTCAAATTGCTATCATAACTGGGTATAACGTCAATGGTAACTTTCCCATCCAAAACTTATTTAACAGATACAAAATATTAGTGTCCGACCGAACTCATTTTTTCGGCCGAAGCCGAACTTCGGCCATAATATCAATGTTCGGCCGAAGCCGAAGCTGAACTTTTTGTTTTAATAAAAAAATATAAATTGTTTTTTTAGATCAATAAATTTAAACCAAAATTATATGCTTTTCAAACAAGCAAAATTTAAAAAACAAAAATTGGGCCTCCCCCGAAACAAAATCCTGGGTACGCCGCTGCATATAAGTGATAGAAAACTCATAGATATTATTTTTCACGTCACCGGGAATCGAACCCGGGACCATCTGTGTAACAGTCCAACGCGCTAACCATTACATTTATTAACAATTAGTGTTTTCTGTTTGTAATAGTAACATTTTAATCATGATCTCAAACCTGACAATTCAAAATTAAATGCAATGTTAAAAAGATCAACAAATACATGCAAAATTCTCAAACCAAACCTATATACCATACAAAATAAAATCTAAACAAGGAAAGAAAAACAATCAACTAGAATAAGTTGTGTTTTTTAATTATAAGTATACATTCCGGATTTCCAATTCGTTTCCAGTAATGGTAACATTAGATGACCTAATCGCTAAGGTCGAAAGTGCGGCTTTCACACTAGCGCTCATCCCCACAAGACATTGTTCATCTACAATTAGTGTTTTCTATTTGTAATAGTAACATTTTAATTATGATCTCAAACCGAACACTTCAAAATGAAATGTTTTTCATATATATGATGAAGCTTTTTCCCTGAGTGTACGTTCCGCTCAATTCAAAAAAACTTCACAAATAAGAGGCATGGAAAGTCAGTTTCAACTGGTGTCGAAAATATTTGAAATAGCTCTTATATATACCTCAAATTTAGTTGAATACAAATGACAGTATATATGTATTTAAAAATCAACAGAAATATTCGCTAAAAAATTTTCGAATGCTGAATTCCAAATCTGCACACAAAAAACAGTTTTGTAGTTGCAACCTAATTTTTTTCAACCGAATTTTTGTGGTTCCAAGTACTATCACTATTATTAAGTTTTAATACCATTGTAACAACTGACTTTTTTTTAATAATTTCGAATTTTTATTGTAACAATTGAATATTTTATGTTTATGTACTGTAATATTCTATAAATAGATTCACATGCGTTCAACAAAATTTATTTTATTTATAAAAAAAATGATGTGCCTCGAACTGGGCTCGAACCGGCGATCTTCCGTTTGGGTTTAGCCTAAACCCAATTTAAATATGTTTAATCATGTTTTTTTTTTAAATTTCAACCTTGAATATTTTCTAGTTTCAAATTTAAATATTTGTCTAAAAATATATTTGTATGTACAATAGAAATTCGGTTGCTAATCTCAATACTTTATTAGAGTTAAGAAAACTATAAAAAAAATATATATTATTTTAAAACTATTTTATTAATAAAAAATTCTTATGCCGCGAATTGGGTTCGAACCGGTGACCTCCTACTTGTCAGGCAATTACGTTACCCCTAGCCTAAACCTAATTTGAAATTGTATTTTCCAATTTTAACCTTGAATGTTTTTTTGGTTTTAAATTTAAATATGTATGTCTAAAAATAGATTTGTATGTACAACAGAAATTCATTTGCTGATCTCTATATTTTATTAGAGTTACCAAAGCTATAAAAAAATTAATATATAATTTTAAAATTATTTTATTTAAAAAAATTATTTTGCCGCGTACTGGACTCGAACCGGTGAGCTTCCGCTTGTCAGACAATTGCTTTACCTCTAGCCAAAAATCAATAAGAATTTGTAAATTTAAATTTCTACCTTGAATATTTCTTTTCTTTCAAGTTTAAATATGACTGGCTAAAAATAGATTTGTATGTACAACAGAAATTGGGTTGCTAATCTTAATATTTTATTAGAGTTAGCAAAACTATTAAACAACTTTATATTAATTTGAAATTGGTAACGAAAACTTATATTTTAGATAGAATGATTGTTTTTTATGCAGGCGAAACAAATATTCGATTTTAACTGCAAATATTTTATTTAAATGATAAAATCTCCGAAAAGTGCTTGGTTGTTGGTATTAAAGATAATGTAAAAGATAACATTTTTTCAATATTGATAAGGTAAACCAATAGTTTGAATGATGTGACTGTGTTTTGGTTAATTTTATATATTTTCTGTTTAAAATATGGTGTAATTATTCTGATGATGAATTTTAAGTAGTTACAATTAAAATTATTGAATAATGTTTGTTGGTTACAATGGAATTTCAACCAATTTATTACCTGTGAGTGCCCTTTAGTATCAAAATAAATTTAAAAAAGAAATGTTGAAAAATAAATTTTTTTTGTGTGATTTTTTTTGGTCTATTACTATTTAGAAACATTTTTTTTGCTGATTTTACCAGATTAATTTGTAACTTTCAATTAACTACAGTTTATCTCAAATTTAATTAAATTTTTTTTAGATTAAACAGATTTGTTTTTGCTATTCCAAGCTTATGGAGGTTCTATCTTTTCTAAAACTTCGGGTTCTGATGAGATCTTTAGCCAGATCGAAATACTAGTATCAACCTAGCTAATAGATTTGATTTGCTTTATTTTTGTAAATATACGAAGGTTGAAAGCTCGTTATAAATTGAAAATAACATACAAATAATCTCGATGTATATAAAAACAAAAAAACTGATATAACTGTAAAAAATATTACTTGAGCCAGAGTACACACTAAATTTTTTTTTATATAAATAGAACATTGTGGGTCTTCAAAGTTTAGTAACGTCATGATGCTTGTTAGGAAAAGACCTAACCACGTGCTTGATTACTAAGAAGACAAGAATGGAGCAAATTTGATGATTAATAGGTTTTTTGTTAAAGTTCTGCCTATTATGGAGGCTCTAGCTTTTCTAAAACTTCGCGTTCTGATGTGATCTTTAGCCAGATCGAAATACTAGTATCAACCTAGCTAATATATTTGATTTGCTTTATTTTTGTAAATATACGGAGGTTTTTTTTTTTTTTTTTATTAATTAATAATCATATAATTACAAATTGTATACTATTACCCTAACCGAGCACTAGCTACTATGGCCTTCCGCTCGTTCTAGCGAAAAAAGACCAGTGCCTCTGGTGGGAATCGAAGCCAGCACGCTACCAACTAGCCTACCGGGGCGCACGATATATACGGAGGTTGAAAGCTCGTTATAAATTGAAAGTGAAAATAACTTAATTAATTAATTTTAGCATTAAAACTGCCAATTTTAACAACTTTTACTGTAACTTAATTGTGAACTAATTTTTTAGTAGTTTTAGCAAACATTTTTACTATTTTTTTTTTCGTTTTGGGTGTGTTTTTTCTTTCATTTGTGCATTATATTTAAATCGAAGTGAATAACTCCGCCAATATCTTTTGTAAGTAGCTTATTCCTAAAAATTTACCATTTAACTTTTAAATTTTTCTAAATATTTCCTGCATTTAAAAGTTTCCTTGTAACTTTAGCATGTCATGGTTTATTTTGTATTTGTATTTTTGGTGTGTGATAAATAAATATTTAATTTGAAGTGTACTTTTGATACGTCTACCAGGTTATATCATAAATAAATATGACTCATATTTTTTTAGCGTTAATAAAATAGAACCTATGACACCATTTTTTAACATACTATACAGCAACTAAAGTCAACCTCCTTGCGAGTTCCTAATGTCTTTTTTGCACTATAGTTATTCATGAACGTTTACGAACAATTTAAATCAAGTTCATACAAAAAACATACATTTTATATTCGATGGTACGTATTTTCTAACACGAGTCATATGTAAACTATACGTATTATAGAAATACTTACTTACGTATACTTAGAGAACAAAAATAAAAATTTTAACTTTTTGTAACAATATTTTTGTTATTTTTTTTCATTACAATTGACGGTTGTTATGACGAATTTGTGTGTATTTAACATATGACACTCAGAGAAAAATAATAGTTTACAAAAAAAGTGATTAAAATAACTAATTTAAGATAAATTTGGAATATCTAAACGTATGAGTATACACAAAGAAAAAACATGGTTGGGGCAACCATATTCGAAAAGCATCATACATTTTAGGATTTATGATTGCGACAACTATGTTACTATGGTTGTGATAACCATACTCTGAATCTTTTTCTTAATAATAATATGATACTTAGATTAGCATATTATGATTCCCAATTGATCTCAATATTATCATATTATGGTTATGAAAATGTTTATAAACTGTCGTAGTATGATTCCTACATTGTTCTTCGCAGCATTCTGTTGAAGCTGGCTTACAAAGTTATGAATGTTTTTTTAAATAGTACAAATTTACGCATTTAACTAAACTTGTTTTAAAATAATTTAAGTTATGAAATTGTCTTTTGCGCTGACTAATAATAATTGTGTTATTAATGAGTTATATAAATCATTATTTTGTAGCTATGACTAGGTTCACACACGGCAATTATAATTGCGTAATTCTTGAGTTTATAGAAGAGGGAGGGAAAGAGAATGATAGGGGGTACAGAATTGCCCGTACTCCAATTCCGTTTTGTTTTGTCATTCGCAATTTTCAATACTGCAGGTTGATATACGAAAATTGCTGAAACAAACTTTTCCTGTGTGAACACAAGAGCAAGTTCAAAGGAGAATTGAAGAAGAATTGGGCAATTATAATTGCCGTGTGTGAACCAGGAATATGCGATGTGGACATAATTTTTTTATTTTAGTGTATAAAAAAGCACAAATCTTATTTTGTCAGGAAAAATAAAATAGTGGACAATATTGTTAAGAATAAAATTTCACAATACATTTATAATGATCATAACATTTTTGTAGCTAACATAATATTTTTACTTTAACTTAACTTTAGTCCTAGTTATGATGTTATGATCACGGAAAAGAATTTCGTCATAATTTTTTACCATATTATGATAATTGCAAACATATTATGACTATATCGTACTATAGACTTAAAAGCACGTGTATTTTGTTTAAATTTTTATTTCATATTTCTTTACATTTTTTTTTTTTATTACAAATTATTTCGCGTGGGTACCTTTTAAGGGATGCTTGTCAATTTAACTAATGCCTAGGCTCCCATGGTAGACCGGGTTAAGACTACCAGATTATTCCTTCTTTCGCTAAAAATATCGCTGTTACCATTAACTCCTCTGCGTTGTTTTTCTATTTTCATGCCATTTTGTTTAATATTATCTAATTTGTTCGGACTGACTGCTTCTCACAACTTTTTTTTTTTACAAAATGGCAAGAATGGCACTAAAAGAACAAAGACGCTCATAAAACACAGACTGATCTTATAGTTGGCGCAACTATAAAATGGCTATATTAAAGAGAGAGAAATATCATAATAAATACTGTATTATGATTGTAGACAGGAGAATAATATGATAATCGAGAAAAAGATAGATTTTACTATAACATGATTAAAGCAACTTTATTATTGATGAAATATGATTGACACAATAATAATATAATAGAAACAACAATTTGTGGCTGTAGGAAACATACACAGAAAAAATTATCAACCTAAAATATCTAATTAAAGCTTTGATTTGACTTTAATTTGTTTCTAAACAAATATTTAATTAAATCAATTAATATTTTAATTGACTTTTAAATATATAAATATATACTTTATTTTAGACGTAATTCTCAAATTATTTTTTCATACACTGTATGCTTAAATTGAAAATTTTCAGTATAAAATACCAAATGAATTTGAAGTTTACAAACAAAACAAGCACATACACAAACATACAAAGAGACGTAGCATTACCAAAAACACACATACCAACGTATCGTTAACACACATTTTTTGTGAGTATCATATTTTTATTTTTAGAGGTTATCTATAACTTTTTTTCCTTTTTAATTTTCAATAAAAGTTTTAATTGATATTATCATTGCCGTGATAGGTGCGAAATCAGTTAAAATATTAATTGATTTAACAAATTTTTCAATTTAAACCCGTTTTCAGTTTTTTCTGTGTAGCTTTGTGTTCGAAATCATATTGTAACCTTATTTTTGCTATGAGTGTACTATTAATTAAGGAGTTAAGTTAGAATAAGGCTTATAACTTTTTTTTTTATAAATTCTAGACATTTATTTCAAATGGTAATGGAAAAAAGAGATTTTTATTTGTTAAGAAAATTGGGCTATACACAGAAAAAACTAAACGGCTTTCAATCAAAAAATTTATTGAATCAATTAATATTTTAATTGATTTTGCACCTATCACTGCAATGATACTATCAATTAAAGCTTTTATTAAAATTAAGAAGGAAAAAACAGTTATAAATAACTTCTACAAAAAAAAAATATGATACTCACAAAAAAAGTGTGTGATCTATACGTTGGTATGTGTGTTTTTTGCAATGCTGAGTCTGTTTGTGTGTGTGCTTGTTTTGTTTGTTAACTTCAAATGTATTTAGTATTTTATACAGAAAATTTTCAATTTTTGCATACAGTGTATGATATGATAATTGCGTCTAAAATAAAATATGTATTTATATATTTAAAAGTCAATTAAAATATTAATTGATTCAATTAAATATTTGTTTAGATACAAATTAAATTCAAATCAAATCTTTAATTCGATATTTTAGGTTGATAATTTTTTCTGTGTAGTTTTTAGAAATTAAAAAGTTTGTTTAAATAACTCCATTAAATTGACTCAATGTTAGAGGAACTAGAAAATATTTTCAACAAAATTGTTAGAATTTGGTTTTAAAAACATAAGTTTATTTGGTAGCTAATAAAATGTTTGCTAAAAATAACATATCTAAGACATACAACTGCATTTTAAAACCTTGGATAATAAAAAACTTTTCATTGGAAAAAACTTTGATTCCAATAATAAAAAACTTTTGTCTTTTGTCATTAATAAAGTGATATTGATGGCTTTTACCCTCCTCCTTAGAAATATTTCTTATATTCAGGGCAACCAGAAGTATGCAGCAAAAAAAAACTCGACTTTATGACAATAAAAAAGCAATTAAAACCGATAAAAATGCTCTTAAAATTTTGTAAATATGTTCTTAAAAATACATTTTTCTCTAAAAATCCATATTTTAAAACTTATTTAGCAGTACAAAAAAAAAAAATAAAAATTAATCATACCAAATTTGGCACAGTCTTAAAAAAGGAAATTCAAATTTTCAATAATGGCTTACATTTTCAAAATCGAGTTTGCAAACTCCAGAAAATTGAAAAAAAAAAATCAGTGAAAAATTAAATTGTTCGATAACAAAAATAAAAAGGATAAATATAAGACCCACAGTAATCAACATGAACCAGGTTGCCCTATTTTTAGCCAATATATCCATTCTATAATTATTTTTTTTTTTTTTTTTTTAACATTATGTTATTGAAACAAATAGCAAAATCAATGACCTAACCAAGTACAATTTAAAGATATATCATTCGCAATTTAGTCACTTTATCTTCTCTAAATGGCGCTTTTCTATACAAATTTTCAACAACAGAATAGGAATGTGTTCCTCAAACATATGAAAACTATTAATTTGTGGTTTTGTTAAAAATTGGATCATATTTACTTAGGCCTGGCACAACGAAACTCATGTTTTCCACTAATTACTTACTACTTGGTTAGCATACAAAGCAATCTAATCAATTTACTTAAAAAATTTTAAACACATATTGTTTTCACTAAATAGAATATGTGTTGGCACAAAAAAACTAAACGTTTTACAATAAAAAAACGCTTAGTAATTTATTATTGTTTAAAATATAAGATGACATCATAAAGATTTATGAATAGAGTCCCCGCACAACCGGTAACGAATATTCGGCAACAAATGTTAAATTCAGCTAAATTTTAAAATTTTATTTTGGTGATTTTTTTTTATAAATTTTTAATTTTTAATTTTTTTTTTTTTTTATTTATTAATTAATAATTATAGGTATAATTACAAATTATATACCCTTACCCTAACCGAGCACTAGCTACTATGGCCTTCGGCGCGTTTTAGCGAAAACAGACCAGTGCCTCTGGTGGGAATCGAACCCACGACCACCGCACTGTTAAGCCAGCACGCTACCAACTAGCCTAGCGGGGCGCACAAAAATTTTTAAATTAAAATAATTAGTAAATGACAAAAACTAAACATTTTGAATAAATCAATAAATCTCTTAACATTTTTTATTGTTCTATAGACATTTTATTTGGGTGCGTATGATTAATATTTTTGAGTTATTAAATCAATATTACTTATACGCAACAATTATATATTGATTATAAATAAATAAAATAATAAATCGTAAAACTTTATATTATAGATTTGTTGAAAACTTTACTGAATACAACAAAAATTGAAAAAGAAACCGAATATTCGTTAAGACTCTATTTATACCTAAGTATTGAACAAATTGTCTTTAAAAAAAAAAAAAAAAAAAACTAAACAATTAAGTACTTAAATTTTTTTTATTTGTAATTTTCAACATGATAACAGATATTAGAATTATTTTTATTTATATGGGTTTATTATTGGAAGTGTTCAATTTAATTTTATTATAGGCGTTTTTTTTTTTTGATTTTGTGTACTGGTCGATATTGGCCTACGTAAAATTTATTTTGTTTGATAGTTGTTAATGTTTTTTGGTTTCTACACAGAGCGAATTTCTTGGACGAGTTTCAATGAATTTTTTTCACTAAACTAATGAAGTTTTCTATACAATATAAATGAAAAGTTTTTTAAACTTTCTGGAAATGTTTCATAGTTTTATGAAATTTTTCATAAATAATATGAATATTTTCATTAAATTTTATTAAAAACTGCAATAATTTAATGAAATATTTGAAAGGACGAATTTCAGTGACATTTCATAAAACTAATGCAAAAATTAATTAATATCATGCAGATAATTCTCTCAGTGTATTCTCTATAAGTTTAATATTTATGCATTTTTTTTTACATAAAATAAGAATTGATTTTAAAATCAGCTTATTTTTTGCTACAAAAAAACACGTAATCTTTAAGTACCTACATTTTCGACAACGAGAAAAAAGTCGACTAAAAACACTTTAAACAATTTAAAGATTATACGAGGGCGGCTTAATAAGTCCGTGACTTTTCGAACTTTCCTCGTAGTTATATGAAATGCAACACTACTCCCATCAAGTACCACCTGTTAATAGTATACTGTCAAATTTTGAGCAAGTTCCGTCTTTTACTTTGCGTTTAACAGCTGTTCAAAACATACAACCTTGTGGTTTTTTTTTTAAAATGGAAAAAACGTGAATTTCGATTGCTCATTAAACATTATTTTTTGCGAAAAAAAAAATCGTCAATCAAACCAAGGAAAAGCTTTATAAATACTCGTATTGTTAAATAAATTTCCAATATTGCAAAAAAATGGTAAATGAATCAGTTTAAATGAAAATCTAAAGCAATTAAAGAGAATTTTGAGAAAGAAATAACTAAATATTTGAAATTTTTTGATATAAGAAAATGCATAATATATTTACTTAATATACAACTAGCTGCTCGTACCCGGTCTTGCCCGGTACTCAAATACTTTTAATAAAACACATATTGAAAAGAAATTTTTGCTGCATACCTTAAAACTTAAAAAGATACCGATTTTTTCTCCGATGCCTTATCTTTATTATTATCCAAGCCCAGGAGCCCCCGCGAAGCCCCGCTCCCTATGACTCTGCGACCGATGCGGCCAACGCCACCTCGACCACTGATATCTCGCACGTTGCAGTGTGTTCCGTTTATATAATTTTGTAAAAATTCTTAAAGCATAAAATTCTTTAATTTAATTTTTAAGTTCTACTAAAGTTTATCACTGTTTATCGTTTTCTGATGATTATGATAATTTTCTGTCAAATTTGTTCAAAATTTGTATTCAAAAATAAAAAGAACTAAATGGCTTTATTTACAGATAATCTAAAATTATTTCAGTTATTTAAAAAAAATAAGGCGTTCTTTCTAAAATTTAAGAGGGATCTGGTGAAAAATAAAAATTTGTTTAGGGAACATCCAAAGGAGACCTTATAAATTTAAGCGACATCTGTTGAAAAGTAACAATTTATATTGCGAAAATCCATAGTGGACCATGCATTTATAAATTTAAAAATAGTTGGCCTTTAAATGGGCGCGGTCAATGAACAGTATTTGGTGACCTACCGCTAGGTGTACAAATCATGAGTGTCAAATTTGAACGAAATCCGAAAATCAAAATTTGTTTAACAACCAACTAATGTTGGCTATGCAAATTTCACATGTGTTACGAAAAATAGACCTGATCAATAAAAAATTGTATGGCAACTTTGACCGCGATCCGGTTATACAAAGTGTAAATTCGTGAAATTCGTTGAAAAATTAAAATGTGTATAACAAACACCTAAAGCGTATATAAAAATGTTTGAGAACGTGGGCGTACAAATGGGAGCATTCGATAAAAATATATTGTAATCTTGCCTATATGAGAATCATGTACAGTAAATTCGAGCGAAATCCGTTAAAAAACAAAAACATATTTAGAGACCATCCAATGTAAAACATTAAATTTACAAAAAGGGGGCGTATAAGTAGGCGTGGTCAATGTAAGTTATAATGCCATCTTGCGTGGGATATGAGTATAACTTGTGCCAGTTTTGAGCAAGCAATATTTTATCTAAAGTCAAACATGCATTCAAAAATTTAAAAAAGTGGGCGTAAAAGTAGGCATGGTCGATGAAAAGTATGTGACGATCTGTGCCAGTTTTGATTAAGTTCCAGTGAGAAAAAAAATGTTTTATATAAAGTAAAATAATGAACTCGCAAATGATAATAGATATGAGTTAAAAAATCCATATTCAGCTAAGTAAAATAAAATTTATCTAAGTTGTTAAATAAAAAAATTATGCAGCTGATTTTGTATGTTTTTAAAACAAACTAAAAATCTATCCAATAAAGCCAAATTTTTAATAAAACCGTGTAATTCAGCTAGCAGATTTAAGGCATAAAATGTGTTACAAAGAAAACAGTTGAAAATGCAATTAAATTCTTAGTAATATCATTGTGTAAGCAAAAAACCTCATATTCAGCTAGCTGAATTGAAATAAAACTGACTTAAAAAAATAAAAATATATACTTCTTATAGCTGAATTGCTCATTTAAAAACAAATTAGAAAAGCCAATCAAATAAAACTGTATTTTTAGACTTTTTACTAAATAAAACCATTATTCAGCTAGCTGAATATGGAAATAAAAGTTACACAAATTTAACTCTAAAGTTTGCAACTTATTTATAGCTTTTTAAATAATTATTGAAAGTGTTAATGTGTTAGATCATCATATAATTTTCGGCATATAAACATAGTTATAGTTATGCAATAACAAAATTTTGTTTTCATACATCTTTATTAACTCCCCCCCAACACCATATGCCTAACATAATTTTATTATTAAATAATTAATACAAATTTTTAAATACTTTAATTGACTTCTTTTAAAGAGGCTTAACTAAATGGAATGCCATTAAAAAATAAATTGACTTTTAACTACTTACACTCAAAATTTAAAGATAAAAATCCGAAAATTTCATACAATTCACACACTTGTTACAAAATGTTTTTTTTTTTTTTTTTTGAAAACTATATTTTCTTTACATTAAAAGACTTTACAAAAAAAACTGTAACGAAATGATAAATTATAATCAAACAGTGGCATTGTTGGCATTACTTAAAGACGTGAGTGTATGAGTTTGTGTCTATAAAAATAAAAAATAAATTATAAAAATTAAATTGATCTACCACAATAAGACCTTAAAGACACATAAATAATGACATAAAATGGGGGGTTATTACAACAACAAAAATATACCCAAAATATACACAAAACTATGAACAAATAATACTTTTGCCAAGGATGGCAGGCAATACCGCTGAAATAATGTTATCGACTCAAAACCCTCTCAACTGACTTTCGTTATCCCCAAAAAAATAAGGAAATAATTGCAATACCGTTATCCGTAAATTATTGTTACCAGTATAACTGAAATACTAGAATCCCAAAAATACCGTTACCTAAATAACTGAAATACTAGTATTTCTAAAATAGCGTTATCCTTAATATACCGTTACCGAAATAATCTGACAAGATAAAAAAACAATAGCTGTAAATATATCCGTTTTCTCAAAGTTTGATCATAAACTAGTTCAGTCATTTTGATATTCAGGCATCATGTGACTAAAAATTACGGTCAAGCAAAAACAAACATTACCAAGTAATTAAGCGTGAAAGTAGCTCATAGAACGGTTTCACTGCACTAATAATAATCCATGCGTAAAATTACGAAAATATGTCAAAGTAACCTAATTTTTTCTAAAATAAACGAAAATTTATACATTTTAACAATGTTTTTGTAGTTTTGACAATAATTTCGTATTTTTATGCATGGATTTTATGAGTGTAGTTACCAGACTATTTACTAGCTTAATTAATTTTTTTTTCCGAAGTCCAAAAATTCATAGCTGGTCATTAACCTCTCGCTTACAAAAAAAAATGATAATAACGAGTTACCTGATTAGTTACAGATAGTAACCGAATAATTGATAACTTTCAGATAAGGAATAAGTGGTTACTCACAATAATAGAATAAGTGGTTATCTAGGAGTTACACAATATATGGTTACCGTAAAGGTAATTTTTTGTTAAAAGAAATCTCTGGAGTTTTTTAAAAATAACTTTTCCTCTGAAAATTAGCTTTTTTAAAATTAAATCAAATTAATAGAATAAAAACAACGAAATTTAACCAATTACCAGTAACTCATTATTTTACGATTGCATGTAAGTACATCTATAAACCATTATTAATGAGTCATTATTTTGCATTTCAAAGTAATGCAAGATGTAATAAGCTGTCATTACTTGGTATTCTAAGCGGTAATGACCTGTCTTTACCACACTCAGGGAACTTCTGCTTTAAAAATATGTAGTTGTTTGGGTTGTAATACAGTTTCTTTATTTTTAATGTAAATGTGAGTCATTTGTAAAACAAATCAAATTTTTAACTAACCTTGTAGTTCATTAAAAAAAAACAAACCACATCAAATGACTGTTTTATGATTTTACATTCATTTTTTACAGTTGTTTTTTGTTATTTAAAAAAATAAAAATAAATAAATGTTTGTTTATTTTTTACTACCATTTGGTTCATTTTTACTACCATTGTTAGTCATTTTTTGAACATTAAAAAACAAATGACAATGTTAGTTGAATTTAATGAAATGTAAGTCGTCCTTTCTTTAAATGAAATTTCATTTGTTTTTGACTACAATTGCTGTCGTCTTTACCAACATAATTTCCTAAGTACATGTTTTTGCTGGAGGTGTGCATTAGGTTGGCACAAGGCTGTCGAATTTTTGGGGCTCCACAAGGCTGCCCCAGTTTCAATAGTACTCAGTAATGCTAGGTCCGAATTCCAGGACAATCGGTCAATATTTAGAGGTCGCTATAAATTAACGATTTTTCAGGGTCAGGCTGAAATTTAACAGAAATTAAAATTTTATATGGATATAGAAAATTTTTTGCACAGACTTATAATAAAACTTTTTTAAGTACTTTGGCCGTCTAAACAGGAATCTGAAGTCAAAACACTAAAATTAAACCAGCCTCCCAAAAAATTTAGACCTTGTGTATTTTAAGAAATATTTGGTTTAAAACTTTGGCCTATTTTCCATATATTTCTGGATCTATTGAATGGATTTGCTAGTTTGACCCCTCGTTTTATTTATTGAAGCCAATGTTATGAACATGCTTATAATATGTTAAATTTAAAAAAAAAAATATCTTAATGTTGTATAGGGTGGGGCGATTAGTATGGAAGGAAAAAAATCTTAAGTGGCGCTTCGCGTTTCTGATTCTTGGGATTGTACTGAGCAAAAAAATCCACTAGACCATACGTCTACGGTGAAAATCGAGCTTCCACATTTTGATTTTACGGCAAAAAAGCCCTATTTTGAAATTAAAAATTAACCCCTTAAACCCCACCCACAAATATGATTGATGCATTAGTATGCTAGACAATCTTCCAAAGAAGAGATTGATACCATAATCTTGGATAAGCTCCTCCTACTTCCTGAGATATGTCCCTCCCACACATTGTTACTTTCACAAAATACGGCTAAAAAGTCAAAATGTTGAAGCTCGATTTTCACCGTAGACGTATGGTCTAGTGAACTTTTTTGCTCAGTACAATCCCAAGAATCAGAAACGCGAAGCGCCCATTAAGATGTTCAAATCGCCCCACCCTAATGTTGTAGGTTCATTTCCAAAAAGATACCATTTTCACATTTATCGACATCGTTTTACTCAAATTACATTTAAATTTATGTAGTATTCAAATCCATGAAAATAAAACAAATTTTAAAGACATCTCCACAATATTGACCAATAAACTATTTTTGCCCGGGTAAGAGGGTTAGAAAAAGATTGGCCCATAACTAGAAAATGCGAGCGAACTTTAAAAAAGTTTAAACTCATCGGCAATACGTACCCTTGAATTAACTTTATTTTAACTCATTATTATTTTTTTTTTTAATTCTGCATTCTGATAAGATTATATAAGTATAGAGTGGGATGGGTCCGTTTCAATTTTCATGAATTTAGAGCTATAAAAGAGTGGGAATAGTATAACAATATGTAAATACACTGAAAAACAAGAATACACAGTCATATTTCTGACTGTGAATAAACAAATACAATAACCCTGAAACACTAGTAATTTCACGTAATATAATAGACAAAACCCAAAAGTCGCATTTGATAGCGACCTCTAAATTTCGTTCGATTGAGCCAATTTTTGATATAAATATATGTATATTTTAATAAATGGAACAAAACCAAGCTTGTAGGGAAATAATACGAATATACATTTATTTTTCCATACAAGCGTGAGACAGTCTAGTGTGCATGCATACCTATACCGAAAAAATATAAAACCGTTACCGTTAAGATACCGTTAACGGAAAAAATTTAAACTACTTTACCCTTAAAATACTGTTACAGAAATAACTGAAAAAACGTTATCCGTAAAATACCGTCACCGAAGTTACTCAAACACCGTTACCGCTAAAGTACCGTTACCGAAATAATTTAAAAACCGTTATCGCAAAAAAAAAAATAAAATGTTAACGAAATGAACTATCGATACCCCTAAAATATCGTTACCGAAATATAATAAAATAGCGGTACCCTTACCAATAATCGCATCGATTCGGTTACCATCCATGGTTTTTTCAAGAAGTTGATTTAATTTCGATGTAGGGAGTAAATTTTGTCACTCTTGTTTTATTTGTTGTATGTATTATTATTTTTTTTTTTTTTCAAAATGACATTGACGCCAAAAAATTAAAGTTTGTTTTTGATTACCAGTGGGACAAAAACCAAATATAACCACAAATAAATTTATAAAATTAAAAAAAAAATGACTGTCATAACTACTAAATGACAAACTGACTGACTTTGACAATTTGGTAATCGATTTAATGTAAAAAAAAAACAAATAAACTGAAAAAATTTATAATTGACAACCCCCAGACGATATAAAAAAAAAAATATAATATCGTGAATTCATTTGACATTTCATACATGTTCTTTTACTGTCAGATCTTCGAAAGAATTTATTTCTTAATTTAATATCAAAGTTTTGAAATGAGTTTTGATTAAAAAATTCAAAAAATAAATTCAAATCGAACTAAATTAAATTTACAGATATAAAGTTTAATAAAATTTGATGGCATTTTATTGGTTTTTTGTGTCAAAATAAAAAAAAAAATCTTCAAATCTTAGAATATTCGATAATTAATAATTCATTCTTTAAATTTCTGCCTTTTCAAAAAAAAAAAAAAAAAAAAATACTAAAAAGGGCGTCATTGTCATCAATTGAATTAATATTTTCTTCTTTTTTTTTAAATGTTATTTTTTTTTTTTTTATTTAATTAAATTGAATGTCAATATTGCGTGATTTTGTCAGTTTCTCTGCTGTTGCTAGTTTAAATTTATATTATTTTTATAAGATTTTTTTTTTTGTTTGTTCTTAATGAACCATATTTCTCTAGTGGGCATTGTGCCCAAATTTTATGATGAAATGATATATTTATTTTGTATTTACAAGAAATCCTGACCTACTACACCGTGTTTTTTTTTTGTATATTGTAGACTATTTGTTGTGGATTTGTGATAAAAACATGCCAACGAAAGTTGTTGATGTGTAATTTCTTTAAAAATTCCAACGCATTTGATAATGATTCATATGAAATTTTTGAAGAATTAGAATTGATATCACTCGTACTTAAATAACATAAACACAAGAGGAACTACTCATCTAGTTAAATAAATATGACAGATGTCGTACAAATATGCTGCTATATCATTATATTATTATTATTTGTTTTTTTTTTAACATGACAATTGTAGCGAAAAGGCCCATCTGTTAAAATTACAAAAATTTACTCAATAAAGAAGTGGGCGTTCTGATTTTTATAACATCAGTATTTGAAATAACAACGGAAACTTCCTCGAAAGATTTCTTTATTATTGTTTTTTTTTTCAATTTTTAGTTATTTTATTTTTATTACGGCAGCTGAATGAAGTTTTTCCCTACAACCAGAGATAAAATAACAACTAAATAATTTTTACTATTTAGAAATGTTCTTTTTTGCATAAATTGTGTAATTCAGCTAAGTAAAAGTATTTAAATTGTTAATCATGAGTTGTAAATCTAACGAAACAGCGTTTATTGTCAAATTCAGCTGGCTGAATTAAGTTCTTACCAAATAAGAAGCCTCAACAAACGTTTTTAATTATTGATTTGTACATAAATTATCATGTTGTGTAATTCAGCTAAGTAAAAGTGTTTTAGTTTTTATTAATAAGTTCTAAATAGGTCAAAAATTCTTTTATTGAAAAATATAGCTAGCTGAATTGAGGCTTTAATAAATAGCAAACCTCAGAAAGCATTTATAACCATTACTTTTTGTATTATGTACTAAAATATGCAAATTCAGCACAACTTACATTTTCTTGCTATACAGGGTGATTCAGTCACGACCCGCCGAATTTCCCCAGCGTATTCCTTGGCTCATTTCATGAAAATATGCCCACTGCGACCATCCCCGAAAATGCAAGTGTGCGGGTCGTGACTGAATCACCCTGTATATGTATTAGTTTTTATGCCTGCATCCATCACATTTAATATATTTTTGACAATATATCAGTTTTTTCATATTAAATTGCGTTATTCAGGTACGCAATAAAGTTTTAAATTTGTTTAATGAGTTAGAAGTTAATTGAAAACCTTTGCAACACCTATTATTGCCACATTCAGCCAGCTGAATTAAGATTTTATTACATTTAAAATCTAGAAACATGTTTTAAAACGTACCTGTTTTTCTTAACATAACCGTTCATCATTATCTTTTCTAACTGTTGTTTTAAATGATCAAACTTTCCCTAATAATTGAAATATAATCTATCTAATTTTTAAGTAAATTTTGTTATAATTGTAGATGAATATAAATTGTTTCCGCACTTTAAATAAAAATATTTGAATTTGAATGTGTCGAAAACTCTTTAGTTAAGTAGGTAACACTCTTTATTATCAAATTCAGCTAGCTGAATTTAGATTTTAGTAACAAGAAAATCAACATTAACATCAAATAGCCTGATTCAGTTAACAAGGGAGGTATCCCGATCAGAACTTTCAGATTTTAATGAACTTTAGATATGTTGTAAAGGAGCAAACAAAAAGAGGCACGTATTTGTTTTTAGCTGCAAAATCTCACGTTTAAGGGTTAAACAGTAGTGTTAAAAAATCATTTGTTTTCGTATGAAAACTTGACTTTAACTTACGAAAACTAGACTTGTTGGAACGCAGATTTGAGGTAGTTTTGAATTATTTGAAATATAGGGGAAACAGGCTCTTCGGAAAAAGTCTCATACAAACCGTACGGGTTCGAATATCGGAAAAAGCTCAGACACCTCCTTTTCTAAATTAAATAGACATTGCTATACATTAGTTTTAGCTCAATACAACTAAAACTTTTTAATAAAACGCTAGATTTAATGATAATCGAAACTAATTTTTTTGAATAACAAAAATACTTAAAAGGCATAATTTGTACACCAGTGAATGTGTCTTCAAAAACCTTTCAGTTGATATAACATTTGTCTATAGTTACTTTTAATAGAACGAAATAAACCAAAAATTTGGTAATTTTTGACCCCAATTTGTAACGCCTAAACATGAGATTGGGCAGATTAAAAAAAAAAAACGGGTTCTTTAAATTTCAATTCTCAACAACATATCCATATATAAGATCTGCCGGTCCCAGTTGGGATATCTCACTGTAAGTAAAAATGTTTTATGCGAACAAAATACATTTTCTGTATTGCTGAATTTGATTTAAATATGCCTGGCTAAATATGCGTTTTAATGGTCATTTATATTTTAAATGAATTTAAGTGCAGTTTTCCCAACTGAAGATAATTATTTTATGCTCATATTCTGCTTATTTACAAATATATTTTTGACAATTTAACAAGAGTTTTCACTTTAAAGTTAGTAGCTCTGCTATGCAAAATTGTTAACATTTTTGCTTACGGTTTGTATGTATGCCGCATATGCCTTAGTTAGATTTATAACACAATTTGTAGCCACATTCAGCTAGCTGAATTTAGATGTTAATAACAAAAACAAGTTTTAAATTAAATCTTGGTTATCATTGTTTATTGTGAATAAAAATATGCTAAAATATATTTGATATATATTTGATATATATTTATTATATTTAAACATAACTCTTATAGCTGAATATGATCTTCTAGGCTAAGATTCGGCGAAAACAAATCTAACATATTTTTTTTGCGATTTATCGAATTATCGAACTCAGCTGTTTATGAATTGTAAATTAGTTAAAATGTTCAAGTCAACTTTGTAATATCTTTGTAATTTTATTCTCACATACAACTTGCTGAATCTAAATTTTATTTAATCTAATAATCTAATTATCAATTTTTAATTTTGTTTTAAAATATACAAATTCAGCTGGTAAAAAAATATATTTCTTTACATTTTAAAATAAATACTGCATAATTCAGCTTTGTCAAAGTGCTAAAATCTTTGTTTGGAAACTGTAATTAAGTTGAAATTTTTCCATCTCGCGAACTGAAAACGAAGTATTTTTGACAATTTATCGGTATTTTTTACACCAAATACAGTAGTTCAGCTGAGTGCTAATTTTTGTCTGCGAACTGTAAATAACTTAAAAATTCTGTAATTAAATTTATAATATTGTTTATTGTCACATTCAGCTACCTGAATCTAAATTTTATTTAACAAAACATTTTAAATCTAATAATCTAATTAACCATATTTTAGTTTGGTTTGAAATATGGTATAAATTATTATTTTAACTTAATGAAATTTTTTAATAATTATTGCATACATCAGCTGAGACAAACTGTTTTAATTTTTGTTTATAAACTTTAAATAAGTTGAAATTTTAAAGTTAACTTTTTAATGCATTTTTTAAATTAACATTTTAATAGACAAAAGCCTACAGAATACTTTAAAATTATAAATTATGTATGGTTTGGATTAAAAGAACAAAATTCAGATGCATCAATAAAATTGTCTGCCTGAGACTAATAAATGATTTCATGATATTCGTGGATTTAGTAATAAATATTGTATAATTCAGCTACACAAAGTACTAAAATTTTTGTTTTTTAGCTGTAAACAGGTTGAAATTTTTAAATCAACAGTATAACACTTTTTTGGCACATTCAGCTAGCTGAATTAACATTTCAATACACAAAAAGTATCAGAATATTATAAAATTATAAATTTTGTATGTTTTTGATTAAAATAAGAAAATTCAGCTGCATTAATCAAATTATTTGTCTGTTATTATTAGATGGTTTTATAAAATTGATGGATTTACTAATAAATATAAATTTAATAAAAATTATATCAAACTTGTAAAAATTACAAAGTACGGCCTTGTTTACTCCCCCTTTACATCTTGTTTTTAAACAAAACAAAACAAGTGTGAAATAAAAAGGAGAATAAAAACAAAAAGGGTGTATTGTATATCTACCAAAGGTAGAGCTTGTACATAACGAACAAGTTTTCAATTTATTTTTCATCAATGGTGATAATCTTTAACTTCGAGCTCATATATTAGCTCTCATTTAGTGGGAAACCTAGGTTATATAAATGTTTGATGTTTTGCATGGGATTGTCACTTCTTTCAAAACGTGTTGTATGACGGGAACCTAGAAAATTCCCGAAATAGATCTATCAACACATTCCTGAAAGTCAACTTGAATAATTTTAATTTTCACTATATTTACAATAATTCAGCTAAACAAAATTTATAAACTGTAAAGAAGTTGACATTTTCTAGTTCACTTTTTTATGCATTTTTTTGCCACATTCAGCTAGCTGAATTAACATTTTAATAAACAATAACCCCTAAAATACTTTCAAATTATATATTTTTTTATGTTTTGGATTTAAATTATAAAATTCAGCTGCATCAATAAAGCTATCTTTCTGATATTAATAAATGGTTTCATATAATCGAAGACATATCGTTAATCAACTAAAGTTTACGTTAAATAATGAAAAAATGTTCCTAAAGTTAAATTATTTTATTAGAATTAGAATCTCTAAATGGTCTTTGTATAATTTTTTTAAATGTTTTAATCGCCTTTTATTTTCTTTTTCGTTACAGGTAATAACATGAAGATATATTTCAACAACTGGTATGACTTTTTAAAACAATATTTTTAGAAATTTGAAAAAAAGGCATCTCCCGATCTAAATTATTGAAGGTTTTTTAAATTTAGTTTCAATTAGTGGGTACTGTTTTGTAACACCATTTCTTAGATCTGTTAACACTTTTCCTATACCAATTGTCACCCTTAGTTTTTCAATCCATAAATCTTATAATCCTTTTAATAATATTTTTACTTCCTAAAACTATCACAATCTCACAGAGAATTGTATATTTTTCACACCTTATGGTGTGATTATTGTAACAATTGTTTTTGGCGCCTAGTAAATCCCAACAATCAACACAGCACAAAAAAATTACAACGTAGTATACGTAATTGCAGCTAAAAATCCAGGTTGTCTTTTTCCATTTTTCCAATCTTATCTCATAGTTATATGAAGGTACTACTTAAACCTCATTCTTGTGTTTTTATAGTGTGTTTACACACTGAACAGAATTACATTCAATCCATATCAAACCAAATAGAAAAACTTATTGTAAGCAGTTTTTCTGTTTGTAACATTACAAAACATATTATGACTTATTTTTGTGTTCTCTTTATGTCAACAATTTAGAGATGTGTTCATGGATCGGTATGGCCCTGGTATCGACATGTACTAAGAACAAACCTATTGAACAATTTACAATTCATACATGTGCATACATGTTCATTCATTGATTTTTTTGTTCAAAATAGTGCTGAACATAAAAATAAACGTACTCACAATGGAAGGTAACCCAAGCGTTGGGCGCCAAATTTAACGAATATATATATCAAATACGATTTTGCAGTAAACGAGTTTAAAGTTTTCAATGCATATCTGCTTTTTCTATTTATTTGGTCACGTTTTTTATAAATAGGGGGTTTTAATGTAGAGAGACCCGTGAGTATCACAGTTTCTCTATGAAGTATATACTCTTTGCACCCACTTTAAAGAAAAAATAAAATATATTATCATCTATCTCGAAAAGTATACATGATATTAATATGAAATTTTTACACAATATAAAGCATGATATAAATCTGCATCATGAACTCAAAAATCGCATTTTTTTTGACTTATGACAGTCTTAAAGTAAGTGAAGATATCACTTAGAATACTATGTAGGTAAAGACCACTACAAATGTATTTAAAAACAAATGAAATTTCACTTAAAGTAAGGACGACTTATATTTCAGTAACTTCAACTAATATTGTCATTTGTATTTTAATGTTCAAAAAATTAACCACAATTGTAGTAAAAATGATGCAGTAAAAAGTAAAAAATATTAATTTGTTGTATTTTTTTAAATAAAAGACACTACTGTAAAAAATGAACGTAAAATCATAAAACAGTAATTTGACGTGGTTTGTTTTTTTAAATGAACTACAAGGTTAGTAAAAAAGTTAATTTGTTCTACAAATGACTGACATTTACCTTAAAAGTAAAGAAACTGTATTACAACCCCAACAACGACATATTTTAAAATCAGAAGTTCCCTGAGTGTACCTGATAGAACCCTTTTTCAGGCTTATTTGAAGGTTTATGGATAAATAATTAAAACTACATCATATTTCTTTTAAGAAGAGCTAGTTATTGGTAATAAAGTATTGCTGGATCAATACAAATTTCAAAATGTATTATTAGCTTTATTTGCTACACAATTCAGCCAGAATAATTCTCTTTTAGAAGTCAGTATATTTTATTTTGTTTAGCCCTTAAAATTTAAATAAAATTGATATCTGACCCGTGGTTTACCTTCCTTGGTACTTTAACTTAAATATTATTCTTTTCTTTAAACGTTTAGGTATCTTGACTGACGACTTGTCTTGACTGTTTATGTGATTTGTCACACTTGAGTTACAATATAGAAGAGGATGATTTAACAGAAAAAATTTAAATCACATAATAGTGGAATGGTTGCTTCAAAATTTTTATTAGTGTTAAAACTGAAATAAAAAAAAAATAATATGAAAAGTTTAACGTTCTGACTCAATATTGATTTTAGAAAAATGTAGTGTTTATTGACATAAAACTTATACGTGTTAAAGAGATTGTGAGTCAATTTTGTTGATTTAGTTACAACTTTAACGCTGAATTTAGGTTAATTTAAGTTACAGTTCGTAAAATTATTTTAAAACAATTTTCGATCAAAATTTCTACAAATTATATATATTAGATTAAAAAGCTGTTAAAAATACTAAGCAACGGAAAGTTTTTTTCTGCTTAAAATATTTTTTTTTAAATAACCCATTTGTAGGTCAAAACAATCCTTCTCGAAAAAAAAAAATTATTTAGAGAAAATCACGGTGCGCCTGAGCCAATTTAAATAAAAGTTGCGTGTTACTCCAGTCTGAAAATGGATTCTGTTTCTAGATGGCCTAAGAACTATTTTCATACAAAAACGGAAAAAATCTAGGTGACGCTTTTTTCGCGGCCAATAAAAATTTTTAAAATTTGACTTGTCTTTAGTTTAGGAGCCTCTCACCGATTTTGATAAAAAACTAAGGAACGATTCAGATACGTAAGCTGATTCAAGAATTTATATTTTTTTTATAAGACACGCTCCCTTTGGAGGCGAAAAGGCTTAAACAGAGTATATAAACTATAAACAGGGTTTCGAAGCTATTGAATGTCGCTGGGAAAAGTGGATCGAGCTAAAAGAAGATTATGTTGAGAAAATTTTTCCCAAATTTGTTGTGTTTTCTTTTGTCGGTTAATTTTGGGACCGCCCTCGTATATTCAAGTGTGTGCATTAACGAAAATTTAGGTAATATTTACATATATACTCATTAGGGCGGGTCGATTTAAAAATCGCTCAACGTACAAGGAAAATCGTATTCTCGGGATCAAAATAAGAAACTTTGCCGAAGGAACCATACCTCTAAAACGAATTCTGATGTCCCGATTTTTGACCCGTAGGGTCAAATTTTTAAAAATCCCACTTTGACCCATTTAGAGTGACCCAATCGAATCCAACCCAATCGAATATAATTTATACATTCTTCTGCTAGAGCGTCTTCCGGAGAAGAAATAGAGACCCTAATCTTGTAAAGACTCCTCCTACTTTCTGAAATATCTCTATCCCGAGATTTGTACATTTTGCTATAAAAACACGGTTAAAAAAACCCTCTTTCAACTTAAATTTGAATCCCTTAACGGTCACCTAGAATGATGATTTAGGCATTAATCTGCTAGCGCGTCTCCCGGTGAAGAGATAGCTCCCATAATCTTGGAGGAGATTCCTCCTAATTTCTGAAATATCAAAGTGGGCTTTTTCAAAATTTGACCCTACGGTTCAAAAGTCGGGACATCAAAATTCGTTTTAGAGGTATGGTTCCTTCGGCAAAGTTTCTTATTTTGATCCCTAGAATACGATTTTTCTTGTACGTTGAGCGATTTTTTTGCCTCCCTACAAATCGACCCGCCGTAATACTCATACATGTCCATACATTTCCATACTTGTTCATATGTGTACATTAACGAAAATTGTGTTAATATTTACATATATGATCACATATGAACTCATATGAACATATATAAATCCTAATGGTGTATGACCCAGAATGACTCCATAAATGTGTATTAATGATTTCATACATGTTCATAAATGGATGCATATATGCTGATTTTTACCCGGGAAGATACATAAGTATTTAGAGTCAAATAAAAGCTTTAAAATAAAATATATTTTTGTCCCTACTCATCATTTTAGAACTGGATTCCTCAGAATCTATTCATGGAACCGGTTCTGCAACAAGTTCCAGGGATTCAAAATGTAAGGTTTCGCTGTCCCAGAACCAGTTCTATAACTGGTTATATAACCGGTTTTAAAGCAACGTCTTCTTGTTTGGAATCGGTTCTATAATATAAATTAGAACCATTATAATGCCGTATAAGTTGTTCTACAGTCAGTTATTCGGATTACTGGGTGTGTCGCTTAATTTTTGTGTAAAGGGTAATCCAAAATTCTGACAACTTTTGGTTTTTCAGTTATAAAAAGCGTAAAAATAATTATTATGCACAATTTCATTAAAATCGATTTGAGGCTATTTATCGATTTGTGAGCTTACAAAACTGTATAATTCAGCTAATTAAAAATATTTTAATATTTGTTTATGAGCTGTAAATATATACAAGTTTCTTAATTTAACTATTAAACAACTTTTATTTCCACATTCAGCTAGCTGAATTTGGACAATATGAAATAAAAAGTATAGGAAACCCATTTTAATTAATTGCTTTCTTATTTAAGTTAAAAATATGCATATTTAGCTGAGTGCAAAGTATATTTTTTATCATATATTTTCAATCTGAATATATTTTTTTTTATTTTAGTATCTAGCTTATTTTTACTCAAATACTTCTTTAATGTTTGTCTGCTATCCAAATTGTGTAATTCAGCTGGGTAAAAATGTTTTAAATTTTGATTACTCGTTGTAAATATGCTAGAATTGCTTTAATTACCTTTGCAACAACTTTGGTTGTCACATTCAGCAAGCTACATATAGATACAATAAATTTAAAATCTAAGAACACGGTTTAAATGATTCAGCTAGTTAAAATATATATTTTGTATATCTAAAGTAAAATTGTATGTAAGTCTCGGGTTTACAAATAATTGATGATTCAGCACATTTTAACTATTTGTCGATTTGGCAGCTATTCAAATTGTACAATTCAGCTATGTTAAATGTTTTCATTTTTATTTAGGGGTTGTGAATACGCTGGAAATTCGTTACTTAATTTCGTAAAACCTTTTGTTGCCACATTCAGCTAGCTGAATTTGGCTTATAGTGAATATTAAATCTAAAAACACGGATTAAATGATTTGTTTAACTTAATTACTATATCTTAACTACATATTATTGTAATTTTCAAGCTTTATTTGAAATTTAATTCTTGTATACAGCTTATTTTTGATCAAACACATTTTTTATTACTTATCGATTTGTCAGCTAACCAAATTGTGTAATTCAGATATGAAAAAATGTTTTAAATTAAATGTTTTAATGTAAATATGCCTAAAATTCTTTGATTAACCTGGTAATACCTTTTGTTGTCATATTCAGCAGGCTAAATTAATATATAAATAATTAGAAAATCTAAAAGCATTAAAAAAATCATATTCAGATAGGAGGGAAATATAATTTTTAAATCTAATTTACATTTTATTGTAATTTGTCAATCTGACTATTAAGTTTTTATTTTCGTATAAAACGTATTTGTGATCAAAAACATTTATTACTATTTATCGATTTGTCAGCTAACCAAATTCTGTAATTCAGCTAAGGAAAAATGTTTTATTTTATGAATAAGGGGTGTAAATATGTTTGAAATTCTTTGGTTAACCTTGTGTTACCTTTTGTTTTCACATATTCAGATGGGTAAGCAATAAATTTTTTATTTCTAAATTTGATTTTTGCGTATTTTTTAAGCTGAATATAAGTTTTTATTCCTGTATACAATCATCAATCATATTTATTTACTATTTATCGGTTTGTCAGCTAAGCGCCTATGCAAAAATGTGGTAACTTATGATTATAGGGTGTAAATATGAATGAAATCCGGTATTTAACCTTGTAATATCTTTTTGTCTCATTCAGCTGGCTGAATTCAGATTTAGTTCCAAAACAATGTGAAATCTAAAAATTCAATCCCTGATTTTTAGTTATGACTTTAAATTGCTCATTTACCTCGAAGATGTTCTTTGTTAAAGCTCTTCCTATTCTGGAGGCTCTAGCTTTTCTAAAACTTCGGGTTCTGATGAGATTTTTAGTCACATCGAAATACTCGTATCAACCTAGCTAATATGTTTGATTTGCTTTATTTTTGTAAATATACGGAATGTACGCTCGTTATAAATTAAAAATAACATAAAAATAATCTCGATGTATATAAAAACAAAAAACTAATAAAACTGTGAGAAATATATTATGTTTATTTTAAATATATTTTAAATTAATTCTGGCTGAATAAAAGTTTTATGCTCCAATCTATCGAACTTAAAGTCGAACATATTTGTGACAGTTATTGTGTTTTTCTCGCATCAAATTCTCCAATTCATTCTAATTTATACATTGTAAATGAGGGCAAAATTCTATATATAATTTTGTATCATTTTTAAATTTAGAAAAAATCGTAATAAAATTTAATCATTCACCTATATGATCATTCAAACATATAATCCTAAGGAATTTCTGTTAAATTACCAACATATTCTTTTAGCGTATTAGTTTTTAAAATGTTTGCTTCCAAATCCCTTTCAATGTAATTTTATTGATAATTTTTTTATATTTAATATATTTGATATAAAGCGTCTGAATCCCTTCTTATTTATCTCACACATTTGATTCAATTAATATTGTAGTCCTCTAGTTTTTTTAAACTCAAAGAAATTCTCTTAATTATGTCTTCCTGAATAAAAAAAAAAGAAAACACTCCCAACATAAACTTTACAAGTGTTGATTGATTTATTACATGAAAAGTTTTCAATTCATTATGAATAACCGATTAAAAAAAACTGATATGGAGCTTTGTTTATTTTTATCTAATTTAATATGACCCAATAATTCATTATATAAAATTATATCCGAAAAATGGCCAGATTAAATTGCATCAATTTACATCTAATTGTACTATATTAGATTAATTTAGATCCGATTAGAACTGATCCAATTTTATTAAATTATACGTTAAACTTTAAAATTATATATAATTTAATATAATTGGAAAATATATGGTCTATATATTATTTTAAATATAATTATCGTATGGTTTCCTTCAATTTTAAATACATTAATATTTGGTCTTCTGATAAAAACTCGCATATAACTTGTAAACCTGGTAAATATTTATTTACCATTTCTTGTTATATTTATTTACAATTTCTCTTGAAATCAAGAACATTTCAAATAAACTAAAGTTTTCTATTTGAACATTTTAAGTGCCATTACGAATATTCCAATTGAAATTAATATTTTGCTTAAAATTTTTTCATTTTAAAATAGTTAATTACAATTTATTTTATAGTTTCTGAAAGTTCTAATTTTTAATTTCAGAACAATATATTAAACTTTCTGCTAATATTTCAAATAGAAAAAACAAGAAGAAAAAAACATTGTTAGACATTTAAAAAAATTGGGTTATAAACCTAATAGTTTTAATCAAAGAATGATAAAATTTTGTGGTGAAATGAAGTTCGATGCAAATCTTTCTAATCATTAAACGGCGCTTTTAAATTTATTTTGACCACTAACTCAATGAGAATTTCTTGTTTTCATCTAGAAGCGCTATTTAACATTTGAAATAATAAAGAAAAAACATCAAAAAAACTACCGCTTTTTAAATCTTTACAAAATTAAACACTTCAGAATCGATGTAAAACAAAATTCCAATATATCATATATTACACAGTGTAACACAAAAAAATATAACCTTATACGGACACCACTACGTGGTAAAAGACCAAAAAAAAAGACCCGTGTCTCCCAGTTTTTCCCTAAGTCATGCACTTTTTTTCATGGGCCCCCAAAGATTTGGGGCCTCGGTGTATTTTTTGCAAAAAAGTGATAATTTTCTCAGTCTCATATCTTGGAAACCGTTCGGAATTTTGATTTTTAGGTTAGGTTAGGTCGAAAAGAGGATTCGGAGAAGGGAAAATACTTCCCTAATTCGACTCAAGTCCCTGAGGACTTACACTTAAGCCAGAATTTCGGCTTGTTGTGCGCTCTAAACAATCGGTTCTATGTCACCTTTCTACCCCAGGAACTCCGTCGCACTGACGAAACTCCTCCACTTTTTCCATCATATGCCCCTAAGATCCCCCAATGTGGATATTGGTTCACTGGATATTATTTCGACCCGGATCCCGGCAAATGCCAGGCATTCACAGAGATAGTGTTCCAAGGTCTCCTCGTCCTCCCCACAGGCCCTGCATACTTCCGAGTCCGCCCTACCAATACGGTGGAGATGGGCCCTAAGTGTCGAGTGTCCCGAGAGGATTTCCATCAAAAGACTCAGTTCCTTCCTACTGAGTTTCAGAATTTCCCTCGTCTTGTCCTTGTCCGGTTTGCTCCAGAGAATATTTGTAGTACTGCCAACACCCGCATTTTCCAAGATGGTCCTATGCATGGTGTCAGCCCAATCCACCAGCTCCGCCTTGAGAGCTCGAAAAGGTTTAGCGTTCCCCAAAGTGACTAATTCCAGGGAAGATCCTCCCCTAGCCAAATCATTAGCCACTTCGTTCCCCTCTATACCTCAGTGTCCCGGCACCCATATAATCTCAATGCGTCCCCGTGCAGAGAAATCGTTAATATCCCCTTTACACCTGAGTATCGTCATTGATCCCACATAGTCCGTAGATAAAGCCCGGATAGCCGCTTGGCTATCCGTGAAAATCACAATATCACCGGTTAAGCCCATGAAATTCACCTGCTGATTTACTCTATTAGGCAAAGTTGTAGCTCTTGTCATAAGGAACATATAAAATCATAAAAAATCTTCAAGATCAAAATCGCAAAAAACTTAAAAAAATCGATTTTTTTTTACCTTTTTCCCCCTGTTCAGGTTCATAGGTAGCAAACCGTTCAAAATTCAAGGATACAATCAACTACAAAATGTACCTAAGATCTTTATAAACAACTTTCTAGAACATATGAACTTCCTAGGAATGATTCTTAACACCGTTTAGGTAGCTCTTAGGTAGCCGCAAAAGTAAGATACTATGCTGTCTATTACAAAAATAAAAAAAAGAATATTCGTAATAATTATTACACACAGAGAAAGAAAGTGACAACCAAATTGAAAAGTGTATTTTAATGATAACAACTTATAAAATCAGTTACTACAACGATATTTACAGTAGATTTCTGAATATGTTGCGTGTTGCAACTAAAATTCAGTTAAATTAATCGAACTTAGTTGTGAAAATTAATGTTCAGTTGTACCAACCGTCTGAAATTCATAATAACCGAATTCGAGGCGTATTAACCGAATTTCAGTTGGCAAATAACTAAATTTTTCTCTGTGTGTACGCTTAACATTAAATTAAGCGATATAAAATTAGATATGAAATCATGCTAATTAATATATAACATATGTAGTACTAGATGCCACATCTACTGTGATATCAAGCGATATATATTAAGATATTAACATGTATTTGACCATATAAAAAATTTTCGTAATACCAAATCCAAGATACAATTATGTATGATCATATACGCCATTACATATAAACATTTTAAGCCATAAATATCTATATGTTTTTATACAATATTATATTAAATAAGATATAATTAATAATACAATTTAAATGGAAAATCACTGATGACTCCTGTCCATAAAAGAGGCAGAAACTAGTCAAGTCTGATTTAAAAATTAATAGTGTAATTTTTAGAGAAAAACGTCTTTTCTTCTTCTTAACCTCAACATTTCTAGATATAATTTTATATGAACGTTTTTACTCGGGTACATATACAAATAAAAAAAAAATTACTTCATAAATTTCGCATAATCTCATATAAAAAGACAAAAAAATAAATAAATTTTAAATGCAATCTTATATTTTTCAAAAGTTTATTTTCTTTTCAAAAACCAAAAATTACAGTAGCGCATTAGTGTCAACATCATAATAATAAACCACAAACAACCACAATTTCTATAAAAAAAAAAAAAATACCTATTCGGTGGGTACATCATTAACATTTTGCCATGGGCTGCTTAAATTAATGAATGCAGTCTGTTTAGGATTAAAAATGAAATCAAAATAAAAAAGATGCACGTGTCTTATTTATAACATAATGCACTTCTTTTCGTACCTATAGATATATTTCCCTATTCAAAATTTTCATACCCCCCCCAAAAAAAAACAATATAAAGATGTTTTTGAAAAGAAATGAATTTCTTTTTTAAGTAGATACAGTCAAAGAAAAAGCTTTATCATTTTTATGAAAAACTTCATTGTTTTTAGCTCAATGAAACATTTAATAAATATAAAGAAGCTTGTCATAATTTTGAACTTTTATGAAAAAGCTTCATCATGCTTATGAAGTGTTACATTGGGCTAAAATCAATGCAGTTTTTCATCATGCTTATGAAGCTTTACATAAATATGAAGAAGTTTCATAGCTTTTCATAAAATGTTTCATAAATGAAATGTTTGCAAATGACGTCTTATAAATATGATGAAAGAAATTCATAAATTTTTATGAAATGAAAAACAGTTTTTAGTAGCGTACACACACAATAAAGGCTACACAGTAGGGTGTCCCAAAAACACTTTTGTTGAGCTACTCACAAAGGTACCTGAAATAATGTATGTATTGACAAAATTTCAACATCCTACGACTACACTCAGGGAAAAAGCTGCTTCATCATATTTAGAAAAGCTTCATTGATTAACGTCCAATGTAACACTTTATAAATCATAAATATGATGATGAAGTTTCATAACTTTATATGAAGTGCTTAATAAATATTATGAAATATTTCATAAATAGAATGATGCTGATTCATTAAATAATGTATCTTAAACCACTATAACTTTAAGACTGCGTGGTCAATAAATTTGACAGAAAAAAGACACTTTTTAATATGTTTGCATGTAATTATATATACGTTTACAATTATTGAAATTTTCAAGCCCAAACAAAGATATATTTGCAATTTTAAAATTTTTAGATATTATGTTTGGGACATGCAAACATACTTATAATAAACATATATATATATTTGCATCCAAACATATATATGTTTGCCGGCAGACGTTTTTCATTAGTTCCAAATATATATATTTTTACAGGCAAACATAATTATATTTGCAAGCATACATAATATATTATATTAAAAAGTCTCGGTTCACACACGGCAATTTTACGTGCGCAATTCTTGAGTTTATAGAAGAGGGAGGGAAAGAGAATGATAGGGGGTACAGACTTGCCCGTACTCCAATTCCGTTTTGTTTTGTCATCCGCAATTTTCAACACTGCAGGTTAATATACGAAAATTGCTGAAACAAACAAATTGCTCAAGTAAAATTGTCGTGTGTGAACCAGGACAAACATGGAAAACGGAAATGTTTTCCAAACAAATGTGTATTACCAACATTTATATTTCCTGCGGGGTGTTTTTTTCAGTGTGTATATCAATTCGATAGGAAGGAAAACAAATTTAAGATTTTGGTTTGAAATCGCCAACACAAACGATAGCGTTACAACGCCTTCCAGTAGTCGTAGAATGTTGAATTTTTGCTAATATATTATGATCGACACACTCTTTTAATAATATTTTAGGTACCTAAGCTTGTACGATTTACTTTGGGATTCCCATACGATTTTAGGACACTACTACACAGCCAATGAAGAAAATTTATTTTTAATACATTATTTTTAAAACCCAATATTTTTGCAACTGTTGTTCAGAATATATCAATTAAAACACAGAATTTTAAATTGAAATTCAAAAAATATCAATTGTAATTCAGTTTTTTAAAATTTAGAAAACATAAATAGAGTTAGGAATTTTCATTTGAAATTTAAATTTCATTTAATTGAGATTAAGAACTTCCATTTCCACTGAAATTTAGAAAAACTAAAAATAGAATATTTGTGTTTGTTAGTGTTAGTGTTGGTCACTTCTGAGTACAATATACCATAACAGAAAAAGCTAATAGGAAAGAAAACTGCAATTTAGCTGCATTAGATTCGAGGCCATACTTGAGTGTGATCGCTAAACGGTCATGACTTTTTATTGTTACGTTTGTAATATAAGATGAGCGCAGGTTTGATTCTTACAGCCGCAGGTTGTTGAAAAATTTATCTTATAGAGACAATCTGACAATTATAAATACAAAAATAAAAATACAATTTAAATGGCAAATCCTGTCCATAAAAAGAGGCAGAAACTAGTCTAGTCTGATTTAAAATATAATAGTGTTTATAATTTTTGGGGAAAAACGTTTATTCTTCTTCTTAACCTCAACATTTCTAAATTAAATTTATATTCGCAAAATTTCATGCAAAATTTTGAACACCTCAACTGATTAGAATTTTTTTTTTTTTTTTATACAGAGAAGCAACACTCAGGAAACTTTTCCTATTAATTAATGTGTTGCTTTCTTTGGAAAGGGGATAGTGGAGAGATGAAAGGTGGTGAAAGATTAACAAACATGGCAACACTGTAATTGCGCGAGATAATAAGTCTTAGAACAGTTTTTGCTCGCCGCCTGATGTAGAGTTGGCGAATTTATTGAAGCTTTTTGTTTCATAGCCCTGATTCATTATTTTACTTCGGTGGGGTTAAGTGCTATGAGAACACCGAAGGCGTTCGCAGCGATACATATAAGTAATATAAAACTCATACATATTATTTTTCAAAATTGATGTTGTCGTCATCGGGAATCGAACCCGGGACCATCTGTGTAACAGTCAATTGATGTTATGATAGTTTCTGAATTAAATATAGAAAATTTAAATTACAAATTACATTTTCTTTATTTCAAAAGAAAATTCTTAATTTCTATTGATGATTTCTAAATTTCAATTGGAAATTCTGAATTTTAATTGCTAGGAAAACTATAGAAATATATTCCACACGGTTTATGAACCTTTTTTTATGAAATTATGAAGATTTATGAAACATTTGACATACATTTTTATGAAACTCTCCATCATATCTATGAAAACTTCATAATTATGATGAATAATTGATGAAAAACTATTTATAAAACAGTTTCATCAATATGGTAAAGCTTTTTTCGTTGAGTGTATAAAGTATACAATTTCTTTATAAAGAATATTTTTCTCTGTTCAATTTTAATTATTTGTAGCTGTCAATTATGTTCCAAAAATTGAAGAAATAATTATGTTTGTGTCTTTTATAATTGGCATATTGTTTAATTTTATTTGAGTAGAAAAATAAATTGTGTTTTCTGCTTTTTTTTTATAATTTTTTATTATAATACGGAAATCTTTAAGTACGTGTAATTCGTTGATAACATTTGTCTATAATATGAGAGTTTATTTGGGTGCATATTGTGGATGCAATAAAATAGAGTGTCTATCTGTTTTGGCTTTACACCACATTCAATTATACGGGTTCCCTTATAATTTTTATTGTTATTCAAGTGATGGTCTACCCGGGTACGTCAGGCAGTGTTTTGATTTAATTGGAATTATTATGTACAACAAATAATCTATTCCATGTGTTTATTTTATTTGTATTTTTCTGTTTTTTTTTCTAATAATGGATTAAATATATTCTCATACGGGTGAAGTGGGAAATAAAACATAACGAAAAAATTAAATTTTTGATGCTGCTTTTAACAACCCAAACTAAAAATTGCAGATGCTCTAAAAAAATGTTAACTAAAATTAAGTTCACACGTAACTAAAATTCTTTGTATTCTTGAATTTAGTTAATTTTTCTTAGCACAAAATTGCTTGAAAATTTATAAAAATAAGTTTTGTTTAACTAAGTTTAAAATAAAATTTTAAAATTTGAAGCAATTCTAAAAGTTTTCTTTTTATAAGGTAAGGAAACCCCTGTCAGTAGATAAATTCTGCATTAAAATAGCGGATGAACCATTTTTAATTAAAAAACTAACATTGCGCGGTTTTTTGTTTAACAAATAACAAATGATCTTGAACTTGAATAATCTTACTAACATTATAATTTTTGATAAATGATCAAAAATAAACTTTTGGTTTTAATTTTTTAAAACTTAAAAGTAAAATGTTTTCTTTGTATATTAAACAAATTTTCTGCAAAACATTAGATTGTTTAAAAAGTACGCCAAAACACTTACCTGACAATTTATGCATTTTTTTTCGTTTTTAATAAAGCAGCGGGAATGCTAGTTTTTAGTCAAATTCTTTATTGACATTATAAGCAGTTTGGTATTGAAAATGAGCAAAAGTTGTGAATGAAAATTTGAAATCACCTCAAAATATTTTTCGCTCAATTAGTTTTTTTTTGTGAAATTTTTTCTGCCAAATTTTTATACCCTGAATATTATTGCGCAGGATGGTATATATCAGTTTATCATTCAGTTTGTAGTTCAATTGTTTAATGATATTATAAGCAGATTGGTATTAAAAATTAGCAAAATCT
Organism: Delia radicum; assembly: GCA_021234595.1. NCBI lineage: Eukaryota > Metazoa > Arthropoda > Insecta > Diptera > Anthomyiidae > Delia > Delia radicum. The sequence goes on from CM037852.1 coordinate 148,303,221, forward strand.
GTTATGACTTAAAAAATATAATGTTAAAAATGTTAAATTTTCGTTGATCTTCTTTTATTTAATTCTTCTTATTTTAATTATAATTATTTATTTTCAATATTTCGTCTCCACATTGGGTGACTTCTTCAGGGAGCAATTATTACAATTTGATTGAAAAACTTGTTTTAATAATTAAAAACTTATATACACATAACAAATTTTTTTAAAAAGGCGGGAAATCAAAAATATTTTCTGTCAATATGAAAAAAAAAAAAAAAATATTTTTGATTTTTGACAAATCCGCATCAAACTATATCTTATTTGATATAATAAGTTTAGCAATATGCCAAAAAAAAACAACTTTTTCATTTTCAAGATATTAATCCCGAATGATTTTATATGTTTCGGGGGTAGAGTCAGGTACCCTACTTGCTTATTAGAATGCCCCTCACTTGTCCTAAAACGGATATTTAGGGTGGCCCTTAAAACTTGGATTTTTTGACTTTTTATGAATTTAACGCATTATTTATGTTAATAGCTACAAAATCAATGTTTTTATGTGTTGAATAGTTAGTTTGGGTAGTAATCTTCCATTTTTGGTTTTTGTTGGAATAATACACTGAAAAAAAACAAAGTGGCAACAACAAAACTTGGAAGTAAGAAAATACTACTTCTAACATTTAGCGCGGCACAATTTGGGCTGAATATTATGGCTTGCCATACAACACAGTTGTTAATGACATTAAAATCTAAAATTCTGCCGTGGTGCTTGGCGATCGCATTTTTCGTTTACAAGAAAATTAGGAAAATGTAAAAAAAAGGCGAAAAAAATGAAAAAAATGGGGTTTTTTGACCTTCATTCACTTATAACTTTTGAAGTAGGAATGTTATCTTCAAGCACCACGGCAGAATTTTAGATATTTTAGTCATCAACAACTATGTTGTCTCCCAAGGCATAATATTCAGCCGAATTTGTGCCGTATTACAAACAGTACAGCCTATTTTCGATTAATTGATTAAAAAAACAGGGTGAATTTTTAAAAAAACGTAAATTTATGCTACTGAAATTAGTTATACATTAGTTATTAAGAACATAGACACTGTTTTCACTTTGGGAAACAAAATTCCTTTCCATGTGATAAGTAAATATACTTATATTTCATTTACTATTGCGATAAAGCGGCAGTAGATATTTTAGCCGTCACCTTTGCGTGCTTATGAATTACGCAGCCTCACAAAAATATAAAAAGGTTCTGACCCAGAAACCAGACCCACCAATCCTTATGTATTATGACCTCCTGAATGCGATGCCGCCATAAGAATTGAACTATATCGTTGGGTTTTCATGTAATTTACAAGCAAAGTCCGCAAAGTGAACTTTGTAAATTTGACCATGTTAAAAATTGTTTATTTAAATCCATGTTACTTTTAAAATTTTTGACAGATTTTATTAAAACACCTCTTATTTTTTTCGTAATAAACCAGACTTGATCTTATATAAAGAAATAAAATTTTAAAAAATTTTAACTAACAATAAGTCAAATTTACAAAGAAACCGGGTAGGTTCACTTTGTGGACTGTCCTTGTAAATTACAGAAAAACCCAACAATTGAATTCATTTCTAATGACGGAATCGAATTCAGAAGGTCAAAATACATAAGGATTAGTTTCTGGAAACATGTTGAGAGGTTTAAATTATAAATATCACGGTGAAAAAGTTTGGCAAACAGCAAATTTGGATTTAGAGTCCCAACTCAAAGAAAAGCTAAAGAATTTGCACTCTTATGTAGATCTCTAAAAATTTAAATAATAAAATAACTTGATGTTTTTAAAAGTATAAATAATAAAGATTTCTGTTAAATACAATTCTGGTAAAATAACTAAAATTTTTTTCGCAAAACTAAAAATGTAAACTTTAATGATCAATTTAATAAAATTTACATACATATTTTAATATAAATTTGGTACTATCTCATTATCTTTTCTTTCTCATTCGGTTATTTTTCATCCGATTTTCAAGTTTTTTTTTTTTGTTGGAAAGGTATTCAATTACCTTTCTAATTGTTGAATTTTGTTAGTACAAATTATTGCCGCTAGATGGCGTAAAATCCATTTCTTTTAAAAAATGCATCAAAACACCCTGTATTTGCAAATATTTTGAGTTCATATGTTCTGCAAAAGTACTCGCCATATGATTTTGTACAAAGTTGCCAAACAACATTTGGTCGAATTCTGGAAATTTAACGGTCAAAATTTTGATTTTCTTCAAGAACCTAAAAATAACGGTAATTTTGTAAATAACGGAATTATAAAAAAGTCGCGGAACAAAAGTTGCTTCTGATACCCTAAAGAGCCATTTTCAACAATAAAAAAGTTCTTTTTCGCAAAAAGTCGATTTTGGCATATTGCTAAATAAGTTACATGTAAATTACCCATTTTCGGATCTGTTTATATAGGGGAACATACACTTAGAATACTATGTAGGTAAAGACCACTGCAAATGTAGTTAAAAACAAATGAAATTTCACTTAAAGAAAGGACGACTTACATTACAGTAAATTCAACTAACGTTGCCATTTGTTTTTAAATGTTCAAAAAATGACTAACAATTGTAGTAAAAATGAACCACATTGTAGTAAAAAATAAACAAGCATTTATTTTTTTTCTATTCTTTTTAAATAACAAAAAACAACGGTAAAAAATGAATTTCAAATCATAAAACAGTTATTTGATGTGGTTTGTTTTTTTAAATGAACTACAATGTTAGTAAACATTATAATTTGTTCTACAAATAACTGACATTTACAATAAAAATAAAGAAACTGTATTACAACCCAAACAACTACATATTATTAAAGCAGAAGTTCCTTGAGTGTATAAAATGAGATATAATTATACAGTGGAGTACGGTTATAACGAACTCGCGAAGACCGACCGATTCAGTTCGTTATAAGCGAAGTTCTCTATAAGCCATGTAAACATTTTTCTCCTAATTTTCAACTTTTTGTTTGTAATTCTTTCTTCCAGTTTCATACAATTTTTAATGCTTTTTTGTAAATTTGCAATTAAAAAGCTAACATTTTTAAGATTTGTAGCAGAATTTTCCTTTTAAAATCTCGATTTTTGTACGAAAACTCGTAAAAGGGTCAAAAAAATTGGTTCGTTATATAAAATGTTAGTAATAACCGGTGTTCGTTATAACCCAACTCCACTGAATTAGAATCCATATTCAAATTTGTACCCGGCTACCTGGAAAATTTTTCGAATTCGCGTATGATCCTATCAGATTAGTAAAAATTAAAATGACAAATTAAAAAAAAAAAAAAAAATCACTCATAAAATGTTCGACATTAAAAATGACGGAGGATTTTTTTTAGTATCCCAACTGCTGTATTCGAATTGCAATTTTAGAAGTATCCTGATAAAATCCTATGAGCCCTTGGACCACAGTAAAGACTTATTATTAAAGGTAATGATAATGAAATCTAAGTAAGATTGAATTACTTATGGTGTTTTCTTTTCTGTAAAAAAGTGTTGCCTTCTTAATGTGCAACATTTTTCAAATTTTGCCCTCGCCCCATTAAAATTAAGCATTTTTACAATCAGAATAGAACACAATTTCATCACATATTACATTTATTTAAACAAATCTGTTTTTTAGTGTTGTTAAGGTTCGGGTTCGAATCCCAGCAAACTTTAAAAAAAATTTAATGTTGTTTTTAATAATTAATTTTTGTTTTTTTAAATTATTTAAAAAATTTGGATTTAGCTCCATACATTTCTTTCAATTAAATTTTTTTTTTATAATTTTGTTTGTAAGCGAATTTCAGATTAAAAAAATTATTAAATACTTACAAAAAAGAAAAAATTAAAAAAAATAGCTAAAACAAATAAAAAAAAATCGTAAATTAAATTTAACAAAAAAAAAAAAAAAAAAAAATATAAAAAAATGTGATACCAATATGGTTTCGAACTCGGGATCTTCTGTGTCTTCTGAAGCCAGCACACTACCACTCTGCTACCAAGGTGAGAGTTTTCTCGCCAAAAACTTTCCAATATATACACATGAGATTGATAAATCAAAAAAACAGGGCAACATCCAACCCTGTAAATTTTTTGAGGGCAGAAAATGTAGCATTTTTTGCTTTTTATAAGGTAACATTTTCAGAAAGAAACACGGCGCCCTCTCAGAGTGTTTACCTTATTTTAGAAAAGAACTACAAACATGCATTTATTTGCATGAAAATCGCTGCCGAGGTTATAAATGTCAAATTTGTATGTAATTAACAATGGTTAAAATGTAAGGTTTCAACAATGGTTAAGGTTTAATTTTTTGATAAGTTACCCCACCTAATGGGTTATTTCAAACGATCAGAGTGAATCCTCGAGCCAAAAATAATCTAATATCTTTTTTCTAAATACGCTTTACTTTAAATAAAAATAAATGTTTTACACTAACGCATTACTAACGTGAAAGATCAAAACCACAAACACTTTAAAAATAATAACTGACAATCATTAAATTATACACTCGAGAAAATTGTGCAAGTGTTAATGCCAAGTTTATGACCGACCACAAATTGATAATAAAAATAAATTTAATGAAATTATAAAGAAAACATCAATAAAAATAACAACTAAAACCACGAGAATGTTAAATCTTAAAAAAAAACATACAAAATAAGCCTAGAATTTCATTAAAAAACTTATATAAAAACTACAAACAGTTTGTGGTAATCTTAAATTTTATTACCCCAAAATTTTACGGTTTTTTTTTTCGAATAGGATCCTATTATATCTGAAATAACATCGACATTTAATTTACATGACAAATAAACCATCATCAACACCACACGCTAAGTTTATTCATTTCATTCTTCTCGTCTTTGAAAGACAAAAAGTATTTTAAGTAATAAAAAAAAATATGACAAATTTCAAAAACTTTTGACACTTTGAGGTACAATATCTAAAAATTTTGTTTTGTGACATGAATAACTTTTGGTATATATGTTAGACGATGTTTAAGCATCCTAAATCCATAATCGTTAATCATTTATCTTTAACTGCTCAAATATTATGGCGGTTATAAGTTTCAAGTAAATTAAAAATATTAAAATTACAGTTTTTGCTTGGATTTAATTAAAGCTACATCAATATTTGGATCTCATTGTATTTATCATATTTCAAAATATATATTCAACCACCCAAAAATATAAAAAATACACTTAAAATTTCTTTTGTCATACGCTGATAAAATTATCTTCACTTCAGTAATGAATTTCTTCATAGCTTTAATGAAATTGTCACTGGTACATTGAATCTATTCTTAGAATCTATGAAACAGGTTTCAATGGTTATGAAATGTTTATGGAATTAATGAAAATCTTCATAAAACTAATGAATCATTCCGACAATGAAGCGTTTATAGAACTTATGAAATTGTTAAATATTAAGAAGTTTCCTTATTTTAATTAAACTCTTCATGAATGACTTGAAAAATGCATTGGAACTAACCGAATGAACCGCTTTATATGATTTTTTAAACAATTTCATTGAAGTCCATATTTAATAAAGCACTTTAAAAAATTATGTTGAACGCTTGAGAGTTAAATCTTAAAACTAAAGTTTGAAATGTATGAAAAATTAATGAAATTTTATGAAAAAATAAAATAATTAATTCTGATATAATTTCATAACTCTTAAGAATGTTCATTAAATTTATGAAGAGATAGTTTATGAAATAGCATACATTTATTTTATGAAACTATGAAATTTTATTAAAAAAAAATATACGAAAATATTTTTTATATTAATAAAATTTCTTGAATATAATGAAATTCTTCATTGAATCTACAAAAAAAAATTCTATGAAACTGTTTCATTAATTAAATTATTTTTATGAAACTATGAAATTTTATTAAAAAAAAAATTATGAAAAATTTCTTAATATTAATAAAATTTCTTATATATAATGAAATTCTTCATTGAATCTATGAAAAAATTCTATGAAATTGTTTTTTTAATATTATGAGGAATAATTATTTCAGTGTATGTTAGAACTTAAAAGGAAAATCGGGAGTATTTTGGAATACACGCATTTTGTGCCTGTTTACTGATATTTAGTTGGGTTAAGCGTTGCTTATTTGCAGGAAATCATAATGAATACTTTTAAGTTCGCAAAATTAAATTTATATCAGGCTGATTTTTGAGGTTATGGAAATTTTGTTTGCTCCATAAAATTTAAAGTCCTTTAAATTTGTTGATGCCTTTTCGACTTTAGTATTAAGCTCATTAAAATCTTTTATACAGAAAAATCTGAAATTGTTCCAGAAAAGTTTGCTAATATTAGGCCAGGAAATCGTTTTGCTAATTTTAGCAAAACGTGATTGTTATTTTTTAGTTAAGTAAAAGTAGGAAAAAAATAGTAAATGTCACTAAAATTTAATAAAATTTTAGTAAACTCAATTCGCTAAAATCAACCACATTTTGTACTAAATATTAGTGAATTACATGTATAAATAAAAAAATAATAAATAAAATGAATTCACCTTGAATACATTTATTTTCATAAAATTTATGAAACTTTTTATGAAATGATGAATATCTATGAAACATTTAACTTAATTTTTTATAAACTCTTCCTCGTTCTACGAAAACTTCGTAAATATGATGAAAAATTTATGACAAATGATTTATGAAACATTTTCATCAACATGATGAAACTTTTCCCCTGAGTGTATCTAATATTTAGGTGGATAAATAAATTTGTTCCTATCTTGTGTCTAGATCAAATAATTTGTATTCTAAAAAATAATGGTGGATATATTGTTAGAAATGTTTTGAAAATTTTGTAAAATTTAATTAGTTAAATTAGCAACCAAATCTAGTAAAATAATTTAGTAATTTGTAAAATAAGAATAGCAAAATATTTTACTAAAAATTAGTATAATATTAGTAAAGTGAGATTGAAGACTGTTTTTATACTAACTTTTTTGAGTGTACATTTTGGCAGAATTGATACTGCGCTTAGGTTGTCACAAAGCTTAATGTGGTTGGAAAAAACTGCCGCTGCACCCGCTAGGAATGAACATTTTTTAACAATTTAGAGATTCACTCTAGATACCATGTTTTCAACCCATATTTTTTTTTATAAAAACTATTCGAAAAAACTTGTAAAATTCTCAAAATTTGTAAAAAGTTCATCAAATTTTTAATGTTTAAGATTTTTAAAATGTTTTGAATAGGAGGTGATATTTACAAAGAAACTCATTTCAAGCAATACGCTAGCCAATTTCAAATATAATTGGGAACGTCAGACACAGAAAACATACATTTAAAAGATATTTGCGTCAATTCCTTACAAGTTTGTGGTAATGTTCTTATGACGTTATTGGTGCGCTGACATGAACTTCATATATCTCAAACTATAGAAAATCACGCCAATTAAAAACGCAAAAAAAATCTAGGTAGAGCTTTTTTTTTCGCGGCCATCAAAATTTTCAAAATTTGGCATGTCTTTATATTAGGGGCACCTTACCGATTTTGATAAAAAAAAAAATTAGTAACGATTCAGATACGTGAGCAGAATCTGAAATATTATTTTTTTTTGCCAGACACACCCCCTTTGGAGGCGGCATGGCTAAAGAGTTAAATTTTTTATGCTTCAAGTTCTCAAAAATTACTTATCTGTTCGGGACAAATTATGTGTCACTCGGAAGCTTATAAAATCTTCTATCATATGATATATATACATTTTTATTTTCCAATGATGGGAGCGTGTTATTTCACTTTAAAATTAAAAATGACCAAAAAACAACACAAAAACTCAATTTTTTCTTAATTGTATGGTATAATAGACAAGACATGAGACCAACAATAAAAATACTACCTTTTTAGAAACAAAAATAGGTGGCACTTTTTTTTTGCGACCAATCCAAATAAAAAAAATTAAATTTTTGACTCAGCTCACGCATTTAAATCGGTCATAATTTTGTATATCTAAATCGGTGATGTGCACCTAAACTAAAGAAATTCCAAATTTAAAAAAATTTTGATTGACCGCGAAAAAAAGCCCATCTAGATTTTTTTCGTTTTTGTTGGAAAATAGTTTGTAGTCAGTCCCTCTAGAAACAGAATCCGCTTTAAGATTGGGGTAACACGCAAACTTTATTTAAATCGACTCAGGCGCTCCGTGCAGTTTTTAAATACTGTTCTCAAAACTCAATTCCATTAAAGGGCCCCAAAACTCTATGGAAAAAAGTTTAAAATCGGGAAATTTTCGTTTTCAGTTGTAAATCACCATACAACTTTTCACCAAGAGGCGATTTGGTAATTCCGTGTTCAGTGAATTTATCTCCTAAATCTAGTGAATACATTTTGTATTGGTTTTTATCTGAAAGTTAAAAATTATGAGCAAAGAAATTAGTTAATTATAAGTTTTTTTCATTTTTCAACTTTACAATCAATTTTCAACTTTACATCAATTTGAATTGAAACTTTGCATATCATAGATTTTAATTAAAGTCAACCTAGCCCTGTCCATCGTTCCTCTCAATTCATAAAACCTTGAGAAATAAGAGATATCTGAAGCCAGTTTCAATATGTCGGAAAGTTTTGAAGTAGCTCATATATTTTTGGGGGGCACAATAAAAACCAATTAACAGGCACCGTTTTCAAACAAACTCCGACGTCTTAGTGAATCATTTAAATCAGTTAAAAATACTTATGAAAATAAACATTCAATAAAATTAAATATTTTTGCAAAACCAAACAAAGATATTTTTTTTTTTATTAATTTCAGATTTTTGTTTTTAATCGACCCAATCTTTAAACAATTTTTGTTTGTTTGCTTATATTTTTATTTTGGCCATAAAAAGACGTCAAAAAATAACTAAATCAAGCATTGACCATAAAAAGTCTCATAGAAAGTTTCAATTTATCTTTTTTTTCGTTTAACATATTTGTGTGTGCTCACTAGGCTGATCGAGTCGTATTTTTAAAACCGGTTTTGTTTTGTTAGTTTTCAGTTTCGGTTTTTGCAAAAAGTTGAATTTTCGAATATCTAATAAATCGGTTTTTTGTTTGTCGAATACCCGGTTATTTCTTAACTATTATTTTTTAGCTTCGAAATATCAGAAACTGTAAATTTACAAAATTCCTTGTTAAAAACGGAATATTCTAAAAAATCTTCTTAAAAAATCATTATTTTCCTGTGTCATTTTTGAATTGTTCCAATGTTATGATTCGGTATTTTTTTATTTGACTATTTTGAAAAATACAAAAAATTTAATTTTAATTTTTAAAATAAAAAACACATCATCTTTTTTTTTAGTATATTTAAACCATTTTTGTTTAAATAAAAATAATAATAAATTAAATACACAAAAAAAAAAATGCATACTATTTATGAATATTTTATAAAAATTTGCCAATGTACTAATTTAGTAACTTTTTCATAACATTTATGAACAGTTCATAAAAATACTGGGAAAGTTTGTGTTTCGTAAGTTATGACAATGTTCTTAAAATATATGTAGAAACACTTAATATTTAAGAAAAAGTACTTAAAAAATTTGCCAATTTACAAAATCCTAATATTTAAGAAAACTTGCATAAATTGCAATAATATTGTACCTTTTCATAAATGCTCGGGAAACTAGGAACACTTCATAAATATTAACTAAATTTCAAAAATAGTATGAAACTATGAACTTTTTCATAAAAAATTAAGAATTTTTTTGTCTTGTGTGTAAATGAATAAACTATATAAGAAATGATTATTGTGTTTTAAAACCACAGAAGAAAAAGTCTTGAACATAGGAAAAACTGATCCAAAAGAAACGATCTAGAAACACCTCCTAAAACAATTCAAATTCGTGGGAATATTTGCTATTTTTGAGTACAATTGAGTAAAATTTTAAAAACGAATTCCAGAAACCGAAACCGTTTTTTTTTATTTTTTATTTTTTCAAAAATCAACTATTTGGAAAAACCGAAAACCGGTTTTCGAAAAATGTCGAATAATGGATCACCCTAGTACTCACTTAAACATTTTCTGTGGACTTGAACATATTTGTCATAAAATTAAAAAAAAATTGAATAAATAATCATCCACATTATTGTAAACTTGGGAATTCTTTAACAAAAAAAAAAAAAAAAAAAAAAAAAAAAAAAAAAAAAAAAAAAAACTTTGTTTTCCTTTTTAATAATGGCTAAAACAAAGAAGCCAATCCCATATTTAGCACTAGAAAGAAATAATATTTAGTCGTCAGCTAGTCCAAGTTCATAGTCATTTTAAATTTGATCATATTTAGTGAATACATTTAAAACCATCAACACTGAATTAACGACTTTTATATTTGTTATAGAACATGATGTCACCTACAAGATAAATATCACTCATATTTCAAACCTAAGTCAACTCAATTTTGGAATAATAGTTAAGGTCATTGTATCTCTTTCAAAATTTGTCACTTCTAGTGTTGATATAAAAATTCATAATTAACAATAAACGACCTTACAGTTTTGAATATGAAAGTAATTTATATTTCAATAGGCTTAGCCATAAAAAATAAACAAAAAAAAAAAAAAAAAAATATTAGGAAATTAATAAGCTTAAAATTTTTAGACTAGAATTGGCACAATAATACATAAGGTTATCTTATGACTAGCAAGAAAACTACGCAGTGGTGTAACCCCTAAAACTTGGATGTATGTAGTGAGCTAAAGAGGGAAATAAAATGTGGGGTTCAATCTGACACGGTTTTTTTTTTTTTTTTTTTTTGTTTAATGTTTAATTGCTTGTTATCTTACTATATATTAACACTAAACGTACCAAGAATACTTGTAACCGAATTTTCGCTTTATCTTGACAATAAGCAATTCATTTTAGTATTCAAAAGCATGTTTCCTCAAAAGCGATTTGTTAATTTTCGTTCATTAGTAGAAACGTCTAAATATAATCATGCATTATTCAAACTTCTTCAGGAGCGTAAAGTCATAAAATCTGGCGACAAATACAAAATAAGTTTATAAATAATAAATTTTTAATAAAATATCTTAAATACTACTCAACGCGTACCACAACAAGCTGTAATTCACAGTAGAACGGGGGACCAAAACGGAGAAATTCCTTACCTTGACATGAAGATAATAAAAGACAATAAAAAACTTCCCAGTAAAGAATTTTCTAGTTTTTAGAAGCAGAATATAACAAATACGCTGATGTAAGTGCTTAATATTGCATAATACTGAGAAGCAGCAAAAGAAACGAATAATTTTCGTATAAATATAAACAAACAAAAATGTTGAGCTTACTCTTTTTCCTAACCAGGATGCAGGTTGTAAACAGCTTACCCTTAAATCCCTTATAAGGATGCAAGTTGTAATGCAGAAAGTTTCATATCGTGGATTATAAACGATCTGTACCAATTTTCCCGAGTGCTTTCCGATTGTGTTTGGTATTTTCGAGTATGTAATAAAAAGTAAATAGTCATATAACTATTTCTGAAGAGCTACACTCAAAAAAAAATAAGTTAGTAGAAAAGTTAGTAAAACGTCTTGTAAATCAGATACACTATTTTTCAGCAAATATTTGCTAAAATTATGTTTTCAGCTAAAGTTTTAGTTATACTTATTCAGCACTTAACTGTTTTGAACTAATGTTTTACTAACATTAGACTAATGTTTTACTAATTTATTTTGCTAAAAAAATAGTGCTGATTAGCACATTAATGAATGAATTAGATGTTGCGGCATGTCAAGATGTAGTATTGACTAGGAAAATGATACTAAAAAGTACAACTCTAGTAAGACATATAAAAAATCAAACATGGAAGATTTTTGTATCTGTTTTTCAGACATAAAACAAAATTGTGGATTGAAACAACTTAAATTTTGCGTTGTCATCAGTATCAGCTTGTAAAAGTAATTGTCTATTTATTAAATAAATGACAAAATAAAATATTTTAATTTAATAAAGATTAAATGTGTATTTGTAAACAAAATGTTTATAGAGATCAATAATCTAGTGTGGTCAAATTGCATACAAATATACAACAGGTAGACAGACTAAAGCGAAAGACAAACTCACACATATTAGTTAGATTTTTATGTTTCCTTTTTCTTATTGCAAAAAAAAGGGTTGTACAGTGGACTCGCAGAAACGTGAACATCCAGTAACATGAACGTCCCAGAAACATGAACACTTTTTTTACATTGACTATTCCAAAACGTGAACAAAGTTCAATAGCTCTAAAACGTGAACACATTTTTTTTATAAGAAATGTTTCTATTTCTTCAATATTTTAGTTATTTCTGTAATTCCCGAATAATAACTTCACCGCGTTCTTATAGTAAACACGTGAACATTAAATCTTTTCCTGTATCTCCGAATTTAGGAATTTTTTATATAAAATTGTTTTAAAACGTATAGAATTAAATTTAAATGGAATTAGCAGTTATTTTTATAGTAAATCTATTAGAAATTAAGAGCTGTTAAATATCAAAAACGTATTAAAATCAATAATTTGAGTATGCAAAAATTGTCTTAGATTTTGAATTTGGTCTATTTAAAAAGGTCCCAGAAGTAGAAAGTTTTCTAATACGTAAAATGTCTTAAAGTGTTAATATTTTTCTATAGGCAAGTGTCTGAATATTTCAAAAATTTTTCTAAAAATGTATGTTTGAGTTTCAGAATTTTTCAGGAGAAAAATATTCAAAATCTTTGCATATTTTATTTCTTTGTTAAATAATCAACATAATGATTGGTTCTGAAGTACTTGGAATATAATTTATTCTATGTGGATCAATTCTGTAGTAAAATCAGAAACGCGAACACCCCTTGCAAAAATTAGTTCACGTTATTGAGAGTTCACTGTATGTATATGTTATATTTTGTTATTTTTCGTTTCGTTTCGTTTCTATAATTATCTGCAGCATTTGCGTTCCTTTAAAATATAGCATCATTTAGACAACCATTGATGTAAGTAGTTGAAACATGATTTTGTTTATGTTATATATAATTAGTTCTATTTTTTTAGATATTACATTAATTCATGTCGTTAATTCGGGAGTATGAACATTTTTATATTTTGTAACGAATTGCAAATTATTTTTAAAAGAATCACAAAAATATGTTTTTCTGATTTTCAGCAAATAAATTAACTAAAGTATAATTTTTCTACAAATTTTTTGAGTTTTTTTGCAGTCTACTAATATTCAGCAAAAATTTTTATTCATTTTTAGCAAGGGTATTTTATTTTCTAATCCACTAAGTGTTAGCAAAACTTTAGCTGAATCTACTAATTTTGTTGCTAAAAATCAGCTCGCTGATTTTCAGCAAAAGATTTTGCTGACATTAGCAACTTTTTTGCAAGCAAAAAATTTTGCTGAATTTACTATTTTTTTTTGAGTGTAGCATGTGGAGCGCTAAAAAAAATAAAATGATTGTATTAAATGTCAAAAATTTTAACAAAAAAAAAAAAAAAAAAAAATATGTATAATTATATCATTACTTTTGATCGTATTAATGTAGACATGAGATATGATTTTACTGAAAGCCATGAAATCACAGCTTTTTGTAAGCGCTACAATCCGCGCTTATTATGCCCAAAAATAACGCTTCCAAGTGGGAATTTGCCATATAAAAATCATGGTTTGTAAAGGATTCTTTTGGGCTTACTCCCTTACAAACCTGCTTGCTACATGCAGCGTTTTTTACTGGGTTATAACTAATTGACACATAAAGGATACATCTTTAGGAAGGATGATCAACTATAACTCTACACAACCACTAAAAATGAAGAGTAATGCGGCGACAAATCTTATTGAAAAAGTATTATATATGAGCAACGAAAGGTTTAAGAAAAATAATATCAACAAAATACGAAACATATTAATTGTGAACAATTACCCTATATTTATAATAAACAACCCAGCAAAATTTTTTAGAACAACTTCTTTTACCACCGGTTACATGGAACCGGTTCTAGAACAGGTTCCTGGGAGTCGAAATGCAAGGTGGCACTGCCCCAGAACTAGTTCTATAACTGGTTCTAGAACCGGTTCTAAAGCAACCTGTTCTTGTTTGGGGGTAAAGAACCTATTGCAAATAGGACAAACTCCATATAAAAAGAACCAGTTGCGGAACAGAAATTAGAACCTGTTGTAATACGGTATAAGGTGTTCTGCAACCAGTTATTTGGATTTTACTATTTTACTGGGAACGTAATCAATAAAACACTTAACAATAGAAAACACAAAAATTATGAACAAACCGATGCTAGGATTTTTTACAGTGTACCGTATATCCCAAAATTAACTGAGACAAAAACAATGAAACACATGATCAACGATGAAAAAACAACAATAGCACTCAAGTCAAACCAAACCCTTCGACATCTTTTTACGCAGAACAAGACAAAACAAGACACGCTTAAAATGGTCAACGTTGCTTACGACTTAAAATGCGAAGGCAATGAGAGGGAGCAATGTAACAAAGCTTATGTTGGTACAACAAAGAGAATGTTTGGGACAAGAATATTAGAACACAAAGCCGATATAAACAAGGAAAATGAAACAACTGCATTAGCACATCATGTAAAGGAATGCAATCATATTATGAATTTTGAAAAAATAAGGATATTAGATAAAGAAAAAAGAGTAAATAAACGCTATACATTAGAAAGCTTACGAATACAAGAGAGGATTAATTATGCCATAAATACGAGAGAAGATAAGGATAACACAAAGCTCCAATACTCAGTTACAATAATTTAGAAATTAGTCAAAGTTCTGTGATACTACAGTCAGCTTAACCTGTGATTTTCTGTGTACTGTGTTGTTGATATTTATTTAATTATTTATTTAAAATTATGTGTAGTGATGTCCAGTTTTTATTTACAAATAAATTTAACATATTATATTTTCCGAATATGTAACAAAAAATCGTAAGTTAAACTGTGACATATTATTAAAGATATTTTATTAAAAATTTTTTATTTATAAACTTATTTTGTATTTGTTGCCAGATTTAATAACTTTACGCTCCTGAAGAAGTTTGAATAATATTTTGTAGAATGATTCTTTTGCAGATGACAGCAACATTTGTCATTCATTTTCATTCGATCACAGGCCAAGCTCTTTGGAGATAGAGGGCATGCGGCAGAACATGAATGGCACACTCAATCAAGACCTTTCTATAATCTCCGAGTGGGGTCGCGCGAATAAGGTCGATTTTAATGCACGCAAGACACAATGTTGTATGTTAACCCACAGACGGGCTGTGGAATTAACATTGTCATCTGTAGCTATGAATGGTATAGGTATTGAGGAATCGGATACTCCTGATGTTCTGGGCATGAGAATACAGTGTGATGTCCGTTGGAATAAGCACGTATTTCAAGTGTCGAAAGAGGCATTTAAGTGTCTCGGTTTTCTAAAACAGTGCAAGACTTACTTCACTCCATCCGAGCCACTGTCTATTCTGAAGCTTCTGGACCGTGTTCAGGGGAGGGCGGTGAAGCTTATCAATGACAGTAGTGTATCCAACTCTATTGATTCATTGGAGCATCGTCGGAATGTGGGTTGTGTGACACTTTTTTATCGATATTACCATGGGAGATGCTCATCTGAGATAAGTGAACTTATTCCACAAGCCCGAGTTTTTATTCGTAATACTCGCTTATCTAGTAGAGCACATCCGTTTGTAGTTGATTGTCCTGTGTTTTGCACAACGCATTACAGAGAAAATTCGTTTTTAGTCGAACGATTCGTATGTGGAACAAACTTCCCGCAAAAGTCTTCCCTGTTACTTACAATTTAGAAAAATTTAAATCAAATATCCACAAACACTACTCCCTCTTTCCTCCTTCCCATACCCTATTTTCCTGATCAATACAATGCACTGCATGAGTAGGGGGCATCCCCTGAGTATTGGTTAAAATTATAAAAAAAAAAAAAAAATATGTTTATATATTTTAAATTACTTTTACTCGTTGTTTTGTGAATTTTTATACCCATTCGCGAAACAACGCTCTATTCTTTTTTTTAATCAAAAGCCTCGTTTGTGTTCTTTAAGTCGAATTAATTTAAAAATGTTAGCGAAATATTAATTTTTAGTTTCACTACACTAAGAAAAAAAAAAACTGTAATGGCTAAGGGAAATTTTGTAATAACATTACGGAAAATTTAACTATTTTGAGCCTTGAGGTATTTCTTTTTGCTAAATTTAGCAATACATGTCTGCTAAACTGTAGTAAAGTGAAATTAGTAGAACAAATTAGTAGTAAAATTTCAGTAAACTGCAATTTAAAATTAATTTGCTGAAATCAGCAAAAAATTTTGCTTAATTTTACTACATCCAATAGAACTTCACAGAAAAAGAATTAAAAAAGTAAAATAAAACGACTTTGTTGCTCAATAATTTACACTTTTTTCTTAATATATGAACATTATTATAATTTTAACTCTGTAAAAAAAATTTACTTATTTAAGTAATTGATTAGCAAAATATTTGCTAAATTTAGCAACTGGTTTTCAAAAATTAGTAAAACATTTTGTAAATGTTTTACTTTTAAATTTAAAGGACCTGCCAGTTAATAAAGCCTGCATTGAATCAGCTTATGAAGAAGTTTTTAATTAATAAATAAACATTGCACGGTTTTTTGTTTAACAAAAAACAAATGATATTGAACTTGAATAATCTTGCTCACATCATAAAATATTTTGCTAAAATCAGCAACAAAAATTAGTATAAAATTCAGTAATTTCTAAAGCGAGAATAGCAAAAAATTGTACTAATATAAAAAATTGTACTAAAAATTAGTACAAAAATAGTGAATTGCGATTGAAAATCTTTTCTACTACTTTTTTTTCTGAGTGTCAACAAAAAATAGTGTCGAACTTCAAAAAGGTTTATGTGAAAACTATTTAAGAAAACCGCGAAAAAATAAAATTGAGTTTGATATAATTTTTATTAAAAATAAAAATTATGTTTTTTCGACCTTTAATTGAGCAATGAAAATGAAAATTATTCAAGTTCGTGGCCATACTCAATATGTCTTTATTAGGATATTTTCCTAGCAAATAATCTACAGAGTTTTTGTTTTCAAATTTATTAATTGACCACTTTCGGGAATGTGTTGATAGATCTATTTCGGGAATTTTCTAGGTTCAAATCATCAGAACACGTTTTGAAAGAAGTGACGATCCCATGCAAACATCAAGTATTCATATGAACTAGTTTACTCACTACATGAGAACTAATATATATATGAGCTCAAAGTAAAAGATTATCACCATTGATCAAAAAATAAATTGAAAACTTGTTTTTTGTGTAATATTCAATACACGTATTTGTTTCTTTTCCTTTTGATTAGTACATTTGTTTTTTAAAAACAAAATGTACAGGGGAAGTAGTAAACAAGACCATACTTTGTCTTTTATACAAGTTTGATATAATTGTTATTAAAAATAAAAATTATGTTTTTTCGACCTTTAATTGTGCAATGAAAATGAAAATTATTCATGTTGGAGGTCATAATCTATATTTCTTTATTATGATATTGTCCTAACAAATAATCTACAGAGTTCTTATTTTCAAATTTATTAATTGACCACTTTCGGGAATGTGTTTATCGTTCTATTTCGGGAATTTTCTACGCTTTGAAAGAAGTGACAATCCCATGCAAACATCAAACATTCATATAACTTAGTTATCCTAGTTATTTATTTTTGATCAATGGTGATAATCTTTAACTTCGAGATCATATATTAGTTCTCATTTAGTGGGATAGGTAAAATTTGACAACTGCTAAAAAAAAAGCTAAAGATATAACACACTAAACTCTATATCATTTCCAATTAATAGACTATGTCAGAAACCATAGTTTTGACTCTCTAAAGTGGCGGCCCAGCAATAGGGTCTTCATATTTTACGCTGTTTGTATGCTAAATAACAAATATTTATCAAATAAATTGCTTTATTTCTATAGAAAACTTAATTTACAAAATTTTTCGCTCACCAGATTTTAGTGAAATTTCAACGCAAAACATATAAAACTTTCAAAGCGATCTGAAGAAAGATTATAAGAGAACTAAGGTTTATAAGAGCTTTCAAAACAACATTAAGGCGTATGATTAACATTAAGAGTTCCCATATAATTAAATATTACGTATACGCTCTAAAAATACAAATATTCAATAAAAATAAAATAGATAAAAATAAATCATTCAACAAAAAAAAAAAATATATATATGTATTTCTCCTACATAAAAAAATGGAAATGCAATGTTAACAAAATCGATTTTCATAACAATCAAACAAAAAAAAACTATGAGGAAATGTTTAAATATTAAAATTAATTCCAAAACATAAGATGACCATATAAATACTACTACACAAATTTAATAATTTTTTTTAAGGCGTTTTTGATTATGGTTAATTTTACACAATATAAATATACCGCAACATCAATAAAAGCATTGAATTCTTAATGAAAACGATTGCAAAATATTTACGCATCAACAACTAATAAAAAAGACTTCCACCGAACAAACACTGACCACCAGCGCTGCCAATTTCGACGATTTGTCTCCATTTTGACGATTTTAGAAGTGAAATATGGTAATATGACGATTGACGATTTTACAAAATTCATTGTATGGAAAGTGAAATTTGCAATTTTCATCGAACTTTCTAATTTTATTCTCTGTAATTTACTCACAAAATTTTATCAAGTTTCTTTTCATTTAAAACATCTAAGGGAAATGTGATAAAATGATATCAAATCCAACAAAAATTATTCATTTACACATTTAATGATCAACTAAATGTAAACTTTATAATTTTGAAAGATTTATTTTTTGAAAAATAATGACAACTGAAGAGATTTTTTATATAAATATTAGGAAAAAAGATCAAAAAAAAACTTTTTTTAAATAATTCAAATTAATCAATTTAAAATCACATACTTTTGATTCTTGCTAAGTCAATATTTTTCTTGAATGTATTTCTTTTGTATATCCAAATTTTGTGAAACCAAATATCGCAATAAAATTCAAAACTTACAATTTTGCCATGGAATTTTAAATATTTTGAAATCGGTCGGTGAGTTAAAAACTCTATTCCGCGTAATGCGATCTGGGAGTTGTGACTCGGAGGCGTTTGTAAAGAAACTAATAATAAGTTACATAAAAATTGTGAAATAAT
Source organism: Delia radicum (assembly GCA_021234595.1). Taxonomy (NCBI): domain Eukaryota; kingdom Metazoa; phylum Arthropoda; class Insecta; order Diptera; family Anthomyiidae; genus Delia; species Delia radicum. The sequence continues at coordinate 148,322,410 of CM037852.1, forward strand.
TACAAATAAATTGATTAACACGAAGTTTTGCGTAAAATTTTCGCTTTTTTTTTGTTGAAATATAGGGAGGTTTGGGAATGAGAATATCTTGACAATTTCTCATTCTCAAAACAATGATTTTGAAGACTTTGTGCACAAAAATTGACGAATGTTTAGCAAATTGGGTTGGCAGCACTGGTTGCAAGTCTCTTCTTTCTATTTTTTTTTCGATATCTTAAAGATGAAGTGGAAAAATAACAATAATACAAATAAAGACGAGAGCGAAACTTGAGGAATAAAATATTTAGTACTCAGACTATTAGTAGCCAGAGTACTAATAATAAGTAACATCAAATTGGTGAAATAATTACAAATAAAGTGATATAAGCGAAGTTTTACGTAAACTTCTCGTTTTTTTATTGCAATATAGGGAGTTTTAGGAATGACGATATTTTGACGATTTTTCATTCTCAAAACGACGATTTTGTGTACAAAAATTGACGATTGACGTCTTCTCGTTCTATTTTTTTTTTTGATACCTTAAAGAAAAAGTGGAAAAATAACAATGATAACGAAAGCGAAACTTGAGTAATAAAATATTTAGTAATCAGACTATTATTAGTAGCCAGAGTACTAACAATAATGGTGAAATAATTACGAATAAAGTGATATAAACGAAGTTTTGCATAAACTTCTCGCTTTTTTTTATTGAAATATAGGGAGTTTTAGGAATGACGATATTTTGACGATTTTTCATTCTCAACACAACGATTTTGTATACAAAAATTGATGATTATTTAACAAATTGGGTTGGCAGCACTGCTAACCACTACCACTCATTCAATTCACTCTTTCCGTTTAAAACGCCACAATAACGAGCGGATGGATGGATGATGGTTGTTGCGTGTGTTTGTTTTTTGAAACTCCAACTTTTATGCTTTAATAATGATGATGATGATTTTATGGCCATGTAAATGATGCCACCACAAAATGATCGAACACTTTTTCATTCAATATAAAAAAAAATCTAAATAATCGATCGACGGACGGACTGACCAAATGGCAGACATTGAACGACGTCCAACTACCAACAAACAGTCAACAAACTATCAACAATTCTTTCAAAACATCATTGAAATAAAATCATCAATAAAACTCACATTAGACAGCCTACGCACGTGCGGTTTGGAATTAAATTTTAAAAGACAATAATAAATTTTATATACCAACCAATTTCAGCCTTAGCCCAGAAAACTGAAAAACCCCAAACTGTTGAAGAAGTAGACAGACGAACACAAAGATGTTATACACGAGAAAAATAAAGAAGCAAAACCACGTTCTACACAATTTTAACCCTTTAATGTCCTTTCTTTTGTTAAAGCTGAACAGTGAGAGAATTATCTTCATGATATTAATGAATTTTTGCATATAAGCAATGAAGTTTCTCCAGAACTCGTCCTTTAAAACTTTTCATTTAATTAATGAAAGTTTTCATAACATTTTATAAAAACTATTATTTTATTTATTATTTATTTATTAATAAAAAAATTTCATTAAAAAAAATAATTTTTCTTTTAGAAATGTTGAGGTTAAGAAGAAGAATAAACGTTTTTCTCTAAAAATTATAAACACTATTAATTTTTATGGACAGGCTCATCAGTGATTTTTCGTTCACTTTATAAGGCAAAGCTTCATTAGTTCACAAAAAAATTCCATTACTTTTCATTCAATAAAGTTCTCTCCGTATAGTTTCAAAATTTAATTTTTATTGACTGCTGAATTTTGGAAAATTCTCAAAAAACTTTTTTAAGGCAAATTTAGAATTCACTAGAATACACTTGCAGAAACAGCTGAATAATATTTACTAAAATCTTTACCTTTTTCAAACTTTGTTCCTCAGGTCCTTGCTTCATTTCATTTCGCCTAAAAATAAGACAAAGAAAAAATTCTAGTCAATAAAATTTCAAATAAACATTTATTTAATTTCAAACTCACTTTCAATTAAAAGTTTAATAATAACTATTAAATGATCAATTGAAAATGAATGTGGTGCACAATAAATTTCCAGTTTTTATAACCCACAATAACAACAAATTGAAAAAATGGCAAGAAAGAAAAACACCAAAATTTAAATAAATCGCCAAAGTTGAAAAAACACCAAAATTTAAAAAAAATCTTCGAAATTAAAAAATGGCAAAAATAAAAAATGTTTTCGAGATATGGATGGTAAAAATTTTATTTATCTATAATTCTATCTATTAACTGTAAAATTGAAAATGTATTTGGTGCAAACAAAATTTTATAACCCAAATGTCAAAATTTTAAAAAATCACCAAAATTGAAAATAAAATGCATTAAATTAAAAAAATCCCCAAAATTTTAAGATAAAACCGCCCAAAATTGAAACCGCCAATCGCAAAATTAAAAAAAAATCCTAAAGTTTAAAAAATTCCCAAAATTTAACTAAATCGCTAAAATTGGAAAAAAAAATCACCAAAAATTAAAAAAAAAATCACGAAAATTTAAAAACGACAAAATTTTAAAAACAAGTTTAAAACAATTCTCAAAATTTAACTAAATGGCTAAAATTGAAAAAAAAATCACCAAAAATTTAAAAAAAAAAATCACAAAAATTAAAAAAACGCCAAAATTTTAAAAATATAGCCAATATTTAAAAAAAAAATCAAAAATAGAATATGTTTTCGAGATATGGGCGGTTAAAATTTTATTTAGATTAGTTTTTCAATATTAGTGTTTATTTAAATTTTGACAATTTATTTAAATATTAGAATTTTTTTTCAATATTGGCTTGTTCAATTTTGTGTTTTTTTTTTAATTTTGGTTATTTTGTTTTTGTAATTTTGGCGACTTATAATTGTTTGTGATTTTTATCAAAAATAGTAAATATTTGAAGTTGTAGTAGATATTTCAAATTATACTAATAAATAGTATTTTTAAAATTCCAAATATTTCCTTAGCTTAAAAAGTGCATTTGAAAAATGTAATTGCATTAAAAACGCATTAATACACGAACTACATAAATTGAGGGGAAATATGCAAAAAGTAGAATTTAGTACAAACAAAATAAACTCTGGATCTGAGATATAGCCGATCAAAGATAGAATAGTTCTGAATTTGTCTCAATTGGCTTCAAAAAAATCTAAAATCATTTTCTTTTTTTTAAGTTTTAATATTTTTTCTTAAAAATATCTGGTTTTTGATAACTAAGGAGTTAATATTGGAGGTTGTAGTAAAGATTCTAATTTAGACAAATTAATAATTTTTTAAAGTTGCAAATATTTCAATACATAAAAAATGCATTCTAAAAATGCAGTTGCATTAAAAATGCATTTATACATAAAATATATAAACAAAGGGCACATAGTCAAAAAGTAGACATTAGTAACAACAAAATGAGCCCTGGACTTATCAGATGCAATAAGAAATGACTGAGATATAGCTGATAAAAATTAGACTAGTATTGAATTTGGCTTAATTGGCTTCGGAAAATAATAAAAAGATTTCTGAAATGTAAAAAAATTATGTTTTAGGGGTTTTAAGACAAGTATTATGGAAAATTATTTTCCACATAAAATGTTTGTGGTAAATAGAGTAATCCTAAGCAATAAAACGGAAATCTGAAGAAGTTGGAAGACTCTTTTGGCCGATGATGATAAGCTCAATTATAACATTTTTTGAAATTTTACAAATTTTTTATTTTTCATAATTTTGTTTCCAAATTTTGGCGATGTCTTTCAATATTGAAGTTTTTTGTTAAGTTTGGCAATTTATTTTAATTTTAGAAATATTTCTAAAATTTGGAGATTTTTTTTATGTTGTCGATTTTTTTTTTGTGATTTTTTCCAATTATAGCATGTTTTCAAATTTTTTTTCCAATTTTTTTGTTTAAAGTTTTGAATATATTTTTTTTTTTTTTTTAACTGGCAATTTTTTCACATTTGCCTTTGAAAATGGAAAATTTTTTCGTTTCCTTTGTTTCTTTTGTTTCGTTTGTTTATTTTTATTAAATCTTCATATTATTTGTTAAAAAATATGCAAAAATATGCATTAAATTGAAAATATGCAATAGAAATCATAAAAATGCATTTAAAGACAAAATATGAAAAAATGTGCATTTATAATAAAATATAAGAAATACGCATCATCAAATCGATGTCATTTTATTGTAAATTCTTTGACTCGGTAAAGTATTTGGTCAAAATTGGTTTTGAGCTACTTCCTACAAACATGCATTTCCATGAAAGTCGCAGCCCTGTTCATCAAATTTTTCTCAGAAGATGAATAAGTTACAATCTTATTTCATATATTTTTTTTTTTTTCATATTTATGACAAATCTTCATGGATGAAAAAGTTACAATCTTATTTCATATATTTTTTTTTTATCATATTTATGACAAATCTTCATAGATTTTTGTTAAATAAAACTTTTTTCAGACAAAAACTTGGCAAATTTACCTAATAATGAAACTTTTTTCTCTGAGTATAAGATTTCAATATACAACGAATAAATTATTTTAATTTGTTTATTTATTTACGCAGAAAATGTTTGCCCAAAAATTTGTGTATAAGTTATGTCAAAACTTGTTAATTTTTACAAAGTTTTTAGGTAAAAAGTAAAAACTCATATTTTTATAAATTTATAAAAAAAAAATTTACTTGGAAAGAGCTATGTTACCAATTTATGTATACATTTTGTGTGTGTATTAAGTTTTAAATTTTAAAAAGTTTTATTTTATTGTATTTTAAATTAACCAAGTTTTCACTTTACTTAATTTAAGGCGGTCTTCTTGTTTGGACGGCTGAATTTGAGCTGTTTTTCAAAAACTTGTGGAAAGAAAACGGCAAAAGATTTTTTATTTCTGTTTTTTGTATTTTGTTGTACATTTCATCAAGAAAAATATAAAATTAATTTGTCAATAAGTTCACGGCCTCCAAAGTAGGGTCTACCAAAAAAGGTGAGATGTTGGTACGAAGCTTTCCGGGACTCATGATTAACTAAAAAGCAAAACAGGGATTTTTTAGTATGAATGCCTCAATCGTAAAAAAAAATTATTTATCAAAAAAAAAAATGAAAAATCGATATTTGGTCATTTTTTTTTTGTAGTCTAGTGTAAAAAAACTAATAGTAAACAATTTTTTTTCGAGATGAGTGAGCATGGGACGATAGCCACATTAGTTCTGCGTCTATTAAGTACAATATCATCAAAATCGATTCAGTAGAAATTGAGAAACCCTGCGTACCAGTTTGAAAAAACGTGGTTTCGAGAAAAACGCGTTTAAGTTTTAAGTTAAATTTTCTGGTACACATTGCTTCACAAAAATGGCTGTATCTCCCAAACTATTTCGAATTTCGAAAAATCCTTTTTTAACAATATTTTTGAATATCAAGCTAAATTTAAACAAACATTTTCCAAACCGGCAGACCCCTTAAACTTTTTTTACATTTTTTTTTTATTTTAGAAATTTTGAGGTTAAAAAGAAGAATAAACGTTTTTCTCTAAAAATTATAAACACTATTAATTTTTAAATCAGACTAGACTAGTTTTCTGCCTTTTTTTATGGACAGGCTCAGCAGTGATTTTCCATTTAAATTGTATTATTATTTGTTTCTTATAATTGTCAGATTGTCTCTATTTTTTATTTTCTTAAATTTTTGTGTATTACAAGTCGGATAACTTCAGTTATCTTTTAAAATAATACAAATATTTTAATATAATTTTCGTAAATATCGCATTTTGGTCATCTCGAGCTTCGAAGGGTTAAATAAGTGTTGTTATTATTTTAAATTTGGTTGCTTTGTATTTTTTAATGATTTTAATTTAAAGTAAATTTCCAGAGCTGTTTAAGGCCTGTGTGGTTTGATTTGAACTCAAATGAAGTTTAATTGATCAATGACTTTAAGTAAATAAAATTTTATTAGTCATTTACGCTATTTGAAGTAATTTGATGATTTTACGGCAAGAAGTCGATGAATTGAAAAACACTTGTTGTTATACAATGAAATCTAAATAGCGGATTCTACACTCATAGAGAAAAATCCGTAAAAACGCAGAAAAAACAATTAATAATTCAATAACAAATTACGATGCAGAAAAAACTGCGGAAATGATCAGATTTTTTTCTTTTCCTTAGACCGATCCCGATCACCTTGGAACCTGTCCAGTATTTCGACTAGAACGTTTTCTAAAAAAAATATTTCAAACAAAAGAACATCAAACTTAAAATTTTCTGCAGAGGACCGCGCTTTGTTTTAGATATAAAAAATTATAAATATATAATGTAATTTTTTTCACTCAAAATTAGTAACGTTGGGAATAAATAGCAATTATGAAGGAATATTAAAAAGTTCATAAAGAAAATAAGAAGTGTTTTGTGATCGCTATAAAATACTTTAAATACTCCGAGAAGATGATTAGAGATTCTAGTTAATTGAAATATTGGGCAATAAAATAAAATAAAAATGATTTAATAGTTTTTTTATTTAATCGGACCTCAGAGCCAAACGAGAAAAGTCAAATAATAAAGGAAATTGTAAAAAATTTTTACATTAAAATTTTCAAAAACAATTTAAAGAAATCGCTTTTACTTTTAAGAAAAATAAATAGTGACTGATCGGTTTATACAATCGTCATTAAACAATTAACATAAACAGAAAACCAGCATATAAAATACAAGCAATCAATCTTTTAAATCATTCCAATTGATTTTAAATGCATAATATTTATTTTAAAATTTTATGTTTATTTGATTGTTAGATTTTTATCAAAATAAAGTTAATTTTATTCCATTAAATATTTTGAAAAAAAAAACAACTCATCTTATACACGCTAATTTGTTTTTTTTTACAACTATTTGAAAAAAGTAACCGAAAATTAAAAAAACTATTATTTCATCTGTTATGCCCTTTGGTCATACGCCCAACTCAAACAAAAAAAATTGGTCAAACTTTAAACAGAAAAACAAATATTTATACAATTTTGTAACTAAAATGCTAATACATGCACGTGCCTGTTTAATTATGCCTAAATAGAAATGCTATAATTAAATTTAAAAAGTACACAGAGAAAAAAAATCATAGTTAAAAATAAGTTTTTAATCTTATATCAATTAATCCTCTATTGTTTTTACAAACATTTTTTAAATTAAGTATGAGTTTTATTGAATTAAATATTTATTTAACACAGACAGAATTTTCATGGACGAGTTTTAATGAAAATGTTCACTAAACTAATGAAGTTCTCTTTACAGAGCGAATGAAAAATTTCCTAAACTTTATGTAAAAGCTTCATGATTTTTATGAAACTATTTTAAATGAATCGTATGAAATTTGTAATGAATAAAATGAAAATTTATCTAAAATTTTATGAAAGACTGCATTAATTTTATGAATAGTTTCAATGAACAAATTTTAGTGACACTTAATATATTTAATGCAAAAATTCATTGATATCATGCGTATTATTCTTTCAGTGTATAGTTAAAATTAACTTTTTCATATTTAAATTAATATTTCAACATTATACAAGTTATTTTCGCATTTTAAAAATAAGTAGAAACATATTTAAATTAAAAAGAAAACCTACTTACAAAGAGAGTCTCCCGAGGGGTCTCCTCCGATATTAATGAAATTTAGATATGCAATAGCGAAAAACAAAATAAGGAACATTTATTTTTTTTAGCAGCCCAATCTCATGTTTAAGAGTTAAAAATTTTTGCCAAAAATTACTCTTTTTTTAGGGGTTTCAGTCTATTTCGAATTGTTTTAGAGAAATTTTAGAAAACTCGGCTACCAAATGAAACAGTTTTTGGAGACGCATTAACTGGTAAACCAAACATGTCCAATAGCTTTCAAGTATTTTTGTTAGTCAAAAAAGTGTTTTATGAGCCTTTTCATCCATATTTAAAATATGTAATTTAATTGGCAACCCTAACATACTACAAACACAGAAAAAAATGATTGTCAATAAAATTTTAATAAAACTTTTGTTTGATTTCAAACTCACTTTCAATTAAAACTTTAGTAATATCTATTAAATGTTTGATTGAAAATTAATTTGGTGCACACAAAATTTGCAGTTTTTATAAACCATAACAACAAATAAAAAAGACAAAATTTTAAAAAATCACCAAAAATAGAAATTTGCTAAAATAAAAAAATCAGTAAAAGTGGAAAAATTGATAAAATTTAAAAAAAAAAATCACCAAATATTTAAAGAATTAAAGGTAAAAATTGGAAAAAGATCACTAAAACGGAAAAAACCCCTTAAATTCAAAAATTTTTGGAAGTTTCAAAAATTAATGGGTCGATTATGGATAGCAACCGAACTTCAGTTGCGTTGTCTACTGGCAACGCAACTGAAATGAAAATTGGTATTATGTACGACAACCTTCGCCAGTTGCCAAAAGTTATCGATAATCTTATTTTGACAGTTCAGCAACTGAAAAAATGTAAACAAATAAAAAAAAAGGTTGACAAATGTGAATTTGTATAAAAAATATATTAATAAAAGTGCTGTGTAAAAAAATTATTTAATTAAAAAATGAGTATTTTTCGAGTTGTTGGACCAACAGCTCAAATTGTTTTCGGGTTGTGATTTTTACCATTTTAAAATCTACAGGTACAAATAAAATTATTTCAAATATTTATTATATAAAATATATGTATGTAAAATATATATAAAATATTATTTATATCTATATTACAAATAATTTAACAATAAAATATACTTACTTTTTAATGTTCCCGCCTTTTTTGTTTGCTTAAATTCTACAGCAACCAGAACTTTTCGGTTGCCAATATAATCCATCCATGCCATACGTAATATGTATTTGGCAACTGGCAAATCAACTGAAGTTCGGTTGCTATCCATAATCGACTCATAAGTGTTTTCGAGATATTTACGTTTTAAGTTTTTTTGCGTGAATTTTTTTACTTTTAGCGTTTTTTTTAATTGTAGCGTTTTTTTAATTTTGTGGATTTTTTAAGTTGTGACGATTTTTTTACAAATTGAGAGAGTTTTTTCTCCAGTTTTACGATATTTTTAAATTTTGACATTAGGTTTCCAGTTTTGTCAATATTTAAATTTTATTTTTTTTATTTTGCCAATTTTTTTTAATTTTGGTGGTTTATCGATTTTTCAAAATTTTGGCGTTTTTCAAATATGTCTTAATTTCATACTACAAACACAGAAAAAATTATTGTCAATAAAATATCAATTAAACTTTTGTTTGATTTTAAACTCACTTTTAATTAAAATTTTAATAGTATCTATGAAATATTTATTTTGAAATGAATTTGGATCACACAAAATTTCCAGTTTTTATAACAAAAAATTTAAAAAATGCCAAAATTTAAAAAAAAAAATCACCAAATCACATAAAAGTGAAAAATCACCGAGATATGGACGTTCTGAATTTTTCACTTTTAGCAGTTTTTAGCGACTTTTTTTTAGTTTTGTCGATTTTTTAAAATTTTTACAATTTCTTTCAAATTGAGTGATTTTATTTCCTATTTTAGCAATTTTTTTAAATTTTGATTATTGGTTTCATATTTTGACAATTTTTATTTTTTTATACTGTGGCGGGTTTCCCAAACTCATCGATTATTTTGTATTAGCTATTTTTAATATATTTTTTTAATTTTGAAATTTTTTGCAATTTTTTGGCGATTTTTTTCCAATTCTGTTTTTTTTTTTTTTTTATTTTTTATTAGAAGTTTTCCTAATCAGGCTTTCAAGGTTATGGTTTTCAAATGCAAATAAAATATAATTTAATTTTTCAATCCGATGTTTCGTTGGAATTATTCCAACATCTTCAAAGATTTTATTGTATTGAACATATAATCTTTTTTTTGTCAGGTTTACATTTAAATTAATTAATTAATTTCAATTAATTAATTTTGTAAAATACTTACAACCAGTAAGACATTAAAAAAAAAATTATAATTAAAAATAAATGGAGAAATAAATAAAATAAAATATCACAGATTGGAATTTTTCTTAATGTATCACAGTTGAATTTTTTTTTTAATTTCACAAATTTTTAAAATTTGAGCATTTTTTTTAATCTTAGCGAGTTTTGTATTGTTACTATTAATTAAAATTTTAATAGTACCTATTAAAAGTTTGTTAGAAACTTAAAGCAACATTCAATAAAATTTTGAATAGATATGATTAAAATCTTAATTGTAAATAAAATCAATTAAATATTTACAAATTATTTTAATTGATTATACAATTTCCTTAATATACTGAATTTAATTAAACTTTTCATTGAATTAACAAATATTTTAATAAAAACTCGGTTCTATTTTTTTTCTGTGAAGCCAATACTAGTATCAAAATTTTTGTTTTCTCGAATACTTTAACGCTGGGCTACAAAACTTTGATTTCCATTAATTTTGGGCACGTTTTCATTAAAAAATGTATTCATTTTGATCCAACCTTTTAAACATTAAACGTGAGATTGACATGCCTCTGTGATATAATCAAATTTTATTAAGATCGGAGAGAACCCGTCAGTAGACTTTCCTTGTTAGTTGGATTTTAACGCTGTTTCGATGTATTATAATAATGTTAAAGCTTGATTTTATAATTTTTTTCTGTGTGTGTATTATTTTCATTTCAAAATTATCAAAATATTTATTTAAAAAATTTCATCATTAATAAATTAAATTATTATCACTCTAATTGGTAAAATTAAGTTTATACATTTTTAACTTGCTTATACCCAGTGTAGAAAAGCATTGCCATATAAGTGGTTACATTTCCTTTTGGGGCATCGCTAACAAAAATGTCATTATATATAAAGTATATTTAAAATAATGATAAAAATAGCTACTTATGGGTAACACATTATTTTTTGTATTGAAATAATGGGAAAATTAACTAGTCCTTATTATTTGTATTAAAGTAATGCTGAGAGTAAACTCGTCTCAATACTGGTAGTCCGAAAAGTAATGATATGACATTACGGTTTCTACACTGAGTATAATCGAAAACATTCCCAAAATAGTTTGTCAAAACATCAGTGCCCAATCCGTTCAGTTCTGTAACATTTCAAACCAGGTTTTTAAAAATGTAACTAGATACAACTGTCTTACACTAAATTATCAAAAAATAATATCAAATCGTTTTAAAAACATATTATTTAGTATGTTAAACACAATTCCCAAATAGCCCCAAAGATGATCTTTAAATATTTGGCTGCTAAACATTTTGCAAAGCAAAAGATCCAAGAAAAGATAAATATCTGTCCTACTAACTGGTAGTATCCGGCATTAAAATGTTTTTTTAATTTGTTTTTTTTTTTTTTAATATTTCAATCAGGTTTAATTTCAACACTCCTTTTGCTATATAAATACGAGTACACCTCAAGTTTTTTTGTTTTAACTTTTATGAATTTTGCATGCTAAATTTAATGTTCTACTCTAAACATTAAAATTTGTTGAAGAAAACATCCAATCTTGATAAAGTAGTTGCGCTTGCGCGTACAAACTAGGGAGAAGAAATTGTTGGACAAGAGTAGATCGGATCGCATCAAGCCATGAAACATAAAACGGCAACATAAACTAACAACATCAAGTATAATTATCACGTTATTATCATCAATTTTTTATGTCAAACTTATCACTTTAGTTATTTAGTATAATAAATAACAGAGCTTTGAAATAATTATTTCAATTATAAATGTAATCGTTACAAATATTACAAAAACTTTTTAATATATTAAAAATGTATAAAATTGTTGGTTTTAAATTGGGTTGGAAAATTAAAAATTCATAAAGTTTTTTAAAGATCTCATTATTGTATGGATGGAATTTAAAATTTTTTTAATTCGAAGCGATTTGAAATAAAACACGCAATGAGTGGAATTGGAGTGCTTAATATTGGGAACGAGTGGAATTTAAATACTAACCATGAAGAACGATATGGAATGGAAGAGGAAACGAGTGGAGTTGTAAAAAAAATTGTATTTAACTGGGAACGAACTTTGTTTTATCGGTGTATTTAAATTTATGTTAAAAGTAAAAAAAAAAAATAAAAAAAAATAAATCACCCTGTATCCGCTTTGTAAAAAATGGATTGCTCGGCTTCTTTTCTGGACCAAGCCTATTTGTATTATCATGGTGTATTAATACTTCTGTGGAACAAAAATTTTGTCAGTTAAGTGTTCCGATTCCACTCGTTCCAGGTTCCATTCCATATTGTTCCAGTTTGGACCAATGTTCAATTCTATTATCGGAGTATGTAAATTTGTATTATCGTGTTAGTATATAGATAAACAGATAATTAAGACATCCTGTGGTTAATTCATAAAAAATTAATCCCTCCGAATATTTTCCGGACCTAGCCCATTTATTTATTAGGGTATATTAATACTCCTATGGAATAAAAATGTTGTGCGTTTTGCCCTATCTCGTTTTATTTCTGAGATATAGGCCATTAAAAATAAAGGAATTTTATAAAATGGCTAGTATCTCGTAAACTAAGCGAGATATCAAAAAACGGAAAAAAATTTTGCAAAACTTTACACAATTAACACGTACCGATAAAACAAATGTCTTAAGTACTTCGATTCAACTCGTTTCCGCCTCCAATCCATATCATTTTGGACCAGCCATTAACACCAGTTTGTGGTTGTCTATTAAGACCAGCCTATGGTTGTTTCATAAAAAATTAATTCTTCGGGATCCTTCCCGGACCTAGCCTATTTGTATTATCAGGGTGTATTAATACTCCTATGGGGCAAAAAATTTTGTCCATTTTGCCCTATCTACTATTCCCCTTTCTAATATTTAAAAAACTCCCATTTTATAAAATGGCTAGTATCTCGTAAACTAAGCGAGATATCGAAAAACTGACAAATGTGTTAGTGTTTCTATTCCAATCGTTCCTCGTTTAATATCTATATGATTTCAGAAATTTCGGGCTCATTAATTATTTAAAATAAGCATGAGTATGAGCGGCGGCCTTCCATTTCTGATGTTAGCGATTTTTCACAATTTTAAAAAACCTTTTTTAATATGGTTCTTACTTTTTTTTTAATTGATCCATTATTAATGGCAATGAAATTTAAAATCATTTTCATTAATCAATGAAATTAAATCCTCAAATCATTATCATTAATTAAAAAAAAAAATGATAAAGAAAATAATTTAATTATAATTGATATCAATGCAATGGTAATGAAATCATCATTTCATTATTCCACTTAATTGATTAGTCCCATGTATGATTTATAAGCTAAATTTTAAATCTTTGAGAATTTTACATGAATTGCCAAACAAATTGATTCTAAAATAAATATAGGGGCAAAATTATTCCAACCCATAAACTTAAAATAAAAATTCTTTAGACTTATCTTAAATAATATGACGTAGTGCTAAAGTTCAAAGTCAATTTTTTCTATAAAAAAAAAACAAAATCTCCCTAATTTTATTGTAGAAAAGCATGTTCTCTTAAAAATATAACAAAATAGATAGTTGTGAGGTAAACCGTTTTTTGATATTAATTAAAAATTTCAGGCATAGTTTTGCAATTTTTGAAACAAACTATTTCACCAATAGATGGACAATAAAAAATCTTTGCACGATATTCTTAGAAAATCACTGCAAAACTAATTGCTAAGAAGTATCTTAAGATTGCGCATAAAAGAAATAATCATTTTCAAGATCTGTTAAATAAATTATATGAGTGTTCCGTGAGAATGGGGATCAGATTGTTTTTTTTTCTTTTTTACTTTTGCATACAATTTAGTTGTTTAGTGTAATAATTATATAAACACATGCTAAACAACAATTGTTGGTCAACTCCATTGATGATGGGGTTGTTAATGATAGGATGGATAGAATGAATAGATGGATGGATCGTATGATCTATAAACAAGAACGTTAACAAGATTTTATTATGCTTGTTTTTCATTCTTTAAACATGGTTGATTGATTGAGATCAATATTAAACCGGAATTTAAAAGATTCGAAAATTAACAAATTAACGTACAATAAGATAGAATCATATGGAGGTATATGCTTGAGTGTAATTTAAAAGATAGACACATTCTTGAAAACAAAAAACTTTTTCTTCTGACTTTTTCTTTACCCGAAGGAATTTCCAAACACCTCGAATAGGCGGATGTCTACTCGGGATTAGGAACCTATATCCCAAATTTCAAGTTAATCGCTTTAGAGGTTTGCCCAGGTCGTCAAGGGAAAGACTTTTTTACGATTTTTATTTTACCACGTTCCTTTCGTTTTAGTCTGTCTACTTGAACGTATATTTGTTTGTCATTAAACATATTTGAAATTGTTAATGAATTAGCTAAATTATTGAAAAAATAAAGTTTTTCCTTAAAAAAAAAAAAAAAAAAAAAAAATTTGACCACACTACATTAATAGTCACTATAATCATTTAGTTTACAAATACACATTTAATCTTTATCAAATTTAAATATTTCATTTTGACTTTAATTTCATTAATAAACAATTACCCACCGAAGTAAAATAATGAATCAGGGCTATGAAACAAAAAGCTTCAATAAAGTCGCCAACTCTACATCAGGTGGCGAAAAACGACTTATCATCTCGCGCAATTACAGTGTTGCCTTGTTTGAAGCCCTTCATCTTTCACCCCCCTTTCATCTCTCCACTATCCCCTTTCCAAAGAAAGCAACACATTAATTAATAGGAAGAATTTCCTGAGTGTTGCTTCTCTTTAAAAAAAAAAATATGATTATATATAGTATCACATATAACTAAACATCACGCATCTCATCTGATACGAAAAATGGTATACGTAAGCTGAACTCATAGTATCTCACGGGATCTAATCTCATATAGTTTGATCCGAAAAATGGGTCTATCAAAATATATATAATTTGATACAATTTTATCTAACAAGTTTTTTAACAAAAAATTTTAAATGTTTTAGAGATCAGTACTTTTTATTTCAATCCAATTAAGTACTTCTTGTAGTTCATTTATAAAACATATAAATATTAGTGTCCGACCGAACAGTTCGGTCAAAAAACTATTCTTGGTCGGTTTTTTTGGTATCTAGATGCAATGAGGATAAATTTTCGTATTGGAAACATGTTTGTGGAGCCGATTTAATTCAATTTTGTGTATAAAATTTAACGAAAAAGTCAAAGTTTAGCTATAAAGTTAAAGTTCGGCCGCCGAACTATTTTCGAGTTGACTGAACAGTGAATTCAAGGCTTAACTTCGGACTATGCCTTAAATTTGAAACTAAAAATTGCATCTGAGCCCAATAAACATTTTTACATTCACCAAATCTGTCTATAATGATTAAAGATAACGAATACCGACTAAATTCATTTTCTGGCCGAACTTTTCTGTCGGACACTAATATAAATTTAAAAAAATAATGTCAAATCTAAGTTGGAACACAGAATAAATTTGAAACCCTAGTAAAGTAGAGTAGACGACCTACAGATTTTGTCAAGAGCAGAAATAAGCAGATAACTTTACACGTCCTTGTTATAACAAATAATTAAAAATAATAACTATAGTTAGAATACTATATAGGTAAAGACCACTGCAAATGTAGTTGAAAACAAATGAAATTTCACTTAAAGAAAGGACGACTTACATTACCGTAAATTCAACTAACATTGTCATTTGTTTTTTAATGTTAAAAAAATGACTACATGTTAGTCAGTAAAAATGAGCCACATGGTAGAAAATGAACCACATGGTAGTAAAAAATAAACACACATTTTTTTTTTTTTTTATTTTTTTAAATAACAAAAAACAACTGTAAAAAATGAATGTAAAATCATAAAACAGTCATTTGATGTGGGTTGTTTTTTTAAATGAACTACAAGGTTAGTAAAAATTTTAATTTGTTCTACAAATGACTAACAGCAGAAGTTCCCTGAATGTATTTTTTATGAAGGATAAATCTCCCTATTTAGTACTTCAGCAATTTCAGATTGTTCAAAACAACTATTTTGTTAACCACAAAACATGATCAGTGGTAGAAAGTATATTGGCTATAGTGGAACTAAGCAACTATTTAATTTTTAAAATTGCATAGCAATATATAAACTGTTTTAATCGGGTATATTGTTAATTGCCTACCATGTGATGGTGGGTAAAAGTTTTGCAAACAAAATGTTCTAACCCTAATTTACATATTTAAAGCAAGCAAACAAAAAGCAAAAATGTCACAAAAAAATCATAAAAGGAACAAAGCTAATTTGTCTTCTCAGGATATTTTTATTTAAAATTGAGAAAACCCATTGCAAATTATTTCAAAAATGCTTATTTCTCTGAAATTTTTAGATGAGAAAATACTCGAAAAAGCCGAATTATTCGAGACGAAAAAACCGTTTTATCGAATAACTCGAAAACCGTCTTTTTTCAAAAACCGTGTTTTAAAAACCGGAAAAATAGAATAACCGGTTTATCGAATAATTCGAAACCGGGTTTGACAACACTAATTTAAATGTTTTTTTAAGGGAATTTTTAAATTTCAAAATATTTAATTTTTACAACAAAATTTATAATTTTTGTTCTTCTTTCTCTTTACAGGTAAGCAAAAGTAAACGAATATATTCTGGAACACTTGGTATGAATTAAGTGCTAAACGAACAATTTTATCAGACTTTTCTAAATAACTTGATCATCTAATCGATCTGAACTATATTAAGATCAACATCTAGTTAGAATTGTTCTAGAGTTAAAACTTAAACTGAAAAATTATATCGAAATTAAATTTCAATTTTATTTATTTTTTGAAATTTCTATTGGTATAATTTTTTTTCAATTTTCTTTAGTATTTTGTTGAGAATCAATTTATAAAAAAAATTATAGAAGAAAAATACAAAACATGTTGTGATTCATCGTTAGTTCAACTTCCTACCGTTTTTTTTTTTTTGTTTGCAAATAGATTGATGAATGTATGAATTTTGTTTTGTATCTACTAGGGTTGTCAGTCGAATAAAACATATTCGATTAAACGAAGGAACAAAAAGAAAATTCGAACAAACAATTTAAAGAACTTGATTTTCGAATGACGAATAATTCGAATAAATTTTGACGATTAATCGAATAAAACGAATAATTTAAAGTAATGCTTCTTTTAATAAAACTTTTTCGAAATTTTACCAAAATAATTAAACAAAATAATCAAAGCTGAACTTTTATAAATTGTTTTCCAAGATAGTTATGGACTCTTTAATGATTTGACTTTCAAACCGTCAAGATGAAGTGATATCGTTGAATATTGCATGATTTTTGAAGTAAAGTAAAAAAAGTTCTTAAATATTCATATACAACTTTATACAATTAAATGTTTCAATATAAATATTTTTTAGTCATAAAGGGTGTCCCAAGAAGAGCGCAATTTTTAAATTTTAAATAAAACACAGATATTTAAAAAAAAAAATCGTGAAACTTTATTATATCGTAAAGTAGACAGAATGAGGTTATGTATGGAACAATATATCGTGCAGATGGCCGCCACGGCTTTGCTGGCATGCACGCGATCTTTTAATGAAATTTTCAATGACCGTTTTGCATGAATGCTGCGGTATTTCATTAATGCAGCGTCCAATTTCCTCTTTTAAGGCTTGAGTCGTCGTCGGCTTATTCGCGTAAACCATCGACTTCAAAAAACCCCAAAGAAAAAAATCTAGTGGTGTTAAATCGCACGATCTAGGCGGCCAATTCTGATCTCCAAAACGCGAAATAACACGACCGGGAAATGACTGATGCAGCAATTGAATTGTTTCTCTGGCTGTATGATATGTGGCGCCGTCTTATTGGAACCACATGCCCTCCACATTCATTTCTTCAATTCTAGGCAAGAAAAAACTGGTTATCATTTCACGATACCGAACACCATTGACTGTTTGCGCTTGACCTGCCTCATTTTCATAAAAAAAAGGTCCAATGATTCCTCCAGCCCAAAAACCACACCACACAGTGACACGTTGAGGATGCATTTGCTTCTCGTGAATCACTCGAGGATTTTCCTCACCCCAAATGCGACAATTCTGCCTATTGACGAAGCCATCAAGATGAAAATGGGCCTCGTCACTGAAGATGATTTTATCGGCAAAATCAGCATTTTCATGTTGTCTCTCCAATACCCAATTAACGAACTCCCTTCGCTGTCCATGGTCAGCTGGCTCCATTTTTACTAACCTCGTACCTTCTACTAGCAAACAATAACAATTGTTCAAATGTCAAACAATGACACTTCGAATGTTGCCAGATTTAAAAATTGCGTTCTTCTTGGGACACCCTTTATAAACATTATGTTGTAAAATAAATATTCGTATCTAATGCTGTTGTGTTGCAAAATGTTGTATTTGTGGGTATATATAGCAATATATTATTTTATATAGTCCTGTATATAATTGTACTTAATATACCTAATTATATATTGTTATATATTCAATATAGAGTTATACATGGGCTCGTATGTAATTATATATAACAACATGTGAACCAATTATTTCCTTTTTATAATTTTTGATAAACCCGAGTAAAAACGTTTACATATAATCATGCAATATTTTATATAAATATAAATATATATGTTATTGTATGCTATTATATGTAAATATATATGTTTGTGTATGTTTATATATACATTGCCACATATAATTACATATATATACTCATTGGCACATATAATTACATATCGACCAATATATAATCGTATATAACATACAATTATATACATATGGTTAATCCAATTATAAACGAGCACATGTATAATTATATATAACGCACATCAAAATTATATGTAATAACATATGTGCTTCATTTTGGATAACACGATATCTTGACCTTTTCATAGCTATATTTATAGTTTCATGCCAACAAAAAGTGAGATCTTCTTTTATATAAAACTATATATTCCCGCATTTAAAATCTGAGGGTTGTATATTAGTCTGCACCGAATTAAAAAAAATTTGCGAATTTTATCACGTACTCAAACAATATTTATTGGAAAGGTAATAATGGATAACAACCAAACATTATTTTAAGGGTACTTAATGGTTGCTACCCGCGCCTTTCGTAGTGTTTTTTAAATTTTTGGACAAACTAGAGTTTAAAAGTTTAGCAAGGCTGAGCATATTATGGGAAAAACATTTATAAAATTTCCATAGATTAATTTTGGTCCACCACAGCATCATTTAATTTGAAACAAGTAATTTTATTTATAACTTGTTTTAAGCTGAACGAAGTATTTGGCCAAAATTACCCTATGGAAATTTTTTAATTGTATTTCCAAAAATATGATCAGTATTATCAAACTTTTGCGCCCAATTTTGTATAACAATTAAACAAAAATACGGTTAGAGAACTATAAGTATTCTCATATTTTTTTATTTTTTCCATAATCAACTGGATAATACGAATCGTTTGAGCACTTTTATGTAAAATTGTCCACTTTCGGGTCACCATAATGTGTATTAAAACTTAAAATAGGTTTATGCAGAAACATTTTGGAAAATCGTAAAAAAGAAATATTTCTTAATATTTTTTTATGGGATGAACATACATTTCTAAGAAATTGTGTATATTTTCATACTATCATATTATATAAAAATGTAACATTTAGTGCAATTTTACCAGACTAAAACTCGGATCTAATTCTATTTAGATGTATAACTTTACATACAATCATATACAATTATATCAGGTCAAAATCCAGATCCAAACATATCTCGTTTTTATATAATTATATATATTTGTATCAGTTTAGATATAAACTGATACAATTATGCAATATACAAAACTGATACAATCTAATACAATTCTATCGTAGCACAATTCGTAGTTTACATTTATCTAATTGCATCAGATTAGATCCTAATCCAAATAGATACAATTATATGGGCCCATATTTCGAATGGAATGAAATAAGATTACTTATAGCGTCACATAGAAATTGTTATGACTAATCGGGAAGCCATATATAGTTCCATTAATCGGAAAGACATATATTGTTCCATACAAAACTATATCTTATAGACACTTATAAGGACCCACGCTTTGAATATGAGTATATATTACATGACATGTATTCAACACAAAATACGTTAAATAACTGCATACGTTATTACTAGAGATGTCGTCATATTTTGCATGTTTTGACCATTCGGTCCGATATTGAATAATAGCACTGTACGGCAGAATTATTTAGTTGAAGGAAAATACCTTACAAATATGTATTTTTCAACTAAAAAAGTGAGAAAAATATAGTTTTTCATAAAACTTTTCTCTTTAAAATGTCAAACACGGCTGCTTTTTCAACATAAAAAGTATTACGGTTAAATTTAATTTCGTCTATATCTAAAGTACAGTGTACTTTTATTACAAATGTATACATATGAAAATGAATGTAAGAACTATTCGGTATAGATTCGGTATTCGAATGTACTATTTGTGATATCCCTAGTTATCACACAAACAAGGTATAATTAAAAATAGTCGTTCACATATAATCGTTTTTAAAATTTTATGAAGTTATATATAATTCGATACAAGTGTTGAGAAAAAGTAGGAACTGTTTGTATCAACTCTTATCAAAAAATATTAAATTGTATCTAATTCCATACAATTATATATAATACCCAAAAATTTGTATGGGGACAAAGTTAGGATGAAATTTTATCTAAAATACATCAAATTGTACAAATCTGTATCTAATTGCATCGAATTCGATCTAATTTGATGTATTTTAGTTAGAATTATATCTTCTCATTTTTCAGATCAAATTTGGTATCATCGCATATCTAATTTATATATAATTTGATGTTGACCCATATAAATTTTTTTTGCTAGGGTATACAAAATTACTAAAAATATTTTGCTACATTACAACGATAGCACGTTAGCACATAAACTGTGAGTTTCATTTATGTAATTTCTACGGTAACCAAAATAAGATCTTAACTGCTCGATATACTAAAACTATAGCCGATATATACGAGTATTTAACTTTTTAATGATTTTCAAAATAACGAAATAATGTCAAATGGCGTTTGATTAAGAAATCTTACTATAGTCTAAAATGATTGTATTTGAGAATTGCCATTGTTAAAATATTTGCCAAATTAATGCCAAAATTCATAATATTTTGAGATGATAGATTAAGATACTTAAATTTTTTATGTATTTTGAAAATTATTTTTATTTGTTATTCGTTCTATCAATCAAATAATTGTTAAAAATTAATTGTTTGATCGTTCGATCAAAAAATGTTTGATCGTTTATTCGAACAAATTAAAAACCCGAATAAATGACAACTCTAGTATCTACTATTATTTTTGTTTGTATTTTTTTCTATTTTGTATTCACACAAAATCCATTTAGATTTCTTTTAAAGCGGTTTTAAATACAACCACGCAGAGTTGTTTTTTTATATTTAAGTCTCATTGATTATTTTTTTTTTTTATATAATAAAGCAGAAAACCTTAAACGGAAGTTGTTTTATTATTTTTTTTTGTACTTAACTGTAAGATTTGCAAAAAATATTAAAAAAGTTCTCTATCGGTTATAGATAAAGTTTTTTTTTTATACAACCGGTTTGATTGAATTTTTTCAATCAAAGTTTTTGAAATTTGAGTTGAGATTTTTATGATGCAGATATTTATGACCGTTGCAAAAATATAATAAAACATAAAATTTATTAAAAACTTAAAAAAAAAAAATCATACACCCGATTTTAAACATTTGAAAACGAACTTTTTTATTTTTTCCACAAAAAAAAAAAACATTTTTGTTCGAATAAATTTTGTTGTTTAAGAAAGATATTTATATTTTAGAAAAGATGAAAAAAATTAATAACAAAGTTGAAAAAGTACAAAATAAAGTTCTTATATTTTTTCCAACTTTTGTATTAAGACCAAACAATTTATAATATTTCTACAATTAAAGCCGGAAAGAATTTCGTGAGTGTTAATGAGAAAACTTGCACAAAAACATGAATACTCTGAGGGGTAGGGTAAATCCTTCCACGACGTCCATTGCGGCAAAACCGTATGACTTGTGCACAGAGAGTATTTCTTCGACGAGTTTTAAATAATTTTTTTCACTAAACTAATGAAGTTTTCGGCATAAGATGAATGAAAAATTTCTTAAACTTTATGAGTTTAAATGTAACTAATTTTAATGAAACTTTTTCATTAGACGTATGAAATTTTAAATAAATAGTATGAAATTTTTTATTGAATTTGAATGAAAAACTACACACAGAGAAATAAAGTGCCAAACGAATTGAAAAGTGTATTTTAACAACTTATAAATTTAGTTAGTCCAACGATATTTGCATTAGATTTCTCAATATTTAGGGTGTTGGAACTAAAATTCAGTTGACTTAAGCGAACTTTATTGTGAAAACGACTGAAATTTGTAATAACCGATTTTCAGTTGGCATATAACGAAATTTTTCTCTGTGTGTACATTAATTTAAAGAAAATTTTCAATGAACGAATTCCAGTGCCAATTTATAGATCTAATGCAGTGTGGTATCAACAGAATAGGGATAGATATCACAGAATAGGGAACAGATCATATATTTAATTTATTTGAAAATTGCATTTATAAAACTGTGAAATAATGGCGTAATTCGAATAAACGCGTTATGGTATAACAAATTTGCTATAAAACGTATATGCGGTTTACATCACGTAAATAAATAAATATATGAAACTATTTATTAGCTGCAATTTTTTAATTGCAAATTTTAAATATATTTTTTTGCGAATTAATGTTCACCAATGGCAATACCTGTAGTAATATTTATGTTATAAATTGGATTCACCAAACTTAAAATGTTCCCGCTAATTCGCGCGTTACTCAGCAAAACCACTTATTACCAAATAATGGATGATGTAATGTATCTCCATAGGTTCCCACGAATTCCAATACACCTTACTTCACTGATGAAATTTACAGGCGATGAGCCAAAAAGTAATGGGTGGGCTTATTACCTAGCGGGGGGTAAAGTAACTGGTTACCGAGTTGGAAAAAGTAATGTGTATAAATAGATTTTTATAACAATTATTTTTTTTAAATATATTTTTTTTTTTATTAAATAAATAACGTGGTATCGCTGAGATTCGAACCTGGACTCTCTGGTTGTTAGTCGATCAGTCTACCAACTGAGCTATCGTCACATATAATAATGGGTTGCTTAAAATGTAAATGAATTGTTGTGCTTCGAGTTTTAGTTTGTTATGTTAAAAATATATACCTTACCCTCATGCTTACAAAAAATTAGAAAGTAATGTGTCTAAATATAGATTTTCAAAAAAATATTTTAAATATTACTTTGCGTTTATATTATTTCGTTATATTATGTAATTGAAGATCGGTATCAATAACTTCTTCTTTTAAAAGAAGAAAAACGCTTTCATATTGACGCTTTTCTACGTAAACTCTACGAGATATTTCTCCCCAAATACTCTCAATGTATTTGGAGAGAAATAAAAATCGTTTGACGACTTACATGTACTGAGGCATTGTCTTGTAGGAAAATTAATTATTCTTCGATGCTATTTTCAGTAAATGGCAACAATTTCTCTTCTAATACTGTAATGTACTCAGAGAATTCATTCTGGTGGCTGGAAATGTCAAATCAACCATATCGCCGAAACAAAAAGCGCTCCAAACCATTAATGATTCGAAATTTCTTTACGCACGTCTCTCCAGTATCTGTTAAAACCATCTGGACTATCAATGCTGAACTTTTTCTTATCAGAAAAAATTATCTTTAAAAGAAATTTTTTCCAACCAACAACAGCCATTATTGACTTACCTTTCTCCAGTTGGTTTGTTAATTCCTTTTAGCCAATTCAAGTCGAGCAGTTTTGTGGCGATGTACTAACCTTGACACAGACATCAGCTTTTCGTTAGTAATTTTCTGGGAATCTTTTAAGATCCTACTTATGGTTGGTTTGGACACATTTATCTTACACTTATCGATTATCTGATTGAGATTCTTCATTGTGTTGCTGTCACAGTTGATTATTTTCCGCCGCTCAAAATCAGAAAGCTTTCCGCCTGTTTTATCACAGGCTTTCCGCCTGTTTTATTTTTACCATAAGTACTTTGCAAAATTCGTGACAACCACATGTGAACGGTTTATTTTTCTACAAATTCCCCGAAAACTCAAGCGACTTGTTTAATAGGCTGAAATTTTACCATTTTCTTAATCACTTAGATATGAACACGCGGCTTTATTGCAAATTGATTAAAATTGCATAAAAATTTTCCTTTTTTGCTATTCTTCTTTGTTAACCGATATATGAAATTATAGTTATGAAAGATTAACAATATATTATAAACCAAATTTTCTCTTAAATCAATTAAGTAATCTCTTAAATTTTACACAATAAGCGATCTCTGATCACACTCTTTAAAACCTATATAAGTTTTAAAAAAATGTTTGTAATATTCGAAAAAATAGCAAAAATCATTTGTAATTATAGATATGCAACGCAGTGTACAACTTTGCAAGTTATCATTAAATACAACCCTGCGTTTTTTAAGGTTATTTAAAATCAATCAGCTGTTGCATAGAACTGCCAATTATCGGAAAATAGTTTTTGAGTAAACTGAATGTTAACAAAATGTATAAAACTTATTTGTTATTCGAAAAAATAAAATAAAAAAAAAAAAAAAATTAAATGTGCTAAAATCCCAAAACTAATTTAACGAATTGTTACAAATAATTTCTTATATGCTGGTCACGATATACGAATTTCATTCTTGCCTAAGAAAATCATCAGGGAACAATGTTCTTAGAATTTATAGATATAGATATATATATACAGTGAGTGATCGAACTTTTAAATAATTCCAGTTTCCTGCACTTTGCTCTTAAATTATTTTTTTTTCCAAAACGATAATTGAATAGTTTTTTTTTGTTAATTACTCTTTGTTATGTTTTCTCTTAAAATAAAATGATATTAAATCTCTTGAAACAATATGTAATGAGAATATTGCAAAAATGAAAAATAGATAATTTTTATGGTGTTGGCAAAAAATTGGAAACTTCTAAGGGGAGTTACAAAAGATGATGAAAAGTAAGAAAAATAAAAGAGAATATTAAAAGAAATATTC
This sequence comes from Delia radicum, assembly GCA_021234595.1. Classification (NCBI taxonomy): domain Eukaryota; kingdom Metazoa; phylum Arthropoda; class Insecta; order Diptera; family Anthomyiidae; genus Delia; species Delia radicum. The sequence continues at coordinate 148,347,519 of CM037852.1, forward strand.
CAAAAAATTACCGTTACATATTTATTTATAATTTTAGGTAATTTCAGGTTCAAAAGCATATAAAAAAACACATTATTTTAGTTTTATAACATTTGTAAATAAATTGATTTGAAAATGGCTAGAGTTAAATTTTGTGAACAGCTAAAACTTAAAATAATTAGTGATTTTAATGCTGGACTTAAACAAAAAGAAATATGTGAAAAATACTCAATGAATAAGTCAATAATTTCAAAAATCATTAAGAAATATCGTGAAAAAGGTACGGTGAAAACGCAGCATTTAGGAGGCAGGCCTCGAAAAACTACTCAAAGACAAGACAAGTTAATAGCAAGAGAGTTTAAAAAGTGCCCAAAAATGCTTCCCCGAGAGGTCATCAACAATTTAAAATTGGAAATAAGTCAACGAACTGTTGCACGGCGTGCTGAAGAGGCTGGTCTTGGTTGCTACCGACCTGTCAAAAAACCACTGATATCAGAAAAAAATAGAATTGCTCGTATTAAATTTGCCAAAGAGCATATAAATTGGTCTAGACAGAAGTGGAATACTGTACTTTTTTCCGATGAGTCCAAATACAACTTAAGAGGTCATGACGGAAGAACTTATGTAAGACGACCGAAAGGAAAAAGATTGGACCCCAAATATACAACCAAAACTGTTAAGTTTGGCGGTGGCAATATTTTGGTATGGGGATGCTTTTCGGGTCAAGGAATGGGACCAATTCATGTCATTACCGAAACTCTAACTGGAGCTGGATACAAAACTATTTTAAACGATGTAATGTATCCATATGCGGAAGAAAACATGCCACTAGTCTGGAAATTTCAACACGACAACGATCCAAAACACACCTCCAAAGTTGTAAACGAGTGGTTACAATCAAACGGAGTTAGTGTTTTGAAATGGCCAGCCCAATCACCAGATCTCAACCCAATAGAGAATCTATGGGAAATTGTAGATCGAAAAATAAGATCGAAAAACTATTCTAAAAAGGCTGACCTTACAGATGCAGTAACTTCGGAGTGGCAAAAAATTCCAGCCGAAACTATTGATACTTTAATTGGTTCCATGCCTCGACGTTGTGAAGCAGTTATTAAAAATAATGGATACCCTACAAAATATTGAACAGGCAGAGTGACAACATATATTTAAGTTAAGAATCGTAAAAGTTTCCAATGTTTTGCCAAATCCATAAAAAATAATACTTTTGAATTATTGTTATTTTTGGTAAAGTTTTACTATTAATGTAAATATTTTTCCTTATTTTAATCAAAATATGTACTAGTCATAAAAGTAATGAAAAAAAATTATAGAATTATCTTTTGTTTTAAACTTTTTGAAATTTAAATGTGAAATAAATATTTTTTTAAAAAATTTCCATTGTATTGCCACTCACTGTATATATTTTTAAATTAAATCACAAACTAAATGAGAATTTCTTATGCTCGTCTATGAACGTGATTCAACGTAAAAAATATCGAAAGAAAAAAGTTTTTAAGTTTTTATTTATTTATTTTCTAAAATTTCCAATCATTTAATTAATCACATTTTTAATTTAATATCTTTTCTCTGCTTCTAAGATTGTTTCATTTATATTTATTTTTGCAATTTTCAAATAAATTTATTCAATAAAACTGTCACGATATCGACACTATACCGTTGTTTGTTGTAGTTGTTGTTGTTGTTATTTTTTCTAAAGCCGTTTCTGACTTTTTAGCCACAGTCGTCAAACTTGATGACCATGAATTTATCAAAAACACGTCAATGATGGAGCAGAAGAAAAAAAAAATTAATTTGAAAAAAAAAAAAAAAAAATCTAAAAATTGAACTGAATATGTATGTTTTGAGTTAAAAAAAAAAATCTAAAAACGGCGTCTCAACACTCAATTCAACTCAAACTCAGTCAGTAGAGACAGACAACAGTTTTAAATGACAGTTTCACATAAAGTATCTATTAAAACCAATCATCAAGTAAACCAAGACAAGACACTTTATAAGTTCATAGTATGTGAAGATTGGGATTTTAAGGTTTTATGTGCTTTTTTAGGCGGGCCATATTTTAAACCAAATTTTTAATTGAATTGTATGCCTTAACTACACTGTGCTAGTTAAAAAAACCTAACAAGCAGGTCAAACGGTTGGGCGCTTAAAAACTATTTGCATTTTAAAATTGTGATTGTAAGGGTACCGAAACCACGCAATTTTTAAGATTTTTCGACTAATAATTTGTGTTTAAATTATTTACTATTCTCCCAACCAGCTTTGTCATCAGATTAGATTTGAACCCATACAAACAGATATAATTATATGGGCCCATATTTTGGATGAAATTTAATAAGATTACATATAGCGGCACATAGAAATTGATATGACAACATATCTCAATTTGTTTAATCGGGTTAAGAGTTTATTTTGAGATATGATTATATATGATCCAACATCATTAATATTTTCCATGCGTATCAGACATAATTATATATTATATAATATATAAACTCATATGTACTTATATATGCGCAGATTTCCAAATTTTAATTTAGTTTTATAGAAGAGACTTCAATCTAATAGACGTTTTCTAGCAAGGTCTAATATTGACTACCCAAAACTCGAATTATTTTCTTTTAGTGGTTTTTATAAAAAAAGCGCTTGGTTGGTTTTCGATATTTTATGTAGCTCTTTCAGTAAAACGTTTAACTTTAATACTATTTTTGCAAATATATACTACTTTTTCATAAATTTTGTAATACTTTCATCATTTTTTGTTATACGAGTGCGGATCAATAAGTCCGTGACTTTTTGAATGAAACACAGTTTGTTTTTGCAAACAAAAAAAATTATTTTTCAACATAATCTCCTTTTAGCTCAATACATTTAGTCCAAACGGTTCTCCAATGTTTGTATCCCTTCCAAAAAATATGATTTTTCGAGGCCCATAAAATATTCATTTGTTTGATCAATAATTATATCATTGGAGCTAAATCTCTTACCCCCGAGCCATTTCTTTAGGCTTGGAAATAGGAAATAGTCACTGGGGGCTAAATGCAGAGAATATGGCTGATGAGGTATCAATTCGTCGCCCAATTCATGGAATTTTGCCATTGAGACTGCACACGTGTGCACCCGTGCATTATCTTGATGAAAAAGAACTTTTTTCTTGGCCATATGGGGTCGTTTTTTTTAAATCCTCGTTAAATCGGTCCAATAAGTTGGCATAATATTCGCCGTTTATTGTTTTTCCCTTTTGAAGGTAATCGATGTGGATTATCCCGCGTGCATCCCAAAACGTTCAGCGTCATTTGTACTTGTGCGACCACAACGAAAGTTGTATGTTTTGAACAGCTGTTAAACGCAAAGTAAATGACGGAACTTGCTCAAAATTTGACTGTAGTCTATTAACAGGTAGTACTTCATGGGAGCAGTGTTGCATTTCATATAACTACTAGCGAAGTTCGAAAAGTCACGGACTTATTGATCCGCCGGTGTACTTACCTTACAAAATAATTTAAAATTTTTATCGAACGTGATTTGTGTTATAAATTTGTCATTTTGATACTATTTATCATCTAGTGCTATTTTAATTGCCTGACTGCGCGTTTTGATTCAATAGAGTTGGCATCACTGTTTCTAATAAAAAAAAAAAACAATTGTAAATAATATTTTTAGCACTTTCTGTTTCATTTTTATCTAGCGTTTTTTGTTGTACCCTTCGGCGCGATTTGATTATAAATAGTTGCAATCACTGAGATCAGCACGTTAGTGAACTTTGTTCTAATCACACTCACGATCATTTTTTATACTCACACCACACAAGGGAGAGTAAATTAAACTTTCACTGAAAAAAATCTTAAAATTCGACTCATTATTATTTATCTTCCAACATTCACTCACGTGAATAAATTAAGGTTTCACTAACAGACGTGATTCACACAAAATTCTGCCCACGTACCCATCTCTTGTCTTAAATTTTTGTAAATTTTGGTATATTCAAAAATAATAATTTTTTGGAAATTTACGAAATTTTGGCTTTGACTCTTTCTCGCTTCTACAATTTGTTAATGAAAATTGTAGTAAACTGAGCTTTCTATCGAAATAATTTAACTCCTTTAATTAAAAAATTAGTTTCGGACCAAAGAAAATTGGAAGTAATTTTTAAAATTTTGATATTGGAAAAATGTTTGTTTAACCGATTTAATGCGATTTAGAGGATTTTAGCTGCAAAGTTAATTGTTCGGCCGCCAAACTATTTCCGATTTGTCCGAAAATTTTGCGGCCGAACAGTGAATTCGTTGCTTTAATTAACGAATTTGACAAAACATGTTCCCATCTGCAAAATTTGATATTAATTTGTGTCCATAATAAGATAAATGTGATCATGATTTTAAAATCTTTAGAAATCACTATTAAGAAATATCAACATGGCCAATATAGTCAAAATAGTGTAAAATTTTCACAAATGACACTATTGTTTCGGAATCGAAAAGGAAAATAAATCCACGAGTTTTTGCCAAATTTTGGAATTTTTTTTTTTGAAAAAAATGTGGCAACCCTAAACAAACTTTTGCTTATACTAATATTTATTAGAAAAATCGCAACTTATTTGTTACTGAATGCACTGAGAGAATTATTTGCATGATAATAAGAAATTTTTGGATTAAAGCAATGAAGTTGCACTGGAACTGGAAAAAATTAAACTCCTAATTAAACTAAAGCAAATTTCCATAAAATTTAATGAAAAATATCATTTTATTTATTAAATATTTCATACAGCGAATGAAAAAGTTTTATTGAAAAACTAGCTTCATAATAAGTATGAAGTTTTTCATTAATTTAAAAAAAAATTCGTTGAATCTGTGAATAAGAAATTCATTAGTTTACTAAAAGTTTCCGTTATTTTTCGTCCACTAAAATTCTCTGTGTGGCCAAAACACAGTATAAAAATACAGTTTCCAATTATTTAAAATTTTCTTTCAAAAGAAATGGTCACCTTAAAATTTGTGTTTACAATGTTTATATTTCAAAGTTGCAAACTTTAGTTTTAGTTTTAGTTTAAGTTTTTTGTTATTTTGCGACAATATTTAGTTTAAAATAAGAAACAAATAAAATACAAAAAAAAAACTTAAAAGCGGTGTTGCTTTTTATATCATGATAATGATGGTGGTTAAGCTGATCTCGGTAGGTTCGTGGTTCGTACGCGGTGGTGGTGGAGGTGAAGGTGGTTGGTGGCAGTATAAGTTTAAATGCGCAGGCGCGCGCAACTTACTAAAACTATGAATGGGAATGACTGACTGCGTGTTTGTGTGCCTTATTAGACTTACATTTTTTTTGCATTTTCCCTCGCCATTAAAGTTAAGTGTATTTGTATTTATTATTTCTTGAAACATTATGGTTAAATGTAATCTTTTTGATTTAAGCCGCTCAAATTTAAATTAACAATAAAACTACACAAGTTTTCATTTAAGTGGCTTTTTTTTTCTAAAGTCAACTGTCTGTCCGTTCGCTCGTTCCGTCGTCTGTCTTTGTTGTCATAGTCTAAGCAACAGCAACATGTTGTGTACTTTGCATAAAATATTTTTAAATCAACAATAACTAACAACAGCTTCAGCAGCAACAGCAAAAAAATATTGTTCTTGTTGCAAGAAATTGAAAAACAACAATTTGCAATAAAGTACTTTACTCGAACAATGAATGATAAACATTATAAATTTGCCATAAGTTGAAAAAGTAAAAACAAAAAAATATGTTGTACTTAAAAAGTAACAACTGTTTATAAGCTAGAATTTTTATTTTGTAAACAGTTGTTTTGTATACTGTGTAAGCCGCAAAGTGCGAGGGCGTAAGTTTGAGTTTTAATTTATACGCTACTGTTTTTTTTTTTTTTGCTTTTTTGTTTTGGCTTTTGTATGAAGTCAAAAACAAGTTAAGGGTTTGTTGTATTTCTGCCGAAATTAAAAGTGTCTTACACAGTGGCGTACACAGGATTTTGTTTCGTGGGGAGTTTTATATGAAAAATTTCAGGTAGTTTCAAAAATCGAAACGTAACATTTTATACATATTTAAAACTTGTTTTTTGGGCGATTCCTCCAGATTTCGTTGAAATTCGGATATAAGAACTAGGAGACAAAATTAAAATAAAATTGGTAAGAAACATAACGGGGCCAATCGCATATATAGGGTAAAAATGGATTTCAAAGTTGATCGAAACTTCTTTGTTTTAAGTTTTTAATATTTTTAGTACTCCAGTGAAAAGGTTAATACCAATTTGTATATCATTTGATACCAAATTTGTATATAAAATGCATAGAAATTGGATTACTTTTAACACAAATATTAGTCTTATTATTTTGTCTGCTCTAGATTTTATGGCAATCGGAGTACATCAATCAGCGGTGCTTCCTTGTTATTTTTAAATAAATAATAGTTCTTACCTTTGTTTTTTTTTTAATAAAAATTTTATGTGACTGTGTAGAGTGTCCAAAACCGTGACCGAAAATCGGTTAACCGTTTTTTTTATTTTCAAAAATCCAATCGGCTTCAAATATTTGGCATTTTCGAATATTTAAGAAACCGGTTATTTTTGGGTTTGTTAACCGATTAAAAAGATATTTTATTTAAAAAACCTCTGAATAAATAAAATATTAAAAATTTGATTTTTTTTTTTTCAATTATTCGCCATTTTACACCATCATAGAAAATTTCACTAAATTCAACACCTAAAAACCGGTTGCTATAGACCTTTCAAGACCGATCTTAAACCGCAGAATTTTTTTTTCACGAAACTTCGCGCAGACTTAGACCTATGACTAAAATTTAATTTTGTGCTACTTTTGGAAATATTCTACTAAAGCTAAATAATTAATGTTATGTTGCTCCTTAATGGGTTAAGATTTTGTCTAAGTTTTAATTTTGTATTTTTTAATCGTTTCGGGCTCATCGGCGTAGACTAGCGACTTCACATATTCCCACAGAAAAAAGTCTAGCGGCGCTAAATCACACTATCTTGCAGGCCAATTCACGGGTTCGAAACGTGAAACTATGCGGTTACCAAACGTTTCCTTCAATAAATCAATTGTGGCACGAACTGTGTGACATGTTGCGCCGTCTTGTTGAAACCACAGCTCCTGCACATCATGGTTGTTCAATTGATGAACGAAAAAGTCAGTAATCATGGCTCTATAGCGGTCACCATTGACGGATAGACTGATTGGTGTCTTCCTCTACGCTACGCTCTACAGCACCAATGACTTCTTCTGTACGCACTGTACGACGTCTCTGTGGATGCATATTTATCATTTAGAGTAAACGTGATGCGAAAACGTTCCATAGTTAATCGAATTAATTGCTCTGATGTACGATTATGTTGACCGCAAAATGAACGTAGTATGCGATACGTATTTCGAACAGAACCATGATTTTCAAAATAAATTTGCACAATTTGGAAGCGTTGTTTAGGCGTCAGTCTATTCCTGTTGAAATGCCAAACCAAACTAAACATAAATCACTTGACAGCTGACAAAATGACCGCCAGTTAAAAAAGTATTACCAACATAAAGTTCTATACCTGTATAAAAAACACCCTTTATTTATTCAATAAATTTGGGCGATTGGTTTTCTTAAATTTTAGTGATTTTTTTAAAAATTTTGCATTTCTTTGTTGTCATTATGGGTTATTAAAACTGGAAATTTTGTGTGCATTAAATTCAGATTCAACTAAACATTTAATACATATTATTAAACTTTTAATTGAAAGTGAGTTTCAAATCAAAAATCAAACAAATGTTTAATTAACATTTTTTTAAGAATATTTTTTTTTTCTGTATGTAAACTTTATTATTTATGGTTGATTTTTTTGTTTTATTTTCTCAAAATAGTTTTATTATATTGTTCGAAAGCGTGGTTCCCTTTTGAGGAGTTTTGACGCTAAAAATAAAACTTACTTTGGAACGTCATTTAAGTTTTGTTTTCTTTACTCGTTTACAAGAAATTTTAATATTCTTATTACATACACATATTAAATTATTACTCAATAATTTATTTAAGTTTATTGTACAATAGCTAAAAAATTTACAAGTATTATGGATATCATAGTTTCGGAGACTTTATACATAAATGGAATAAACATTTGAAACAAAACTAAAAATTTCTGTAATAAAATTCTCAAAATTTTTTGAATTTTTTTTTTATAAAAAATTCTATGAAAATCTTAAGAGAAACTAATTTGAAACGCAAACGTTAAAATAACGGATACTCCCAATAGCCTGCACTTTTCTTTAACGAAAAATGTTACTGTTATTTTGTCCCATTTCAATATTTTAATTTTTAGAGTAAAATAAAACTGCCTTTAAATAAGTGACTCTTTCTTAACTGGAAACTTATACTAAAATAAAGGCTTAATTAGTCTTTGCGTTACGTGACGTTTCTGTAACGTGTCGTTCTGGATGGCTGTTTAGAGTGGTTAGTCTGTTCTGTAGCAACATAGCAGCTGCAGTTGAAAATATGATAATAATTCAACTATCATAATGTGTCCCAAAACCTTTTTTTTATATTATTTTGTACAATTTGGTAGTAACGCAAATTATGTTTTTAACAGGTTCGTCCGGCACGCAACGTTACATTACAAACAAACTAACCACAGGCACTCATTTTCATACATCAAAAAAAAAATCAGCTGATTCGTCACGGAACGTACTAACTAATTGAGCCTTAAGCTATTTTTTGTTCATTTTCCTATTTCATATATTTTATATTTTTTGTGACTGTAATAATTTCACTACCTGTCTGAAAAGTCCCTGCCACGGACAAAATCTTCGAGTCTCATTGAAAGAGCGAGTTCAGTTTGAAATTGTTCTCTTGTTTGAACAAAAGTGAAATTAAGTTTAATTTAAAAAAAAAATTGTTGAATCGATTGAAAACTTGTCTAAGATCGATTCTATAAAGAACTAAATGATGAATAACTGATAATAATTGATTTTAAGACCATATTTATTTAAAAATTCCGGATATAATAATTTTATGACAAATATATGATAAACTGTCAGAACCCTTTTAGATTTTTTTTATTACTATTGTTTGTAATTTTCCACACAGAGAGTTGAAAAAGTTTTGAAGTATGTATAAACAAGTATATTTTGTTGTTATTAATTTTAAAATTTGCATACTACTCACACTTTCTGAAAATCGTCGCTGCTAATTTTGACGATTTATCTTCAACGATTTTTTCGGTGAAATTTTCATAAATGAAAACTAATTGTTTTGCATGTTTTTACACTAGCAATATATTGTAATAATATCGTATTATGTAAAATAACCCAAGTAGAAATTGCCAACCGTACCAAAAAAATAATACTGGAAAACCACTGCTATTTTTGTAAAACCCACCGTGTTAAAAATTACCAAAGGTACAACTAATATTGTACTATGAAAACACTATTTTGTTTGCAGATCATGAGTTTTGCCAGTTCCACATGCAAAATTCGTTGCCAATATTGTTTTTAGCAATATTTCAAACAATTAGAACACATTTTTTTAAAATATTTGATTATATTTCACACATTTAAATATGATTTATAAGACTAAGACCGAACTGTATTGCTGGTTTTTTAAATGTTTTATTATATTTTCAGAAAATTAATTTAATTTAAGCGATTTCAAAGCATAAAATTGTTTGAATTAGCTTACGCTTTGCCAACATTGTGTAATCTCGATGTATATAAAAACGAAAAATTAATATAACTGTAAAAAATATTACTTGAGCCAGAGTAAACACTAAATTTTTTTTTATATAAACATTTTTGGTCTTCAGAGTTTAGTAACGTCATGATGCTTGTTAGGAAAAGACCCTAACCACGTGCTTGATTACTAAGAAGAATGGAGCAAAATTGATGATTAATAGGGTTTTTGTTAAAGTTCTGCCTATTGTGGAGGCTCTAACTTTTCTAAAACTTCGGGTTCTGATGAGATCTCAAGCCAGATCGAAATACTAGTATCAACCTAGCTAATATGTTTGATTTGCTTTATTTTTGGAAATATACGGAGCTTGAAAGCTCGTAGGACAAATGCCAAAAAGTTCTAGAATTTTACTAAATATCGTTGAAATTAAATTTTTATTAAAATTTACAAAAGTTGTTTTCATAAATAAAATTTTACATTTATTTTTCTATAGAAAAATGGTTTACAATCACACTTGGGCGACGTCAATTACATTTCATAATCATTCACTTGTGAAATTTTTCTATATCATTAATAATTTCAGACCTACGCTCACACTTGTGGGCTTAAACGCTTCCTTGGAAAACTTTAAATTTTGTCAATACCAGACATGGGACATAATACTTTTTTATGTTCAATTACATGTAATTGGGTGTAATTGCCCTGTAATTAAATACCCAGTTGTTGTTACTAATCCCCATGTTTGGTATTAAAAAATTTACAAATTTTCCAAGGAAGCGATTAAGCTCGCAAGTGTGGCGTAGGTCTGATATTATTAATGATATGGAAAAATTTCACAAGTGAACGATAGTGAATTGTAATTGACGTCGCCCAAGTCTGTTTACAATTAAAAATTTTGAAATCGAAAAATTTTAATTGTACAAAAATATATGTAACAATTGAGAATTTTTGGAAATTATAATCTTTCGTCTATCAATCGACGTTTTTTTTTAACAATTGAGTTGACACTACTAATGCATACTACGATTCTATAGTTTGCTGCAGACATGGGCGTTAATCATTACATTTTGTAATTAACTACACGTTCAATTACAAATTATTTGTGAGAGGCGTGGTAGAGAAAAATGAGTGTATTTTCTAAAAATCTTAACTACATTGCAAATTTTCAATTTCTTTCTGAATCAGACTGCTCAGTTTCTGGTATTGAACCTTCGTCAGTGACCCTGTTTTTTTTTTTTTTTGAATTTTTGAATAAAGTAATGAATGTATGAAATTTTTCTGTGCAATCATTGACCGTGGTATAGATAAACTGATGTTAATGCCACATGCACTCGCACTACATGTTAGACAGAGCGCTTTAGCCCTCTGAGCTATCGTCAGGTCGAGTTTTGTTGTGATTAAAACTAGTTTTATTCAATACACGGTGTTTTTGTTCTTGCATACATAATCTCAGAAGTACAACTCCAACAACACAACAGTTCTATATTTTAGAATCTTACCTCACTCTAATGTCCACTGTTTTCCCATATGTTGTAAGTGATGCCATATCTATGATATATTCTTTATATATTCGATAGATGGCGCTTACGTATTATATGATTGTAATTAAGCTGAAGCAAAATTTCAATTACATGTAATTTGTAATTGGTATTGAGAAAATATCAATTACAAATTACATGTAATTGTAATTGAAATAATATCAATTACGAATTACATGCCACTGTAATTGGAAAATGTGAATTACAATTACATGTATTTGAAAAAATGTATTGGTTTTAAGAAGTAATCATAAGAAATATGTAATCATTACATTAAAAGTAAATTAATTTCAAAAATGTATTCACTTACAATTATTATCAATTACATATAATAACAGCATTCTATAATAATGAAAATAATAAAAATAATAATAATGAAAATAATAAAAATTGAATTGAAGAGAAAAAAAAAAACGATTGGCAACACTTTTAATATTTTGATATGCAACCAGACAACTTATTAAAGTTGAAAAAATTAAAATAGTTAACATGCCCAATGTCAAATTTTGTATGGAACTTCTTAACATTTATATGAAACAACAAGACTAATGACGATAAGAACAATAATCTTAATAAAACCAATAATAACAGTAATAATAATATTAATTGTAATACTAACAGCGATATTCTACATTTTTAAAGTACTTTGATGTTCTGACCTAAGGCAAAGTCAACAATATGAGCGCAGGTTTGATTCTTATATCGGCAGGTTGTTGAAAAAAATTATCATATAGAGACAATCTGACAATTATAAGACACAAATAATAATACAATTTAACTGGAAAATCACTGATGAGCCTGTAAATAAAAAGGCAGAAACTAGTCTAGTCTGATTTAAAAATTAATAGTGTTTATAATTTTTAGAGAAAAAACGTTTATTCTTCTTCTTAACCTCAACATTTCTAAATATCTCTTCTGTTTTTGTAAATTTGAATTTACTTAAAATAAAACTGTTCGTGGGAACAAGCTCAAGCCCAAAAGTGCGAACACCCCCGCACACATTTTGATTGTCCGCAACTTTTGGGTCAGAGATTGTTCTTACACTGATAGAAAAAAATTAGTAGATTTTGTTGCGTAAACTCCTAAAGATTAGTTGAAAATGACGTTGCAAAAAAAATTGTTAAATAGCAGATTTTTTTGGCTAAACATTAGTAAGATAAAAATAGCAAAAATAAATCTGTTAAATCTACATATATTAAGTTATATTTGAGCTAAATTTTAGTTAATTGGAACTACCGAATTTATCTGCTAAAATCAGAAAAACAAAGTTTTTTTTGTGAAAGGTGTTGTAAGTGATGCCACATCTATTATATATTCTTTGTATATTCGATAGATGGCGCTTACGTAGTTAGGGAAGAATTGCCAGAGAGCAAAGTTTGATTTTTGTTTGAGTTTGAATTTTAACGTCTTTTTCAGACAATTGCAATTAATACTATAATTAATATGCAATTTTTATTTAATTTTAATTGTGAAAGGCGTGGTAGAGAAGAATGAGTGTATTTTCTAAAAATCATAACTACATTGTAAATTTTCAATTTTCTGAATCTGACTGCGCAGTTTCTGGTATTGAGCCTTCGTCAGTGACCCTGTTTTTTTTTTTAATAATGTAATATTTGTTATGTTTTTATTTGTTCGATTGCGTCTATATGAAATTTTCTGTGCAATCACTGACCGTGGTATAGATAAACTGATTTCTAATGCCACATGCACTCGCACTACACGTTAGACAGAGGGCTTTATCGCACTGATCTATCGTTTTTTTTTTTTTAAGAGAATCAACACTCAGGAAATTCTTCCTACTAATTAATGTGTCGCTTTATTTGGAAAGGGGATAGTGGAGAGGTGAAAGGTGGTGAAAGATGGAGGGCTCGCCGCCTGATGGAGAGTTGGCGAACTTATTGAAGCTTTTTGGTTTATAGCCCTGATTCATTATTTTACTTCGGTGGGGTTAAGTGCTATGGGAACACCGAATTAAAATTTTTTTTAAATTTTTTTTATTGCAAATAAAAATCTGCCCTTGTAAAACCAGCAATCTACATTTTTTTTAACAAAAATTTACGTTGATTTTAGAAAAATATATATTTCTACTAAATGTAAGGTAAATAGAGCAAAACTTTTGTTAATATTACAGTTTTTGTTTGCTGTTTTTAGTGTACAAATATTTAGTAAAAGTTTTTGCTAATTTTAGCAGAATAAATTGCTGATTTCAATTGACAAAATTCTGTTTAAATATTACAAAATTTTTTTAAAGTTAGTTCTACTTTTGGTGTTCTTATTTGATTAATATTTAGCAAATAAAAAAACTGCTAAATTTAGCAGTTTTGTCTGCAACATCATTTTCAACTCATTTGTAGTAATTTTTTCTGCTATTTTTACCGGTTTATTTCTATGAGTGCACGAACCGTGTTATTTCAAGTAAAATTTGAATTAAAAAAAACTGAAAATATTTTGAAAATTGTCGTTTAAAGGCCAAAAAGATTGCTTTGGTACACTCAAAAAGAAAGTCAGTAAAGTCAGCAACATTTTTCCTGGGAGGATCCTTACAGAAAAATTTGCTTATACCAGCAACAAAATTTGTAAATTCACCAAAGTAATAAAAGTGAACATTTTATTTCCTTAATTATAAGTTATGACTAACCAATAAAAATGCATTTGGTTGTATGTATTAAGTTTTTTCGATCTCTGCCTAAATTTACAGAAACACATCAATAGTTTTATTTCACTTAATAGTTCAAAAATGTAATTAATTACATTGCTTCCAATTACAATTACATGTAATTGTAATTGAATATTTTATATGGCAATTACAAGTAATTGTAATTTTTGTTAGTTCTTCGTTTAAAAAAAGGCAATTACAAATTACATGTAATTTAATTGCAATTGAAATGTAATTGCAATCGCCCAAGTCTGGTTTGCTGCTTAATTCTTTCCATTGTTAATGCGGTACTCATGCGCAAATACAATTTAATTGAAAATTTCCTTATAATGTGTTTTGGCGTATTTTTTTTAATGTAATTTTAAGTGTTAAATTATTCATATTTATAAATTTATTTGTCTGAGCTTTTATAGCAAATTTTATACGCTTTTGTTAATAATCGAAAGTTTAAGATTTTATTGTTTAAACTTTAAACTTTAAAGCAACATTAAAGACTTACAGTGTGGAGCACTTTAAAGCAACATTAAAGACTTACAGTGTGGAGCACTCGTGAGTACATGTAAGTATTTTTTGCACCTAAAAATTCAGGCCGAAAAATATTTCACACTAGAACTAAAGTATAATTTTCTAAAGTGATAAGGTACACTGAATCCAAATCTGGTATCAGAATCACTCGCCGACAGCAGGCGTTTGAACTACGGGAAAAGTTTCTGATCAAAATGCTCCGATTTTTCACATTCCTGGAAATATACTTTTCATAATATTTGTAACGGCACCTGAACATTATTTTGCAAGCACCCTAGTGACTTTTTTTTGCAAGCACCCTCCTGACTAAAATTTTGCTGACTTTACAAACTTTTTTAGTTAGAGTGTAGGATTCGTTGTAAAAGCAATTTACAAACGTCCATCATAGTTTTTAATAACTTTTTTAACATGGGAATATGGTAATTTAATTTTTCTTCTATCCAACATATGGAAACACTTTAATTTTTATTATATTCGTGTAGTAAACGTGTTTTCCGATTAAGCTCTAAAGTCATTTTTTACACAACAATATTAATTATCAAAAACCTATTTATTGAAATAAAATCGGAAGATAATAGTTTAATCAAACCATAAATTTTATTGAAATTAGTCAAATAGTTTTTAAGATAACAGCGATTAAAAATGATTTGATTTTACTTACGAGGGCGGATCAATAAGTACGTGACTTTTTGAATGAAATACTGTTTTTTTGGCAAAAAAAAAAATTATTTTTAAACATAATCTCCTTTTAGCTCAATACACTTAGTCCAAAGTTTCTCCAATGTTTGTATCCCTTCCAAAAAATAGGATTTTCAAGGTCCATAAAATAGGCATTTGTTTGATCAATAACTTATCGTTGGTGCTAAATCTCTTTCCACCGAGCCATTTCTTTAGGTTCGGAAATAGGAAATAGTCACTGGGGGCTAACTCCAGAGAATATGGCGGATGAGGTACCAATTCGTAGCCCAATTCAAGGAATTTTGCCATTGACACTGCACACGTGTGCACCCGTGCATTATCTTGATGAAAAAGAACTTTTTTCTTGGCCATATGGGGTATTTTTTTTAATCCTTGTTAAATCGGTCCAATAAGTTGGCATAATATTCGCCGTTTATTGTTTTTCCCTTTTGAAGGTAATCGATTTGGATTAACCCGCATGCATTCCAAAAAACTGTTGCCATCACCTTATTGACCGACAAACTTACCTTGGCCTTCTTCGGAGCCGGTTCACCCGGAGAAACCCATTGTTTAGACAGCTGCTTGGTCTCTGAAGTGTTGTAATGGATCCATGTTTCATCCACAGTTACAAAACGCCGCAAAAACTCATTCGAATTGCGGTTAAACAACTCCAAACAACCCTTTGAAGTTGTTACACGATTACGTTTATTGTCAACTGAGAGCAAACGCGGCACCCATCTTGCAGACAGCTTTCTTAAACCCAACTGATCATTTAACATCGAAACCACACTGCCATACGAAATGCCTATGGCATCAACAATCTCACGCACTTTTACTCTTCGATTGGCTAACACCATATCTTGGATTTTTTCGACATTTTCGGGTGCAATGACCTCAATTGGCCGTCCAGAACGTTCAGTAAACCACTTTTTTACCATTGAACTCGATGGTGCAGAGTTCATATAGTATTAATCAAGCTTTTCCTTGGTTTGATTGAAGGTTTTTTTGTCGCAAAAAATAATGTTTAATGAGCACTCGAAATAAACTTTTTACATTTTTAAAAAAATCCACGAGGTTGTATGTTAAACGCAAAGCTGTTAAACGCAAAGTAAATGACGGAACTTGCTCAAAATTTGACAGTAGTCTGTTAACAGGTGGTACTTGACGGGAGCAGTGTTGCATTTCACATAACTACGAGGGAAGTTCGAAAAGTCAAGGACTTACTGAACCGCCCTCGTATTTCAACGCTTATGATACTGTGCTAAAAACTTTACATATAAATATGTATGGCGACATACTTATTCATATTGGACACGCTACTTCTATCTTTTTTCAGTTTTTTTAATTTTTAAAGAGGAAAAGAGTAAGAATAGTGTGTTCTGGTGCAGTTAAAAGTATTATAAAGAAAATATTCCAGGAAGTTAAAAATCGGATCATTTTGAACAAAAAAACTATACTTTTCCCCTTAATATAGTTCGATTGCCTGATGTCGGAGAGTGATTCTGAAATCAGATTTGTATTCAGCGTACATTATTCCTTTAGAAAAGTATACTTTAGTTCTAATGGAAAAATTTTTTTCTCCTGAATCTTTAGGTGTAAAAAGTACGTACATGTACTAACGAGTGCTCCCCACTGTATATACGAGTATGTTTACAGGCAAACATAATTATATTTGCAAGCAACTATGTTATTTTAGAAACATGTGAAACGGAAATGTTTTATTTATTTATTTATTTAATGTCTATAGAACATAGTTCCTTACAGACTAAGAATATCTTAATTTTAATTAAATTAATTTAAAAAAATTAAATAATTATTTAATTATTAAAATAACTACTATAATTTTACAGAATTAAGTAGCAAAAAATTTTTAAAATTGGATTTTGATGTATTAAATTCTACAATTTGATTTACATTTAATAAATTGAATTCTCTAATTGTCCTAATTAGAGGACTATTCAAGATATAATTAGAACGATGACAAATTTCAAAAAACAAATCATTGTGACGAAGATGTCTACTGGGTACATTGAACGGAATTTTCTCCAAGAGACTGGAGCAATCAATACTACCATTTATTAAATCAAATAAGAATAGCATTGATTGAATCCTACGCCGAGTTTCTAACGTTTCTAAACCAAGATGCATGCAACGGACTTCATATGTAGGAACTGGATAAACAAAATTCAAATGCGGTAATGCAAATTTAATAAATTTTTTCTGTATTTTTCAATACGTTTAATATGAATATCTGCATGAGGGCTCCAAATTATTGCACCATATTCTAATTTAGACCTGACATAAGAAGTATACAACAATTTCAAGGTATAGGGATCTGAAAAATCATTACAATTTCTTCTAATAAAAGCAAAAGTAGAGTAAACTTTGGGAATCATTTTTTCCATATGCGGCAAAAATGTCATCTTACAATCAAATACTATTCCTAAGTCTTCAACTTCATTAACAGATTTAACTAAATTAGCACCAATTCTATAAGAAGTTTGTATAGGATTACGGATTCTTGCATATGACATATGAAAACACTTGTTCATATTAAAATTCAATTTATTATGAAAACACCATATATTTAGATTATCAAGATCAATTTGTAAATTTAATGCATCATTCAAACTACCAACTCTTGAAAACACTTTCACACTTTCCAAACATAAGTTTATTGACAGAATTTATATTTCCAGCAGGCCGTTTTTTAGCGTGTAAATAAAATGGTAAAGTGCAAAAAAATTAAATTGTTTTATTCCCAAAGACAGTTTTCTTCAAACACATTTCGCTTTGTGACAACTAAACCGCTGTATCAATGCGCATAAAATTAAAGATTTTATTTAGTGTAATACTTAAATCAAAATATTTTAAGGACTATAAATATTAGGGAGCAAACAAAATTTTTATAACCTCAAAAAGCATTTTTATATAAAATTTTCAATTTTTCAAATTTAAAAGTATTTAATATGATTTTCTGCAAAATGTTAACCTTAAACCCAATTAAATATCATGCAACTGGCAACAAAAAACGTGATTTCCTAAATAATCACGGGTTTCTTTTTAAATTCTAATATATGAGAAACATTATTTTTGAGTGTATTTTTTATATATTTGAGATCTATAAATTGGTGTAACTTTAATTAAATCCAAGCAAAACTTAAAAGGGTTCTTGCGGATCTCAACGTAAACAAGTCACCGGGACCGGATGGCATACCAGCACTGGTACTGAAACAGTGCTCTTCGACGCTAGCTCGTCCATTGGTTAACCTGTTCAGCTCTTCATACCGTGTAGGTGTTTTCCCTTCGTGCTGGAAGGTTCCCAATGTTCAACCAATCCCCAAAAAGGGTGCGGCTAATAACCCTGAAAATTACCGCCCAATTGCAATATGTTCTGCGCTCTCGAAGGTGATGGAGAGCATGGTCAACTACCATCTTGTAAATTATCTGGAGGCCAACTCACTTATTAGTGATCGACAGTATGGCTTTCGTAGAACTCGTTCTACGGGAGATCTGTTGGCGTTCCTTTCTGAATGTTGGAGTCGGTCTATTCACATGTTTGGTGAGAACAAGGTAGTTGCTCTAGATATTCCCAAGGCGTTCGATCGTGTGTGGCACGGCGCACTGTTATCAAAACTAATTGCCTTTGGTGTAGGTAATGATTTCTCTCGATTTATCTAGAGTTTTCTCAGAGATCGTACTATACGTGTTGTTATAGATGGGGTCTCATCCGACGAGTTTCAGTTATGTTCAGGGGTACCACAGGGCTCTGTTCTTTCTCCATCTCTTTTTCTCATCTTTCTTAATGACCTCCTTGGTCGAACTATCAATCCTATTTACTCCTTTGCAGATGACAGCAACATTTGTCATTCTTTTTCCTTCGATCGTAGGCCAAGCCTTGTGGAGGTCGGGGGCAAAAGACAGATTATGAATGACACACTCAATCATGACCTTTCGACAATCTCAGAGTGGGGTCGTGCGAACAGGGTCGATTTTAATGCTCGTAAGACTCAATGTTGTATGTTGACCCATAGGTCTGTGGACTCAACCACGTCATCTGTGTATATGGATGGGATCGTTATTGAGGATTCAGATACTCTTGATGTTCTGGGCATGAGAATACAGTGTGATGTCCGTTGGACAGATCACATTATTCAAGTATCGAAAGAAGCTTTCAAGTGTCTTGGTTTTCTAAACCGGTGTAAGAAATACTTCACTCCATCTGATCTCCTTACTATTTATACCACCTACATCCGGCCGAAGATGGAATATAACTCCCATATATGGGCAGGTGCTTCAAAGTCTATTTTGGGGCTTCTGGATCGTGTGCAACGGAGAGCGTTGATGCTTATCAACGACAGTAGGGTTTCGAACTCTATTGACTCGTTGGAGCATCGTCGGAATGTGGGTTGTGTGACATTGTTCTATAGATATTACCATGGGAAGTGTTCTGCTGAGATAAGCCGACTCATCCCGAGGGACCGGGTCTCTGTTCGTACTACCCGCTTGTCAAGTATATCTCATCCGTTTGTTGTCTATAGCCCGGCAAATCGCACAACGCATTACAGAGAAAACTCGTTTTTCAGTCGCATTAGCCGTATGTGGAATTGTCTCCCTACGGAAGTCTTCCCTGCAAATTACAATTTAGAAAAATTCAAGTGAAATGTCCACAAACACTACTCCCTCTTTCCTTCTCCCCATAACCTATTTTCCTGATATCAACACAATGCAATGCATTAGTAGGGACATCCCCTGAGTGTTGGTTCAACATAAAAAAAAAAAAAAAAAAAAACTGCAATTTAAATATTTTAAATTTGCGTTAAACTTAAAACCGTCATAATTTTTGCGCTGTTAAAGATAAATTTGTAGCGCTGATGGAATTAGCATGCTTAAACATCGGGTAACACATTCAGAAAATACTATTCATGTCATACAAACAAATTTTTTCAAAATATTTTCCCACGAAATGTCGAACATTTTTGAAATTCTTTGTATGTATTTTTAAAACAATTTATATTCGTTATTTTTTGGATTAATCGATCCGGTGGATCCGAAATCCCAGATCCGGTGGATCCAAAATCCCAGATTTAATGCTAAGTTTTAGCATTGATTTTAGCTAAAAATTCTGCTGATTTAACAAAGTTCTTAATTAATTTACGTAAAACTGTCAATGAATTCAACAGCCAAGTTAGTTAAAATATCTAACTTACTTTTTTAGCTAACATTTAGGCCACCTAAGTTAAGCGACTATGATTAACAACTTCATTGAAAATTGTGGTGGCTCAAATTCAGGTACTATTTTCTGTTGTCGAAGCTGAATTTTCAACTATTTGTACGGGAAGGCTTTTTATATAAGTGTAGTGACTGCTATCCAAATACTATGCCTGATTTTTTTTTATATTTTTAAACATTTTTTGTGTAAATTTACACATATATTATTAGTTTATTTAATTAGCTATTAATTTAAGTAAGTATGTACTGCACATCATCCGGTTTTTATAATATAAGTGGTTTATTATCTGCTTAATCAGTTTTAACATATATTTTTCTTGTATTTAACTGACGTTATATATTTATAAATTTACATATAAATAAATTAACCATAAATTATAAGAAACAAATTTTTGTTCTCATCTCGATTTTCCCATAAATCTTTAAGTAAAAATAAAAAAACTATTCAAATTTTTTTCTCTGTTCAAGAATATTAAAATTTATTCCCATACAAACGATAACAATGTCAAATTGACAATAACTTTTAAGTACGAGTATACTCTCATGTACTCGAACAAACAACAACCGCAACAACAACACAACAACTTCCTTTTTAACAATTATAAACGCCAAAATGCTATAAACGACAAACAACTAGAAGGCAGCAACAATTGATTTAAAGTTATCGCTTAAAATGTCAAATTACTCATCACGACCAGTATCGATTGTTGCATAATAATACAAAAAAAAAAACTTCAAATAATAAAAATACAACAAAAATAATAAATATTGAAATTCAAACAACACATAAATCTCTAATATTCTTTTTAGTTTTAAACAACTACCACAAAAATATTTACTACTGCTGATACATAATAAAAATAACTAAACATGACAACACTAACAGAAAAAATGGGTAAAATAAAAAACAATTTATCAGATATAGAATTATAGCAAAATGTGTAAATTTACACACAAATAGTTGAAAGACAAACAAAATATAGTTGGGAATTTAAACTTTATTACACTAAATTAATACAATCTATAAAATAAATAAAAAAAACTAATCAGAAATGTAATTAAACCGAGCTTAAGCAAATGTGTTAATTTACTCAAACATTGTTGAAAAACAAGCGAAACATTATTGTGTATTTAAACATGGCTACACTTAAGGAACAAAACTGTAAAATAAAGAAAAAGTTCTCAGAAATATAACTAAAGAGAGCTAAAGCGAAATGTGTAAATGTGTAAATGTACACAAAAAATGTTGAAAGACAAGCATAACAACACATAATCTTAAATTATCAAATCTTTTTGTGGTTTTAGGCGTATTAAGACTACCTAGATTTTAGCGGACCCGTTCTCTTCTTACTTTAAAGGATTATTAAGACTTCTTTGAAGGTAGAGTGGAGCTAAAGCTTTATTATGCATACCCGAGTAAAAAAAATATGTATAGTTTTATGTTTTTTCACCGTAAAATATATTATAATATGTTACTATATGCATGAATATCCATATATAATTATACATTTCTTATGCGTAAACGATTTATTATTATATATTAACCTTTATAAAATTAGATAATAATCATACTATATATGCTATACGTAATAAGATAAAATAGATCAATTGTTATATACAATAATACATTCTCATATATATAACATAATATTTAATCATATATGGTGACATTTAAGCTATATAATTTAAGATATAACAATATATATTGTCTTATAAAAAATATGGGCTTAAGTCTAGTTTAGGGGCCTCGCTCGGATTTATTTCAAATTTTCACCATTAGTAGAACTTTTAATGCTGAGCTCAAAAATACATTTTTTTTTTGTCGGCGACTCTCGGTTCCCGAGCTATGGACTTCCAAAGTTTGAATTTTGAATCTTTGCATCTTCACCATTTCTGATCGGATCAAAACAATATACATATCATTTGAAAGCTTATTAAAGCACCTTTCATTTGATATATAATACTTCTAATTCCATTAACCCGTTAAGCGTCAAATTAAAAAAGTCTGTTTTTTAAACCGAATTTTTTAGACAAACCTCGTATTTTCTCAAAATTTGACTATTATAAAGGTACGATACAAATAATATTTATTTGTAGCTAAGATTTCAAGCTTTAATTTGATATATAATATTTCACTTTAACCCTTTTAACACCGTAGATATTAACATTTATATCGTTATTTAATTTTCTTCATTTTTGTACTTTTGTTCTTATATGTATATGTAAATTAATAACTTTGTTAAATTGCTAATTTTAGAAACAAATACACTTTTGTAAACACGCCGAAATTTCTGCAGCCCGGGGCGAAGCCTCAGCGAAGCCGAGAATTGGACTGATGGGAGTAAAAAAAACCCCTAAGCCCGGCCGAAGGCCGGTTACACAGAAAAACTTTGCTCGGCATATGTATATATAAATTAATAACTTTGTTAAATTGCAATTTTTAGAAACAAATAGACTTTTGTAAATACGCCGAAATTTCTGCAGCCCGGGGCGAAGCCTCAGCGAAGCCGAGAATTCGACTGATGGGAGTAAAAAAACCCCTAAGCCCGGCCGAAGGCCGGTTACACAGAAAAACTTTTCGTAAACTACATTTGTTCCCCAACTTTAACCATTAATAACTTTTTTATTATAAGAGATATAGTAACACATTATACCTTAAATGAAAGCTTGTAAAATGGGCTATAATTTTCTATAAATTTTTTATTTACATATATAGACGTTTTTTTGAATAAACAGATATGTTATACAAAAAAACTAGAATAAAAAATGAAAAACTTAAAACTGGGCTGTAATGGGTTAATTTATGAGGACATATTGTACCTCATTAGAAAGATATTTTAAAGAGCTTTCATATGACACCCATATTGTCGTGATCGAACTTGTACTTTTTGAGATAATCGTTAAAAAACTATTCCAACTTTAATGCCCATTTCTGACGCAAGGGGGCGTCTCCGACAAAAAATTTTTTTTTTGTTGAAATCAGCTCAAAAAGTACTATTCAGGGTAAAAAAAAAAAAAAAATCTGAGCGAGGCCCCTAAACTAGACTTGTTCCAAAATATGTTTTCGTGTGATATAAGTCATCCTTATATATATTACCATATGCATAATACATCTTAAGAGATAACTCTATTTGCGATATAATAATATAAGATGATTCCGTATATGGCACAAAATCAACAATTAAGTTTGAGATATGATTATATATGGTCAAACATCATTAATGTTTTCTATGCGTATTATATATAAGTTTATATTTTTGTATATGTATAACCCCATACATTATTATATATGCGCCTGATGACTAAATATTTTTCTTTTAATTTTATTAAAAATTAAATATTTCATGGGATTTAAGTAAATCTAATTTCATCTCAAAATATCTAACTCGATGACACCAAAAATTACTTATCTTTTTATAGCTAATTAGATCCAATCAGATCTATGTTAATACCATGGTATATTTTGGGAACCTTCAGGATGTTAATTAATATCAAATAGCATCCCCCAATTTTGAGATAGATTTTGATCTTATTTAATCCAGTAAAATATTTGACGGATCTAATTGGATATTAATGGATACCTCAATTTTGAGCTGATCTTGGATAAGAATAAATATCGATTCATATCAAATAAGGTATAACTGAATATTTGAGATATAACTTTTTTTAATCGGGTAATTTGAGCTATTCAAAGTTGATTTTAATCTAAGAAGTGTTTAATGGTACTTCAGATGTAGTTCTTTAGTTTTTTTTATCTAACTTATTTTTTTGAGTGCAAATCTAAAAACAAGAAGTAGAAGCATGAAATCGAAATAAAAATAAAATAAATATGTATATTTTATTTTATGAGAGAATTATTTATGCTTGTCGCATAGTTAATCTAGATTACAATAAAAATAAATAAAATAATAAACTTTGCTGTTGATTTTTTTTTTGTTAAATTTAAGCCGGAAATCTTACAATTTTGAGTGCACAAAAAAGAGTTGTAGAAGTTTTTTTAAATTTAAACTCGAGAGGAGGAAATAAATATAATAGAGGTATTCACAGCCGATTGAATTTTGTATAAAATATTAGGGGTTTTGTGAGGAATTCATAATTAGTTTTTATATTGAGTACTTACATTTCATTTTAAAGACTAATTTCTTGATTCTCAGTGGACGCATGTTTGATTCTCAGTGGACGCATGTTATTTTTAAAAATGTGCCAACCCTGAAGCTTTGAAACGCCGAAAAATACGGGATTGGGACATGATTTAAAAGAGCATAACTTTTGTTGTATGAAAGATATTGAAAAATTTAAAAATAGTGACATTTTTGGTGTTCAAAAATTTTGTAATAAAATATTAAAAAAAATTTTGTTATAAAAAAAATCCAAAATAATTTTGTAAAAAATAATTTTGTAAAAAATAATATTAAATTTGTTTTATAGTGTTTATAAAAATAACAACATATCTATTCTAAACACACTGAAAATTTCAGATTGAAATCAGTGCTACTTTTTAAAGTATCTAGACAAGTGTGTAGTATGTCTCTTGGAAAGGTCTTTTTTTACTTTTGGAACAAAATCAGGTAAATGTTAATGGCATAATACAAATTTTTTCCGATATCTCAAAAAGTAGCTTAGATTCCATTCTGAAATGTTGATGGTGTTTATATCATGTATGATTATTTGTATAAAAATTATAAAAAAATTAAAGGAGAGTTTTTCAGAATATATCTCTTTTATTTAAAAAATATTTTGAAAACTCCAAAATTGTTACTATATTTTAGATTTTGTTTTCAATAATATGATATCCCAATCATCCATTTTAAAGATACAGGTTTGCCACAGTTTTACAAATTAAATCAAAATTTAATCAAAATTTGATCAAAATCGAAGACTATTGGAAAATTAGTGTTTGAAATGAAATGGAAATACTCTATTGCGAAAGCATTGCCAACTGTTTTCTAAAACCTTTATCAAATTTTGAGCAATTTTATAATTTTATAATTTTTAGATTTTATTTATTTCGTTTTTGAAACTCCACAGAAAAAACTAACATCGAGTTTTAATTAAAATATTTCTTAAATCAATTAAGCATTTAATTGAATTTGGTCCTATTTAGGAAATTGTAGTATCAATGAAAAATAAAATCGTTATAAAACAAAAAAAAAAATTGGGAGAAAATCGTCAATTTGTAAAAATGCCTAAATTAAAAAATCACCGCAATATAATAAAATCACCAAAATTAAACAAAAAACGTTGAAATTGAACAAATTGCCGAAATTGAGCAAAATCGCCAACATTAAAAAATGACTAAAATTGAAAACAAATCGCCAAAATGAAAAAACGATAATATTGAAACAAATCGTTAATATTTTAAAAAAATAGCCAAAATTTAAAAAATTTAAAAAATTACCTAACACAATTTGAAATAAAATGTTACTATTATAAATAGAAAACTATTACAAATAGAAATGTAAGAGAAAGGTGAAAAAAATCTTGTGAGGATCAGCGCTAGAGATCATGTTTTGATCAGTTATATGTAAACTCATAGAAATAAATCTGTAAAAATAGCAGAAAAAACTACTAGCAATTAGTTAAAAATTACATTGCAGAAAAAACTGCTAAAATTAGCACATTTTTTGTGCTAAATATTAATAAAATAAGAACAGCAAAAATAAATCTGTTAACGTTACAAAATTTCAGTTATAATTGATGTTCAGTTCAGTTAATTGAAAATAGCAATTTACTCTGCTAAAATTAGCAAAAACTTTTACTAACTATTTGTAGACTAAAAATAGCAAACAAAAACTTTAACAAAATGTTTGCTATATTTACTTCAAATTTAGTAGAGTACAAATAACAGTATATTTTGCTAAAATCAACAGAAATATTAGCAATTATTAATTTTATTCAAAATATGAACAACAAATTTAAAATTTTTATGATTTAGTAAATTTTTTGCTGATTTTCGCTGATTAATTTGTTACTTTCAATTAACTAAAATTTAGCTCAAATATAATTCAACAGATTTATGTTTGCTATCCTTATCTAATATTTAGCAAAAAAAATCTCCTTATTTATTTATTATTTTTTTTTTTAATTTTTAGTAGCTTTTTTTTTTGCTATTTTTTTTAAATTTTTTGTCATTTGGCTTATAAAAACTGGAAATTTTGTGTACAACAAATTTATTTTTAAATCAATTAAACTTTTAACATATATTATTATTAAACTTTTAATGGAAAATGAGTTCGAAATCAAACAAAAGTTTAATTGAAATTTTATTGAAAATTATTTTTTCTGTGTCGAAAGGTTTTGTTATTTTTTGATATCCAAAAAAACACAAAATTTTACACGCACAGAATAAATAGGTTGAAATTCCATTGTAACCAAGAAACATTATTAAATAATTTTAATTGTAAGTACTTAAAACTCATCATCAGAATAATTACACTGTATTGTAAACAGAAAATATATAAAATTAACCAAAACACAGTCAGATCATTCAAAGTATTGGATTTCCTTATCAATATTGAAAGCATATTATCTTCTACATTACCTTTAATACCAGCAACCAACCACTTTTCGGAGATTTTATCCCTTGAATAAAATATTTGCAGTTAAAATCGAATATTACTTTCCTGCAAAAAAAAAAAAAACAATCACTCTATCTAAAATCAGACATGGGCGGCGTCAATTACATTTCACAATCATTCACTAGTGAAATATTTAAATATCATTAATAATTTCAGACCTACGCTCTCACTTGTAGGCTAAAACGCTTCCTTAGAAAATTTGTAAAATTTTTAATACCAAACATGGGGATTAGTAACAACATCTGGGTATATAATTACAGGGCAATTACTCAATTACACCCAATTACATGTAAGTAGACGTAAAAATGTAACTGGCCTGTAATTAAATACACAAATATTGGTATTATGTCCCATGTCTGGTATTGACACAATTTTAAATTTTACAAGCAAGCGTTTAAGACAACAAGTGTGAGCGTAGGTCTGAAATTATTAATGATATTTAAATATTTCACTAGTGAATGATTGTGAAATGTAATTGACGCCGCTCATGTCTGTCTAAAATATTAGTTTTCGTTACCAATTTTAAAATAATATAACGTTTTTTTAATAGTTTCGGTAACTCTAATTAAATATTAAGATTAGCAACCCAATTTCTGTTGTACATACAAATCTATTTTTAGAAAAAAATATTCAAGGTTGAAATTTAGAAAAACATATTTAAATTTCGTTTATGCCAGTTCGAGGCATAATTTTTTTTTTATTAAAAAAAATATATTATGATAAAATATTTAATTGTTACAAAACAAAATTGTAAATAAATTTCGGTTGTTACAATAGTATTAAAATTAAATAATAATGATAGTACGTGGAACCACAAAAATTTGGCTGGCGAAAAATTCTGTTGAACTACAATACTGTTTTCTGTGAGTACGTGCACTAAAATCGGAGTGTTAACGGACTTCTTTTGTCAATATATTTTCTATATTCTTAATCCCCTTAATATTTTAATATTCATGAATGACGGTTAAAAAACCGGACTTTGCAAAGGGTTAAATAGATTTACAGATAGAAAAATAAAAATTTAAGAATTCAAATACAACACGTAGGTTTTATAACTATCCACACTATATGAAGTGTTTTGATTAGTATTAATACAGAACTTTTTCTTAATGAATGAATGTTAAGTATTAAAAAAAAAATTAAATAAACGTGCCCACTCACTAGTTTTCAATCACAAAGAAGTAGTGCAGTAGTTATTCTAAATTCTGATTTTATTAACAAAATAATAACAATCATGTTGTTAAACATTTTATTTTTTTAAAATTGTCACATATTTGATATCATTCAATGCGATTGTCTTATGTCGGCTAAATGTATGTTAAATGTTGTTGCTATTAAAACCGTTATTTTAAACATGATATTGTTAACAATTTGTTAATAAAACACTACAACAACACAATGGTCTTTCGATAAAGTGCCGGCTAATATTTGAATGAACTGAAATTGATAGATAAAACAAACAACTTCAAAAACCTTAAAAGCCGACTATTTTTCTTTTCGATGTAATAAGGGGAAACTTATTTGAACTTATTCAAGAAGTTTTTAAAATACTTTGAGTATTTAAAAGAATTTTTTTTTGCAACATCTTAATAATAAGAAATTATGTTGTTAGGAAACAGACTTTTTCATAAATTGTTGTAGTCATCAATATGGCGCCCAATGTACATACGATTTGACCGATTATGAGCTAAATCGGCTATAAAAACTAAAGCAAAATCTAATTAATTGTAGGTCCGGTTGAGTAGATCCAGTATTAGTCTTCAGATATTTTAATATACACTCAGAGAATAATCTGCATTATATTAATGAATTTTTGCATTGAAGCAATAAAATTGCACTGGCACTCGTCCATTGAAAACTTTTAGTTAATTTATAAAAGGTTTTGTTAAAATTTATGAAAAATGTTCAAAAATTCAGTCTCGCAATGAAGAAGCTTCATTGAAAAATTAGTTTAATAAAAATTTATGAAGCCTTTCATTCGTTTTAAGATAGTTTTAGTTTACTTTGTAAAGAAAAGTTTCATTACACAGTACAACATTTTTCATCAAATGATTTTGGGACTCAATTCTGGAAATAGCAAGTCAAAGAAGCCCCAAATATAAGAACTTCTGCATCATTCGTTTTGTCAAGTTAACTACAGTAATAATTTAATATTCATACGAATTTTTTGGCTCAAGGCGGATTTTTAGCACTTTTTCTATATTTCAACACGGTTATATCTCGGTATACCGTACGAAATATCTCTTTTGTGTCTGAAGCAAAGTTGTAGATATTGAATAGGAGACAAAAAAAAATGCGAAAAAATCCTTCCCGAAAAAAGAGCATCCGGTGCCTTAAAAATATCAAAAATGCCTATTTCCCCCATTTTTCACCTCTTTTGCTCAATAACTGGATTACAAATCCACAAATATGCTGTTTTTTTTTTTTCTTTATAAACTTTATTTTGCATGAAAATAAAAATTAATTTTAAAAAAAATGTACACCAATTCCTTATAGGTTTGTGATGTTCGTATCCCGTTATTGGTATGCTGACATCAACTTGGTATACCTCGGACTCTAGAAAATTACACCGGTTTTGAAATATGTAATATTCTCAAAATTCGATTCCATTAAACGGCGCATAAAGCCTATAGAAAATGGTGCGAAAGTTTTAAAATATTGGTTTCACTTGCAAACCACCATACAACCTGTCACCACGCAGCGATATGGAAATTACTTTTTTAGTGAATTTGTCTGCCAAGTCTAGTGACTCCTTTTATATTGGTTTGGATCTGAAATGAGCAAAAAAAATAAAATGAATAAAAAAGCTCTTGTTAATTTCCAGTAATTTTAATTTTTTTATTTTAAATGGCCATTAATTCTTTAGGTGAAGAATTTTTGAACCTGAAACTTTGGATGTCGTAGTTTTGAAGTGTAGTCTACCTAAACCTGTCTTTCGTTTCTCGCAATCCAAAAAAACCTCAAGAAATAATAGTCATCTAAAGTCAGTTTCAACAGGTGTCGAAAATGTTTGAAATTGCTCATATAGCTTGCAAGCTTTTGTTGAACCTACTAAAATGTACAGTGGGCGACAATACACTGGAAAGTTTTCCAAAGTGTACAGAACCTTGCGGCACCCCTGAATTTAGCTGAAACTCATTTGATGAGATCCATCTATAACAACTCGTATTTTAATGATGTTTGGCCAACGTCATAAAAATTAATATATTTAATATTTTTTTCTGAAGTTTATCTATTTGGTACCAACATGTTGACTTAGATCGATTAATAATATATAAAAGTTATCAAATTAATAAAAAAAAAATTAAATTTTTGCACCCAATATTTCGCAACTGACCAATAAAGAGAAAAAATAAACATTTTTAAAAGTTTCCAATGTATTGTTCACACACTGTATATATATTTGGAAAGCTCAATTATTTTACTTTCCAAAACTGTCCAGAAATAAAAAAAATCATTAAAGAATATCTAAGTGTCTAATAATTTTAGTAGGAAAACATGTACAAAATATGTTTTGTTTTAAAATACCTCCACGTGGTTTAAACATATGCCGCCCAATTCGATTGACTGTAAGCTTTATAAGCTATAAAAACTATACAAATCTTTATAACTTTATAAATAAATGCCACCTTAATGCTGCAATTGTTTATGTATTATTTTATATATATATTTTTTTTGTTCACACCAAGCACGTGACCTGTAGACCTAATAAAAAATAAGCAACAACAACATCTACTGTAGTTATCAACAAAAACTTTTTTGTTAACTATTATGCTATAAACACATAGACGACTGCAGCTACACGACTACAGCCTGTCAAAAATAAAATACACACGTTTATATGAAAACGATTATTTTGGCACCAACACAACTACACGGCTACCCGACTACTTTTGCCGCTGTAGTCAACTTAGGTTAATTTCTATTTTTGTTGGCTGCAAAACAAAAATAGTGTTGACAATAAAACAAAATATGTAACAAATTAGTGCTTAAAAATATTTTATTTTGTTAAACACAAAAAACGTCGCAACATCAAATGGTATAATTGCATTAATATTCAAGAGGGGTTATATAAATTTATTTTCACGTTATAATAATGTATTATAAATAAGTAATTGTATTTTTAAGTGAACTTTATATACGTGTCTACAACCAAGCATGTTGTTCTATTTTAATAAAGAAAAAAAAGATGTAATTGGCACTACTGAAACAAAAATGCTTTTGTATCAGGGATGTTAAATGGAGTTTTCAATTTTGTACCAACATCCAAAAAAAAATTGTACTTTTTGGACGTTGACGGTACCATTTTTTTTAAATTTATTAAAACAACAAAAAAAAAAATACATAAAATTCTCTTGTACAGAAAAAAAAAACAAAACCTTCCAATAACATACATTATATGTATGAATAAAATAAGGCATAAAAAAGTCTTATGAATATATGAGACCAAATCATGGAATTATTTGTTTAGTTAATAAACTATTTGGAATTTCTACATCATAGCAGCATAAATTTGTCGCTCTTAACCAATCCTTAGTCTGTATGAGACTTGATAATGTTGGCTAATGTAGTCTGTTTCTTTCCTTAGTTTTTATTATATTTTGAAAAGAAAAAAACTCTTTCCACATTTGCAGACCAGTGTGGAATGGATAAAATTCCAGCAACGACTAGAAATGTCTGGAAACATATTGACATTCAGTTCATTTTGAAAATTAGCTACTACCGACCAAAAACTACAAACGTTTTAATTTTTTAACGACTTCAGTTAAAAAAATTTTAGTTTTTACTGTGGCTCAAGTAATATTTTTACTAAGAAGACAAGAATGGAGCAAAATTAATGATTAATCGGTTTTTTTGTTGTACCAAATGAGTCGCGGTAGTACCACGGTACTTTAGAAGGTCAAAATGTACCAAAAAAAGTACAATTGTACCAACTTTAACATCCCTGATTTGTATAAAAAACAACTGTTGATATTTTTAAATTGAATCGTGATCAGCTGTTTACTATGCTGCTGTCGTTTCCAAAATAATAAGTAGCTGACCACACGGCGACGATTGCAGTCAACGGCATTTGCAGTCGTGTAGCTCTGCAGTCTGCTGTGGTCTATGTGTTTATAGCATTAAAGACCGAAAACAATGCATTGTGTACGATTACAACAATATTAACAAATAATAGCAACAACAATTGCTACCAACAACAATAAACTAAACTTTACAAGTACGATAATCATTATCATTTACTATCGACAACAACAACAACAAACAATACGGTCATATTATTAACAGCTTCTTATGACTCCCCTGTTCACACACTCTCACTTCACTTCAATCCAAGCCACAGTCATTCACAATGGGCCAGAATAGCCATATTTTGGCCAAAAGTACCTTTCAGGTAAATCAAAAATGTTATTATATTTCTAGAATATAAAGGGTCCGCCATCTAACGTTTTTTTTCAACTAGTGCTTGTTTCATGAATGGTAACACTTAGATCATGTCTGATTTGACAGATAATTAGTTTTATCCTTCCGCTGAACGAATATGGTCCGTATGTTCGTTATCTTGTGAAAA
This sequence comes from Delia radicum, assembly GCA_021234595.1. NCBI lineage: Eukaryota > Metazoa > Arthropoda > Insecta > Diptera > Anthomyiidae > Delia > Delia radicum. Next base: position 148,379,958 of record CM037852.1, read on the forward strand.
AAGTGAAAGAAACTGGCATCCTCATCGATAAACCAAAGCCTTATTTAAGTACCGAGCGCTTCCTGAAGGCATTCCAGAAGACATGATTTTTGTTAGCAATGTCCCACTTGGTAGGTCTCTTTTAAGCAGGTGAATCTAAGATCTAAGAAGCAATTAAAGAATCAGTAAAATATATGCTTCAATAATGCACTTTGAAAAGGCATTGTTTTCATTGACTTCCAAAAAGGCTTCTTTTATGAAAAAACTGACAAAAAATTTAATTTTCATGCACTTAATGAAATCGATTCATTGATAGTTATCGATAAATCGCTTCATTGTATGCATGTCTCACTGCTTCTTTGCATGCATTCTTCACTGCTTCATTCTGAGCAAAAATAATGCATTTAGGAAAGCACAACAAAATGCATTCCTTAATTGCTTTATGCTATGCATGACGGCAAAGCGCTATTTTGGAAGCGTGCTAAAGAAGGAACTGCTTACCAAATCGAGGTTATTTTTTGCTGGGGATGAATTTAAAGTCAAAACTTTACATTTTTGTGATATTGTTGAATTTAAAGAAAATGTTAATTAAATATAAAAAATGTACAGAATAGTTTTTTTTTGTTATCAGAAACTAGTAATTTGGAAATAGTTCCTAAACCAAAACTGTATTTAGGACTCAGAATTGATCATGTTGTTGAAAAACCTTCTTTTCCAAGAAAGAACTCCAAAAAGCTCACGAAGGTATTAAAAATCTGTAAACGCCAGTTTGTTCTCCGAGATGTCTTTTATTTAAATTTTACCGACCATAACCGACCGTTCATAAAATTTCAAAATTCGGACCTATAACTGAAAAAGTGCTTTCAGATCTTACTATTTTCCAGCATTTCAGAGTTTAAGAACAACCTAAAGTAATTAGACTAAACATTTTATTAAAATTAGTTTCTGGTAGCTGGTTATCATAAAAATGAGATACAAATTTTAAAATTCAAAATTTCGGAACCAATATGGCGGGTATGATATTTTTTTTTAATATTTTGTATGTACTTAATTAAACTAACGCTCATCTCATCACGAAACTGAAATAAAAAAATCAACTTTAAAGTAGTAAATCCAATTTTGGCGATATGGATTTAAATTTTTTATGTGATTTTGTTTTTAAGTTCAAATTTTTGTCTGATTTGTTTGAAATGAACCTATAAAATGGAATGCACTAAGATGGTTTGAAGTTGTTAAACGCGAATCTGAAATGAAAATTTTAAAATGGCCATTCCAATATGGTGGGCACAAAGTCTATTAATATTCTTGTGTTGTTGACGTATTTCAAAATAAATAAAACTACACTAATTTTTAATTTATCCCTCCAAAAAATATAAAAAATTTAAACGCTTTTAAAAATTTTGAAGATTTTTATAGATTCTTAAATCATTTTTGAATGGCCACGCCCATTTAAAAGGGGCAAAAATAACTAAATTATAATGCTTTTTAAATGATTTAAGTCGTACGTTCAAAAGTGTGAGTAGCTCTGTATGCTGAGTTAGAAGTTACATATAATTATAAAGGGTCCGCCATCTAACGTTTTTTTTTCAACTAGTGCTTATTTCGTGAATGGTAACACTTAGCTCATGTCTGATTTGACAGATAATTAGTTTTATCCTTACGCTGAACGAATATGGTTGTGTATACGCTTGAACAACGCTGGGAAATATTGCGACATTACTTTGAAAATCATGGTAATGAGCAAGGAGTGGCCGTTACAGTCAATGGCGATCGTTATCGGGCCATGTTGAACGAATTTTCACAAAAATTGAAGAGGAGGATATGGGCAACATGTGGTTTCAACAGGACGTAACAGGAAGCCATTGGTGAAATACAGCTGCACACGATCGATAATGTGCTTAAAAATTGGACCGATCGTGTAGGCTACTGCATGGCCAGCCGAGGCAGCCATTTGAATGAAATTATTTTCCATTATTAACCGGAAGTATTGTACTTTCAAATAAAAAAAAAAATTCGAGAAAATATTCAGTAGTTTTTTTATAGCATTTTCAAAAAAAAAAAGTTATTTGGCGGACCCTTTATATATTTATAAAGTTTGTTTTAATACACGTTCGTTATACTATGTTTCCACTTACGTGTTTCGAGCAAAACATGTGTTTTGGTGAAAAAAAAGTATGGGAAAGCATGTACAAAACGTATTTTATTTCAAAACACGTTCAGTGGAAACGCAGTATTAACTTAGAAATAGTAAATTTTCTGTGTTTTTTAGAATTAATCACAAAAATCATGTTTTTTTAAGTTCTGTACTTAGAATTTTTATTTATCTTTCTTAGTATCACGCCTATAATATTTCATCTGATCATCACTCAACAATTTAAAGTTCAAAATGGAGCATTCAATATGGCGCCTTTTAACTATTTATGTAATCGATTTAAAATAACTCTTTAGTGTACGCAGACTTTTGAGTTATCTTTATAAGAATAGAACCCATTATATTTTGACTGATTATCGCCATTAAGTTATGAATTTTCAATTTCAAAATGGCACACTCAATATGGCGACTTTTAACTCTATATATTCGATCTTTAGTGTACACATGCTTGTAACTTATATTTATAAGAATGATACTTGTATATTTGAATGATAGCGTATATTTTATGACCTCTATTTTGGGTACGCCATTTTGGTAATATAAATTTTCATTTCAGATTTATGTTTAAAACAATCTCTATAGTGACAACTATCCCTATAGTGTCAACTTTTATTGAATTTGACAATACGGCATATATTATGACAAAAATATTTCCGCCATATTGGATCCGCCATTTTCAAATTAAATTTTTTTATTAAATATCCGATATTAGCGACTCTTAATCCTTCACAAACAACTAATTAATATCAAAATATATTTAAAACTCCGCCATTTTGAGTTTTAAATTTCTGATATCAGATTCGTGCTAACCAACCGTGAAATACTCTATAGTGAAAATTTCAATCAAATCAAATAGCACAAAAAAAAAAACCATTGTAAATAATTCAATCGCGATATTGAATCCTTCATTTTGAATTTTAAATTTTGGGTTCCAGATTCGGAATCAGCGACCCCAAATTCTTTAACCACATTTGCTTGAATATATCCAAATTTTAATAATTATGGATTCCATATTGTACCCGCTATTTTTAATTTTTAAATTATGATTCCAAATTCGTGACAAGAAGCTTTCTTAACCCCCATAGGATACGTTTTAGACCTTCATCTATCATATTCTAATTTTGGTCCACTAGCTGGTCGACTGTGTCATGGTTTAATACGTAGTTTAGTTAACTGCAGTTGTTTTTTTTTTGTTGATTTAGTAAAACGATCAGTTTTTGTTTCTTTTGTTAACTACTCGTTTATATGAAAAATGCATTTAGAAAAAAAATTACGTTCGCTCGTTCATTCATGTGTTTTATTGAATGATTACGTCCACTCATATGCTTTAATCAACCAAAATTATGAATGAATGAATAATACATACATTCATATATGAATATGCTTCTTTAGATACCCTACATAGGATACTAATAAACTTTGTAAGCTAATCTTAATGAGGAAATGATAAAAAGAACAAAATTTACTTAATCAATATTAGTTTAGCGAATTTGGGTATTTAAAACTACTGAAATCAAAATTTAGCTTAGAAATGCGTCATTAGTAATTTGTGATAAATAATTTTACAAAAACCTGTCTTAATATCAAAGTTTCTGGTTGTTTCTATTTCAATAACAATATGGCGCCCAACGTGAGACCCTTTGACTGATATAAATGAATTTTGGTAAATAATGTTTTTTTTTTTTTTTTTTTTTAGTAGAATTTGTTTCAAAGTCTTCAAAACTTAAAAAATTTGTAGAAAAATTATACTTTAGTTAATTTATTTGCTGAAAATCTTTAAATTTTTTTGTTCATAATCCCACATTGACGACACGAATTAATTTAATATCTGAAAATATATAGAAACATAAACAAATTATTTTTCAACTACTCACATCAATGGTTGTCTAAGTGATGGCATCTTTCTAGAAACGAAACAAAAAAACGAAAGAAAAAATCAAAGAATCTGAGGACTTTTAGTAAGAGAAGATTCTTAAAATCTAAAGAATTTGCAAAAAGAAAAATGTTCAAGGAGTATGCCATGACTTAAATTCCCAACAAAAAATAGTGCTTACCCAGAAGCGCTTCCGGAAGGCATTATTTAATTACGAAGCGCTTCCAAAGCAAATAAAGAAGGCATGACTTTTGTTAGCGATGTCCTACTTGGTATGTCTATTTTAGGCAGGTGAAAAGCGCTTCTGTCATGTGCTCTCAGAAGCAATACTTTCATCCCTTCTTAAGCAATAAGAAGCGTATGTTGACAAAATTAATGTTTCATGTTATGAACTGTTTGTTACTTCATTGTAAGCACTATTCACTGCTTCAAAGAAGGCATTTTGGGAAACACTACAGAATGCCTTCCCTAATTGCTTTATTGTATGCAAGGCTGTGAAGCGCTATTTTGGAAGCATACAAATATAGTTACTGATTACCAAATCCAGGTTATTTTTTGCTGGTTTGGTAAATGTTATCAAAATATCATACAACAGATGTTGTTTCTAATAGAAACGTTTGATATCGATGGCCGAAATTTGCAGTTGTGACAGTAGAAGTATAGTTGGGACAACAGATATGGATCCATTCTATTAAGAGTAAATTCTGTTGTAAGCACAAGTCTGTATTCTAGGTGCACTAGTTTCTTTAGAACATGAGCTAGCTACTTGAAATAGTTTCTCAAAACGTAAATTTAAAGGTTTACAATTTGTTTCTATACAGCTCAAAACATTCGTTTTTGATCGCCGAAAAAAGTAGTCCAGATTTTCCAAATTGTTAATGCTATTTAATCTGCTGGACATAGTTTATACACATTTCTTTAATCTGCTATACAAAACTAACTGAATGTAAATCAAGTGTGTAGAACTTACAAAAATAAAATTCAAAATGTATGAAGTGGCATAAACACGTTCAGCAATTTCCGGCATGAGTAGGTTTCGTTGGGAGAGGTTTGTTTTTATCGAATGTTTCTTAACATACAAAGTTTCATTACATCCAATATGATGATGATAATGAAATTAAGTAGTAAGTATTAGAACATTTTGTTGAAATGTTTGTTAAAAAACCAGACTTTACAAAATATTTCTAGATGCACTTCTGTTTTTAATTTGATATATTATGACATTTCTTAACGATTGATTGAATTATTTGAATCGTTCAGCTAAAATTTATATCATTATTATTACGTGTTTTTCATAGATAACGCGATGTAATTAAATGTAAAGGAAATGCCCATCACGTACATAAATATTTCGTAAAGTAAATTTGATATGTAGTGACAGGAAGTTTTTAGATTTTGCAAAATAGATTTTAATTTTAATTTTTTTTATGTATTTTGTCTTTGTAGAAAAAGTATTTTTAATAATTTTATGTTTTTTTTTTTCTTTACAGGTAATTTTTAACATGTTGGAATTTTTTGTTGAAGATATTTATGACAAGTAAGAAAATTTGTAAATTTACGAGATTTTGCTAAAATAAACTTAAACATTTTAAAATTGGCATGTAGTCCTTTTGCAGCTTTTGGGACACTATTGCCAATTTAAATCTAAATACCAGTTTAAACTTTCTTCAGCTGTATATTACGAGCAGCCATGTAGTAATCAGACTCTGAGCACTCTGTAACATTATCGAACACCCAGAAAACAGACAATCAAATGCTTCGGTTATTGCGACCAAATTTTTCGGTTATGATAACAATCATGCGATCAAAACCATGGACAATAAAATTTAGATTATTAAAACAAAAATTCGGTCAAAACTACCAAAAACTTCGATTGGACAGCTAAAGAAACACGTGTCCCTTATATATCTCTAATATGTAACACATCCAAAGTTTATTAAGACCTGAGGGGTTTGATCGGGATGCCTCCCTTGTAAGATTGGCATAGTCACAAGTGACCCTTAATTGAAAACTCTTTAAAAATTATACTGTGTTATGCTAATACTTTTCAAGTAAGGGTGATTTTGACATCAAGAGCTTCTACGGGTAAATTTAGTTAGGAATCTTTTTTATTTTTTTTTCATAATTTAGTACACAGTAAAAAGTTTTAGTTTAATTTTAACACCGAGCCGGTGTATATATATAACAATCCCTAAAAAGTGTTAAATGTATTCCATTATGGTATACTTATAAAGAGATTGAAAAACGGAGAGTGAGAGAGAGTTTCGTTTTTGAGAGCATAAAAATAACACCATAATGTATTACGGTTTATTATTTTTTGGTGTTAAAATAAAACCAAATTGTTTATATTCAATAAGTAACTTGGCATTAATATAATACCCAATGGAATACGTTTTACACCTGACCAAGAATTAGAATAATACCATTAGGAATATATTGTATTCTTAAATAGGTGTTATTATCAATACCCAATGGAATATATGGTACACTGAACGGGTGTTGCTTTTAACTTAGGAAGGGCTAAAATTAACACCCTTTTTATAAAATTTCACTGAAAATAAATTAAACAACTTTAGTTTTATGTTTAGTTATTTTTAATTTATATTTTATATTTATTATAATATTTTAATTAATATTTTATATAATCATAATAAACAAAAATATAATTCTTATTTTTCTATAAATATTGTGTAAATATTAAATAATTATGTATATGGAACTAAAGGCCTAGGTTTGTTGTTATGTATTGTCGTTTAAAAAGTTATAGTATAATTTTAATCATACAATAAATTTAATTAAAATGAAAGATAATCATACAAATAAAGCAAAAGTTTTTCTTGTTTTTCTTAAAATGAAATATTTGATTTCTTAGTATTATAATCACATAAATAGAGCAAACACAATTTAGAGATGGAACGAAAAATAAACGGATCGTATAACGCAAGGGATTGGTGGAAGATTGCTAAAGAGATAAGAGGACATAATTTTCAAGTTGGTGTACAAATAACAGCAAACGTTTTTAAAACTTATTTCGATGGACTACTAAATCCACCACAAGTATCACATAATATACATTATGCACCCATGTTTAATACTGTTGAAGAATTGGATAAGGAAATAAATATTGAAGAAATTCGCAAAGAACTTGATAAAGCAAAAGCCAATAAAGCCCCCGGCGTTGACAGAGTTCCATACGAATTTTTTAAAAATGCTTCACAGGAATTTATCGTTGAACTTGGAAAAATATATAATGTTATATTTGAAGCCGGGAGAGTCGATGAATCGTTTGGGGAAACTATAATATTTCCTATTTTTAAAAAAGGTAATGCTAATCTCCCCAACAATTATCGTGGTATTTCGTTTATGAACTGCGTTGCAAAGGTTCTAATGGGTGTCCTAAATACAAGAATACGAAATTGGGTGGAAAAAAATAATATATTAAATGAGTTTCAATCTGGTTTTAGGCCAAAATATTCCACTGTTGATAATGTATATAATTTAACTTCAATTGTCCATCTAAAATTGCATGAAAAGCGGAAAGTATACGCCTTTTTTGTGGATTTCAAGGCGGCTTTTGACAAAATACCAAGAGCTCTATTAATATACAAATTACACAGTATTGGGTTATCCACAAAAATTGTGAATTTAATTAAAAATATTTATGAAAACACAAAATCTGCAGTTTGGACTGGAAAGGAAGTTTCGGAACATTTTATTACGTATTCTGGTGTAAGACAAGGCTGCCTTTTGTCACCTTTGTTGTTCACTTTGTATCTCAATGATCTGCATGATATGTTGGAAGGAGGCCTGGTGGTTGGCGAATTGAATGTAAGGTTACTCCTATACGCGGATGATATCGTGCTGTTGGCAGATAATATGAATGTTATGAAAAAAATGATAGAAAACTTAGAAAAATATTGCGATATGTGGAATATGGAAGTAAATTTAGCTAAATCAGAGATGATGGTATTCAGGCAAGGTGGTCGGCTCTCAAGACAAGAAAGTTTTGTTTACAAAGGGCAACAAGTCAAAATAGTAAATGAATATTGCTACCTGGGAGTAGTCCTAACCCCGCAACTTTCATTCGCAAAACATGTTAGTAAACGTAACATTCTAGCCAAAAGCAGTATTAATGCAACCTGGCAAAACTTTTTAAATAAATCCACAATCTCACTAGAATCAAAATGGCGTCTATTCCAATCTGTATGCAGATCTGTACAGTCGTATGGGGCCCAAGTTTGGGGATATAGTCAGTTTGAGGAAGTAGATAAACTACAAAGGTATTTCATCAAGAGAATATTAAGGCTGCCCGATTTTATACCAAATTATGCATTATCGTTGGAAACAAACTCGGAAGACAATCATTTTTATACCCTCAATTTACACCTTAACTACATTTTTAATACGATCTTTAAATACAGTGATGACAGACTACCACATAAACTTACGCTCATGATACTTAACAAACAAATATTTTGGGCTAAGGAACTTAACGATTTAGGATCAGATTATAATATATCATTTGATTACGTAAACATGCCAAGACAAGAATGGATCAGAAGAGGATCGGCCTTGCTGCAAATTCTAAAATATAGAAGTTATTGTGAAATGAAAGGAAAAGCATTATCCAGTGAAACGCGTTTTTATAGACTGCTAAATCATGGCATTGGTGGAGAATATATAAACCATAAATGGAACCAAAACAAAATATCTGTAATTTTCAAAACAAGGTGCGATATACTGCCTTTAAATGCAAATAATTATAGAAATGCAGATAACAAAACCTGTACCCTGTGTAATATGAGGGAAGATGAAACCCTGCAACATTTTATTTCAATATGCCCAATTTTTAAGGAATTTAGAATCAGACATTTTGGAAAAGCGATCATTGAAGAGAATGAGTTGATAAATATTTTAAATGGGAATTTTTGTGATGGTTGGAATAAACTTTATTATTATGTTACTAGTGCTTTAAAATATCGAAGTAATATACTAAATGAATTTATATAATTTTAAATTATTATATATGACAGACGACATAATTGTCATTGTCATTAATTAATGTTAATTTTTATTTTGTATTCAAACTTAAATGTATCCTATACTTAGTAATGATATGTAAAATTTTTAAAAAAAATGCAAAATAAAATACTATATCTATAGAGCAAACGTTTTTCTTGTTTGTATTGTCGTTTAAAAATTTATGGTATAATTTCATTTAATAATATTAATATTCTAAAATTAAGGGATATGCAATATATGTACTTTGCAAAATAACGCAAAAAGTTTGCCAATGAGATATCAAACTCAATATTGAAAATGTAAAATGATTTAAAATAAAGATCAAATACCTGCGCAAAGCTATATTCGAGAGGTAAGTTGATGCATTTACCATCCAAACTTATGAAGTACTGTGAAATAGACGTTTTCTTTTCTCCAACAGCTATAATAGTTGGCTGCTGAGATCCTACTTTGTACTTTTCGATCGGTGTGTGTAGCTGCAATAAAAATATAAAATAAGATAGATAAGATATAGTAAAAGCGATGTTTTTTTTAACAAATTACCTCTTCGAAAGTTATGAAGCTGTTGACTGATTTACTGATTTTAGCTTTTTTTGTATCTCGCCCGGCAGCAGTAGAAGGAAGCAATTTTAAAAGATTTTAATACGGTAATACGTCAATTGGCCACTCAGATGGACCTCCGAAGCTTTGTCCAATGACTTCGCTTGTTTTAAACCGCGTGGTGTTAAAAAATATAACTTTAACTCCATTAATTGTAACAAAGAGAGAGATTTAATACTTTTTCTGGTATTATTTTTAAACCAAAACAAGCAGTTTCACGAGAGAGGCACATTTTTACAGCTGTTTTTAATACCTTATTAGGTGTTGTTTTTAAACTTTAAAGAATGAAATTGTTTTAAGAGAGAAATTTAAGTATTTTTTGGCATTAAAATAAAACCGAAAGTATTAAAACAAAAAAAACTAAAAACAATGCCTGCGTCGGTGTTATTTGTAAATTAACAGGAATTGTTTTTTTTTCTCTTGAAAATATTTCATTACAATTTTGGTGTTATTTTTATTCCAAATAGTCATTAAAAAACTTTTAAATTTCTCTGGGTGTTAAAACAATTCCCACAAGTATTACAATTTATACCACATGGTGTTAGATATAAACTCTTTCGGAATTAATTTAAAATTTAATTCCAAAGTAGTTTAGAATTAACACTGCTAAGTTTTAAAATTAAACCACGACTTTTTACTGTGTACAACTGAGTACAATTAAGGCTCATCTAGTAATATACATTTCAATAAAAAAAACCACAATTTTATAGAAATAACCCATTGGTTATTACTAAGAATTTGAAAAATATTTATAATCACTAAACAAACGCCAGTTACAGATCTGTGGGCAAAGTTCTTTTAAGTCTTCTATGTTGCATAGGATTTGTGATAACTTCACGTAGTTCTTCATTTCTATGTTGTAATATTCGTTGAGCATGTTTGTGCCCAGAATGTTTAATTTCAGTGACTGTTGCAATATTCAGGTCTCTGTGAATGTCACTATTTCTAATATACCATGGACTATCAGTTATCACTCGCAGGATTTTGTTTTGGAAGGTTTGAATTAATTTAATATTTATTTTAGCTGAACATCCCCATATTTGTATACCATATTTCCACTTTGGTTTTAAAATTTGTTGATATGGAAGCAGTTTATTGTTCAAAGTTATTTTAGATTTTGCGCTAAAAAGCCAGTACATTTTGTTCAAATTAAGTTTAAGTTCGTTTACTTTTTTCTTTATATGCTCCTTCCACTTCAATTTTACATCTAAAGTGAAGCCTAAGTATTTAGCTGTATTCGCGTACGGAACAATACTATTGTTCATGTATATGGGTTTCAGGTTCGTAATATTTTTATAAGTGAAATTGATATGTGTTGACTTTGTTTTGTTAATTTTTATTCTCCATTTTCTTGTCCAATTGAGAATGCTATTTGTAGCTGTCTGTAGCTTTTTATTTGTCTCGTTTATATTAGAGCCAGTAACTAATATCGCAGTGTCATCTGCGTACGCTGCAATTTTGGTTTCAGGTGGAATCCAGAACACTACCCTGACGTACACCAGCTTCAATTTGTTTTAAGTTTGAGTACTCGTCTTCATGTTTAACACGAGAATAACGTCCGGAGATATATATATAATCCTTTAAATTCCTAGGAGGAACATAGGGCCACTTTGCGGTTTCATTAATAAGTTGATATTTAGACGAGTGGATGATTGGTCCAAAGCGTCCTAAGACTGGTACTGGGGCTGCCAGTTTGAAGCCTCCAGTCTGGCTTGTTGGGTTTTTATAACTTGGCATATGGTTTTTTAATGGCGCCATTAATCGCCATGTCAATAAGAGCCTCACCGGCATTCAGAAATTTAAAGATACACGTCGCCACTCGTGTCCTTCTGAGACCCTCTTCTCTTATCCGCTGAATTGTCCGCCACTGCTAATTTAATTCGCAGTTGCCCATCACACTGCATGATGGGGTTACTCTTCCACTATCCGCAACCTGTGGAGGCGTCCCGTAGCACTTCAGCTGTGCTTCCATATAGGAATTTACATTTTGCCTCAATGGGTTTTCCCAGTGAGACAAAATGTAGTATCCCAGGCGGAATTATTAGATTCTTATATCCGGAGATATAAGAATCTACGAATTCGCTGTATTGTTGAGGTAAATCTCTATGTAGCTTAAAGCTAAGACCATCATGCCAAACCTTATCAAAGGCTTGGGCAACATCTATGAATATTCCAGAACAAATCTGTTTTTCATTAAAAGCGTTTTCTATTATATTAGCCACTCTATGTACCTGCTCAACTGTTGAGTGTTTGTATCGAAATCCAAACTGATAAGCAGGAATTAGATTTCTTTCTTCTATTACTGGAATTAACCTTTTCAAAAAAAATTTTTCAAATACCTTTGACATTGTTGGTAAAAGGGAAATTGGCCTATATGACTTTTTATCGTTTGGTTGCTTAGGAATCTTTGTTTTAAAGAATTAAAACAATGGCTTATCCAGGTATTTAAAATAAAAAAATATTTAAAAATTTATTCTAGAATAAAGAAATGCCTTTAGCAGGATATGTTAAAAAAAAGGCATTAAATATTTTTTGTTCAAATATATATATAATGCCGCAGTATCTCCTTTAAACTCAATGCGGCACGGCAATTTGTTCAATTTGTCCAACATTATAGCACAGCAGCTTCACACGTTAAGTCATAATAATTCAAATCGCGTTTCTTAAAATTCTATAGTAGTAAGCAAATATTTAACGTTTTTTTTTTTGGAAATTAAAAAAAAAATGTCTGGGGTCATTTTAGGATAATAATATCCACCATGGGTAAATAAAATATGTCAAAAATTTTTTTTTTTTTAAACTTGAGTAATGATGTTAATATAAAACACCAAACGCTACAAAAGTAACTATATTTCGAAACATACAAACACCGGAACACTTAAACCACCGCATCGCAACAAGATTGTTATCCGTAAGAGACGGATATTTATTTTTTTTAATGTCCTAAACAATAGTTCTGTCTAAACTTGTAGCCCAGTGTTATTTGTTGTGATTCCATAATAATCAGTGTTAACATGTTTCTTTGGGATTACTTCTCTTATTAACATTAGTTAACTAATAATTAGCATACAAACATGGTATTAAATATTTCATAACATTTCTAAATTAGCAGATAAAGAATATAAAACTCTTTTTGTTGTTTAGTGTTTGAAATACGTGAACATTTAGTTTAACACACGTATCACATTTCAAAACCATAATAACAACAACATCAAATGCATCTTACAATATATGACAATAGATGCACATGGTTGTCGGATAAATATATGGATGGATGCATCACTCCACTCCAATGTTCATATGTAGTACAGATATGGTACACATAACCATATAATTGGCACACACAAAATCATTCTACAGTAGTTACTAATTGTCTCAAAAAAAAAAAAAGTAAAACAAAAAAAAAAAAATGAATAAATGTCAGTCAGTGAGTCAGTTTGTTAGTTGGCTGGATGCATGGTTGGGTTACATGGTTATAAATGCCTTTGATTCTGGCTTTAGACGGATAATAGATATTTAGCTACAACTGAGACTGAAAGAATGAAATAATAAAAAGGAAAAGACCTTATTTTCAAGTACCATTTCATATTTGTTGTTGTTGATGTTGTTGTTTCGTTCAAAGTTGTTATAAAATACTATCTTCTTCTACACTCATAGAAATTAACCTGTAAAAATAGCAAAAACAGCTACTAAAAATTAGCAAATTTTTTTTGCTAAATATTAGTAAAATAAAAACAGCAAAAATAAAACTGTTAACATATTTTACGTTTAAACGGATATCACTTAACGTCATAGCATTTAACCCCACCGAAGTAAAATAATGAATTAAGGCTAAAAAAATCGGTAAACCAATTTCAATGAATTTACAAGTTTTTGTAAACAAATGCTTTTTGTTTGCTCACTTGTAATTAGTTCTTTTAGGCATTAGTACTAATGCCAAAAAATTCCATTACAATTAAATGGAAATGGAAATGAAAGCTTGTTGGCATTGGCATTTGTAAACTAATGCTAATGACAATATCCCAAGCAAGCCATAAAAAAGCTTCAATAAGTTCGCCAACTCTCCATTAGGTGGCGAGCTACAACTGTTCTATGATTTATCATTTCGTGCAATTACAGTGTTGCCATGTCTGAAGCCCTTCATCTTTCCCCTCTTTAATCTCCCCTCTAACCACTTTCCAAAGAAAGCAACATATTAATAAAAAGGAAAAATTTCCTGAGTGTTGCCTCTCCTTAAAAAAAATAAAATTGTTTTTGGTTAAACAAAAAATTAAAAATGGGTCATTTGCTAATTTATTGCTGACTCCATCTACTGACAGGTCCTTATATGTTTAATTTCGTGTCACCGAAAATCTTCAGAGGGGACCAATGTAGAAGGGTATAAGATTTACATTTTAACAAAAATTAAATGATCTTGAATAATCTTGCTCACATCAAAAAACTGTTAACTTTACAAAATTTTAGTTATATTCGAGTTTAATTTTAGTTAATTGAAAATAACAATTTAATCTGCTAAAATTGCCAAAAACGTTTACTAAATATTGGCAGACTAAAAACAGCTAACAAAATTTGTTATATCAACAAAATTTTTGCTATATTAACCTTAAATTTAGTAGAATGCAAATAACAATATATTTAGCTAAAATCGACAGAAATTTTTGCTAAATAATTGTAAATTCCTGATTTCAGAAGGGCAGATTTGTATTCATTCGCATTAAAAAATCTAAAAAAACTTTAAAAATTTCACAATTTTTTATGATTTTTAGCAAATTAATTAGTTACTTTCAATTCACTAACATTTAGCTCAAATATCTATCTATATATATAAAATACAATGTTTCTATGTTTGTCCTCTATAGACTCTAAAACTATCCAACCGATTTAGCCCAAACCGGTTTCATTTGAAAGGTTCTAGTCCAAATTAGGTTTTCGGCTATATATATTTCAAGTGGGCGTGGCCCTTCCCACATACATTGAATAACATCATATATCTTGACTATTGTGAAAGCAAGAGTTTTGAAACATTGTAGTATCCCATATGTTACTGATTTGAATAATCAGGAAAAAAATGGGCGGGATCGGACCAGTGGGAGTGGCAGCTCCCATACAAAGTAAATATTTAATATCATATATCTACATTACTATAATAGCCATAGTCTTAGAAATTTGTTCACGTTGATTATTTGTTAATGTGAATAGTCATGGGAAAAATGGGCGTGATCGGACCAGTGGGCGTGTCAGCTCCCATACAAAGTAAATATTTAATATCATATATCTACTGTTCTATAATAGCCAGAGTCTTAGAAATTTGTGCACGTTGATTATTTGTTAATGTGAATAGTCTTGGGAAAAATGGGAGGGATCATACCAGTGGGCGTGGCAGCTTCCATACAAAGTGATTATTTAGCTCATATACAAAATTAATATTAATATTAAATATCTAGGGTTCTAGGGTTCTAGAGATATCAAACTCTTAAATCGGTTATGTAGTTCCGAAGATATTTACAAAAAACCTATGTTAATATTTACAAAAAACCTATGTTAATCTTCAAGCTATGTTACACGAACACAACAGCCTCATCCGTTTATTCAAAACAGCCCTAGACCAGATGCCGACAGATGAATTTACGGTTGTGATAAGAGCTGACCAGACAGCGGCTGGTGAGCATGAGCGGCGCTTTAATGCACCGTTAATAGGTGACGTCGCAGTTGGTATGGCAGTTGTTTTCAGCTATTCATTTTATATACTTCAGCAAATAAAGGCGATAGAAGGTCAAAGAGGCGTTGGGCTTCCCATGAAATTACAAATTTTAAAATGATTTACTAATGTGAATTTATTTTTTTAATTATTTATTTGCGTAAAAGAAATTTCTTGATTTAAAGAATTAATTACAATTAACATGTGAAGGCAAAACAACGTTTGCCTGGTCAGCTAGTAACTTAATATTTGTAGATTCAACAGATTTATTTTTGCTATTCTTATCTTCCTAATATTTAGCAAAAAATAAAATAAATTGCTAAGTTTAGCACATTTTTCTGCAACGTAATTTTCAACTTATTTTTAGTAGTTTTAGCAAACATTTTTACTAATTTTTTTCTATTAGTGCACTAGCTCTTCTTCTTTTTATTTTTATTATTGTTGTTACACTTAAGCGTGACATTTTTTCTTTTCAGTTTCTTTTCAGTTTTTTTTTGCATCTTTTGTGAAAAAAATTCTTTAAAGTATCTTCTCTATACTAAATATAAATTTATTTTATTTTTTTCATATTTGTCTTTAGTTACTTTATAGATCAGTATTTTGTAGGTGAAACTGGTAAATTAAAGGCCATAGAGACAGTGATATTTTATTATGGACGAATAACCGACAAACGCTTAGAAGGACGGACAGACAGACACACATAGATACACAGTATATGGTAGTATTTGGCTTAAACCAGGAATGTTGCTGTCAAGTACAAACATATTTTGTTATACATTTATAATTATAGAGTCATTCCAAAAGATTTCGATTCAATTTTAGTCGTTTTTTGGAATGAATGTGTTTGGATTTCATTCAAAGTGAGCTTATCGGGAATTCAAGGTTCATATGCAGGCTTGCCAGACTTGCGGTTTTGTCCCCAAATTTGAGGATTTTTTGTTGGTCTTGGGGACAACAATTTTCAGTTGAGGAAAGGGGATTTTCATGGGGATTTCGAAAATATTTTTTGGATTTTTTGGGGATATTAAAAGTTTTAGATAAATTAGCATAGACTTACAATCAAATCAATCACGTTAAAGCATATGGTTTTTATACAAAAAAAATTGCATTTTCTTAAAACATTGCTTAGTGGGTTACCCAGAATGGCGAGTAATTCAGGGAAGGCGTAGCTTTAAAATTAAATTTTTTTTATTGATGAGTTATCACAAATACATAAAAACACAGCAGTTTAAAAAAGTATCATTGGACAAAATTACTTTTTTTAACCTGTTAGGCGCTTTTTTGTATTTCTGTAAAAAAGACAATTTTGGCTGTAACTTTGGAACAAAAAGCGATAAAATAATAAATAAAATTGGGAATTAGACCGTAATTAATGAGCTATTCAAAATTTTAAAGAATAACTATGTAATATGTATTTATATTAGTTTTTATATTAATTTTTGTTTTTTCACTAACTCAGATAAATATACAAATTTAGCTCAAAACAGTCGCGAATGAAAATATTAATTTTTTTTTTATTGATGAATAATCATAAATACATAAAAGTACAGCATTTTAGAAAAAAAAAGGAATGAAAGAACATTTTTTTTTAACCTGTTAGGTGTTTTTCTTTTAGTTTTTCGGAAAAACGATCTTAGTTTACATTTTTGCTGTAACTTTGAAACGATAAGCGATAATTTAATAAATAAAATCGGAAATTAGAGCGTACTTAATGTGTTATTAAAAAATTTAAAGAATAAATATATAATATGTATTTATATTAATATAAATATACCTTAAAATTCAATTATTGTTTTTCACTAAATTCCATAAATGTACAAATTTATCTCAAAAAGTCACGAAAGAGGATAGTAGAATTTTTTTTAGAATAATCGTAAAATCACAAAATTTTAAAAAAAAAAAAAATGGAAGAAAAAATTATTTTAATCTTTTACAGTTTAGTTAGTTTTTTGTTTTTATATACATCGAGATTATTTTTATGTTATTTTTAATTTTTAACGAGCTTCCAACCTCCGTATATGTACAAAAATAAAGCAAATCAAACATATTAGCTAGGTTGATACTAGTATTTCGATCTGCCTAAAGATCTCATCAGAACCCGAAGTTTTAGAAAAGTTAGAGCCTCCATAATAGGCAGAACTTTAACAAAAAAACCTATTAATCATGAATTTTGCTCCATTCTTGTCTTCTTAGTAATCAAGCACGTGGTTAGGGCCTTTTCATTACAAGCATCATTACGCTACTAAACTTTGAAGACCAACAATGTTCTATTTATATAAAACATTTTTAGTTTTTACTCTGGCTCAAGTAATATTTTTTACAGTTTTGTTAGTTTTTTGTTTTTATATACATCGAGATTATTTTTATGTTATTTTTAATTTGTAACGAGCTTTCAACCTCCATATATTTACAAAAATAAAACAAATCAAACATATTAGCTAGATTGATACTTGTATTTCGATCTGGCTAAAGATCTCATCGCAACTCGAAGTTTTAGAAAAGTCTTAGCCTGTTTGGCGTGTTTTTATTGTTCTTCGCAATTTTGACTGTAACTTCAGAACGAAAAGCTATAAATTAATAAAATAATAAATTTGGAAATTAGAGCGTACTTAATGTGTTATTTAAAAATTCAAAGAATTTATATGTTATATTTATTTATATGAGTATAAATTTGTCTTAAAATCCCATTTTGGTTTTTCCCTAAATCCATAAATGTACAAATTTATCTGACAAAAGTCACGTTAGAGAATATTATAATTTTATATTGATGAACAATCATAAATACATAAAAACACAGAAAAAAAATTGGAAGAAAAAATAATGAAAAATTTTAAATTAATTGTGTTATTCATAATAAATATCCCAATTAATAATATTCCTAATATCCCAGTTCAATATTCAATATTCCAATTATCATAATCTTCATTTCATCTTCATTATCATAATCTTCAGCATCGTAATCATCATCACTGTTTTCATCGCTATTATCATCATCTTTATCAGTATCTTCTTTATCACTATCATTATTATCATAATCTTCATCATAATTTTCATCAGAAATATTTGTCAAAACCAATAGTTCGAATTCCGAAGTTGGTACATTATATATTTTTTTGCTGCTTATATTTCTTGCTCATGCTACGAGTAGATATAAATGGGTCAAAACTTAGAAGAAATCGATTGAAAATATCTGCATTGGGCTTTTCCCGGCAGCATTTATGAGCAAAGTCCTCTCTATAATTTTTAAAATCCTTGTTACTTGCTTTTTGAGCTTCTTCAGATAATTCTCCATTTGGTAAAAGTGCGTGGTGTATAATCTCCTGCCCGTGAATAAAAAATTGATGCAAAGTGGGAAAGCATGCAAAACCACATAAAATACATGGATCAATTATATGTTTTCCATAGCTTTTGATTACGAAAATTTAGTGGATGAGCATAAATTCGTGAGCGTGAGTAAATCGTTTGTGGTCGTGATTGAAATGCAATTTAATTACTTGAATTTTGCTAAATTTATCAAAAAAAATTTTGAACCTACTGTAAATTGTGCGTGATCAAAATCATTCACGCACCCATCTCCAAGAAAAAGCCACTATGCATCAACAAAAATCATAACAAAAACACCAAAAATGTAGAAAAAGACAGTATTTAAATATTAAATATTAAGTTTGGTTAAAATTGAAAGGGGGTAGAGGTCGAAAATTAGATATTTTTTATGGTTTTATATGGAATGAGGCAATATGATCTATCACCACAATTTGTTTAAGAAAAATTAAACATGTAGTTTTTGAAATATTCGTGTTTTTGCATTTTTGCAAACTTTCTTCACAGGGACTATATGATATCTTAACAAACATTTGAAAGTAGAGAACCCAATCTTTCATATAAGATAAGATTTGTAAAAATGGGATACAAACTTAAAAAGTTAAGAGCAGTTTAAAAATGATATATAACCTACAGTGTTGATAAAAATGTCAAACATGGAACCATTATTCAACGCGAACTGCACCGAATTTAAAAAAACTTAATATACAGCACATATCAGAGGAACGTTGGATATCGATGTGTTGATTTTTAAATATATCCGTAGACCTTATCGAAAATTTTGGGAATGACTCTATAAAAAATAAAAACAATAGCAAGAAAATATGTAGCATAACCAAGGTAGCCAAGTTTTAAATTTTCCAATTAGTTTTAACGCAAAAAGGTCTTCTCTGGAGAAATCTTCACTAAAATGTAGTAATTACTGAACTTAAGAACAGTTTCATATTATTAAAATTTAAGTAAAATTTTACAAAACAAGGAAGTGAATTCACCGCCAAGAAGAAAAAATGGAAAAATAATTATGGAGAAAAAGAGATTAAAAACTATCTCTTTACTTGTTTTTGTGATGCTTTTTTTTAAACCAGGATTATTTTTATATTATCTTCTTTGTGGTCAATTGATTTCCTAGTTTAGTAAAATTTTATTTAAATTAAATACAAAATGTGTTTCCAAATATGCAGTTCCTAATATAATTTCATTATTATTTTTTTTACATAAAAAATGCTTTGCCTGAAAAATACTTTAGATAATTCAAAAATCAAATAATAAGAAAACCTTTAATTTTTTAAGAGAAAACTAGATGCTCTTTCCGAAATTTTTGTAGGAGAAGTTTTACTCTTTTTTACGAATATTTTTAGAACTCAAATGTAGGTAGCTAAGCACTTATGTTTAGAACATGATTAACTTTGGACTAAGATTTTTTTTATGATTGATATATATATAAAATATCAAGCGATTTTTAATTTTGAAAAGATTTTTAATTTCATAAAGTTGGCAACCTTAATCATAACAGCAGCAATGCAACAATAACACCACCAGAATTAGTAGCCTTAAGTCATAGAGGCGTGACACAATTGCACGATATCAAATAACTTCAAAAGCATCTTGATACTCATTTCTATATAAATGGTAAATTTGTTTGTATTTCTTTTAATTTTTAAAAACATAAACAGGGTTTTAAAGGATATAAATTAAGCTAATCTATGAAAAGACTATACACACAAAAAAATTAAATTCATAATTTTTTATGAAAAAGTTTAAATTTTTAAAGGTTCATACTATTTATGAAATTTACTTACTATTAATAAAGTGTTCCTAGTTTCCCTAGCATTTATGAAAAGTTACATAAAATTCCCAGTATTATTGCAATTTATGCAAGTTTTCTTAAATATTAGGATTTTGTACATTGGCAAATTTTGTTAGTACTTTTTCATAAATATTAAGTGTTTCTACATTTATTTTCAGAACCTTTTCATAATATACGAGACACAACCTTTCCCAGTATTTTTTATAAACTGTTCATAAATGTTATGAAAAAGTTCCTAAATTAGTACATTGACAAATTTTTCATAAACTAGTCATAAATAGTATGAATTTTTTTTGTGTGTAAACAGATTCATTTTTGAAAAACTATTTGCCAATTTCAGCAGATTTTTCTGAAGGACGTTTTTTTTTGAGTGGAGAGTTCAGCTTGGAATACTTTCTTTGGGTTCTGAAATCCTTTTGCTCTAAAAAACTTTTAGACTTTAAGAACTTTTTCGTATAGAAATATCCTTTGACTTTGCCTCTATAAGACGCGATTTAGTGTTTTGCAACAGAATCTGAAGATTTCTAACTGCAATTACAATAAAAAAATTTTTGGTTAAAGTTAAAAAAAAAATTGCTCTATTTCAATTTATGTCACCGTTGATGTCTTAAATGATTCCAAAGTTAAATGAAAGTTGATTATTATGCAAATAAAATCTATAAAAAGTTTTGTAAAGTATGCTCGAATTTTTAAAATGTCTGTCTGTTGCATCCCGACAATTAAAGGGGGGCAATAAAATAAAAAACTGAGCGAACTGTGTAATAGTCAACTTTTATTTCCTCGAAACGCAATTTCTTGCTGCACAGAACGTTATGTAAAAAACATTGAAAAATTTACTAAGCTTTTCTTGTTTTGTCTAGAAACTTGGTATATGTTTGCTAGTTTTTACATAATTTATGAAACAAAATTTGTTGTTAATGACAGCAGCGTTTTTTTTTTTTTGAAGGGAGCAAAAAAGAGTGATGCATTCCAAAAAATTAACTTTTAAAAGTACTATTGAAGTATCCGCAAATACTTCAAAAATGATTTAACTCTTTTCCACCACTTATTACATTTGTAAGAAAGAACTGCATTTGAAGAAACAATATTAGATAAAAAAAAAGTATTTTTAAACATGTAGTTTTACATTTTGTTACAATTGCAGTCAGCAACATGCCTGAAATGTTTTAAATGTGTGGATAAACTTGGATAATACATTTTTAAGGTCTAAACAAGGTGTTTTACTTTAAAGCTTTATAAATTAGCAAAGCTTTCTAAGAGAAGTATGCCAAATGTACAATAATATAACAACACACTAGAATATTATGTAGGTAAAGGCCGCTGCAAATGTAGTTAAAAACAAATAAAATTTTAGTTGAAAAAACTACGACTTACATTTCATTAAATTCCACTAATATTGTCATTTGTTTTTAACTGTTCAAAAAATTAACCACAAATGTAGTAAAAAATTTATTAAAGTTAATTTTTTTTTTATTTTTTTAAATAAAAACTAAAAATCTTTAAAAATTAATGTAATGTCAGTAATTTTATATGGTTTTTTTAAATGAACTACAAATGTAGTCAAAACTGAACTTTTTTCTACAAATGACTGTTTTTTCACTTCACAACAACAAATATTTACAACATAAATTCCCTGAGTGCATCTGAACTGGAATCTGTCTGTGAAACGAATACTTCCCTATACAGCTTAACTATGATATTCTGCGTACAGTAGGTGGACCGAAATTAGAAAAATTTTAAATTAAATTTTTTTTTTTTATTTCGAATGTTTAGGTCGGCTAAGTTATCTAAAAGTATGCTCAATTAAACACTTTAAGGAGTTAGATACCAAGAGTAGGTCAGTGTCGTTGCTGCGAGGCAAATTTCACTCTGTTTTTTTTGGTAAAATGTTTTTTGCAGACAATCGTAATTATAGTTAGCAGAAATTACTAAGAAATGCTTATTTACAGGAAGCAGAAAACATTTTTTCTTCTCTTCAAGTTTTATTTACGAATTATTTAGTGTTCTTTATACGATTATACATTTATCGAGAAATTTATGAATATTGCGAAAGTTTTCTAATAAAGGTTGTTTTTATAGAGGTATAGAACTTTGAAATGGAATAAAACAAATATGAATTTTTTTAATTGACATGAAATTTACTTTATTCGAAAGATAATCTTCAGGCATTATAATTTAAATATGACTTCTGGCATATGACCGCCACGGCTGGCTCGGACGTAGTCTGATCTGGAGCTCCAATTTTCGATGACTTTTTCCAACATTTGTGGCCGTATATTGGCAATAACGTGGCGAATGTTGTCCTCCAAGTGGTCAATCGTTTCGGACTTATCGGCGTAGACTAGCGACTTCACATATTCCCACAGATAATAGTCCAGCGACGTTAAGTCGCACGATCTTGGGAGGCCAATTCACGGGTCCGACACATGAAACTATGCGGTTACTCAATTGTGGCACGATCTGTTTGACATGTCACAAGAAGTCAGTAATCATGGCTCTATAGCGGTCACCATTGACGGATAGACTGATTGGGGTCTTCCTCTACGCTACGCTCTACAGCAGACGACGTCTCTGAGAAGGCAAAGTCAAAGGATATATTCAGAGTAAACGTGGTGCGAAAACGTTCCATAGTTAATCGAATTAATTGCGCTGATGGACAATTGTGTTGACCGCAAAATGGACGTAGTGCGCGATACGTATTTCGAACAGAACCATGATTTTCAAAATAAATTTGCACAATTTGGAAGCGTTGTTCAGGCGTCAGTCTATTCCTGTTGAAATGCTAAACCAAACTAAACATAAATCACTTGACAGCTGACAAAATGGCGGCCAGTTAAAAAAGTATTGCCAACTTAAAGTTCTATACCTGTATAAAAAACACCCTTTATTATAAAGATAACAGTTACAAACACAAGTTGCTTTCCTTAATTTTTTTCCAAAACCTCCAAAACCTCGTTTTTAATTTAGGAAATTTCGGTCCTCTCTATATATACATAGATATGTAATTGTATGTAGTTTGACAATTGAATTTGAAAACCATAAAATAACATACATTTTTGTCATAGTTAGTGTTCGTTCTTAGCCAACCAAGTTGTTGGTAACCTAGCTACACCAACGAACCATGATTTTCATTATATCAAAGTAGTAGTCGTAGTAACTACGAGGGCGGTCACAAAATTAGCCGACCTATCACAGAAAACTGAATAAATTTGGGAAAAATGTTCTTTATTTCTCAACATAATCTCCTTTTAGCTCGATACCTGTTTCCCAGCCATATTCAATAGTTTCGATAACCTGTTTATAGTAAGAACTTTCTAGATCTTTAAAATAGCCATCAACCTCAGACTTCACCACTTCAGTGTTGGCAACTTTTTTACTACCGATTAATTTTTTAAGTTTGAAAATAGAAAATAATCCAAGAGAGCTAAATCTGACGAATAAGGTGTGTGGTGCACAGAAAATATTATTTTCCTACATTTTTCAATTAAATTGTAATTATAAATTAATTGAATCAATTAAATATTTGCTGAAATTCGGAACTTGCTTGACATTGTTTTAAATTATCGCTCAAAAGCAAGCACATTGTTGTTGGAATTTTGTAGTTTTGTAGTTGTGTTTTATGAATGATTATGTTTAGTGGTATAAGTAATACATATTTTAAATGTATTCCAATTAGATTATATATTAATTCTTATTAGGTTTATTACTTTATTAAGTTAAATAATTTAGTTTCAGTTGTTTAAATCTGAATATTTTTTTACTCTAAAACATTATCATAAAATTGATAATGTAATTTTTAAAGTTTAATTTCGTTTAATAAAAATTTAAACATTTTTTGAAACAAAAAATAAATTAAAAATTATTTCAAACAAAAAAAAAAAAAATAATTTCTGCAAAGAAAAATCCCAAAAAATGTTTGCCATAGTCCCTACGCTTTAATAGAAACAAAAACTAATTTCTGTGTGAATTTAATTATAAACAATTCTGCTAACTAAATGAGAATTTCATGCCGGTTTAAATTCAATGTTATAAAATTCAAGCTATTAAAAAAAATTTGGTATGGCAACAACACTTTTATAAAAAAAAAACATTTGGATGGCAACAACAATTTTTTTTTTTTTTTGGTTTTTGGGAATGTTTACGATGTTGATCACTTTTTAATCAAATGAGTTAATATTTAATTGCAAAATAATTCAATTACAGAGCTATCAATTTCTAATTGAATTAGCAATTGTCGTTGTTGGAGGAATTTCAGCAATTGAAGTTATTGATTCGGTGGTTTTCGTGATTAATATGGGTTTTTATTTTTTTGGTGTGTGAAGCAATTCGAACTATACTTCATTACTTTTGGCCATCGCAATAGTGGAGGTGTGCATTTTTTCTCCAAATACGGCCTTAATTTCATAATTGAAAAGCTGCAAAAAGTTAGCATAATAATTCTCGCCGATGATTATTTTTCATTTTTGAAGATAATCAATAAAAAACAGACGACATGACCTTGCCACTACTTTGACTGTTTCTTTGTCTCAGTTGTGAAGTGGTGGACATATGTCTCATCCATGATTACGAATCGACTCAAAAACTCATCTTTATTAAGGTAAAACATCGCCAAACACTCTGCCAAATGATACTTTTTTTCCATGTTTACAAATTCACTGAAATCGTTTATTTTTGATGGCTCCAAAAAAAATACTAATCAACGTAGCGCTTTGAAACTTAAAACATATGTATGTTTTATAAGGTTGCCACTTTTCACCAAATTAATTTTTTTTTTTCAAACTACTACCGCCATGTATAGGTCAGGTCGACTAATTTTGTGACCGCCCTCGTATTACAGATGGCAATGGTGATCTTGATGATGATGATGATGCGATATCTAAATTAACCATAAATGGTTCATGTTCTTTATTTATACACAAATGGAATCTGTATCTTTTGTAAAATATCTCTCCACACATGTCACCATTGTCATGAATATATATCATGAAATGATCGTACTGTTTGTTCGGACAAAAACTGAATCATATGTATGTACACAGAGAGAAATTTCTTGGACGAGTTTCAATCAATTTTTACACAATACTAATGAAGTTTTCTTGACAAAGTGAATGAAAAATTTCTTAAACTTTATGATTCATAATTTTAATGAAACTGATTTTCAAAGAAAGGCGTATGAAATTTTTAATAAATAAAATGAAATTTTTCATAAAATTTTATGAAAAACTGCATTAATTAATTGCATTATTTCAATGAAAAGCTTCCATGGACGAATTTCAGTGACACTTAATATATCTAATGAAAAAATTCTTTGATATCATGCAGATAATTCTCTCAGTGTAGGAACAAGGTAATCTACAATAATTCGTTAAACATTAAATAGGTGTTGTATTGCCATTGCCAACATGATTAGATTTGTTACAATACTATGGACAATCTCAAAAGAATGGCATGACGATCTAACACACACTGCTCGACGGACACAATACACTTGATACACATATTTATTGCATGTGTGCCATTGAAGGAAGAAAGAAGAAGTCCACTGTAGAAAGTTGCAACACGACCACATTAAATGAACCGTGTGTAAAATAAGATGAAAAAGGCGTCTTTATTCAGACCATAAAAAGATCATGTTAGAAATTATAAAACTAACAAAAAAAAAGAAAAAATCGATCAAATATAAAACTCTCTTTGTCACTTGTTCAACTACCACCGCCAACTAAATACATGTGATTTTAAACATAATGTTTAAAGGAAAAAGTAGTTGCCATCTCTTGGGTATTAATTAAATGTTATTAATTATTAAGGAGAGTTACTAACAATTTATTAAATGTTAAATTTTATTGATGTATGAACGATTTTTTATTTGCAGTTAAACAAGTGGTGTTGGCCATAATTAAAGACCCAATGAAGAGTTAAAAATATAAAGCCAATATCTTTTACTTACACTCATAAAAAAAGTTATTTCAAAAGACTGTTAAATGGGTATCCCATTCAGTTGAGCTGATATTTTCTCTTGTTATCGATTAAATCAGCTAATTAGCTAAAGTTATTAGTCATAGTAATGGTTAGCGCGTTGGACTATTACACGGATGGTCCCGGGTTCGATTCCCGGTGACGACAACATCAATTTAGAAAAATAATATGTATGAGTTTTCTATCACTTATATGTATCGCTACATCCACCTTCGGTGTTCCCATAGCACTTAACCCCACCTAAGTAAAATAATGAATCAGGGCTATGAAACAAAAAGCTTCAATAAATTCGCCAACTCTACATCAGGTGGCGAGCAACAACTGTTCTAAGACTTATCATCTCACGAAATTACAGTGTTGCATGTTTGAAGCCCTTCATCTTTCACCACCTTTCATCTCTCCACTATTCCATTTTCAAAGAAAGCAACACATTAATTAATAGGAAGAATTTCCTGAGTGTTACTTCTCTTTAAAACAAAAAAAAAAAAATAAATAAATATGGACCTGCCTCTGGCCAGATCCGGCAAGACCTTTTTAGCAGATATTTTTTGTTAATTCAGCTTAAAAATTCTGTTGATTTAGCTAAATTCTTAGTTTATTAAACTATAACTGTGAACTCAAATTTAGTTCTACTAAAGTTTAGACCACCTAAATGTAGCGGACTGAGATTCTCAACTTTATTGAATTTTCTACTATTTGTACGCCCTTTTTTTATGAGTGTAGGCAATAATTTACAATTACTGCAAATTTTATAATTGAAGCAGAGGGAAGATCTTATTGTTTTAATTAAACTAATACACACAGAGAAAAATTTAGCTATTTGCCAACTTAAATTCGGTTACTACGGCCCAAATTCACTTATTACGAATTTCACTCGGTTGGTATAAATGAACATTAGTTTCCACAAGACAATTCGGTAAATTCAACTGAATTTTAGTTGCAACACCCAACATATTGATAAATCGAATGTAATTATAGTTGTACTGACTGAATTTATAAGTTGTTACCATTAAAATACACTTTTTAATTCGGTTGGCACTTTATTTCTCTGTGTGTAATAATATAAAATAACCCTAGTTTGCATCCAATATGAGTTTTGAGTCCACCCCCATTTCTGTAACTTTCGCAACGAAAAATGTTTTACAAAAAATCTTTAAACAAGCTTGTGAAAATGTTCGCATTTAAGTAAAATTGCAAAAGCATCAAACAAATGAGTCAAAAAAGTTGCTGTTCTTTGTGAACAGGAAACCCCCTGATGTCCAAAATTTAGGTAGACGTACAGAGTTGTATCATGACTTCAAATTTAGTTGAATATGTCTACTTTCACAAGTCAAGTGGCGCAATATTGATCTAATGATGGTTGAGCCAGTATTGAGGCGCCTGTTCAGATATTACTATGCATAAAAACATGTTCAGGGGTTTTTGGTGTCGCTAAATTCGAATCTGGCACTTGATTTTTAAAATTCAAAATGGCAGTTAAAATATGGCTGATGATTTAAAAGAGTTTTGGAATTTACTTTAAAATTAATTTAAAGTTACTTAATATTTTTTTTTGGGTCGCTGTATACGAATTATTAAATGGACATTTTTGTGGGTAGCTTAATTCGAATCTGGGATTATATATTCAAAGTTCAAAATGGCGGATCCAATATGGCGGAGGATTTCTTAAAATGTCAATGGATTCGTATCTAATATTTTTTCGAGGAGTTTCAGAGGTCGTACGAATCTAAAATCAGATTTTAAAAATTTAATATGGCGGATACTTTTTTGAAAACATTTTATTTTTAACAATTCAAAATGGCGAACTCAATATGGAGGATAATTTTCTTCAAAAGTAATCGGTTTCGTTAAAAATAATCTATCGGAATATTTTGAGCGTCGCTCAATACGAATTTGATAATAAATTTTTGAAACTGAAGATGTCGGATCAAATATGTCAGATGAATATACTCCAGTTTTACCTTCAATTCCTCCATTTTGACCTTCAAATATCAAATGCTGGATTCTTATTAACGACCCTCAAAACATTCCGATAAATAATTTTGAACGAAAGCGATTATTTTTCAAAAAAATTATCCGCCGTATTGGATACGTCATTTTAAATATTTAAAATCTCATTTTAGATTCGTATTCAGTGACCCCTAAAACTTTCACAGCAAATATTTTATATTTTTTTTTTTTTTTTTCTCAATATTCTTTATTAAATACAACTGAGCTTAAGATACTCATCTAGTAATTTGAATTTTCATTCTCATTTTTTTTTCTCTTTTTATATGAAAACGTTAATTTGAAAATTTTTAAAAATCTGATTGCAGACTCGTATTTAACGTTCCCTAAAGCTTTAGGAAAAAATATTTGATACGATATTAGATCCGACATTTTAAATTTTGAAAATACAATTAAAAAATTTTCCTTTAATTATATACAACAAAACCGATCACATTTCAAAATATCATCCGCAATATTCGATACTCCATTTTTAATTTTGATAATCTAATGTTCAGCGATTACAAAACCTATTGAGTGACAATTTTAAAGCAAATTCCTAATCTTTTTTAAATCATCTTGTCATATTAGACCTACCATTTGGAATTTCAAAAATCTGATGCCGTCGGCCATAGTACCAATTTTTAATCCGACCCCGTCCCTCCTTATTATGTTCTAAAAAGTCTCTATCTTAACTCGAGCCTCCATATTAGCTAAACCATCTTTAACTCAGTTTTGCGCCACTCGTTTCTTCAAAGTAGAGATATACATCTAAATTTTAAGCCATAATACAACTCTGTAAGACAATTTTGGACAGCAGTAAGGGGTCTCCAATTCATAAAGAATCTCCCATATTTTTTTCAATCTAAGAATGACAAATTTTCTTCAGAATGTAGCAAACATTTTCAAAAACTCATTATACTCCCAAATCCAAATACTAACTCTAATAAAATTATAATATTAAAAAAAAAAAAAAAAAAAAAAAAAAACTTTAAATTATTTTAAGAAAAAAGTCTTACGTTGAAATCTACAAGTTCAAGGTTAATGTTATTTTTATGTTATAAATAAAAAAAAGCAGAAAAAAGTAAAAAAAAACGTTGTTCATTATGTTCAGGTGAATTTTTATTGTTTAAATGTGTAGTATTGTTATACTACTCTTTAAAAAACACAATTTTCGGCCTAAAGATGTTGGTTGGTGATACCAACAAAAGACACACAACCAGCCAGCCAGCCAACAAAAGCCAGTAAGCCATCCATCCAACCAGCCAAAAGTGTTAAACTTATGTTAGGAGCTTAAGTTAAGCTTTTGACTCATACACCGGTTAATAAGACAAACGAAAAATCGCCTAAGGTGATTATAAATGTTGTGGCACACAAAACGAAAAAAGTAACAGAATCAAACATTAAAAGGCGTACGTATCAAAAAACACACAAAACCCGGATGGGTAAATAAAGCCAAATTTAACAGGCATTCAGAAAATCGCAAGCTAAAAAAAAGCACACACAAAAATCTTAACAGCAAGTGCAGGTAGTAAAAAAAATGTGTCTAAAGAAGAAGAAAAAAAATATGATGATTTTGATGATAATGATGATAATGATGATGATAGCAGGTAGTCTGGTTAATTTTGTTGGCTTATTTGTGGATAAAATAACATAAATAACAAATTTACGCTTTATTTAAAAAACTTTAACTCTTGTTTGAAAATTATCTTAAGAACCATTAACATTTTTTTTTTTTTAACAATTTTTGTTTTTTATTTTAAATTATGCTTTTTTTTTGTAATATAACTTTTTTTTAATAAATACTATTTGTGTCTACACAAGTGTTAATATCTATTCAATTGTTAAAATTACCACCCATGAAGATCCTTTTGTTTGCCCAAGTATCGCTGAGTTTGAATAGTTAATTATAGATGATCATTATCTAAATTTTTCTGTTGACACTTCTGTTTTACGTTTATTTATTTCAAAATTCTGTTCTGTGTTCACAAAATATGTATGTAGGGTTATGACTTTTTTACAATACAATATTTTTACTAGTGTTTCCAAAAAACCGACTTTTTGAGAAACCTATTCGACTGTGAAAAACCCGGTATTTAAATCAGTATTTCTTCTACACTCAAAAAAAAAAATAACTTAGTAGAAAAGTTAGTAAAACGTCTTGTAAATCAGGTATACTATTTTTCAGTAAATTTTGTGATAAAATTATGTTTTCAGCTAAAATTTTAGTTATACTTATTCAGCACTTAACTGTTTTGAACTAATGTTTTAATAATATTTTACTAATGTTTTACTAATTTATTTTGCTAAAAATGGCGCTAATTAGCACATTAATGAATAAATTAGATGTTGCGGGAAGTCAAGATGTAGTAGTGACAAGGAAAATGATACTAAAAAGTACAACTCTAGTAAGACATACAAAATAATTAACCATGGAAGATTTTTGTATCTGTTTTTCATACATAAAACAAAATTGTGGATTGAATTAAATTAAATTTTGCGTTGTCACTGGCTTGTGAAATTGTCTATTAGTTGAATAAAAGACAAAATAAAATATTTAAATTTAATAAAGATTAAATGTGTATTTGTAAACTAAATGTGTATAGAGATTAATAATCTAGTGTGGTCAAATTGCAAACAAATATACAGACAGGTAGACCAACTAAAGCGAAAGACACACATCTTAGGTAGATTTTTATATTTCCTTTTTCTTATTGCAATAAAGGGTTGTATATTTTGTTATTTTTTCGTTTCGTTTCTATAATTATCTGCGGCTTATGCGTTCCTTTAAAAGACCATTGATGTAAGTAGGTGAAAGATATTTTTTTTTCTTTATATATAATTATTTATATTTTTTTAGATATTACATTAATTCATGTCGTCAATTCTGGAGTATGAACATTTTTATTTTGTGAAAATGAAAATTATTCAAGTTCGAGGCCATACTCTATATTTATTTATTAGGATATTGTCAAATAACAAATAATCTATAAAGCTTTTTGTTTTCAAATTTATTATTTGACCCTTTCAGGAATGTGTTGATAGATATATTTCGGGAATTTTCTAGGTTCCCATCATTAGAAAACGTTTTGAAAGAGGTAACAATTCCATGCCAAACATCAAACAATCATATAAACTAGTTTAATCACTACATTGGCTCCACCTTTGGTGGATATTCAATACGCGTTTTTTTTTTAATTAAACTAGACTGTACTTTGTCTTTTATACTAGTTTGATATAATATTTATTAAAAATAAAAATTATGTTTGTTTTCGACCTTTATTTTTTTGTAACGTATTGTAAATTATTTTTAAAAGAATCACAAAAATATATTTTATGATTTTCAGCAAATAAATTAACTAAAGTATAACTTTTCTAGAAATTTTTTGAGTTTTTTTCAGTCTACTAATAGTCAGCAAAATTTTATTAATTTTTGAAAATGTTTTTTAATTTCTTATGCACTAAGTGTTAGCAAAACTTTTGCTTAATCTACTAATTTTGTTGCTAAAAATCAGCTCGCTGATTTTCAGCAGAAGATTTCGCAAGTATCCTCCAGACTAAAATTTTGCTAATTTTTTGCTGACTTTACGAACTTTTGTTTGAGTGTACTACAAATTATACAAAATATTTTTTAAGGAGTGAGATCGACGAAAAACCGACACACATTTTCACTTACAAATGCTTTTGTGTACGACACTGCACTTTTTTCTTGTCAAGTTGCCTTTAAGAAAGTTGTCAGATAATGTGTGCAAAATATTAAAGCGATCGGCTCATTATTTAGCTTACAAATGGAATCTGAACAAAAAGTGAGTAATTGAGTTTTTTTTTGGCATCTCTGGTGCCCCAATTGATAGGAGCAGAAGTAACAGTATTTGGAACTCATTTTGTAGCCCTCATAAATTATTTAAAAAGAATCTAAATATCATTTGATTATTCTGAGTTCTGGACAATTAAACAAATTTTTTTTGTTAGAAATTCTAAGATTTTTTGAAAAATGTTACTTTATTTGATCTCACTTTTTGTTCAAAGTCCATTTGTTAACAAACTAATTATCCGATTTGGCTAATATTTTGTATACATAATCTGACTTTTTTAAAGAAAACTTGATCAAAAAAAAAAACAGTTTTGTTTTAACCATAAAAAAAGTTATAAAGTATAAAAGTTGTCGGGAATTATTCGATTTCACTCCTTAAAATGTGAAAATTACACGTTAGAATTTGGATTAAATGATTTATTATTCATACAAAACACTTAAAGTTGTCTACAAATGCATTAAGCTTTATTATGTACCAAACAAATACATACCGATGTTTCTTAAATTGGGATGTTTAAATAATTTTTTTAATAAATTTTTTTTAAGTGCCATATCGAAGGATTCTAAAGTAACTAAAAGACAATTAGATACGAGGGTGGTCCCAAAATAAGCCAACCTGACGTATAGATGGCTTCAGTAATTTGAATAAAATTACTTTGGTGAAAAGTGTTAGTCTTATAAAACATTTGTTTTAAGTTTCAAGGCGCCACGTTGTTTAGTTTTTTTTGGAGCCAACAAAAACAAACGATCTTAGTGAATTTTGTAAAAATGGAAAAAATCGGTCACCTTTATGTAATTCAATACTTTCATTTGAAAGGTCTCAGTAAAACCAATATTAAAGTCGAGCTAGATTCTACTCTGGTGGAGTCTGCTCCTTCGTTGACGACTATAAAATATTGGGTTTCAGAGTTTACACAAGGCCTTACGAGCTGCCAAGACGAACACAGTAGTGGTCGACCAATTGAGGTGTCTACGCCAGAAACGGTTAAGAAAATCCTCAAAATGGTATTGGATGATCGTCGGCTGAAGGTGCGTGAGCTGTCTGAAATGATAGGTGTTACAAAATGTGCTATACATTGCATATTGATCAAAAATTTGGAGATGAGAAAGCTGTGCGCAAGATGGGGGTGCCGCGTGCTATACATCGCATATTGATCAAAAATTTGGAGATGAGAAAGCTGTGCGCAAGATTGGGGTGCAGCGTTTGCTCACAATAGAACAATAGAAGATGTTTCAATAGAGGGTTTGGCGATGTTTCACCGCAATAAAGCCGAGTTTTTGCGTCGATTCGTGAGCATGAATGAGACATGGTTACACCACTTCATATTGAATGGGAGAAATGTGTTCAAACAAGGCGAATACATCTGCAGGCAAGGGCCATAGCGTCTGTTTTTTTTTTGGATTCGCGTGTGATAATTTTTATTGATTATTTTTAAAAAAGGAAAAACGATCAAACGATCGTTCTGTTAGGTCGGCTAATTTTGGCACCGCCCGTATAACAAAAACGCAATTAAAGGCCTTATACGAAATGTATTATAAATCTAAATATAAAACACTTTAGAAACCCCCAAACTGTGCTTGTGCTAAATGCTTAAGCGAAGTGATCTATATGACATGCATATTATAATTTCATTAAGATCTGAGTGTTGACCTCCCAGAGGACTCCCACTAATGTCCCGATATGATATCTTATTTTCTAACTATATTTCAGTTTTAAAACTTGTTATGAGAAAATATGTATCGTTTCTAAAAAACTTAACTTTTTTTATAAATTACTAATTTTTCTGCATTTAAAGCAATAAGGGCCAACACTTTTTAATTTTTGCATAAGTGGACAAAAAAAAAAAAAAAATTATCAAAATCCTTGAAATACGTGAAATTTGAAAACGTTTGTGTCCTTTAAGATCGAGAGACATCGTACACTTATAAAAAAGCCCTTATCAGTAGTTGAAAATTCAGCTGCGACAACAGAAATTAGTACCTAAATTAGTGCCAGCAGAATTTTCAATGAAGTTGAGAATCTGCTAAATTTAGGTGACATAAATTTTTGAAGATCTAAATTTGGGTTGACATTTGCATTTTAATTAACAAAGAATTTAGCTAAATTAACCTAATTTTTAAGCTGAATCAACAGTAAATTTTTGCTAATATGGTCTTTCCGGATCAGACCACAGGCAGGTCTATATTTATTACCGGGAATATAAGTAATTAATAAAGAGTAATAAACTTTAGAGTTGGTAGCGTGCTGGCTTATCAGTGCTGGGGTTGTGGGTTCGGTTCCCACCAGAGGCACTGGTCTGTTTTCGCTGCAACGCGCCGAAGGCCATTGTAGCTAGTGCTCGAATAGGGTAATAGTAAAGGGTCCGCCATCTAACGGTTTTTTTTTTCCACTAGTGCTTATTTCGTGAATGGTAACACTTAGCTCATGTCTGATTTTACAGATAATTAGTTCTATCCTTCCGCTGAACGAATATGGTTGTGTATACGCTTGAACAACGTTGGGAAATATTGCGACATTACTTTGAAAATCATGGTAATGTTGCAGAATGTGTGCGAAAATTCAAATCAGCCGTAGAGCTGATGTCGTTTGGCCACCTCGGAGCTGCGATTTGACACCGTTGGACTATTATTTGTGGGGTGCCGTCAAAGATAAGTGTTACGCCAACAAGCCAGAGACAATTGACGCTTTAAAGGACAATATTCGTGAAGCCATTGGTGAAATACAGCTGCACACAATCCATAATTCGATAATGTGCTTAAAAATTGGACCGATCGTGTAGGCTACTGCATGGCCAGCCGATGCAGCCATTTGAATGAAATTATTTTCCATTATTAACCGGAAGGATTGTACTTTCAAATAAAAAAAGAAATTTGAGAAAATATTCAGTAGTTTTTTTTATAGCATTTTCAAAAAAAAAAAAAGTTATTTGGCGGACCCTTTATATAATTTGTAATTATATGATTATTAATTAATAAAAAAAAAAAAAAAACTTTAAAGTAACATTTGCTCTATCTTGCTTAGTTTTAGAGATATAGCCCATTTTATGATTATAAAATAAAAAATATGAGAAAATAACGCTATCTACAAGTGAGACTGATTGCGGAGACACAAAAAACAGAAAAAATTTGTTCAACTGCCTTAGAAGCCGTAATTACTTTAAAATTTTAGGAAAATATTAATTTTTAGTTAAATTAAAGTAACAAATTTCGTCGCACTTTCAAAATGCTTTATGCGGGAACTTTTTTGAAAATTACTAAGAAATAAAAATGCGTATCTTTAGGTAGGTATCCTTAGGATAAGTAAAATTTGATAATTGCAAAAAAAAGGTAAAAGTTATAACCCTAATGCAACTACTTTAGAGTTGTGTAAATTAAACACATTTTGTTTGTTCCAATAAATAATTCATTTCACATTTGTGTAATGTCTTTTCAAGTCGTGGCATATTATTTATGGCCACCAAGTGTGTCGCATTGTTGGAGTGGTTTTAACACGTGTGTCATTCTTATCAGATCTATTTTGTATTTATTAAAAAATTATACATAAATTCCTTAAGTTTATAGTTTTTTTTTTTGCAAAAAATAAATGAATAACAAAAATTATTTGTAACTTAGAAAAATGTTTAGAAAAGTTGCTACTTTGTAGATTTTATAAAAATTAAAGGGAAAATTATACAAATATTCTAAACTACTACAAAAAAATTAGTAAACATTTTTGCTAAAACTACTAAAAACTTTCTCAAAATGACGTTGCAGGAAAAATTGCTACAAATATCAGTTTTTTGCTAAATATTAATAGGTTAAGAATAGCAAAAATACATCTTTTGAATATCCAAAAATTTAGTTATATTTGAGATAAATTTAAGTTACTTGAAAGTAGCAAATTGGTAGACAAAAAAATTAAACAAAATTTTAATTTTCAAAGTTAATTTTAGATTTTTATTATGCGAACAAAAATCCCTTCTGAAATCAACAGTTTATAATATTTTACCAAATATTACTGTTGATTTTAGGAAAATACTAAATTTGACTTAAATATAGCAAAAATGTTGTAAATATTACAATTCTTCTTTGCTGTTTTTAGTCTATAAATATTTAGCAAAAGTTTTTGCTGATTTTAGCAGAATACATTGCTATTTTCAATTAACTAAAATTCATCTCGAATATAACTAAATTTCGTAAATTTAAATGTTTTGTTTTTGCTGTTCTTATCTTGTTTTAGCAGTTTTTTCTGCAACGTTATATTAGCTAATTTTTAGTAGCTTTTTCTGCTATTTTACAGGTTTATTTCTATGAGCGTATCTGTTACGATTAAAGTTTTTTAAAATTAACGTCTACGGTATTTCAATAATTTTACTATTTATTTCTAATAGCTGACCCGGCAAAAGTTGTTTTGCCTTCAAATTTTAATTGTCATTAATTCTTTAAATCAAGAAATTTTTTTACGCAAATAAATAATTAAAAAAATAAATTCACATTAGTAAATCATTTTAAAATTTGTAATTTCATGGGAAACCCAACGCCTCTTTGACCTTCTACCGCCTTTACTTGCTGAAGTATATAAAATGAATAGCTGAAAACAACTGCCATAACAACTGCGACGTCACCTATCACCGGTGCATTGAAGCGCCGATCATGCTCACCAGCCTGTGTCTTGTCAGCTCTTATCACAACCGTATAATCATCTTTCGGCATCTGGACTAGGGCTGTTTTGAATAGACGGATGAGGCTGTTGTGTTCGTGTAACATAGCTTGAAGATTAACATAGGTTTTTTGTAAATATTAACATAGGTTTTTTGTAAATATCTTCGGAACTACATAACCGATTTAAGAGTTTGATATCTCGTTTTGAAAAACATGACAACGGCTTTCAAAAAAAAATAAAATAAAAAAAGCAAAAAAAAAATAAATATATGTATATGTCATTGGTGGTACAATATGAAAATTGTATTTTGCCACTCCCCTCCGCCCACAGACCGAAAATCAAAAATCAGATTTCACAGTGTCACCCGCCTGAATATTCTGAAGATTCCCTGAAAATTTCATCAAAATCGGCCCAGCCGTTTTGGAGTCCATACGTTACATACATACACACATCCTGTTTTATATATATAGATACGGTAAAGATTTTGGTATTATAACGGTTACGGTAATTCTAAATCGGTTTTTAGCGGTTACGGTATCCATCCATAGTTTGTTTGATCATGTCGGATTTTCAAATAAAAAGCTCAAGTCGAATATTAATTACGATTTGGATGAAACATCATTTTACATCTATCCACAACTTGCCCTAAGCGAAATTCTTTCAATAGCCGAATTTGATCCACCCTAAGAGTAAATTTTGTTTTAACTTCCTATTTTCAACAATTATTTTTGCATTAGTTCTAAAACGGAATTTACAAACAAAAGTTTTCGATTTAAAAAAAAAAATAAAAATAATAAAAATCTAAAACAAAAACACATCGTGTGATACATTACTTTTAACTAAGTTTTGCAATTTATAAAGATTCCTTAAAATATAACGATTTTTCCTTCAGAATGTGGGCCATTTTGAAAAAAACATCGCTTTTTATATTCAAGTTTTAATATTTCATTCCAAGAAACTATCAACAAACAAAGTAATGATAATGATAGTTCTTTTAAAAGATTTTATAAACCCAGTGTAGAAAAGCTTGCATAAAATGTCATTACTTTTCAGCTTACAAAGAATCGAAAATGAGTAGTTTTTCGATTTTTGTTATTGTGGAAGAAATATTCTTAGCATATATGTATATGATGTTTATATCGAAGTATATTTAGTAGTTCTATATGTACTTACTAGAAGTGAAAAAATAATAAGTCTATAAATAGATTTTCAAAAATTTTTTAGAATATTGCTTTATATTAATAACATTTATAAAAATAAGTACTTATGTGTAACGCATTATTTTTTCTATTGAAATAAAGTGAAACTTAACTACACAGGTAGAAATTGCCAACCGTACCAAAAAAATAGTATAGTAGTCGCTCCGTTATATGAATATCCAGTTATGAAAACTTCCAGAATAGTGAACAAAAAAATTTAAACACAGGAGGTTCTAAAGAGTATATATATAAAGGGTCCGCCATCTAACGTTTTTTTTTCAACTAGTGCTTATTTCGTGAATGGTAACACTTAGCTCATGTCTGATTTGACAGATAATTAGTTTTATCCTTCCGCTGAACGAATATAATTGTGTATACGCTTGAACAACGCTGGGAAATATTGCGACATTACTTTAAAAATCATGGTAATGTTGCAGAATGTGTGCCGATATACCCAAAAAGAGTCACTGTTTGGTGCGGATTTTGGTCCAGAGGCATAATTGGACCATTTTTCTTCGAAAATGAGCAAGGAGTGGCCGTTACAGTCAATGGCGTTCGTTATCGGGCCATGTTGAACGAATTTTTGTTCACAAAAATTGAAGAGGAGGAAATACAGCTGCACACAATCGATAATGTGCTTAAAAATTGGACCGATCGTGTAGGCTACTGCATGGCCAGCCGAGGCAGCCATTTAAATGAAATTATTTTCCATTATTAACCGGAAGGATTGTACTTTCAAATAAAAAAAGAAATTTGAGAAAATATTCAGTAGTTTTTTTTATAGCATTTTCAAAAAAAAAAAGTTATTTGGCGGACCCTTTATATATAATGTCCTATGGTTCCTTAAGAGGAACAAAGGCCCACAACGAAATCGTTCCATTCGGTTCTTCTTGATGCAAGATGTTTTATCTCTCTCCAGCTTAGG
This sequence comes from Delia radicum, assembly GCA_021234595.1. NCBI lineage: Eukaryota > Metazoa > Arthropoda > Insecta > Diptera > Anthomyiidae > Delia > Delia radicum. The sequence continues at coordinate 148,418,952 of CM037852.1, forward strand.
CCGCGTTGATTAATTTCAAGCTTAAGTTGCCGTCTCCAGGTGTGAGATGGGCGTCCAACTCTTCGTGTATTTCCATGGGGATTCCAATCTATAGCAGCTTTTGTTGTGTCATTCTGTGGTCTGCGGAGCGTGTGACCAATCCAGCGCCATTTACGATGAAGAATATCAATGTGGATTGGGCGTTGGTATGTTTTCTCCCATAGTTGCGTATTGAAAATTGTATTAGGCCAAAATATTTTTAATATCCTTCGCAGACAGCGGTTTATGAATACCTGGATCGCGTTTATATTGTGAGATGTTGTGTTCCAAGATTCGCAACCGTATAGGAGGACTGACTTTACACAGGAGTTAAATATACTGATTTTAGTACGTTTCGTAATGGCAGTAGATTTCCATACAGGTCGTAAGATACCAAATGACTGGTTAGCCTTTGAGATTCGAAAGGCTATATCATCACTGCAGCCGCCAGTTTTTGTTAGTATGCTGCTACGATAACAGAATGTATTAACTTCTTCTAGCTCAATATTCTGTATTTTAAATTTAGTGGTGTTAAGGGTGTTGCTCCGCATGACCTTGCTCTTCTTTATATTTATCTTTAACCCTGCCTTTGAAGCCTCATTCTCAAGGGCTTTCAGTTTAGCAGACATGTGGCGATAACTGTGGGATAAGAGGCAGATGTCGTCAGCATATTCTAGGCTCTCTAGATGTTGATTGAGTCCCCATCTTATGCCCCTATTTGCCTGAGTTGCATTTCCTACAACGACGTCGAGTACGATATTAAAGAGTAAACACAGCCTATCTCTATTATGTGAACAGCTTTCAACCGTTGACTTTTTTAAATGTTTTTTTTCTTATTAGAAGTATGTTTTTCCCCGAAATAAGTGAAAAACCTGCAACCTTTAATTTTTTTAATGTTTTGAGTGTTGAGTTGTTTTATCTTTTGAGGACAAGGCACTACAGAAATCCCTTGAAGCAAAAAAAATACAAAAAAATATAACCGACTACTTTCATGTACATTAATTATTAAAAAACTTATTAAAAATAAAAACTTAATGTAATAAAAATCATTTGAATTGCTTATTTTATATTCTCTCGATTATGTGAACTTCTCCATTTAGTGAACAGGCTCTGTTTGAATTAGTTCATATAACCGATCGACTACTGTACTGGCAAACCACTGCTACTTTTGTAAAACCCACTGTGTTAAAATAAAAATTACCAAAGGTACAACTAATATTGTACTAGGAAACCACTATTTTGTTTGCAAAGCATGTGTTTTGCCAAAACCACCCTCAAAATTCGTTGCCACTATTACAACCAATTAGAAGCATTTGTTTTAAACATTTTATTATAATTCACATATTTAAATATGATGTACCAAGCTGTATTGCTGATTTCTAAATGTGTTTTATTATACATATTTTTCAAAATAATTTAATTTAAACTAATTTAAAAGCACAAAATTTTTTTGAATTAGCAACGTTGTGCCAGAGGTAGCAAGTTGGCCAAACCAACGGTTAGTCACTGTTTTCAATTGGGTAACAGGACAGTACTGTCAAGATTGTTAATCCCACGTGTCGATTTTACTTTTCTGCCTGGGTAGTTATTTGTATGTCATTATATATATATGTATTAAAGTAATGCAGAGAGTAAGCTGGTATCATTACTGGTAGTAGGAAAAATAATGGCATGTTATTCCTGTTTCTACACTGGGTCACTACATAGAACATGTATCGTTGAATTTTACAAAATTAAAGACTTTCTGTATTTAATAAGTATACTAATTTTATTTTTCTTTTTTTTTTCTTTACAGGTAATTCTTGACATATTATGTTAAAGGAATATGCATTTAACCCTAGATGGCACATCTTATTTTGCATACACTAAGTACTTCGTCGAATCGGCTAAGTCCATTTTTAATGCGGGCCCAGTCACTCCCAATACAAAAAAAAAAGAACGTTACAAAATTCTATTTCATTGAAAAACTAATTTAGTTTTTATTCGTATCGATCATTGAATTAGTTACTTTTGATACAACTTATACCTAAAATATTTGAAAAATCAACAGCAAGTTGTTTGGCTTTTTTTATAGACTCCAAAAATCACAAAAAACAGGAACTTAGGTTACATAATAATTTATGTATTTGATTAAAGATTAACTTTTACACTTCAAACAATAAAAGTAACTTATTTTTGTTATTCTTCAGTGTTATTCAGTGTGAGTTGCCCAGATTTGACAAATAACATCCCAGCAAAAATAATGGGAAGTAGTTAAAAAGAAACAACATTTTCATTACCCACAAAGTGGCTACTACTACTGATTTTTCTGATCTAATGCTGGACTTTTAGATCAGTTCCTAAACTTAGCATATAATGTCATTATATACAAGGCTAACTAGTAGAAATGTCACAAATGTTCGGTTACAATTCGGTATTTAACATACTCGAATGGAACCGGGAGTTTGTGTCTTTTAACAACTATTTTTTTTTTATCTAGATGTCGCTTTGAATTAGTGTTTTCTGACCTTGAAATTTGAAAAACAATGATTACAAAATATCAGACTTAACAATAGTTTTCTTCCTTTTCAGTTGAACGAAAAACTATTATTTGCTTTGTTTTTAAAGCTAGACAGCTGTTTAAAAGTTTTTTTAATTATAACCGTTTAAGCACTCCTACAAATCCATATTATCACTCGGTAAACCAGATGTGACTTGGCATCACACCTTAACCACTAATTAAAAATAACAAATTAAATTCCTATGAAAAAGGACACCCAATAATACAATCTTTCATAACCTTACACATAGTACTTTTAATAAAGTGAAGTTTTAGGAATTTGCACTACCTCCGTCCTATGACAACCCCATGTTAAAATCATGCGTGTTTCACCTCAATTTGCACTACATCTGAATCCGTACATGTGATGATTTTACTACATATTTTTCCACTCTTTTTTCGCTGGGATCTTAAAAAAATTACGCTTACACACAATTTACGAGTCTTTAACTTTGCATACTTCAAGAGCTTTGTAAAGGTACACTCACAAGAACTTTTACATAAAAAATCAACAGTAATTTTAAAATGTAATCGGTAAAGTTGTTTCAAAGTAATATACAGTTAAATTATACAAGAAATATGTTTTGCAACTTTCTGTCTGTTATTCAATAAACAAAATAAACAAAAAAAAAAAAACGGACTTTCGGTAATAGTTAAAATATTCAGTTAAAAGTTTCTATTTAAAACAAGAAGTTGTTATTTTGAGTATTGAAATAAACGAAAACAATCTATTGTTTCTATCGATTTTGTCAATTAATTTTTCAACAGTTGAAAATAAACCAAAAAATACAATTGTTTTAAACGCAAAGTAAGTAGTACTTTTTTCAATTGATTTTCAGTTAATATAATGTGTATATTCAGTAGTATTTACGGAAAAAATATTGTGAGTGTAACCACCCATACACTTTGCAATATGATTGCAAATATTATTGTCAGTATTATTGTCTTTTTGCTCTACACAGTGCAACAAGATGTACAATATTTCTGCACAAAATATGGCATCACCCTTTTGTTCTGTTGTGGGCGGATATAAAAATTGCACAAAATTGCACACCGTAAAATATTTTTCACATTTCTTGTTTGCGCAATCATTCTGATTATTTCAAATATATTGTACAACCTTCCAATATGACATATACACTGGTAATATTTGGCACAATAGCAAAAGTTGCACAATAATATTACATAGTGTATGGTTACTTTAACTGTCAGAACTATGCAACAAATCAGCAAACTGCAATGAGCAGCAAAAAAGTTACATACAAAAAAGTAAACGATATCCGTCGAGTCGACAAAGAAAGTGTGTCTAGGGTTAACAAGGCCATTAAATTAATTTTTGAATAATTTAATTGAAGTATGTTTAAACAAGATGTCAAAGGTAGGAAACTTTTTACCCGTTTTTCTACTGTTCAAATTCATGATAATAAAATTCTTTTTCGAAATTCTTATAACAACTACAACGAAAAAATAAACGTCAAAAAAATTTTAATTAAACTTTTGTTTGATTTAAAACTCGCTTTCAATTAAAAGTTTAATAAAATGTATTCAATGTTTAATTGAAAATTAATTTGCTGCACAGTTGTTATAACCCATAATGACAACAGATAAAAAAGTGCAAAAATTAAAAAAAATCACTAAAGTTGAAAAAAATCGCCAAAATTACAAAAAATTGAATAATTGAAAAAATTCGCTAAGATTAAAAAATTCTTGGAAATAAAAAAAAAACATCAAAACTTAAAAAATTTAAAAATTTTCTAAAATTAAAACAATCGTCAAAATTGAAAAAAATATCGACAAAGTTGAAAAAAAATATAGCCGAATATTAATAAAATCACAAAATTTTTGTTAGTTTTGTTGATTTTTTTTAATATTCGGTTATGTTTTTTTTAATTTGTCTATATTTTTTTTTACAATTTTGGCGATTTTTTTCGCCAAAATTTTAAAAATTTGCGAAATTAAAGAAAATTATCTTAAAATTGAATACTCTTGCTCAAAGCATAATTTATGATAATCGATCGAAAAATAAACTTTTGGTTTTATATTTTTCTAAATTTAAAAGTAAAACAAAAAAAAATAATTGCAAAAATTAAAAATGTTTTCGTAATTAATAGTAAAGGTAAAGTAAAAGGTAAAGTAAATAAAGTAAAGGTGATTTTTTAAATTTTAACCTTTTTTAAATTTTTTCGTTTTTTTCAGATTTAGTTGATTTTTTAAATTTTGGCTATTTTTTCCAATTTGAGCGATTTTTTAATTACAGCGATTTTTTTTTTAATTTTGGCAACTGTTTAAAATGCTTTTCTTCCATTTTTGAAATTATTTTTTAATTTATATAATTTTTTCAATTTCGGCAATTTTGAGAATTAGTTTCAAATTTTGACGATTCTTATCAAATTTTGCGATTTTTTAAATTTCAGCGGTTTTTAAAATTTTAGCAATTTTAAAAATTTTTTATTTTTTTTGTAAATTTAAATATTTTTTTTCAATTTTAGAGTTTTTTTTAAACTTTGCGATTTTTTTTTTTACAAATTTTTTCTTTTTTTATTTTTTCTAATTTAGCGATTTTTTTTAACGATTTTTTCCGAATTTTATTAAATTTTTAATTGTATTTACTAAAAATTTGTTTGAAATTAAAACAAATATTCAATAAAATTTTTAATAGATGTGATTAAAACCTTAATTGAAAATGAAATAAATGAAATAGTTACAACATATTTTAATTGAAACTACAATTTCTTTACGAGGACCGGATTCAATTAAACTTTTAACTAAATCAGCAAATATTTTAATTGAACCTCGATTTTAGTTTTTTCTGTGTATTAAAAATTTTGATTTATGTTTTTCCTGTTTAATGTTTTTACATAAACTCTGTAAGATTTCTACTTTATTGGCCGTCATGAGTATAACAAAAATTTTATTTTAACCCTCAAGCCGGCCTACGCTTTTTTGCAATGAAATTTATACCACTTGTTCTGCACGTAAAATAAACAAAATTTTTTTTGTTGTCTAGTTTAGGCGATTTGGGCCAAAATAGGTTTAGAGCGAATATCAAAAACTAATCCATACAAATTAATTAATTTAGTGATAAATTGTTAATCTTACCAAGCTATAGATACAATAAAAAAATTTGTGCTTTTACTTAAGAAGATAGGGCGATTTTCGTTTTTCGAAAAACGCGAAATTAAGCGAAAACGCACCTAAACTTCAATGTGTATTGATTAAAATTAAAGGCTTTACCAACACTACATAATATAATCGTTTTGCCAAATTTCAAAAAAATCCGTAAATACACTCATAATAATCCATGTATAAAAATACGAAAATAATGTCAAAACGAAAACTTTTGTAAAATGTACAAAATTTCGTTTATTTTACGAAAGTTTTTGTTATTTCGACATCTTTTTCGTATTTTTATACATGGATTATTATGAGTGTACATTTTCAAGTTAAGACGATGATGTCCTTTACAGGTATCCTTTTGGAATCCTGTATGTCCTTTGACCAAAATTAGAGCTTTTTTTAAGTTTAAGCTTCAATCTTACTTTGTGTTTAGTATCAACAATTTCTACACCTTTTACAATTGTAATTCAAAACATATCAATTGAAATTCAAAATTTCCATTTGAAATTCAAAAACTCCATTTAAAATTCAAAAATTCCATTTGAAATTCAAAAAACATCAATTGAAATTCAAAATTTCTATTTGAAATTCAAAAAATATCAATTGAAATTCAAAATTTCCATTTGAAATTCAAAATTTCCATTTGAAATTCAAAAAATATCAATTGAAATTCAAAATACATCAATTGAAATTCAAAATACATCAATTGAAATTCAAAAATTTCTATTTGAAATTCAAAAGTTTCTATTTGAAATTCAAAAATTATTCCATTTGAAATTCAAAACATATCAATTGAAATTCAAAAGTTTCTATTTGAAATTCAAAAGTTTCCATTTGAAATTCAAAAATTTCCATTTGAAATTCAAAAGTTTCTATTTGAAATTCAAAAATTTCCATTTGAAATTCAAAAAATTCCAATTGAAATTCAAAAAATATTCCATTTGAAATTCAAAAAATTCCAATTGAAATTCAAAATACATCAATTGAAATTCAAAAAATATCAATTGAAATTCAAAAAATATCAATTGAAATTCAAAACACATCAATTGAAATTCAAAATATGTCAATTGAAATTCAAAAATTTCCATTTGAAATTCAAAAAATTCTAATCGAAATTCAAAAAATATTCCATTTGAAATTCAAAAAATTCCAATTGAAATTCAAAAAATGTAAACAAATCAATTTAAGAAATTAATACATTAGGCCAACAATGTATTAATTTTAATTTTAATTTTAATTTTTTGTTTACATTTTTTGAATTTCAATTGGAATTCTTTGAATTTCAAATGGAATTCTTTTTGAATTTCAATTAGAATTTTTTGAATTTCAAATGGAAATTTTTTAATTTCAATTGACATATTTGGAATTTCAATTGATGTGTTTTGAATTTCAATTGATATTTTTTGAATTTCAATTGATATTTTTTGAATTTCAATATTGTTTGAATTTCAATTGATACTTTTTGAATTTCAATTGGAATTTTTTGAATTTCAAATGGAATATTTTTTGAATTTCAATTGGAATTTTTTGAATTTCAAATGGAAATTTTTGAATTGCAAATAGAAATTTTTGAATTTCAAATGGAAATTTTTGAATTTCAAATGGAAACTTTTGAATTTCAAATGGAAATTTTTGAATTTCAATTGATATGTTTTGAATTCCAAATGGAATAATTTTTGAATTTCAAATAGAAACTTTTGAATTTCAAATAGAAATTTTTGAATTTTAATTGATGTATTTTGAATTTCAATTGATGTATTTTGAATTTCAATTGATATTTTTTGAATTTCAAATGGAAATTTTGAATTTCAATTGATATTTTTTGAATTACAAATGGAATTTTTGAATTTCAATTGATATTTTTTGAATTACAGTTGTAAAAGGTGTAGTCAACATAAATATTTTTTAAAAATTTTTTTAAATTGTGTTCATTTCAAAATATTTATTTATTCAAATTTCACGAAATTTTAACTTTAACGCTTTCTTGCTTACAAACCGTGCCATGTACACAAAAAATTACTTCACAAAATATTTTGTAAATTTAGTTTTCTATCGAAATATCTTGAATTCTTTTTATAAAAACCTCGTTTGGCGCACTTATGTCCAATTTAAAGTACCCCACCTGAAGTCGGGCTTGCCGGTTAGAGTGTTAACTGACGCTATTCTAACACCACAAACCCAGTCATTATTATGTTTGCCTATTACTGTATTAACAATAATTTGTTGTGTTGTACAAATAAAATATATTTTTTTTTTATACTGTTAAAATTTAATGATCACATTTACATTAATTGGTATAATAAAATCTTAAACAAAAATAAAATATAAAAAAATTAACAAAATCTCCATGAGAAAAAAGTAGCTAAACGAGTTATTTTATTGTACTATTATTTCATTTTGTTTAAATCCCAGGAAAACTTGCTATTACCATAGAATGGGAAATGGAAGAAGAAAACAAGAATCAGAAGTACTTATAGTTGAGGCCAAGAACACCTGATTTTAACATGGGGGTGTCATAGGAGGCAAGGCCTTGCCTTGTGCTTACATATAGGGACAAAAATAAGACGTTACAAAATATGTAGTGAAATCACCAGTTACACATAAGTACTTATTTCATTTCTTATTTGTAGCATCAAAAGTAATGCTTAAAGCCATTATATGACGTATTACTTGTAAGGATGTTAATAAGTAGTTATTTATAGGTGCAAAAATAAATACGTATTAACATGTACCTAAATAAGAAGGTATTAATAGGCAATAAAATAACTAGTTATTAATAAGGACAATTATAACTAGTTATTAATAGGTTTATGTATAACTATATATTTGTTTGCTTAAATAAATTGTATTTAAATTATTAATTATGTATACCTTACAAAAAAGTAGTTACTTATTACCTTACAAGTACCTTATTTCTTTGGCCCTTCCTAATAAGCAGGTATATAACACAATATTAGTAAGACATAATTGTTTAGCTTCCAAAATAAGTAGTGATGTATGTTCATATCAGTAAGGTATTATTTCAGACCTTCAAAATAACAACAAATGTAATGGATAGTCATTACTACGAAAGGTCTGAAATAAGTGATAATAAGTAACTTATTATTTTTGCTATTCCAAATAAGCAGATATTTAACACAATATTAGTAAGGCGTTGTTTTTTATCTTACAAATAAGCAGTTACATATATTCATATTAGTAAGGTATTATTTCGGACCTTCAAAATAACAAAAACTGGAATGGATAGTCATTACTTTGGAAGGTCTGAAATAAGTCCTACCCATTACCAAAGTTTTGCTGGGATTTTATTGTTTTATGTAGTATTATAAAAAATTTATAAAAAATTTACAGTTTATTTGTATAAAGTTTTGAATAAAAAAAAACTAAGGTGACGATTTGTTGGAAAAGGTCAAATTTCACGTTTAAATTAATATTAATATTTTCAATAGAATGAGCATTTTAAGAACATAAAAACATAAAAGATTATGAAACGATTTGAACAAGGCCAATAAGGGGTATTATAGAGATTATGAGAGATAGAAGTGATCAAATTTACTTAAAATGTAATTTGATTTAAAATATTAAAAATACGGAAAAAAATTTCTTAACAATTTAAAAGTTTCTGTACAAAAATTATCTTCAGATGGACACCTCTATCTGAAAAAATAAGTTCTTCCGAGGGAGGTATCCCCACTCCAACTCGCAGTTTTTAAAGAACTTTAGAAATGTTTTAAGGGAGCAAAAAATAAGTGACACTTATTATTTTTTTTAGCCACCCAATCTAATGTAAAAAGTGTTAAAAAGTGAGGTGAAAAATCAATATGTTTTTGTACGATTAATTGTAGTATCAATTAAAATAATTTCTAACCAGGGGCGTATACGAAATCGGTCCAGTGAGTGAAAATGTGTGTGTGGTACCTCTAAATTTTCCATACAAATTGTTGTAAGAGTATAACACACTGTATATTAGTACACTTTCAAAGGGATGTAACTTTTATTAAAAAAACATTAGTTATTTGTTGAAAATTTAATTTTCAAATATTTTTTTAATTTATTTTATTGTTCCTGTATGATTTATATATTTCAAATCAAATAAAAACATTTCAAAACATAATTTTTGTTTTTTCAATAAAAATAACAATTATTTTGTGAGTTTTTTATCAATATCAGCAAATAACGATTATAAATAAAAGCAAAAAGCTGGAGAACAACAAAATGTAGCAATTTAGGTATCCTGTCCATTACACTCAAAAAAAAAAAAGTCCGTAAAGTTAGCAAAAAAATTAGTTGAGTCAACAAAATTTTTACTGTGAGGATCCTTGCAGAAAAATTGCTAATATCTGCAAATGTGTTTTGCTGAAAATCCGTGAGCTGAATTTTAGCAAAAAATTAGTATATTCAGCAAAATGTTTTGCTGACACTTAGTTCAATGCAAATTAAAATCGACTTGATGAAATTAACACAATGTCTTGCTGGAGCTTAGTACATAGAACAAATTATCAACCTGAAATATCTAATTAAAGATTTGATTTGAATTTAATTTGTTTCTAAACAAATATTTAATTAAATCAATAAATATTTTTATTGACTTTTAAATATATAAATACATATTTTATTTTAGATACAATTATCATATTATTTTTTCATACACTGTATGCATAAATAGAAAATTTTCAGTATAAAATACCAAAGACATTTGAAGTTAACAAACAAAACAAGCACACACACAAACAGACTCAGCATTGCAAAAAACACACATACCAACGTATAGATCACACACTTTTTTTGTGAGTATCATATTTTTTTTTTGTAGAAGTTATTTATAACTTTTTTTTCCTTCTTAATTTTAATAAAAGGTTTTATTGATAGTATCATTGCCGTGATCAATTAAAATATTAATTGATTCAATAATTTTTTTAATTGAAACCCGTTTTTAGTTTTTTCTGTGTAGATTGAAAAAAAAAAACTAAAAAACTTTTTTTTTTTACTTTAGTTAATTTATTTTGCTGAAATTTAAATTTAAATCTAATTTTTTTTGTGATTGTTTTAAATATATATAAAAATGTATTTAACATAATGAAATTTTTGCCGTGTCCCTTTAAAGTTTTAATAATGGATACAAAAAAAAAAAAATAAATCAACAGCGGTTGCATTTTTTGTAAGTCTTATAATGGTTGTGTTTATTTGTATTTTTTATTTCTGTCTACTTCGTCTAGCCAAGCTGCGGTATCAATATCTCGTCGTATTATTTGTTCTCCCTGCTATGGATGTGTTTATCAGCACAACTTTGGTAGCAACAAAAATTAGTTAAACATTAGTTCAAAATTAGTTTTTTTAGTAAAACCGTTTAAAAATTGCTGAGAGTCAGTTTAATAATTTAAATAGACGTTTAACAAAAAATTTTTTTTTTGGCGTGTAGTGGTTAACTTTCTTTTGCTATTGATTAAATGCAAATTTTGCTAATTTTTATTTCATTTGTAATTTAAACAAGTTATAACTTGATTGTTTCAAAAAAATGAACAAGCAACTTTTATAAATTATTTTAAAATAAAAATCAGAAAAGTAATTAGAACTTTATGAGTAAGTCAAAAAAATTTAAATATAATAACCACCGTATTCATGAAAATATAAACAGAATTCTAAATACATTTTAGTTAAAACACAAATTTCAGCCTTAAAACTGTATTCATAAACGAATATTAACTTTTATTTGCAATAATATATAATTTTTGGATAAAAACATCTTTGTTTTTAGTTGTGAAAGGCGTGGTAGAGAAGAATGAGTGTATTTTCTAAAAATCATAACTACATTGTAAATTTTCAATTTTTTGAATCAGACTGCGCAGTTTCTGGTATTGAACCATCGTCAGTGACCCTTTTTTTTTGAATAATGTAATATTTGTTATATTTTTATTTGTTCGATTGCGTCTATATGAAATTTTCTGCGCAATCACTGACCGTGGTATAGATAAACTGATTTCTAATGACACATGCACTCGCACTACACGTTAGACAGAGCGCTTTGGCGCACTGATCTATCGTCAGGTCGAGTTTTGTTGTGATTAAAACTAGTTTTATTCAATACACGGTGTTTTTGTTCTTGCATACATAATCTCAGAAGTACAACTCCAACAACACAACAATTCTATTTTTAGAAACTTACCTCACTCTAATGTCCACTGTTTTCCCATATGTTGTAAGTTTATTAGTGCATTATTTTGAAATAAAATTTGCTCAACATTTTTTGTGTTTTTTTTTTTTAATAATAGTTATTTTGGCCTCTGTTTCTAACTATAGTTGATTGATTTAGTTTCAATTAAGATTTTAAACATATTAATTAAATATTGTTTTAATTTTCAAATTAATATTTAGTAGAACAATTAAAACTTTAATTACAATTACAAAAAAATGCCAAAAATTGGAAAATAATAAAAAAAAAATCGCTATAATTAAAAAAAAATCGTCAAAATTTGAAGAATTACAAAAATTTTAAATATCACAAAAATTTAAAAAAAAAACGGAACTTTAAAAATAGCCAAATCTGAAAAAGTTTCTGAAATTGAAAAATCGCCAAAATTGGACAAATAAAAACACCGAAAATTGGAAAAAATCGTCAATATTATAAAAAAGTAAATTTAACAAAAAAAAACCTTAAAATTTACAAAAAATGCCTAAAAAAAACAAAATACAGAATATAAAAAAATTTCCAGAATTTAAATCAAATCGCTAAAATTTTAAAAACTGTCAAAAAAAAAATCAACACAATTTTAAAAATATAGTCAACATTAAGAAGTCGATGTTCCAAAAACTTGCCAAAACTAAAAAAATAAACAAAATTGAAAAAAATCACTAAAAAATCGCTAATATATCGCTAAAACATAAAAAATCGTTAAATTTATAAAAATTGGCGAAATGGAAAAAAGCACACATTTTAAATAAAAATTGTCAAAATTTTTAAAAATTGCCGAAATAGAAAAAAAAATTGACAAACTTGAAAGAAAAAATCCGAAATTGGAAAAAATTTTCACAATTGCAAAAATTGTCAAAATTTAACAATCGCTAATATTAAAAAAAAAAAAAATGGTAAAATTGAAGAAAAAATTGACAATATTCAATAAGTTGGCAAAATTTTAAAATATTATCTAAATAAAATTTAAAACGTCCATATTTTTAATTTTTTTAATTTTGTAGTTTTTTCACATTGGACAACAAACATTCTTTAAATTTTGGCTATTTTTTGATAACTTTTTTAAATTTTATAAATTTTTGGTGATCTTTGAAAATTGTGGCATTTTTTGCAAATTGCTGTCATTATGGGTTATAAAAACTGTAAATTTTGTATGCACCAATTTTATTTTCAATTAAACTTTTAATAGACACGAGGGCGTCCGAAACTAACTTTAATTTTGTTCAAAAAACCTAAGATTTCATATAAAGTTTTTTTTTTATTCAAAAAACTCTTTCTTTTCCTCTCAAAATCAGCACTGATATAAAAGCTTCATCATATGAATTAAAAGCTTCATCACATTTATTAAAAGTTTCATCACATTTATTAAAAGATTCATCAATTTAGGCCATTTCATCATATTTAAGACACATTTTATAAATTAATTGTTTCATTAAGTCAAATTATTCGTTAAACCAAAATTAAGAAAGCTTTTGTTTATCAGTGTGAAAACTTATTTTATGAAATAAAGCTCTTAAAATCGTAAAATTTTTTAAAACTGTATATTCTAATGTTTTACCAGTATTTTTTTTTTATCAAAATTGTCATATGATCGTAATTGACCATTTAAAAAAAATTCTTAATGAATATTTTTTTTTTATTAAAGGAGTGCCAATTTTATGTGCGTTATCTTTTTCATGTTCTTTGCTACCAAGCCCAGTTTTTGGTCATTCACAGACAAAAGACTGACTACTCAAGTGTTAAATGCATGTGATGGTGGTTGGTGGTGGTACCTTTTGTTCTCTTAAACTCAAATTATATGTAATTGAACTTGACTATTGAATTTAAAAGAAATTCTTGTGAAAAAAGTAAGAAAACTAAAACGAAATTTCAAAAACTTATCAAGCATAAATCCTGATGAAAAAATAATTACTTTAACATTAGCAACTAAAAAAAATTTGATTAGCAAAGAAACTGATCTTGTTGAAAATTTCTAAGTTCCGGTTACTTATATAATTTGAAAACTTTCTCATAAGCTTTCGGCTGAAAAAAACCAAACCTAAGGCTATTGACTTTTTTTAAACAATAAAGGTGTAAAAAATCTGTTGTTAGATTTGTTACCCAACGTTAGAAAATACTCAAATCTAATCAATCAAATTGTAATTAATTTTAAAGATAATGCAAAAAAAAAAAAAAATAAAATATCAATTGATATTTAAATGTTTTTTTTTGTACCACCGTAAAATAAAATATTGAAATTATTATAATAAATTAAACAAAACAACACATTGGCATAACAAAATGATTGGCAAAATGTATACAAAATATTATTAATATTTAACTTCTATTGATAATCCGACAAGTTTTGAAAAGATTTCAATTCATATATGAATATGGCGGCATAATGTCAAAGTATTAAAAATTAAGAGTTTGGAATTAAAAAAAAAAATAAAATAATGTTAATGACAAAATAATGCTATGGCAAAATTTTTAACACATTTTTTTTTCAAAAGCGAATATATAGTTTTTAGCATTTAAAAATAATAAATTAATATTTTTTATTGAGTCATGGAATTGTGGGAGTTTAAGAATTTTTTAATTTAGAAAAACTTGATTCGATAAAAACAACATTGTTGCTAAAGTTGATTTATATGTTCAAGTCTACATTGAAATAAACTTAAATGTTATTTACCATGTATAAATGAAGTTTTTTTTTTACTAAAATTTAAAGTGTTAAAGAAAAAATCATTTTTAATACACAATATTGCGTTTGAATTACTTAAAGTGTTATGTTACATAAATGGCGCCCAACGTGGGGCTATTTAATATTATTCAGTGTTGCCATTAGTAAAATAAAAAATTTCAATTATTCAAAACTATATGAAATTGCACAAAACATGAACTTTTTTTTTTTAAATAATTTCAACATAATTTTTTTTAATATAAAAATTCATTCATAAACATTTTTAACATAAACTAATTATCCTGCCTTTACAAAATGTTTCTATAATCAGTGGTAACATTACGATTAGTTTTTCTCTCTCATGTTCACTTAAGGCCCGAAAGATAATAAAAACTCGGACGATTTAAAAATTTTTTCAGCAATTTAAAAATCACAATCATATCTTATGACGAAAATGTCACTTTTTTGACGCTTTTTTAAATGGTCTTGGCACACTAGAAAATAATATATTATGTCGAGTTTGAAAAATATTTTCGTAAAAGATTATATAAGAAGTGAAATCAGTCAAACTTGTGCACAAATAAATCAATATAACTTTGAAATATAAACATAACGGTTTATTGAATAGTATTTTATACAAATTGATATTTTATAAACAGGATTAAAAAATTAAGTGTTTTTTCAGGGACCGTTAATAATAATTATTGTTCGTTTTTTAAATCAAAAAATCAATCACTTAGAAAAAATTTTTGATTTTTAAAGTTTTCTTCAATGGTAATGATTATTTTTGAGTAATAATAAAAAAAAATCAGCCATAATCATTATTTTTAAGCAAAAAAAAAAAAAAAAAACCCAAAAATAATCATTATTTATGATTTTTATTTTTTTCGCTCAAAAGAAAACCCAAAAATAATCATTATTTATGATTTTTATTTTTTTCGCTCAAAATAAAACTCACTTTCAATTTACGACTTTATATATGATGTACTTATGAAATAATTTTTAATAATTTTTTTCGCCTTGGTTGGTTCCTCTGGATTTGTTTTATGAGGATATGCAACTATGTTGGTAAAAAAACCTCACAAAAAAGTCATAAATTGAAAGTGAGTTTTATTTTGAGCGAAAAAAATAAAAATCATAAATAATGATTATTTTTGAGTTGTATTTTTTTTTTTTTTGCTCAAAAATAATGATTATGGCTGATTTTTAATAATATTACTCAAAAATAATCATTACCATTGAAGAAAATCCTTAAAACTCATAATATAATCATTATTGTGTAATTTTTATTATAAAACTTATAATGATTACGGTCCCTGGTTTTTTTTTTAAATATTTTTACTTTTTTAGAAATTCCAGCTTTACGTTTTTTATTGTTTCTTTAGTAATCCCCTTGCAGTGAAATGACTATTTGAAAAGTTTTAGCATCTTTGGCGACTTGTTTTGTGTTCATCACAATTCTTTTCATCAGAGCCTAATATCATTCTATTGGTCTCAGTGCTGGGCAGTTAAGTGGATTCGTCTTTCTTGCTACCAAAACCGCTTAATTTCTTTGGTACCGCTCGACCACTGATTTGCTATAATGACAAGCTGTTAGGCCTTGAGAAAGTAGATACATCATGGTCCCAAATAAATGACTAATGCCGTTTTTCAAACGCTATCTTATGTAGAAATCGGTGATTGTGCCTGTTGTTATTGAAAAAGTACTCGTTTTGCCGCAAGTGCAAATTGTTTGCCAAACTAAAAATTTAGTTGTAAATTTTGTTTTTTGTTTCCAAACTTTTTTCTCCTATTGCATCCGTGTTATAAATTTTTAGCCCTGGAGGCTGGGAAAAGTCAACAAGGACGTTGGTTTTGTCATTCATGATACAACAATGATATTTTGTTACAAAATGACGACACAGTCTTTTGGATCGTTCTTTGGCATCCCCATTCTTCCTGGAATTTCAGCTCGGCACTTTTCACACTTTTTATGTTTTTAATCTATCACACCTTTTATACATTTTCTCACAAAAAATCCTGAACGGTTGACATTACAGCTAATTTTCTGTTTGACAAACTACAATTTTTCTTCAAAAGGCCCTCTTTTTTGTTAGCATTATTTGGATCAGAAATACTCTTTTTAATATCGGTTCGGGGACTTCTATTAAGAATACGGTTGTCATTATATTTTTTAACAACGCTAAAAACCCATATTTCATGAAACCTTTAATTTTTTTAAAATTGATGTAAGATCGCGATCTGCTTTTTCTTTATAAATTTCTATTATTTTTTCTCTTATTTTTGTTGATTATCCATTTTTTACAACCCGACGAAAAAAGTTTCGATATAATCATATATGATTATATATAGTTTCACATATAACTAAACATCACATCTCATCTCATGGGATCTAATCTCACATAGTTTGATCCGAAAAATGGGTCTATCAAATGTGATCAAATTATGTACAATATGATACAATTTTATGTAACGAATTTTTTAATTAAAAAATTTAAAAAAAATTTTTAAATATTTTAGAGATCAGTACTTTTTATATTAATCCAATTAAGTACTACTTGTAATTCATTTATAAATCATATAAATATTAATTTTAAAAATAATGTTTAATCAAAAAAGTTATGCTTTTTAAGAACTTGAAGTTGGAACATATAATAAATGTAAAATGCTAAGTAAAAAAAAAAAAACATTTAGCGAGGAAGAAAATCAAAATTTTTGTTTGCAACATTTTTAAGTGGAAGACTTACCGATTTTTTTAAGAGCAGAAATAAACAGAAAACTTTACACGTCCTTGTTATACAAAATAATTAAAACTAATAACTATACGGTCGGTATTATGGATGAATATGATATTTTGTGTAGTACTTCAGCAATTCCCTGTTTAGTACATCAGCAATTTCAGAGCATTCAAAACATCTATTTTGTTAACCACAAACAGGATCAGTGGTATAAATTATATGGCCTACATAAACACAGAGAAATAAAGTGCCAAACAAACTGAAAAGTATATTTTAATGATAACTACTTATAAATAAATTCAGTTAGTACAACGAAATTCAGTTGTCAAATAGTTAAATTTTTCTCTGTGTATATAGTGGAACTTAACCATCCATTTAATTTTTAAAATTGAAAACTTAGAATCTATTACGCATGTTATAAGGGTTGGGTGTTTCATTTGTTGTTCTTCTTTAGTCTATATGTTCGTCGGTTTAAAATCTAATAATTATAATGTTGTTTTTTTGTACTTTAATAAAAAAATATTAATAATCATTACAAAACAAACAACTGTAGTATTTCATATTTTTTTGCAGTAAATTTTTAAACTCATTTATAAACGGTGCTAAAAAAGTATTTGAAAGAGATATAATTTGTTTCATTAAATTTGACTATAAACATTTATATATTATGATATGCTTTGCCATATATAATTATATATTAAAGTGATAGAATTATTTTTGACTAATTGTACCATATAAACTTCCATATTATCATATATGGTAGAATATATGGTCATATATAGATCTGTATCTATTTCATATGATCAGATATACAAGATATGCTATTATATAACATAATATGCAATGATATTTACGCCATACTAAAAATTTATTCATAAACTAAGTATAAGATATGAACATATATCGTAATATATTGCCAAACATATAATCATATATAATGATATTAAGTTGTATATGATTATATAGAAATTTTTATTGATACTTTTTCATAGATCACTTGATAAAAAATATTTCGTTTAAAGTATGCAAAAGAACTAACAAGGTAACATCCGTGCACTTGTTTGACTAATTTCACTCACTCCTTAAATATCGAATTTAAAACACAAATGGAACATAAATTGAAGTTTATCTAATTATTGAAATTTTTATTTATTTAATAAATAGCGCCTTTTTCTTTTATTTCGGTAACGGTATTTTAGGAGTATCGATATTTCAGTTATTTCGGAAACGGGGTTTTAGCTTTAACGGTATTTTACATATTTCGGTAACGGTATTTTAGCGGTAACGGTATTTTTGTTATTTAGGCATTGTTAGCTTAGGAATAATGGTTTTTTAGTTTTAGAGTAACGCCATTTCAATACCCACCAATATTTTTAGCCCCATTATGCCCGAGTTCTAATGACTGGCTAGTTTATAAACTATCAATCAACTTCATCAATCTTTGAGAAAATATATCTATTTACAGCGATTTTTTTTTCCAGATTTTGTCAGCATTTTTCGGTAGCAGAATATCTAGGATAGCGCTATTTCAATTATTTCGGTAGCGGTATTTTAGCGATAACGTATTTAAGTTGCTTTGTTAACGGTATTTTAAGGATATTGTTATTTTAGTTACATCGGTAAAGGTATTTTACGGATAAAAGTATTTCAATTATTTCGGTAACGATATTTTGGGGATAATGATAACCAGTTGAGAGGGTTTTGAATCGATAACGGTATTTTCGCGGTATTGCCTGCCTTCCCTGATTTTTATAGAAAATTTAATTTCAAAAACGGTCTTTATAACAACAATATCAGATATTGTTTGAACTACTGTCACCCACAGTCTAGAACTAAGATAACTATCTTAGCAATACGTGAAATACGACAGCAAAATAACGGTATAATATTGCTTATTGCCGATCTTATGTAAAGGGTATGGGAACATGTATTTATTTTAACTCATATTTTAAAAAAATTTCAAGAAGGAAGGTTGTTTCACGATTACTTTTGTTTTGTGTCGTCCTTTTTGTTTCTACACGTCAAACGAAAATGACAACTGAGTACGCAACTGATTGGTCTAAACTAGAGATAACATAATTTTGACATTTACAGCAATATATTTCTACACCCAGCAAAACCACACATTACCAAATCATGGGTAAAGTAATGTATCGCCATAGGGCTTCACGCATTACATTACACCTTACATCACTGATGAATTTTACAGGCGATGAGCCTAAAAGTAAAGTGTTACTTATATGGTAAAGTGTTACTTATATACAGTAACTGGTTACTTATATGGTTACATGGTGGGAAAACGCAATGTGTCTATAAATAGATTTTCATAAAAAAAATGCTTAAACATTTTTTTTGCAGATATTTTTAATAAATTTAATAAATAACTTTTTTTTTTCATTAAATAAATTATGTGGTCATGCAGGGATTCGAACCTGGGGTCTCTGGTATTTATCAATTAGTTAGGCGAAAACTCTACCAACTGAGCTATCGATACATATAATATTTTATTGGTTAAAATGTAAATGAGTTGTTGTGCTTCGTGTTATCGTTCGTGATATCCAAAACATACACCTTACCCTCATGCTTACAAAAAATCACAAAGTAATGTGTCTATAAATAGATTTTTAAAAATAGATATTAATAATTACTTTACGTTTATAATTCATGCATTGTGTAATTGATGATCGGTTAGTCATTATTTTACGTTTTGAAGTAATGTAAAATGTAATGAGGTATCATTACAAGGTAATCCATGAGTGTTCAATTATTGGTAACTCATTAGTTCATGTTGGAAAATAATGATACAGGTAAGGAGAACACACTACAAGGTAATGCATTACTTTATCGCAGCCATTACCAAAGGTTTGCTTGGATATTTATCTCTAGTATAGACATTGTGTAAGTGAAATTTATGTGGGTAAGTTGGGCTCCATTTTTTCACAAGATTTCAATTTATAGGCTACAAATGTCTTTGTTCATTTTTAAATTCCATAAAACTGCAATATTTTTGTATTTACAATAGTATTTACTAGTTATTAAATGATTAATAAATAAATTTTAATAAATTGTCTGTTTACATTTTTCTTAAAGTGCATCATGTCATATTGTTTTTAATTTTAATATAAACATATGTTTTTTTAACTTATTAATTTCCATTAAAATTCTTTACTATTTAAATTGTTATTTAATACTTAAGACATTTTTTATTCAATATTTTTTATATTTTTTACAAAATATTCATTTGTTATTACCATAATCAGTTGTTTGAGTTGCATTTTATGTTTTTTTTTTTATATAATTCTTTGAACTGGTATTGGAAAAAAATAAAAACACATTTGCACATTCATAAAACAGTTAATAGAAACAAATCTATGTCTAAGGCAGAGCTGTAAAGGAGTTAAATTGTTAAATTACTTACAATCTTCAAAAATTTCACACGCGAATTTTGAAAAATCGACTAGGCGTTAGTTGGGGGGCTCTACCACAGAACGTTCTGCTTACAAGGCAAACGTTCTTAGCTAATGTCACTTTTGCATACTGAACGGCTAACAGCAAATTTATATTCTTTGCGTGTGTATTTTTAAATAAAAGAAAAAAGTAAATCAAAATAAACCCTACAAGAAAAGAAATGAAAAAAAAATAAATAGAAAAGGAAAACAATTTTATAGAGCTTTTGGGAACAAGCTCTAACTCAATAGTTTCAGAAATGTTTTTATTGATTATGTAATCGGAATGTTTTAAAAGAATTTTGCATAAATTTTGCTGGGTTTGTTACTCAGCACGACACAAAGTAAAAAGTTTTTCATATAGAGCATTTTAACAATATAAATTACTTTGATCAATTGACACATAAAATAACCACTGACGAATCCTTGGATGTGACGAAACTGCGGCAATCTAGTATATCCCTTGTGTCTGTTAAATTTTTTAATACAAGTGTTTTCTTCTTCCTATAAAATTAACTGTAAAAATAGAGTGTTTTTTATTCGGCTTGATGTCAGCTAAAATAACAAAAATTAAAACACATTTTTTTTATTTTATTAATTATTTAATTTAATAAAATAATTAATAAAAACTACAATAAAAATATTTAAATTTAATCAAAATCTTACAAAATATAAATACGATTTTGCTTTAATCGAAATATAATTTTGTTTTCTTAACAAAACAAATGAAATACTTTTACAAATATACACTAAAAATGACAAAAAATGGACTTAAAAGTACAAAATATGCATTAAAAGTCAAAATATATAAAACAAAACAAGGATTTTTCTCAAAATACGTTACTACAAATCCATGCCATTTTGTTCTAAGTTTAATGATTCGAATATATATTTAGTCTACATCAGTTTGAGATTATTGACAAAACAAAAAATATGCAAGTGAAATTCCTTGCCCTGGTTATAACCAATATACATTTTTAGATATACTTACAACAATACTCAGGCTTGAGCCAAATAACATAAAGACTAAAGAAGAGCCAATCTACTCAAGGTTTTAAGAGAAACAGTTTTTTAAAGGTTTTTTTAATACCCAGTTTTTAGTATACATCAACAAAATTTTGTGTTAATTATACAAAACTTATGCAGAGAATACATTAAACAACACAAGTTTACTTTAAAATTTAATTAAAATTTCTTAAAAGCATGAAAATTATTAATTAAAAATACCACTATCAATACATTTTTTTTCGAAACTCCCTTAAAACATGTTCATGTTTTTAGAAGAGAGCGTTGGATACGGATTGTTTAAACAAATGAAAAACCCAACCTTTAAAACATGCGTAAATGGCAACATGAGGTCGACAGCTTAATTTGTCGAATTTTCAAATAAAATATTTTTTAGCCTACTCCCATCTCTGCAAATGATATAACTTTACTAGGGCAAGTTTTTTATGGTATGTGGCTTTAAATGCTGCTTTTGGCATTTTTCCAATAAAAAGACATTTTTGCAAGTTTTTTAGACTTTCTGTTAAAAAATGTAATAAAAAAATAGTCAAACCCCAAACTTTTTCATAATTTTTAGTAAAAAGATTTCAAAACTCCACAATTTTTAGAAATTTTTTTATTTTTAAATATCGTCTATTCCATGAATTCCTTTAGGTTTTGTACACGTTACTACCGTTTTCAGTTTCTGCAAATTTAGCAAATTCGATTTGTTATAGCCGTTTTTTCATAAAAAAAAAAAACAAAAAAAATTAAAAGAAGTGAACTTTGAAAAGTTATATTTCCTAAACTGAATGAACTGTTTCAAAGATTTAAAAAGAATACGAAAGCTTTAATTGTCTGCTTTTCGATTTGTTATTAAAAAATAATCACTGTTTGAAAATTTAATTTAATTTGCATCCAAATTCAATTTTTGAATGCATTTTGCACTTTGCAAATTTTTAAGCGTTGTGATTTATAATTTCAGAAATAAACAACAACTTCGCCTTTTAGGACTAGAATGCTTTCTATTTTAAATTTTTTCAAAAATAGCTTGCTACATTTTTCCATATAAAAACACGTTTTTTTAGGATTGAAAAGTTTTTTTTGTTATAATTTAAGGAACATGGTAACAACGCTGACCTTTTAGGAGCATTGTTTTGGAAAGTATATTGAAAGAAAAAATCATTTGAAGGCTGTAGTTGTCTAGTTTTCCATTTGCGGTTCAAAAATCACGGTCTTTTTCTACATCCATTTTAAATGCAAATGCAATTTTTTAATGAACCTTGCGTTTAAAACGCATTTTTGAAAAAGAAACATTATTTTTGTATTCCAAATCGTGAAGTAGGGAGCTATAGCTTTTAAACGCTTTTTAAATTGTTGAGTTATTGCTGTTATGATTTTTTTGATAT
This sequence comes from Delia radicum, assembly GCA_021234595.1. Lineage (NCBI taxonomy): Eukaryota > Metazoa > Arthropoda > Insecta > Diptera > Anthomyiidae > Delia > Delia radicum. The sequence goes on from CM037852.1 coordinate 148,442,052, forward strand.
AACTAAAAATTATAAAAAAAAAACTTTAAAATTCTAAAAAAATATCTTTTTAAATTTAAAAATGTAGAAAGCTATTTTTGAAAAAAAAACTTATTAGCATTCTGATCCCAAAAAAGTCAAAGTTTAAAATTATTAATTTTTAAAAAATTACAACGTTTTAAAAATCGAAGGGGGGAAAGATATAAAAGTCCAATAAAAATTGCATTTGCATTATAAACGAATTTTCGCAAAATAAGTGGTTATTATTAATTCCAAATCGTGAAGTAAACAATTGCAACTGTGTTTCGCACAACGGTTATCTTTTTTTATTCAGAAAAATACAATATTTACAACTCACATTTTTTAAAGCTGTTAATAATGCAATGCAAATTTTAAAGTATCACATATCAATTTTATTTTTTCACAGGAAAAATTTCGATCTTAAGTTAGTTTTTTACTATTTAGCATAGTTTTCAAGAAAAATTTAAATCTTTGCAAATTCAAAATTGATTTTTGGGAAATTTTGGATTTTTAGTGTTCCTACTTTTGGCTTAAAGCTTCTTCCGACAAAGCACGTGAACGATGGTTGAGAAAAGCTCAAATAAATTCGATAGGCATTAAAATGTACAATTTTACCTTAATCCAATTACTATCCTTTAAAAAAGCTCCAGTTTTAATGCCGTTTAAAACATATTTTTTTTTTTTTGAATAATACTAAAACGTTTTTAGATATGATTTATTTATCAATGAAAGTGCTTTAAAAAAAACTTTAATTTGATACCAAATTTGTTTATTATCCCATCAAAAAATAGAGCTTACCCAGAAGCACTTCCAGAAGGCATTATTTAATTGCGAAGAGCTTCCAAGGCAAATCCAAAAGACATGATTTTCATCGCGATGTCCCATTTGGTGTGCATATTTTAAGCAGGTGAAAAGCGCTTCTTTCATGTGCTCTTAGAAGCAATTGTTAGGCAATAAGAAGCGCTTGTTTTGTATGTTGACAAGATTAATGCTTCATGGAATGCATTATTTAATACTTCATTGCAAGCATTATTCACTGCTTCAAAGAAAGCATTTTGGAAAGCACAACAGAATGACTTCCCTAATTGCTATATTGTAAGCAAGACGTTCAAGCGCTATTTTGGAAGCAAACAAATGTACACTTTGAATACTATGTAGGTAAATACCACTGCAAATGTAGTTAAAAACAAATAAAATTTCACTTAGAGAAAAGACGACTTACATTTCAGTAAATTCAACTAACATTGTTATTTGTTTTTAATGTTCAAAAAATATCTAACAGTTGTAGTAAAAATTAACCACATGTTAATAAAAAATAAACAAACATTTATTTTATTTTTGTAAATAACAAAAAACAACTGTAAAAAATTAATGTAAAATCATAAAACAGTCATTTGATGTGGTTTGTTTTTTCTAAATAAACTACACTAAAATAGAACGTACTAATCCGAAAAACGTAAAATGGGTTCATTTTTAACCCTTTAGTAGTCCCTAAAAATATGATTGGACAGTTAACAAGAACATGTATCACATAAATGTCTCTTCTCTACAACGTATTCAAAGTTCATTAAGATCTGTGGGTCCTCGTCGTGATACATACCTTGTGAGCTAATGCACAGTGGGATATATCACAACATTTTTGGAAATAATTATTTCTTTTCTTACTTAGTGGTCTGATTGCAATAAAATTTGGAGCAGGTATAAGTATGTGGAGCTCAAGTTTTGACGTTGAACCTCACATACACCCCGGGGAAAAGATATGACCCCTCGAAGTAGGGCAGTAATTATAAAAAAATATGTCGAAACTAATAGAGATGGAGCAATATTCCAAAATGTTGGACTATCGCTGAGAAATTTTAATTAAAGAATCAATACTTTAAAACTCCGGCTTCAATGTATTTTATTATAAAAACACATGCCTTTCTGTATACATTCATACTCATTTGCACTCAAATCAGTATAAATTGAGTATATTTGTTATATTAATTTGGTATTAGAAAAAAATTTAGTATTAGATTTTTTTTGTTCTCATTCGATTTACAACATTATACGACACACATAAATTAATATACAATTAAAATGGACAAACCGTTTGGCTGCTCGGGTTGGATTTAATGAATGACAGTCAGACAGACTTGGAAAGACAGACACCTGAACGGACGGACAATGGACTGGCTGGCTGACTGACATGGACAGATATGTTGACTTGAACAACTTTACTCCTAAAAAAAAAAAACCAAACTACACAACATACACATTAATTACGCATTAATCGTGTTCTTTTGACGTCATAAAAACAACTTGAAAAACTTTAATAAAAAAAAAAAAAATATAAAAACAACAACATTGGCATTACTTAAAACCTACATACAAATTGTAGTTTAATTGAACGAGCATATAAATGTCTGCTGGGGAATGTCTCTCAACTTAATATCGGCGATTTTGATAAAATTTGAACATAAAGTTAAACAAAATCTTAGATCAAATTGTCATGGATTTTAAAAATTTGTAGAATTTAGAGGGTAAAAATAGAAGCGGGGTGTTCTTTTTGTGGACAAGTATTCCAAAATCAAAGAAAATACAAATATATCTACACTGATAGAATTTTCCTTTACATTGTTAATAACTCGATTTATTTAAAATGAATTCATAGATTTAATGAAAAATTTCATTAAGTGAATGAAAATTCATTAATTTTGTTAGTTTTTTCATAAAATTTGGTTATGATTTTCATGATTTCATAAAAAAATTCATTAAATTAATGACAATTTTTCGAAGTTTTTCCCATTAAAAATTGTATCTTATAATATACAAACAAATTATATTTTAGTGTAATCAGTGGATCTCTATCCGCCTTAGTCTCTCTTAATCTGCTCTCTTTTTATTTGTTCGTAAACTTGCACCGAGCAAATGAAAACATGTTCCAAAAATTTACAAGTTTAAATGAAGTTATATTATGTTTTTAAATAATAATTTAACATTTTTTTTTTATTTCTTTCAAATAGTAACTATAAAATCAGCAAGATAAAATTAAAATATATTAAAATTTAATAGAAAAAAAAAACAAAATATAAGCAAAATAAAAGTGAGTGTTGTAAGAAGCAATTTTTTATAAATGTTTTATCAATTTGTTGCAATTATTTTTTAGTGTAAAAAAATGTTTTTCATTTGCTTGCCCGAGTTCAGTATTTTGTTGCTGAGAGGCGTAGGAAGTGTAGTATCTCTATTTGCATATACACTCAAAAAAAAAAGTTTGTAAAGTTAGCAAAAAATTTTGCTGAGTCAGCAAAATTTTAGTCAGGAGGATGCTTGCAAAAAAGTTGCGAATGTCAGCAAAATCTTTTGCTGAAAATCAGCGAGCTGATTTTTAGCAACAAAATTTGTAGATTCAGCAAAAGTTTTGCTAACACTTAGTAGATTAGAAATAAAAAAGCCTTGCTAAAAATTAATAAATTTTTTTCTGAATTTTAGTAGACTGAAAAAAACGCAAAAAATTTGTAGAAAAATTGTAATTTAGTTAATTTATTTGCTGAAAATCATAAAACATATTTTTGTGATTCTTTTAAAAATAATTTACTATAATAACGAAATATAACAATTTTCATTTTCCCACATTGACGACATGAATTAATTTAATATCTGAAAATATATAGAAATAAATATATATAACATAACAAAAATTTTCTTTCAATTACTTACATCAATGGTTGTCTAAATGATGCTATCGTTTAAATGACGCTTCTGCCGAAGATAATTATAGAAACGAAACGAAAAAATAAACAAAAACAAACGAAACGAAAAAAAACAACCCTTTTTTGCAATAAGAAAAAGGACCCATAAAAATCTACCTTAGATGTGTGTCTTTGTCTTTCGCTTTACTCTGTCTACATTTCTGTATATGTTTGTTTGCAATTTGACCACACTATTATTAATCTATAAGTTATATATAATATAAAAGTTTAAATAAATAAATATTTTATTTTGTCTTTTATTTAATTAATAGACAATTATTTTCACAAGCCGGTGACAATGCAAAATTTAAGTTGTTTTAATCCTCAATTTTGTTTTATGTATGAAAAAGAGATACAAAAACTTCCATGGTTGATTTCTTTATATGTATGTCTTATTAGAGTTGTACTTTTTAGTATCATTTTCCTCTTCTCTACTACATCTTGACATGCCGCGACATCTACTTCATTGTGCGTATATCTTTCAATCTGGTTGTCGTCCACACTATTAATGTGCTTATCAAGCACATTTTTTTTTTAGCAAAATTAATTAGTAAAACATTAGTATATTAGTAAAGCATTAGTATAAAACAGTTAAGTGCTGAATAAGTATAACAAAAATTTTAGCTGAAAACACGATTTTAGCAAAAAATTTTGCTAAAAAATAGTATACCTGATTTACAAGACGTTTTACTAACTTTTCTACTAACTTATTTTTTTGAGTGTACTCTTTGATGTAATTTCTTTTATTTTGCTATAGAGCATTAATCGCTGAATTAAAGCGGTCAATATTACAAATAAAATTAGTTCTTTTGCCAAACTTGAAATAAATTAATTTGAGGCGGTATCATAAAAGTGTAAAAAGTATTGATGTGAAATATTAATTGACTACAAAAAATGTCTTAAGTCGACATACGTGCTATTGTAAAATGTAAACAGATATTTAACTCATTATTGACACAGTGTTCCTTTTTCAATCCAGTACTTTTAAGCGGACGACTTACATTTCAATAAATTAACTAACATTGCCATTTGTTTTTTACTGTTGATAAAATAAACCACATATGTAGTAAAAATGAACCACAAATGTAGTCAAAAATTGAGTAACGTTTATTTGTTTTATTTTTTTAAATAAAAAGAAAAATGCTAATAAATTCATAGTACAATAATTTGATGTGGTTTGTTTTTTTTAACTGAACTACAAATGTAGTCAAAACCGAAGGTTCTTCTGCTTTTACACTTAAAATATAGATGCTGTATTACTACTCAAACAACAGCAAGTATTTACAGCAGAAGTTCCCTGAGTGTATTTTTTATGTTTTTTAGCTTTTACTTTTGCAAAAAGTGTTCTTTGAAGTGCATATTTTCCATTTTTTGTTGTTTTTTTTTTTTTTTTTTTAATTTTTAGTTGCATTTTATAAGCGCCCATTTCCCTTTTTAGTTGCATAAAATTCCTTGCCCTAGTAATATGTTATATTTTAAAATCCCAAAAACATTAAATTGTTCAAAAAAAATTTTGTCAAATTTTTATTAAAAGCGCAAAAAATGTTGGTAGTCTCTTTTACACACGTAAAAATGTCACTTATTCACACTCACTTATAAACAATTATTTTCTACTCACACTCACGTGTGATTCATGTGAATTACAAAAAGTTCTGCTCATATGCCCATCTTTCGTTAAACCCTTTATTATCGACCAAAATTTGCTTTTTAGTCAAGCCTGTTACGTATGAGCAATATTAATTCAGTTCTAATATAAATCATACGTTATATTTAAATTGAATTAATATTGCTCATACGTAACCGGCATATCATCCGAATTTTTATAAGTTTATCCCATTTGTTTTTTAGATTTTAGACGATAAACATTTAACAACATGACGAAGTTATAAATCACAATTTAAGAATGATTTTTTTTAAAATACACATACAAAGAGAAAATTTTTGTAATTTTCCCACTGAAATTCGGCTGCTACGATTGAAATCGGTTGGTATAACTGAAATTCGGTTAATACAACTGAACACTCACTATAACCAGTAATCACGTTTAAATACGGTTGTACTAACCATATTTATAAAATATAGCCACCAAAATACACTTTTCCATTCAGTTGGCACTTTGTTTTTCTATGTGCACTTAATTATCCATAGAGAAAAAATATAGTTAAAACGAATCGCCTTGTTTTTGAATCAGGGTCATTTAAGAAATTTTTACACCGGTACCTTTTTAACTCATTTTTGACACAGTGTTCCTTTTTCAACACAGTACTTTTAATCGGCTATATTTGTTTACCGGATAAATATAATTTGGTGATTTAAAAACCTTAAAATAATTCAACATCTTGACTAAATTGGCTAAACTGCACTTTATATGGTGTTCCTAAAAAAAAAAGTAAGAAGTCAGAACTGAAAAATAATTTTTTTTCTTCGGTTAAAACCCAAAAACCGGTACGCGTAGTAACATATAACATTCCTCAGCGAAGCTGGGCTTTGGACGGAAACCCCTAAGCCAATATATTTTGTACTATCACCTCCATGCGGTAATCCCTGGGTAATGCCAACGATATCAACTAAAAAGTCATATTTTCATGTAAAATTCATTATTTGTACAGTAAATTTTACAAAAACAAACCCACAAGAAACCCAAAAAAAATTTACTCCCCATTTGTGTACTTGAAATATACTTAAAATAGAGGACGCTACGTATCATGGACCATAAAAATAATAAAATTTTTAAAATCCTGAGGAAATTTTCTTTCATTTGTGTACCCACACTTAATTTTTTTTATGCATAATGGATTTTTGGCCATGGGGTGCCCCAAAAACCTAAGACAGAAAAAAATTTTCATTTTAATTCCAGAGGGGGTCATATAACTTTTTTTTATTGAGGAACGCCCCATAAAGCGCAGTTTTGCCGAAACTTTGGAACATTGTTGCCTAATAATTACATGAAAAAAATCATTTTTTTAACTTTTTGGTGGAACCTTTTTCAATAAAGCATAATCTTTTATATTTTTAATTGTTATAAAAAATATATAAAAAAATTTCATGGATTGCATGTATTTTTTCAAAATCTGACCAATCGGACCATGAAATTTGCAAACATGCAAAATCTAAAATGTTCCAAAAACTATTCCATTTTCACAACGGGGTGCCGGTAGAGTTGCAAAGTAATTACTTGAAAAAATAAATTTTTTAACTGTTTTGATCAATAAAGCATACCCAGTAAAATAGTAAAATCCAAATATCTGGTTGCAGAAAAGCTAATACTGTATTGTAACAGGTTCTAATTTCTGTTATGTAACTGGTTCTTTTTGTATGGAGTTTGTCTTATTTGAAATAGATTCTTTACCTCCAAACAAGAACAGGTTGCTTTAGAACCGGTGTTAGAACCAGTTATAGAACTGGTTCTGTGACAGTCACAACTTAAATTTCGACTCCCAGGAACCTGTTCTAGAACCGGTTCCATGTAACCGGTGGTAAAAGAAGTTATTCTAAAACAGGTTCAGAGGTAATCTGTTCTAAAAAATTTAGCTGGGTAGTCTTTTATATTTTTAATTCTATCCTGTCAATGTTTCAACTTTGTTCACTAGAAGACGTTCTAAGCCAAAAAAAAAGTTACAAAAATTTCTTAATGCAAAATTTGGTTGAGAAATGTTACAAAAATTTCTATATGCAAAATTTGGTTGAGAAATGTCCAACGGATCTATGGCATGACATTTATGAGTCAGTGATCACAAAAGTTGAGCTTTGTGACTTTTGTGCACAAAAATAAAAAAAAAGAACCCTCTAACGGGAAAACGCTGTTTTTCAATGAAATTCATACCATGTTCTCGTCTCGAAAAATAAACAATATGTTCTTCTACAAACATTTGTCTCGTTGCCTACTTTAGGCATTATGAGCCAAACTTTGTTTAAGGTGCATCTTGAAAACTAACGCATATAAAAGAGAAGTTTTGAACGCAAATTATTGCTCTTACCAAGATATAACCACAATCCAAAAATTATTCTTAGTGTACTTCTGTTTAAGAAGATATGTCGATTTTCGCTTTTTGGAAAAAGCGAAATTGGGCAAAAAAGTATCTAAATTTCAATAAATATTGTTCAAACTTTAACGCTTTGCTACTAATAATTAATGTGTTCTTTCTGCCAAATTTCATAAAAATCAGTCAATTAGTTTAGAAGTTAAGACGATGTTCTTTAGAGGGATAAAATCTTGTGTGTTCTTGAACCGAAGTAAGGCCTTATTATTAAAGATAAAGCTTCAAGTTAACTTAGATTCCATTATCAAGAGTTCTTAGTCAACTTAAATTTATTTTTTAGATTTTTTAAAACTATCTTTTTTCAAAAATAATTATTTTTTGAAATTTTGATTTTGAAGCTTTCTTGCTTCCAAACCATGGACGGCACACGAAGAATTTCCTCGCAAAACTTAGTTTTCTATTGGAATATAATCATTTCTAAGTATAAAACACTCATTCGACGCTTTGTGGTAAATTTTATGACGGCTGCCCTGAGGCAGCCTTACCCTTAGAGGGTTCAACATTATTTTGAAGACTCTTTTGTATTGAAGAAAAAATAATAAAAAAATATTAAATATCAATAAAATTGTTTCATACAAACTACGAGTTTTATTTATTAAACACATGAAACTTTCATAATATTAAGCTAGAATTAATGAAAAAAAAATTCATATACTTTATGAAATTTTCATAGGTTCAGGCGAAGCCTTTTATTAAAATTTAGTTAATGCAACATTTCTTTGGTGTGACTTATTGAAATTTCATTAGAATTGGAGATTTTCATTTGGAGGTCATTCTTTGTTAATATTTATGTAGTTAATACTTTTAATACATACAAACAAATGTAATAACATATTCCATTAGCATTATTTTAATGTATGAGAATTCATTTTATACGATTTTCAAATAGTTAACAATTTTCAATAAATAAGAAAAATTTATAAATTCTTGTCATTGATTTTCAAAATCGATAAAAGTTAAACAAATTATTGCTTTTAAAGTTTATACAGTAGTAGTTTTAAAAAAGTTTAATTGATCAATATACGCACAGTTTTTGAAATGTGGGAACCATTATTTAGTAACAATCAAACATTAATATAATTAATTAATTTAACTCTTGCTTTAATTAATTAATTATTTATTTTTAATTTGGAAATATGGACACTTTCCTAAATATGATGAAAGCTTCATTGTTTTTCGTCCAATGTTACTGTTTCATAAATATTTATGAATTACAGCCGGCTCTGGCTCAATTTTGATCCCGAAATGTGTTAGTACTCCCGTAGACTAAACGATTTGTCCGATTTGACATATCTCTTTCAGTTCTCGAGATATTATCATAAAAAAATATTAATGACATTTTGCTATGACATGATGAGGAAGTTATAAACAATGTTACATAAATATTTATGAAAATTTCATCATATATTTTCGTCCACATTTTTCCCTGAGTGTAGGAATCTCAGGCTTTTTCATTTTGTTATTATGTTTCTTGGAATATGACCAAATTAAAAAATATGGTGCTTTATGGAATTGGGAATGTGGTAAAAAAAAATTTTGAACCAAAAGGGAAAACGTCTCCCCTTTACACTAATAGAAAAAATTAGTAAATTTCTTTGCCAAAACTACTAAAAATTAATTCAAAATGAAGTTGCTGAACAAATTGCTAAGTAAAGCATATTTATTTTGCCAAGTATTAATAAGAATAGCAAAAATAAATGTGCTGAATCTACAAAAACTAGTTATATTTGAGCTAAATTTTAGTAACAAATTAATCTACTGAAATCAGTAAAAACTATTTTTTGTAATATAAATTTAATTTAAAAAAATACATTAAAAATCAAAAAGTGAAATTTTAAATTTTTTTTAAGATATTTTTTATGCGAATTAAAGTCTACCCTTCTAAATTTTAAGTTAGAACCATATACTTTTGTTAGTATTTAACTAAATTTATGGTACAAACTACTAAAATTTAGCTAAAAATGACGTTGCAGAAAAACTGCTAAAATTAGCAGAATTTTTTTGCTAAATATTCGTAAGATAAGGCTAGCAAAAATAAATCTAATAAATCTACAAATATTTAGTTAAGTTCTAGTTAATTAAAAGTAAGAAATAGATGTGCTAAAATCAGTCAAAAAACATTGCTAAATATTAGTTGATAAAAAATCATAAATAAATGTGAATGTGAAAGTGAAGTAAAGTTTTTTTTTTCATTTTTTTAATGTGACTAAAAATCTTCCCTTCTAAAATCAGCAATCTACAATTTTTTAGTAAAAATTTCAGTTGATTTTAGCAAAATATACTGTCACTTGCATTCTACTAAATTAAAGGTAAATATATCAACTATTTTGTTGATATTACAGTTTTTATTTGCTGTTTTTAGTCTACAAATATTTAGTAAACGTTTTTTCTAATTTTAGCGGATTAAAAAGCTATTTTCAATTAACTAAAATTTAACTCGAATGTTATAATGTTAAATTTTGTACAGTTATTTGTAAAGTTTTGTAATTTTAGCAGTTTTTTCTGCAACGTCATTTTAACTAATGTTTAGTAGCTTTTTCTGCTATTTTTACAGGTTTCATTCTAAGCGTGTACCACTACTTGTTTTTTAAAATTTTATTGTTAATTTTCTACGATATTGAAAAATTCGAGGACTTTTTCACACGAATAGTTCATATTAGAAATGTCACGAGTATTCGGTATTTGGCATATTTGACATCTTTGGACTATTCGACCGAATAATAAAATTTTTCGCTCAAATGAAAATAGCTTAAAAGTCTACATTTTTTATCTTAAAAATTTTCACAAAATATTTTTCTTTAAATTGTCAAACACTGCTGTTTATATCGATTTCAGATGATTTTTCAAAATAAAAAAGTGTTATGGTCAGTTTTATTTCGTCAAACATGTTTTCTTAAATTAATTTTAAAGTAATTAAAGATAAAAAATAAATAAAAAAATTGTAATTTGTGTTGGCGTGTGGGTCGACTCCTTTCCCATAAATTTTATGAAAATTTATTATTTTGTCAAAAGTTGAACACAATTTTAATGTTTGCATTATTTTCGGAAAAATATCATTATTTTGTCAAAAGTTGAACACAATTTTAATGTTTGCATTACTTTCGGAAAAATATCACCTTCATTTAACTAGACTGTATTTATATTTACTTGCACTTAGAACAATATTTAACCCATAGTGGCCTGGTGACAAAAAACCCTTAAAACCTAATATGAATTATCGTTTCATGATTGCAAAGCTTTTAAATTGATGAAATAAAATTTCCATTTGATAAAAATAATTATTTTATGCAATTTGATTCACATAGGGTTAGTATTTCCAATTTTGATCAAAAAAGACCTACTAGGAACTTCCTAGTGGGTCTTAGTATGAAATACTTAATAAAAATAATTTTAATATTCATAAAATTAATAAATCATTCGGACACTGAATCGTTTCATAGCATTTATGAAAAAGTTTCATACACTTAGACAACTTTGTAGGTAAAAACCAATGCAAATGTAGTTAAAAACAAATGAAATTTCACTTAAAGTAAGGCAGACTTACAATTCAGTAAATTCAACTAACATTGTCATTTGTTTTTAATCTTCAAAAAAAAATGACTAACAATTGTAGTAAAATCGACCCACATGTTAGTAAAAAATAAACAAACATTTATTTTTTTTATTTTTTAAAATAACAAAAAACTACTGTAGAAAATGAATGTAAAATCATAAAACAGTCATTTGATGTGGTTTGTTTTTTAAATGAACTAAAAGGTTAGTAAAAAATTTAATTTGTTCTACAAATGACTGACATTAACATTAAAAATAAAGAAATTGTATTACAACCCAAACAACTACATATTTTTAAAGCAGAATTTCAATGAGTGTACAGTTCTAAAATGCACTGATAGAATTTTGTGCGTAGTATCAATAAATTTGTTCATTTCATTGATATGACAATGACGAAGTAAAAGACCAGGTACAAACAGCTGCACTGATAGAATTCTCTGCATGTTATTAATGAATTTTTGCATGAAAGCAATGAACTCGTATTTGGAAACATTTCATTATATTAATGCAAATTTTCATAAAATTTTATGAAAATTATTATCTTATTTATTAAAAGTTTTCAATGAAAAGTTTCATAAAAAACTAGATTCATAAAAAGTATGTAGCTTTTTGTTACTTTTAAGAAGTTTTTCATTCACTTTGTGAATAAGAATTTCATTAGTTTGCTGAAAATTTTCATTATTTTTCTTCCACTAAAATACTCTCTGTGGTGGAAAATATAGGTCATTAATTAATTGTTTTGCGAATATATTTTTCTATTTGGACCCAAACTTTTTACAAAAAGTCTTAGGAATTTGACTTAAATGAATTTTGAGGACATTTGTTTTGTAAAGAAGGTCATCGTACAATATTCGTTTACTTTCTTATAGTTAATTGCAGTTTTACTTCAACTCGCACGTATCTACTTCAACCATATCATACGAGGGCAGTCCAATAATTAGCCGACCTGACGTATAGATAGTAGTAGTATTAGTAGACAGTAGTTTCATAAAAATTACTTTGGTGAAAAGTGGCAATTTTATGAAACATATGTTTTAAGTTTCAAGGCGCCACGTTGTTTAGTATTTTTTTGGAGCCAACAAAAATAAACTATCACATGTATAAAATGTAAAAAATTTGTCTCCGTTATGTTATCCAATAATTTCATTTGAAAGGCATCAGTCCAACCAATATTAAAGCCGAGCTAGATTACGACTATAAAATATTGGCTGGCAGAGCTTAAACGAGGTCCTACTAGCTGCTAAGACGAATACCGCAGTAGTCAACCAATTGAGGTGTCCACGCTAGAAACGGTTATGAAAATCTACAAAATAGTATTGCATGATCGTCGGCTATACATCGCATATTGACCGAAAATTTGGAGATGAGGAAGCTGTGCGCAAGATGGGTGCTGCGTTTGCTTACATTAGAACAAAAACAGCGCGTGAAGATTTTTCAGTAGAGTGTTTGGCGATGTTTCATGGCAATAAAGCCTAGTTTTTGCGTCGATTAGTAACCATGGATGAGACATGGGTCCATCACTTCACACCTGAGACAAAGGAACAGTCAAATCAGTGGAATTAAAGGAGAGAATCGTGTCCAAAGAAGGCGAAGACAGTTACATCTGCAGGCAAGGTCATGGCGTCTGTTTTTTGTTAAGCAAGTAGAATATTGATTTTTATTGATTGTCTTCAAAAAGGAAAACCAATCAACGGCTAGTATTATGGCTATTAGGGGAAAAAATGCCGCGTTAGGTGAAAAAGAAAGCGTTTTTTCAACAAGACAATGCACCAGTTCACACAATCACTAATGCGATGGCCAAAATCAATTAATCAAAGTACGAGTTGCTTCATCATGCACCTTATTTGCCAGATTTTGCGCCCACGGATTATTTTCTAAATATTTGCCAACAATGAAGAGGTTGTGTCTGCTGTTGACAGCTATTGTAAGGAGCTAGACAGTTCTATAAACAGGGTATCGAAACTATTTTTATTTTTTTTTTTAAAGAGAAGCAACACTCCGAAAATTCTTCCTATTAATCAATGTGTTGCTTTCTTTGGAAAGGGGATAGTGGAGAGATGAAAGGTGGTGAAAGATGAAGGGCTTCAAACATGGCAACACTGTAATTGCGCGAGTAGATAAGTCTTAGAACAGTTGTTGCTCGCCACCTGATGTAGAGTTGGCGAATTTATTGAAGCTTTTTTTTTGTTTCATAGCCCTGATTCATTATTTTACTTCGGTGGGGTTAAGTGCTATGGGAACACCGAAGGTGGGCGCAGCAATACATATAAGTGATAGAAAACTCATACATATTATTTTTCTAAATTGAGTTGTCGTCACCGGGAATCCAACCCGGGACCATCTGTGTAACAGTCCAACGCGCTAACCATTACACCACAACGCCCTCCAAAGAAAAATTTTCCGAAATTAGTTGTGTTTTCTTTGTTAGGTCGGCTAATTTTGAGACCGCCCTCGCACATCCACATGAAATGTCATTATTTTTTAAATTTTCAATAACACATTGTAACGCAATGCATGTATGGATTTCTTGAGAAAAAAATACGTTAACAAAAAAACTACATACTCTATACACTAAACCTTTCAAGTACTTGACCCACATGTAGGTCGATCGCATAATCTGTATTTTTTTTATATACTTTAGACATTTTATGGAACACCTAATACGTGTTCAAAGGTACTCTCATACACTAAACTTACTCGTTCATATTTATTCTGGTTGAAACAAGATTGAGTTGAAAATATTATTTTGAATATGCATAATACGAAATGATTTACCTTCATAGTTTACGTATGACGACGTATGGTTATTGTGGTTAAAACGGTTAATGAACCCGGTTACAATTAGACTACTTTATTTGTGGTTAACATATTATGTTGTAGTATTTCAATATATCAAATCGACATAGAAATGAAAACTAACACTTTTTTGTGTAAACTGGCATGTTAGATGATTTGCGGAAACTAATTTCGCAAAAAATTATGAAATAAATAAATCAGAAATAACACCCACTTAAGTAGAGTGATTTCTGAACAGGTCAACAAAAAAGAATTCAATTCAAAATTATATAAGTCGTTTTTTTTTTTTTTGGTAGATGCTAATCTTAACTTTTTGACGTAAATGTCATATTTGTTCATTCAAGTGTTTTGCATAATAAAAACGACTTGTGGTCAAAAAGTTTCAACAAAGTTTCAATTTAATTCCAGTTGTACTTGTACTCAATACTCTTTAGACAACAAGAGATATTATTCTTAATATTACACTCATAGAAATAAACCTGTTAAAATAGCAAAAAAAAAAAAAATCTATTAAAAAATACACAGAAAAAACTAAAATCGAGTTTCAATTAAAATATTTGTTAATTCAATTAAAAGTTTAATTTAATTCGATTCTGTGTAGCAAGTATCAATTACAATAATTTGAACCTATTTAATTGATTTAGTTTCAATTTAAATTGTAATCATTTCTATTAGAAATTGAATTGAATATTGTTTTTAATTTCAAACAAATTCAGTAGAAACTTTTATAAAAAAAATTACAAATTAAAAAAAAAAAAATGACAAAAATTAAAGAAAAATCACCAAAATCCAATATATTCCATAAATTAAATAGCTAGCCTTATGTAAAATCGCTCGCTGAACTCGAATTGGGCACTAATTTTCCCGGAAAAGAGGAAAAACAACTATTTTTTATGTGTACCATATATGGTACACTATGCATTCTATACATATAACAAATACAATATATAAAATTTGATCCAAATACATTATAATTAGCTAAAATTAACTCCAATTTACTTACCAGTACTTGAATAATATATTTTATAAACTTTTTCTTCACTTTTGAAATGTTGTGCAAAAAGTGCATACTCCCACTTGGGCAGCTTACTGACAATTAAAACCAATTTTAAGTGAGCTAAAGCGGTATTTTTATGAAGAGTAATATTGTTTTGTACAATTTAAAAGTAACGGTATCACTATTTAATATAATTAGCGGGATTGTCGTAGGACTAAATGCTTGTACCATATATGGTACATTATGCATTTAAGGGTTAATTTTGACTATTTTTTTTAAAGTTTGGAATCTTTCATATTTTTGGTGATTTTTTTCAAATATTAGCCTTTGGTTAATTTAAATGATTTTTTTAAGTTTTGGGGATTTTTTTTTTCAATTTTAAAATTTTATTTTTTTGTTAGAATTTTTTTTTAAATTTTGTCGACTTTTTTTAATTTTTTAATATTTTGTTTTTAAATTTTGGCTTATAGGTTTAACTTTTCGAAACTTTTTTCTAATTTTATCGATTTTTTTAAATTGAAATTTTGATAATTTTTTTAAACTTTAGCAATCTTTTTTTAAACGCAAGAGTTTTTTTAAGTTTTAGATTTTTTTTTTTTAATTTTGGCTATTTTTGAACTATGATACTTTTTTCAATTTAGAGATTTTTTCAATTCTGATGATTTTTTTTTTTTTTTTAATTTTGGTAGATTTTTTATTTTCGCCATTCTTTATAATTTGTTGTCATTATAGGTTATAAAAACTGGAAATTCTGGGTGAACCAAATTAATTTTCAATTAAACATTTAATAGACATTACACAGTTAAACACTGACAAGTTTGCACTTACATTTCAATAGATTTTTGGTAGATCACGAATGTAAACTCCAAATTTTGATATTAGCTCTGCTTTTCAAAATATTCGCGAATTTTACTTTAGGCAAAAATCAAGTTTTTTCTTCAAAATTTTTTATTTTTTCTTATAACTGGACTTTCAGAACCATATCAAATTAGTGCGTTTGTGTGAATTATGTAGAAAATCTTTGCAATTTAGGTGCAAACTTTACTTATTTTTTTTGTTTTGTAAATATTATGAAACCCCTTCATCGAATTTGCAAATTTTAGCACATGATGTTAATTTATATTCCACTCAATTTATTTAATCAAAAAACTTTCAGAAAATTCAATCTGAAGTACAATAATTATAATTTTTTTTTTTTAAATTAATTTTGTATGAATTTACTATGGAGAAAATAAAAAGAACTACATTTTTGAACAGGCATCATTTAAAATCGTTATGTAAAAAAAACGCACTTCACTTACACCTTCTTGTGTTTAATTTCTGGAAGTACTAAAACTTGATTTTTCCGAAGAACATGCAATTTTTCTCACGGTTATATCTCGGAAACCAATTAGAATTTTGTTTTTCTGTCTTTTGCACAAGTGTATCTATAGACTAGAAAAAAAAAATTTTTAAAACAAACTAACCCGAAAAAAACTGCATCTAGTGCCTCAAAATTGCTAATTCAGTAAAAAAATCAAAAGTCAAAAACAAAATTAAACAACTGCAACTGCAGTCAAAATAACTACAAACCCATTACTAAGGGAATGTTCCCTAATGTGGAACTACAGCTGGTATTTGGGCTATATATAAAAAAATAAGAGAAATATACCAAATTCAAAAACATTAGCCTATAGGCCAACTCCTTGGGCACTTTTCGGCTATAGATAATTTTCTTGTGGCAATTAATTTAAAAAGAGTTATACAATTTACTGAATAAAGATATTTAGGTGATTTAAAAATCCTAAAATAAGTCAACATCTTGAATACAAACGTGAAAAAGAAGTTGTTGAAAATTTTTATCCATAGTTGTCAAATAATTATTTGAAAAAAAATTCATTGATAAAACTTTTTTAAAAAATTATTTAAAAATATAAAAACGGCCAATCTTTTATATATTTGATTTCTTTGTTGACAAAATTAGTTCATCGATTGTATATAATTTTTGAAAATCTGACCTATCGGAAGATGAATTTTTCAAGTAAGCAAAGTCTAAGATATTCTAAAATGTATTCCATTTTCACTCAAAACATAAATAATGGATGGTTTTTATTAAAATAATACTAAAATTATAAAAATTATCAGGATTGCCATATGGCAAATAATTTTTAATAAAGATTTGTTTAGCCGATAATTCTTAACGCGTATTTAAGAATGTGAAAGTGAAGAAACGACACTGACAAAGTGAATCGCGTATTGTCGAATCGACATAATTATCATCGAAATGATCGAAAAAACATGCAAAATTTTCGAGAGTCTACACTATGACCTGGAAGTTACTTAAATTATATGAATTCAGTATTGCCAAGTATTCCAAATTCTAACATATCCAGAGAAAAATTTTTATTGTAAATTTTTTTATTTAAGATTAAGATTTGTCGGTGTGTCCTGTATTAATTTATATATATATATATATATATATATATATATATATATATATATATATATATATATATATATATGTATGCACAGCGCATACTTTAGGGACACGCCCAAAATTGTCGCCGGAATATACGGTGTATGGAAAAAATTGTCCTCATCTAATACGCTAGATGTATGAAAAGGCGCGAAAACTTTGGGGACAGTCCCCAAAGTAAGCAAATGTCCCTAAACTATGCGGGGGAATGTATATATATATGTATGCACAGCGCATACTCTAGAGACATTAATTCGTTCCCCGCATAGTTTAGGGACATTTGCTTACTTTGGGGACTGTCCCCAAAGTTTTCGCGCCTTTTCATACATCTAGCGTATTAGATGAGGACAATTATTTCTATACACCGCATATTTCTTGGACAATTTTGGGCTTGTCCCTAAAGTATGCGCTGTGCATACATATATATATATATATATATATATATGTATGCACAGCGCATACTTTAGGGATACGGCCAAAATTGTCCCCGAAATATGCGGTGTATCAAACCAACTGTCTTCATATTATACGCTAGATGTATGAAAAGGCGCGAAAACTTTGCGGACAGTCCCCAAAGTAAGCAAATGTCCCTAAACTATACGGGGGAACTAATAAATGTCCCAACAGTATGCGCTGTGCATAGACACATAATCAGTCATAATTATTATTCCCTCTTACTAAAATTTACTAAATACTAGTACATTTGGTAGAAAACGTAATACTAGGCAACACTGTTTTTCATTTTGACGTCTAACTTGTCGCAAGTACCAAAAATTCACTGCCTTAAAAATTTCGTTGTAAGTCGCAATTGACAAAAATGTAATTGTATTAGTAAAAAAGTTTGAGTGTATTGAGTTTTTCAAACTTATAATTGCATGTGGCAACGGCGGGTAAGAAAAACTGAGTGACTCACCAAGGTAACAAAATTATTTAGTAATTTTTTTACAGTTTTTGCCAAAAATAACATTAAATATGAAAAACTAAAAATGGCTAAACATTTTTTAAAAATGGCTGCAAAAATAGCTAATGGCTAAATGTAGTTCTTTCCAGCTAAGCGTGTTCAAAAGTGGCTAAATTTAGCCCGAAAATGAATTAATTGACAACATTGGTAATAACTATTTGAGCTAAATTTTAGTTAATTGGAAGTTGCAAATTATTCTGCTAAATCACAATAACAATCAGAAAGAAATATGACATTTTTAAACTTTTTTTTTAGATTTTATTTTTATGCGATTTTTTGTAGATATTCGAGTTTGCTGGTTTTTGTCTACAAACATTTAGCAAAAGTTTTCGTTGGTTTAAGCAGAGCATATATTTAAAATTAACAACAATTAAACTCAACTAAAATGTTGTACATTTAACAGTTTTATTTTTGCTATTATTTTCCTACTAACATTTAGTAAAAAATTCTTTTAATTTTAGCAGTATTTTTTGCAATATAATTTCAACTATATCAATAAAATCATCAAAAATAAAAAAAAAATTTAATAAAATCATCAAAAATAATTTTTTCCATTTTACAAAACCTTTAACATTATCATGTTTTTTTTTGTTAAAGAAATATCGATATTTTATCTAAGATTTTTTTTTATCAAAACTTTTAAATTTTTCTTAAAATATAAACGTCTTTTAAGATTTTTATAAACTTAAAAATGTTTACTAAAGTTTTATGTTATTTTTCGATTTTTTTTTTTTTTTGTTTATAAAGTTTTTTGATTAATGATTGTTCAAGTTTTTTATAAAAATATTGCAAAATTTTTAAATAACAAAAAAAAAAATGAACAACATGACAGCTTAAGCTCACCGACAAGCTTCTTTATTTGACAGTTTATGGTGGTTTTTAACCAAAAATCTAAAATAAAATACAAAATCATATATTGCCAAAAGAAAAACATCAAATATTTATAGCCTCAAGACAAAATTTTATTAGATTTGGGTTTTTTTTTTCTTTTTTGCTTTAATACGGGATTAAAATTCTTTATGTTTTGTTGGCTAAAATCTAAGACAAATTGAAAACTAAATCAAATTAATTGTTTCGGATTAAATTTAAAAAATATGGCCCATAAACTACAAAACTAACAAACCTGACTATGTGATATAATACGAAAAAAATATATTTTTAAACTCACATCTAAAATTGATTTCGTTAGTTATAGCTAATCAACATCGATAAATCAACAATTTCTTCATAAAATTGTAGGTATTCTTCAAACATTAAATTTCATAAAAATAACCCTCCAAACTCTTTAAAATATTGAACAAACAATATAAAATTCAAGGAATTTTGCATATGACGACCACCAATACAATGAAAAAAGGTGTGTTTAGTTTGTTATAGACCATCACTGATGCCAACTTTGTTGAAATAAAACTCGCAGTTTGGTCCTTAAAAAAGCGCTAGATGATAAATTTGATCAAAATTTGTACTTTTTGAACTAACTTTTGCTACGATGTACACTTAAAAATAAAATTAGTGAAGTCAGCAAATAATTTTGCTGAGTCAGCAAAATTTTAGTCAGGAGGGTGCTTGCAAAAAAATTGCTAATGTCAGCAAAATCTTTTGCTGAAAATTAGCGACCAGACTTTTAGCAACAAAATTAGTAGATTTAGCAAAAGTTTTGCAAAAACTTAATTGATTATAAATTAAAAAAAATCCATGCCAAAATTTAATAAAGTTATTGCTAAATATTAGTAGACTGAAAAAAAACTCCAAAAATTTGTAGTAAACTTATACATTAGTTAATTTATTTGCTGAACATCTTAACATTTTTTTTTTGTTATACTTTTAAAAATAATTTAAAATACGTTACAAAATAAAAAAAAAGTTCATAATCACACATTGACGGCAGGAATTTATTTAATATCTAAAATATATAAAAATAATTATATATATAACATAAACAAACTATCTTTCAACTACTTAAATCAATGGTAATCTAAGTGATAGCATCTTTCTAGAAACGAAACAAAACGAAATAACAAAATATGAAATGTACAACCCTTTTTTTTCAATAATAAAAAGAAAACGTACAAAATTACGTAAAATGTCCTTGTCTTTCGATTTAGTCTGTCTACCTGAACGTATATTTGTTTGCAATTATACCACACTACATTATTTATAATCATTTAGTTTACAAATTCACATCTAATCTTTATTAAATTTAAATATTTTATTTTGTCTTTAATTTAATTAATAGACAATTACTTTGACAAGCCGGTGACAACACAAAATTTAGTTTTTTTTTTATCCACAGTTAATATGTATACAATACACAAGTTGTTGGCGTCCTGTTGTTTTAATTATGAAAACCAGATACAAAAATCTTCCATGGTTGATTTTTTTATATGTCTTACAAGAGTTGTACTTTTTCGTATCATTTTCATCGTCTCTACTACCTCTCGACATGCCGCTACATCTACTTCATTCTGCGTATATCTTTCAATCTGGTTGTCGTCACTTTTAATGTGCTTTTCAGGACATTTTTTTTAGCAAAATAAATTGGTAAAACATTAGTAAAACATTCGTTCAAAACAGTTAGCTGAAAACATAATTTCAGCAAAAAATTGTTGAAAAATAGTACACTTGATTTACAAGACGATTTTTTTGGCTGTAGTTAAAAAGCGCTAAAAGGCACTATTTTTTGAGAAAAATAAATAAATTTTTAAATTTTTATTGCTTCGAAAATGTTCCATTTATAAATTTTTTTTATTTAAAACATAAAATCACTTTTGAGAACAATTTTTAAATATTTTGTATGTAAATTTGTAAAACGATATATATATAAAAATATCTGTTTTTCGTTTAAAAACGTTCAAGATAGTAGAACTTGTTCCAATATTAAACGTTTGACCGAAAAAATGCTAAAAGCGCCAACGAAAAAACCGGAAAGCGCTAATCCAACGTCTATTTTTTTTTTTTTGAAGAAGCCCTAACAGAAAATAATACGAATTTTAGGTAGTATAAAAGTGCTAAATCTATCGCGAAAAGCGCTAAAATAGCATCGTGTGGTTGATTTTATTTCATCTGCTGTTAGCCATATTTTATTTATGGCTCAAACAAAAATGTGTTAAAAATTAATTCACTTAATTAACTTCATTATAAAACAACAAAAAACGTCTTTGCTTACGGGTGGCTATTTTAGTTTAATCATCAAGGATCATACATATTTTATTAATGTATTTTGATTTGATTATTTCTTTTTTGTATGAAAATGGGTGTGGTTTTGAGATAAAATTTAAATTTTATAAATTGTAATTAAATATGTAAATGTAAAAATGTCTTAAAAATATTTGTTAATTTTGAAAGAAGCTTCATTCATTAAGATATTTATGTTATTTTTTTATGTGTCATTGAAATTTATGCTGTAATTTATATAAAAAAAACTGATAAGATATGAAAATACTTAAAATATATTATTTTCCCAGTAAAATAGTAACACAACTTACAGAACAACTTATTTATTTCTGTTCTACAATCGATTCTTTTTGTATGGAGTTTGTCCTATTTACAACAGGTTCTTTGCGTCCAAATAAGAACAGGTTGCTTTAGAACGGGTTCTAGAAACGGCTATATAACTGGTTCTGGGACAGTGAAGTCTTACATTTTGACTCCCAGGAACCTGCTCTGTAACCGGTTATATGCAACGAATGGCATAAAAGCTGTTCTGGAATATATTCTGAGGTAACCAGTAGTAAAAAATGTTGCTGGGTAGTTTACATATTCCAGCAAAAAATTGAAAACAGTAAAAATTATTACTACTTATACTAGTTATTATACTTTAAAGAAAATATTACAAGGACCTTAAGGAATCTTGATCTTATATAATCAAGATTTCAATAAAATTTGATAGAGGTGACAAAGGAAATAACCCAGCAAAGCATTCTGTTTACTTGGAAGCAGTTTTGTTAGTGAAGCAGGTTTGTTAGTGCATCATCACACTAATAAAAAAAAATTAGTAAAATGTTTGACAAAACTACTAAAATTTAGTTAATTTGATAAAATTAGATATTTTGTTATCCCTGATTATTTGTAGGAAAATAATAGCAAAAATAAACATGTTCAATATACCAATATTTAGTTATATTTGAGCTAAATTTCAGTTAATTGAAAGTATAAAAAAAAAAAATATCTTAAGAAAATGTGAAATTTTTAGTTATTTTTTTAGATATTTTTTAATGTCTAAAATCAGCAATCTACAATTTTTTAACAAAAATTTCTGTTGATTTTAGCAAAATATACTGTTATTTGCATTTCACTAAATTTAAGGTAGGCATAGCAAAAATTTTGTTAATATTACAGTTTTCAGTTGCTATTTTTAGTCTACAAATATTTAGTAAAAGCTTTTGCAGATTTAAGCAGAGTAAATTGTTATTTTCAATTAACTAAAATTCAACTAAAATTTTGTAAAGTCAACAGTTTTATTTTTACTGTTCTTACATTATTAAGATTTAGCAAAAAAATGCAAATTTTAGCAGTTTTTTTTCTGCTACATAATTTTTACATACGTATATTTTAACAGCGTTTTTGACCCAATTTAAAACTATGGTTGGGACCAAAGGAATTTCGCTCACTCTGTATTAAAAAAATTACTAAAAATTATAAAAAGTAACAAATAAAAAATTTCTAAAATATGACAAAATTTTGCCAAAAAAGTTAATATTAAAAAAATTTACCAACATGTAAAAACAAACGTTGAAAATTCTGGAGGCTCTAGCTTAAGCTACAGTTACGGACTTAAGTATAGGCACAGGCGTAATTTTAAAAGAAACTGCTGTTTTATTTATATATGGAAACACGAAATATTTATTTTATGAATTAATTATAGGTATAAAAATTATACATTAAAATAATAACCATGAAAATCAAATATATTTTCTTTGCAAAAAAAGTTATTTAAATAATACATTAAAAAATTCATTATATTACTGGACAAAAGTATTCGCACAACTATTTATACAATAATAAAAACTACTTTGTACATTTATCTAATATTTAGTTGGCAGTCCATTTTGCTTAATAACGGCCTTAAGCCTATGTGGCATGGAGTGGACTAACTGTTCAGTAATATGTTCGCCTATGTTATACCATTCTTCCACTAAAACTGTTTTCAGCTCAGTTCTATTTAAAATTGCGCGTCTTCTGGTTCTTCGCTCCAATTCCTCCCACAAATGCGCAATGTGGTTTAAGTCTGGGGACTGCGGGGGTGTGGCAAAACACGAGCCGTATTAAATTCAAGCCACATTTTTACGTCATGGGCTGTGTGTTTCTGGTCGTTGTCTTGCTGGAATTTAAAATCTTCAGGTAAGTTTAGCTTTTCTGCACTTTTTTTTGACATTTTCCTTTAGAATGTTAAGGTAAACTGTCTTGTCCATTATCCCCTCAATAAATACGAGCTCTTCCACACCCGCTGAAGACATACAGCCCCATACCAAAACACCTCCACCACCATACTTTACTGTTGGTAAAAGATTTTTTGCTTCATATGCAGTGTTACGCTTTCGACAAACCCTAGCGTGTCCATCAGATCGGAAAATATTAAATTTACTTTCGTCTGTAAATAGTTCCTGATCCCAGAAATCGCAATGCCTGTTTTGAAATTGTTTGGCATATTCCACTCCCTTTTTTTTTTGATTAACAGTAGATATCCAAGGTTTGCGTCTAGCCACATGTGAGTTATACCCAGCTCTCCGTTCTCCGAACTGTTTTTGGGTGTACATCTTTGGCAAAATCTTGTTTTATCTCTGCGGTATACTGAGAAGATGTTATTTTTGGATCAACTCTTACTTTTCGTACGATTTGAACACGTTCTCTCTCAGTTAATTTGCGAGGACGACCACACCGACTTACATTTTCAAAGTTTGTTTCGCCTTTGAACCGATTTACAGTTCTCCGTATGGTAAAACGGCTGCGGTTCATCAATTCTCCGATCTCAGCAAACGATTTAATTATTATTTATTTTGCGCTGAGATTCAGTCGTTTCACTTTGTTTAGGACACATTTTAAAAATATTATAAACGAATTAAATTTTTGCAACTTTTCAATTACTTAAATCAATAAAAAATTAATAACGGAATATAACAGCATGTGTCAAATGTAAAATTGTTGCCAGAGATAGATGCCTCAAAAAGTGTGCCTGTACTTAAGTCCATCACTGTAGATAAATATTTTCTAAATCTTTGGGTTCAGATGAGATCTTTAGCCAGATTGAAATACATGTATCAACCTAGCTAATATATTTAATTTGCTTTAAATTTAAAAAATAGTTTAAATTTGAAAAATGCTAATAAATTAAAAAAATTTCCAACACTACAAAAATTGTAGGAAAAATAATAAAACTGCCGCAATTAGAAAAAATCGGCAAAAAATTTAAAAAATCGCGATAAAATAATGCAACAAATCCGCCGGAATTGAAAAAATTAAAAATTCTTGATAAAAGATCAAAAAATTATTATTTTTTTTGTTAATTTTTTTTAAATTGAAAAGTAAAATGTTTAAAAAATTTGTCAAAATTGCAAATTAAACAAACAAATTTTATAATTTTTTTTCTTTCTATAGAGCATAAGTATAAATAGAAATAAAGTTGTGTCACAAAAATAAATTACAGAGCTTTAAAAAATGCCAAATTTCGTTTAACATTTGACTAACAATAAGTTATTGAAAACAAATCTTTTATAATTCACAATTTTATGAAATAAATTAAGAAAATTTGGAATCATTCAAATTTAGCTTTTCGAGAATTAAGTTTAGATTTCATTCCGAAAGAATGAAGTAATGTTGAGTAAAATTTTTGTCTTAAAATGTGAATTAATTTTGTGTACCCTTTGATATAAAAGTACTTAACACAGTTTTTACCAACGTGACTGAAAAGACACATCAGTTTTTAACAGCCCATAACTTTTAATATTATGGCGTTATAATGACGCAATAAAGTCGTATGAAATATTGACGTCTTGACTACAAACATGGTTTAAAATATTTTAATAATTGTCATACCAGGGTTGCCATATATTGATCTGAAAAAAAAAATATTTTTGATTTTTTTAAAGCACTTTTTGCAAAAAATATTAAAAAATATAAGGTAGACCGGCGTAATAAAAGTGATTTGCTGGTTTCGATAAAGATATATAAAAAATATTTTGAAATAAAAACATTGTTCGTTCATCATGCATTTCAAAAAAAAAAAAAATCACTTTTTGAATCAAGATTTTTCCGTTATTGTAAAAAAGGAAATGTGCAAAATATAAATTTGAGCTTACAAATAAGTCTGTACAAAAAACAAAAAAGTTACTAAAAATTAGTTAAAAATAAAATTGCAGGAAAACGCAGTAAAATTAGCAGACTTTTTGCTAAATGTTAGTAAAAAAAAAACAATAAGAACTGAAAAATCTACTGAATTTTAGTTAAATTTGTAGTTGTTTGCACTAAGCGCCATCTATTCGTGAAGATTTTTATTATAAATAATAAGACACCTAAAATACAGCTCTGTATTTATAAGGCAAATAAAATACAGAGTTGTATCTGTCTTGATTATTTCCTTTCTTACTTTTGTATATACATCCGAATGCCATATGCCAAAGACGCGTAATCTAAAAAAATGAAAATATTAGGAAAATAATTAAAAGTTTAATTAAATAGGCACTGATTTTTCCAATTTTTTCACTGATTTTTCCAATATTTTATTATTTTTTTTTTAAGATTATAAATTACACTGCGCAACAAGAAATTGTATCCCGAATGAAACCAACGGAAAATGAAAGTAGGCTATCTGTGGACAAAAATCCCCAAAGGGTTTTGAAAACTTAGCTCTAGTTTTTATTTTAATGTCTTTTGAAGTTTGGCTCTTTTTGACAGTTTTTTCTATTAGGGGGAAAAATTAAAAATTTTAAAAGTTTTTTTATTCACACAAACAAATTTTATTACGAGTTGTCTTATTAGATGAGATGTTAAAACAATCAAGAAATTTGTTTTCTAAATTTAGCAGAAAAGATGAGTTGATACTGAAAAATTTGTATTTTTTGGTTTGATGTTTCTAATGCTTTTGTATTTTTTTTATTTTATTTTTAGAAAACAACTCTTCAAAATTATGTTCATATATGGGCTTATATACGATCATAAATGGGTATATCTGATTATATGTAACCATATACAGTTCAGTATGTGGCCATAAATGGTATCTGCCCAAATATGTTCGGATTCGAAATTTAGGGGTATATGTTCGAATATGATTATATATGTATATGTTCAAATATGCTCATATTCTCTCATGCATACATACTCATATTCGATCATATATGGTCATATATGAGCCTATATATGGTTTTGTATTGAATTGTATATGACATATGATAGCCTATATATGTACCAGGGTTGTCACTCAAATAAAAATTTTTCGAATAATCCAACGACCAAAAAGAAAATTCGAACGGACATCTTAAACAACATAATTTTCGAATAAGGAATAGTACGAATAAATTTTGACGATTAATCGAATAAAACGAATAATAAAAAAAATACTTCTTTAAATAAAACTGTTTCCAAAATTGATCAATTTTGGGAAAATTTTTATAAAAAATGGAAATGGACAAAATAAAATCAAAATAATTATTAATCGTTCTCCAAGATATGGACTCTTTAATGATGGGTAAACATATATGATTTGACTTTCAAGCAAACAATATAAACGAACTCACAGATAAAGTTTAAACTATACAAAACTAAAAAATTTAAATAATAGTTTGATTTTATTCGATCAAAATAAAAACCGAAATAAATAACAACCCTAATATGCACTTATATCATCGCGTTTTCAACTGGGGTTCTTTACTTTATTGCAATATATTATATAAAAAATCGAGAAATTTGCCTGAAAAAAGTCCAACTTCAAAAGGACATAAGTTTGTTGCATAGTGTTATTTTATAAACACAAAAACTACTTATTATAGTCCTTCAGTTCAGAAAAAAATCTTTAAATTTTTTTTTAAAAAACTCTTGAATATTTTTTGTAGTTTAATTTTTTATTAGTTTGTAATAACAACATTTGCATAAATGTTTCTAAATATTTTTCTAATAGTACGTGTTCACTTTACTTCTCTATTTTATACTGATACAATATAAAAAATACGCTAATACGCAAAGCAAACATCGCATTACAATGACCTCTCCTGTTTTTGATTATCAAAATAAAATTTTAGACTTTTGTAAGTTTTGGAAAAAATGGCTAAAAATGCAAAAAATTTTAAAAAAAAATCTTAAAAACAGTGCGAAACCAATAGTCAAAATTTGTTGAAATTTTTTTTTATAAAAATTATACTTCCTAACCATGGATGGTAACCGATTCGATGCGGTTATCGGTAAGGGTAACACTATTATCCTTTATATCGGTAGCGGTATTTTAGGGGTAACGATATTTTAGTTGTTCCGGTAACGGTTTTTTATCGTCAACGGTATATTACTTATTTCGGTATCAGTATTTTAGCGGTAACGTTATTTCATTAACGGTTTCATAACGGGTTTTCAGTGATTTCGGTAATGGTATTTTAAGAATAACGTTGTTTAAGTTATTCAGGTAATGACAATACATATCGATAATTGTAACCCCATTATTAGTGTCCGACCGAACAGTTCGGCCAAAAAACTATATTTTGTCGGTTTTTTGATATCTGGAGGCAATGATGACAAATTTTGGTATTGGAAACATGTTTGTTGAGCCGAATTAATTCGATTTTGTGTATAAAATTTAAGAAAAAAGCCGAAGTTTAGCTATAAAGTTAAAAGTTCGGCCGCCGAACTATTTTCGATTTTGCCGAACTTTCTGAGGCCGAACAGTGAATTCATTGCTTAACTACAGACGTTTCTTCAAATTTGGCACTCAAAATAGCATCTAATCAGTCCAATAAACATTTTTCCATCCTCCAAATTTGTCCATAATGCTTTAAAATACCGAATACAGACCAAATGCATTTTCTGGCCAAACTGTTCGGTCGGACACTACCCATTATGCCCGAATTCTAATGACTAGCAAGTTTATGATCAAACTTTGGGAAAATATATATATATTTACAGCGATTATTTTTTCTAAAATTCCCAGATTATTTAGGTAACGGTATTTTCGCGATAACGGCATTTCAGTTATTTTGGTAATGGTATTTTAAAGATATTGTTATTTTAGTTATATCGGTAATGGTATTTTATTTTAGGTAAATGATTGTAAATTGAAAGGGTTTTGAATCGGGATCGGTATTTTAACGGTATTCATAACTCATTAAAATTAGATTTTTCAACAAATATTAACCCTTTAAGTGTGTACAAAGCGTCAAAGATTAAATTTTAATTAATTATGCCGCCGCTAGGAGGTGCAATTAGACTATACAATTTACTGAAAATGCTAACTGGCAAAACAAACCATCTTCCTACCAAGTTTTGTAAAAAAAAAAATTAGCACGGAATCTATGCTAGGCAAAAAATCTGTTTATGCAACATATTAATAAAAATATTTTGACGTATAAAATGAATGATGCCAAAAATATAAAATTAATTTCAAAATATCTGTATTAATATATAATAAACCAATTTAAACGCCATTTTTTATGCAATTATTAAAAATTTTCAATAAAAAACGACGAGTTTTTTTCAATTAATTTTACAATGGGAACCAACGACTCTATTTAACTTTTTGTTTAATTTTTTATTTTTATTTTTTGGTTATAACCCTCTAACCGGCAAAACCGCCTGCAGGCAGGGTATTTTAAATTGGCAATATGTGCACCAGATGAGTGTTTTATAATACGAATTTACGGTCTGTTTTTACAATACGTGTATAATTTCAGACGAACGTGTGGCACCCGAACGAATACGTAAGGAAATGAGTTTTTATAATTCGTTCGCCTGACTTACGTTTGAGTACGTTAAGCCTTATGTTATATCAAACAGTAGAGATTGCCATGACATTGCTTTTCGGTTTTTGTTAGTTTATTTCATATACAAATAACTCATTTTTCGTTGCTAGATGGCAACCCAACACTATAATTGAAATATAAACAAAAACAGCTGATTTTTTTCTTAAAAAAAAAATGAATTTATTTTGTTTAGAAATTAATTTATTTTGTTTTAAAAGTGGAGATAAAAATATAATTTGTATAAAAAAACAAAAATATTTACAACTAAAAATGTAGATAAATATAAATGAAAATAAAAATAAAAATCATTATTCTTTTTTGTATTACAATTTTTTGTTAAAAAGTATTACAGTGAAACCCGGTTAAGATGGACTCCGAGGGACCAAAAAATTAGTTCGTCTTAAGCGAGGTTCGTATTAAGCGGGTATTTTTAACGACTAAAAATATGTATTTATTAAAACAAAAACAAGATTTTTACATAAATAAAAAGTAAAATTAGCATTTCATGCATTCACAATTAAAAATTTAATTAAAATTCTTCAATTAAAATTCTTCATTTAAAACAAAAAAATATGTTATTTTTTCTGAATGACTGAATTAACGATTTCATTCGTTATAAATTTTTCTATTGCCAAAATATGATTGTCAGCTTCTTCGGCACACGATTTTGTTTGAATATATTACTTGACAAATTTTCAACATCGGCAGGATTAACAATTTCCAATATTTCTTCATTAAAACATTAGCATCTATATCTAGAAAGTCATCCACGGATATGAAATTCATATTATTTCTATCCCATTAAACGGATAAAGAGTGTACTAAACATGGTAATTTGTATGAAAACGAGTTTTTGGGACTGCTTAAAACAGTTCGTAATAACCGAGGGTTCGTATTAACCGAGTTCGTATTATAAGATGTATTTTATATGAATATTTTTGCCAAAACGTCGGGACTTTTAAATTAGTTCGTATTAACTGAGGGTTTGTCTTAACCGAGTTTTACTGTATTTTTTTTTTTTAATATTAAATTGTGTTGCCTTTTTTCTTTGACGAATACTTTTTTGTGAACGTCTGTTTTTGACGTTTGTGACGTTTCAAATCGCATTGTGGAAACCAAAAAAAGAGACGAAAACGACAACTCTTACGTTTTCACTCAATTCAAAGTGACATTTGCATTACAAAACCCCAAAATGAATTTCTTCACTCATTTACACGAATTTTTTGAGTGACACGTCTTACAAAAACAGACCGTTAAGCTATTTCGATAGAAAACAAAATTCAACATATATGCATCCATTTATGAATATATATCAACTCATTCATGCTTATATATGAAGTGATTCGAGGTCATACATGTCCATATTCCACCATATAGGGTTCATATATGTTCATAAGAATTCATATGTGATCATATATATAATAATTGCCTAAATTTTCGTTAATGTACACCATTTGACCATATATGAAAATGTATAGACATTATATGATTATATATGTAAATATTACATTAATTTTCGTTAATGCACACAGATAAACATACACTGAACCAAAAGTCGTAAGTGAAATAAAGGGGGGACATTACATTCGCGGCAGAGAAAACAACACTTTTTTAAAAAATTCATAACTCAGTCAAAAACAAACATTTTTCCAAAATTACAAATTACAAGAAAAAAAAATTCAAAAAAAAATATATTTTTCGCTCCAACATGGTTTTATAGAGCTCCAAACTGGCGGCAGAGAAAAAAACGGGGCCTCGTGGTTTCAGCGCTGGGAGTCGCAAAAATTGTCCGATCTGGAAAAAAAATTACTTTTTTAAATCTTAACAAAATTGGTATCGTATGACACGAGCTTTTTTTTCAATTTTTGGTGATGTTCCAAATTTAAAAGTGTGTTTTTTCGAAAAAAAAATATGGACTTTAAAAATTCATAAAAAATCGAAAAAAAATTGAAAAAAGCTCGTGTCATACGATAGCGAATCAAGTTTAAAAAAATACAAAAAAAAAAAAAAAAATCGTCACAAAAATGAACTCGCTAGTGGCGCAACCAGTACGAAAAACATGGTTTCGAGATAAACGCGTTCAAAGTTTGTGAACAAAGAAATAAAAGGTTACCTTCAATCTGCCATGCCTGCTTCGTACTGTATGCCTTCGTTATCTTGTGTTGTGCTGTTTCTTACAGTTTTTTGCAATCGTTTAGCAATTCGGGCTTCTTTTGAAGCTTCATATGCCTTCACTCTGGCGCATTTCAAACGATTTGCATCATTAGCGCGAAAATTAAAAATGCGCTCTCACTAATCCGGCTCTAACTTTTGAACCCGTAGAAATTTTTCCATGAAATTTTTTTTTTTAGAATCTTAAGAATATTTACTAAAACACATAATTATAAAAAAAAAAATTGATTTCAAAAAACTGCCAATGTCCCCCCTTAACATACAATTGTTGTTAACTTTTGACAAATTTTATTGTTAAAACAACAATTATTTTATCAAATTGATGTTCATTTTTGTAAAACTATCAACATTTTATCGCTTTACGAAGCATTTGTCGTTTTGACAAATGTTTGATATTTAAATAACAAAATTCGATTTGTTAATTCCACAAAAATTTATAAAAAGCCAGCGAATTTGGCGTGCTTTTAGTCTTGTGGCGTGTGAGATCCATTTGTAAAAGTTGGAAAAATTAATAAATTAACGTGACATGGTTTTTTACAAAAGAATTGTGAATTATAGTGGATAGTTAAGTGTGTCTTTATAAATTACTTTTAAATAAATTAATGTAATTTCATACTGTTTTATGTAAATCGTAATGTAATCTTTTATTACTGTCATTAGTTTATTTATTTTTTTTATAAGTGATAATTTGTAATAGTGAAGAAAACTTGTTATATAAATATAAAAAATGTAATGTTTTATTTGCTTTAAAAATTGTGGTTTGGGTACGTACTACTTTATAATTTTTATGTTTATTATTTTTATATTTTTTATCAAATTATTATTTTTTTAATATACTAACTAAAGGGGTATATTATTAAAAATTTAAATTTATAAATATAAAAGAAATATAAAATTAAGAATTAATAATAAATCCACTAAATACTAATAGATTAAATAAATCGCATTGTTAAATTGAATAAAGCGCATTGTTAAAACAACAAAATAATTATTCAATTTGATTAAATAAATTTGTTAAAATAATAGAAAATGTTAATACAAATAACAATCAACAAATAGTTAAACGTCAAAAAATACATACATTTACTAAATAATTTGTTAAAATTACGGACAGGTTTTGTTGGTTGTATAGTGGTCACCCCCATTCATCAATTTAACATGGTATTTAGTTGATTTCACCGATGTTTTTGGTTCAGTGTATATGATTCTAAGAATGGTTTATGAACACATATGAAACATGTATGGATACATGTGGACATGTATGAAGCACGTGTGTTTATGTATGTATCCATATATGTCGATTTTTAACAGCGAATTAATTTGGTACTGTTTGGAATCGAGAAAGCTTTAAAGTTAAAATTTCGTAAAATTTCAATAAATAAATGTTTCGAAATAAACACAATTTTCAAAAATCTTAAAAACATATTTATGTTGACTACAAACACATCAGAAACACTAAACACAAAGTAAAATTGAAGATTAAACTTAAAATAGCTCCAATTTTGGTTCAAGGACATACAGGACATCTCCTTAACTTGAAAACGTATGCAAGGATTTTTATGAAATTTCGCAGAAAGTTTATATTAAGTAGTATTAGCAAAGCCTTTAAGTTTAATTAATATATGTTAAAGTTTAGTTGCGTTTCCGCTCAATTTCACGTTTTTTGAAAAACGAAAATCGCCACATCTTAAGTAAAAGCACAAAATGGGTAATTTTTGAAATGTAGTTATATATTGGTAAGAGGAATCATTTCTGCCCAAAACTTATTCATTTTTATGGATTAGTTTTTGAGATTCGCTCTAAAACTATTTCCACACTGAACTCCAAAATACGTATTTTTGTTTTCTTCGAGTTTTCGACTGTCAAATTTCATACAAATTTAAAATCGAAAACTTGAAAAAACGAAAATACGTATTTTGAGGTTCTATATGAACGTAAGCTATTTTGACCCATATCACCTTAAATAGGCAACGATAAAAATTTTGCTAAAAGAAAATATTAATTATTTTTCGTGCCGAACAAGTAGTATAAATTTCATTGCAAAAAAGCTTAGGCCGGCTTAAGGGTTAAGGCAATACCTGATGATATGTTTGTTAATTTGTATCGCTCATACCCATATGTTACAAAATCGCCCAAAAAAAAAAAAACTGAAAACTAAATAAATTAAAAAGAAACATTTACTTAAAAAACAGATACATTTTGTTCAAACTTGGGCTTAATTAAGATCACGTTTGTTCCACCGATCGGTTTGTTCATTATTCATTTATATTTTTTTTATTTATTTCTTTGGGGGGGTATTTTGTGCTTCATTTATTTTAAAAGTGTTTTTGTGGTTATATAATTTTAGTTAATTTTTTTTTTGTTATAATTTTGCGATTCATTTATTTGTTTGCGGTTTGCAAATGTTATTTTTAACATTTAATGTTACCAATAAAAGAGTCTTGTTTTTTTTTTTTTTTTTTTTTTTAAAACCATTTTTTTATTTAATCTGCTAAATGGATACGTTTTAGTTGTTTTTTCAAAAAAAAAAATGTGTAAATTTTACGAAAACAAGTTGAGTAAATGTAAATGTTTATTAGGTAAAAATGAAACAAATGTGAGAAAATTACAGTTTTTTTGTTTTGGGATGAGAAGGGGGCGGTAGAGTGTTTATCTTAAATGTTTTAAATACATATTTCATTTAAACGTGTGGATAGATACTCGTCGTAGTTAGTTATCGGTTGATTTTGTTTACAAAAAAATATATAGGTTAACAACTGGGATTTTTTATGGGTGTGTTAAATTTAAAATAAAATTATTGTGGTTACACATTTTAGAAAGATATTGAGATAATTAGTTGTGTTTTGTTTAACAAACATTTTCAATAACAGTTTTTTTTTTATTGTGTTGATTTGCTATATGGACATTATTCAAAATTTTTTAATTTTTGGGATTAAAAAAAATAAAATCTTTTTTATGGCACATTGTAGCATAGCAATAAAAATACAGGTATCGTTATTACAATGTACACTTAAAAAATAAGTTAGTAGTAATGTTAGTAAAACATCTTGTAAATCAGGTATACTATTTTTCAGAAAAATTTTTTTGCTAAAATTATGTTTGAAACTAAAATTTTAGTTATACTTAGTCAGCACTTAACTGTTTTGAACTAATGTTTTACTAATATTTGACTAATGTTTTACTAATTTATTTTGCTAAAAAAAATTGTGCTGATTATAGCACATCAATATTGTGAACGACAACCAGATTAAAAGTTATACGCCGAATGAATTAGATGTCAAGATGTAGTAGTGACGAGGAAAATTATACTAAAAAGTACAACTCTAGTAAGACACATAAAAAAAATCAACCATGGAAGATTTTGTATCTGTTTTTCATACATAAAACAAAATTGTGGATTGAAACAACTTAAATTTTGCGTTTTCACCGGCTTGTTAAAGTAATTGTCTATTAATTAAATAGAAGACAAAATATAATATTTAAATTTAAAAAAGAATAAATGTGTATTTGTAGTCAAATTGAGTGGTCAAGTTGTTAACAGACCAAAGCGAAAGACAAAGACATACATCTTAGGTCGATTTTTATGTTTCCTTTTTCTTATTGCAAAAAAAAAAGTGTTACATTTTGTTATTTTTTCGTTTCGTTTCTATAATTCTCTGTGGCATTAGCGTTCCTTTAAATGATAGCATCATTGAGACAACCATTGATGTAAGTAGTTGAAAGATAATTTTGTTTATGTTATATATAATTATTTCTATATATTTGCAGATATTACATTAATTCATGTCGTCAATGTGGGAGTATGAAAATTTTTATATTTTGTAACGTATTTTAAATTATTTTAAAAAGAATCACAAAAATATGTTTCTGCTGATTTTCAGCAAAATAAATTAACTAAAGTAACAATTTTCTACAAATTTTTTGAGTTTTTTTCAGTCTACTAATATTCAGCAAAAATTTTATTAATGTTTAGCAAGGGTTTTTTAATTTCTAATCCACTAAGTTTTAGCAAAACTTTTGCTGAATCTACTAATTTTGTTGCTAAAAATCAGCTCGCTGAACAAGCACCCTCCTGATTAAAATTTTGCTGACTCAGCAAAATTTTTTGCTGACTTTACTAACTTTTTTATTTGAGTGTATAGGTCTTATGATGCATGTCTGGGACATGGTAATATACACTTATCAAACACACTAAAACATCAATAACGTTTTATACATTTGAAATACTAGATATAATAAACTTAAATCCGTTCGCGTGCATCAATTTGAGCGAGGGCCGCGAAAGTTACAGCGGGTTAGAATTAAAAATTTTAAATATTTTTTTTGTTTTTCAAAATTACAATTGTTCGTAAATTTCAAAAGTTGTAGCAGATATGCATTACAATCATTAATGCCTAAAAAGCTGCGTTTAAATTTGTGATTTATCGCTTAAGTGT
This sequence comes from Delia radicum, assembly GCA_021234595.1. Classification (NCBI taxonomy): domain Eukaryota; kingdom Metazoa; phylum Arthropoda; class Insecta; order Diptera; family Anthomyiidae; genus Delia; species Delia radicum. The sequence continues at coordinate 148,478,126 of CM037852.1, forward strand.
AAAAGATGAGCTTTTCAGAAGATAGTTCCATAAAACAAAATTTTGATAAAATCAGGTGTTTAGTTCGAGATTTTTCCAAAAATCACTGATAGTTTTTTAATTGAAATAAACTAAATATGGGTAAATGATGAGGGTTGTGGGCCCGGTAGGCTAGTTGGTAGTGTGCTGGCTTATCAGTGCGGAGGTCTTGGATTCGATTCCTACCAAAGTCACTGGCCTGTTTTCGCTACAACGTGCCGAAAGTTATAGTAGCTAGTGCTCGGTTAGGATAATAGTATATAATTTGTAATTATTTGATTATTACTTAACAGAAAAAAATGGGTAAACGACATGTTAATCATTTATCTATCAAATTTACAAAGAAAAAAATTGCATACTTCGAACTTAAAAATGCATTTGAAAAATGTATTTCCATTATAATTCCCCATGTGAATCGATCTTATAATTTTTTGGTAACTAAAAGAAAGGAAGGCGTATGTATATAGCTATCATATAAAATGTATATAGCTATCATTTAAATTATCAAAATCTGAAAAGCCGTTGCTTGAAACATGTCGATTCCGATGCTCTCTTCTAAAAACCTGAACTGGTTTTTTGAGAGTTTTTGTAGAAAATGTTAAAAATTTGTTAACAATGGACTTTTAATTTAATAATTTTTAAATTTTTAAGTCGTTTTAATTAAATTTTAAAGCTAATTTGTGTTTTTCAATATATTCTCTGCATTATTAATGCATAATTACACTGATAGAAATTTGTGCGTAGTATTAATGAATACCTTCATTAATCCAATGAATTTTTTCATAAAAAAGTCCCCAAAGAAACGTTTCATTGAGTCAATGAAAGGTGTTTCATTAAATCAATTTTAATGAATGGTTTCATTGACCCAATGAAAATTTCATAAAGTATATGAAAATGTTTTCATTAATACTAGCCTAATCGTTATGAAAGTTTCATGTGTTTAATGTATAAAATTCATAGTTTGTATGAAATATTTTCGTTGATATTTAATAATTTGCACTTTTTGTGATTATTTTAGCATAGCATTAATTTGGTGGTTATTAAGAAATTATCATTCGTTGATATTATTTATAAGGTCTGGTCTGGTCCAATATTAATTTATTTCTGCTTTTATTGTTTTATTTTTACAAAATTGTTCAATCTTTCTTTACATTTTTTATAATTTGTGTTAAAAGATGACATACGATCGACGATTATAGTCCACTTTTTGTAGTTAAATTACTACCATATTAGATAAAAATGTTAAATATTGTTAACAATGTAGTTAAAAACAAAAATTTAGTATCGTTTAGCATAAAGTTTTTGTGTAGCATCGTCAACAGAATAACAATTTAGGTCTCGTTTTAAACAAAACTATGTCGTTTTTCTTAGAGAATCTGTTCCCTGGAATTTCGTCAAAAACTGTTAGCTCTAGGCAAATTTGATAAAAAAAAATATTTATATCAAGGTTTTGGTTAATTCTGTTTAAAAGAAATTTTTCAGTTTTTTTTTATTTCAAAATGATAGTACAAAAAAAAATTTTTTTTTATTACAAGTCAAAATTTTTATTGAAAAAAAATTTGAAAATTTTTCATTGATTCAATGAATTTTTTTTATGAAGTTATGAAAAAATCATAAAAAATTTTAATAAAAAAATACCAATATTAATGAATTTTCATTCAGTTAATGAAATTTTTCATTAAACCAATGAATCGATTTTAATGAAATCGTTTCATTAATACTATGAAGGAAAATTCTATCAGTGTAGCACAAACTTTTAATTATTTATACTGAAAATTGACGATTAAACCAGCAGTTTGTTCCAGACCCAGTTCACATATAAAATTTAACAGCAACTGAGTACATTTCGAAAAAATCTTAAAAATTAGTATTTCAAAGTTTTTTCTATTAAATAATTTTTTTGTATCTAGTTGTTCACTATTATTTAAAAAAATTTCTAAGGTTTTTTTTTTCTTTATATAAATTCGTATTGTCCTTTTCTAGGAAAAATATTTAAAAATAGTGGCCAGCAAATTTCGAAAAAAGTTATAACGAAAATTTTCATTGACCATCTTAACACTAAAAAATGTGTTTTAAAAATTGCATACACTGATAGAAATTTGTGCTTAGTATTAATGAATTCCTTCATTAATATAATGAATTTTTTCATAAAAAATTCCCCAAAGAAATGTTTTATTGAATCAATGAAACATGTCTCATTAAAATAGTTTTAAAGAATATTTTCATTAATTCAATGAAAATTTCATAAAGTATGTGAAACTTTTTTCATTAATGCTAGCATAAACATAATAAAAGTGTTATGTGTTTATTGAATAAAATTCATAGTTTTGATGAAATATTTTCATTACTTTTAATTACAAAAAAAAAAAATATTTCTCTATAACACACTTTTTAAAGAGGTTTAGATATTTGGTTAAAAATAATTTGTTCTTTAATTAAAAAAAAAAAATCTGTTGACGTTTTACAAACGCACAAAAGCACTTTTAAGAAACGCTTTATACACTAAATTTCATGAGTTCGCCTTAAATCAATTTTTTTTTTAAAGTTTTAGTTCATTCTGTTTAATAAAAAAGTGTATGTAATTTGTAATATTGGGCGTTTTAAATTATTAAAAAAAAAAAATAACACTAAACTATTTTTTATATTTGAAACTAAAAATGAATTTTTTATATTTGAAACTAAAGTGACCATCTCTGATGTTTTGAGAGTAAAAACTAGGGTATAAAAACTACAGTTTTTTGTATACGAGTCAGAATTAATGTATTTCTTGTTCATACGCTACAGGTCGCAATTACGATGATAAATGTTAATGGTTTAAATCGCTCTAGATTTAGACCTATAACTGTCCCACCAAAAAAATTTACTTTTATGCATGTTTGCACGCTACAAGCTGACATCACTTATATTGACCTAAGGACAAATCTTAATGATTTTATTCTAAACCAGTCTATATTTAGACCTATTGCTCTTGTAACATGTTCTCATTCTACAGCTCGCATGTTCTCCTTTAAAAAAAAAGTATTATATGCTCATATCTAACTAATTTTTCTTATAGAAAGCTTCCAAATTTTCATAACTTTTTAAAAAAAAAAACCCTACATTCACATTCTTAAGAGAGAGATAGAGCAAAAATCACCTCTTAACTGCTTAAATCATTCACAAAATAACTATTTAGCGCTGTTTTTGTTCTATTTCTGGCAATTTTTCTCTAGTCAGTGGAAATATACCTTGAAAATATATTATTTTGTATAATTGACAAAATTACATGTGTAATCTGAACATTTTTGTCTAATTTTTACATCCTAAATGTGTAAAAATAAATTTAGTTTTTGGCAACTCTGGTAGGTCTCTTTTATTAAACTTTTCAACTCAATTAACTGTCAATGACATTTCAATCTCTAATTGAACAACCGTTTAACTTTGCTTTTTTATTTTTGTTATCCGCTTAGTTTGAAGGATTAAATCCTTATAATTCCACTTGATTTTCAAAACATAAAAGGACTAATCTATTCAACTTGACATTAACATATGAAACTGAAAAAGTATAAGAAGAAGAGCATACAATAAAAATCAATAATTCACGGAGTTCGAAAAGTTTAAAGACAATAAAGTTTTGTTGAAATAAAAAAAAAAAAAAAATAAGAGACAAGGATGACTTTAACAGACACAATGTCTGGGAAAAACGTAAAGGAAGTGAGAAAATCAATTTATGAGTTGTAGTTTGTTAACTTTCAACTGATATATTTCAGCTGTAGGGATATACAGGTAAAGCTCTTCAAAGTGTAACGAAAAATTTTCAAATATTTTTGTTTTGAAGTTGCCATTTTTAAAAGCTTTTAGTGTAAATGTTATTATACAATTGCATATAAAAGCTGACACAAACACACACATAAAATATGACAGCTGTCTAACAATAGTTTTATATTTTTACTTCGTAGGAGTCTAACGCAGACTGTTTTCCTGGTATTTGTTTTAAAAGGGTTGCAAAATATAATTCCAACTAAATTTTGTTAACGTTTGCAACAACAAAAAGGTTAAATGGAAAATCAAAAGTTAAATTTAAGTCTGATACTAAAGTTTTTTTTTTTTTTAATATACAGCGATGACAATATAATTAACACCCCTTTCCAATATTTAAATTTTAGGGCAATTTTGCCTAACCTTGAACAACTGTGGCAAAAAACACAAAAAGTGTGCAAAACACTTAGAAAACCATAGTAAAGCAGCAAAAACAAACATTACCAAGTAATTAAGCGTGTAAGTAACGCTCAAAGGGGATCACTAGTTACCATGTTATTCACTCGCTTGATTACGTTTGTTCGCGATGACCTAAAATTCATGGGTGGTCATTACCTTACAAAAAAAGTGAGAATAATGAAATACCTGATTGGTTACTCATAGTGAAAGAATAAGTAATTAATTTTATATTATAATAATAAGCGGTTACTTACAATGGTAGAGTAAGCGGTTACCAAGAAATAACAAAATAAATGGTTATCTTTAAGTAATTTTTTTTTAAGAAATCTTAAAAAAAAAATTAAAATTACTTTAGCTTGGAAAATTTACTTCTAAAATTTTTAAAACAAATAAACACAATATTAGAATCAAAAATATGAAATCGATACTTATGTAACTAATTACCAATAACTAATTATTTTGCAATTACATATAATTACTTCTATAACACATTATCAGTGTATTTTAAAGTATTGTGTATTTAAAAGTAATGCAATAGGTTGGCACCTATCATTACTTGGTAATCTATACGGTAATGACCTATCATTACCTTGTTTTTGCTGGAAAGTATTTTAAAACTTGTTGCAAGATATAGTTTTAAATGTTAGCAGAAATTTGTTGTTTACCTAAGTTTTGTTAAATAAGTTTTAGCGATTGATTTTGTGCAAGTTTTGTCTTAACTATGCATTGTGTATATTATGCATTGTGTATATTATGCATTGTGTATATTTTTGTGTAAATTTTTAATCTAAAATTAAAAAATTACTTAAAATTATAATCCAAATATGAAAAAATCGCCTAAATTTTCTTTTTGGCAAAAAATGTAACCAAAAATAGATACTTCTTGCACCAAATTAAACATAAATTTAGGAAAACATAAAAACATTGTTGCTTTTCAAAAAGTTTTGATTCTATAATTAGGTTTACCAAATCAGCCAGTTAATACACTAAATTGTATGTGTAGTATTAGGGTGGTCCTTATTTTCCAACTTGCGATTTTTGGGGCTGCCCCCCTCTTAAAATATTTGTTTGGGTACAAAAATTCACCACGCAAAAAATTAGAGTTCTAGCATAACGGGAAGATGTCCCGCATCGCCCTTGAAAATCGGGCCCCTTGGAAAAATGGTCATAATTTAAAAAAAAATTCAAATTTTTTTTCTTCAAAATTAAAAAAATTTAAAATAATTTTTGTGTTGGGTTTAATCATAACTACTCAGATAAAAAATATTACTTTCCCAGAAAATCGCTAACTTACCCTAACTTTGTGTCAAAAAAATTAATAAATATTTTGGGGGTACCTCAAAGTGACTTTTTTGCATTTTTGAAAATTTTATTCAACAAAAATCAAAAACCTGGTGTTTGCTGTCAAGTATTTTATTAAACACATCTCAAGTATTAAATAAGCCAAGTATTACGGATATCCGTTGGCAAAAATTTTTGTTAGAGCATTTTGATTCTAGCGGATTTCAACGTTTTTTTAAATTTGTATAGACTTTTTTTTTTAATAAGATTTTTGTAATATTTCATCAATGTTATTGTGTATGCTATTTTATATAATTGTAATAACTTTATTATAAAGTATAATTTTTCGTGTTCATAGTTAACCTGTGTTTTCATGGGGTCACAATTGACCCTCGTATTTTAAAGAGTCAAAAATCACAAAGATGACAAAATAAATTTTTGTTTATGTTTCTAATTGTAATTTATTTACATTTTAAAATTAATTAAAATTAATTATTTAGTATAAATTCAGATACTTGTATTCACATTAAAATTGATTTTTTTGTACATATTCAGGAGTATGTATTTTCGAAAAACGTATTTTTAATTTAATAGTGTAAATTTTTTTTCCTCAAAATTATTATTATGGAAGAGTTTTAAGTTCTAATTTTTACTTAATTTACCTACTCGAAGACTAGAAACGGTTAACGAATTTTTTTTAGAATATAATATAAATTGAATTATTCCTTTCTTTATTTTATTTATAAATTTTGCCACAAAGCTACATTTTTTACGTGGGTCATATTTGACCCCAGGTTAACATGGGTTAACTATCAACAGAAAATATAGTATTTTAAAATAAAGTTATTACAATCATATAAAAAGGCATATACAAAAATATTGATGAAATATTATTAAAACCTTGTTTTAAAGTAAAAATGTATAAAAATAAAAAAAAACCTTGAAATCCCCGAGAATCAAAATGCCCTAAAAAAAAAATTTGCCAACGGATATCCGTAATACCTGGCTTATTTAATACTTGAAATGTGCTTAATGAAATACTTGACAGCAAACACTAGGTTTTTGATTTTTGTTGAATAAAATTTTCAAAAATGCAAAAAAGTCACTTTGAGGTACACCCAAAATATTTATTAATTTTTTTGACACAAAGTTAGGGTAAGTTAGCGATTTTCTGGGAAAGTAATATTTTTTATCTGAGTAGTTATGATTAAACCCAACACAAAAATTATTTTATATTTTTTAAATTTTGAAGAAAAAAAATTTGTAATTGTTTTTTAAGTTATGCCCATTTTTCCAAGGGGCCCGATTTTCAAGGGCGATGCGGGACATCTTCCCGTTATGCTAGAACTTTTTTGCATGGTGAATTTTTGTACCCAAACAAATATTTTAAGAAGGGGGTACAGTCAAAATCTCGTTTTTATTTTTCGCCCATACAACGAAAGACCACCCTAGTGTAGTATGTAAAGTCTCGGTGTGAGTTAAGCCCATTATTGTTTTCTTTTGCGGACAACTCAAGATTAGGGTGATACCTACGCAACAATTGTTTTGTCTATCATGAAAATTATCAAACTTTTTGATAAGCAACAAAATAAAATCTAATGTGACAATACCATATTAGATTTTGGACTTTAGGTAGAACAATATTCTAACTATATATATGAAAATAGAGAAAGTCCGAAAAATCATTTTTTGTATTAATACAAAAATTAAAACATTGTTGAAAAACAACTTGAATCTATTCTTTAAATATTACAAAAGTTTCTATGTTTACCTAAGTTTTTAAAAATGTATGCAAAAAGTCTTTGGGTTTAATTTAGACTTGGTTAAACTAAAAATTTTATATTTTCTTATGACAAATTATACGGCTTGACATCAAATAAAATTAATAAGGTTCTGACCATCAATACTATATATTTCCGGCATGCTGATTTAAATGGCGTACTTCATTTTTTGATCTATGGAACAGTTTTTCAAATATAAACTTTTTTGGCTAATTTTATGCTACATAAACTCTTCGAAGGTATTTACATATAATACTCTTAGTTGGGCTCTGGGTTCGTCTCGGAAAGCTATGTAGCCATATTATATTTTTGACAAATCGCACGATTTACATATGAGGCACCATATTAAAAAATTTATTAGCTTGCTGAAACACTTCTTCCTAATAGGCTCTTTCTGCTGCATGACCATTTATTAAAGTCAATTGCTAGTTTAGCAATAAAATTAGCTAAAACCGTAAGAATTAGAAAAAATAATAAAAAACCGCTAAATAGCGGGTTTAGTCTACAGTTTTGTGAATCAAATACACACATAAAATCGTTGCCAAGGAGCATTTCAACTAATAAAGTTTTTTCACATAAATTATTCAATAATTAAGTAGAAACAAGTACAAACTTGGTAACATGTTACTAGTCTTCTCAGAACTTTTGTGAATAAACTTTTTTTAGTTTAAATGCTCCTAATTACTTGGCAACGATTTTTTTGTGTGTATGTACCTCAACTAAGAATACGTGGGTTGTCTTTACATTTCAACAGAAAGGAGACAGGTTGATTGTATTTTGAAAACGTTACATGAAAAAAAACTGCATTTACATGCGCCAAACTTTAAAGTCATTTTGTGAAAAAATTGTACCGTAGACCGAAAAATAAAGTAATTTATGTAGAATTGGCGATTATAACCTTATTCATTTTTAAAAGTTGTATTTGATTTATTTTAATAATTTTGAAATTTAAAAATTTCAAACAAAAAACTAATAAAAAATATTTTTTTTTTGTATTTCTTTGCAGATTTTTTTAACAAAATTTTTGAATTAACTTTTACAAAATTAATTAAAAATTCACCTATTTTGTGTTATTTAAAAAGATTTACGTTATGGCTATACACTTGTCGAAAAATGTGTGTTATTTAACAAAAATTATGATTAATTTTACCTAAAATTATAATTTTATAATTTTGTTTTCTTTAAAATTTTTATGTTCAAAATTTTTTTTTTGTTAACAAAAGTCTTTAATTTTGCTTAAAAATAAACGCAGACTTTTGAAAAACTTTTAAAAATCGACTTGCCTTAATTGTAAATTTTAACGAAACTGTAAAAAAAATAAATCACACCAAAATGGCGTTGCTCGAAGCACGACCATATCGACCATTTAAGTCAAGTGAAGAATATTTGGAAGCGATGAAAGAAGATTTGGCCGAATGGATGAACACACTATATCCCGAATTAACAATAAATGCAGACAATTTTATGGATCGTTTGGATACAGGTGTAGCTTTATGCAAGGTAAGTTCTTGTTTAATTTTAAAAATATACAAAAAAAAATATATTTTATCAGAAATTATTTTAAATTCAAAGCTTAAAGTTAAGTCGTTTTAGATTTTAAATATATTTTTTAGTTACGAACAAAAAACTGTACATTAAAAAAAACGTTTCTTTTCTTTTTTTTAAGTTAAGAATTATAAAAGCTACAAAATTTTAACTGAATTTTTTAAAAGAAGCTATCTTCGGAGTAACCTAGTGATTTCGCTGAAATTTGGATAAGCGATAGAGAAGAGATAATTAAAAAACACTTACTTTTCGATTTTTAAAATAATTTTCAAATAGTTTTTCTAATACAGTAAAGACTTTATACCTCTCCTCTATCACATATACCAATTTTAGCATGTTCGGTGGGTGACCACGGGGATACCTTCCTTATCAGTGGTGAAAACTCAGATTTAAATGAAACTTCGATATGTGTTAGAGAAAAAATATTGTTGCCCACGCATTTTTGTGGGCGTTGTGGTGTAATGGTTAGCGCGTTGGACTGTTACACAGATGGTCCCGGGTTCGATTCCCGGTGACGTTGTCGTCAATTTAGAAAAATAATATGTATGAGTTTTCTATCACTTATATGTATCGCTGCGCCCACCTTCGGTGTTCCCATATTACTTAACCCCACCGAAGTAAAATAATGAATCAGAGCTATGAAACAAAAAGCTTCAATAAATTTGCCAACTCTACATCAAGTGGCGAGCAACAACTGTTCTAAGACTTATCTACTCGCGCAATTACAGTGTTGCCATGTTTGAAGCCATTCATCTTTCACCACCTTTCATCTCTCCACTATCCCCTTTCCGAAGAAAGCAACACATTAATTAATAGGAAGAATTTCCTGAGTGTTGCTTCTCTTTTTAAAAAAAAAAGATGGTTCGAAAATTACACAATTTTTGTTTGAAAACATGTCTTAAGTTTACGAAATTAAGATTTATTTATACACTGAATTAAAGTACAAAAATGCGATTTACATACTGGTAGATGTGTCTTTAAAATACCTTTCATTTAATACCCAATTTTCTTATAGTTTATTGATTTTTAATGAAATGTGTATTTAAAATACTTTATATTTCTTACCTTACCTTTTAACCCTTAAACTTCAGATTGTGCAATTTCAAAAAATACGTATCCAATAATTTTTCGTTCTCTGCGTGATATCCAAGTTTCATTTAATTCCGCGGGTTCTACTCTGTATACTTTCCGTTGAAGTCATAAATAGTTAAAAATAGTAATTTACTTTTAAACAGCTTGACGCAGTACGTAAAATGTTTAAAAATGCATTAATATTAGAAAAAAAGTAATAGAATTCTTAATACTACTTCATTCTTATAACCACAAAACCCTAAACTCCTCTATATTTATTAGAAAAGCGTGTTCCGTTTTTTTTTTTAATTAAAACATAATAAATTAATAATAACAACTTTTTATAAAAGTTTTGTCTAGTATTGAAAGTAAATAGTTTTTAAACTACTCCCATCTTTGAAAATGATATACGGAAAAGGAGGATTATTCTCCACTTTTTTTTAATTTACTCGCAAAAAGAAAATTTTGCATAAAATTCAATAGCATCAATTTTGGCAAAATTTTTAAAAACACTTAGAGGAACACATCAAATTAAAATACGAATTGATTGTTGAGTTGAGTTGCGAAGAAATTTTAAATATAATTATTTTGTTTGTTAGTACAATACAGTTTTATAAAAAATTAGTTAAAAATGCAAATTTATTTTCTGATTATTGAATAAAATTTAAAAAACGCACTAATCTTGTATGTATTTTTTACGCTAAAAAAAACTAAAATCGAATTTCAATTAAAATATTTGTCCATTAAATTAAATTTTAATTGAACCCGGAACTTTCAAGGAAATTACAGTATCAATAAAAATTATTTGTAACTATTTAATTGATTTAGTTTTAGTTAAAATTTAAATCATATCTATTAAAAATTGAATTCAAATTTGTTTTAAATTTCAAACAAATTCTAAGTAGATTGAAAAAAATCGATAAAATTGGAACAAATCGCCACAATTTAAAAAATCGTCTAAATTAAAAAAATTGCGGAAATAAAAAAAAATTAAAAAAAAATTTAAAAAGTTTGTCAAAAATTGGAAAAAATTAAAATTGCTAATATTTGAACAAAAAGCGGCAAATTTTTAAACAAATCGCCAAAATTTGAAAAACAGCCAATACTAAACAACCTAAACTTTAATTATAATTGAAAAAAATTGATAAAATTGGAACAAATCGGCAAAATTAAAAAAATCTCCGAAATTTAAAAAAAAAAAAAAAATTTTTTTTTACTTAAATCGCCAAAAATTGTAAAAAAAATCAAATGAAAATAAAATAAAAAATTGTTAATATTAGAAAAAAAATCAGCAAATTTATGAGCAAATCGCCGAAATGTAAAAAACAGCAAAAATTAAAAAAATCACAAAATTGAAAAAACGTCAAAATTTAAAAAATCTTTAAAATTGAAAAAAAGATCTCCAAAACTTGGAAAAAAAAAATATTGTCAAAATCGCTAAAATGGAAAAAACGTTAAAATTGGAGGGGAAAATGGCCAAAATTAAAATGTTTGTTTTCCTTTTTTTTTTTTTTTGTTTTCAATTTATAACGAGCTTTCAACCTCCGTATATTTACAAAAATAAAGCAAATCAAACATATTAGCTAGGTTGATACTAGTATTTCGATCTGGCTAAAGATCTCATCAGAACCCGAAGTTTTAGAAAAGCTAGAGCCTATATAATAGGCAGAACTTTAACAAAAAACCTATTAATAATTAATGTTGCTCCATTCTTGTCTTCTTATGTTTGTAATGCTTTTTATAAATTTTTAATTTTTTTTTTTAAATGTTGGTGATTTTTTTTTATATTTTAACGATTTTATTGAATTTTAGAGATTTTTATTTTCAATTTCGGATATTTTTTTTTTTCAATTTTAACGATTTTTAAGGTTTGGAGATTTTTAAAACATTATCGATTTTTGCAATTTAATCGATATTCTTTCAATTTTGGCTCAAAATGTTTTATAAAAACAGAAAATTTTTGTGTACACCAGTGTTTTTTTTTTCAATTAAACATAAAAATTTTCTAGAACTGGTTACCTCTAAATGTATATCTGAACAGCTTATTTTACCACCGGTTACATGGAACCGGTTCCTGGGAGTCAAAATATAAAGTTTCACTGTCCCAGAACCAGTACTATAACTGGTTCTGGAACCGGTTCTACAGCAACCTGTTCGTGTATATATGTAAAGAACCTATTGCAAATGCGTTAACTCCATACAAAATGAATCGGTTGTAGAATATTAAAAGGAGCCTATGATAATACAGTACAGTTGTTCTGCAACCTGTTATTTAGATTTGCCTTTTTACTGGAAAGTTTAAGGTTTTAATAACAAAGACTCTCAAATACTCAAACAGTCTATTTTTTTGTTAAAATCCGAAATCTTTTTAAACAGGGACCGTAATTATTATTTCTTTTATCATAATTTTTTTTTTTTTTAATTTCTAAACGAATAATTATTTTAGTTAGTCTCTTTACAGGAAGAAGAAGAAGAAAAAATTTTTATTGAAAAATTTTACGGACACAATTTTATTAAAAATTTTGAAACTTAAAATTAATGCAAAATTTAAAGTTTATTTGATAATTTGAATTTATAAATATTTAAATTTTGTTGAGCAGCTGGTCTCCACAAAGTTAAGGTCGAAAAATAACTTTTATAAAAATCCAAATTTTAAAAAGCAGAGCATTTTCTGAAAGACTTCTCCACAAGGATCAATATGGTTTACTTGAATCAGTTCTCCGACGTTTGCCTCTATATGTTTTTTTTGTTGAAACATTTAAAAATAACTGTTATTTTCGGTCCCTGTTTTAAACAATTGAAATTAAAAAAAAAAAACTTTAACAAGGAATAGTTTTTATTTCAGTAAATCCTTTTCATGCTTATTTGAACGCCACTCCAAATAAAATTAAAATTTTCCAATACTTTTTTATAAAAAGTTAATTCTCTTCGATTAACTGAAAAATGAATAAATTTAAAAGCAAAAGTTTTATTTAAATTGTTTTACGATGATATTTTAAAATATATCATCAAAGATGCATCATTCAATTTCTAGCCAATAACAGTTCATATGTCCTTAATATCCACTTATAAATATTTTATAGGACTTTCAAATTAGATTACTTACTACATAGTATTATTGTACATTTACATTTACAATGCAATAAAATTGTTCACAGGAAATAATTAAAAAGACAAATAAATGGAATTTTTTCTTCTTCATCAACTTAAGTCAACACAAAGAGGTATTAAAATTACACAAATTGAATGCAGACAACAATAAAAAATTATTTGTAAAACAAAAAAACGACAATAATGCAACAGATATCAATGAACTAAAACAAATTATTTATACAAGTACATACTACATGCGAGTGAGCATAATGAAAAAGGAGGAGAAACAAGCCAGTCAAACTAATTGCAGGCAATGGAATCTGTTGTTTCCAACAGCAGGCAGAGTCAGTCATTCATTCAGGCAGACTGTAGTAGCAACAGTAGTATAGTTTAAACAGCGACAAGGATTGTGTCAACAACACAAATTCTTCTTATGGATATTAAACATGTGTGAGAATAGTATGATGAATGTGTAAATCTACTTATAGACAAATATGATGGGAGAAGGAGCAGGAAATGACATAAAATGAGCATTCAACAATAACCATATTGCACCAAGCACAGACCTAACAATATTCAACATTTTACACTCAGAGAAAATAATTGTATTTAACTTATCTTAAGGGATATCTATTTTGCATTTTTTTTTTAACTGTAATGACCAACAAAATCGAGTACTACCAAAAAGCTATTGTCTTCAAAAATTCATTATTTCTCAAATTTCCAGAACGTTAGGTTAGGTCGAAAATAGGATTCGGAGAAGGGAAATGCTTCCCTAATCCGACTCAAGTCCCTGAGGACTTACTCCTAAGCCAGCGAGCCGGTTTGTTGTGCGCTCTAAAAATCGGTCCCATGTCATATTCCTAGAACAGGAACTCCGTCGCACTGACGAAATTCCTCAACCTCTTACATCCTATGCCCCTAAGATCCCCCAATGTGGATATTGGGTCACTAGATAGTATTTCGGCCCGGATCCCGGCAAATGCCGGACATTCACAGAGATAGTGCTCCAAGGTCTCCTCGTCCTCCCCACTTTTGTTAAAAACTCATCAAAAATATAAATAAAAAAGTCATTAAACCAATACACTCAGGGACCAACTGCTGTAAATATTTGTAGTTGTTTGAGTTGTAACACAGTAGTCTTTATTTTTAAGTAAAAAAACATTCATTTGTAGAAGAAATTTAATTTTTGACTACATATGTAGTTCATTAAAAAAAAACAAACCACATCAAATTACTGTATTATGAGTTTACATTCATTTTATACAGTAGTTTTTTTTTTTTTATTTAAAAAAATAAAACAAATAAATGTTTCTTTATTTTATACTGCATATGTGGTTAATTTTTACTAAAAAAAAATGGCAATGTAAGTTGAATTTACTGAAATGTAAGTCGCCCTTTCTTTAAGTGAAATTTCATTTGTTTTAACTATATTTTCAGTGGTCTTTACGTACATAGTATTGTAAGTGTAGTTTCAAATTATTTTTATATAATTCAATTTTCGATATATAAAATTACCGGTAAGCAAGTATCGGGCTATTAATATTATATTTTTCAAGTTACCCTGCGAGAAATTTCATTTATTAATGACGAAAATTTTTAAAAAATTCTCGATTTGGATTTGAAATTATTTCATATCGCATATTTGTACCCCTTTACTAATATGTCCTGATCATATTCTATTTTCACCAGTCACGGGACATATACTCGCTGAGCGGTCCTGTTTATAAAACTCACGGGTTAGGTCCTTTCATACCGGTCATGTTTTGACGAGTCACGAGTTACATATGTTCACCTTTCACTAGATACATAGGTCCATTAAGCCCGCTACTCTTATCCCCGTTCACAGGTGATGGATGCTCATCTGACAAATTTTACCCTTTATATTTATAATTAAAAATTACACATTCGCATTTAATTTACACTTGCATTAGCCAAATGAATACTTACTTTTTTTATAAGTTTTATTGAAATTGATTTATTAAAAATTATGGCTTCTATGTATAGGTACAATATTTTTTCGAAATAAAATAAAAACACTGTGCTATATTCTGGTAGTCTTAAAACTTGCTACAAATTGCAGTAAATTTTATTAATGCTAAAAGACCATCTAGAAATAAGAATCATATTTCTATGTATTAACAACATTTTACTTCGAGTGTATCATTAAGTATACACCCAATGCAACAATGATTGTTGTTTCGTTTTTTTTTTTACAAAATAGAATTATAATGACGCTGTAGATAACTTGTCACTATTCAAACTGAGTGTGGTGGTATATCTGTAAAGCAGTGATGCCAACTAAATGCGCAGAAAGGTACAATAAAAAGCCCTAAACAAAAACGCTAAAAAGCACTAAAAATGTTATTTAAAAAATTGTTTTTTTATTTATTAGAAACAGTGATCCCAAACTTAGTAAAGCAAACACGCAGTCAGGTCAGCGAGCTGATTTTTAGCAACAAATTTATTAGATTCAACAAAAGTTTTGCTAACACTTAGTGGATTAGAAATTAAAAAACCCTTGCTAAAAATTAATGAAATTTTTACTGAATATTAGAAGACTAAAAAAAACTCAAAAAATTTGTAGAAAAATTATACTTTAGTTAATTTATTTGCTGAAAATCTTAAAAAAATATATTTTTGTGATTCTTTTTAAAATAATTTACAATACGTTACAAAATATAAATATGTTCATACTCCCAAATTGACGACATGAATTAATTTAATATCTAAAAAAATAGACCTAATTATATATAACATAAACAAAATCTTGTTTCAACTACTTACATCAATGGTTGTCTAAATGATGCTATATTTTATAGGAACGCAAATGCTGCAGATAATTATAGAAACGAAAAAATAACAAAATATAACATATACATACAGTGAACTCTCAAAAACGTGAACTAATTTTTGTAAGGAGTGTTCGCGTTTCTGATTTTACTACGGAATTAATCCACTTAGAATAAATTCTATTCCAAGTACTTCAGTACTAATCATTAAGTTGATTATTTAACAAAAAAAATAAAATATGCAAAGATTTTGAATATTTTTCTCCTGAAAAATTCTGAAATTCAAACATACATTTTTAAAATTTTTTTTTAAGTATTCAGACACTTGCCTGTAGAAAAATATTAACACTTTAAGAAATTTTTCGTATTAGAAAACTTTCTAATTCTGGGACTTTTTTAAATAAACCAAATTCAGAATCTAAGACAATTTTTGCATACCCAAATTATTGATTTTAATACGTTTTTGATATTTAACAGTTCTTAATTTCTAATGCATTTACTAAAAAAATTACTGATAATTCTATTTAAATTTAATTCTATACGTTTTAAAACAATTTTGATATAAAAAATTCTTAAATTTTGATATAAAAAATTCTTAAAGAGTTTTTCTGTTCACGTTAAAAAAGGTGTTTACTACAAGAACGTGGTTAAATTATTATTCGGGGATTCCCAAAATTAATAAAATATTGAAGAAATAGAAACATTTCTTATAAAAAAAAACGTGTTCACATTTTGGAATAGTCGATGTAAAAAAGTTTCTGGGATGTTCGTGTTACTGGATGTTCACGTTTCTTCGAGTCCACTGAACAACCCTTTTTTTGCAATAAGAAAAACGAAACATAAAAATCTAACTAAGATGTGTGCCTTTGTCTTTCGTTTTAGTCTGTCTACCTGCTGTATATTTGTTTGCAGTTTGACCACACTAGATTATTAATCTCTATAAACATTTGGTTTACAAATACACATTTAATCTTTATAAAATTTAAATATTTTATTTTGTCTTTTATTTAATAAATAGACAATTACTTTCACAAGCCGGTGACAACGCAAAATTTAAGTTGTTTCAATCCACAATTTTGTTTTATGTCTGAAAAACAGATACAAAAATCTTCCTGTTTGATTTTCTTATATTTCTTACTAGAGTTGTACTTTTTAGTATCATTTTCCCAGTCAATACTACATCTTGACATGCCGCGACATCTAATTCATTCATTAATGTGCTAATCAGCACTATTTTTTTAGCAAAATAAATTAGTAAAACATTAGTATAATATTAGTAAAACATTAGTTCAAAACAGTTAAGTGCTGAATAATTATAACTAAAATTTTAGTTTAAAACATAAATTAGCTGAAAAAAAGTTTACCTGATTTACAAGATGTTTTACTAACTTTTCTACGAACTTATTTTTTTGAGTGTAGTACACTTATCCTAAAAACATAAAATTGTAATAAACTTAAACACTTTACTAAAAATGCGCTAAAAGAGCTAAATAAAATTGCTAAAAACGCCAACCTAGCGCCTTTTTATAAAAAGCGCTAACAGAAAATAATGCGAGTTTTGGGTGGTACAAAAGCTCTAAATGTAGTGCGAAAAGCGCTAAATTCTCATCGCTGCTGTAAAGCGCCTTACTTTGCATATAAATGATAAAAAAAACAGAAACGATGGAAAAACTGCCACATATTTTAGCTACTGGTTGATACTCTGATGATATTGCATTTCCATACATCACATGTGATGAATACGGACTGAATGACTGACTGACTAACTTTGTTGCCTGCCTGCCTGCCTGCCTGGTTCTTAGTTTAGCATAATGATAAATTAAATTTTCACTTAAATATCTACAACACTGCAGGTTACTGCATTTAGTAGTTTTCATAATGCGATTTTCATTGGAGGTTTTTTCAGGCAGAAAGAAAGATGGAAAATTAAAATATGCACGAGTATTTCCCAAGTACAACAAAAACAAAAAGGCCTTGACAATATTTTTTATATTTTACATATAAATACATTAGA
This sequence comes from Delia radicum, assembly GCA_021234595.1. Classification (NCBI taxonomy): domain Eukaryota; kingdom Metazoa; phylum Arthropoda; class Insecta; order Diptera; family Anthomyiidae; genus Delia; species Delia radicum. Next base: position 148,495,918 of record CM037852.1, read on the forward strand.
AAAAATGGAATTTTATTTTTTTTTTTTGTACTTTTATAACAAGTATCATTCAAAATAAATATCACTCACTCACCGGCTGGGCTGGGGCTGGGCTCAGTGACTGCAATATCTTTGTGGTGGTTTGAGTGGAGGTACTATATGGAATGACTAAGGACTTGGTAGATATAAAAATGTTTTTATCCTATTTTCCTACCTTTTACTAAACCTATTAGAGTTAAAATTTAAAAAAATAAAAAAAAAAATAGAAACAAGGACATGTTGTGTTTTTGTGGCATAACATAACATGTTATGGCATGTTTTAATGTAATTTTTGTTTTTATTTTCTGTTGCCTGGTTACTACTAAAAGTGCACTTAAAAAAAATTAAGTGTAAAATGTTTGTGAAATCAGCAAAATGAATTACAATGAAACTGCGATAACGAATGAAATAAGGGTGTCGGAAATAAAGAATTTTTAGCAAAATGTTGGTAATTCTACTAAGAAACTAATTGTTGAAAATTTCCAAAATTTATCGAAAGATTCAAAAGTTATGAATGAAATTGTAAAAACAAATCTATTAAATTTTCACATATATTTGTAACATAACCTCAATTATAACTACTTTTAAAAGGAGATCATGTTAAATTTTTAATAAAATGTTTACTTTTCTGAGCAGTTTGTAATTGGAAATTAGTGAAATAGGTTATATTAGTGATAATGCTATACGACATAAAATATTTGTATTTGGTTTTGTAACATAACCACAAATTTACTTAAATAATCCTGCTCATGGCATAAGAACATCAAATATTAAATTAAATTATTTATTTGGATGTGAATTCGTATACCATCCTCTTTAAAAATCAGAGAAAAATTCAAATAAAAAATTTAGTAAATGCTAAGGGGCCGATCCAGAAATCTCGGAATTTTTTCTCAGAAAATCCCGGCATTTTTTTTTTTTTTTTGGTGATTTTATTACATTTTGGGTATATGATACACCCCATTAAGATTCAATATATGTGCCACAAGACGGTCGAAATGGCTTATTTTTAAAAATGGGTGTATTATTGAAAGTTCACAAAACTTGAAATTTTGAAAAAAAAAAATTACTTTTTATTTCATTTATATACTCAAAATTAATCAGATACGGAATTCTCACTTCATCGGATATCATTAACCCACTTTAGCCAGGAATCCAAAATGAAACACAAATTTTATAAAAATGCAAAAACGTCTTTTTTTAAAAATAATTTTTTAAATGCTTAATTTAAAGATGTCGATTGCTATTTTTATTTATAATAGTTGCTGCTAAAGAAAAAAAAAACAAAATGTAAAAATGATAATTCGAAGTTTGTATTTGCAGAGAATCCTTTACAGGACATTTTATGAAAATATATTATTTTGTCAAATATTTAAAAAAATCTTAATGTTTTTTATCAAAGTTGCATAATTTTCGGAAAAATATCACTTAAATTTATTAAGACTATAATTTTCTTTACTTTTATTTATAAAATCTTTCACCCTTAGCGGTCTGGTCACAAAAAAGACCAATGAAACTTAATTTTAGTTATGACTACGAGATTGTACAGCTTTGAATTGATAAAAAAGAATCTCAACTTGATAAAAATAATTATTTTATGTAACTTGAAAAAAGACGCAAAAAACAGACGCACTAGGAAATATTTCGGAAAAATATTCCTTAAATTTGATATGACTATAATTGATGGGCTTGTTGTAAAAACATGATAAGCCACATTCAATTTTTAGTTTGTTTTCGCCTTTTAAAGGTTAAAGAATGCAAAAAATATGAATTTAGCAGGACGCTTATACTCCAGATATTTGTAATAAGTGTTTAAGCAAGACTTCTTTTTATCAAATATTAATCAATGGAAATCTAGAAAACAGCAAAAAACCATAAAACAATAAATGTGGCTTATCAAGTTTTTACAATAAACCCTTCAATTATAGTCATATCAAATTTAAGGAATATTGTTCCGAAAATTATGAAAGATGTTATTCTGTAAATTTCATAGTGCGTCTTTTTTTTGGCCAAAAGTTTAAAAATTAACCCTATATGGATCAAGTTACATAAAATAATTATTTTTCATCAAGTTGAGATTTTTTTATACATTTAAAAGCTTTAAAATCTTGTAGTCATAATTAAAATTAAGTTTTATGGGCCTTCTTTGTCCCCAGACAACTAAGGGTTAAAGATTTTTTAAATAAATTTAAGTGATAGTTTTCCGAAAATTATGAAAACCTTGTTGTAAACATTAACATTTTGTTAAATTTTTCACAGATAAGCTAATTTTATAAAATGTCCTGGAAAGGAGTCGCACCAAATACAAACTCGAATTATCATTTTACCACTTTTTTTTTTTTTCTTTAATAACAACTATTATATTATAAAAATAGCAATCAACATCCTCAAATTAGGCATTTTAAAAATCTTTAAAATTATTTTAAAAAAAAGAAGACGATTTTGCATTTTTATCAAAGTTGAGGGTCATTTTGGATTCCAGGTTAAAGTGGGTTAATGATTTCACATAAAGTCAGAATTCCATATCTGAACAAATTTGTTTTTGGGAACTGAGGCTCCGAAGATATCTTTTTTTAAATTCCAGAAGGGGTCATATTTTTTATTTATTTTTGATTAACTCCCCTCTATCAGACATATTTGGAAACAAAGTTAAAACTTTGACAGAATATAAGTTCTAGACGGTTAAAAATAATTAAAAAAAAAAATATTTTGCATAAATTTGTAAACAAATCTTTTTTAAAAAATATATAAATTTTTTTTTTTTTTTAATTAACCGATTTTTAAAATTTTTCTAAAAATATCGTGTATATTGAACATTTTTTAAAATTGTCATAGGGCAATCCTGACATCATTTTATTAAGTATTTTTGTATTTTAATAAAAATTAATAAATTTTGGAATATTTAAGATTTTCTGAATTTGAAAAGTTTATGATCCGATCGGTCAGATTATAAAAAATTATACACCATCGATAAATTAATTTTTAGCAGAGGCATACATTTTCAAATTGTCTCAGAGAATTAAGAGAGCAACGATTTGTTTCATTTTTGCAAGTCATTGTGGGATAATAAGTTTTTGTTTTAAAGGTGTATTTTAAAGTTCTTAAGTTAAAAATTCAAACAATTGGTAAGTACTAAATAAATAACACCGTACTACAGGCGGAGGTCACCGCGATTACGGAGTGCATTAAGCAGGTGAATATCATGGGCTTGACCGGTGATATTGTGATTTTCACGGATAACCAAGCGGCTATCCAGGCTTTATCTACGGACTCTGTGGGATCAAATAGTCTCTGGAGCAACCCGGACAAGGACAAGACAAGGGAAATTCTGAATCGCAGTAGGAAGGAACTGAGTCTTTTGATGGAAATCCTCTCGGGACACTCGACACTTAAGGCCCATCTCCACCGTATTGGTAGGGCGGACTCAGAAGTGTGCAGGGCCTGTGGGGAAGACGAGGAGACCTTGGAACACTATCTCTGTGAATGCCCGGCATTTGCCGGGATCCGGGTCGAAATACTATCCAGTGACCCAATATCCACATTGGGGGATCTTAGGGGCATAGGATGGAAGAAGTTGAGGAATTTCGTCAGTGCGACGGAGTTCCTGGGATAGTAAGGTGACATAGGACATAGAACCGATTGTTTAGAGCGCACAATAAGCCGACATTCTGGCTTAAGTGTAAGTCCTCAGGGACTTGAGTCGGTTTAGGGAAGTATTTCCCTTCTCCGAATCCTCTTTTCGACCTAACCTAACCTAAGTACTAAATAAGCGAAGAGTACATGCAATTGCTCCATATATGTAGTAGTTTTTTTTTAAATATATAAATATCTACATAAAACACAAGTGCAGCTATTGTGGTATAGTTTGAGGCTGCTACTTTAGTGTACCACATTACCTTCCAAAAAAAAAGCAGAATGCCCAAAAAAGGTGAAATAGGGAAATGGGTAGCAGATGATATGAAAAGAGCTATACAGGCTGTTCGAGATGGTTAAAATGGCTTCGTGGAAGCCTAACACATGTAGCATGTGAATGGTTAAATCATATTTTAATCGGACGAAAACTAAAAATTTGGCAATCTAAAAACAAATAGGTATACCACATTACCCGCACTTACTTATCTAAATGTTTCAATAATCTTTGAAAAAATGCAAAAACTTTATTTTTTCAAATAATTATTTGGCAACACTGAACAAAAAATTTCCACAAGTTTTGTATTTACACTTGTAGTGAAGATGTTGATGTTTTTAAACCGCTTATTATCTTTATTAATTAAAAAATATAATCGTTTTAAAAATATTGAGTTGAAAACTGAACACTTGTTCAATAATGAGTTAATAACACAAGGGAACAAAATTGAACTTTTTTTGTGTTGATTTGAAATTTGTAGCAAATTTTTACTAATTTGAGGTCGCTGATTTCAAATCTGCACTTGGTTTTTCTCTATCAGCTCGACTTTTCGAGATATACCGTTATGTTCAAAATTAAGGCACTTCCGCTACATATATTGGAATAACTTGAAAACGGTTCACCATATTAAATTAAAAAAAAAACCGAAACTCGCAAACAATATTCTCTTTAAGCCGTGCTTACATTGTTTTTAAATTTTCCAAGTAGTTTTAGAGATATCGTTCAAGTTTTGAAAAAAAAATTAAAATTTTTTAAAAAAAAAAAATTTTTTTGTTCTTTAAAAATTCCGAAAAAATAAAATTGGGACAAAAATCACAGTTTTCGTCTAGAAACAGTTAGTTAAATATATTTCGAATGAAATGAGCTTTATTTCATTGCAATCGGTGCACAACTTTTGATTTTGTTCACGATTTACTGAATTGATATAAATCGCGATTTCCATACAAAAATAACATTTCTAATGTGTGTTTGTATGTAATAAGTTAGTTTTTTATGATTCTAAGAATTAAAAAAATTAAGTAATAAAAAAAGATTATTTCATTTTTATGGTTGCGGTAGCAAACTCATAACGCCTATAAATTGTATTGTTCCTTTATGACACCTAGTCAGTTCACAGTCAATTAAAGCGAAAAAAGAAAAGTGCACTTGTTTTTATTGATGTGTGGTTTACCGTTGGTAACGGATGATTTTTTTAAAGAAATTCCCCTTAACACATGTGTTCATTCATAAGTGACTGTCAATAAAATTGTGGATATAATTTTTTCTAGGTACTTCAGTAAAAAACTACGAAGTATTTATATGGGTTCATTCAACCAATTTTTCTCATTCAACAAGTGTTTACGAAAGCGAAAAGTATAACGACAAAAAATATTAAAAAATTTTAACCTAGAACATTTCATCAGTGATCACAAAAAACTTTTGATTTTTATCCCTTGTTTTATTTATTGAAAACTGTGTTACTTTGAAATATATGTCAAAATTGGGCTATGACTACGTCAAGAAACACCTGTAAAATCAATCCCAACTATTTTTGTAACATATTTTTGTAACATATTTTTGTAACATATGTGGTAGAAAAAGTGTGTCAGATTTTATTAAAAAATTTATTTTGACTACTTCGGATTTACCATGGAAACCCGTGACAAGTACTGGATTCCTAATACTGTATGTAAAAACTGTGTAGAGTATTTAAGGTTATGGGCAAACAAGCAACGGACCCAGTTCAAGTATAAAACACCAATGATCTGGCGGGAACCTTCGAATCATTATGATGATTGTTATTTTTGCGCTGTCAACATAACAGGCATTAATAAAACAAACCGGTCTAAATGGATTTATCCTAACGTGTTGTCTATTACCCAACCAGTCCTGTACTCTAGTGAGGATTCAGAATCACAACCATCTACATCTACACACAATTTTCACGACGTACGACAAAATGTTCCTTCACCAATTTCTGAATGTGGATCAGATGACTTCCATTTAGATATTTCTTCTGAACGCGAGCAATTTAATGAGGAGGAGCTTAGTTATTTTGTGAGAGACCTTGGACTCTCTAAAAAAGCATCTGAAATTCTTGCTTCTCGATTAAAGCAAAAAAATCTGTTAACCCAAGGAACAACAGTTTCATACTACCGTAACAGAGCATATGATGGCGGACTATTGCTGGAGCATTAAAAATAATCCCTCTAAACAAGATTATTTAAGAAAATCTTATAAAAGAAAATTTTTCGATGAGTTGTAATTACATTGTAATATTTGTGTATTAAAATTTTTTATTTTTCTTTAAAATTATCTTTTTGTGTTAACTTAAAAAGTATAGCTGATAGAAATAAACAAAATCAAAAGTTGTTATTTTTGTATGGAAATCGCGATTTATATCAATTCAGTAAATGGTGAACAAAATCAAAAGTTGTGCACCGATTGCAATGAAATAAAGCTCATTTCATTCGAAATATATTTAACTAACTGTTTCTAGACCAAAACTGTGATTTTTGTCCCATTTTTATTTTTTAGGAATTTTTAAAGAACAAAAAATTTTTTTTTTTTTAAAAATTTTAATTTTTTTTTCAAATCTTGAACGATATCTCTAAAACTACTTGGAAAATTTAAAAACAATGTAAGCACGGCTTAAAGAGAATATTGTTTGCGAGCTTCGGTTTTTTTTTTTTAATTTAATATGGTGAACCGTTTTCAAGTTATTCCAATATATGTAGCGGAAGTGCCTTAATTTTGAATATAACGGTATATCTCGAAAAGTCGAGCTGATAGAAAAAAACCAAGTGCAGATTTGGATTCAGCGTCCCAAATAACCTTAAAAACAATATTCAGTTCTTAATCAACAGAACCATTGTTCCCTTGTGTAATTTTTGTTTGTTTTTCATATTTCAAATTAGTCCCGAAATCCCGGGATCGCAGTTTTCAAACTCCCGCATCCCATGATTTATCAAAATCAGTTCCTTTCGGCAACCCTAGTACATGCTATTTTAAAAATTTTGAGGTTATGTTTTAAACATTTTTGATAATATAGCTTTTGATATTTTTTCTCATAACTTTGGAACCCATTGATCGATTGTTTTTTTTTTTTACACTAAATTGCTCGAGTAAATTACAAACATTTTTTGTAAACTTTTAAAATTACTCCTTACTCAATATAGTCATATTAGCTGTTTCATTATACTTTATGTTTTAAAACAAAAAAAAATTTCTACGTGTATTTAAAGGACTTGAATGACGGTTTCATGTTTTGAACATGATGTTTATTAGTGCATGTTATCATTTACAATAGCAACAGCAATAAAAACTAGGAAGAAACTTTTAAGACTCAAACTATTTTTAAACTACAAAAAAATAAAACAAAGAAGACACACAAAAAAAAGTTTACCTTAGTTTATTGTTCCTGTTATTTAAGTTTTTCTTTCCTTCGTGCCCTCCTTCCTACCGGCCTGTTTGTTTGTTAGATAACAGGAAATTTATAAAAATGCACGTATTTACTTTATTATTATAATAGATAAACTATAAACATAACTATTTTGACAATCATAATATTTACATTATACTTGGCTAAAAGCCAACATTTTTATAAAAATATTTAGTCAAAATGTACTTCTATATGTTATGATAAATAAATATGACAAATAACTATTGTACAATTTATGTCAAAAGAAAGAAATATATTATTATTCCATTTATATTAAAATATTCATTGTTTTCTTTAAAGTGTCCTTTAAATAATCCTTGATACTTTGAGATTAATATCACAAACACCAAGTAATAAAAGAAACCCATCCAGCACTACCATTGTCACTTATGAAATTTAACCAAGCAACCCTTTTATAAATAACATCAAGATACTAATCAGCATCTTAAACTCAATATTTCTATTGACTCGAACTTGAAGATTTCAAGATATATTTAGGACTCTTGAACCATACATAAGTACAACTCAATATGCAGACATATTGACATAAATAATTACAAATTATTTTTAGTATTTGTTTTGTAAAAACCAACCACCAACAGGACATACATGTGGTACTACGCAAACAATGATTTAAATGAAAGTATTTCACGCATAAATTTTCCTAAACTTCACTGTGGTCCCAAATACATTTTTAATTTTTTGGCATAAATTTGATAAGTACGGACATAACTTTGTTTTTCAATATTAAGCAAAAAAAACCTTCGAAACCACATTCGCACTAAATATTTAATATTAACCCTCATCGTCCCATATTTAAAAAAAATATATATATTTTTTTTTAATTTTATTGTTTTATTTAATTTTTTTATCATATTTGTACCCAAAACTAACGAATTTCGGCAAATATATATTTAAAAGTAGGGCTAAACTAAAATTACAATTGTGGGAGTTTGCCGAAAAATACCAACGAGATCTAAGTTCCAACTTATTGTACACACTTCCACATATGAATCATTAGTTTTATGAAGTTTTTAATTAATTCTAAAAAAATTTCTTAAACATTGACTCTAATGAAACTTGTTTCATAGATTCTATGAAAAGTTTCAATGGACAAGTTCCAGTGACAATTTTCATTAAAACTATAAAGAATTTCATGACTGAAGTGAAGATAGTTCTCTCAGTGTAGGACGTTATTTTTATTGGAACTACCAATAATCGATTAATAAAGCAAAAATGCTATACTGAAAATTAAAAATTATTCGTATTTCCAATCAACTTTTCAAATAAAATTCGGTTAGTAATTGTGTACCATCTAGAATTTTTTTTTTTATAATTGCCGATAATCAAAAGTGGTTACTGCAAATACTTTATTCGCAATCAAATATGCCACTAAATTAGAGGTTCAGTATATATAAGTGTTTGTGGTGTAGTGGGTAGATCAGAGGTGCCCAAGGCCTATGCGCTTGGTGCTCATTTGTTTTTGTAAAAACACTTAGCTATAGGCTGTGCGTTTTAATACACATATAGAGCGCTCAGCACTAGCAATACGAAATACACAAACAACTTTGTCTTATTAGTTTTTTTGTCGTTCTTCACTGTATACACGCAAGCGCAAAGCAACAACACTTTCGTATGCTTTGCTGGTAAACATTGAAATATTTTTTTCTTTTTTCTTTGTATGTATTGGTTTTTACAACAAAAAATATTGAATAAAAATTAGTTTTTCTTTAAATGTATAGGTGTTTGCTCTTCCATAAGGAACTTTTGGGCACTCCCGGGGTAGATATTTTGATTTGTACTCCGAACTTTCGAGTTCAAATCTCGGAAAAGATAAACACAAAATGTTTTTTTTTTTAACTAAAATATAATATTCAAATGTTTAAGTAGCAAATACAAAATAAGGTAATGCAAATTAAAAGTGATTGTGGTGCAATCAGTAGGACAGAGGACTATTAATCTGAAGGCCACGGTTCAATACCAGAAAAATTAAAAAAGTTTTTTAATTTCAATAAAATTTTGTGGAACATAATAATATTTATTTGGAATGTAATATAGGGTTAGGCAACTGAATATTAGTTTTCACGACTAAGAGTATAATAAAACATTACGATAGTTGTCGTAACCGCCAGAATTTGATTGGCAACAAGTTCGCTTTCCAAAACGGAGACTGTTTTGTGGGTGTACTTACTCAGACAATATATTTTTAACCCACACACGCAATTCAATTCAATTCACTTCAATTCAAATTGACTTTAGTTTAAAGCTTCAATACACGCGTTATTTAAATTTTTTTATTTTTTATCGATTGTTCATGTTCCATTGCAAACGGAATATAGTAAAAACCGAGTTTTTCTAAACTCTACGTTAAGATAGCTCAAAGCCTAGTAAGATATTAGAAAGGTTAAGCCTGAGTTTTGAAAACAATAGGCAGGAGTTTCAGATGATAAAAACAATTTTGTGGAAAAGTCATGTTATAACGTCCCAAATATAGCAAAAAAACCGGGTTTTTCTTAACTTTATGTTGAGATATCTCAAAAAACTGTTTCAAAAACCTGATTAAGCGGACCTCAAGCCTTTAGAAAAGTATGTTTTTGTCCTAGGATCTGGATCTCTTTAACATTTTGTAGGCAAGTATTGCATAACTTCTTCTTTTGCCTACATTATTTTTTTAAATAGGTTTTGCTCAAATCGGAAATATAGTGCTTACAAACCAAATATTCATTTCGTCAATACCTAAATCTAGACCATCTGTGACATATTATCAATTTTGATTGAGCACATTAGGGTTAAATTTAGTACATCCGGAGTTGAATTCTCAAAACAATTTAATATACTGCAGTAATAATGCAGTAAATAATGAATAAAAATATAGTTTTTTTTTATTAATATGTTAGTAAAACAAAATGCTTTTTAGAAAACAGTGCAACCCCATAAAATCAGGAAATATTTAAACAAAATAATAAAATAAATAAACTTTAATATCTCAAACATATGGCAAACAGACGTAATATTTTAACCAAAAAATACTAAAAACTTTTGTATTTACTAAACGAAACAACCTAAAGGTGTTGTACTACATTTTAACTCCAAAACAACTAGGGGGAGACATTTTTTGCTTTGAAGTTAAAATTTTGTAAGAAAATAAAATTTAGGTATAAAAAATTTATGATTTAGACAAGCAGGTCTATAATTCTTTCTGCAAACAAACATATTTCGAAGAAGTATTTTTCTTTTCTAGAGAAAAAAAAAAAAAAAATACTTACATAAATAAATCAAAGAACAAAATAAACATTAAAGTTGGAAATTTGTTTTTTTTTTTATCGGTAGTATCATGTTAAAATGAGTAGATATTTATGGGAAAGTTTACAAGTTCTTTTAAGTTTTTTTTATTATTTATTTCTATTGATAATTTTTGATCACCCCATGTTAAGCTAATAAATAAATGGACTTCCATTCATTAAGATTTATCTCATAAATGTTAATAAACTGTAAAGGAAATGTGACCAACTAAGGCGAGATTGAGGTAGATGGCAAAACACTTGAGGAGGACTTCTTAAGAAGTAATATTAGTAAAGCTCAAGTTTTAAAATCTCTGTAAATATTGTTAAATTTCAATAAATTTTGCTTTCTGAAAAATTGTATTCCACTGAGATGCAAATAGTTTTTTTATTATCCGAATTCATCAACTCTTAACTCATAGTAATCTATTTAAATATAACAAAAACTTTTGTAAAATGGACAAATTTTCATTTATTTTACGGATATTTTTGTTATTTGACATTTTTTCGTACAAAAAATTATTAATAATATCTATTAAATTTTTAGTTGAAAATGAATTTTATGCACACAAAGTTATCAGTTTTTATAACCAATATTGACAATAAAAAAATAACAAAATTTTTAAAACTCACCAAGATTTGAAAAAAATCGATGCAACTGGAAAAAATTGATTGAAGTGAAAAAATCGCCAAAATTTTCTAAAATTGAAAAAAAAAATCGCATAAAATTTAAAAAAAAAAATTCTAAAACTGAAAAAATCTATTAAAATTAAAAAATTGCTTATTTTTATGCAAGATTCAGTGTTTTATTATGTACACTCTAAAAAAGTCAGTAAAGTCAGTTACATTTTTGCTGGCAGGGTCCTTGCAGAAAAATTGCTAATATCAGCAAAAAAAAAATATTGTAAATTCAGCAAAATTTTTGCTGAATTTACGAATTTTGCCAACCAAAAATTACCACAATTTTATTTAAAAGGAAGGTTGCCGACTACAACACGCAGATTTTAAGGAAATTTTGATATGTTGCAAAAAAAGCAAAAAAAGAAACACGTATTTTTTTTTTTGGCTGCCCAATCTCACTTATAAGGGTTAAAAAATGTAGTTAAAAATTCATTGTTTTTGTATGAAAACTTGCCTTTAATTTACGAAAGCTTGATTTATTTCTACTCAGAGTTAAAGATCTCAAGAAAACGACATTTTTGATACCCATATTGCCTATATAGTGGACCCACATTTTTGAATTATTTTATATATAGGAAAAAAAGTTTCTTCGAGAAAAGTCGCATAAAACCGGAACAGTTTCGAATATCGGAAAAAGCTCAGACACCCACCCCTCGATTAAATTGCATAGGCATTGCTATAATTTTTAGCTTAATACAACAAAAATTCCTTAATAAAACGCCAGATTTAATGTTACTGAAAACACATTTTTTAATAACAAGAACACTTGAAATTTTTTGGGCATAATTGGTACACCAGTAAATGTGTCTTCAAAAAACCTTTCATTTCATACATTTTTTTACATCTAAAAAAACACGAGCCCCTTTTTTTAATTTTCAACAACATATCCGAAGTTCATTAAGATCTGCCGGTCAGGATCAGCTTAATATATAACTCGGTTAATATTGGGTTATTTATAAACTTCCTTTTACCCCCAACCGCCGTAAGGATTGGGCAGCGATCGAAAAAATTAATGGCTAATGTTGCTGTCATCTGCAAAAGAGTAGATAGTAGGGTTGTCATTTCTTCGTGTTTTTATTTTATTCGAATAAACAATCAAAAAATTTTTGATCGAACAATCAAATGATTAATTTTAAAAATTATTCGATTATTAAAGCGAATAACAAGTAAAAATTATTTTAAAAACACATAAATAATAAAAGTATTTTACCCTATCATTTCAAAACTTCAAGAATTTCGGCATCAATTTTAATACTACAACTAGGGTTTTCAATCCAGAAATTCTAGAGAAGAAATTCTCGCAAAGTTAGTTGATTTTTCAAGACAACCATATGTGTTAAACTAAAAATCTGTATAAAATCAAAAAAAAAAAAAAATCATAAAATCATGAATTTTTTAATTTTTACCTATTTATGTAAAATTTTTATAAAATTCATTAATCAATCTAGACTCTGCTCTTCTTAAATATACATAAAGCACATATAGATTAAATATTTTATTCCACTTTACAAAACGAATTCTCTGCCAGTAAACAAGATCCAAAATGAGTCAGAAATGGGTTTAAAAAATATTATTCAAATTTAAAATTTTAATATTAAAGTGGTTCATTCAAAAGAGCCTTCTTTTTTTATTCAAAAATAACCCAGAAACTATAAATAAAAAAATGCTATAGGCTCAAAAATCAATCTTTTTTGGAGCCTTTTTGGAATTGTTCACAAATTATTCAAATTCAATTACATTTCTGAGTCAGTTCTGAACCATTTTTTTAGATCATCAAATTTTTGTGTCTTTTATGATTTTTTTTGGAAGGCTCATATTTTCTTCCAAAAAGTTAGTAATTTTTGACAATAAAATTTTGAAATTTCAGAAATATGTGTTTTATTTGATTCATTTTTGACTCATAGAATAAGAACCCTCAAAAATGTATGCAAATTTTGTTGGCTGGGTTTTTTAAAAAGGAATATTTAACTTTTTCCTAAGAAAAATAAGCTTTCATTAATATATACTTTAAATAATACTTATTTTAGAAATCCCTGGAATGTTTGAAATAATTTCCCGATTACGGAGATGAAAACTGTCGGGAAATAAAAAAGCCTAACTATACTAATTTTGAAATGCAATCATTTTAGACTATAGTTACGTCAAGAGATTTCTCAATCATTCGCCATTTGGAATTGCTATCTTGCCACTTGTTATATGGCCACCTTAGCTGTTCTTGACGAAGCGCATTCTGGACGTCCAATTTTGGGGCACTTTTTTAATGTTGGCCTCCACGGCGTCATTTGTATCTGGTTTATCAGTATAAACCAGTGACTTCACGTAACCCCAAAAAATCAAATCGCACGACCTTGGAGGCCAATTGAAAGATCAATTTCTCGAAATCGACAAATTTTTCATTGATCATGGTGCGGTAATGTTCTCCATTGACCGTAACTCGAGCTCCGGCTTTATTTTTGAAGAAATAAGGTCCAGTGATGCTACCAGCGTGTAAGCCGCACCAAACGGTGCATTTTTCTGTATGTAATGGAGTCTGTAGGGTCTCTTGTGGATTGGTCTCACTCCATATGTGGTAATTTTTTGAAAAACATAATTTTGGGATAAAACATCGGGCGAATCGATGACTAATTTTAAAAATAAATTTTTATAATTTGGTAGCGTTGTTCAAGCGCTGATCATAAATGTCAAAAAGTGAGCGCAATATGACAGTTCGTTCGAACGATAACCCTTTCGTAAGTTCTATCGGGCATAAAAAAACACACTTTATATAGGCGATAGTGTCAGAATATCTAACTGTGAAGATCTTATTAAATGGAATTAAATGCTATCGCTGAAAATTGGCTATATTTTTGAACATTTTTTTTTTCTTCAAAAACGATAGCACTTTATCTGTGATTTCGTTCACATTGTTTGCTTGAAAGTCAAATCGTATATGTTTACCCATTATTAAGGAGTCCATATCTTGGTAAACGAATAATAAAAGTTATAAAATTGCACTTATTTTTTTAATAGGGTTTTAATTTTATGTTGTCCATTACCATTTTTTTCACAAATTTTCCAAATCTGGTAAATTTTCGAAAAAGTTTTGTTAAAAGAAGTATTTTTTTTAATTATTCGTTTCATTCGATTAATCGTCAAAATTTATTCGAATTATTCGTTATGCCAAAAATATGTTTATTTTTAAGTTGTTCATTTGAATTTTCTTTTTGTTCGTGTTAATAATCGAATAATTTTTATTCGAGTGACAACCCTAGTATATAGGATTGTAAGTTAGACAGATAAAGTCGTTTAGGAAAATAAGAAAGAGATAAGGAGAAAGAACGAAACCTTGTGCAACCCCTGTATTTAACTGGATCTTATCTGATGAGATCCCATCCCTGACAACTGTGATGATATAGTGCGATATTTGGTAAAACTCGATATGAATTAAGAGAAGTCATCACCGAAACCAAAAGCAATAAGCTTTGGCATGTCTGCTTTATGACACACACTGAAGTACTTCCTTCGAACCTCAGAAAACATAACGAGAACGCATATCTTTAAGAAATATCTTTCAAAGTGAATATCTATAACATTTTAATTATATCTTTCTTTAGAAGTATTCATCTATTTTCTTTTGAATTCCAAATTAGTTGGTTACATTATTATAAAACATCTAAACTCTGTATCTTTCTTCTTTTAATGGTATAAATTTATGATGTATACTTTTGGTACGGTTGGTTGGGGAGATCATTAGTATAGTGTGAATACTAAATAAACATCAAAATTGTACAACACAAATTATTAAATGTTTAAATCAGTGGGATGGTTATGGAATTGTTGTACTGGTATAGCAAGTTTTTCACTGAAATTTATGTATCTTCAATTTATTTTTACAACGTAGTACTCTCTTCGTGCACACATGTGCATCTGGAATGTTTGTTGGGGTAACCCCTTTAGTTAGTGAGTTAAATTTGTTAAATTATGTTTAAACAAAATACAGTAGCTTTTATAAAAAAAAAAAGTGTTATGCTTATTTTTCACTTGTAGCATTAACAGTAGCCAGTAGTCAATAAATATGAGACTTTCCAAGCCAACTGTCCCGCTACAGGAAAATGTATATCGTATCAATGTCAAACTTGCAGTATTTTTTTCTATATTAGACGCCTGTCTATAAAAAGGCAGAAACTAGTCTAGTCTGATTTTAATTAATAGTGTTTATAATTTTTGGAGAAAAAGCGTTTATTCTTCTGCTTAACCTCAACATTTCTAAATTAAATTTGTCAAATGCATATTAATTAAAAATTAATTGCGACTGTCTATGTGACGTTAAAATAACATTGTACTAAAATACATTATAAAATTTGCTCTGTGGGTGATGTCTCAACTTAAAACGCAAAGTTGTCAACACTGTTTGTTTGTTAGCGTTTGGTCACTTCTGAGTTAATATACAATAACAGAAAAAGCTAATAGGAAAGAAAACTGCAATTTAGCTTCATTACATTCGAGGCCATACTTGGGTGTGATCGCTAAACGGTTATGACTTGGTATTGTTACGTTTGTAATGTAAGAAGAGCGCAGGTTTGATTATTACAGCAGCAGGTTGTAAACAAATTTATCATATAGAGACAATCTGACAATTATAAGACACAAATAATAATACAATTTAAATGGAAAATCACTGATGAGCCTGTCCATAAAAAGGCAGAAACTAGTCTAGTCTGATTTAAATTAATAGTGTTTATAATTGTTAGAGAAAAAACGTTTATTCTTCTTCTTAACCTCAACCTTTCCAAAAAATTAAACAGTTTTTCAATGAAAGTGGGCCTTAAATATTTTAATATTTGTATGTTACAACTACTCCATGTAGAGTTGTCAAAATCGTGTTCCGCATTATACGATAAATCGATTTTTCTCTATTTTTTCAGTTTTTAAAAATCAGTTTTACCAAAAAGACGGTTTTCGAGTTATTCGAGAAACTGGTTTTTTTCGTCTCGAATAATTCAGCGTTTTCGAATATTTTTAAATCTGAAAATTTTAGAGAAATAAAAATTCTTGGAATAATTTGCAAGGCTTTTTCTCAGTTTTAAATAAAAAAATCTTTGTTCCTTTTGACTGAAAACATAAAATCATCAACCACTCGAAAATTGGTATAGAAGATGTATATCATATAAGTATAACTTCGTCCAAATGTAGGACAGCTAATCCTAGCGGATCTTGAAATATCGCGTTTCAAAACATAAAAAATATTCGAAAATTTTCAAAAAGTATTGGTACATAATATTCCATATCTTTTAACGGCTTAAGCTACGAGAGCCATTGAGAAATCATTTTAAAGGTACTTAAATTGTGGTTTTACTAATGAAAACATATTATTTACCTCTAAACGGCAAAATGCAGTGTTTTCAAGAACAGCGGTTCAAAAAAGTGTATTTAAAAAAAACTGTTTTTTAAATTTTTGGCAAAAATATATGTTAAATTAAAATTAGTTTCCTATGACGTGTTCAAATCCAAACATGGAGATGTTACGGTATCCTGACTTATGAATAAAAAAGTGAAAAAAATTTAACTAAAAAGCCGAAATTTCAGAAACATCTCCTGAATAGGTGGTGACGGTATGGAAGAATAATTGATTAATTATCAATATAGCTTTTTTAAAAATTTTAGAAAATCAGTTTTTTGAAATACAGCGGTTTGAAGAACCACGTATTTTTTAAAAAAAAATGTATTTTACAGTCAAGAAGTGAATTATTTTTGTGAATCAGTAAACCGTTAAAAAGATATGGGCAATTATGTTCCACTACTTTTGCAAAACTGATATTTTTATTTTTATTCAACACATTATTTATTTTATATAAATCATTTTTTCTATTATATTTAGTATCTTTTTATAGATTTTTATCTATAACTTTGAATTGCGTAAGAGCTCCACAATAAATTATAATTAACATATATTTTTTTGAAAATTTAAAAAAAAAAAAACAGTTTTTTGAAATACAGCGTTTTTAACCGCGGATTTTGAAAAAATATGTATTATTTTACCTTCAAAAACTTATTTTTTCGCTTATTTTATTTAAAGCACGATAACAGTGGCTTTAAATTGAGGTATATGGACGATTAAGTACGACTACTTTTGTTAAATTTTCGATTTTTTTTCATATTTGAAAACGCGATATTTCCACAACCGGTAGAGCTTACAACCCAAAACTTGTACGATGACATATAAGACACGTATCTTCCATACCAAGTTTAGTTAAAATTGAAGGGGGTAAAGGTCGAACATTGGATATTTTTTTGATAGTTTTATATGGAATGAGTCTTTTATGTTTTTTATTATCCATGTGTGCTTTTTTGTGGATTTACTGATTTTTTTTGCTCTAAATATGTATATTAGGGTTAGAACTTTTTGTTTTGCGAAATTTTTACCTACCATCATGTGATAGGCAATTCTATAATAATAATTTAAATCGCTTTCGGCTCATTTTGTAACAACAAAAACTTCCCGCATAAAGTGCAATTTCTAAAAATGCATTTTTTCACGTTTTTACTATTAAAGTTGAAATAATGGACCAATATTAACTTCACAAATTACCTTTTACATAATGGGCTCGTTGTTCAGCGAATTTTGATGCGCATTCGCAAACACGCGCTATAATCTATTTTTCTTAATATAAGATCGATACGATCGTTAGAGCTAAATTACTTTACAAATTTGCCAAAATATTGATTTTTCGTTCAGTTTAACAAAAAAAATTTTCCCAATTTCTAAATGTTTTATGAAGTGACCTTTTTAAAAGTCGCTAAAAGTAATATAATGTTTTTCAATGATTCCTCAGACGCACGCTGCAATTTGACATTTTTTTTTTAATTTACGAGAAACGAAATTTTAGATTTCCCTAAGACTTCTTTTCTTTATAAAATAATTACATTGTAATTGTTAATAATTTTTTAAAATTTGTACACAAAAATTCAGATATCAGCAATACAAAGTGACTTAAAAAAACCCGGTTCTTAATTTGAAAACCCGAAAACGGTTTTATTAAAAAAAAAACATTTTTTTAGGTATTCGAAAACTGGGTTTTCAAATAGTCTCAATATTTGACAACTCCAATGGAGTATGATGAATCATATAATACATATAATAAAATTTATCATACGTCATGTAGTTTTAACATACACACAGATAAATAATTTGCTAACCGAATTGAAAAGTGTATTTTAATGGTAGCAACTTATAAATTCAGTTAAAACAACGATATTTACATTAGATTTCTGAATATTTTTGGTGTTGGAACTAAAATTTTATTGAATTAACCGAACTTTGTTGTGGAAACTAATGTTAAGTTGTGCCAACCAACTGAATTCCGTAATAATCGAATTTGAGTCGTAGTAACCGCATTTCAGTTGGCAAATAGCTAAATTTTTCTCTGTGTGTACAATTATTAGAATATTTAAGATTCGGCATTGCTACGATATCATTTATTTTAGCTGCACAGTTGGCTTGGAAAGCCACATATATTTGTTTGTCCAGTGTTGCTTGCTGGTGGTGGTGTATCTCCAAGCCATTTGGCGTTAGTTGTATTTGTTAGTTTTAAACATTAACATATGAGAATGGTCTGTGTAAACATTGATTTGTTTAGTTTCTTTATTTGTATTTTCTTCACTTTTTCTGGTGTTTTTTTGTGGTATCTTTATTATTATGACTGCATTTTCCAAGCGAACACATGTTTGTTCATTTGTTTGCCAGTGTCTATGAATCCATCACTTTTTTATATTTTTGTAAAGAAGATAATTGTCTTAAAGTTTCCTTTCAAAAAAATAAAAAGGAGTTAAAATATATTTTTTTTTTATCGTGTAAATGCATTGTAAATTACAAAATACCGATAACAATAAAGCTTAAAATTATTTATGCCTCGTCGGAGGAAGATTTACCGCAAAAGTGCGAACACCAAAAATGATTTTCTTGATTATGTATGTGGGTTGTATCAAAACAATTTTTCTATAAAAATCAAAATCTTCGATAGAGTACTTTTTGCAAAACTTTGTTTTGAATTTGCAAAAATTGAAATTTTCCAACATTACCGAAAACTACACACAAAAAACAGTTTTGTAGTTGCAACCGAATTTTTGTGGTTTCACGTACTATCACTATTATTAAATTTTAATTGTGCTCCCCGGTAGGCTAGTTGGTAGCGTGCTGGCTTATCTGTACGGGGGTCGTGGGTTCGATTCCCACCAGAGGCACTGGTCTGTTTTCGCTACAACGCGTCGAAGGCCATAGTAGCTAGTGCTTGGTTAGGGTAATAGTATATAATTTGTAATTATATGATTATTAATTAATAAAAATAAAAAAAAAAAAAAAAAAAAAAAAAAAATTAATACTATTGTAACAACCGACATTTATTTACAAATTTCGAATTGTTATTGTAACAATTGAATGTTTTATGTTTATGGTCTATAATATTCTATAAATAGATTCACATGCGTTCAACAAAATTTATTTAATTAAAAAAAAAAATTATATGGCTCGAACCGGCGATCTTCCGTTGGTCAGGCAAGTACTTTACCTCTAGCCTAAAACCAATTTATATATGTTTTTTTTTTTTTTTAAATTTCAACCTTAAATATTTTCTAGTTTCAAATTAAAATACTTGTCTAAAAATAAATTTGTATGTACAATAGAAATTCAGTTGCTAATCTCAATATTTTATTTTTTATTTTATTAATTAATAATCATATAATTACAAATTATGTACTATTTATTACCCTAACCGAGCACTAGCTGCTATGGCCTTCGACGCGTTGTAGCGAAAACAGACCAGTGCCTCTGGTGGGAATCGAACCCACGACTCCCGCACTGATAAGCCAGCACGCTACCAACTAGCCTACATACATCTCAATATTTTATTAGAGTTACCAAAACTAAAAAAAAAAAAAATTTATTATTTTAAAATTAAAAAATTTTTCTCCGCGAACTGGGCTTTAACCGGCGACCTCCTGCTTGTCTGACAATTATTTTACCTCTAGCCTAAACTCAATTTGAATTTGTATTTTCAAATATCTAGCTTGAATATTTTGTTCTTTCAAGTTTAAATATGAATGTCTAAAAATAGATCTGTATGTACAACAGAAATTGGGTTGCTAAACTTGATATTTTATTAGAGTTACCAAAACTATAAAAAAAAACTTTAAATTATTATAAAATTGGCACGAAAACTACTATTTTAGATAGTGATTGTTTTTTTTTTTTTTGCAAGCGAAACTAATATTCGATTTTAACTGCAAATATTTTATTCAAGAGATAAAATCTCCGAAAAGTGGTTTTTTGTTGGTATTAAAGGTAATGTAGAAGATAATATTTTTTCAATATTGATAAGGAAAACCAATAGGTTGAATGATGTGACTGTGTTTTGATTAATTTTATATATTTTTGGTTTAAAATATAGTTTAATTATTTTGATGATGAATTTTTAATTAAAATTATTGAATAATGATTAAATTTTGTTGGTTACAATGGAATTTCAACCAATTTATTCTCTGCGTGTAGGCGAGATACTAAACAACAACTGACCAACATTATTCCTGAGGAAAAATGCAATTGATATGTCATTGTTTAAAACTTGCATTGCAATATTATAGCCTAAAAAAACCGGGTTGTCAATGTAATAATATTGAATTTTTTGCATAAATAAGATTAACCGAAATGACTTCAAAATTGCGTTTTTTTTATTAGTGACCCCTTTTAAAGTAAGTGGGTCTTAGAAGTCGCAAACATTTTGCACGATTGCCTAACATGTGCATGTCGGATCTCATGTTGCCATTTTCCAATATAAAACCAATATTTTCATAAAAAAACCATAACAAAAAAAAAATTGATACGAAAAAAAACAACTCAAAAGTTGAACAAATATTCTTGTTTTACAATCAAATTCAGGGCTCGAAAAATAAACAACAAATTAAATTTTAAATTTAACTGTTTGTTAAATTTTAACTGGACATTCAGTAATCGGTAATTAGACATATAAGAAAGTGTAGCAGAAGAGACCAGAACGTCTATTTTTTAAACTTGTTATGGTGTTTTCCGATTTGTGCATCATATAACTTTGTTATAATGCCAAAGTTAGTTTGAAAAAATATTCGCTGATAAATAGTGAAGTTCTTAAAGTTTGAAAAAAGTTTATTGATTTAATGATTGTTTTTTGTGACATTAAGGAAAACTCGAATGAAAAAATTCATAACAACAATTAATTTTCATACAGTTAATAATATTTTTCATTCAATCAATGAAGTCATTTTAATGCAATTAATGTAATAATACAGTGTATTTTCAGTTATTCCGCTGAAATTCGTTTTATTTAGATTTCGAGTGTCGTTAGATTTCCCTCAAATAAAATGAGAATCAGGTCCATTATGGCGTAGAGTATCAAATTGTCGATCTTGACCGAATATAATTTTGTTACTTATGGAAAAATTTTATAAAATCCATGGTTTTTTTTTGTCTTTCTATGGTTTTCTATTTACTTTTTGTATGAATTTTTGTCATTTTGTTATGGAAAACGAAAGAACATTTTTCTAATTAGTCTACCAGGTATTGTTTTGCCATGATACAAACCATAAAAGAAATCCATTTTACAACAGTTTCACAAAACTTATGAAAGCTTTCAGAATGTTGAAAAAGTTTTACTGATGAAAATGAAAATTATTCAAGTTCGAGGCC
Source organism: Delia radicum (assembly GCA_021234595.1). Lineage (NCBI taxonomy): Eukaryota > Metazoa > Arthropoda > Insecta > Diptera > Anthomyiidae > Delia > Delia radicum. The sequence goes on from CM037852.1 coordinate 148,517,919, forward strand.
ATACTCTATATTTCTTTATTAGGATATCGTCCTAACAAATAATCTATAGAGTTTTTGTTTTCAAATTTATTCTTTGACCCTTTCAGGAATGTGTTGATAGATCTATTTCTGGAATTTTCTAGGTTCCCATCATCAGAACACGCTTTGAAAGTGGTAACAATGCCATGCCAAACATCAAACATTCATATAAACTAGATTGCTCACTACATGAGAACTAATATATGAGCTTGAAGTTAAAGGTTATAACCATTGATCAAAAAATAAATTGAAAACTTGTTTGTTATGTGCTAGGTCCACCTCTGGTGGATATTCAATACACGTTTTTTTTGGTTTTTTCCTCCTTTTTATTTTTTGTTTCATTTGTAAACCAAACAGGGGGAGTAAACTAAACTGTACTTTGTCTTTTATACAAGTTTGATGTAATTTATATTATTTTTACTGATCTTATGATGGAAATTTCAATAATATAATACAAATTAGATTGGCTTAAATTTTATAAATCATTCTCTCTACATAAATTTCAAGAATTTTTCAGTTTTTTTAAATTTTACTGCTGGTGGCGAACTGGAGCATTTGTGATCGTAATTTTTCAATCGAAATTAGATTTTAATTCTGAAAATAAAAGATTAAGTGGCATATGCATAATCACTTTTAAAATTAATAAATGATTTATTAGGCAAATTTTTCATATAAAAATCGTTTTATAAATGTGTTATATGATTTACAAATTATTATGCGTAAGACCATAAGACAAATTTTTTGATAAGGGATGTTTAATTTCGGTCCTAGATTGGCAATCGTAAAACTTCATGTTTGCGATATTAGTATTTTTGTAGTTAGTGATTAAAAAATTTGTTTTTGAACGATATCAATCAATCATAAATGCCACAATTTTTCCTCTGGTTTGTAAAGAAGATTTCTGAGATATTGTTTTAACAGAAAATCTTTGATTTTATAGAATTTTTGAATATAAAACTGGCGCTGAGTTTATAACACAAAAAAAAACTGAACCAAAAATGCATTTCTAAAATTTCGTTTTTGGTAGACAACTTAAAATTAAGTCATAAATGTTTGCCAAAGTTTTGTTGCAACTTTTATAGTCAATTCATTCAATGTATGGAAAAATATTTATTTAGTTTTAAAAAAAATAATGTGTGGTCGAAAAATAAAATAAAATTTATTAATTGCATACCATGCTATTATCTACAAAACTGTCACTAACTAAATGTTGCCAAAGACAAGAGCGGTGATACACATAAAACAAAATACAGACTCCTCTATATCAGGGGTTCACAAACATTTTAATTTCTAATTAACCTCAAATAAAAGAAAACAAATCAAGAAAAATAAGTTTATTAAAAGATTGCAAAAAATGTGTTATTTATCTAATATAGTTTTACTGAGAATTTGCGAAAATTTACAACAAACAGGCAATAATTTGAGCAATAATTACACTCTGATTTTAATTTCGTACCTACACAGAAAAAACTAAAATTAAGTTTTAATTAAAATATTTGTTGATTCAATTAAAATTTTAATTGAATTCGGTCCTATTAAGAAAATTGTAGTATTAGTTAAAATAATGTTTAACTATTTAATTGATTTTATTATCTATTAAGGTTTTAATCATATCTATTAAAAATTTAATTGAATATTGTTTTTAAACTTAAACATATTTTTAGTAGATACTATTAAAGTTTTAATTACAATAAAAATTACAAAAAATCAAAAAAAATTGGGGCGAAAAAATCGCCAAAATTGAAAAAAATAACCAAAATTGTAAAGTGATCAAAAATTTTAAAAATTTAAAAAAATATCAAAATTTAAAAAAATTGCTAAAATTCGAAAAAAACACAAAATTTGAAAAAATTCTTCAAAAAATCGCCAAAAATAAAAAAAAAACTCAAAATTGCCTTAATTAAAAAACCGCCAAAATTGGAAAAAATTGTCAAAATTAAAAAATTGTTAAAATTGGAAAAAAAAATTATGAAAATTTAAAAGTATCTGACTGAAAAAAATCTTCAAAATTTTTAAAAATCAGCAAAATTTAAAAAAAAACCTCCAAAATTTAAAAAACCGCCAATTATGAAAAAAAAAATTCCCAAAATTAAAACAGAAACTCCAAATTGCCAAAATTGTCAAAATTGAAAAGAAAAAAAATCAAAAATATTCCAAAAATAACCGAAATATAATTAAAAACGTCTATAGTTATCTCGAAAACATTTTTTTTTTTTATTTCGGCGATTTTTTTTTAATTTAGGTGATTTTTTTTTTTTTAATTTTATCGAATTTTTTAATTTTTTTGTTATTTTTTTTGGCGTTTTTTAATTTTTTTCGAATTTTTTCAGTTTTCGATTTTTTACAGTTTTAGATTTTTTTTCAATTTTGCCGACTTTTCTTAAATTTTTGGAGGATTTTTTAAATATTTTTTTATTCAATCGATTTTTTAAATTTAGGGGATTTTTATTCAGGATTTGGATTTTCGGATTTTTTTTTCAATTTTGGTATTTTTTTGTCATTATATAAAAACTGAAAATGTTGTGTGCACCAAATTCATCATTTAATACATATTATTAAACTTTTAATTGAAGTGAGTTTGAAACAAAAGTTTAATTTTAATTTTTTTACTATAATTATTTCTGTGTAGTTTTTTCACTAATGGTTAAAATTTTTCTCAAAATTGCATTCAAGTTTTGAATGTTTTAACGAAGTATTGTATACATAAAATGTTAATAATCAAATATTTTCTTACATTAATATACTAAAAGATGAACTCATACACTCAGGGAACTTCTGCTGTAAATATTTGTGGTTGTTTGAGTTGTAATACAATACATTTATTTTTATGTGAAAAAACAGTCATTTGTAGAAGAAATTTCAGTTTTGACTATAATTGTAGTTCATTAAAAAAAACAAACCACATCAAATTACTGAATTATGATTTTACATTCATTTGATCTAGTAGTTTTTTTTTTTATTTAAAAAAATAAAACAAATAAATGTTTGTTTCATTTTTACTACAATTTGAACAGTAAAAAAACAAATGACAATGTTAGGTGATCCTTTTTTCTGTTTTACACGAAATATTTTTTTTTTTTTATTTTATTAATTAATAATCATATAATTACAAATTATATACTATTACCCTAACCGAGCACTAGCTACTATGGCCTTCGGCGCGTTGTAGCGAAAACAGACCAGTGCCTCTGGTGGGAATCGAACCCACGACCCCCGCACAGATAAGCCAGCACGCTACCAACTAGCCTACCGGGGCGCACTACACGAAATAATTGTTCAGATTTGTATTTTTGCTTATGCACAAAAATACTTTGCAAAATGGTATGCTAAATTGTGCAAAAATTGTCAAATTTAGTGAAATCCGAGAAAAACCGTTTATTTACTTAGTAACGCTGCATGTTTATTAAATAAATATGATGCCTAAATGTTGTTGAAGGTCTCATCAGTATTTACCATAAAAAATAAGTGAAAATATCTAATTTTTAAAATTTTATATAGAAAAAACTTTGTTAAAACAAGAAAAACTTGCATACAAGTTTGGGAAAAATCTGGCCCAGAAGTGAAAGAAACTGGATACGTCAATAAAATCAGCGTGGAGCAGTGGTCGGTACTCTTGTTTTATCTTTCGAATTGCGCAGTGTTATTATGAACTAATTGTATACAAAATAGTGTAGAATATTAGTTTTTCTAAAAATTTAAGCAAGAGTTACAAAAAATCACAACTATTTTAGCATAAATACTATTGGCGCGCATCCTTCGGTTCTTTGGAATTTTTGTTTATAGGACAATGAAAATAATTTTAAAATATAATATGTACCGAATATTAAAAACTTAAAAAAAATTTAGACTCATATTAAATAAAATATTTATTTTCAAATTTAGCTTTTTTTTGAAAATTTTGTGTTGAAAAAACAGTTTGTACACTGATAATAATTCATGTATAAAAATACCAATAAATGTCAAAATAACAAATATATTCGTGAAATAAACCAATATTGGTTCATTTTACGAAAGTTTTTGTTGTTTTGACATTATTTTCGTATTTTTAGCATGGATTATTATGAGTGTAAGGATTTGCTTGTAAAATTGTAACTTCGAGTAATTCTACGAAAAATTCAATTTAATGTAAAACGATTTAAGAACCTCTGCTCTACATGTTTGAATATAAACTAAAAAAAATTGTTTATCAAATTAAATTTTCCCTGGTGCACTTAATTAATTTTGAAAATTGATTGATAACAACGACAACTGACCATTGTGATACGAGTGCAAAAAACAACAAAGTTATGCAAGGTGGCTGGTAATAGAAACCAGCCGACACTTGGCAATTACGCTAATGAGTAGCAGTTGTAGTAGCGAATAAAAAGTATTGATAAGTTAATTTTTAAAGGTAAAAAAAGAAAGAAAAAAACACACAGAAATGTGATAAGACTTGTAAAAACAAAATTGAATTCATGAAAATGTTGAATATTTGGGAAAATTTTTATATTTCTGAAAAATAAAAATCGCATAAAGTAAAAATTTTCATTTTATACACCGGAAAGAGAAATTGTGCGGAAATTGTTGAAATGCATGACATTTCTTTTTCTGTATTTTTCTCCTTTATTAAATGAATTTTTAATTTGAAATAAAAAACTCATGCAAAATTGCATGTTCAAGAGCATTAGTTGGAGTTAGGCTGACTGTATTCGTTAGTCAGAAAACACACAAAAAAAAAACAAATAAAGCTTTTAGTGATGATGGATTATGATTTGATGATGATAGTGATGTTAATGATGGACTGACTTGTTTGATGGTCTGATGTTAATGTCATGTAGCAAATTCCACTAAATGATGTGTTAAACAAACTACCGGTAACCAATTTTATTTTTTTAACAAGTTGATAAAAGTTTGCCAACATTTTATTTTATTTAATTTACATTATAACTGACAGACATTAAAATGTAATTTTACAACAAAAAAAAAAAATGTAACATTACATTTGTTAGAAATTGCCATATTGTAATACAAATGATCATTTAAAATTTAGAAAAGTTGTAAGTTATATCATAAATTTATTTACCTGCGTTAAATGGCGCCCAATTAGGAAGCTATCAATTAAATGCACCCGCTATGAGAGTATGAGGAGTAAATTGCTCCTCTAGGACATATCCCGTGACAGCACTTAAATAAATATCTGGATGATATTAAGAAGTTTTTGCATTGAAGCAATGAGTTGCACTGGATTTCGTCCATTGAAACTTTTCATGCAAGTTTTTATACGCTTAAAAATTGACAATCGAATTTTTCGGTTGCTGCTACCGAATTTTTCGGGTGCGACAACAGTAATTCGACTGCCTTAACATAAATTTAGTTATGACCACCAAAAAATTCGATAACTAAAACAGAACCAATCTAATGGTTACATATACGGTTACTCTTACCGAGTCTGTTTTCTGGCTATAGATTTTTATGAAAAATGCCATTTTGTTTATCAAAAGTTTCATTCACTCAATGACAAAATTTCATTAAAAAACTAGTTTCATAAAAATTATGAAGCTTTTCATTATTTTTTAAGAAAAAAAAAAGAAATGCATTTTGAGATATTTGCAAATCAAGGACATTTTTAAGTTCTTTTATCCTTTATAACGTATAAATTTAAAGCTTTTCATATCTCAGAGAATACAAAATAAGCTTTACAATAAGATATTAATGCTTAGAACAGTATGTCCTTTTATAAATTTTTAAAAAAAATACCAACTTTAAGCAGCGATAAAACGCGAAAGACAACGATTTTTAAAAAATAAACTAATTGTTTTGTGATACTAACTAATTAGGAGATTGCATATACCAAGTTTCGTGTAAATCGGAAGGGGCGAACTGATGACTATCAAAGTCGCTTATGGAACAACCCTATAAATCCAATAATTGTTTTCCTTCTCCTTTAACGTCATTATACTTCTTTTTTTTTGAACTATTTATTTTGAAAGTGGTATAAGTCCCCTTATTTTTGAAATGAGAAATAAAGGGATTTGTATTTCAACATTTTTAAATCTGTAAACGACTACTTTTGTACAATATTTTGATGCACATTTCATCAGGGGACTTTAAATTTCCTCATGCTGCAAATAAAATTCATATTTACTGCGCAAATCCATGTTTTTTAAGTATTGAATGGACTCATACCACTTTCAAAATAAAAACTTTTCAAAAATTGTTCTACATACATAGACTTAAAACTCTTCTTGGTTTAATTGTAAATTTTCTAAGCAATTGGAAAATTAGCGAGTTTTTCACATGTTTATATCTATACTATACAATAAAACACACTTTTTTTAAAATGGACTCATACCATTTTCAAAATAAATGCTTTATTTAAAGAAAACAATTCTAAGGAAAACTTAATATTGGAACAAAAGAAAATGTTGTTCGCCTTGTAAAAAAATATATTAAATCAAAATGAATTCCAAATGCATGCAGTTTTATTTTTTGCTCGTTGCTTTCCATCATTTGTGCTCTGCTTTTAATTAACATTTAACGCTATGTGCGAAATAAAAATTCAAGAATATAAAACAGGAGGTGTAGAATCTTCATGTATGATATGCTGTGCTGTGCAGCAAATACCATTCACATAAGGTTGCCAGATTTAAAAATGATTGACATTCACCAAAAAAAAAAACTTGATTTTTGAAAAACAATCTTTGCAATTTAAACACTCTTATGCTAGTAGCTTTATATCAATTTCGTTTATTTTTTTTTTATAAGAAATAATTTTATTTATAACAAGTGTTAAATAAAAACAATGCAGTAAAAATAAATTTAAAATAAAATTACAAACAAAAACTAACATTTTTCAGTCTTTTCACAGACACAGTTTTCTAGTTGCAACCGAATTTTTTGCCAACCGAATTTTTGTGGTTCCACTATTATTAAATTTTAATACTATTGTAACAACCGACATTTATTTACAAATTTCGAATTTTAATTCTAACAATTGAATATTTTATGTTTATGGACTATAATATTCTATAAATAGATTCACATGTAATCAACAAAATTTATTTTATTAATAACAAAATTGTATGACTCGAACCGGCGATCTTCCGTTTGTCAGGCAAGTACTTTACCTTTAGCCTAAACCCAATTTAATTGTTTTTTTTAACAGAAATTCGTTTGCCAATCTCAATACTTAGAGTTACCAAAACTATAAAATAAATTTATATTATTTTGAAATTATTTTATTAATAAAAAATTCTTCTCCGCGAACTGTGCTCGAACCGGCGACCTCCTTCTTGTCAGCCTAGCCTAAACCCAATTTGAATTTGTGTTTTCCAATTTCAACCTTGAATGTTTTTTTTTTTTTGTTTCAAATTTAAATATGTCTGTCTAAAAATAGATTTATATGTACAACAAAAGTTGGGTTACTAATCTTAATATTTTATTAAAGTTACCAAAAACTATTAAAAACCTTTATATTATTTTAAAATTGGTAACGAAAACTAATATTTTAGATAGAGTGATTGTGTTTTTGCAGGCGAAACTAATATTCGATTTTAACTGCAAATATTTTATTCAATGGATAAAATCTCCCAAAAGTGGTTGGTTGTTGGTATTAAAGGTAATGTAGAAGATAATATTTTTTTCAATATTGATTAGGAAAACCAATATTTTGAATGATGTGACTGTGTTTTGGTTAATTTTATATATTTTCGGTTTACAATATAGTTTAATTATTCTGATGAATAATGATTAAATTTTGTTGGTTACAATGGAATTCCAACCGATTTATTCTCTGTGTGTATAAGCTTAATAAACGACTTGTTTTCCATATATTTTTAGTATTTTAGATACAGAATTAACTGATTCTGTACCATTGCCTATTGTCAGTGCAGCGACTTTTATGCAAATGTATGTTTGTAGTCAATAGCCGAAATCTGATTTTGACCAAATACTTTTCTAAATCAGAGAATTTACAGCAAAATGGCATTGATTTGTTTATGCATATTTTTGCATATTTTGTCTTTAAATACATATTTTTACATATTTTATGATTTTTATTGCATATTTTGCATTTAACTGCATATTTTTGCATACTTTTTTGAATTAAAATTTAGATTTGCTTTAAAATAAATAATATCTTAACACAATACTAAATTTAAATAAGAAGTATCAAATTGCCAGCCATCGATTTTAGTATTTATGTTGAATTTAATATTAAACCATTTCTTTCGAGTCATTAGCACGATTTTTAAAAATCAACAAATTTAAAGTGCATATTTTTTGGATTTTTACTGCATATTTTTGTATTTTTAGTGGATATTTCTTTGATTTTTTGTTCATATTTAAATTTAAGTGCACATTTTATTGCATATTTTCGATATTGAAAAATTATTATATTAATGATATTGAAAAAACAAATGAGATCAGTTTTTAAAACTTTATAGGTTGCTTTCTGCACATTTTTCGAAAAACTTAGAGCCTATTTCAATACTTGGTATATTATTAGCAAATACACTAAAAGAAAACGCTTCACCATAATATTTCACTACAAAGCTTTGTCTAAGGAAAACTTTGAAAAAATTTATTTTTTCTTGACTCTTCACGAGCTTAAAAATTCTTTTAAATCAAGCGAAAACAAGTCGGTCTGGCAACCCTACATGCATATCTTCTGCAAAAAGTTTCATAACAAGATGTTGAATTTGAATGAGCTCTTAACAGTTTCTACTTCATACTTGATCTTTCTTTTCACTTTTTGTTTTTGTTCTGCTTCTGATGATGATGATGCTGGGCCATTGGCGCCATCAACGTCACAGTTATGCTTGCTGGAGGCCAATGGCAAGACCAAATACAACAACAACTATAACCGAAATACAAAGTACAAGACCATACGATATATCTCTTTGTTTTTTTTTTTTTCAACAGAAAAATTGATTCCAACTGTGCAAATGCGTAGCGCAATAAGTCTATATGCCATTTTTTAGTACGTAAATTTGTGTTTAATTTAAATTTTTAGAGTTATCCCAAAAAATTTCGGTTCGGTTGAAAGTTAGCACATTGAATTTCAATGTTCCTATGATATACAGTGGTGAGCACCAAATTAGAACACCCAGCATGATATTTTCTTTGTCATATTATTATTTTTTTAACAGAGTTTTTAATGTTTTCTATTATTTTAATATATTGAATAAAATGTATTAATTGCACTACATGACTTGCCCCCTCATTTCGCTTTTCAAAAATTGTTAATTTTTCCGCTTAAATAAAGAATTAATTTTTTATGACCTTGAAGGATTCCTTACGGGTAAGTGGAACCAGATTGGGTTTTGCCACCCTAAACAAATTAACTTCAAATTAAATTCGAATATATTTACTCTATTTTTTACACTCAGAGAACTTCTGCTTTAAAAATATGTAGTTGTTTTGGGTTGTAATACAGTTTCTTTATTTTTAAATTAAATGTCAGTCATTTGTAGAACAAATTAAAATATTTACTAACCTTGTAGTTTATTTAAAAAAACAAACCACATCAAATGACTGTTTTATGATTTTACATTAATTTTTTACAGTCGTTTTTTGTTATTTAAAAAAATAAAAAAAAAATAAATGTTTGTTTATTTTTTACTAACATATGTGGTTAATTTTTACTACAATTATTAGTAATTTTTTGAACATTAAAAAACAAATGATAAATGTTAGTTGAATTTAATGAAATGTAAGTCGTCCTTTCTTCAAGTGAAATTTCATTTGTTTTTGACTACAATTGGTGGCGTCATTACCTACATAGTATCCTTGGTGTACCTGTACAATTATAAGTGCTAAAAACGCTTATGTTGCCAATATATTTTTTTAAAAGATTATAAATTAAGAATTGACTTTTACAAAAATGATGTATGCTGGGTGGGCTAATTTGATGACCACCACTATATGTGCTGTATTAGGTTCTTCAAAATTCGGTGTAGATCGCGTTGTAAGCTCAATGTTCGACATTTTTAGCAAAACTGAGAAAAATACCTAATGTTTAAACCGATCTAACTTTTTAAGTAATTATGCTATTTTTGCAAGTCGTATCTCATATGAAACATTGGATCTTCTGCTTTAAGATATTTGTTAGAAAATTACAGAGTCTTTTTACAGAAAGTTTTCCGCGAATATTTCAAAAACTACATCTTCGATTTTTTTAAACAATTTGGTGATAGATCATATGGTCTTGTATAACATATCCAAAATTCAGAGTGGGTTCTATATGTTTTTAAAAAAATATTTAGATTTTAGTAAGAAATTATTATATTATTTAAAAAAAAAAATTTTTTAAATTTTCGTCAATACACAGGAATTTTAAATTTCACAAAACTCAAGATCTATAGTTCAGAGTATACTTTTTAAATGAGCTTTGACGCACTGAATCTCAGCCTGAACGCAGAACTTCCCCAAGTCATCAAATTGTTGTTATATTCTAAACTAAAACTGCAAAAAAACACGATTTGTCATCATGTTCGGGACGGTATTACTCCGCGAATACTTTTTCATATATAATCAATGACCAGTACAACGTTCTACACTTATATAAATCTAAATTTAATAATTTTTAACGAACGATTTATTTCAAACCAGATGCATTTATCTGATCGATTCAAAAAGAATTTTAAAAATGAAGTGCAATGAGTTTCAAGGAAGAGAAAATTGTCGCGGTTCCGAATATGAGGAAAAAACGTGATTTTTGCATTTTTAGGCAAGAATATCTGAAAAACTTAATGACTGCAAGGAGTTATGAATACAAATTCAGATTCAGAGCGCAAAAGACCATTTAAAAAGTATACTCTGGACATTGGGTATTTAGTTTGGCAAAATTTAAAATTTGTGTTTATTGAACAAAGTTATAATTTTTACTTTTTTATGAAAATAATATGAGAATTTCTTACTAAAATCTAAATATGTTGTACAAGACAATATGTTCTATCACAACAAATTGTTTAAGAAAAATCGCAGATGTAATTTTTAAAATGTTCGCGTAAAAATAGCGTTTTGGCATATTTGCAAACTTTCTGTAAAGAGACTGTTATAACAAATATCTCAAAGCATAAGATTCCATAGTTCATAAGAGATACAATTTGTGAAATTCGGATAAAAACTTAAAAAGTTAGAGCAGTTTAAACATTATATATTTTGTTGTTGTTTTCCAAATAGTTTGTTTTTATAATAATGATTACCAGATCAGACAGTTTATAAGGCAGACAAAAAGATTCTCATAGAGTTTAGTTTGTCTGTTGTATGTAATGTCTCGTTTTGATTTAAGCCAATTATATTTTTCTATTGCAGACAACTGAAGATTTGGCTGATTCCAATGAAACATTCTCTATCATGAAAATGATCAAACTTGTTGAAAAGCAACAAATAAAATCTAATGTGACAATATCATATTAGATTTTTAGACTTGAGGTAGAACAATATTGGAAAAAAAATTTTTGTATTTTTAATGCAAAAATTAAAAAAATTTTTAATTTCTCTCAGTTTTTTTTTATATCGAACTTTGAGCCACTATTCAACGAGAACTGCATCGAATTTTGAAAAACTTAATACAGAACATATATGTGGAGACTTCCCCAATATTTTTATGTCTTTTGAAAATTTTTAAAAATATATTAATTTTATTATTTTGTCAATCACTTTTTTATAAGAATTTTTCTGTTTGAATTTAAAATAAAGATCCGTTAAAAATAAAATAAACATCGTTTAAATCAATATCAAATCCCATAAGTGGTGAACCCGATAAAAAGAATGCCAAAGAAACTATCAGAACTGTCCTCGGAAGAAATTTCGTTTTTGTTACGAAAATGGAGATTGACGTTAACAGGACGAAAAGCCGACAAACTTATGCAACTAAAATCATATCTAGAAGAGCTACAAATCACAGATTTAGAAAACTATGATTTTGAACTGGACTTAGAAGATAGAGAAGCAACATGTTTAAATACCGACATAAATACAATTTTACAACATATGCAAAATTTCATGGAAGGAATGGAAAGCCGCTTTGAGGAATTTATACTACAAAACTCACAAACTTCTATACCAGCGGTAGCACAAAATTCCAATGTAACAGCATCTTGTCTACAACATTGTTCTCACGATGTGTTCAAAACCTCTGAATCACTTATTCTTCCTTTATTCTGGACTCAAAATCCTGAACTGTGGTTCTTAACTACTGAACAAAAGTTTCAAAGTTTTAATATTACTTCTGACAACATCAAATATACCAAAGTCATTGAATCTCTCAAAGTTTCCACTATCAACAAAATTTCAAGCCTGATTCGCAATCCCCCACAACAAAATAAATACTTGGTGCTTAAAACTCAACTTATAACTATATATGAAGAAAGCGATGAGAGTAAGTTTAATCGTATTTTTAATGATTAAGAACTAGGAGATCAGAAACCAAGTCAACTTTTTCAAGATATTAAAATTCTAGCTAACAACAAAATCTCTGATGATATTCTCTTTTCTATTTGGATAAAAAAGCTTCCTAAAGAATGTGAACAAAGTTGGAGAGGTTTTAAAAAAATTTCACCGTTGCCTAATTTGTTAGATGTAGCAGATTGGAGTGCCCTAAACCTAATGTTGTGTCTATTAGAAAAGAGGAGTCTAGTTTTGATCAACTGAACAAGAAAATTGATCAATTAATTGAGGTTCTTCTCGAACCCAGTTTAGATCATCATCGAACAACCGACAACGGCCTGCATCTAATCATACTCATTGCTACTATCATCGCCGTTTTAAAGAGCGTGCTAATAAATGCATAACTCCTTTTAGTTTTATTTCGGAAAACCGACTTCCCCAACACTAATGACGACGCGTAATTTTGGGAATCCTTTAAAAAGTCGTCGATTAATTATTCATGATCCACTTTCTAAATTTTAATTTTATATAGACTCTGGTTCAGATGGGTCTATTCTTCCAATGCATTCAATAACAACAAAAAATTTAGATTTTGCTCCCTTATTTGCTGCAAATGATTCTAAAATTCGAACATTTGGATCAAAATTGCTACAAATTAATCTTAACCTAAAGAAAACATTTTTATGGACATTTATTTTAGCTGATGTTGGGGGGTAATGTGGAGACTTCCCCAATATTTTTATGTCTTTTGAAAAATTTAAAAAATATATTAATTTTATTATTTTGTCAATCACTTTATTATAAGAATTTTTCTGTTTTGAATTTAAAATAAAGATCCGTTAAAAATAAAATAAACAACGTTTAAATCAATATCAAATCCCATATATATCATAGGAACTTTGAGTATCGATGTGTTAATTTTCAACAATATCCATAGCCACATATCCGAAGACCGTATCGAAAATTTTTGGAATGACTCTTTTTATTTAAATTTTATTTATTTTTTTAAAACATTATTAACGAACAATTAATAGTATGTCAATTTTTAACAAATTAATTACACAAAATCGTTTTTGTTTTTTTCTCAAGAATTTATTATCATTTTAAACATTTAAAGTGTGATTAGTTTTGTCAACATCTAAAGATTTCTGTTGAATTTCCGCCTTTTTTTTTAAATAATTCAAAATATTTTTCTTGTTAACAAAGTCTCCCACTGAGCGTTGACGGTTTAAGGCTAGTTTTATGTGTAAATGAACGAACCATCCAGCCATTCAATGAAACAATGCAACTTTTTCTACCATGCACTAACTCTTGGGAACTTATTCTTAACATAAAATTTAAAATTACTACAGTGGAATTGACTGAGACATAAGTGCATATGATAGATATTTCTGTGTATTTTGTATTATTCGGTAGACCTCACATTGTGTTTAGACAAAGATTTTTGCGGTCAGTGTTTATTGTTTTACAAAGATCTTAAGATGATTTTGTAAAAAATATAGAAATGTAGTTGGAGCAGATTGTTTTGAGATCCCTTATTTAGAATTAATATCGGATTTGTTTTATTTTACTACTTTTTTTGTCATAAAATTTAAATTATCCTGTAGATAAAAATATTCGTTTGTTTACTTTTTATACACACCCAATTATTTCTATTGAATTAGGGCGGTATATCTTTTAAATTCTAAACAAAAGACAGAAAAAACCTATTAAAAAATGTTTGACATAGATCTTAGAAATAAATATCGATGGTCATAAATTAAACTGTCGCCTCATATCCTACACAATTCTATGCCGTGGTCTGGACATAACAAGAAGGTAAACTAAGTTGCTGAAAGCGGGTAAACTAAGTTGCTGAAAGCGGGTAAACTAAGTTGCTGAAAGCGGGTAAACTAAGTTGCTGAAAGCGGGTAAACTAAGTTTCTGAGGCGTTAACCCATTTTGCACCGCCGTTGCTTTAACCCTTGCGTGGTCGATTCAACGAAGAATGACCTTCCAGGGTTAAAGCAACACCTACTTTTGTGGCCCGATAATTTTGGATGGGAGGGATTTATAATTACGCAGTTAATTTGAGGTCTTAACTTTACAAATAATTAAAAAAAGTATTTAGAACTATTATTTTAGGGTAGCCATATACATATATATACATTAGAGCGACTCAAGTTGTATGGAAGCGAAATTCGTGCAAGGTGTACCCCCCTCAAAATTAACATTGTTATTTTTTATGATGACATCTAAAATATTTCGGCTCTAGCTTTGACCTCTCGTGAGCTGGACCATTTTGAAAAAAGGTCCATTTTTGCATGTTTTGTTAATTTAAGAATCTGTTTCCTTACCAACATATACAATATGGGTATCATAAGAAAGGTTTTTTTAAGGCGCGTCCAACTGTATATACAATTTGTCCAAGGACGATCATCCATGTATTTTTTTTAAGGATAGTCTGTAAAAAAAACGGTTTTTGAATTTTTTGTTCTGGGTTGTTTGTAATAAAAATGCCAAATTAACATATTTTAATCTTTAGTCGATTTAATTAAATACGGGTCTCAGCTTTTTTTGAAATTCGTGCTAGTTTGCGTTTTGACAAAAATGCAATGGGTGGTACCTCTTCGTTTTAAAAAGGACATTATGGGTATCAAATTTTTGCTTTTGCCAAGTACATCATCTTTGTATGTACATAATTTAGATTTTTGCAAATTAGATGCATTTTACACGGTGCTCTGGAATATATATAAATGCAATTTTGTGGTAACTCTAATATGATAGCGGATTTAGTTTCTAGATCATGTATGGATGAAAATAGGACTAAAGAAAGAAAAAAAAATGATTCACCATCATTTTGGTGAGTCGCTCTAATATACATATACAATTTTTTCCATTTTTTATATAAATTTTTTGAAATTTTTTTATTTAATATTAAGGAAGCCGGTGTTATAAAGGTTTGGTGCCGGATTGGTTAGGGATGTATGGGAACATTTTTTAAATGAGTAAAATTTGTACTTCTTATTTAAAATTAAAAGATCGGATGAAGAAATTTCCGGATTTGTAAAAATTTTAATATACAGAAAATTTCTCCATTTTCTTTTTTAATGAGAAAAAATAGCTTTTTTTTATCCAACCAACAATACAATTTTAAAATTTCATTTATATTTGTCTAAAAATACCAATATTTTTAAAAAACTCAAAAATTGTAAAAATCCGATTACAGTTTGATAGATATTAATAAATAAAAATTATAATTTGAATAAAATCTTAACCCGCTAAGTAAATACAAAGCGTCAAAGCTTAAATTTAAATTGCGAATACCACCGCTAGAGGGTGCAGTAGGTGTACAAACAATTCAGAAAAAACTTATCAGGACACTATTACATCTTTATACAAAATTTCGTCAAAAAAATTCCCACGGAATTTTTAATTAAAATATTAAAAAATTTAAGATTTTGATTAAAAGCGTTGTAAAAATTTACCAATAAACCGGAGATAATGCAATTTTTATGTAACTTTGCTTGGCCATATGAATGAATCTTTTTAAATTAAACTTTTTCAATTAAAAAGAAACTTTAATCATGTTCTTACTGAGCGGGAATTCCCGACATGCCAGGAAATTCAAAAACGCAAACCCTAATAATCAACCTAACCCTGCCCATCCTATGATTTATACAAATTTCTTAAGAATAATTTTAATTAATATTTTTTTTTATTTATTTTAAAATATACAAAATAAAATTTTGTTTTTCTTTTTAATAAAATTTACAAAACAGCATTTCGATGATCTCACTGATAAAAAAAACACAGAAATTCAGCGTAAAACCACTTCATTAATAACAAGTCTCAGACAAACGGACGAGTTGAACAGTCACAAAAATTAAATAAATTGTTGTCATAATTAATTGAATGATTTTGTTGTGTGTAATCCACAATTAAATTGTAGATACTTTTTTTGTTGTTGTTGTCTGTTGGTAATTTTTTGAGCAAAAAGTGTCAATTAATAAAAGACAAATCTTTTTACAAAAACATTATAAAGACATTTATATTTACAACAACAAAACCAAGATTATGATGCTCGATTTTTTTTTTTTGTGGTTGCAGCAAACACTCCGGCAGACAGAAAACTATAATTATGATTTTGACCAAGGCAGTGACTTTCATGCACTAGAAAATCTAAAATATGCAAAAAAAAAATAAGTATGCAGTGATAGAAGAAAAAAATATGTAAACATTTTTGGTAAAACTCTTAAAAATTAGTTGAAAATTACGTTGCAGAAAAAACTGCTAAAATTAGCAATTATTTTTTTACTAAATATTAGTAATATAAGTATAGCAAAAATAAATATGTTGAATTTACAAATATTTAGTTTTATTTGCGCTAAATTTTAATTAATTGAAAGTAACAAATTAATTTCCAAAAAAGCATAAAAAATATGGCCCCCTCTGAAATTAAAAATGTTAATTGGGGACCCCAAAAACCGGTATGCGTAGAAACATATAAGTGTGGGTACTCAAATAAAAGAAAATTTGATCAGGATTTCAAAAATTATATTATTTTTATGATCCATGATCCATGATACGTAGCGCGCTCTAGAGCTATTTCAGCTATATTTTTAGTACAAAAATGGTTGATTTTTTTAGTCCAAAGTCCGGCGGGTGTAGAGGGCGCTAAGTATCATGGATCCTAAAAAATTTTGAAATGCTGACGAAATTTCCTCTCATTAGAGTACCCACACTGTACTACTCGTACCGGTTAGACAAAGTCAGACAAAAATAGACAAAAATTTTCTTTTTTAATTCCGGATGGAACTCCCCATAAAGTGGAATTTAGACAAAATTTTTTTTTGATTTTAGCAAAATATACTGTTATTTTCCTTCTACTAAATTTAAGGTAAATAAAGCAATGTCAGGAAAAGACCTAACCACGTGCTTGATTACTAAGAAGACAAGAATGGATCAAAATTGATGATTAATAGGTTTTTTGTTAAAGTTCTGCCTCTTATGAAGGCTCTAACTTTTCTAAAACTTCGGGTTCTGATGAGATCTTTAGCCAGATCGAAATACTAGTATCAACCTAGCTAATATGTTTGATTTGCTTTATTTTTGAAAATATACGGAGGTTGAAAGCTCGTTATAAGTTGAAAATAACATAAAAATAATCTCGATGTATAAAAACAAAAAACTAATATAACTGTAAAAAGCAATAATTTTGTTGTTATTACAGTGTTTGTTTGCTGTTTTTAGTCTAATTTTTAATTTTGCTAATTTTTAAATTTTGCAAAGTTACCAGTTTTATTTTTGACGTTCTTATTTTATTAAAATTTAGCAAAAAAAAAAAACTGCTCATTTTAGCAGTTTTTCTGCAATGTCATTTTTAGCTTATTTTAAATCGCTGTTTTACAGGTTTATTTCTATGAGTGTGGTTTTAATTTTTTCAAAAAAAGCAAAAATATGCTGTTTAATTAAAAATATGCAACAAAAATGCAAAAAAATTTCCAAAAAACTGACTTTAAGAATCCGGTTATTTATTCATACAAAAACACATTTTACATTTTTTTATATATGCATTCCACTTCAACATATATATGAATGCTTTTGAATTCACAAAAAAAAAAACTGAATAGAAAATGCATTCCGGGATTCCCGCGAATACCGGGCTTTTCTCTAGATCGGAACAAATTTTTACTATTATAAAAATTTTTCCAAAAAACTTTTAATTTCCAAAAACCTCAGGTCGTGTATGATATTTCCATATAAAAAGAAGATATGTTATGAAAACTCAAATTTTTTCGATTTGGAGATTTTGCATTCCCTTAAACTGATGTCCCACAACTAGCCGAACTAACAAAGAAACTCAACATAATCTCCTTATAGCTCGATACACTTTCCCCAGCTATGTTCAATAGTTTCGATACTCTGTTTATAGTAAGAACTGTCTAGCTCCTTAAAATAGCCGTCAACCGCATATCCAGCCCTTCATTGTTGGCAAATCTTTTACCACCGAGTCACTTTTTAAAGTTTTGAAATAGAAAATAATCCGAGGGAGCTAAAGCTGGCGAATAAGGTGCGTGATGAAGCAACTCGTACTTTGATTCATTGATTTTGGCCATCGCATTAGTGATTGTGTGAACTGGTGGATTGTCTTTGTGAGACAACACTTTCTTTTTCGCCAAATGCGGATTTTTTTTTCCTTAATTTCATAACTCGAACGCTGCAATAAGCTGGCATAGTACTCGCAGTTGATTGTTTTTCCTTTTTGAAGATAATCACTAAAAATTATCATATGTGCATCTGAAAAAACAGACGGCATGACCTTTCCTGCAGATGGAACTGTCTTCGTTATCTTTGAACACGATTCTCCCATTCCAGTAAATTGCTTTGACTGTTCCTTTGTCTCAGGTGTGAAGTGATGGACCCATGCCTCATCCATGGTTACAAATAGACCCAAAAACTCGACTTTATTGTGGTGAAACATCGCCAAACACTCTATTGAAACATCTCCACTACGTTGTTTTTGTTCTATGTGGTACAGCTTTCTCATATCAAAATTTTAGGTCAATATGCGATGTATACTTTTTGAAATGCCTATAATTTCAGAGATCATGCACTTTCAGCCAACGATCATCCAATATTATTTTGTGGATTTTCTTAACCGTTTCTCGAGTGTGAGGTCGACCACTACGATGTTCGGCTTAGCAGCTCGTACGTCCTCGTTTAAGATTCTACTCTGTAAGATTCTACTCTGGGGGAGTCTGCCCCAGAGTAAACAACGTGGCGCCTTGAAACTTAAAACATATAAGGTTGCCACTTTTCACCAAAGTAATTTTTCGGCTAATTTTGGGACCGCAAGATTATTCAAGTTCAGATCATTTGTTTGTTGTTTAACAAAACATAAAAGTTTTTTAAAATTTATTTCATTAAAATTCAATATTTGCCTTTCTAATACAATACAAATTTGGTTCACTTTTGAAATTTAAATTACGATTTGAGGCCTTTAAAGTCCTAGTGAAATTTGTTTGCTTCCGAATTGATCTGAATAAAAATTAAAAGCCGGTTAACCGACAGAAGAAAATCATTTTCACAAAAATCAAAATTTGGACTAAAAACCGGGTTCTCGGTTAACCGGTTAACCGTTTTGAAAACACTAAATAATATGCATTAATATATGAATTAATTGCAAAATATGCATTTACAAATCGATGCCATTTTGTTGAAAATTCTTTGATTCGTAAAAGTATTTAGTCGAAATCGATTTTGGGCTGCTGACTACAAGCATGTATTTGCATGAATGTCGCTGCCCTGATAATTATGATGATGACGATCATAATATTGGTAGATTATGTTGTTTTTGATCATCATCTTTAACAGATAGTGTTGAAAATAATGTTTCTTGTTTTTTTTTGTTTGTTTGTTGCTAAAATATGAACAAAAACTTTACCATTATTTGTTAAACAACAACGATTTAAAAATAAAATGAATACAAAAAAAAACAGTTTTACAACATACACGTACCAATTTATCCAACCAACACTACGACCAACTAACCAACTATCCAAAACCAATTGTTGTTGCAACAGCACAACAACAAGAAGACCCAATAACCAATATTGTTTGTTAAACATAAAAATCATGTTTTAGTTAATTTTATTTACAATTACAAGTTGTAAGTTGTAGCTTAAAGTATGGCTGCACTTGTTGTTACTGTTTTTGTTGTTGTTGTTGTCTTCAGTTGCTGTTGGTATTATGTTGTTGTCATACGCTCCTCCGCAAATTTGTTGGCTTTTAATGGTAGTACCAACATTACCAACGCCACAGCGTGTTTTTGTTGGTTTTTAATAATAAATGGTTGAATGGTTGGACACGTTATGCTAATTTGTAACTTGACACAATAATTACAAATCTTTTTTTTATTTTTTATTGGTGTTGCAATGTTTGTTGTTATTGTCGTGTAGTTTAATTGTGTTTAAACAATTGTCATTATTAGGGCAGGGATTTTTAGGTAATAAATACGCTTAAAAGAACACTCCACCTCACAAATTATACTAAAAAATCTTAATTGTTTGTTTCTTTATTTATTATAAACTTTATATTACATTAAACTTTATTAAAAAGTTTATTTTTTAAAAATATGCATTTTTAATGAAATATGCATTTCTATATAAAACATAAATTTGTATATGAAATATAAATTTTTAAATAAAATATACATATTAATATGAAATTTGCTATTTTATATAAACTAATAAAAAATCTTATACAAAATTGTTTGTCTTTCATAATATAAAATATGCATTTTCATTAAAATATATACATGTTCATAAAAAATATGCATATGTATTTAAGATATGTCTTTTAATATAAAATATGCATTTTAATATAAACTCTGTATTTTAATATTAAATACCAATTTTACCGTAAAAATGCGTTGTTATATAAAATAAGAAACTTAATATTAAATATGCGTTAGAATGTATAACATGCATTTTAATATAAAAAATTAAGTTGAATATAATATATGCATTTCAACATAAACCATGCATTTAATGTCAAAATATTCAAAAACATAAAAGTTGGTAGTATTTTACTATAAAATTTGCACTCAAATATTAAATGCATATATTAATATCAAATATTAAATATGCATTTCAATACAAAATTAGCATTGTTAAATTAATTATGCTTTTTAATATAAAATATGTCTCTTTAATATAAAAAATGCATTTTTGTAAAAATATAAATTTTAATGTAAAATATACGTTTTAACATAAAATATGCATATTAGTATAAAATATATATCTTATATTAAAATGTATGCATTTTTACAAAACATGAATTCTATAAACAAAATATGCATTTGTGAAAGGCGTGGTAGAGAAGAATTTTTTTATAAAATTGGAATATAAATAAGATTTAACATACATACCTTTTATTAAAATCTGCGATTCTAATTTACAAAAAATATTTAAAACTGCGTCAATGAATATTCATTTAATATCAAAATATTCAAAAACATAGCACGCCAAAACTATGCAGAAAAGTTGGTAGTATTTTATTTTAAAATTTACACTCAAATGTTAAATGCATATATTAATATCAAATATGCATTTAATTATTAAATATACATTTTAATACAAAATTAGCTTTTTTAAATTAATTATGCATTTTAATATAAAATATGTCTCTTTAATATAAAAAATGCATTTTTGTAAAAATATTACTTTTAATGTAAAATATACATTTTAACATAAAATATGCATATTAGTATATATTAAAATGTATGCATTTTTACAAAACATGAATTTTATAAAAAAAAATATGCATTTTTTTTATAAAATTGGAATATAAATAAGATTTAACATACATACCTTTTATTAAAATCTGCGATTCTAATTTACAAAAAATATTAGAAACTGCAGCAATGAATATGCATTTAATGTTAAAATATTCAAAAACTTAGTATGCAAAATTAATGCAGAAAAGTTCGTGGTATTGTATTTGTCTTAATCAAATATATACATTTTAATGTAAAATACAGCCAATAATGTGACCAGCTGTTTTTGATCAAAAAGCAGAACTCAGCAAACGAAAATGCGGGATTTTGGTACTAAAAGCGTTATATTTATATTTTTTTACCCAAAAATACCAATTGTATAAAGTTTGCTATTTTTAGTTAAAATCGTTTGAAAAAATTGTGTTGTACCTTTCCGAGAAATTAAAGTCAAATATTACTTTGAAAATTGAGTAAAGTTATTGTTATTGTAAAACTTTATTATTTTAATAGAAACGTTGTGCTTTTTTCTTTATTTTTTTTAAAGAAATTTTTAAGTTAAAACTTTTCCGTAAATTTTTCCAGTTGTTTAAAATGCTTTTGTTGTTTATAAAATTCTGGAATATACTAAAATATTTTTATTTCCAGCCAGCAAAATGTGGATACTTTTTTGAGGGTTCATATTCCATGAGTCGAAAATGTATCAAATAAAACATATATTTTACATATTTCAAATTTTTTTTTGTCAAAAATTACTATTTTTTGATGAAAATATTAGCCTTTAAAAACAAATCATAAAAGACACTAAAATTTTAAGAACATTATTAAATCAAAAAATTGGTTTACAATTGACTCAGAAATGTAATTGAATGGAATATTTTTTGAAAAAATGCTCCAAACAAAGATTGATTTTTGCGACTATAATTTTTTTTATATCTTTTCCGAATGATTTTTGATTTAAAATAGAATTCTCTTTCATACAAAAATGTTAATAATATATTTTGAGCCAATTTCTGACTGATTTTGGAGCTTATTTGCTGGCAGGGTAGGTTTTTAATAATTTTTTAATATTTTTATCACTAAAAAACTCTCAATAAACTTCACAAAACGTGCTAGGCTAGTAGGCTAGTTGGTAGCGTGCTGGCTTATCAGTGCGGCGGTCGTGGGTTCGATTCTCACCAGAGGCATTGGTCTGTTTTCGCTACAACGAGCCAAAAGCCATAGAAGCTAGTGCTCGGTTAGGGTAATAGGATATAATTTGTAATTAATTAATTAATTTGATTATTAATTAATTAAATAAAAATAAAAAAAAAAAAAATAAACTTCACAAATGATTTTATTTGAATTAGAATTTGAATTTGCATATTTAGAGGTTTCAGACCTAAATTGATATTTACTTTGCTTGGTTAAAAATTGGTTTTACATTTAAATATACTTTGTATATCATTATATGTAGTATGTGTGTTTGTTGTATTACAATTTCAAAAAACAACTTACGAGTATATCCCAACAAATAATGTTTGTATGAGAAGATCCGTGGTATACTGATTGTTCAATAAAAATTTTTTTTCAGACTTTCTATATTTTCATATATTTAGTTACAATATTTTTCTATTGTTTTTTTGTTGGAGAGCCTTCTAATTTAGAATTGCACCTACAATTGCATTTTTTTTTTTTCTTTTCAATAAACTCAGCATTTTGAGAAATGTCAAATATGCAGTCGATTAAGTTGCGATATAACGAATATTTCGATGTACCGAATGAGCCGTAATACCGAGTTTTGACTGTATGCATTTTTGTATAAAATTTGCACTTTCAATGTTAAAATATACATACTAATATTAAATATGCATTTCATTCCAAAAATATGCATATTTTATTAAACAATATAATATATAATAATCTCGTAAGTCAAAATATCCAAAAAAAAAAAAGAATATAAAAAAGTTGATAGTCTTTAGATTTTAGTCTTCCGAAAAAATCTATAATTTCGATGAATATCGTTGCCCTAATTATCATGATTAAGTAACAGGTGTTGATAACAACTTTTTAATATCATTGAAAGTGTAAACGAATGTGTTGTGCTATAATGATCAAAATAAAATTGGTGAAGAATCAGATAATCTTTGAAGTTAACTGTAATCAGGAAAGGGTTTTAAATTCGTACCTGATAATTAGGGCTTCCGATACTGTTTGGTGTTGTTAGATGGAAGAAAAAGTTAACCAAACATTTTTTTGAATCAACAAATTTGCAACAAAATGGCATCGATTTATTACTGCATATTTTTGTATATTTTGCTATAAATATTTTTTTTTTTTTTACATATTTAGCATATTTTTGCATTTTTTGTTTGCATATTTTGCAATAAATGCATATTTTACAATAAATGTATATGCTGCAATAAATGCATATTTTTCATTAAAATGCATGTTTTAAGACTTTTGATATTACAAGTTTGATATAATTTTGATTAAAAATAAAAATTATGTTTTTTTCGATCTTTAATTGTGCAATGAAAATGAAAATTATTCAAATTCAAGGCCATACTCTATATTTCTTTATTAGGATATAGTCCTAACAAATAATCTATAGAGTTTTTGTTTTTAAATTTATTAATTGACCACTTTCGGGAATGTGTTGATAGATCTATTTCCGGAATTTTCTAGGTTCCCATCATCAGAACACGTTTTGAAAGAGGTAACAATCCCATGCAAACATCAAACATTTTTTATATTATGAAAAAATGTTTTATTTTTTTGTGTCACGAAGACAAAATTAAAAGAAAAATGTTATTACCTCCTGGGACAAGACTTTCATGCAAATGCATGTTTTTTTCCTTAAATCTGAGAACATTGTAAACAAAATATCTTTGCGAATCAAAGTATTTGCGTAAAAATGGCATTGATTTGTTAGTCGACATTTCTGTATATATTGCTATAAATGTACTTTTTTCCATATTTTGCTTTTGCATATTTTTATTGCATATTTTTACTTATTTTGCTTTACATGTATATATTTCTTGCATTATTCTTAGTTTCTCGTAAAAAAATATGAAATATAGACGGAGGAGATTAGAAAAATAAACAAAAATCTAAAAATAGAATATTTGTGTTTGTCAGTGTTGGTCACTTCTGAGTATAATATACAATAACAGAAAAAGCTAATAGGAAAGAAAACTGCAATTTAGCTGCATTAGATTCGAGGCCATACTTGGGTGTGATCGCTAAACGGTCATGACTTGGTATTGTTACGTTTGCAATGTAAGATGAGCGCAGGTTTGATTCTTACAGCCGCAGGATGATGGCAAATTTGTCATATAGAGATAATCTGACAATTATAAGACACAAATAATAATGCAATTTAAATGGAAAATCACTGATGAGCCTGTCCATAAAAAGGCAGAAACTAGTCTAGTCTGATTTAAAAATTAATAGTGTTTATAATTTTTAGAGAAAAACGTTTATTCTTCTTCTTAACCTCAACATTTCTATAATTTTCTTTTTGATAAGTTTGATATAATTTTTATTAAAAATAAAAATTATGTTTTTTTCGACCTTTAATTGTGCAATACAATATCCTAATAAAGAAATATAGAGTATGACCTCGAACTTGAATCATTTTCATTGCACATTGCATTGCACAAAGGTCGGAAAAAAAAACATAATTTTTATTTTTAATAAAAATTATATCAAACTTGTATAAAAGACAAAGTACAGTCTAGTTTACTCCCCCTGTTTTTGTTTATAAACGAAACAAAAAATAAAAAGGATAAAAAAAAAACAAAAAACGTGTATTGAATATCCACCAGAGGTGGACGTTGCACATAACAAACAAGTTTTCAATTTATTTTTTGATCAATGGTGATAATCTCTAACTTCGAGCTCATATATATATTAGTTCCCATGTAGTGAGTAAACTAGTTTATATGAATGTTTGGCATGGGATTGTTACCTCTTTTAAAACGTGTTCTGATGATGGGAAACTAGAAAATTCCCGAAATAGATCTATCAGCACATTCCTGAAAGGGTCAAATAATAAATTTGAAAACAAAAAACTCTATAGATTATTTGTTAGGACAATATCCTAATAAAGAAATATAGAGTATGGCCTCGAACTTGAATAATTTTCATTTCTTTTTGATATTTAAATTTTTATATTCAAATTAAGAAAAACAGTTTTAAGGGGATTTTTAAATGCATATTTTTCAATATAACCTATTAAAACTTTTGTTAGTTGTTGAAGACCTATGTATAGAATATATTAAACAATTAAAATGTAATTTAAATTTCTTTAAACCATAAAAAATAATTAATTAAAAGTTTTCACGCCTTTTTTTATTTTTCTTTGAAACTATCAAAATCCCAAAATTCTTAGAAGAGAGATGTGTTATAAACGCAGGCGTTGAGCGGTCATTTTCTATATTTAAAAACCTTTTGAAAACAAATAGATTGAGGTTTTACGTTTGAAAATATAAAAAACTTATTTATATAAACAATGATTTTATTTAATTTTTGTTTTAATGTCCTTTATACTTTGTATTTTAATAAAACAATGAGATAAAATATATTAATAAAACTCAAAAAAAAAAATTTAAGTGCATATTTCTTTTACTTTATGCGCATATTTTAAGCTTTTGCATGCATTTTATAGGCGCCTTAAACACACTTTTTAAGTACATGAAGTTCCTGTCCCTGTTTATTATAATACTAAAAATAAGTGATTTAAACAACTGTTACGAAAATGCAGTACTTTTTGCAACTGTTTTTTAATTTGGTTTTTCAATTTATTTTGTTTTTTATTATGAAAAAAAAAAAAAAAACAACTACAGAGTGTCCGCCATTTTGGTAAACATTAGTCTTGACAGTTCATATTCGGCAGTCGTGAAGTAGACACGTGGCAAATTTATTATGGAAAAATATTCGATACACCAACGTGTTTTAATCGTTAAAACAATTTATCAAAATCAATCATCGATTACTGTGATGATGAGAGAGTTACGTGAAATTTTTGGGAGGAACAACGTGCCAACAAAACGCACTATATATCGTTTAAAGAATGATTCCGAAGAAAGATTGTCTGTAGGTGATAGGCCCAAGCATGGACCACAACGTACTGCAAGATCGGCTGAAAACATTACTGCTGCTCAAGAAAGTGTTCAAAACTATGCATCAACATCAATTCGACGCCGTGCTCAGGAGCTTGGTCTTCAAAGAACAACTTTGGCCAAAATTTTGCACAAGGATTTGCATTTGTTTCCATTTAAGATTCAGTTGACACAATAGCTTCTTCCACAAGACCATTTACGCCGCCGTACATATGCCAATAGGATGTTACAGCTCGTCCATGACAACCCCGATTTTCATGAAAAAATCATAATGAGTGACGAGACACATTTTCATTTGAATGGATATGTGAATAAACAGAATAGTCGGTTACGGGCAATGGAAAACCCTCGAATTATTTATCAGTCACCTTTGCATCCATTAAAAGTGACAGTCTGGTGTGCAATTTGGTCAGGAGGAATCATTGGACCTTACTTCTTTGAAAATTAAAACGGCGTAAGATTAACTGTGAATGGGGAGTGATATCGTGATATGATTGAAAACTTTTAAACCCCACAACCGCATGCTTTGGGCTTGATTAACATGTGGTATCAACAAGACGGTGCCACATCACATACAGCCAGGATTACAATGGAATTACTGCGACACCTCTTTTCACAACAAGTTGTTTCAAAAAATGGTGATGTTGATTGGCCTCCATGGTCGCCTGATTTGACTGCTCCGGACTTCTTTTTGTGGGGATATCTGAAAAGCAAGCTTTATGCAAACAAACCAGAAACGCTTGAGCAACTCAAACAAAATATTCGTGATGAAATTGATGAAATACCGAGTGAAATGTGTGAGAATGTAATGAAAAATGTGCTCAAAAGGGCTCGCATTTATGAGGCTAACAGAGGGGGACATTTATCTGATATTGTATTCCATGCATAATTGCCGAAATTAAATAAAACATTTATCAATATAAGATCCATTCTCTTTCATTTAATCAAAAATTATAAACAAACAAAGTAGTATACCTTCCCGGCGGACATCCTGTATAATCGCTTTTAAAAACAACAACTACTGATTACTACACAAGCATCTGTTATTTATTATTTAGTAACTTTTCACCCCAAATTTCGTTTATAAACTTTATGTTATAATTTATATTTGGCAATAATATTGTATAAAATTAATTATAACTCAATTAATATTGAATTCATAATTTCAAATGTTTATGGATGTCATAAAAATCGCATTAATTGAATTAACAACAATTAATTAAAAATAAATGATTTTGTGTTTAGCTAAATAAAAATTGTTACAAAAATATTAACAAAACAAAAACAAAACAAAATTCTCATAACCTTAATTAATTATTTTTTTATTTTTTAATTTCTATGCCAATTATGGTCAAATCATATTGTAGTTAAACATCGAATATTCATATGCTTGACTGCATGTGTAAAAAATTAATAGGAACTAAATACTTTGTTAATAATACATTATAGAAAACACAACGCATAATCGCATTGATTCGCAAAGATTTTCAATTGATTGCTATAATAATACTAAACGTATGATTAAACTCGATACTCGCTCGGTATAGAAATATTATGAAAACTTGTTTGACTTCACCAACGCCGCCGCCACCAATCAAACTCCACATGACACATGAACTTCAATATGAGTAGAGATAGAAAAAAAAAAAATCTATTCGAAACATAAAAGATTAATAGTAAATGTTAAATATTTTTTGCTATTTTCGCGCTAAAATCTATAAAAGGAAATTCACTACACTAAATTATATAGATTTTTATTTTGAAGTGGCTTTTGTTGGTGCTTTTATTGGCGCTTTTGTTGTAGCTATTATTAACTGAATATTTCAAGTCATTATTAGAGTTGTTATTAGAATGCACATTACCAATTTAAGACAACAATCAATTGACAATCAAAGTGCTGATGAATCACTTGAGTGTCAAGTTCGACAATTATGACCGCCATACTTGTCACGCTAATGACAGTTTATCTGGCGCTTTTTTATTTTTTTACTCAATTAAAATGTGTTTGTGTAAAAAGTTCAACTAAAGAATAATCTAATGAATAAATATGGATTTAAAATAAGATTTATTAGTATTAGCGTTATTATGACATTATTAGATTTAAATACTAAAGTAAGAATAATTTATAAGATAAATTACACAGATTGACAAAATTGTATTAAACCCCTATACTTTGGAGCCTTACTTATTTTCTTTTAAATATTGCTCAAATTTTTTAGATATCTCTTTTTAAGGGGCGACATTACATTCGCGGCAGAGAAAACAGACATTTTTTTAAAAATTTATAACTCAATCAAAAACAAACATTTTTCCAAAAAAATGAACAAATTACAAGAAAAAAAAATTCAAAAAAATATATTTTTCACTCCAACATGGTTTTATAGATAGAGCTTCAAACTATCGGCAGAGAAAAAAACGGGGCCTCGTGGTTGCAGCGCTGGGAGTCGCAAAAATTGTCCGATCTGGAAAAAAAAATTACTTTTTTATATCTTAACAAAATTGGTTATCGTATGACACGAGCTTTTTTTAAAATTTTTTTTCAATTTTGGGTGATGTTCCAAATTTAAAAGTGTGTTTTTTCGAAAAAATATTGACGTTAAAAATTCATAAAAAATCGAAAAAAAAAAATTAAAAAAAGCTCGTGTCATACGATAGCGAATCAAGTTTAAAAAAATACAAAAAAAATTTCGTCGAAAAATGAACCCGCTAGTGCCGCAACCAGTACAAGAAACATGGTTTCGAAAAAAAAAAACGCGTTCAAAGTTTGTGAACAAAGAAAAAAAGGTTACCTTCAATCTGCCATGCCTGCTTCCTACTGTATGCCTTCGTTATCTTGTGTTGTGCTGTTTCTTACAGTTTTTTTGCAATCGTTTAGCAATTCGGGCTTCTTTTGAAGCTTCATATGCCTTCACTCTGGCGCATTTCAAGCGATTTGCATCATTTCCTCCAAAAGTCAGGTAGCAAGTAAAACAAGTATATACCAGCTGCCGTACATAGGTAGCGCGAAAATTAAAAATGCGCTCTCACTAATCCGGCTGTAACTTTTGAACCCGTAGGAATTTTTCCATGAAATATATCTTAAGAATATTTACTAAAATACAAAATTATAAAAAAAGTCGATTTCAAAAAACGACCAATGTCATGTCCCCCCTTAACTGAACAAAAAAATCGTTCAATTTGGTACATTAGCGTAGTGCGAATATTTTTCATATATCCTGAATATTTTAAATGTAATAAAAGCTATAAAAACAATTGAACTTGTTGTGTCAGATCGTTTTTTCAAAAAGTTTTTTACAACTTGTTAGAAATCCCTTTCTTTTAACCCAAAAAATTGCTTATTTAAATAAATGAATGTGCACACAGAGAATAAATTGGTTGAAATTCCATTGTAACCAACAAGATTTAATCATTATGTAATAATTTTTATTGTAAGTACTTAAAATTCATCATCAGAATAATTAAACTATATTGTAAACAGAAAATATATATAATATACCAAAACACAGTCACATCATTCAAACTATTGGTTTTTCTTATAAATATTGAAAAAAGATTATCTTCTACATTACCTTTAATACCAACAACCAAACACTTTACGGAGATTTTATAGCTTGAATAAAAAAATTGCAGTTAAAATCGAATATTAGTTTCGCCTGCAAAAAAACAATCAAAAATATTAGTTTTCGTTACCAATTTTAAAATAATTATAAAGTTTTGGTAACTTTAATAAAATATTAAGATTAGTGTGGTGATACACTGGTTTAATAAAAAAATTTTAAAAATTTATTAACTTGTATTTTTGTTTCCAATTGAAATTTGTCAAATTTTTTCATTTTATGTTTCATTCAAAAAAGTATTTTTTTAATTTAATTATTCTTGTAATTCTTGTTATAATATTTTTTAATAAATTTTATAAAAAAATATAATTTGATTTAGCGTTTAGGTAATTTGACATTGTGTCGTGATCCATATTAGCAACCCAATTTCTGTTGTCCATACAAATCTATTTTTAGACATTAATATTTAAAATTGAAAGAAAAAAAATATTCAAGGCAGAAATTTGAAAATAGGAATTCAAATTGAGTTTAGGCTAGAGGTAAACTAATTGCCTGGCAAGCAGAAGGTTGCCGGTTCGAGCCCAGTTCGCGTAGAAGATTTTTTTATTAACAAAATGCGCCCCGGTAGGCTAGTTGGTAGCGTGCTGGCTTATCAGTGCGGGGGTCGTGGGTTCGATTCCCACCAGAGGCACTGGTCTGTTTTCGCTACAACGCGCCGAAGGCCATAGTAGCTAGTGCTCGGTTAGGGTAATAGTATATAATTTGTAATTATATGATTATTAATTAATAAAATAATAAAAATAAAAATAAATGATTTTAAAATAATATAATTTTTTTTATAGTTTTGGTAACTCTAATAGAATGATGAGATTAGCAACAGAATTTCTATTGTACATAAAAATCTATTTTTAGACAAATATTTAAATTTGAAACTAGAAAATATTCAAGGTTGAAATTTAAAAAAAAAAAATATTTAAATTGGGTTTAGGCTAGAAGTAAAGTATTTGCCTGACAAACGGAAGATCGCCCGTTCGAGCCCAGTTCGAGGCTTTAAATTTTTTTTATTAATAAAATAAATTTTTTTGAACGCATGTGAATCTATTCATAGAATATTATAGTCTATAAGCATAAAATATTCAATTGTTACAATAAAAATTCGAAATTTGTTAATAAATGTCTTTTGTTACAATAGTATTACATTTTAATAATATTGATAGTACGTCGAACCATAAAAATTCGGTTGGCAAAAAATTCGGTTGCAACTAGAAAACTGTTTTCTGCGTATGGCATTCCTATCTTGCATATATCCCTAAAAGTAATTTTCATGTATTTTTTAACAATTAAAATAAATTAGAATTTATTTTAAAATATTAGGTCAAAATAAAAATAAATTTTTTATAAATAAAATAAATTTTTTATATAAATAGAACATTTTTGGTCTTCAAAGTTTACTAACGACACGGTGATTGTTAGGAAAATACCCTAGCCAAGTATTTGATTACTAAGAAGACAACAGTGGAGCAAAATTGATGATTAATAGGTTCTTTGTTAAAAATCTGCCTATTCTTTAGGCTGTAGTTTTTCTAAAACTTCGGGTTCTGATGAAATCTTCAGCCTGATCGAAAGCTCGTTATAGATTAAAAATATCGTAAAAATAAGGAAAACTTATTCAATTGCCAACTAAAATTCGGCTCCTACAACTGAATATTGATAATCACAACAAAATTCGGTTAACACAACTAAATTTTAGTTGCCACAACAAAAATATTTAGAAATAACATTTAAATATGGTTGTTCTACCGGAATTTATTTTCTGTATTTTTCTGTGTGTATGCAATTTTAAGTAAAACGTTGCATTTTTTAAAAAATATTTTTTTTTTTTATTTTGTCAGGTTCGAGATTATAATTAAAATGTTACTTCTATAAATTAGAAAACACTAATTGTTAATAAATGTAAGAGAAAGACGAAGAAAATCTTGTGAGGGTCAGCGATAGAGGTAGTGCTGCATCAGCCTCATTCTAACCCACACCACCCACAAGAACTCGTGGTTTTGACCAACTTACTGAAAAACCAAATGTTAGTTGAGTCTTTGTTTTTAAGTGAAAAAAAACACTAATTTGTAGAACAAATTAAATTTTTGACTACATATGTAGTTTATTTAAAAAAAAAAAAAAAACAAACCACATCAAATTACTGTATTATGATTTTACGTTCATTTTATACAGTAGCTTTTGTTAGGACAATATCCTAATGAAGAAATATCGAGTATGGCCTCGAACTTGAATAATTTTCATTTTCATTGCACAATTAAAGGTCGAAAAAAACATAATTTTTACTTTTAATAAAAATTATAACAAACTTGTAGCTTTTTTTATTTAGAAAAATAAAATAAGTAAAAGTTTGTTTCTTTTTTACTGCATTATGGTTCATTTTTTGAACATTAAAAAATAAATGACTATGTAAGTTGAATTTACTGAAATGTAAATCGTCCTTTCTTCAAGTGAAATTTTTTTTAACTACATTTGTTTTTAACTACATTTGCAGTGTTCTTTACCTACATAGTATTCTAAGTGTAGGTCATTGTAGGTAACATTTTAATTATGATCTCGAATCTGACAATTCAAAATAAAAAGCAATTTTTAAAGATCAACAATACATACAAAAATTTGAAAAAAAAAATTAATCAAAACAGCGTTTGGTGCTGGAACTTTTTTAACGACCGCGAAAAAGTAAGAATATGGTTCCTAATATTTTTTCAAGGTTGTGCTATGCCATGTAATTTTAAATATTTGCAAAAAATACAAAAAACAATAACACTAATGGACACGATCAAATTTTGACAAAGCTAAACTTTGATTACTTTTCTTCTGTAGGCACTAGAAAAACGGTTTTAGACTTTTTTTAGTTTCTAAACATTTAAAATCTCAAATCCAACACAACAAGAAAAAATTTAAAAATTTATTTTGGACAGTTTTTGTTTACTAAAATATGCACTTGTTTAATGAAAAAAATTTGCAGAAACAAGGTGATGCAGATGAAGTCTTATTAATTATAGTATATTGTGTATTTTTTTTTTTTTTTAAGAGAAGCAACACTCAGGAAATTCTTCCTATTAATTAATGTGTTGTTTTCTTGGCAAAGGGGATAGTGGAGAGGTGAAAGATGAAGGGCTTCAAACATGGCAACACTGTAATTGCGCGAGATGATACATCTTAGAACAGTTGTTGCTCGCTACCTGATGTAGAGTTGGCGAATTTATTGAAGCTTTTTGTTTCATAGCCCTGAATTATTATTTTACTTCGGTGGAGTTAAGTGCTATGGGAACACCGATACATATAAGTGATAGAAAACTCATACATATTATTTTTCTAAATTGATGTTGTCGTCACCGGGAATCGAACCCGGGACCATCTGAGTAACAGTCCAACGCGCTAACCATTACACCACAATGCCCAATATCTCTAAAAACAACAAAATTTGGCTCGAAAAGTTTTCTTATATATTGAAAATTAGTGATTAGTGAAAAATGAGGATTTTAATGTAAAAATCTCCTCTAAACAAAAAGTGTTAAAAAATTTAATAATATGTAATATAATATGAAAATAAATAAAAATTATGAACGAATGTTATAATAATGGGAGTTTCTTAGAAAACATTTGTGCAGTTTCTAAATATGACAAAACTACCATGCATTTCTTTGGGAAGCTCAACTATTGATCTTTCAAAGTGTTACTTTCAGCAATAATTTAAATTTTAAGGGTAAATTCGAATTTTTGAAAATCATAAGGTGGTCTACCCAACCAGACCTTAAACTTCTACTATGTTGCTTTTTAAGTATTTTGAAATTGGTCTATTTTGTAGCACCGTGTTATTAATTTAACAAAGAATAATATTGAAATTCTACTGAAGATAATTCGGAAGAGCATGAAATTGCTCTTTCTTAAACTCCTTAAGATCGAAAGATGTTTTTTTTGTAAAAATTTCAACTCAAATGTGCCTATTCCAAAAAAAAACTAATTTTAAATCCAATTAGTCTATAAAATTTTATAACATGAAACTAAAATATAAAAAAAAAAATATCTATTAAAAACTCTGTCATTTACGCATTCTGTGTTAAAATATCATGTTTTCAAAACTATAAATAATTCTTTACACTTTAAAAATTCAAGTTCATTGACACTTTCTAGGGATGCAACTTATCAACAGACTGAAAATTGTTCACAAAATGCCACAAATGTATTTATTCATCACACACAAATTATAAACAAATTCATTCCCCTTTATTTTCTGAAAAGAAATCACCACAGAACTGAACACAAAAAAAATAAATATTGTCAACGCAATGTGATGATGATCATCATCATTTTTACATTTCAATAGCGATTTATTAAAAAAAAAAAGAACAAAAAAAAATATTGTATAAATGGAAAGAAATATTCCATACTGAATACAACCGACTTACAAGGGATGCGGAGCAAGTTGAGCAATTTGAACTCAAATTACAAATTTCAATACACTCAAGCAAATATTTTTAAAAACGGGGGGAAAAAACGTTTAAAGCATTTAAAAGCAAAATAAATAACTATTTATTTTTTTAAAATGCCTAAGTTACTTGAGTAATTATTAAAATTTATCTGTAAATTTGCACAAATTTTGTGTATTAAACCAAAAAATTATGTTTCAATTTCGCATTAAAAACACACTTAGATTAGACTAGAGTGGCACTATACACCGCGACCAGAAGTTGGTATTTTGTGCTGCCAACGAATACACCCTATAGGTTCAGGCTCCCTACGAAGCCAACTATCCTACCAGGTAAGCAATTCCAAACGTCCGATGGCGTCACTATGCGACCACCAAAATAACGCACCCTCCTGTCGGAGAGCCTCGAACATTTGCAGAGAACATGCTCTGAGGTCTCGGGTTCCAATTCACAAAACCTGCACGTATCCGTAGAGGATCGTCCCATCTTGTACAATTGATACCTAAGGCCACAGTGTCCCGTGAGGTAACCCGTCATGGTCCTTAGTTCGCCTCTCGTCATAGACAAGAGTTTCTGCGACCTCTCCCCAGAGGGATAAAAAAAAACACACTTAAAATTTTTTTTAGTAGTTTCAACCTCATTAATTACCTGAATCTTGTTTTTACAGCGAAAATTTGGTAAATGTTTTTTAGAAAGTTTTTTTTTGAATGTTACCTTAACAACTTGGGCATATAATGCAAGAATATAATTTTAAGAGATTTTAACACACTTAAAATCTCTTAAAATTATATTTCTGCATTATACGCCCAAGTTGTTAAGGTGACATTTAAAAAAAAATTACCAAATTTTCGTTGTAAAAACAAGACTCAGGTAATTAATGAGGTTGAAACGACTAAAAATTACACTTAAAACAACTCCAAATGTAATTAAAAAGGCGATGACCACATTTGTAAAAATGACTAAAAATTGTAGTTATTTTCAACTATTAAAAACATAACTGCAATATTAGTTTATTTTTTTATTATCTGTCAAAACAATAACAAAACGGTCGTAAGTCGAAACGGGTGTAAGTCTATTCCGAGAAGCTAAAAAGTACTTAATATACTATATGGAAAGCGTTGTATGTTTAATATATTGGAAATTTAACTCTCTGCGTTGTAGCTTAAACATTCTTCATAAAATGTTTGACCAGTTTCCTAATATAATTAATAGTTTTGACATTTTTTATTGTTGTAACATTTTCTAGAATCAAAAAAATAAATATGCCAATTAAATATTTTAAAACTTACTTAGTTATAGACGCATTTCATTATTTTTTGTAGCTTTTTGTGAAGTTTTCAAACTAACTACGCAAAATAACTGTTACTAAAATACGGTATTTTGTGTAAGTAATTTTTTTAATGACTGTCTAAAATAGTTATTTTAGATTTCCCCATAGTAAAATTACGACAATTAAAGTTAAAATACCTAATACCGTTTACTACTCGAATGACTGACATGCAGTTACGGAAAGGATGTTCTGAGTGTATTTATATATTTTCTATTACAACTTTTTTTACTGAAAACGACAAACATTTTTAAACAAAAACATTTCTTTCAAGTGTATATTTATTTTTAAAAGTTATTAGTAAATGTCATTGTCATGTTAAATTATCAGTTTAAAAAAAAATCATATTTTCTTGGTAGTTTTTTATGATGGTAATCTTTGGAAGTTTAAAATTTAAAGGAAATTAACAGACACGTCGACCGAAAAATTATTACACAAAAATGCACTGCTAACTCATAATATATATACACAAATATATATATTATGAGCCAAATTACACAAGTAAAAACTTAGGTATTTATATATTTTAAAGTTCGATGAAACTAAATAAAAATTGTACATTGCAAAATTCACAAAAAATAAAGACTACTTAAAATATAATGTTAAAAGAAGATTAGATCAGAAGGCACTATTCACCGCGACCAATGTAGGTCTTTTGTGCTGCTATGTTAAAAAAATAAAATCATTTCCAGCCTTTCTAAGGAAATTAAAAAAAAAAAATTATAAACAAAGAAATTTAGAAACAAAATTAATAAATATATACGAAAAATAAGTAAAAAATATAAATTAAAACACAATTTTAGGGTTTTATTTGTAAATATTTTATATGGTACGAAATTAAAAAAATAAAATATAGTCGACTTTTGTTACTTAAAATCCACTTTTTTTTCTTTTTTAGTAA
The DNA here is from genome assembly GCA_021234595.1 of Delia radicum. Taxonomy (NCBI): domain Eukaryota; kingdom Metazoa; phylum Arthropoda; class Insecta; order Diptera; family Anthomyiidae; genus Delia; species Delia radicum. The sequence goes on from CM037852.1 coordinate 148,554,939, forward strand.
GGGTGTTAGTCTATAGTCACTATTTTAAATTTGTTTATTTAATTTTTACATATGGGGCATACTTTGTGATTGGGAGACCAATTGCTGTTTAAAATTGAGCTTGATATACAAAGTTGAACCACGACTTAAAATTTAGTTGAAAATCTCTACTTCCAAAAGCATGAATTGTGAACGATTCGATACGGGTATCGGTAAGGGTAACGCTATTTTCTTTTTATTTCGGTAACGGTGTTTTAGGGGTAACTATATTTCAGTTATTTCGATAACGATTATTTAGCTATAACGGTATTTAAATTATTTCGGTAGTGATATTTTAGCGGTTACTGTAATTTAGTTGTTTCGGTAACGGTGTTTTAAGTATAAAGGTTTTTCAGTTATTTCGGTAAGGGTTTTTTAAGAGTAACGTTATTTTAGTAATTTCGGTGTCGTTATTTTAAGGATAACGAAAATGACAGTACTGAAAACGACAGTTAAAACAATTGTAATTTCAGTTATAAAAGCGACCAAAGTAATTACAACTAACAGTAGTAAAAACAACTGACAATTTTTTACTGCAAACATTTCTAAACAACTGTAAAAATTAGTAAAAAAATAACGGTTGAAGTTATTTTCGGCATTTTAAAAATATTTAAAAAAAAAAATCTTTTTTTCTTTCAATTACAATAAAAAGTTGTACAATATTTCCTACATCCTACTAAAAATGCAAAGTCGAAATTCCAAACGGTACACCAGTTATGACGTTTTAATGCATTGGAGATATAATAAAATTTTCTAATTATTATTTGCAAACTCTGAACATATCAATAAAAACAAATATAAACTTAATGAGAGTTTTTCAATACTCGTTATAATCTTTTATTTTGAAATAACTAACAAAAATGAACTGATTACTGCAAAAGTACTGTTTTGGTAGTTGTTTACAAAAATACTAAAACAACTGATTCAACCAACTGTTAAAAAATACAGTAGTTTTCTTCAGGTGTTTTTTAATATAACTCTCAAAATGGTGGCTTTGTATTATTTCACAGAAGAACAACTGTTATTACAGTTAAAAACAACTACTTCTGATTACTACACAAACAACTGTCATGTAGTAACTGTAAAACTTTTTTGAACACCAATATTTTTAACCCCATCATGATCGAATTGTAATGACCGGATAGTTTACGATAAAACTTTGAGAAAATATATCTATACACAGCGATTTTTTCTGATCGACTTAAACTAATAAAAACATAAAGGTATTGATATTTTAAGGGTCACGCTATTTAAAATTATTTCGGTAACGTTATTTTAAGGATAACGCTTTTTAAATTATATCGGTAACGTTAATTTAGCGATAACTGTATTCTAGTTATTACGGTAACTGTTCGATTCATAACCCTTTCAACTGCCTATCCGTAAAATACCGTTGCCAATATAACTGAAATGTCGATATTGTTTTAAGGAAATCGGTATTTCAGGTAACGGTATTTTACGGACAGTCAGTTGAAAGGGTTTTGAATCGATAACGGTATTTTTACGCTATTGCCTGCCATTGCTGTTCAAAATTCGCAAATGTAGTTATGGTAGTTTATCCAATATGAAGGCGTGAATTGAGATCATATTTTCAGAAATGCTTATGCAGTGTTGGAATTGGCTTGAAAATTCTTACTAGGAGGTTTTTTGGGTCGCTGAACTCGCTTAAATTCAAAATGGCAGATCCAAAATGGCGGAAGACTTTTAAAAGTTTCTTAATTTTATTTAAAATTGACTTAGTTTTTGAGATCGCTGATTACGAATCGGACATAATTCAAAATGACGAATCTAATATGGGGGAAGATTTTTTTAAAGTAATAAGTTTAGTTGTATATTATTAACCCTTTCGGCCCCATATTTTAATGGCTTGGAATTTGTCGATCAAACTTTGTGGACACTTTGATCTATGGTAAAGAAATATTTTGTGTTCATTTTATGGCTTTGCAGCACCCCCAGCGGTTATATTTGGATCTAAAGTTTAAACTTTAACGATCTGCTAGTCTTGGCCGGGTTAAGATTTTTTTTTAATTTTAATTTTTTATTTTTTTTTTAATTATAAAATTTAAAGAATTTTTCAATTTTGTTCTTTATACGATTTTTGAAATTTTTTAAAATTATTTTTAATGATAAATAAATAATACACTAATTATCGTCGATGCAACTGCACATTATTGAAATGAACATGTAACTGTAAAATTTTCGTAGTTTCTTTTGATTTCACTTCTAAAAACATCAACTTGTAAGCAATTACTAAAACAAAAGAAATATATCAATCATAGCTTGTGCTTAAAGACCATAAACAGTGAAGTTGCTTGTTCTAAGCAACTTCGGGGTCGAAAGGATTAAAAGGAAAATTCTGAGGTAGCTAAATACGAAATTGAGATTGGATTTTCAAAATGACGGATTCAATATGGCGGATGGTTTTTTTTTAATGTCATCGAAGTCGCATCAAATGTTTTTTTTCGGAATGGTTTAGTGCTTGCTGAATTCAAGTCTGAAATTAGATTTAAAAATTCAAAATGGAGGAGCTTCGTATCAAAATTTTTCTCGAAAATTTTGGGATACGCTGAATGCAATTCTCAAATCAGATTTTCATCATTTAAAATTGTGTATAATATTTTTTTGATAAGTGATCGCTTTCGTTGAAAATTATTTATCTGAATATTTTTTGGGTCATTCGAATAGAAATTGACCTGCACTCCAAGCTCACATTTGGAAAGCAGGGGGTCTCCAGTTTACAAAGAATGGTCCATATATATATTTTTATTTTAATCAACCCATATTTTTTTTTGTTTTTAAAATAGCGACAAATGCGTTAACAAAATTTTGTTTAAAATTTATTTTTCAATCAAATAACAAGACAACTAATAATTTGTTTAGCAGAACATTTTGATAGACAATAGCCTAAAGGTATTAAATGTTCTATTGCAAAACAAATAAAAAATAGTGATTTCTTAATTAAGTTAATACAAAAATATTTATGAATCATAAATTAAACAATTTATGTTGTGGTTGTTAAAAAATAAATTTTATAACAGTCTTGAAATTCGTGTTTGGGAAGCAGTGTTGCCAGATTGTTATGTCATAATGCAAAAAAATTATTTGTTTACTAAACAGAATAGGGGTATGTCGTATAGCTTGAAACATTTGAAACATTATTGTCAATATCTCTAAGATAAGCACAGGTGCAAAAAGTCTTAAACGCAAAAGTTAAGTCGTACAAGGAAACTACACAGTCATCAATCCGCAGATTTGAATGAAACTTGAATATGTTGTAGAGAAAAGCAAAATATTATACAAGTATTTTATATTGTAGGTTCGTAAACTGAAGTTTAGGGGTTAAAAAGTGGGGTCAAACGTTACCCAATTTAAGGTTTGTTTAATTATAAATTATAAATATATAGGTAAATTGGGTATCACATGAAAGGTATTTTGCTACATTTGTATGGGAAGTTGTTATTGGTTTGAGTTGAAATTAACATATGGGGACTTCAAAAGTAAAATATACTTAATATAAATAATGAATAACCTTTTGTGTATATATAAGCCGATGTTTAAGCATGCTAAATCCATTAATTTATCTTCAACGGCTCAAAAATTATGGCGGTTTTAAAATTAAAACAAATTAAAAAGCCTTTTTGGGGCCTATTGGACCAGATCGCCTGGGCAGCGACAGGCGAGGCTGTTTATATCTTCCTCTGGGGAGAGGTCTCGGAAACTCTTGTCTATGACAAGGGGCGAACTAAGGACCATGACGGGTTACCTCACGGGACACTTTGGCCTTAGGTATCAATTGTACAAGATGGGACGATCCTCTACGGATACGTGCAGGTTTTGTGAATTGGAACCCGAGACCTCAGAGCATGTTCTTTGCAAATGTCCGAGGCTCTCCGACAGGAGGGTGCGTTATTTTGGTGGTCGAATAGTGACGCTATCGGACGTTTGGAATTGTTTACCTGGTAGGATAGTTGGCTTCGTAGGGAGCCTGAACCTATAGGGTGTATTCGTTGGCAGCACAAAATACCAACTTCTGGTCGCGGTGCATAGTTCCACTCTAGTCTAATCTAAAGCTCTGTTAAAAATCGACATATGTGGATCCATACATGAGCACACACGTGTTCACATGCATTCATACATGATTCATATGTGTTCATAAATGATTTATACATGTCCATACACGGTCATATGTGTACATTAATGAAAATTTAGGTAATATTTACATGTATGATAGCATATGAACACGTATGAGCATATATGAATCACATATTGAAGTATATGAGCATTTATGAGCTCGTAAACTATGTAAACATGAATGAGTTCATATATGTCCATAAATGGATACATATATGTTGTTATTTAACTGGGATATTAAAATTATAGTTTTTGCTTAGATTAAATAAATGCTATATCAATTTATAGATCTTATTGCATTTATCACATTAATGTATATTGTATCACCAAAAAAAATTAAAATACACTCAATATTTTTTTGTCCCATATAAAACTTAAAAAGTAAACCACGATCATTTTGGAAAACACTCAATTTTTCTCCGGTTTTAAGATATTTAAATGGGTTTAGGCCTATTTATTTCCAGGAAATCATATTAAATACTTCTGAATTCGACAAATAAAAAATTGTATATAAGGATGCATTTTGAGGATATGCCGCTATACCCGCTAGGAGTAAAAAAAATTAAACTAATTTTCACTTTATAAATTAATTCCGTCGTAAGAATTAACTCTGGATACGTTCTCAGATCATGTTTTTTTTTATTAAAAATGCGATACAAAACAATTAAATTTCGCAAAACTTTAAAAAAATTGAAAAAATTTTTGAGTTTAACATTTTTAAAATGCCTTTATGACTCGGAGTTCACGCTTGTAAACCACCATACAACTTTTGGCCAAGCAGCGATATGGAAATTATTTTTTCAGTGAATGTATCTCCCAATTCTATGAGTCCATTTTATGAATCTAAATGTTAAAAACTATGATCAAAAAATTAAAATTTATAAAGAAAGTCTTGTAAGTTTCAAGTGATTTTTTTTTTTAATTTTTGGACTTTTAAATGGCCATCAATTCTTTTGGTGAAAACGTTTCAACGTGAAACTTTGCAAGTCATAGTTTTTAAGTATAGTCAACCTGACGCTGAAATAAGAGGCATTTACTGTCAGTTTTAACAGGTGTCGAAAGTTTTTCAAGTAGGTCATATTTTATAGAGGGTGTGCCTGGCCTTTTTCAATTTTCCTAAGCATTTGGCTTCAACTCGACTTTTCTCGAAGAGCTTTGATAACCCATATTTTAAATATTTCAAGTAAGTGTTGCAACCCCGAGCAGACAGCATAAACAATATGGTTACCAACATTTTTTTTTGCGCGAATACTTTAATACTCTGAATTTCTTAAATTTTAAACATGTTTTCATACAAACCATAACAAAAGTGTTGGCCTTTCGAATGATGTTCCAGTCCCAAATTTTGCAATATTTCAAAGCTTAAGCGTTACAACAGTTTTCAAAATAAAAAAATATCGTTTTGGAAATATGCGTTCACTGTCAAATATATTCACCGAATTTTATTAAAATTGAACACTATCAAAACATTTTTCGTTCAAATCAAATGGAAATGCTCTTTATTAACCCTTCTTCATATTTTTCATAAAACTTTGATTTTTAAAATATTTGATCTTGAACAAATAATTGTGTAAGTATTATGAAAGAAAACACTTTTAAATTTCAGAAAAAAAAATATTGAAACTTTTTCATACAATTGTTTAAAGAAAATGGGCGCAAATCAATACTTATAAATGCAACAAGTACTTGAAAGGTAAAGAGTTGCACTTGAACAAAAACCAGCATAAAATATGACCCGTTTTTTTCAAGTGTTGCAGCATATCAAATGCACTTATGTACACTCAAAAAAAAACGTCTGTAAAGCCAACAACATTTTTGCTAGGAGGATGCTTGCAGAAAAATTTCTAATATCAGCAAAAAAAAAAAACTAATAAATTTAGCAAAAATGTTGCTGCATTTAGCAAATTTATTGCTGATATTAGCAATTTTTCTGCAAGGATCTTGCTAGCAAAAATGTGACTGACTTTACAGATTTTTTTTTTTTTTTTTGAGTGTATGGTGAGTATATGCAGTTGTATATTTAACACATAATTAGATGCGATATGCAGTTTTCTCCAAAAAAAAAAAAATATTACAATAGGAAGATTTTGTAATCTTTTGAACAATACGACTGTTTGAACTTTGTATGTTAATCTTTTTTGGAACTGACAATAAAAAAAAAAAAACATTAATAAAAAAAAAAAAAAAAAATCTACTTAAGTGTCAAATTGAAGTACCATTTATACAATATTGAGTGTAAATAAATTATCTTTTTCGAGTGCATTTATATAATTACTATTATGCAGTCGTTATATGGGGGAAAATAATAAAATCAAATATAAATTTAAAAACAATTTAAAAGATATAAAGATTTTTATTTGAAAAAATTAAAACATAAAAATATGTCAACTTTGCCCTGGGGTCGGCAATGGTAAGCTTGAATTGTATAAAGTTATTTATTATAAACATGCACCGTGAGAATTTTATTAGACGAAAAGTAATGAAAATATTTTAAACTAATGAAAATTTTCTTTACAATTTGAATAACAAATTTATTAAAATTAATGAAAGAATCGGTACTTTTTAAGACACTAGGTTTTTTATAAAATAAATTATTAAAAACTTTCAATGAACAAGTTATAGTACAAATTTAGATTTGATATCTAGAGATCAACGTTTATAGATTAGATTAGATCAGAAGGCACTATGCACCGCGACCAATGTAGGTCTTTTGTGCTGCCTAAAGTTACCTACAGATTCAAGCTACCTATAAAGCCAATTATCCTATTAGGCAAAATGTTCGCGATGTCGAAAGGCGAAATGAAGCGATCACCTAGAAACCTAAGTCTCCTATCACAAAGCCTGGGACATTCGCAGAGAACATGCTCAGAGGTCTCAGACACTATCTCACAAAACCTACACATATCCGTGTCCGATTGACCCTTCTTGTGCAGATGGTATCTGAAATTACAGTGCCCAGTTAAGTACGACGCCAGGGTCCTCAAACCCCCCCTTTCAAGCAACAAGAGTCGCCTCAACCCCCTACTGGAAAAAGAGCCTGGCGCTGACCAGGAGAGTTTTCCCAGTAACCAGAGAATTCAGACTCTCCATGCCCTGAGCCTTTCCCTAACATACCCCGCAGGTATTCCACAGAATGGTTCAGGACCAATAAAGGGCCTTCAACGTTTATAAGAGCCAGACAATTTTTATATTAAAAATAACTTACAATACAAGAATTCGGTTAAAATTTTAAAGATCTCTAAAATGTTGTCAAAAAATGTTGTGTAGTGAATAGAAGCTATTGAATACTATAAAAATCCATTATCTTATTTTTTTTTTGATAACGGACTCATAGCAAGTGATTTTTTAATTAAATGTACATGAAAAAAAAAATTATTATATCACAAGTTTGATTTAATTTTTATTAAAAAAAAAATTATGTTTTGTTCCGACCTTTAATTGCGCAATGAAAATAAAAACTATTCAAGTTCGAGGCCATACTCTATATTTCTTTATTAGGATATTGTCCTAACAAATAATCTGTAGAATTTTTGTTTTAAAATTTATTTTTTGACCCTTTCATGAATTTTCTAGGTTCCCATCATCAGAACACGTTTTGAAAGAGGTAGCAATCCCATGCCAAACATCAAACATTCATATAAACTAGTTTACTCACTACATGAGAACTAATATATATTATATGAGGTCGAAGTAAAAGATTATCACCATTGATCAAAAAATAATATTTATTTTTAATAAAAATTATATCAAACTTGTATAAAAGACAAAGTACAGTATAGTTTACTTCTCCTGTTTTTGTTTATAAACGAAACAAAAAAATAAAATGGAGGAAAAAATCAAAAAACGTGTATTGAATATCCACCAGAGGTGGACCTTGCACATAACAAACAAGTTTTCAATTTATTTTTTGATCAATGGTGATAATCTTTTACTTCGAGCTCATATATTAGTTCTCATGTAGTGAGTAAACTAGTTTATATGAATGTTTAATGTTTCGCATGGGATTGTTACCTCTTTCAAAACGTGTTCTGATGATGGGAACCTAGAAAATTCCCGAAATAGATCTATCAACATATTCCTGAAAGGGTCAAATAATAAATTTGAAAACAAAAACTCTATAGATTATTTGTTAGGACAATATCCTAATAAAGAAATATAGAGTATGGTCTCGAACTTGAGTAATTTTCATTTTCATTATTATATTACGATAACTTTTTTTTCATTTTTTTCAAGGACATTTTTAAGATGTACCCACATATTATACCAAAAGTATGGCTCTGGGTGGGGTCAACTTGAGAAGCTATGCTGTCATATAAATTTTTTGAAAAATATTTCCCTTTAATTGCCGCTTTTTAAAGAACTACCCCTTATTTAGGTCAATTGTTCATTAAAAAAAAAATGTAAAAATTACATAAAACAGAAAGCAATATAATGTTTTGTGCATTAAATATGAGACATAAATATGAACAGAGGTCTTCATTTTTAATTCCAACAAAGCAAAAGCAGAGTGTTGGCTTTCAAAAAGTTTTAACTGCAAAAAACTAAATGGAAAACCGCCAAACTTTAAAGACATTATTCGCGTAATCTGTACCATTGATCAAAAACGTACACCATTGAAATCAGCATGTCCGAAATATATATAATTGATGGTCAGATCTTTAACATTTTGTCCTCCTGTGTAATTAAACAAAATATTGGGAACAAATTTACAGTTTTCTAAGAAAAGTTACAAAAATAAAAGCTTTGGTAACTTTACTAACTTTTAAATAAAGTCAAAACTGAATATGAATATTTCTTTGTTAAGTTACCTAAAATTAAACTTCAAAAACTTTTATTATTTGTTTTTCTATGTGTATTGTTTTTTTTTATTAAAAATTTACATTTTAAATAATATTAATTATAAACAATTTCTTATCACAAATTTTATAATAAACCCATAAATGTCTAATACTCGTGTCAATTATACAAATGTTAAAACAAATTTTAAATTTAATTCAATTCTATAACGAATATTATTAATTTTTTAAAACTTTTCTTCTATTTACAGGTACGTAACGAAATCTGTCTACCAAATAAGATGTTTAAAATAATTTCCATACATTTACGGTAATATTATTGATATTAATTGAAATTAATTGTTATTTTAAAACAAGCCATATTTAATTAAAAAAATAGAATTTTACTTACCCGATCAAAAAAAAGTATATATCTCAAATAAAAAATAATTTCGCATTTTAGGTTAGGTTAGGAAGGGTTATGTGCCCAAGGGCACAACTCCACTCGGAGACCAATACGGTCCATTGTGAATCCCTTCAGAGAAAAGCAGTAAGAAAGAATAGAAATAGACAGAAAGATAGATTGAAAGATAGATATAAAGAAAGATAGAAAGGATATATACTCCCCAGAAACGAGCTCATATCGTCCCCTTGCTAGAAACAGTGTATCTCCCTGACAAATCTCAGCAAATCTACTGGATTGCATCCAGCGACACACCCAAGTTCGTCGTGAAATCTATCTCCTAGCCATTTCTGTCTGAGACCCTGCAACCTAGGACAGTGGCACATTATATGCTCAACTGTCTCCAGTTCCTCAACGTCTTTCGCATTTTATATAGATCGATATTTAATCTTAATCTCAAAATTGGGGTATCCAATAATATCCAATTATATTCCACAAACATATTACCGGATTAAATAAGATCAAAATTTATCTCAAAATGGGGGGATCCAATAATATGTTAATTAAGATCTGTTAGATCCTAAAATATCTCAAGGGATCTATGTGGATCTAGTAAGATCTAATTAGATCCAAAAAAGATAAGTAATTTTTGGTTGATCACAAAATATATTTTGACATTTAATTTTGTCATTAGGCGCTTATATAATTATATGTGGGGTTATATATAACAATACATAATTAAATTTTATGCGCATAAAAAATATTAATGACGTTGGACCATATATTATCATATCTCAAATTTAGAAAAATACAATTTAGAAAAATTCAAGTCAAAAGCCCACAAACACTACTCTACTCTACTATCCTCCTCCCCATAACCTGTTTTCCCGATATCAACACAATCCAATGCATTAGTAGGATATCCCCTGAGTGTTGGTTCAACGTAAAAAAAAAAAAAAAACATTTTTGGTCTTCAAAGTTTAGTAACGTCATGATGCTTGTTAGGAAAAGACCTAACCACGTGCTAGATTACTAAGAAGACAAGAATGGAGCAAAATTGATTATTAATAGGTTTTTGTTAAAGTTCTGTTAGAAAGTGTGTTAGTAACTGAACTCCTCCTTAACGGCTGGGCCGATTACGATGAAATTTTTTGTGTGTATTTGAGTTGGTCCCTGGATGGTTTAGATTTACAATTGACCTATATAGGTACAATGGGCGTGGCACCTCCCATACGAAGTAAAAATTTATTATTGCATATCTGGAGTACTATTATAGTGGGAGTCTTCAAACTTTGTGTGAGCTACTTTGATAATAATGTGCATAATCTTGCAAAACGTGGCCGGGATCCAAGCAATGGGCGTGGCACCTCCCATACGAAGTAAGAATTTATCATCGTATATCTCGAGTACTATTACAGCGGGAGTCTTCAAACTTTGTGTGAGCTGTTTTGATAATAATATGCATAGTTTTGCAAAAAGTGGGCGGGATCCAAGCAATGGGCGTGGCACCTCCCATACGAAGTAAAAATTTATAATTGCATATCTGAAGTACTATTACAGCGGGAGTCTTCAAACTTTGTGTGAGCTGTTTTGATAATAATATGCATAGTTTTGCAAAAAGTGGGCGGGATCCCAGCAATGGGCGTGGCACCTCCCATACGAAGTAAAAATTTATTATTGCATATCTGGAGTACTATTACAGTGGGAGTCTTCAAACGTTGTGTGAGCTACTTTGATAAGAATATGCATAATCTTGCAAAAAGTGGCGGGATCCCGTGGTTAATTAAACTCTGCTATTTGTTGAAAAGTCATTAGCCTTAAATACAATTTTAGGCAGGACAACGTCTGCCGGGTCAGCTATATATATAATAACATATCGTTATATATGTTACCACCTAAGAAATATATATAAATATATGGCCATGCAAGGCACCATAGAAATAATCACATAATACAATATAGTTTAAGATGGAAAAACATTACAACATATATAATTTTTATTTACTCGGGTCTAAGTAGTTAGAAATATTTAAAATATAATATATATTGTTTTATAAGTCAGTCTTTCGTCTTTCCCACGCTCTAAACAAAATCGTTGCCGTATGTTTGATTTGAATTCTTTACGACATTAGATGCCTCATTTTATTATTTGCATATTAATTTAGTAAAAATACAAAATAAAACATGGTAAAATACTTATATTCGTTTAGTTTAGTTGTTAAATAAATGTGCAAAATTCCCTAATTCCATGAAAAATTCAATGACAAAGAAGAAGAAAGTTTTTTTTTTTACTAAAAGTCACGTCTGTTGACATTTTGTTGTTTGACAAATGTCATTTTTGCCGTCAAAGCTTTAACAAAATATGTCTTGTTTTTTGTCCAAATGTTAGTTGACTGTTTGTTGAGGATCTTGTAAGACATTTATGTGAAATGAATAGATAATTTAATGTTTTTTTTTGTTGTTGTTTTAGAAAAAAACACGAACACACATTTTGCAAAACTTTTAAGTTAAATATCTTATTATATATTAACAGGTGTGGAAAGATAAAAAGAATAATGTTAGTAGTAAGAGATTTGAAAAGCTAATTTGGTTTAAATGGTTTAAGTCGGGAATTTACGTTACATGCAAGTGAAACATCCAGCTTTATCCACAAAAAAGTGTAAGTGAAACGAGTTTTGCTCATCATTTGCAATTTAGAGTTTTTAAAACTTAAAACTCTATGATTATTTGAAATTATGAAACATCAATTAAATATTATATGATGTGTTCTTAAATTTAAGTAAAATTTTTTTAATATAACATAAAATATAGAAATTTTAATTAAGTTTTTTAAATGGAAAATTATATTTTTTAATTTAAAATGGAATTTTCTTCAATTGGCATTCTTAACTTCAATTGATGTATGAAAATTCTACACATGTACATAATTTTCCATTTCAAGAAAACAAAATTTGAAACATTGGAATGTGAAATAACTATATTGTCAAAAGAAAACTAAAAACAACGTTTTTCATAATATTTAACTTCATCATATTTATGAAGTGTTACATTAGACGAAAATCAACGAAGTTTTTCATCATATTTATGAAACTTTTTCCCCAAGAGTAGGGCTTTTGTTAGAAAAACTTTTTCAAATATAAATATTTTTGGCTGCATATGATTTTCTTGATGAAACACCTCTGCCTAATACATAGGTCCTTTCTACTGGATGGCCATTTGTTAAGGTCAATTGCTAGTTTAGCGATAAAATTCGCTAAAACCGTAAAAATGTGTAAAAATAAGAAAAATCACTAAATAGCGGATTTAATCTACTGTTTCGTGAATCAAATATGTACTTTACATAAGAATACAGTGGTTCTCTTTACATTTCAACAGAAACGAGTTAGGTTAATAGCATTTTAAACATGATATAAGTATGTAAAAAATTGCATTTACATGCGCCAAACTTTAAAGACATTTCGTGGAAAAATTGTGGCATAGATCGAAAAATAAATTACGCCTTTGCAATCAGCATGCCTAAAATATATAGAATTGGTGGTCATAATTTTATTAATTTTTAAAAGTTATAATTCTGTTCTCCTGAGCAATATCTCATTATTTAACCCTTCGTCAGGCACATATTTTGAGCCCTTAGTTCTGGCACATGGTGTCTGGCCAGACCCCTATACATTTACATGCATTTGTATGGAAATAAGGGCTGTTTGCGTTAAATTTTTTACTAAGATAGGAAAATATTTGTTATATTTTGTGTTTCTATTTCTTTTTACTATGTTATTAGCTACCTGAGGAAGAAAAAATAGACCTGAAAAAATCTTTGGAATGAAAAGGGCAACAATTTTTTTGTTCTATATATATTTCTCTTTATTATGGGTAAAGTAATAAATGTTTATGACAAAATAGAAAATTATTATGAAGAATACATTGATTTTTTTATTCAGAATTTTGCGGAAGGCAACAAAAACATAAATAATCTACTTTTGAATGTTGCTGACAAACAGGATTGTTGCATTTGCAGCAAAAAAAGCGTGTCTTACGGCGCATTTTGTCACCTTGCTGCAGGCAAATTCTGCAATCTTTTTTGGCAGCTAATGTGTCTATACCACTGCGTGAAGCCACATTAAGGTTTGCTATATTGAGAGGTCTCCCAAAGAACGCTTCAAATGCTATACGAGTTGTTGGTTGAGCCACAATGTGCGGATTATTGATGCGATTTTCAACTTTGGCCAGTACCAATTGCTTTGCAAGTTTATATAAAAATATGCGTCTTCTTTCTTTTCTTGTATTTTTATCATTTAGCTTACATATAATGTAACTTGCCAATGCCATCACATCAATCATGTTGCAGAAAAACGCGTATGTCCAGCGTCTGGTTGACCGTTTTGTTGTGTAATGAGTTAGCATTTGATCCATCGTATCGACTCCGGCTTTAGTTGAATTATAAAATAAAATTGCTTCCGGTTTCATGGCTACGCCTTCAACATGTTTCGTGTAATGCACGGTTGAAATTAAATTGACTGCCTTATTTTTTTTGGGAACGTAGCTGCAAAGTGCAACAAGATTTTCATGAAAACCAAACACACTTGAAAGAATTGGTCGTCTGGTGCTCTTCATAACTTCCTTAGGAAGACATCTTTTGTTTGCTCGAATGGTGCCAACAAATGCCAGTCCCATAGCAGCAAGTCGTTTAGCGCCGTTCAATGAGGTGAAAAAATTATCAGAAATAATTATTCTGCCGCTGTTTGCGTAACAAGGAGAGGAGAGGAGGTTGGGAGATTTGGGATCTCTTTAATACTATACTCTCTTTGCTTTGCCTATGCGTTCATACAAAATGCATAGGGGTCTGGCCAGACACCATGTACCAAAAGTAAGGTGAAGATTTTTTATTTGGCTTTTTTGTCCTGTTCCAAGGACTTTTTTTCAATTATTAATTTATGCATCGAAAGCCAACAATATTTTGGGAGATTACCTGAAATTACAGCCATGTACCTAAAATAGAAGTATGCTAAATTGAAGCATGAAAATGAAATATGTCTGGCCAGAACCATGTGCCACTTCGAGGGTTAAGAACTAGAGTTGTGTCGTTCATGAACGAACTAGTTCAATTAAACGACTCACTCAATTGAACGATGTGAAATCTTTCACCAATATTCGATCTTGTCGTTCAATCGTTCATTTCGTTCTTTTTATTCACAGAACAATTGTATCTCTATTCAATTAAAACTGCTTGTACGAGCAATTTTTTTTATGAATTAGTAGTAATATTGTTTCAAAGTAGGAAAAGCAATTATAGTCATACAAATAAAATGTTTTTTACACGAAATAAATAAATTTTTGTTAGAAAAGTTGCAATTTTATAACACTTTTTGTCTATGTACAGTAACATTTGTGAAAAAAGTGGTAAAACATGAATAGTGCGTAATAATTGTCAAACGAACGACACAGTTCACAACACGCAGGTCAGTCCTAAGTCAAAGGAAAAAAGAACGATTGAACGATTTTAACGCACTAGTTCACTGACTCGAATTGAACGATACTGACCGAGTCACCAAAATGAACGATTAATTCCAACTCTACTAAGAATAGCTTTAGATATCTAAAGTATAATATTGTATTAAATTCCTTTTGCCACCCGTCAAATAAAATACCATTTTTTGGTTGCGCCATCAAAACAATTTCAATTGGAATACATATTCTGAAATAAAGCTAAAAATTAAAAAACCTGTTTATATTTGGATCGTTCAATTCGCCAGTTAACTCTTCGACGCTTAAATTTTAATAATTGCAAATTTTGTAATCAATATTTAGGGAAATATTTATTTCTGCCAAAAAAGTCTTTTTTATGGCTTAAGCGAAGACATTTGGATCTAAAGTTTAAATTTCGACATGCTGCTGCGACACATTGGGCTAAGCTTTTTTACGAAATTTTGTGGAAATTGCTTTGGTTATCGTGCTTTCTGGTAGTAGCATACGTAGTTCAAACTCAAACTTTCACGCTCTATATAATCATATAAAAAAGTCTGCAAAAGTACATAGAATTTCTTTTACTTACCTGAAATCAGATCTGTAATATCGATTACGGGATAGTTTTGTTTTTTATATCAAATCTTCTTTAATTTCAAATATCAAATCCCAAACTCGTGTATGAAGGTCACTTAACACATTGCGATTAATTATTTACAACGAAACCAATAATTTTTCAAAAAAAAAATATCCGCCATTTTGAATATTTTAAATATGGCTTTGGAGTCGTTAACCAAAACTTTCCGATACGAAACAACTCATTTTCAAATGAAAAAAAATAAATAATGAGACATATTGGATCTAATTTCAGACTCATATTTAGGCTTTTCTAAAACTTTCAGAAAAAATATTTGATACGAATCCGATGACCTTTTAAAAAGAATCATATCTTAACGTCAGCGGAAAAGTAAGATCATGGTTGTTAATATTTGTTAATGCACCCACGGTATGCCATGTAAAGGGTCCGCCAAATAACTTTTTTTTTTTTTGAAAATGCTATAAAAAAAAACTACTGAATATTTTCTCAAATTTCTTTTTTTATTTGAAAGTACAATCCTTCCGGTTAATAATGGAAAATAATTTCATTCAAATGGCTGCCTCGGCTGGCCATGCAGTAGCCTACACAATCGGTCCAATTTTTAAGCACATTATCGATTGTGTGCAGCTGTATTTCACCAATGGCTTCACGAATATTGTCCTTTAAAGCGTCAATTGTCTCTGGCTTGTTGGCGTAACACTTATCTTTGACGGCACCCCACAAATAATAGTCCAACGGTGTCAAATCGCAGCTCCGAGGTGGCCAAACGACATCAGCTCTGCGGCTGATAATGCGATCTTCAAAAACAGGGCGCAAAACATCGAGTGTAGCTTCGGCTGTGTGGCACGTAGCGCCGTCCTGTTGAAACCAAATGTTGCCAATATCCTCCTCTTCAATTTTTGTAAACAAAAATTCATTCAACATGGCCCGATAACGATCTTCTTCCAAAATCCGTACGCAATTTTCGCACACATTATGCAACATTACCATGATTTTCAAAGTAATGTCGCAATATTTCCCAGCGTTGTTCAAGCGTATACACAACCATATTCGTTCAGCGGAAGGATAAAACTAATTATCTGTCAAATCAGACATGAGCTAAGTGTTACCATTCACGAAATAAGCACTAGTTGAAAAAAAAAACGTTAGATGGCGGACCCTTTAATTTTTGATATGTGCAAAAAATTCAAAAACGTGTAACGTATACGTTTAGCTAACTGTTTTTTTGAAAATTTACAGTTATTATTTTTTTTTTTTAACAAAATAATTTTCTTTTATATTAATAATACATCAGTTAAATATCTTTAAAGGTCATACAAAATATAATTAAATCGAATTTATTACGTTTGACCGTCTGACGGTCTATACGTTTTTGTAAGTCATGTTAAATTAACAAAGAAATGAAGTTTATTTTTTTTTTGTATTAAACAATTAATAAGATTTTTATCAATTTTGTGTGTATTTTATAGTTATTTGCCAATTTCATTGAAATAAAATATTCAATAACAGCAGATTATTGTTGTTTAATTCAACTCAATACAATTGTTTAACTACAAATATAGATTTTATATCAAAGTTGATTTTTTAATATGGTTTTTTTCTCAAACAAATTGTTTAAATGAAATGAAAAATTGTTGCCGTATAGTTAACTAAACAAATAAACCAATAATAGTATATAGATATTTATAGACGACGACGACCAACTGTGAAACTAGCAACAAAATAATTTATAAAAAAAAAAAAAAAAAAAAAACTGAAATACTAACTGAATGACTGACTCTTAGAATGTGGGTGAACTTGTTAATTCGATCGAGGCCATAACCGTTAAATATGTTTCTATACTGGCTAAAAAAAATGTATAATAAAAATGGAAAAAAAAATTAACTAAAATATACTTAAAGACTACAAACACGACAATACCAAAACAGATAGAGGTTTTTTTTTTTTTTTTTTATTTAACAAATGAGAATATAAAATTGGTAAAAAAAAACAACTCAAACAATTTCTTAGTGTTGATTTCAAGAAAACGATAAATAAAATAGAGCATGTTGTTTTTAAACAACGATATTTTGTTGTTGTTGAAGTGCGTTCCTAAAGTCAATATTTTTTCTTAAGTCTGTATTCTTAACACAGACAACGAAATACAAGAGACTCCATCCTTTTGACCATCTGAAACCATTGACCAAATGACAACAACAACAACAACTAACAACCTCTGCTCTACCAATTCTACCAATAAAACCAAAAATATTTGCTAAAACCCTAAAACAGCATGTAGTTAATAAATAACGCCAAATGTAGACAAATACAAAAAAGAAAAAAAAAACAAACAGCCAACAGCCAGCAACGACAACAATTAAAAACCATTGGCCAACTTAAATTGTTACCAATATTTAAACTTTACGAAAATACAGCGTAAATACGAGTACAAAAGCAACAAAATCTTGAAATCAACTCTGTTTTTTTGAAAAATGAAAAAAAAAAAAAATTCGAGAAAAAATTACTTTTGATGATGTTATTTGATTTAACCCTATACTAATCCAAGTTTAGTTTCTCATCTAGTGTCCTTTTTAAAGGACTTAAAAATATCGTAGAATATAATTTTATTTTAATACGTACACCAGCGCTTTGAGGCTAATATGGGTAGCATATTTAAAGGAAAACTCTCCACAGATTAATTTGTATTTTGATGACCTGTCAGGATAAAATAAATTTCAATGTTTTATAATTTAAAAATGTAAGACGAAAAAAGTTTCGATATAATTATATATGATTATATATAGTATCACATATAAATAAAAATCACATCACATCTCATCTGATCTGATCTGATCCGAAAAATTGTATACGTACGCTGATCTCATATTATCTCATGTGTCTAATCTCATATAGTTTGATCCGAAAAATGGATTTATCATATATGATCAAATTATATATAATTTGATACAATTTTAATTAAAAAATTTAAAATGTTGTAGTCAAAAACAAATGAAATTTCACTTGAAGAAAGGACGACTAACATTTCATTAAACTCAACTAACATTTGTCATTTGTTTTTAGTGATCAAAAAATGACTAACAATTGTAGTAAAAATTAACCACAATGTTAGTAAACAAAAACAAACATTTACTTTTTTATTTTAGAAAAGTTGAGGTTAAGAATAAGAATAAACGTTTTTCTCTAAAAATTATAAACACTATTAATTTTTAAATCAGACTAGACTAGTTTCTCCCTTTTTATGGACAGGAGTCATCAGTGATTTTCTATTTAAATTGTATTCTTATTTTTATCTTATAATTGTCAGATTGTCTCTATATCAGGGGTGCCCACGGCCTATGCGCTTGGTACTCAATTGTTTTTGTAAAAACACTTAGCTATAGGCTGTGTGTTTTAATACACATATAGAGCGCTCAGCACTAGCAATACGAAATACACAAACAACTTCGTCTTATTAGTTTTTTTGTCGTTCTTCACTTTATACACGCAAGCGCAAAGCAACAACACTTTCGTATGCTTTTCTGGTAAACATTGAAATATTTTTTTCTTTTTTCTTTGTATGTATTGGTTTTTACAACAAAAAATGTTGAATAAAAATTAGTTTTTCTTTAAATGTATTGGTGTTTGCTCTTCCATAAGGAACTTTTGGGCACTCCTGCTCTGTATGATACATTTTTTCCACAACCTGCGGCTGTAAGAATCAAACCTGAGCTTCTTCTTACATTAAAAATGTAACAATACCAAGTCATGACCGTTAAACGGATCACACCCAAGTATGGCCTCGAATGTTATGCAGCTAAATTGCAGTTTTCTTTCCTATTAGATTTTTCTGTTATTGCATATTATACTCAGAAGTGACCAACGCTAACAAACACAAATATTCTATTTTTAGATTTTTTTGGTTTATTTTTCTCCTCCGTCTCTTTTTCACAACGTTGACGTATGGTTTTTACGTTCAGTGTTGACAACTTTGCGTTTTAAGTTGAGACATCGCCACAGGGCAAATTTTATAATGTATTTTAGTAGTGTTATTTTAACGTCATATAGACAGTCGCAATTAATTTTTAATTAATATGCATTTGACAAATTTAATTTAGAAATGTTGAGGTCAAGAAGAAGGAAAAACGTTTTTTCTCTAAAAATAATAAACACTATTAATTTAAATCAGACTAGACTAGTTTTCTGCCTTTTTATGGACAGGAGCCATCAGTGATTTTCCATTTAAATTGTATTATTATTTGTGTCTTATAATTGTCAGATTGTCTCCATATGATAAATTTTTCAACAACCTGCGGCTGTAAGAATCAAACCTGAGCTCTTCTTCTTTATTTTTTTTAAATAACAAAAAACAACTGTAAAATATGAATAAAAATAATAAAACAGTAATTTGATGTGGTTTGTTTTTTAAATGAACTACAAGGTTTGTTCTACAAATGACTGAAATTTAATTAAAAATAAAGGAACGGTATTACTTGTAATTCATTTATAAGGCTGTTTAAAAAATCAACCGTCGAAAACATTAAACACTTTTTTTCGAAGTAAAACAACTGCAATTCCAGTTAAAATAACTGAAAATATATTACTAAGTTAACTTTCCCAAATGTGGCCCTACACCTGGTATTTGGGCTATATGAAATATTCCAAATCCAAATGCCAACTCCTTGGGCATTTTTCGGCTATAGATAATTTTCTTGTGGCAACTTTTTTTAAAAAAGCTCTACAACAATTTTCAAAACCACTCGAAAGGTTTACATTAGTAAAATACACAAAAAAATTGCATTTAAATTAAAATTTATTTTAATTTTGTTTATTAAAACGTTTTACGTATATTTTAAAGCTGCTCAAGGGGGTAACATATGTAATGCTAACTTTTTAATTGCGGTAAGCAAACGATAAATTTTTTGTGAAACTTATTGAAAAATTGCAAAAAAAAAGACAAGAACAGTAAAAGCGATGTATAAACCATTTAAAAAAGCCTAAAACTTGAAAAAAAAATCAAAAAATAGGAAAGTATACCAAAGGTCCACTTTAGGGAACATTGTGAAAATTATATTTTTCAAATTTAACGTTTTATTCATTATGTGTTTTTATGGAATCAATTAGCTTTATTTAAATTTTAATTAAAATTCTTACCGATAAAAATTTAGAAACCTTTATGTTAATCAATTTACAGTTTTTTTTACTAACTTTGATTACAAAATAAAGTTTTGGTAAATATTTAATATTCTGTATTTACAAACTTTACTATTTGGTACTAATTTTGGTACTAATTTTTATTGCTGATTTTAGCTTTACTGATTTTTCAAATCCGAGTTTGCTAAAATTGTTGAAAATGTTTTCTAATTTTTTTTTTCGCAATTGAATGAAAATATAATTTAAAATATAAAGAAAAAAATTAATAGACAACAAAATCTGACCTTCTGCAATCTACAATTTTTTAGCTAAAACTTTTGTTAATTTTTGCTAAATTTACTGTAATTAATATTCTACCAAATTTAAGGTAAATACAGCAGTCTTTGTTTGCTGTTTTTATTCTACAAATATTTAGTAAAAGCTTTTACTAATTTTAGCAGAGTAAATTGCTATTTTAAAATATCTAAAATTCAACTCGAATATAATTAAAGCTTCCTAAAGTTAACAGTTTTATTTTTGCGGTTCTTATTTTATTAATATTTAGCTAAAACCCCTGCTAATTTTAGCAGTTTGTTCTGCAACGTAATTTTTAACTAATTTTTCTGATTTTTTTAAAGGTTTATTTCTACCAATAAAAAATACAAATTTGTCATTAGTACATTCTTTAAAGTTCTTAAACGTGTCCTAATTTGAATGGCTTAGAATTTGTAGTCGAAACTTTGTGCCGATATACACTCAAACAAAAAAGTTAATAAAAATAATAAAACGTTAAGTTAAAGCAGTGTTGCCAAGTGTAGGGATTTTTCCCCTTTCGTAGAGATTTTTTCCAAAAAATACATCTGTAGGGAAAAAAGGACAGATTTTGTTTTTCAGTCAAATTGTAGGGATTTTTTTTATTAAAAATTTTATTCTATTTATAATTTATAATAAACAATGAAAAATATAACCATTTATTTTTTAGTGTAACAGAATAAAAAAAACAAATCTGGTGGCACTGGAAAAATGAGAAATAAGTTTAAACATTTGGCACCATTGACAACTCGTTCGAAATAGAGAAACCAAATTTTGTATGAAAACTTTTACGTTTTCATTCGACTTGTACTTCAAGTTATCGTTAGCATAGAAATTTAGTTAGAGAAACCCAAATCAATTTTCTTTCGCTTAGAAAGCGAAAGAAAGCATTCTTTTGAAATCGAGAAGTGTTTATACGAGTATTTTTTAAAAATGGCATTATTTATTTGTTTACCGTTTATTTTTAGTTTTTATGTTATTTTTTACTTTCTGTTATTTTTGTTTAATGAAAATCTATTGTCAAAGTTAATATAATTTACTGTTAAAAACAAAAATTTTTGCATTTATTGAAAAAAAATGTGTGGGAAAAATGTAGGGAATATTTTTTCTGTCTGTAGGGAAAAAAGGGATTTTTTTTCATTAACGTAGGGATTTAAAAACAAATCTCCTGGCAACACTGAGTTAAAGTTAAGTTTTTGTACTAATTAGTAGCACTAAATACATTATTATTTTTTAAAATCAAATTGCTAAAATTACGAAAAATTATTTATTATTTATTTTCATTGTTAAGGGTCAATTTTTTTTTAAGTTAAGAATTTTTAAAATTTTAAATATAAAGAAAAAGTCAAAGTCAAAGTCAAAGGATATTAACTCATTAAGGATAAGTCGTTAGCCCGCTGGACAGTATCCAATTTAACTTTGCAGATATATAGAACTGTGCTTCATTAAAAAAGTTCATATTTCTTTTTACACCAAAGCGCCCTCTAGTGGTAATATTACCAACTAAAATTGGAACTTAGACTGAAATGGACCTAAATGGTTAAAGATATTTTAAACATTTTTATTTTGTACGTTTTTATAAAAAAAAAAATTAATTCAGAAATACAAGAAACTTAAATTTGTTACAGTTTTCTTAGTTTTTTGTTTTTATATACATTGTGATTATAATTTTTTTTTTTGTTTTTATTAATTTATAACGAGCTTTCAACCTCCGTATATTTACAAAAATTAATCAAATTAAATATTTTAGCTAGGTTGATACATGTATTTCCATCCAGCAAAATATCGCATCAGACCACGAAGTTTTAGAAAAGCAAGACCCTCCAGAATAGGCAGAGCTTTAATAAAAAATCCTATTAATCATCAATTTTACTGCATTCTTGTCTTCTTAGCAATCAAACACGTGGCTAGGTTCTATTCCCAACAAGCACCATGACGTTAATAAACTTTGAAGACCAAAAATTTTCATTTTACAAAAAAAAATTTAGTTTTTACTCTGGCTCAATTAATATTTTTTACTGTTGCCTTAGTTTTTTGTTTCTATATACATCGAAATTATTTTTTTGTTATTTTTTTATTTATTTAGTTTTTAGTTTAACAATTTTTAAAATTTTTTGAAAAAAAAATATCATGGGTTTTGACAATATTTTAAGTTGTCATAAGGCAACTCATTAGTGTTATAAGGCAACCCATTAATTTTTATAAAATTTAAATGCTTAAAATATTTTTTCCACTAGAAGTCGCTAAAAGTAAAAAAAACAAATAAACAAATAAATTTCTTTCTTGTCCTTATTGAATTAATACGCATGTTTTTGAGTGTACTGATCTTTTATAAATGCCTGCGTGGCTCCAGTAATTAATATAAATGGAAATTTCATACGCCCCAGTGTACAAAAAACAACAAACACATGCAATTGTACTTCATGGCGTATGAAATTTCCCTGTATATTATTTGCTGGAGCCACGCATGTGTTAGTGTGAGCACTATGGGTTTAAATGTAGATGACAATCTTGGTGTTGGATATAAAAATATCGTATTCAATACTTCGACATAGCATCTACATAAATTTTTCTTAAAATATTCTAAAAAAAAAAAATCTAAACAAAAATAAAATATCATGTTCGCACTTTATGAAAAAAAACATCTTAAATTTTATAGATATTTTAAACATATAATTTTACCATATTAAACTACATGTTTTTGTGTTAAACAAAATTTCTGTTTATTTTACAGAAATTTAAATGTTAAAATTACTTTGTTTTTTCTTTTTAAAACAAAAAATACAAATGAAATTTGTTTACCTGAAAGCATTTAACTTTCTTAACAATTATAATGCAAATTCCAATTAGCCGTATAAACAAATAGTACTATGATTGCTTAATTGTTTACCTAAGTATACTTTGGCAAAATTTGTAGTTGACCTTTGTTCTATTTTAGTTTAAAAATATAAAAATCTGTGTAATTTAGTTAAACACATTTTTTGTTGTTTTTAAAATCTATTAAGATTTTAAAATTTGAAAACAAGTCTAATTGTGAAATATTTAAATTTACTAAACATGTTTCAGGAAGTATTTCGTTACCTAAAATGCAAAAGGGCGTAACAACCACAAAAATCCATTTTGAGTTTTTGATTGATTATGATGCACTAGACTTAAATTACAATTTTTGAACTTATACGTCAACAAATAACGATTTAATAACCGAAATTCAAAAGGCCGTAACAAAACAAGTGCATGAATTTGGAAACAAAAAAAGCATAACAACACTCATAGAAATAAACCTGTAAAAATAGCAAAAAAAAAATTCGTTAAAAATTACCTAGCAGAAAAACCTACTAAAATTTTCAGATTTTGTTACTAAATATTAGTAATATAAAAATAGCAAAAATAAATCTGTTGAATTTACAAATATTTAGTTCTATTTGAGCAAAATTTTAGCAATTTGAAAGTAACAAAATAACCTGTTCAAATCAGCAAAAACATTTACTAAATATTAGTAGACAAAAAAATTATTAAAAAATGTAAAATTTTTAAAGTTTTTCTTTTAGTTTTTCCTTTTTTAATGCGAATAAAGTCTGCCCTTATGAAATCAGCAATCTACAGTTTTTAGCAAAAATTTCTGTTGAAATTAAAATTGAAAATGAGTCTTAAACTAATAGTTTGAACTTCGAATAAATTTGTTGAGTACACTCAAGCTCTTGAGTAGTTATATGAAAAAATATAATTTTTTGGATTAAATCCACTTAAAAAATCTTTTAGCCCATAAACTTTCATATGCCGCTTTAAGAGTAGCATATATCTAAAAGAAAAATGTTTTCGGTAAAACGCATCAATGACCATGTTTCTGGATTTTGAAATGTTATTGTTCTCAGTAACTTCGCAAATAACAGTAATTGGTTAACATTTTTTTTTGTCCCATATAAAATTTGAATTAAAGTATTCGTTAAATTTTAACGGAATTTTCATTACTGGGGCCTTAAAGATTTTATTTTCGTATTAAAAAATGTTTTTGTTTATAAATGTTTAATACATTAAACCTTTATTATGATTAAAAGCGGTTTCCATTTTTGTAAATTTATTCAATATTATCAATGAATCAAATACAGCGTACCGAATTAAATACAGCGTACCAAAACCGAAATATATAATGAATCTTTACCAGTTATTCGATACGGTTGCCAACCTTAGTTAAAGTGCTTACGAAAAATGTTGCGAACATTTTAAAACATTATCCCCCCCCCCCCTCCAAAAGGGGATCCGCCACTGCTTGTATGACAAAAGTAAATATTTTTTTTTATAACTAAAGGTACCCATATACTAGCAATATTATTGCACAACTGCTCGTATTTGTTTCTTATTCTATGGCGGTATGAAACAACACCCCAATGAAATAAGTCCCCAAACCAAAAATGAAATAACGCCCCATTTTTTGGGGCTCTATTTCATTATGAAACAATACCCCAAAAAAAAATTAAATAAACCCCCAACCAAATGAAAAGACACCCCAAAACAAAATGAAGTAACGCCCCAATTTTTGGGGCTTTATTTCGTAATGCAATAAAGCCCCATTTTGAAAATGAAATAAGGCCCCAATAAAAAAAAAAAACAAAATTATATATTACTTTGAAATATTTCTTTATTCCTAATTAATACATAGTAAAAAGCCTGAAAAAAATTGCGCGGTTTTTTTTTTAGGCGTTTTAAAATAAAAAGATTAATAATATTTAGTATATCAATACAGTTTTTTTTAATATTTTTTAGTAGTATATCACAAAATAAAACTAAATTTATAAATCGTATAATCGCACGCAGAAAAAACTTTATTTCGCGAAGCCGCCTGCCGCGTTCTACGGAGGAAAAAACCCCTAAGAGCGGCCGACGGCCGCCACACAGAAAAACTTGTTTTTACAAATTACTTGATGTCTTAAAAATATAAGATTTCAACGGATTCGACATCTGATTTGAAAAACAAGTTATTCTGAATGGCGGCCTTCGGCCGGTCTTAGGGGTTTTTTTCCTCCGTAGAACGCGGCAGGCGGCTTCGCGAAATAAAGTTTTTTTCTGCGTGCGACATAAAAGAAACTTCAAAATTACTACACGGTATAATCTCACTTACTAATAGCAAATAACTATTTACATTAATAACTTGATAATTCATGCTGTAATTATAACGGTTATTTGCTTATATTACTTAAAAATTGTGCTTTTTAAGAAAATGAAATAACACCCCAAAAATATCATTTGGGGACTTATTTCATTTCTCATATTGGGGCCTAATTTCATTATGAAATAAAGTCGCAAAAAAAAAAATGAAATAAAGTCCCAAAAAATTAAATAACACCCCAATTTTTTTTTATCGAAATTTTTGGGGCCTTACTTCATTTTCGGTTTGGTGCCTTATTTCATTGGGGTCTTGTTTCATACCGCCTTATTCTATTACCCTCTGTATTAATAGATTAATGAACAAAATCGATAAATTGCCCAATCATAGTGCTAGTGTATGGGCACCTTAAATCGGCTTTGATCTTTTTTTGTCAATTTTTGTTTACAAAAATTCTAATATCCCAAAACAATCACAATTTTGAGCTTCATCCCATTGCACACGTTCAATGTTGTTACGTCCTTTCGTAACAGAAAAAAACCATGCCAAAAAGGCGTAACAATCATAAATCGAAGAATACGAATATTAACAAAAAATAAAAAAAAATCCTTCAGAAATAGGTCTATATTCGTGCTTTAAGGAGGAGAAGAAAATATGTCCTTTACATCTAATATACACTGTGGTGCAAAAGTGAGCCAATGTCTCAAAATGAAAACGTAAGACGTTTTTATTCTCCAAATCTTTTTGGAAAAATTAATCTAATTAGGTATAAAGGTATGGAATAGCCCGTATGGTGACGCCCCGGCGCCCCATCAAAAACATGGCGCAGAACAATTGATGATGAACTTCTCGCAGCAAACTACACCGGGAATGATATAATTCGCGATGCTAATAATAGAGTGAGATACAGAAAAATAGTAGATGCCTTATGCTACAGTGGGAGAGAAGGATGATAGAAGAATAATGCGTCCTCTTCATAATCATAGAGGTCCAATCTTTTGGCCCTCTATGTTTTTATAAAATTATGAATCTTATTTTTGCATATGTGGGCATGGTATTGGATAAAATGACATCATGGTATATATAGTTCCCACATTATTTCACAATGTTACGTAGTATTTTTCCAAAAAAAATGCATTGGAATCCACTCGGCGTGGAAAAATCATTTTTTATATAGTCAGTTTGTTTAACGCTGATTATTCCTAAAGTTCAGAGCCAAACGTTGAAATTCTCCCCAAAGAATAATTATGTGTAGAATAAATAAGTTTTAACTATTTTACTGAAAAACTGTCATGTTTTCACTAATTTTGATTAAATTTATTAAACAAAGAAAATAGTACACTCAGAATATTATGTAGTTTACTGTTTTAGTTTAATAAAAAAAGTATTAATTTGAGTTAAAAATAAAGGAACATGCATTTATTTTTCAAATAAATATTTTAGTTATTTAAACGATATTAAAAAAAAAAAATAACAAGAAACATTTGATTTAAATGAAAAGTAAGTAGTCCGGATTTTATGTGATTTATTATTTACGTTAAATTACATTTTCAGTTAATTTAACCTGCAAACTATTTTGGGTGTGTTATTATCACACATATTGCTTTTATTTCAAAATATATTGTCACATTTTGGTCTGAGAACGCATTTTAAGCATATAATTTTTAACTATTATCCTGATCAGTTCAAATACGGAATTTAGTTACTTTTTTACTGTAAATGTACTTAGTTTGTTGTCCCATAGATTTATTGAACAGCACCATACCATATATTTATTGTATCATATATTTATTGAGCAGCAATGAAAGTTCATAGTTAAAAAGTGAGCCAATTACATTCTCCTATACAATTTAAGATTGTAGAAGGGGCTTCTATGATTAGAATTGGAGAATAAATGTTTCGTTTCAGTTTTGAAACATTGGCTCACCTTTGCACCACAGTGTATATATAACACAGTACAACATTTTTCAGCTGATTGATTCGGGACTCAATTCTGATAATTTTTTGTGAAAGTAGCCCCAAAAATAAGAACTTCTGCATCATTCGTTTGGTCAAGTTACATCAAATAAAATTTTAATAATTTTTTGAAGTTAGTAAATATCGTATAGGGAAATTTGTCACGTTTTAGGCTCTTTTGTTTGACATTACTCGAGAACCACCAGTCGGATTTTGCTGAAACAAATTTAGAAAAATCAAGAATTACAATTACTTTCATCTGTTTATACAACGTTTCGCAGTTATAAATAAATGTATGAAAAAAAAAAATATTTTTTGACTAAAAAATTAAAATTTTTTTTTTTTAAACGGTAAAAAGTGTCAAGTCCTATTACTTTCACGTAAAGTCACATAACCTATGAACAAAATGAGACATAAATCATGAAAATCGATGAACGCGTTTCGCTTTTATTCACAATTAAGTGAAGGTATGAATTTCAAAAATTTTCTCGAGATATTTTAATTTTTTAGGCAAAAAATATTTTTTTTTCTTCATACATTTATTTATAACTGCGAAATTGCTGCTTATGTAGCGAAACGTTATATAAACAGATGAAAGTAATTGTAATTCTCGATTTTTCTAAATTTGTTTCAGCAAAATCGAGTAATGTCAAACAAAAGAGCCTAAAATGTGACAAATTCCCCTATACGATACTTACTAACTTCAAACTTATTTGATGTAACTTGACCAAACGAATGATGCAGAAGTTCTTATTTTTGGGGCTACTTTCACAAAAAATTATCAGAATTGAGTTCCGAAATCATGTGTTGTACTGTGTAATTCTACCACTCTGTTTGCTTCTCCTGTAAAAAAAATAAAAAGTGTTATTACGCCTTTTAACATTTAAGGTGACGATTTGTTTTAATTTTAAAAAATTTTGTAAATAATATGAGAATGTTTTTGTTTGAAATAAACTACAAATGTACATAAATTTTTACACTGATTTCGAATCTAGCAAATTTTTACAATCAGAACAAGCGACATTTGTGTTAAAATCTCCTTCTAGGATTTCTTTTAAATTTCCCATCATACATTTTAACTCAAATGAAATCTTAGCTTTTTAATAAATTTCAATGACCTCTGACTAATTCTGTGGTAAAAACCATTTATTGTTTTTTTAGCGATTAAGTAAAAAACAACGAGGGTAAGAAAAAACAAACAAAACATAAACTAATTAAATTTTCTAACGCAACAATTGTTATTTATGCGTTGTACTATTTTTCACGCATAACAACTATGAATGTTTGCATGAAGTCTAAGAATTAATCAATAAATTTGCAAATAGAAAAAACTAACGAACAGTGGGTCATTTGGGATAAATCAAGTTAAAAATACTCTGGAAAGCCAAAGTTTACAAAATAATAGTTTTCTGCATTCAAATTTATTGTGAAATTTTTTATATGAATAAACACCGGTGCGTATGAGTAATATTATGTATATGTATTTATTTTATTCCTCATACGCACCGTTGGTCATACTACTTATTTAGGGCAAGGGATTTCATACACATAAAAAACGAAAATATGCAGCTAATAATTAAATATATTCACCAAAAACCTAAAAAAATTTGTAGTTAAAAACAAAACCTTTTGTGAAAATCAAGACATACAAAAATATGTATATAATTTGATAGAGATTTTTTACACTTTTTTCGGGTCATCATGATTTTTGAAATGAAAAACAGATTTTACTCAAGTTAGAATACAAAAACGCATCAATTTTTATTAGACTTGCTTACAAGGCAAACGCTCTACCGTCTGAAATAATATTGTTTATACATATTGGCATATTTAAAAAGACACGAAAAAAATGAAAATTAAGAAGAAAATGAAAAAAAAACACAACACTTACACTTACACTTACACTACAAAAAATATATAGTTGAAGTAGTATGCCATAGGTTCACCTGTCACGGGATATGTCCTTTAGATAAATTCCCTCATTTGTTAACTGATTATTACGAATAAAAAAAAATCATGAATTATTTTTAAAATAAGAACACAAAAATATAGAAACCATTATTAAAATTTACAAAATTAAAATTGAGATTTAAATGCAGATTGAAATTTTAAAAATTCTTTTTACATTAAATAATAAACATTTTTTACAGCTATATTAGATTTTTGTTTTTATATACATCGAGATTATTTTTATGTTATTTTCAATTTATAACGAGCTTTCAACCTCCGTATATTTACAAAAATAAAGCAAATCAAACATATTAGCTAGGTTGATACTAGTATTTCGATCTGGCTAAAGATCTCATCAGAACCCCAAGAACTTCGGGTTGCTTTATTTTTGTAAATATACGGAGGTTGAGAGCTCGTTATAAATTGAAAATAATCAGTTTTATTGTTTTAAATTAAAAAATAAATAAAATGCCGGAAATACAAAACTTAAAAAAGAAGTCATGAAAATTTCAAAGAAACAAAAAGTGCTAAAAAAAGTTAAATTTAAAAAAATTGAAAATTAAATTATTTGAAGAAATTTTCAAAAATTATATTTAAAGCGCTGATTCATAATCATTTTAAATAGAACAGCTTTAAAAACAAATTTTTTAAACAAAATATGTTACATAAACCTTTTTAAATAGGGCTCGGAATATCATGTAAACACATGTTTGCTTTCGTTATTTGGAGAACAATCAATCCAAATATCTTTGCGTATTTAAATTTGAAAAAAGTACCACATTTTGCTATAAATGCACATTTTAGTACGTGTTTGCCTTTTTTTTGTAAATTTTTTACTAAAAACTGTGTTTTTGCATAATTTACATATTTTTTAAAAAAACGTAAATTTTTCTATCAGAAAACAAGTCGAGTATACACCACTAGGCACTTCAGCAAGCGGTACAAGTGCTGGCACCAAGTGCTTTCCCAATCCCAAAATTATAGCATCATTAGACAAAAGGTCCGTCTGATCCAAAATTGTCCGACCAGCACAGGGGAAACAAAATCTCTAACGTTTGCAAAATGTTGGTAAAACCATGAAATATTTGGTCAAAAAATTAATTTTCTAAAATGGCCTCGAACTTGAATAATTTTTATTTTCATTGCACAATTAAAGGTCGAAAAAACATAATTTTTATTTTTAATAAAAATTATATCAAACTTGTAAAAAATACAAAGTACGGTCTTAGTTTACCTCCCCTTTACATCTTGTTTTTAAATAAAACAAAAGAAGTGTAAAAATAAAAAGAAGAATAAAAACAAAAAGAGTGTATTGTATATCTACCAAATGTAAAGCTTGTACATAACGAACAAATTTTCAATTTATTTTTGATCAATGGTGATAATTTTTAACTTCGAGCTCATATATTAGTTCTCATTTAGTGGTATAACTAGGTTATATGAATGTTTGATGTTTGCATGGGATTGTGACTTCTTTCAAAACGTGGTCTGATAATTTGAACCTAGAAAATTCGCGAAATAGATCTATCAACACATTACTGAAAGTGGTCAATTAATAAATTTGAAAACAAAAACTCTATATATTATTTGTTAAGACAATATCCTAATAAAGAAATATAGAGTATGGCCTCGAACTTGAATAATTTTCATTGCACAATTAAATTTCGAAAAACATAATTTTTTTAATAAAACCTATATCAAACTTCTAAAATAAAATTAAAAAAAAATCTCGAGTATAATTTTGTTAGTCCCGCCGGGACTCTAACGCTGGCCGCCAGATTGGCAGCCGACAGCTCTAACCACTGATATAACGAGACATATGCGAGACACATGCTAGCTTAAAACGTAAGTAAATGATGATTGCAAGGTTCGATTAAAACTTTTCCGGAAACAAAAAAATAAATTTGATATAAAAAAATATTAAAAAGTTTAAAAAAAACACATAAAATATTTGCCTGAGACCGGGATCGAACTCGGAGCCTTCCGACTATAACTATTCAACAAATCATCATAGTTTTTATAAAATAAATGCGTTAACAGTAGTTAGACGTTTAAGCTGTTGGTAATTCCTAACTGGATAGTACTGGGAAAACACTTTTTGCCAACGTTGGCATAGCAGTCTCAGGCAATTATTTGCCAATGATTTTTTCTGTAGACGACTGAAATTATTGTGATACAAATACTGGCAAAACGATGGTCTAAAACAAGTGTTCTGCCAGTGGTTTATTTACAATTCCTCGGTTATCTAGTGGTATACCAGTGCTTGATTTTTTGTACTACTGGCAGTTTCTGACTGGGTTGACACAGCTAGTTTTATTGCTACGATTTTTATTTTTACTAAGCCAAGTTTGCAAAATTAAAAACTTGAAATCTGTTCTCTATAATTCATACGATGAGCCCACTGTTAAACATATTGAATACTTTATAATAAGTGGATAAACCACAAAGCTTTTGTAAACATACACTCAAAATAGTTTGTTGTGTAAATTAACTGAAAATGTAATTTAAAATAAATGATAAATCACTTGAAATCCGGTCGGTCTACTTACATTTTATTTCAATCAAATGTTTCTTGTTAAATATGTATTTATAAATATTGTTTAAATAACTAACAAATCCGTGCGAATAAATGAATAGTAAATTAAAGAAAAAATTTTCTAATTTTAATTATATAGATCAGTAAAAATAAATATTCGAGTCAGTTATTTGAAATTATTTCAGTTATTTTGTTTTGGTTTGTTTTATCTTGTACAAAATGCACAAGAACAACAGTGTGTTTGCATGGCTGTTGTATTTGTGGAAACTTTTTCAATTTCAAGTTTGATATAATTTTTATTAAAAATAAAAATTATGTTTTTTCGACCTTTAATTGTGCAATAAAAATGAAAATTATTCAAGTTCAAGGCCATACTCTATATTTCTTTATTAGGATATTGTCCTAACAAATAATCTATAGAGTTTTTGTTTTCAAATTTATTAATTGACCACTTTCATGGAATGTGTTGATAGATCAATTTCGGGAATTTTCTAGGTTTCCATCATCAGAATACGTTTTGAAAGAAGTGACAATACCATGCAAAACATCAAACATTCATATAACCCAAACTATATTCCCAAACTTAATGTGAGCTCGAAGTTAAACATTATCACCATTGATCAAAAATAAATTGAAAACTTGTTCGTTATGTGCAAGCTCTACCTTTCATAGATATACACGCTTTTTGTTTTATTCTCCTTTTTATTCGCACACTTGTTTTGTTTTGTTTAAAAGCAAGATGTAAAGGGGGAGTAAATAAGACAGTACTTTGTGTTTTTTACAAGTTTGATATAATTTTTATTAAAAATAAAAATTATGTGTGAAAATAAAAAGAATAAAAACCAAAATCGTGTATTGTATATCTACCAAAGGTAGAGCTTGCACATAACGAACAAGTTTTCAATTTATTTTTGATCAATGGTGATAATCTTTAACTTCGAGCTCATATATTAGTTCTCATTTAGTTTGGGAAAACTAGGTTATATGAATGTTTGATGTGTTCTGATGATGTTAACCTAGAAAATTTCCGAAATAGATCTATCAACACATTCCTGAAAGTGGTCAATTAATAAATTTGAAAACAAAAACTCTATAGATTATTTGTTAGGACAATATCCTAATAAAGAAATATAATAGAGTATGGCCTCAAACTTGAACTTTTTCAATTTCTTGTATTTTGAAGTGAAATAATTTTGTATATAAACAAACCACTTTAATAAAAAAACAGCCAGGAATTTTTGGAATATTTTTTCTTGAAATAAAATTTTAAATTTGTATAACAACTGAAACGGAAACAAATAAACTACAATATTCCGTTTTTGTGGTTTAATTTGTATAAAACTTTAAATAAATGAAACTAAAAAATCGAAAAATTGTAGTAAATTATTTTGAACAAATGTATAAAAAAGTTGAAATAAATATTTATTTGAAAAATAAAAGCATATTCCCTTGTTTTTAACTCAACTGAAAACTTTTTTTTTTAACTACAAATAGTAAACTACATAATATTCTGAGTGTATGAACTGAAAATATTTGTTAAAACTAATTTTAAGTTAATATTCATAAAAACTTATAAACTAACTTACTAAAAAATAATTAGTTTTGATTTTAAAAATCAAAAAACAAACAACAAAGAAAAACAATGTATGTTATGCGGAAAAGTTGCATTGTACTTTCTACGTAATTAAGTGTGAGTTGATATGAGACATACATACAGACGTAAATATGAACACACATTTAATGTACGTTACGTACGACCTACATATTATGCATTCATTCATAGTTATTAGCCGGCATAAAATCACAGGTGTTTAAAACAAACGAAGAAACACTAAACTGCAGTATGCACTTGTAATTCGTATAATAACCAGGAAGGCTTTAAAGTAAAAGCTTATAACATAGTTAATATAAATAAGAATTAAGTTAAAAGAAAGCATAACAAATGTTATGCCTGCTAACCCTAATTAGATTATGGTGATTTTAGAAAAATTATATTTAAACAAAATTAAAAAAAAAGTAATGAACATTTTTGGTTTTGGAGTTTCCGGAAGTTAAAAAAAAAACAAACATTTTGAAGACTTAGCGGAAATGCAGTCGTGAATCAGAAGAAAGAACAAAGGACTACGGTGCGTTTGATGTATATTTGACATACATATATTACTCATACTTACTTTTGAAATATTTATTAAATCCATGATTGGTCTATTGTTTTATTAATTACTTTATATTTTAAAATTGTTTAAATTTTCTGAAACCAATATAAAAATATTTTAAGGAACTAACTTTGATTTTTTAATTAAGCAAACAATGAAATTCTTAATTTATTTTCGAAAAAAAAAAAATTCTTAACCAAACCCAAGTATTAATAAGCTGATCTTGAACTATAATTTTTAATAACAATAAAATGTACAAAAAAATAAAAATATTGATATTGAAATATCGAAATAAACAAATAAAAAGGTCTACACGCAGAGAAAAGAGCATCATATTATGGTAGCATAAGAGCATTATGTTATGATTGAAATAAATAACATGATCCTCATTAGGCATATAACTTTTTTTGACTAAAAATTTAACAGGCACTACGCTTTGGGGAATATTGTACTGATAATAAAAAACGTTATCTTAGGTCAGTTTGAAACAAAAACCTTCCGCACCGAATGCGATTCTAAAACCTTTCGAGATTTTTTTTTTTTTATTTTTTTTTTAACAATTTTAAAACAACATAACAATATTAATTAAAGAAAAGTACAAACTGTTACAAGAAATACACTTTAAGTTTAGTGTTCGCGTTGATTTGCATAGCGGCAATAAGTCTTGCACTATTTTCACAGCTCGTTCTGCACATATGTTGCTGCGCTGCTGTCTATTAATTACACTTTGATAGTTTTTGACCCGAAAAAAATGAACTTCGATGAATCCTTTTCGAACTATTAGGGGGGATTCCCCTGAGTGCGAAAGTACAAAAAAAAAATACAAAAAAATTAGTGTGGCAGGTATTAAAACAAAAGTTAACAAGATGATATTATCTTACCAAAACCATTTAAAACGTCCGAATGGTAACAATTTTAATGAAATATTTGATGTATCCAGTGCAAAAACCGTCTGTAACACTGTGATAGTCGAAAAAATGAACTTCGATGAATTCTTTTCGAACTATTAGGGGGAGTCCCCTGAGTGCGAAAGTACAATTGAAAGTGTCAGATTGGCTCCAGTTTTTGAAAAATCGGTATAAATGCATTTTTCATGGATATAGCCTAAGTCTGCGCTATTTAAAAAAATTTTATTCGACTGTATTAGTTTTTTTTTGCCTTCTTAGCTTTCTTTTACGGAATGTTTTGATTTTTTTTTTCAAAATTTCACGTAATTTAAACCATTAATGTCGAATAAAAGTAACGATTTTTGACCATTTTTTTCAGGTTTTTAAGTCGTCTTACCAAAATATACCAACTTATAAGAAGGACAAAAAAAGACACCAGATTTGAAACTTTGCTGCTAAAAAGGCTTTAAAATTCACGACGAAAGAAGAAAATAACAAGGATTTTGATTGAGGCCTATGTTAGGAAAATTTTGGTAAGACGACCTAAAAACCTGACAAAAATGGCTAAAAATCGTTACTTTTGATCGACATTAATGGTTTAAATTACGTGAAATTTTGAAAAAAAAAATCAAAACATTCCGTAAAAGAAAGCTAAGAATGCAAAAAAAACTAATACAGTCGAATAAATTTTTTTTTAATAGCGCAGACTTAGCTATATCCATAAAAAATGGATATATACTGATTTCTCAAAAACTGGAGCCAATCTGACACTTTCAATTGTACTTTCGCACTCAGGGGACTCCCCCTAATAGTTCGAAAAGAATTCATCGAAGTTCATTTTTTCGACTATCACAGTGTTACAGACGGTTTTTGCACTGGATACATCAAATATTTCATTAAAATTGTTATCATTCGGACGTTTTAAATGGTTTTGGTAAGATAATATCATCTTTTTAACTTTTGTTTTAATACCTGCCACACAAATTTTTTTTATTTTAAGTTTTATCCACAAATTCAAAATTTTTTCAGATATTTTGGCATACTTTTTATCTTTACTCTTTTCTTATTTTGCTAAAGCGTAAAACCTTCCAATAACATCTTTCTGCTTTGGCATTTGTTTTAAGATATTTTTAAGGATATTTCAACGTTTTGTAGTTCTCGACATTATACCAAACTCTTGGTCCAGACTTTGGAATTTTCTTCTACCGCGATTTTACTTTTTTTTTTAATTTTATTTTAGTTTTAAAAATACATTTGGAAAATAATCAATAACAATAAAAATTCAATAAATCACAATCGAAAAAGTATAAAAGGTATAAAAACGAGTTCAATACCTCCCTAGATAATAAAGTCAAAATTTCATTCAGGTTAAGAATTCTATTTCCCGGTATTGAAACAAAGAGTAACTAAAATCAGAAAAATTATTTTAAATAGTGAAATCAAAAAAATACTAATTCCCAACTTCACCGCATTTAGTGCGTTACTTGTTTAACGATCGCGAACTAGTAAAAGCGCAATTATTCATATTTTTCAATGGGCTATTCGGACTTGCCTGTTAAATTTTGATATTTGCAAAAAAATGCCAAAAGTTATATGCCTAATCCTCATGTTCATATTATGACCCTCATGATCATTTTATTATCCTAGATGATGATATAATCGTCATCAGTGATCATTAGGGTTGTCTTTCGTTGTATGGGCGAAAAATAAAAATGAAATTTTAACTGTTCCCCCCCCCCTTTAAAATATTTGTTAGGGTGTCAAAATACACCACGCAAAAAATTAGAGCTCTAGCATAACGGGAAGATGTCCCGCATCGCCCTTGAAAATCGGGCCCCTTGGAAAAATAATCATAATTTAAAAAAAAAAATTCAAATTTTTTTTTCTTCAAAATTAAAAAAAATATAAAATAATTTTTGTGTTGGGTTTAATCATAACTACTCAGATAAAAAATATTACTTTCCCAGAAAATCGCTAACTTACCCTAACTTTGTGTCAAAAAAATTAATAAATATTTTGGGGGTACCTCAAAGTGACTTTTTTGCATTTTTGAAAAATTTATTCAACAAAAATCAAAAACCTAGTGTTTGCTGTCAAGTATTTTATTAAACACATCTCAAGTATTAAATAAGCCAAGTACTGTGGATATCCGTTGGCAAATTATTTTTTTAGAGCATTTTGATTCTCGGGGATTTCAAGGTTTTTTTTTTATTTTTATACATTTTTAATAATATTTCATCAATATTATTGTATATGCTCTTTTATATGATTGTAATAACTTTAACCTGGGGTCAAATATGACCCACGTAAGAAAAATGCAGCTTTGTGTCAAAATTTATAAATAAAATAAAAAAATTAATAATTCAATTTATAGTTATTCTAAAAAATTTTCGTTAAGCGTTTCTAGTCTCCGAGTAGGTCAACT
The DNA here is from genome assembly GCA_021234595.1 of Delia radicum. Lineage (NCBI taxonomy): Eukaryota > Metazoa > Arthropoda > Insecta > Diptera > Anthomyiidae > Delia > Delia radicum. The sequence goes on from CM037852.1 coordinate 148,592,753, forward strand.
TAGTAAAAATTAGAACTTAAAACTTTTCCATAATAAAAATTTTGAGGGAAAAAAATTTACACTATTAAATTAAAAATACGTTTTTCGAAAATACTCCTGAATATGTACAAAAAAATCAATTTTAATATGAATACAAATATCTGAATTTATACTAAATAATTAATTTTAGTTAATTTTAAAATGTAAATAAATTACAATTAGAAACATAAACAAACATTAATTTTATGTCATCTTTGTGATTTTTGACTCTTTAAAATACGAGGGTCAATTGTGACCCCATGAAAACCCAGGTTAACTATGAACACGAAAAATTATACTTTATAATAAAGTTATTACAATTATATAAAATTGCATACAAAATAACATTGATGAAATATTACAAAAATCTTTAAAAAAAAAGTCTATACAAATTTAAAAAAACGTTGAAATCCGCTAGAAAATGCTCTAACAAAAACTTTTGCCAACTATTTGGGATGTGTTTAATAAAACATTTGACAGCAAGAACTAGTTTTTCGGTTTTTGTTGAATAAAATTTTCAAAAATGTAAAAAAGTAACTTTTAGGTACACCCCAAATATATGTGCATTTTTTTTGACTCCAAGTTAGAATAAGTTAGCGATTTTCTGGGAAGATAATATTTTTTATCTGAGTAGTTGTTATTGAACCCAACACAAAAATTATATTACATTTTTAAATTTAGACAAAAAAATTTTTTTTTTATATTTGGTAAATTTTTCCAAGGAGGCCTGATATTCAAGGGCGATGCGGGACACATTCCCGTTATACTAGCACTCTAATTTTTTGCATGGTGAATTTTTGTATCCAAACAAATATTTTAAGAGGGGGGGGGGGGCAGCCCCAAAAATCGCAAGTTGAAAAATAAGGACGACCCTAGTGATCATATTATGATTACTCGGAAACATATATATGATAATTAGGATCATAATATGATAATATTCATATTCAATCATACTTTTACTCTGTGTGTATAAACTTTTCCTGACTTCAATTGTGTTGCTTCTATTCCGAAATTGATGTCTATTTTTTATTATCAAAACAAATAAATCGACAAACAATTATTATTTAATTTTACTTGATCTAGAATAAGAAACGTTTTTGCTGGTGCTTCAAAGAAGCATGAATATTGTACAAATATTTGTTCATTCATACCTACAAAGTCACGTTTTCACACTTGTTCTTAGATTTGAAATACAAAAAAAAAAAAAAAATACAATTTATTTATTAACAGCAAAAAATAATTAACAATAACAAAAACAAAAGAGAGAATACAATTTTTTTATACCCTTGAACCTAGAGTTTTGGTTGTTGGCAAATTAACACAAATTTGTTTATTTATTCAATTAATTTAATATTGTCGAATAAAGTTACTTCATATGCTGATACAACAGAGTAACTATAAAAATATTGTATGCAACAAACTGATTTGTTTTTTGTTTTCTTTTTTTAATTGACAGTGAGTCTCACAATTGAGTGTGCAAGAAAATATAGCATGAGATCCACCAAGGAACACAAAAAAACTTAGTATAAGACCTTATGACTTTCAACTTTCTTTTTATTAATAACTACCCGATCGAAAAAAGTTACATCTCAAATACAAAATCAGATCTCATTTGATATAGATCGATAATTTATCTTATCCAAGTTTATCTCAAAATTGGGGTGTCCAGTAATATCGGATTAGATCCTTCAAATGTATTACTGGATTAAATAAAATGAAAATTGATCTCAAAATTGGGAGTTGATGGATCCCAAAATACTCCATGGGATTAATTTAGATCTACTTGGATCTAATTAGATCCAAAAAGATAAGTAGTTTTTGGTGGATCCAATGAGATATTTTGAGATTAAGTTAGATTTACCTAAATCCCACGATACCTATTATTTTTAATAAAATCCAAAAAAAATTTAAAGAAAATTAATTTAGACATCTGTACATATATGTATAACAATATATAATTATGTCTTATATCCATACAAAATATTAATGATGTTGGACCATATATAAACATATCTCAAAATAAATTGTTAATCTTGTGTCATATATAATTATATCTTGAATTGCATTATTCATATGTAACCATATATAAGCATATCTTATAAACACACAAAAATATTTTTTATAAGACAGCATATATATTATTATATCACTCATTTACTTCAAGAACGTCACAACTCAAAAAACATGATTTTTAGTTAATGACACAGAATTATTCGTTATATCACGTATCATATTGTGTAAAAAATTCGTATTTATATCTTGTATACTCACCACTTGAGAGAAATTATGTCGTTATTTTTTTCTTCAAGGTGCGAGTAAATTGAAAACTTTAAACTCGTTTTCCACAAAATCAAAATTTTTGAGTTATGACGTTATTGAAGTAAATGAGCGATATATAAAACCTCATAAGTGAACTATCTCGACTCTTTTAACCATTTATTTTTATTACATGTATGTTTAACGCGGGATGAACAAGTTAGGGGACTTGACACCTCCCATTTAACCCAATCTTGTTGAACATTTTCTAACAAAGTTTGACATGTCGTTTTAAATGCGGATAAAAACCTGCCTACCTATTTAAAACTACCGTTAACGAAGTACCGGGTTTTTAAGCTAGTGAATAAATAAAACATAAACGTAAGATGAATAATAAATAAAACATAAACATGAATACACCCAGCAAAAAATAACGTAGATTTGGTAAGCAGTAACTACATTTGTATGCTTCCAAAATAGCACTTCACCGCCTTGCATACTACAAAGCAATTAGGGAAGGCATTCTGTAGTGCTTCCCAGAATGCCTTTTTTAAAGCAGTGAATAATGCTTAAAATGAAGCAATAAAGTATGCATACCATGAAGCACTAATATTGTCAACATACAAAAAGCGCTTCTTAATGCCTAAGAAGGCATGAATTTATTGCTTCTAAGAGCACATGAAAGAAGCGCTTTAAAAGAGACATACCAAGTGGGACATCGCGAAAAAAAATCATACCTTCTTTATTTGCTTTGGAAGCGCTTCGTATTTTTTGCTGGGCGGAGTTAGATTAAATTGAAAAGAATATAGTGGGTCACTTCAACGTGCATTTCTTTGGTATGTTCATTGAAGTCGACATTAATGTCTTGTTGCACATAATTCTCCATAACTTTGAAATTTATCCAAAAATTTTCTTAAAATATACCGTGTTTTTTTTTCGTGAAATTACCGGCTCCATACAAAACAATAAATGCTAAGTGTGGTTTGCGCTTTTACTATCCTCTTTTGTATTTTTTTGCAAACTTTTAGTAGAAAATTTTTTAAATTATTCATTTGTTTTTCTAACGTCTACGTAATTACAATAGTCACTGTATATCATTTGCTCTTATAATCAACTAGCACGATTTATAAATATCTAATATTTATATTATTTTTTGTTTAATATTATTTTCATATTTGATTGTAAATGTTTTGCGTTTATTTGTTTATGCAGTTAACACCTGTCAAAACTAAACAATTATCACAATTTAAATGTTTGAGAAAACCATAAACGTTATTTTTTTTTTTTTTTATTTTTTTATTTTTTTATTTTTTTTTTTTTTGCAAAATGATCAAAAGTAAATGTGAAAGTAAAAAAATATTTAAAAGTATCATTAATATTTTCATTAAGTTAAGAAGGGGGGTGTTGTGTATGAGACAGCTAAAGTATATTCAAATGTGTCTTGTATGGAAAAATAATTAAATTTTTTTTGGCGAAAAAACATTAAAAGACGGAAATTAAATATTGAAATTTTTGGTGAAGGTGTTTATTTTTTAGTCTTGGTTAAGATGTCAAGGTTACAAAAATTTTACAACATATTTGGCGCTATGTTCAAAAACGATCTGCTAAATTAGTTAAACCATTTTTAAATTATGTAAATTGTAAATATGGGATATTTTTTAATTAAAATTTTGAAATATTTAACTAATGATTTAGTTTATAATAATTAATTTATAATTTATTAAACAAATAGTTTTTCTACACAATAAATTAAAGATCTAATGGGTGGATCATTTTGGAAAAATGTGCTCGTAATAATACCTTTTATTGGGTTTAAAAACAAATTTCACAAAATTTTAAAATTTTCGCATGTTTTAAGATAATTTTCTAAAATCTTACCAGATGTTCTTAAAAAGTTATTTGTTTTGTTATCGGCTATTGAATTTGTAGAAATTTTAAATATTTAACCAAAGAGTAACTATTTTAAAGAGATGGAATACCTCTCACGTGGCTCTCTAAAAAAAAGTCGAGCTCTGCCCAACTCAGGAACCAACATATTCTCTTTAAAATGAATAGAGTAGCAAAATTTTTGGCAAAAAATGTGTTGAGTTGCAACATTTTGTTGAAAGCTTTTTCTTGGGAGGTTGCCATATTTTTCAAAAAATAAACAAGTTCCGATTGGCAGTTTCAGTAAAAATTATGACATGTTTTATTTATAACATAAAACCAATAACAAACCAAATTACAATTAAATAAATATGTCAAATTGTTTTTAGTATGTTTTGTTTGCAAAAATATGTTTTTTTTTTTTTAATCAAAATTGTGTTTTTATAGAATTTACATAAAATATTTTTAATACTTTTTAATGCTATTAAACGTTTACAAGTTGAAAACTGCAAAAAAAAAAGTTTATTTAACACGAATATGTAGTAAAAACGCTGTATTTACATCAACATTTTTAATATTTTGACTCAGAAGTTTTTTTTAGCATTCTATATGTGGTAATTTAGCATATTTTTTAGCATAATTAATATTACAAATACAATTAATATTACAACTCAAACTAAAAATCAAACTTTGCTCTCTGGCAATTCCGTAACTACAAAAGCGCCATCTATCGAATATACAAAGAATATATCATAGATGTGGCATCACTTACAACATATGGGAAAACAGTGGACATTAGAGTGAGATAAGTTTCTAAAAATAGAACTGTTGTGTTGTTGGAGTTGTACTTCTGAGATTATGTATGCAAGAACAAAAAACACCGTGTATTGAATAAAACTAGTTTTAATCACAACAAAACTCGACCTGACGATAGATCAGTGCGCTAAAGCGCTCTGTCTAACGTGTAATGCGAGTGCATGTGGCATTAGAAATCAGTTTATCTATACCACGGTCAGTGATTGCACAGAAAATTTCATATAGACGCAATCGAACAAATAAAAACATAACAAATATTACATTATTCAAAAAAAACATTTACAATGTAGTTATGATTTTTAGAAAATACACTAATTCTTCTCTACCATGCCCTTTACAATGCTTTTTAATTTTTTAGTTAAGCAGATTTTTAGCATATTTTTTTTCTTACGATATAGAAGAATTTATAACTTTTTCTGGGTGATCAAGGATATTTCAAAAGAAATTATATTGCAACGCAGCATCAAACCCAATTTCAACACCTTCAAACACAGTTTTTTTTTACATTCAAACCTAATTTTTGTCGACAAACTCTAAATTTCTCTTATAAAATGTTTCTTTACTCGTTTTTGGGTTACTTATGGCCGTAATTTCAAGCAATATATACCTACTGGTGCTTAGATACCTACCGTGTACACGAACAAAATCGGGTAGGTATTTAAGCACCGGTTGGTATCTATTGCTTAAAATTACGGGCATTAGTTGGGCAGAGCTGGTGAAAAAAAATAAAGAGAGCGGGTTGAGTACCTAAGAGTAGCATGGCCTCTGATTTAGCCCCTCATTGCCCTCTTGATGAGCATAATAATATAATATCTAGCTAATAAAAAGCATTTGTGTATATATATTTTTTTTTTTTTTTTTTGTAAATGCCTCATCTTAAATTGTGCAAACACTTCGGAGTTAAGAATCATTTTCAAAGACTTCTAAAAAACGAAAACAAAATATATTTATTAGAGTGCCTCAAAAAAATAAAATTATGATGCAACAACCTGAATATAAAGATAAAATTGTTTTATGATGATTCATAAAATATTTTGGCTCTAGCGATAATATCCCGTGAGCTAAGCCGTTTTTAAAAATTTTCAAAAATTTGGTCAAATATAAAAAATATTAAAAAACTCTATCGTTCTTATGATCTCGAGCTTCTCGGCTTTTTATGAAATTTTCTTTTGATGTTTTTTAATGCAATTTTTATAAAAAATTAAACAACCCCCTTTATTCATCCGTTTCTAATTTTTAAATTTTAATTTGGCAGGAGGCCGAATACATTGCTTAGCTGCGGACATCTAATCAGTCAAATAAACATTTTTCCATTCGTCAAATTTTTCCATAATGCTGTAAAATCTCGAAAACTGGCCAAATGAATTCTCTGGCCGAACTGTTCGGTCGGACACTAAACATTACTATATTTTATGTTTAATTGAACATAATTATAATTGTTTATATTAAAAAAATATCAAAATTAATCAACATTTTGATTTGTTTTTCAAATATTTCAGGAAATATTCAACTGTTTTGCAACTTTACATGAGAGTATTCGTCAAAGTGTCTAGTTATGCGTTACGTAGCACAAAGAATATTTATTAGCTGCGATAAAAAACTTAATCTAAAAAATAGGAATTTTCTAAACATCCTTAAACCTTAAGAAACATTATTGCATTGAAATTATAAGTGGATTTCAATACCTTTCCAAAGATGTATTCAAAATGAAAAACGGATGAAAAATGAGGATTTTTTCATTCTTTATAAAAACTGCATTGAGAAACATCAAAAAAATTACATAAAAATCTTATTCTCTCGATTCCAGGAGCTGTATTTAAAAATAATAAATAATAAAATAAAGAATCGTAAAACTTTAAAATATTTTTTATATTTGACCAAAAGTTTTAAAAGAGGCGCCGGAGAATAGTGTTTTTGGAGGCTTTTTAAAAACGGCTTAGCTCACGGTATGATATCACTAGAGCCGAAATATTTTAGATGTTATCATAAAACATGTTAATCTTTATTTATTGGACGCTGAATCTTGCATTTTGTTTTTAAAAAGCCTCAAAATGAGGCACTCTAATATTTATGTATGTCTGTAAGCACCCAAGGCATTGAAGTATTCTTTTGTGAGGAGTTTTTGTAACTTTTCGCATAAAGGAAGCTAGCTATTGTTTACAAAAATGTTAATGCCATACACTGAAAAAAAATATAAATTTTAAAAAATTGTGCACAAAGGCACCAAAACTTGTTTAAACTTCCTTTCAGAACAAATTTTGTATATTTATTTTTTTAACATGCATAAAATTTATAAGGATAAACTAAAAAATTACAATTTTTGACTTCCTAATACTCAAATTAAAAATAATTTTATGTACACTTAGAATACTAAAAAGACCACTGCAAATGTATTTAAAAACAAATGAAATTTCTCTCAAAAAAAAGACGACTTACATTTCAGTAAATTCAACTAACATTGTCATTTGTTTTTTAATGTTCAAAAAATTACTAACAATTGTAGTAAAAAATTAGTAAAAAATAAACAAACATTTATTTGTTTATTTTTTATTTTTTTAAATAACAAAAAACTACTATAAAAAATTAATGTAAAATCATAAAACAGTCATTTGATGTGGTTTGTTTTTTTAAATGAACTACAAGGTTAGTTAAAAATTGTATTTGTTCTACAAATGACAGACATTTACATTAAAAACAAAGAAATTGTATTACAATCCAAACCACTACAAATTTTTGAAGCCGAAGTTCCCTGAGTGTAGTTAGATTTTTATTCTTAAAAAAATTTCATGATTTTGCTATAAAATTTCGAAAAATTAAGTAAAATATACGAAAAAATGGTATGAATGATGTAAATGTAAAAATCGTGACATTTTAAAAACTGCAAATGAGAAAAATTTGTTTTTGCCATATTTGGATTCAGCGTACATATGTTTATTATATAAGATGTGTTTCAAAGCCAGTTTTTTTTTTTTTGCTGTCGAGTAGTGTTATTATATCTCTCGTTAGCCCAGTGGGTAGAGCTTTTGACTGCCAATATGGCAGTCTGCGTTCAAATTCTGGCATTAACAAAACAACTATAAATGAACTTTTTTAAATTTACATTTTGAAATATATTTTTAGTCAACTTTGAGAATTTTCTTTCCCCAATGCTTTGCCAACGCTTTTAAAAATAGCCGGCCAAGCCCACCCCGGTGTTATCATTTTGGGTTTGGTAAAGTACAGACATATTAAAAATCCAATGTTCTGCCAACGCTACTACCACCGTCAAAAGTTCCCTTCCAATAGTTGAATTATTTCCAACATATTTTAATTCTGCGCCACTGTGTACTGTACAGGAAATATTTGAACACTACTTAGTTCCAAGGATAGTATTCCAATTTGTAGTAAATTTGGATATATGATGGAGAAAAGGGTGACAGGAAGAACCTTCCTCATTTTTTTGACCACCTCGTAGATTTATTGGTCAAATAGGGGGGGAAGAAATTCTAGAAGTTTTTTGTACTTTTTCGGTACAGGTACATTTTGAAATTCGATAAAAAAACTGCATAAAAGGTTAATGATCAGGGCAACCAGAAATATGCTATATCATATTTGATCCTAAAAAATTCTGAAGATAATTATCCATTTTAGCACAATTGAAACTTTTCTGTATCAGAAGTGTTAGTAAATGACAGATAATTATGTGTAGCCTATTTTCGAAATGGCCATTTGAAGCGTTTTGAGAAAACTACCTAATTCCGGGAAACATTTTATTGTCGCGGAATTTTTTTGTGAGCAAAAAATTTTTTTGCACAAATTTTTTCTGTTCACAAAATATTTTGTTTTGTGATTTGTTAAAGTTTATTAAATTTTGTCATTAGTCTTTTTTCGAGAAATAATTTTTTTGTGAATTGTTTTCCAAAGTTTTTCGACTGATCAATAACCTTTTGCATGTTATGACAACAGTTTTTTTCTCACAGTGTACTTTATAAGAATTTCACTTCCAAGTGTGTGGTTGTTTTTATAAAACAACAACACCAACAACAATGATAAAAACAGAATTTGAATAAACAAATAAATAAGGAAAGCAGTTTTTGTCTTAAAAATACACCAACCAACCAACAAACAAATAACAACAAAATTAACCGACTTCAGTACCTACATCAACTACAATTAAGAAAGTGGACGTTGAAGATTGTTTGGATATTGAATTCAAAACCCAACAACAAAACAAAAAAAATGCACAAACAAACGACCAACAAAACGACAGTCAGCCAACATTGATGGTGGCCTTAACGCCTCAAGCGCCTGGGCAATGCAACAAATGCAAATAAGTTTGTTTTTTTTTCGATTTCAAGCGCACCCGATCAACCTTCACTATACCAACAAACGGATCTAACCATCTACTACAAACATCTAGTGATATGTTCACACTCTTTGGTCTTTCAATGGTCAAATCAACCTCCATGGTAAAAGGGGCACATCCGCCACTGCAACTGCAACATACATGTAGGGAGGAGGTAGTTACCTACTCCCTACCAAGTGTTAACTTAAAGTGTAGTGTGGTGGTAAAGTTAGAAGAAACTTGACAATAATATGCAAAATATTTATATACGTTTATAAACATGACAGTACTTAATCCTTGCACTACCCGTGTACACTACACCGAACACATTTTTAAATAAATATAAAAATTTCGATAATGCAATAAATGTATATATTTTTGTTTAAATATCGCTCATTTGTTGCAATAACGTCATAAATCAAAAATTTTGAGTTTGTAGAAAACGGGTTTAAAGTTTTCAACCTACTCCCACATTGAAGAAAAAATAATGACTTAATTTTTCAGTGTTCAAGATATTAATACGATTATTTTACACAATATAAAGCATGGTATAACGAATGATTTTACGTCATTATATCAAAAATCATGTTTTTTGAGTTATGACGTTCTGGCAGCAAATGAGTGTTATGTTCATTACGATATTGATCATTAAAAAAAATCATTATATGGATAAACTTCATCTGGGCAATATAGTCGAGATATTTGTGAAGAAAGTCCGATTTTTTTTTTTAAAGGAAAAAGTGGTGTTTGGTGTATCTCGTAAACTAAGACAGCTAGAATCTCGAGATTTGGCATGTAGCTTCATCTAATGACCAGAACAAAATCAAGTAAAAAGAACTTTCAAAAATTCGGTTTCGGTACCATTTTTTGTTGGATAGGAGGGGGAAGGGGCATACAATTAAACCTTTTTCTTTCTAATTTTTTTTTTAATAAATGAAATGAAAATGAAAATGAAAAAAAAATTTAAGGTCCCCTAACAAGAATCTGAAGTCAAAATAGAAATATATCCGCAAACAATAAGTCGGTAGTGAAAGGGTTAATATTACAATACGACTGCCTGTATGGATGGAGTTTACAAACATGTGATATTTATAGATTTTTTTTCGTTTAGTTTAACTTGGCGAACAGGACGAAGAACGATTAAACCAACTAAAGAATGAGTAGTTTAATACAATTGCATTTTAATAGTGGACTAACTTAACTCTGTTATGTCTATTTGTAAGTCCAATTGTCGTTTAAAGATATTTAACGTATTGTTGGCCATCATAGAGTTACACCAATAAGCACTTTACTTATTTCTTGTCGTCATCATCACTAGTGATGCCAGAAGATATTTTGAGTACTCCCTACGTTTGTTATAAAAATTCCCTCTTTTTCCATACATCAAAACATTTTTTTTCTATATTATTCCTTACACTCATAGAAAAAAGTTAGTAGAAAAATTAGTAAAGCCGTTAGTAATCCAACTTTGAAAGCTTTTAACTAATTTTGAATTCAAATTGAGATTTTAGTAAAAAAAAATGTTAACTAATTTGTTTTGCTGAATTGATAAAAGTCTTAACAAAAAGTTTTAATAATCAAAACCAGCACTTCAGTATTTGAACACGTCGTATTAGAAAAACATTTAGAAACATTTGTGCAAATGGTTCTTTTAAAAAGTAATAAGAAATAAAACTATTAAAAATATTCAATAGTTTTATATAAAAAAAAGTAAAAAAGGGAATTGAAGGACTATAAATTACAGATAACACGAATACTCGGCTACTAATCGGTGTTAGACACATTTGGAATATTTTTGTCTATTCGGCCGAATACCAAATAGCTATAATATATATATATTTAAATTATTCGGTTATACGGAAAAAATTTTATTTATCTAAAAAAATTTTAAAAATTCTGTTTGTTTTTATATATGTATAATTTTTTCTTAAAAATGTCAAACATTCCTTCGAAAATAAGTTAAAGGCATTTTAGGGTGATAATTATGAAAATTAATAAAATAAATAAATAAAAAATTGTATTTCAGAAAAAAAAATATAAAAAATAAAAAATTTACTTTAATATTTCTAAATAAAGTTTAGTTATTATCCAATATACAGTAGTTCTCATAAAAATATGGTTTTTTGTAAAATAAATCCTCTTTATTATCATAATTTTAAAAATAATTCGCTGAATAATATATTTGTGTTTTTTTGTTTTTTCCTAAAAATACTCATATTATAATAAAATAAAAATCTAGCTTAAAATTGTATAAATAAAGATGCTTTTGTTCACCAATGTACGCTTTATCCAATAAAATTATTTCGCTGTAAATTAAGTCGTACTAAAGTGACATTTTGTTTAATTTATTAAAATTTTTTTTTTCATAAAAATTAAAAAATAAATTTATAGTCCTTGTTAAAATATTTAAAAAAATAAAGCGTGTTTTTTTAGAGTGTCAAAACTTTGAGTTGGCATCACTGCTTTTTTTTTTGACCACCTATTTAACAGCTGATAGTTGCTTTTTGTTAAGATTGCTTTGAAATTTCATTATGAATCGACTTACACCAGAGCAACGTGTGCAAATTGTTGAAATTTTTAATCAAAATAATTGTTCTATTCGTCAAACTCATCATGCACTTCTTCCATTTTATGGCGTACATAATCGTCTTTCAGAGCGGCTAATTCGAAGAACAATAGATCGTTTTCGGACCACATTTACTGTTACTGATGCATCCCGTGAGACGCCGAACAGTGCGCACTGAAGAAGCTGTAGCCGCTGTACAGGAAAGCATTGAAGATGATCCTAATCAATAAATTCGTCGGCGTTCTCATCAACTGGGGTTGTGTCCTTCCATTGTATGGAAGATTTTACGAAAGAATCTTGGCTTAAGAGCTTTCAAGATTCAACTTGTGCAGCTAAATGACCATCGTATGCGCCGCCAATTCGGCGAATGATTTACTCAAAGAAACTTTTGATGAAAAAATAATTTCACGTAATGGTCCAATTAATTGGTTACAAAGATCGTAAGATTTAACCCCATTGGATTATTTTCTTTGGGGTTATGTTAAGTCACTTGTCTACGTCGATAAACCAAAAATAATTGAACACCTGGAAATCAACATTCGAAGAGTTATCGGCGAAATACGGCCGCAAATGCTGCGAAAAGTTGGTGAAAATTGGTGTTCCAGATTGCGCCTTCTACGCGCCAGCCGTGGCGGCCACATGGCAGAAATCATATTTAAACATTAATTTCATAAAACTTTCTTTTCAATAAAGCCCGTTTCTTTGATAATAAAAAAAAATTACCCGATATATACTTTTTCTAATCAATATACGTTCATTTCAAAATAATGCAACATCATACTTTTAGAGCTTCCCTGAGTTAAGCGCCAGTTTGTCACCATTCAACCAATGTGCGACGTATTCACGTCACTTGTCTATTTTATACTGACACAATATAAAAAATACACAAATACTGGAACGGAAACATCGCATTAAAACGACCTCCGCTGGTGTTGATTATCAAAAAATATTTTTTAACTTTAGTAAATTCAGCAAAAAAAAAATAGTTAAAAATTCAGTATTTCATCAAAATAGCAAAATTTTTAACTAAAATCTCAATTTGAACTAAAAATTAGTTTAAAACTTGCAAAGTTTACTAACGGCTTAACTAATTCTCTACTAACTTTTTTCTATTAGTGTAACAATAAGCAAAATATTCCATAAACTCTAGTATCTTTGTTTTTATAAAAAACACTTAAAATTGTTACACAATTATGTATTTATCAAATAATAACATTCTGTTCAATCGAACAGAATAAAAATCGAATTTCGAAAAATGATCGAAAAATTGATGCGAAGTTCCTTTATTTATCACAAAATTTATTAAACCAAAATTAAATGTATTAAAGCTTTTTACAAAGTTTTACATTTTTACACAGTATATTTGTAGATATTAATATTTTTTTTTGTTTTTTTTTAATGTTTTTCGTACTTTTGTATGAAAATCTTAATTTTTTGAAATTTTACTACACTTTCTCGAAAATTAAATAAATATCCTTTTCCCCCCTACACTTGAAGTTTTGAGAAAAAAAATCAATACAAAAAGGGAATTTTACCTACAGTTGGCATCACTGGTCATCAACATCGTATGAATATTTGAACTGCATCTTATTGTAGGACTATTAAAAAGTTCATGTTTTACCATTGTTTGTTTGTGGTTTTTTTTTATTTTTTTTTTGTCTATTTGGACAATTTATTTGTTAATGGCTTTTAGCAACACTTCATTGAACAATTGACATAAATATTTACACTAAAACAACAAACATGTTAGTAAAAGGCGTAACAACGTCAGTCAGTTAAACAAATACAATAAAATACGATTTCTAATTGTTGTAAAAACACATTTGATCACTTTAATTGATCAATGGCATGAGACAAATTTCGGAAACAAAGTCTTAGTAAAGAAATACCGAATAAAAATTCTTTGAAATAACTAACATTTTAAAGAGAGATTTGAAAATGAATCGCATTTCTACTCTTAGAAATAACTGTCAATCTGTAAAACCGTAGTAAACCATATAGAAAAAGTTCTTCTTAGAAAAAAGCAAAAAAAAAAAAAAAAACTACTAAAAATTAGTTAAAAATGACGTTGCAGAAAAAACCTTCGAAAATTGGCAGATTTTATTAGCTTAGTGTTAGTAAGATAAGCCAAAAATAAAACTGTAGAAGTTACAAAATTTTAGTTAAAGCAATTTACTGTGCTATAATCAGCAAAACTTTTGCTGAATATTTTAAAAAACTTTTATTATGTTTACCTTAAATTTCGTTGAATGAAAATAACAGTATATACTGCTAAAATCAACAGAAATATTAGCTAAAAAATTTTAGACTGCTCATTTCAGAAGAACAAATTTTTATTTATAAATGGCAAATTTCATATTTTTTTTTTGTCTACTAATATTAAGCAAATTTTTTATTGATTTTATCGGATTAATTTGTAGCTTAAAATTAGAAAAATTTAAGCTCAAATATAACTAAAATTTTTTAGATTTAACAGACTTATTTTTGTTATTATTTTCTTATTAAAATTTATAAAAAAAATCTGCTAAAGTTTTCCCTGCAACTTAATTTTGAACTAATTTTTAATAGTGTTAGCAAAAAAAAACTATAACTAATTTTGTTCTGCTAGTGTACTCTTAAAAAGTTAATTAGTAAAAAAAATTACTAAAACGTCTTGTAAATCAAGTTTACTATTTTTCAGTAAACTGTTTGCTGAACTTGTGTTTTTAGCTAAAATTTTAGATGTACTTATTCAGCACTAAACTATTTTGAACTAAAATTTTACAAATTTATTTGCTAAAAAAAAATTTTCATAAGAACATTAATAGTGTGGACAACAATAGACAAAATATAGTCTGCGCGCAATAGACTTGCATGTGTGCTTGGCCAACCCACCCCAGATCAACACTCAAAATAATATGTCTCTTGTTACTTTACCAATTATTTACGTTAATACAATTTTTTTTAATTAAACATATACAAATTTGCTCAGAAAATTAGTTAAACTTCAGTTCTATTTGTAAGTTTATTGGGGTTGAAAATTGTTCCAATAACAGGGCCTCAGAAACCGAGATAGGACGAAATTTTTAGTATAAGGTAATGTTTGATAATGTTTTCTAACATCTGATTTTTGGGCTATATAAACAATTAAATTGAATATTCCTGATATAAATACATCAGCTTATAGCCTAACACTTCGGTATTTTTTGCTATAATTTTCTTGTGGCGCCTAATATAAAAAAGCTATATACAAATTTAAAAACAACTCAAAATGTCCACATTAGTGAACATGTACTCTAAAGTGGATCAAAATTAAAAAAACTCTCTAAATGCATATAAATTTGTTAAAAAATTAAGTAAAATTTAAAAAATTATATTCAAACTAAAATTTATTTTAATTTTGTTAAGTAAAACATGTTATTTATCGTTTAAAGCAGCTAAAGGGATTATAATGCTAAATGTTACAATTGCGAGAAACAACGGATCTGTTTTTTTTTTTTTGATATGTTGAAAATTTTTTCTAAATAGGTAAGAACAAATAAACCACCCTTCAAAACTTTGGTAATGTGGGCGATAAAGTTATGCATTACTGTGTAATGTATACTCCTTACCTGTATCATTATTTTCCAACAAACAGTAATGAGTTGCCGATGTTGGGATACACAATGCATTACTTTGTAAACAATACTCATTACCTTAACATTATTTTGAAACATAAAATAATAAGTTACAAATATTTTGGCACACCTTGTAATGATACATCATTAACTTTTACATTATTTTAAAACATAAAATAATGACTTACTTATCATCAATTACATAATTCAGCGTGAAGTAATAATTAAAATATGTTTGCAAAATCTATTTATAGACACATTACTTTATGATTTTTTGTAAGCATGAGGGTAAGGTAATATTTTTAACATCACAAACAAAAACTCGAAGCACAACAATTCATTTACATTTTAACCAGAGACCCCAGGCTGGAATCTCAGCGCGACCACGTTATTTATTTATTAAAAAGAAATATTTGTAATCATTTTTTTTATAAATTTTTTTTATGAAAATCTATTTATAGACACATTACTTTTCTGAACCTGTTAACAATATAAGTAACCAGTTACTTTATGCACTACTAGGTAATGAGTCGACACATTACTGTTAGGCTCATCGCCTGTAAAATTCATCAGTGAAGTAAGGTGTATTGTAATGCGTGTAGCTCTACATTACTTCACCCATTATTTGGTAATGTGTGGTTTTGCTGGGGTATTTTAAATCAATAAATTTAATCAAACGTCCACTTTAGCGAATATTATGAAAATTTAATTTCTATTTTTTATTTTATTTATTATAGTTTTTATGGAAATAAAAAAAAAATAAAAATAAAAATTCAAAGTTTAGTAACGTCATGATGCTTGTTAGGAAAAGATCTAACCACGTGCTTGATTACTAAGAAGACAAGAATGGAGCAAAATTGATGATTAATAGGTTTTTTGTTAAAGTTCTGCCTATTATGGAGGCTCTAGCTTTTCTAAAACTTCGGGTTCTGATGAGATCTTTAGCCAGATCGAAATACTAGTATCAACCTAGCTAATATGTTTGATTTGCTTTATTTTTGTAAATATACGGAGGTTGAATGCTCGTTATAAATTGAAAATAACATAAAAATAATCTCGATGTATATAAAAACAAAAAACTACTATAACTGTAAAAATTTTTACCGTTTCCAATAATCCCACTTGGAAAAGTCTTTAAAACTTGTTTGTTATTCACTTTGTATGGTAACGAAAAATTGCACTCTATGTTGCGTTTTTTTTTTTTTGCAACGACAAAATAAAATCAATAAAAACGTATGACTTTACGTCGAAACTTTTTTAAAATAGAGATAGCGGAAATTTAACTTTATAACAGTTTTGACATATTCGTAGTTATAGCTAAACTATCGCACTAGCCAAAACAATTTTATTTTACTCCCTTTTTCGAGCGAGAAATTCAAAATATTAATTTATCTAATTTTATTAGATGTTCCTACACTTAGAATACTATGTAGGTAAAGACCACTGCAATTGTAGTTGAAAACAAATGAAATTTCACTTAAAGAAAGGACGACTTACATTTCATTAAATTCAACTAACATTGTCATTTGTTTTTTAATGTTCAAAAAATGACTAACAATTGTAGTAAAAATGAACCACATGGTAGTAAAAAATAAACAAACATTTATATTATAACAAAAAACAACTGTAAAAAATTAATGTAAAATCATAAAACAGTCATTTGATGTGGTTTGTTTTTTTAAATGAACTACAAGGTTAGTAAATATTTTAATTTGTTCTACAAATGACTGACATTTACATTAAAAATAAAGAAACTGTATTACAACCCACACAACTACATATTTTTAAAGCAGAAGTTCCCTGAGTGTACCTACAAATGGAGCAGTTTAATTAATTTTTGTAATTACGCTAATTGCAAAAATTGTAATTTAGAAATTGAAAAATTTTAGATGCAAAATTGATAATTATTAGGTTATTTGTTCAAGCTCTGCCTATTTTGCAGGCTCTAGCTTTTGTATCTTTTGCCAGATCGAAATAAATGTATCAACCTAGCTAATATATTTAATATGCTTTATTTTTGTAAATATAAGGAGGTTGAAAGCTCGTTAAAAGCGGAAATAATATAATTTTATTAATTAACCCATTTTACACTGCGTTTACTTTAAAGCAACACTTATTTTTAAGGTCCGATAATTTTGGATTGGATAGAGATATACATTCACAGTATTATTATGTTAAATACTACCTATTAAATTAACTGAAAATACAATTAAAAAATGGACGACTGATTTTTCCTTATATTCCACCCACTTTTATATTTATTTTTAAACATTGTTTAAATAACCGATACAAGTAGTAAAAACAATAGAAAGTCTTTTAAGGGGGGACATTACATTCGCGGCAGAGAAAACAGACCTTTTTTAAAAAATTCATAACTCAGCCAAAAACAAACATTTTTCCAAATTTTTTATTATTGTAGAGAATTGAACAAATTACAAGAAAAAAAATCAAAAAAATATATTTTTCACTCTAACATGGTTTTATAGAGCTCCAAACTGGCGGCAGAGAAAAAAACGGGGCCTCGTGGTTGCAGCGCTGGGAGTCGCAAAAATTGTCCGATCTGGAAAAAAATTACTTTTTTAAATCTTAACAAAATTGGTTATCGTATGACACGAGCTTTTTTTAATTTTTTTTTAAATTTTTGGTGATGTTCCAAATTTAAAAGTGTGTTTTTTCGAAAAAAATATTGACTTTAAAAATTCATAAAAAATCGAAAAAAAATTTAAAAAAAAAAAGCTCGTGTCATACGATAGCGAATCAAGTTTAAAAAAATACAAACAAATTTCGTCAAAAAATTAACCCGCTAGTGCCGCAACCAGTACGAAAAACATGGCTTCGAGATAAACGCGTTTAAAGTTTGTGAACAAAGAAAAAAAAGGTTACCGTTAACCTGCCATGCCTGCTTCGTACTGCACGCCTTCGTTATCTTGTGTTGTGCTGTTTCTTACAGTTTTTTACAATCGTTTAGCAATTCGGGCTTCTTTTGAAGCTTCATATGCCTTTACTCTTCACCCTTCAAGTAGGTAAGAAATAACAACCACCAAAAGACAGGTAGCAAGTAAAACAAGTATATACCAGCTGCCGTACATAGGTAGCGCGAAAATTAAAAATGCGCTCTCACTAATCCGGCTGTAACTTTTGAACCCGTAGGAATTTTTCCATGAAATTTTTTTTCTTAGAATCTTAAGAATATTTACTAAAATACAAAATTATAAAAAAAGTCGATTTCAAAAAACGGCCAATGTCATGTCCCCCCTTAAAACAATCTTTAATCTTTTTCCTTTGTTTTTGAAATTTAAAAGTATTTTACAATTAAAATAATTTTGTATTTAAACAAACTCTTTTTGTAAAAAATTTTATGTGAATTACTTAACTTTTTTTTTTTTTTTTTTTTTTTATTTAAATTTATTTTCATCGGGATAAACATTAATTGCATTTATAATAATTAAATGTGCTAAAATCCCAAAACTTATTTAACAAATTGTGAAAAGCAATCTGATGTAGGCGTGTCCCTATCCGGATTTCATTCCTGCCTAAGGAAATCTTCAGGGGACTTTGTTATTAGAATTTCTAGAGATATTTGTTATGTTAAATCACAAACTCAATGAGAATTTCTTGTCCTCGTCTAGGAGCGAGATTCAAAATTTAAAATATCAAAGAAAAACCAAAACAACAACAAAAAATTGTCACAATTGGCTTTGTCATCTTCCAAATACTACTCTGTTTTTTTGACAGACCTAGCAATGTAGTGACGTTTATTCAAGTAAATCAACAATAGAAAATCATATGTTTTCTATTAGTGTCAGTTACATTTAAATTTGCACAAGCACCTGCATATTTGTTATTTAAATTTATTTTCATCGGGATAAACATTAATTGCATTTATAATAATTAAATGTGCTAAAATCCCAAAACTTATTTAACAAATTGTGAAAAGCAATCTGATGTAGGCGTGTCCCTATCCGGATTTCATTCCTGCCTAAGGAAATCTTCAGGGGACTTTGTTATTAGAATTTCTAGAGATATTTGTTATGTTAAATCACAAACTCAATGAGAATTTCTTGTCCTCGTCTAGGAGCGAGATTCAAAATTTAAAATATCAAAGAAAAACCAAAACAACAACAAAAAATTGTCACAATTGGCTTTGTCATCTTCCAAATACTACTCTGTTTTTTTGACAGACCTAGCAATGTAGTGACGTTTATTCAAGTAAATCAACAATAGAAAATCATATGTTTTCTATTAGTGTCAGTTACATTTAAATTTGCACAAGCACCTGCATATTTGTTATTTAAATTTATTTTCATCGGGATAAACATTAATTGCATTTATAATAATTAAATGTGCTAAAATCCCAAAACTTATTTAACAAATTGTGAAAAGCAATCTGATGTAGGCGTGTCCCTATCCGGATTTCATTCCTGCCTAAGGAAATCTTCAGGGGACTTTGTTATTAGAATTTCTAGAGATATTTGTTATGTTAAATCACAAACTCAATGAGAATTTCTTGTCCTCGTCTAGGAGCGAGATTCAAAATTTAAAATATCAAAGAAAAACCAAAACAACAACAAAAAATTGTCACAATTGGCTTTGTCATCTTCCAAATACTACTCTGTTTTTTTTGACAGACCTAGCAATGTAGTGACGTTTATTCAAGTAAATCAACAATAGAAAATCATATGTTTTCTATTAGTGTCAGTTACATTTAAATTTGCACAAGCACCTGCATATTTGTTATTTAAATTTATTTTCATCGGGATAAACATTAATTGCATTTATAATAATTAAATGTGCTAAAATCCCAAAACTTATTTAACAAATTGTGAAAAGCAATCTGATGTAGGCGTGTCCCTATCCGGATTTCATTCCTGCCTAAGGAAATCTTCAGGGGACTTTGTTATTAGAATTTCTAGAGATATTTGTTATGTTAAATCACAAACTCAATGAGAATTTCTTGTCCTCGTCTAGGAGCTCACATCATAATGTATGATAAAAGATCGAAAAATAAACTTTTGGTTTTAATTTTTAAAATTTAAAACTAAAACATTTAGAAAAGAAAAATTCAAATTTTAACTGCCAATTTTTAACTACTACCGAAAGAACGTATATTTCTATAGTTTATTTTTTAAACTACCGATAGAATAAGTTAAAAAAATATTTCTATGGATTTTAATTGATTCTTCATTGGAAAACAAACTCTACATAAAACTTTACAAATAAACTTGAATCGGTAACAGAAAATATATTGTGAGTGTAATAATGTAGTAAAAAGTAAGTGAGAGTTGAAGGTCTTAGCTATACAAAATTATAAAAATGTTTGTTCTTGGTTTGCCATATAATTAATTGAAAAACTAACTTTTGACATTATTTATAACATTTTTTTTTTGAATTATTTATTTATTAATATAAAGAAGATAGGTGTTGTAAAGGTGAAATGATAT
Organism: Delia radicum; assembly: GCA_021234595.1. Classification (NCBI taxonomy): domain Eukaryota; kingdom Metazoa; phylum Arthropoda; class Insecta; order Diptera; family Anthomyiidae; genus Delia; species Delia radicum. Next base: position 148,613,636 of record CM037852.1, read on the forward strand.
GCTAATTTTGTTAGGCACATACGGGGAAAAATTTCAACGAGAAAATATTGTTGTGCAGTATGTACTTTTTATGTAAAATTAAAAGATTGGATCGAGCACTTTTCGATTTTGTAAAAACGTTAAAAAAAAGTGAAAATCCGATAAATAAAATTGTGTATTATAGTTTGAAGATATTTTCTTTGCCAATAAACAAAAATTATAATTTAGAAAAAATCTTAACCCTTTAAGTACATACAAGGCGTCAAAGTTTGAATTCAAAATGTGTATACACTGCTAGAAATTTCTGCGTAGTATTAATGAATTAATTCATTAATACAATGATTTTTTTCATAAAAAAGTTTTCAAAGAAACGTATCATTGAATCAATGAAGCATGTTTCATTACACCAATTGTAATGAATGGTTTTATTGACGCAATGAAAATTTCATAAAGTATATGAAGTTTTTTTCATTAATTTTAGCATTAAAGTTATGAACGTTTCATGCGTTTAATGAATAAAATTGACAGTTTGTATGAAATATTTTCATAACTTTTTATTACAAAACAAAAATTTATTTCTTAATAATACACATTTTAAAGAGGTTGGATATTAGCGATAAGAATTTATTTCTTTAAATTAAGCACTTATGTCGACTTAGGAAAATTTTTCAAGAATTTTGTAGTTATTTTATATCAACATTAAATGATATGAGACCGCCTTAAATAATTGTATTTCAAAGTTTTGGTTAATTCTGTTCAGCAAAAAATTATGTCATTTGTAATATTAGGCGTTTAACTTCAGCGATTATTTTTTTTTAATCCAAACCGTACTAAATAAAAAAAAAGTATACATTACACTAAACTATTTTTTTTTGCGTATTAAAAGTTACAATTTTTATTGAAAAAATCCAAAAAATGTTCATTGATTTAATGATTTTTTTTTAATGATATTATGAAAAAACCATAAAAAAAAATTTATGAAAAAATCATAAAAAAATTTATGAAAAAATTAACAATATTACTGCATTTTCATTTAGTTGATGAATTTATTCATTAAATCAATTAATGTATTTTAATGAAATGGATTCATTAATATAATGAAGAAAAATTATGTCAATGTAAAACCGCTAGAGGGCCCAATAAGAGCTAGAGGGACACGAAAACTTTATAAAAAGCTTATTAATTAATCATTTCTTACTTCTACCAAGTTGTGTCACAAAATTTAAACTGAATCGACAAGGGGTAAAAATGGGTTAAGTTTTGATATATGTAGCCAAATAATACACTTCATTGAAATATTCCTCATTTAAATTTACATTTTTTACCATTTGCTTTGTCCTGTATTTTTACTTTATTATTTATGAATTAGTTTTGTCTCATAATTATTCAGTTTTTTTTCATACACTCAAAAAATATGCTGATTAACAATATTGATAAATTAGCAGATAAATGTAACTAATTTGGCAGAAACCACTTGGACCATAAATTCTTTTGGGCATATTTTAATTTTCGTTTAGTTTTCAACATTAGAGTATTAATGCAAAGATAAAGTTAATTAGCGCCATCTACAATTAAGTGTAAATTTAAAAAATAAGTCTGCTTTCGGTTTTGGTTTTAAATAAATATATTTAGTTTTAAATGATGTGTAATATTTGGATGTGAAAAAAATATCAAATCCACAAAAATTTTATAAAATTTTACAAAATACTCAAATTTAAATGCCTGTAACTAAACAAAAATATTTAAAAATTTAGGCCTAAAATTAATTTTGTTGTTATTAACAAGCTTTCACTGAAAATTTATTAAATATACATTTAAAATTCACTATTTTTTAACTAAAAATTTTGTTATTTTCAAAAAAATGATTTATCAAAAAATTAACAAAAATTTAGTTAATTCAAGTTTTATACTAACATATTATTTGAGTGCACTTTATTAAAATTCTATATTAACAAAAAAAGAAAAATTCGTATGTATTGAAATATGATTTGTTTGTGTTTTTTAAAAGCTTTACTCTCGACCATTTATCATAGTTGGTGGCGCCACATTAAGATTCTTGCCACATTAAGATACTTTTTATTAGTCAGTGTTAAAATAAAAGGCAAACAACACATCGAACAACACAGAAAACACATAATTTTCATGTTAAGCTATGTGGTCTAAATGATTCATAGCAGAAAAGAAAAGAAAACTACTAGAAAAATGTTGAAAGAAGCTACAAGACAAGTGAACACATCACAAAGTATTTACAACATGTTAACGACATTCTAAATTTACACGGAAATCGAAAGTACAAAAAAACAAACACCCAAAAAAAAGATGTTGCAAAAACTGAAAACATATTTGAAATAAGTGAAAAATAATAAAATATTTATGAGAATTTATTATGTACTTTAGATATAGGTTTTTTATTACATATGAAAAAAAGTGTTATAACTAGGGCAAGGAATTTCATGTAACTAAAACAAAGGAAAATGGGCTCTTTTAAAATGCAGCTAAAACTGAAAATTATGCACTAAGAACATTAAAGTTATGCACTTAAAAGTATACTTTTTGCAAAAATCAAAGCGTTAGAATATAAAAATATAGAAAAAAAAATGAATTAGGCATAATTTTGTTCAATAGGAACAGCATCATACACTTTTCTTCGGTTCATGAAGATTTTCAAATGTAATAATAATTTTGCTTAAATTACGAGGGTGGTCCTAAAATTAGTAGACCTGACGTAGTAATTTGAAAAAATTACTTTGAAAAAATTACTGTCAAGATTGTTAATCCCAAGTTCTGCCAACGTATAACCGACCGTAGCCGACGCTTTGCCAAACCTGTGCCGATTGTGTTTTTCTGTTTGGGAATATGCACTAAATGGGACAAAATATGCATTAAAAAGCAAAATATATGCATAAAAAGTCAAAATATGCACTTTTGCCAAAATATGCAAAATATGGATCTAAAATTCGATGCATTTTGTTCTAAAATTAATGATTTGGATAAATATTAAATACACATCACCGACCGTAGCCGTAGCTTTGCCAACACTGTACTAATTGTGTTTTTCTGTTTGGGAATATGCAGTAAAAAAAATATGCATTAAAAAGTCAAAATATGCACTTTTGAAAAAATATGCAAAATATGGATCAAAAATTCGATGCATTTTGTTCTAAACTTAATGATTTGGATAAATATTATATGTATGTATAGAGTTTAGAGCTTTAAAACTCTAAACGTGAGAAATTTCCACCTCCTCAAGGCCAAGGCCAAAAATCGTTTAACAAAAGTTTTCATCTTAAGATCACTAAATAACTATAAAGTTTATTGACTATAGGTTAATACAAATTTAAAAGAATGTTAATTAAAATGTTTTCATATTTTTTTTACAATTTCTGCAGTTAGGCGTCTTATATTATTAATTTTTGCTCCGTAGAATTTCCATTCTGCCAAAAACGTTATCTACATGAAGTCTAGTTTAGAAAACGTATTTAAATTAAAAATTGCCAATTTAACTAAAAAGTTGTTAAGAAATAGGTAAAATAACTTTTATTTAAAAAAAAAAATCGCACACTCAGAAAAGTTCTACAGTTACTACATGGCAGTTTTTTGTGTAGCAATGCGTTTGTAGTTAACTATTTTAACTGCAATTGCAGTTGTTTTACTTATAAAAGTTATTTTTAACGTTTTTTAGAGTTGATTTTTTAAACAACCTACCAAAATTACTGCAATGCGGTTACAGTTATTTTATGCAGTTGTTTAGACTTTTTGACAAAAGTTGTGTGTATCAAAAGATACATTTCTTCTCTTTTATCTTTAGTGTAAAAGAGAATGTTAAAGAAGATAACTAGACAAATTAAATGAAAACGCTGTAAATTTTATTAAATAAATAAAATATTAAGGTAAGATTTGGAATATAAAATAAATTTATTTACTGGAATATTATTAAATGTTGTATTTCTTTTCTTGAAGCTATTTAATAATTGTATATTAAGTCAATTTGATTAAGAGAAATCAATGAAACCATATTACATCTCTTAAAGACATAATAACGTTATACTTGAACATTTAAAGTGATATTTTATGTTAATATAGTTTTACAATAATAAATCATAAAAACAGATTAAGAATATTTACAAAAAAGTTTTTTTTATTAATATTTTTTTTAAATGCCGGTAATGTTGTTTTAACTGCATTTGTAGTTGTTTTTACTACATACGACAGTTAAAACTAACTACACATTGAAGTTGATTTAAACTGCCATTTGCAGTTGATTCTACAAACATATTTTTCCAAGTGCAGGATACCGTTAACCGTCCTGCAAAAGGGAATGTTTTTAATTTTTATTTTAAGCTTTAAAAAGGAGAATTTCGTGAACGCTGGCTCCTAAAATAAAAAATTATAATAAATTAATTTTTATCCAAATCAAAAAAAAAAAATCGAGAATGCCTGGATAATCGTTAAAAAATGTATTTAAGGTTTATTCTACAATCTTAAAGGTAATACAATTTTGACTCAGAATTCATTTATAAGTAATGAAGCTCGTAATTATAAATCAATACAAATTAAATTTAATCTTTTTTTTAATTTGTTTGTAAATTTCCATACAAAATATTCGACAAAATTTTAATTTTTAGCGACCTTAACCATCAAACCGGCCTAAGCTTTTTTGCAGTAAAATTTATACCACTTGTTCGGCACTACAAATAAACAATATGTTCTTCTACCAAAATTTTTTTCGTTGCCCATTTTAGGCAATATGTGCCAAAATAGGTTTGAGCTAATCTCAAACACTACTCCACAAAAATGTATAAGTTTAGGCATAAATTATTACTCTTAAGTAGATATAAATACAGTCCATAAATTATCCCTTTTGTGGTGTTACTTAAGAAGATATGGATATTTTCGAAAAACTCACGTAAACTGCAATATATTGATGGAACTTAAAGACGTTGCTAATATTACTAAGTATAATCTTTCTGCCAAATTTCATAAAAATCCATCTATACGCTTTCAAGTTACATGCTATTAGAATGCTGTATGTCCTTGGACCAAGATTTAAGCGTTTTTGGGAAGTTTAGCTTTAATCTTACTTTGTGTAAGGTATCAACAGTTTATAGTCAACATAAATATTTCAAGTTTTTTGAAAATTGTGCTTATTTCAAAATATTTATTTTTTTAATTTTATGGAATTCCAATTTTAATGCTTTCTCACTTCTAAAACGTGCCATGAACACAAAAAATTTCTTCACAAAATATTTTGTAAATTTAGTTTTCTACCGAAATAGATTAATTTGTTATTTTAAAACACTAATTTGGAGCATTTATGGTCAATTTATAATACCCCGGCTGGAGGCGGGCTTGCTGGTGAGAGGGTCAGTCGATTTCGCTAAAATGTGAAACATATCCAAATGTGGTCCATACACAACTATCCAGCCACGAAGACTACAAATCCGACAACGTCTAGATTCTTCAAACGATTCTGAAGACTTTAACGTATATATGTTTTAGATTATGGAGCAAAAACATTCATATGCCCTAAATTCCTTGCCCTAACTATGACACACTCGAAGAAAAATATTTGTTAATAGAAGAATATAGAAATTGTTAATAAACAAATTGAAATCTCATTGATTTGATGTTCGATTCGATATGATGCTAAGTTTAATATTTCTGCAGTTCATTTAAAATGTCAAACTATTAATCATGTCTATTTTAAATATTGTATCATTAAGTGTAAATAGGCGTGAGAATAACACTAAACAATTTGAATGTTAATTGCCATATTTAAAAAAAGCTAACATAAAATATAACCTTGTTTAATATATTATTCCCCTAATAGTGTTCTTTGTTCTATACAATTTTTTAACAAAAAAAAAATTATTCAAATTAATCTTTTTCCAGTATTTAAACGTTTTTTTTTTGGGTGTTTTCTATGTGTATGTCGCTGTGAGTTTTTGTTACCAATTCTTTGTGGCAATATGTCATTGTTTTTTTTTTTGTTTTCGTTTATTGTTGTTAATAATAAGGAGGTGCCGGCCAGGCCATGCATAATTGCACACATTTTGTGTGAGCTCAAACTTTTAGCATAAATGACATGACATTTAATTGGCCTCAATGCATACAAAAAGACAGAATTAACAGCAACGGCAGCAGCGGCAGTAGAACACAATATATAAAGCTTTGGAAAATGTGCAATTATTAATTTTTTATCTAGCCAAATAATACGTCGTATATGTAGTACAATAAAAAAGCAAACCCTTTTTATTTGCGCAATCTACTACAATATTTTTTGGTATTATGATACGTACGTATTAGAGTTGACCAGAAATCTAAAAATTTTATATAAAACCGGGTATTCAATAATTTGACTTTTTAGTTTAGTCAAGGAAATAATTATTCGGGGTTTTTTCTTAAGCGGTTAATAGAATTTTAAAAGCATTCGACCAACCAAATAAATTTTAAAGGAAATTAATATAATTTTGAGGCATGGGCTGTTATGGGTGCTCAATTTAAGTGAACAGCCCTCTTGCATGTGTTTACACATATTATGCAAGAATCTCTATCTAATGAAGCTGTGGAGGACATCCTTTATTGCTTCTACCAAATCACTTTTGTCAATGGCATTTCTTTTTAATTAATTAAAAAATTCACTTTTACTAAATATTTTACTAACACAACATAAATAACACCGCTTAAACTGCTATTACTACTTCGAAAATTATATGAAAATATCACCCAAAATTAAATATGTTCACAAAAATTCGTATAATTAAAAAAAATTGCGGATATAAGTTCAACATTCAAAAGACATGTAAAGAAAATGTACTATTTTCGTATATTTACTAAATTAAAAATGTTAAAGAGAATATTTTTTAATAAATTTTTCCAATAGCCATCAAAATACAATGAATCAGCGGATTTTAATAAAATTTGGATATGATGTTGAGGACTAACAAATATTAGACAAGTATTTATTTTAGGTGCACAAACGCACGCTTAGGCATTAAAACGCCTAAAAACGCCAATATTTTTGTATGAAAACATGTGTAAAAACGCAGTATTAAAGTACTCGAGAAAGCAAAAATTGTTATACCCATATTGCCTATGCTGTGGGCCCAGGGTTGAAACTTATTTGAAACATTTAAAATATGGGTTATAGAAAAAAGTCCAGACACCCCCTCGATAGCATTAAATAAACATTAAAGGGTGTGCCCAAATAAACGCTTACACAAAAAAAGTTACATTAATATAGACTGAGTTAAGCGATAGTTAAAAATAAAAAATTTTATTAATTCACATTTTATACAGATTTATATTCTGCACCATCTTATATAAAAGTTAAGCATTTAATTCATTTTTCTGTAAAGCCTCCCATAAGCAATTTCTGTTGCGATTTTCTGTCCACTTATTGCCTTTCGCAAAAAAGAGATTTGAGAACTTTTTTGTGGAAATTTCGAAAGTGTTTTTAAATGGTACTATTTCGAGACATCTCTAAGACTATCAGCTACATAAAACTTCCGTCCGGGAAGCTGTGAAAAATCCGCAAATAAATAACTTTTTTAGTCCATACAACATTCGAACTTTAAAAAAAAAAATATCTTTTTAGTAGTTTTGCTCGTTTGTCGGTCTTGGAAGAGCTCCTGGTTTTTTGTTTTACCAGTTTCAGGTTTTCCGCCAATTGTTAGGTTCTTGTTACGCTGTACTACCACATTTAAAACAAACTGACTGAATAAGTGTAACTTTTTGTTATTTTTTTTAAAGCCCAACTTGGATTATTTTTAAAAGATTAAAAAACTATTTCATGCACTTGCTTTTGATTATTTATTGTGAACTAACTAAACTATACAATTATTTTTGATAAATCAAAAAATGTTATTATCTGACACAGTTTTCAAACATCAATAAAAAATATTTAAATCAATCGCAAAATAAGTTATGTGGAAAAATGTGTGTTAACGTTTATTTGGGCGTACACTTTATATATAATAATTTAAACTCAAACCAACATACAACTTTCCATAGAAATATCGAATTCCAATTTTTTTAATAGCAAAGACATGCACGTACATGTTCTTTAGATCATGTTCCTAAAAAAACTACATGTCAAATATTTTTCTCTATAACATATCCAAATTTTATTAATATCTGCGAAGACACCACTGCATAGTTTCCTTGCAAGTCAAAAAGTAATTAAAACTTATACATTTTTTTAATTTACAAGAAACAGTTCGTACTAATATAAGAAACAAATACAAATTTACTTATTCACCCCTATTACCACACTACTCCATACTTCCCTAGCTGTCCTAACCCTATAATTTATAACCTGATAGTCACAGAGTCTTACAAGATTCACGTTTTTGTTTAAGTTTTTGTAGTTTTAAATATTGAGTTCTATATTTCCATCAAAATGGTAATTATTTTTGGGTAAGGCATAATTTAAGTAAAATTATGAAATAAAAATTTTCAAACCATTTATATTAACCCATTTAGGAGCGTTATGCCATTAATGTTTCAACATTAGTGTGTGCGTTTTTTTACGTGATTTAACAAATTATGACTAATTTTTAAGAACGCGTTTGTGGAATTTTATATAATTTATTGTTAAGCAGATGGCGCCACTACCAAACCCAAAATTTTTAATGCGGCGCTATATCCTCCTTTCCCGATTTTCAAAAAGGCCCATAACTAGAAAACTAAGGCCGATAGAGCAAAATGTATAAATATTTGTGCTATCCCTAGCTTAACCTAGTTGGCATTCCTATCCAAAGTTGGTCCCTCGTATTTTTTTATATTTCAAGTTTTTAAAATGTCCAAAATAACAAAATGTTTGCTTTCAAATGTAGCTCAGGTCCGGGAAGTTTCTAAAACCCTTAAATTAAAATAATTTGAATGAAGTTAACCCTTTGACTGTCGACTTTTTGTTTGTGGATTTATTTCTAATTTTACTCCAGATTCTTGTTAGGTGTTCTTAAATTAGACAGAAAAGGGTTTACGTATATAACGCCTCCTACCCACCAAAAAAATAGGTCAATCAATCGAATTTTTGATACTTCTCAGCCCGTATTGACCACTACAATATTTGAATAACCAAAAATGCTTTGTTTGATTTTGTTGTGGTCATTATTAGATACACCAAATGCCTCTTTTTCGGGGCTAAAAGCTTATTAAAAAAATCGGAGTTTGTTAACAAATATCGCGACTATATTTCCCTAATGAAAAGTTTATGCATACTACGATTTTTTTTTTTTCAATGACCAATATCCTAATGAACATACTATTTAGACAATAATACTCGTACACAAAGAGAATTCCTTAAATGAGTTTTAATGAAATTTTCACTAAGCTTTCTTCACAATGTGAATGAAAAATGTCTTAAAGTTCATGAAAACGCTTCATAGTTTTAATGAAACTTTTTCATTAGTCGTAAGAAATCTTTAATAAATAATGTTCATTCTTTCATTACATTTTATGAAAAACTGCATTAATTTAATGAAAAGTTTCAATGCATCAGTTCCAGTTCATAGATCTAATGCAAAAATTCATTGATATCAAGCAGATAATTCTCTCAGTGTATATAGATTTATTGCATAATCAAATTTTGTATATTTTTTCAATTGTGTACACTGTAGTGTACAAGGTAGTGAAGGGGTTAATAACTTTATAAAAGTTTAAATAAAACTGTAGTTTTACTAATTTCTTATAACGAATTTTTTAACGTTATGCAGATTTATCTTTACTAAAATCTCCGAGATGTTCCACATTTCATTAAAATCAAAGATTTTTCTATTAGCCCAGTAAAAAAATAGTGCTTACCCAGAAGCAGTTCTGGAAGACATTATTAAATTACCGATCGCTTCCTAAACCAATTCCAGAAAGGATGACGTTTGTTTGCGATGTCGCACTTGGTATGTCTCGATTTGTCAGCTGAAAAGCGATTATTTCATCATTTGCTCTAAGAAGCAATAGAATTCATGTCTTCGGAGGACAATAAAAGCGCTTTTTGTCTGTGTATTGACAACATTCATGCTTCATTATGTATGCATTCTTTACAGCTTCATTGTAGGCATTATTTATAACTTCAAAAGAATGCATTTAGTAAAGCACAACAAAATGGTTTCTCTAATTGCTTTATTATATGCAAGACGGTTAAGCGCTATTTTGAAACATACAAATGTATCCACAAAACATTTTTTCTCTTCTAATTTGGCATTTTAATAGCTGAATTTAACATTGAATTCATTCCAAATATGAATCTTTTTCCGCCTAAACAACTTCTTGGAAGTTATTTAGGCATAAAATATTCCTAAATAACTTTCCAACATTAAAAGAATGATTCCTTCCTATGACAAGCCAATGTTAAATTCGTCGATGAAAACGCTCGATTAGAATCATTCCCTGGCAGAACAGTTTTTGCTGTGTAGTTACTGCTTACTAAAGCGAGGTTATTTTTTGCTGGTTGAGGTCAATCCCTGTTTTACAAATTTATTTTAATTTCTACGTACAAAAATAACATTTTATTACATTTTCTAAAAAAATTTTATAGGAATCAGAAAATAAAAAATTTAATGAAAATGATTAAACATAACGAACAAGTTTTCAATTTATTTTTGATCAATGGTGATAATCCTTAACTTCGACCTCATATATTAGTTCTCATTTAGTGGGAAAACTAGTTTATATGAATGTTTGATGTTTTGCATGGGATTGTCACTTCTTTCAATACGTGTTCTGATGATGGGAACCCGAAATAGTGCTATCAACACATTCCTGAAAGTGGTCAATAAATTTGAAAACAAAAAAAAAACTAGTTTATTTGTTAGGATAATATCCTAATAAAGAAATATAGAGTATGGCCTTGAACTTGAATAATTTTCTTTCTCATTGCACAATTAAAGGTCGAAAACGCTTAATTTTTATTTTTAATAAAAATTATATTAAACTTGTAAAAATTTAATTTAATTATGATTTTAATAGCAATTTTATTTTGCGTAGCAATTTATACTTTATATTTTTTAATTTCTGCCCACTCTGGTACATTTAGTTTTTGCTATTATTATTATTCTTTTTAATTGTTTATGTCATTGTTATGCAAACGATAACAATGAATTGTTTAATTTTCATATTATACGATGGCTACGACAGCTACAACACCATTTATTATGACAGTTATTAAAAATCCATATCTTTTGAACTGCAAAAAAAAATAATCAAAAAACGTGACAATAGATTATTTACCAAAATTTAATTGAAATTTAATCACATAGGCAAAACCAATATAAAGGACTGTTCTATATTTCGGTTTAATTTTTGCACATGAGCCCATACCATTTGCTGGGTTTAATCACGGTTGCCATATTTCTTGGCATGTTGACATTAAGCGAAGATGGTGATGATTTGGCACTTGCCATACTCAATAATTAAAATTCAAGTTGACATATGGTATACCATGGAAATGGCACATGAAGGCGAGTTGTTAAATATATTAATGTTAATTTTTTGGAAATCCCGGCCTTGATAAAAAAAATCTTTACTTTTAAAGACATTATTTGTGTTATAAAATTGAAATTAAAACAGCTTTTTGTATAATTTTACAAACAAATTTAAATCAAAAACATTTCGTTTCACATCAATATATTTTTATTTTTCTCTAATTATGTTATACCCTCAAAATGTCGTCTAGTTTCAGCATAAATACTTTACATGCAACACACCCATCATTCATTTGAATATTTGCAAATAAAAAGTGTCTCACTTTTTTAATAATAATTTATAAAAATAGTTTTTACTTAAGATTCTTCAGATTTTTGTGTATTTCAACATTAATTGAATGCGAATTTTGTTCGTCTTTTTATTTCTAGCACGCTAACTATGTACGCCAAGCTGCTGAAGATTATTTGGCCCGACGTCAGGCACGCAACAAATCAATGACACGTTCGATAACTTCCGGCTCGGCTGGTCCTATTTTGGCCATGGGCAATGTACACTATTTGCCAGCAGCAAAAAGCGGTACATTTTTTGCTCGCGATAATGTTTCGAATTTTATAACTTGGTGCAGGTAAGTTACTTTTGAAGGAATTCAAAGGAATCTTTTATTCACAAATTACTCAATTACTTATTTATAAATTTGATATTCTTTTAATAAATTAAAAAAGAATGCTACAAGTTTTTAAACAATGGATTATTGTTTAATTCTTCTTATTTTAAACTAGCTTAAGATCCTTTATTTATAAATTCAAATTATTTATTTCCAATATTTCGTCTTCACATTGGGTGACTTCTTCAGGGAATAATTATCATAATTTGATTGAAAAATTTTTGTTTCCTTTCTAAAATTAAAAAATCATATATCATGAGTTTTATGATGGTACATCACAAATGGAATTGGCAGAGTGTCTTCAAATTTGATAATTATTTTGTACACACATACTCAATGGAGCCCATAACACATCCTCATGTGCTGCTTTTATTTTAAAAAGTTTTAAAAAACATTCGCAAAAGTGTGTAATTTTGAAGAGCCCTATATACGAAAGTACCCAGGTAGAAAGTGCCAAAAAATAGTACTGGCAAACAATTGCAATTTTTGTAAATCCCACCGTGATAATAATTAGCAAAGGTATAAGAACTAATATTGTACTAGGAAAACACTTCTTTGTTTGCAAAACATGTGTTTTGCCAGTACCACTCGCAAAATTCTTTGCCAATATTGTTTTTAACATTATTGCAAACAATTACAAGCATTTTTTTTTTATATAGTATAGTATATGTTATTATATAGTACTAAGACCGAACTGTATTGCTGCTTTTTAAATGTGTTTTATTATACATATTTCTCAACATTAATTTAATTTAAGCTATTTTAAAAGCACCAACTTTTTTTTTGGCCACGGTTATCAATCGGGTAACAGGACAATATTGACAAGATTATTAATCCCACGTTCTGCCAACGCATATCCGAACGTGACAAATGCTTTGCCAACACTGTGCCGTTTCGAGCGTGGTTCTATTTTGATAAGAGAAATACTGAAGCATGGAAATATTTTTTAAAGAAAATAGCTAAAATCTGAAATATTTATAATACTGAAATAATAAATTAAATCATAAAATTTTGTATATTTCCATGGGTTAAAAAGAAAAATCAATTTCAATCTAAAAATAGCATTTCTTAGTGTCAATAACTTATTGTTCATGCAAAAAAGTGTCTATTTAGGATTTCACTTTCATTACACATTAATTTGGCAAATCTAATTCTTTAGCATACAAAATTCCTACCGATCATTGCACTTTCAACTAGAATCTAACAAATACAAATACTTGGCAATAATCAAAGAATTACCACAAAAATGTACACAAAAAAACACTAAAAGAATGAATTCTTTTAGTGTTTTTTTCTTTTCGTATACGAAAAGAAATATATAATACATAATATGCATGAAAATGAAATTTCAATTAAATTTAGATCAACTAAATTAAACCGTATCCGCGTAAAATTCATTCACAGCAAATTAATGAAAAGTAATAAAAAATAAAAAAAAACCAACTGAAACAAAACGAACGAACGTTTCTTTGGTGAGCAAACACTTTGATGTGCTGCTATAATGAGGCAATGAATGCATGAATGCCTCAAAATAAGTAGTAAATGGCAGTTTAACTAAAAAAATTAAAAACAAATATAAAAACTGAAAAAAATCTCTAGAAAAATAAAAAAAAAAAAAATACATGAGACGAACGGATTAATTTAAACAAAAAAAAAAGATTCACAAAAACATAAAGTTATTTGGAAATCATCTTCAGCACCTTCATCACCAGGGACCGGAAGTTCATGCAAATGCATGTTTTTTTTTTCCTTAACTCTGAGAACAGAGAAAACAAAATATCAAAGGATTTGCCTTAAAATGGCATCGATTTGTTAGTGTTATATTTTTGCATATTTAGCTATAAAAGCATATTTTTGCATATTGTACTTATTTTGCTTTAAATGCATATTTTTTTAAAATTTTTGTAAAACAAATCTAACATAAAATTTGAAGAAACTTGCTTAACGGCGACTCAATCTCTAACCTACACTTGGTATCAAACTATTGTATGTGAATAAAGCGCATCAAAAAAAACGTGGTAATTACTTGTGAAAGAGAGATAGGATTAAGAAGAAGAAGCATTCTAATAGAGAAATTAATTGTGCATTGGTATTAGTTAATTCTGTCTCTTCTGATCAAAAAAAACAAAACTCCACTTAGCCACAGTCATCGCTGTGTCGACCGTGGCTCAACTCGTTAAGAGGTGAGATTACGATGCATAGCTTGATGATAAGGCAGTGAGTTTGAATCCCAGTACGACACCAAAAAAAAAAGTAAAAAAGTTTTTCATATAGAGCAAATTAACAATATAAAAATACTTTGTTCAACTGACACATAAATCAATCACTGACAAGTCCCAGGGAGGGGGACGAAACTGCGCTAGTCTGGTGTATCATTCCTTGTGTCCGTAAAAAAATTTTCAATTAAAATGTTTTCTTTTTCTTTCTTCCTGTAAAGAGACTAACTAAAATAAGAATTCTTAAGTAATTAATTAAAAATTAATAATGACAATATCTGACGGTTGCAAAACACTTTCTAACAATTTAATTTTATTTTATATTTCACCAATGAACATAACGTCTCCTAAAATCCAAAATGCCGTAACTACGCCTTTTAGTTTTTTACAGGAGACAAAAACATTGTAAATACTTGAAGTTTCCTATACAAATTTTAGAATTATGCTTAAGAAATAAAGACAGATTTGTTTCTGAAAAAAAAAAATTAATGAAAAATTTTAGTTTTCAAGTGATGTAGTTACGGCCTTTTGTAATCGATTTTTATTAAACCAAAAAGCTGTAACTCCAATACAAAAATTGATGCAACAAAATAAAACAAACTTCTAAGATAAAAAAAAAATACTGCTTTTCGACAGTAAATTAAAAAGTTTTTACTCAACTTTTGTATTTTTATATATTTATTGTGAGTATTTTAAAAACAAAACGCATTTTAACTATTTAAAAATTTTAGAGAAAAATTTATAAAATTAATTTATTTATTCCGAGAAAATAACTAAATTGGTTAAACACAAAGCAATCATTACATAAAAGGCAACAAAACTGCACTACACGACTTTTTGGTTAATAAATATATTGAAATTGCAGTTACGGCCTTTTGATTTTCGTTAATAAAATTGGTGTTTTTGGACGTAAACTAACAAAATTTTGTTGGAAGGAGTATTTTTGATAACTACATCGTAATCAAACAAAAAAGGAAATTTTGAATTTTTTGTTATTAACGGCCTTTTGGATTTTAGGTAGCGATTTTAGTGTTCTCTTAAATTTTAAATGCAAGTAGGGATTAAGAAAAAAAATTAAGTGGTATTTGAAATTAGTATTTTTCAATATAAATGATTAACATTTTGTGTTAATTGTTCAAAACGTATACAGATAATAAAAATTTGTTTTAATAATTAAAAATAAGACAGACATAGCAAATGTTACACAAAATTAAAGACATTTAGTTTAATAATATATCGCACTTGATCAACAAGAGGGTATTAACTCAAAATTTTTAAAATATCACTTTTTTCAAGAAATCAACTAACAACATCAATATCTATCTATTGTAAAAATTTCAACGTATTCCGATTACTCTTTCATCTCGAAAACCACTTTTGAGACCATTTTTATGATAATGTAGTGATTACCTTTATTTCAACAAAAAGGTATTATTTCGAGTTAATACAAAAGTTCAAATAGAAATGAATCGTATATTTTCATAAAAAAGGTATTATTTTGATTTGAGCCTTTATTTATGTTAAAAATAATCAAACTATTTTATTTATATTTGGTTGTATTTTGAGTTGATACTGTTTTGTTGATAACATTTGTTTTATTCTATAAATTTAATTCGAAATGTGACTCTTTCTATGAAAAAATTGTTCACATTTTTTTTAGTTGTGACCCTTTTCATGAAAAAAATTCGTTAGTTATAACCATTTACATGAGATCGTGTTTTTAATAAATCTACTTTGACATAAATACTTGTTGATAACGAAATCAATTGCTCGTTGCAATAATAATAAAAATATTAATATATAAAAAATCATTGCTTATAGCCACCGCTAAAAAGACTGGTATACCATATAAAGATCATGCCTTAAAGCATGATCAATTTTATGATCTTAAAAGCTTACAAGAGCAATGGGGTAAAAATTTTGTTAAAAATGATGCCAATGAAAATGTTAACTGGCATAATATCAAAGTTTTGCGTGTAGAATACGAAAATCTTAATTCTTTTTTGTATAAAAAGATTTTTCAAAAATAACGGTCCAGAAAAACAAATTCAAATGCACCAGCTATTTGCAAAATCTTAAGTAAGTTTTTAATTCGTTATTTTCTTTTTATTAATGTTATATTAATTTCAATTATTTAGTTTATATTCTATTTATTCGGAAATGCTACTCCTGTCTGAAAATAAGAAAAAGGATCTTAAGGAACTTGTAAAAAAAAAATATAATCCCAAAACACATTTATGAGGTGTATTACAAAAATTTAATTGATACTTAATTTAAACACATAATAATTGTTACCATTTTCAATTAATAAAGAATACTCGTAGTAGTATATCTGAAATAAAGAACATGTATTCAAGATATAAAAAAATTTTGAACTAATATCATCTCGTTGGTAAAATATCATTAAGTAAAATTTTAATTTATTTTTTCGAGTTAATACCTTTTTGTTGAAATAAAAAATTTGAAAATATTATTAAAATTTCAACTTAGCGTCATAATTCAAAATAATACCAAAAAAAAATCGATAAAATTTCAAAAAAATGGTATTAATTCAAAAAATTGCGATATGTATTTCAATATTCTAGTTACGATTTTAAATATTATTATAATTATTTTTGTTTTCTGTGATATTTTTATTTAATTTTGATTTCTGGGATATTTTTATTTTTTCATATTGAGAGAAAATATTTTTGATTTCGCGCCTTTTTGAAAAAAAAACATTTTATATGTTTATAAGTTTTTAATTATTAAAACAAGTTTTTCAAATTTTAATATTTGTTCCCTGAAGAAGTCACACAATGTGGAGACAAAATATTGAAAATATTTTTTTAATTTTTAGTGCATATTTTACATGTAGTTCCTGTCCCTGTTCATCACAAACCAAATAAGATTATAATTTAATTTTTTTTTTTTTGATAAATAACCTAAAATAAACTTCTCGTTGTACTTATTTTGTTGTTGTTGTTTTCTTTAAACAACCGATAAATTGATTGATTTGTTGATAACTTTCGGTTATTTTTTGTTTATTTGCAGAAAAAGCCTTAAAATTATAGAGTGCCTATTATTCGAAACAGACGATCTCATTATGAGAAAAAACGAAAAACATGTTATTTTATGCCTTTTAGAAGTGGCCAGAAGAGGAGCGAAATTTGGTAAGTTTAACTAAAATTTGTTTGAAAATAAAAAAATTTACAAACGAGACCCTCAATTGTGAATAGTTTTGATGAAATATAATGGTTAAATAACCAATAAATAATTATAAATAAATTTAAATATCATCTTATACCGAAATCTCAAAGAGTTTGCCGTCAAAATTATTAAAATTGCGGTTTAACTATCGACAGAAAACATATAAAATTAACCACCCGATTTCTTCCACCCTTGTCAATTGTCAACCAAATTGGTATAGGAAATCTAATCCCAGCGGATCTTAAAATATCGCGTTTCAAAATATGAAATATATTTGAAAATTTTGCCAAAGTAGTCGTACATAATCATACAAATATTTTTAACGGTTAACGCGGCTCAATGAAATAACACTCCACAAAATAACTCCCCAGCAAAAACACACCTTACCAAATAATGAGTCTGGTAATCTAAACTCAAAGGTTTGGACTTATTACCCTTTATATTATATGAAATGTCCCAAAAGTAATGAGTTATGCATTACTGGTAGCCTTACGTAGATATGAATTATAATGTGTTACCTATAAGGGTATGAATAATGAGCCATTACCAGAAGGAAAAAATAATGGGTCTAAAAATAGATTTAAAAAAATACGAATTTAAAAAAAAATATTATTTATTTCTATTAAAACAATGTCGAGCCGGGAATCGATACCGGGTCGTCAGATTAACGGGCGACTGCTCTATACCCTAAGTCACCGAGGCATATAACATTTGATGGTTTAAAACATAAATGAATTTTTCTTCTATGTAAATTCGTTCAATATATAACAAAACTAAGACCTTACCCTTTAGCTTACAAAAAGACGAATTATAATGAGCCTAAAAATAGATTTTCAGAAAAATGTTATGTCATAATTTTTTGTCTGGTAGTAATAAGATGAATAAGCTATTATTAATCCCCAATTATTTTTGTATGAGGGTAATGCATTATAAGAGTGTTATTGGTAATCCATTATTTTATTATTTAAAGTAATGCAGAAGTTAATATGTACTCATTACAAAGTAATGTATAAAATAATAAGTTGTCATTACCGTGTTTTTCACCAAAACAAAAATTAAATGAATCCCCAAAAACATGGGGATTTATTTTATTATGAAATAATGTCCCAATTTTAAAAACGAAATAAACCCCCAAAGAAATGAAATACAACCCCAACAAATAGAAATAACACCCGATTTTTGGGGGTTTATTTCATAATGAAATAAGCCCCATTTTCAATATGAAATAAGTCCATATTTTTAATATGAAATATTATTTTATATTTTTCTTATTGTAAAAAATATTTTTTTTTTTTTGTTAAATCCAATGCATGAAGTCCTTGAGTATTCTGAAACAACAAGTGCAACTTTATGTTTTAAATAAATTTAAAAAAAAATGTATTATTTGTAGATAAATTGTCGCTTTTAAAAATACAACTCTCATATATGGGCAGGGGATCCACTGTCTATTCTAAAGCTTCTGGACCGTGTTTAGGGGAGGGCGGTGAAGCTTATCAATGACAGTAGTGTATTCAACTCTATTGATTCATTGGAGCATCGTCGGAATGTGGGTTGTGTGACACTTTTCTATCGATATTACCATGGGTGATGCCCATCTGAGATAAGTGAACTTATTCCACGCGCCCGAGTTTTTATTCGTAATACTCGCTTATCTAGTAGAGCACATCCGTTTGTAGTTGATTGTCCTGTGTTTCGCACAACGCATTACAGAGAAAATTCGTTTTTTAGTCGAACGATTCGTATGTGGAACAAATTTCCCGCAGAAGTCTTTCCTGTTACTTACAATTTAGAAAAACTTAAATCAAATATCCACAAACACTACTCCCTCTTTCCTCCTTCCCATACCCTATTTTAATGATCAATACAATGCACTGCATGAGTAGGGGGCATCCCCTGAGTATTGGTTAAATAAAAAAAAAAATAGTTTTAATGCAAAATATTTGTTTGAGTGTAAATCGGTTGCAAATGAAAAAAACGCGCAAACTTTGCATTTCTAACCGACTTAGACTCAAACAAAGTATTTCAGCAGCAAAAATATTATTAGTTTGCTATAAATTGTTGTAGTGTAAATCGGTTAAAAAATCAAAATTCGAGCGATTTTTGCATTTGCAAATTTTTCTGCAGCAAAACTTATAAATTTTTAAATTTAAAATTTGCGCGAATTTTTACAGCTATTAATTTGTTAGCTTTGAATTATAAACCGTATAAACCGTTGTTAATAAAACATTCTCAAATTAGTTTTACAGCAAAAACATTGATTCGCTGTGTATTATTATATACAGTCCTACGTTTTAATGTTATTGTAAAAAGTATATATAAGGTGGCGCAAAAGTAATCCTCCTATCAGAAAATGCTATACATAATAAATACATAATAAAAAAAAAAACATCGGAAGGTTATTTTTGCGCCACCTTATACAAATAGATAGACTACACTTCCTACCCCTCTCAGCAACAAAATACCGAGTTGGGGCAAGCAAAGTTTAATTTTATCTTGCTGATTTTATCGTTAATACTTGAAAGAAATAAAAAATTTATTAAATTATTATTTGAAAACATGATAAAACTTAATTTAAACTTTAAAATTTCTGCAACATGTTTTCATTTGCTCGGTGCGAGTTTGCGAACAAATAAAAATAGGGCAAATTGAGAGAGACTGAGGTGACCTACCGATTCGCTTAACATACCACATCGGATTTTTAGTCCGAATATTGCTTTTAGTTTCATTTTGAAACATTCATTGACTTAGGTTTCAGATATATCATTCATAAAATGGATTGATCAAACAGGCGTTTATATATTGGTTCAGCGTACAATTTTAAAGAATTGTCTGATGTTCTGATGTGCTAACATTTTATCATTACGCCTTTGATTACCATTTCTTTAATTGACTCATCCATTTAATGAGAAGATTGTGTTTTTATTAACAAAATCTGATCAAAAAGTGTATTTATATCAGAATTAGCTACTAAATGATTAGGAGATCTCATCGACTTAGTGCTTCAACTGCGTATCTTATGAGATTCAAAACTTCCACTAACATCTACAGGGCTGGGGAATGTTGATCATTTCATAAATTTAATAAGACAAAGTCAATTAATGTTTTTTTTTTATTTATAGCATTTCATGCCTTTAGAAATGAATAAATCATAACCCATTAAATTAAAAGTAAAAATGCTGAGAAATAAGCATTAATTTTTAAAATTTTTCCCAGGAATTACCAACGCAATTTTTCCGGAAATTCCTGTAGCCCAAACCCTACTTGCGACCAAAGTCCATCAAAATTTAAAAATTTTGGAAAATTAAGGTATAGCACCTTTTAAATTACAATCATAAAAAAATTAATTCAGTTGAGTTAATTTCTTCTGTTATTATCGTTTCAATCAGTTATTAAGCTAAAGTAATTAGTTAACTCATTTTTCCTCAAAAACACATTTTATCCTTATTTAATTCGGGATTCTCAAATTTACAAATTTTCCCTATTAATTTAATACACAATTGTTTGTAAACCATTATTTTTTTGTGTCTCCGCTATCAGTCTCACTTTTATATGGCGTTATTTTCTCATATTTTTTTATAATCATAAATAGGATATATCTCGGAAACTAAGCGATATAGAGCAAAAAAGGACTAAAAATCGTTACGGAGTAACGATTAAGTACTCTATTTCTATATTAACTAATTATATTCCCGGCAAAAAATATGAACCTACCTCTGGTCAGATCTGTAAAAACCTGTTTAGCAGAAACTTTCTATTGATTCAGCTTTGCTTCAAAATTCTGTTGATTTAGCTACATTCTTAGTTAATTTAACTACAACCGTCAACTCAAATTTAGTTCTTCTAAAATGTAGATCACCTAAGTTTAGCAGAACGTCATTCTCAATTTCATTGAAAATTTTGCTGGCGCAAATTCAGATACTATTTTCTCTTGCCGTAGCTGAATTTTCAACTATTTGTATGGGGTTTTTTTTATGAGTGTATGCATCAATGAACCACGTAACGTTAATCGTTAAAAAGACAAAGACGATTACGTAAGACATCTTTTGTGAAATTTTTTTTTTTCATATTTTAAAACGCGATATTTTCAGAACCGTTAGAGCGAGTAAGCCACAGGTGCACGATTTCATAGATAAAATTGGAGGTGGTCGAGGACGAAAATTCGAATTCGTTGATTCTTTTATATGAAATCGCTCATATATGATAATTTTAAATGAAAAAATTTATATTTAGAAATGTTGAGGTTAAGAAGAAGAATAAACGTTTTTCTCTAAAAAATTATAAGCACTATTAATTTATAAATCAGACTAGACTAGTTTCTGCCTTTTTATGGACTATCTCATCATTGATTTTCCATTTAAATTGTATTATTATTTGTGTCTTATAATTGTCAAATTGTCTCTATATGATAAATTTTTCAACAACCTGCGGCTGTAAGAATCAAACCTGCATTACAAACGTAACAATACTAAGTCATGACCGTTTAGCGATCACACCCAAGTGTGGCCTCGAATCGAATGCAGCTAAATTGCAGTTTTCTTTCCTATTAGCTTTTTCTGTTATTGTATATTATGCTCAGAAGTGACAACACTAACAACACAAATATTCTATTTTGTGATTTTTTGTTTATTTTTTCTAATCTCCTCCGTCTCTATTTCACAATGTTACTAGATTGACGTATGGTTTTTACGTTCAGGGTTGACAACTTTTGCGTTTTAAGTTGAGACAATCGCCACAAATTTATCTCTCTTTTCTTTTCCTCTCCCACCAGGTATGTTAGCACCCATGCTGGTACAAATGGAACGTCAAATTGATCGTGAAATAGCAGCCGATAATAAAGCCAATGGTATTGGTTGTGGTACACAAACCGAAACCGATGGTACACAAACCGATATTGGTGTTGGCACAGAAACTGTCGGTACCGAAACGGATATATTTGAAGATAGTGATACCGAAAATGATGAAGACGATAATGAAGGTCCCATGTTAATGTATGGTCCACAACCACAAATTATTACAAACGATTTGAAGAGTTTAGATGAAATGGTAAGTTAATTTAGTTTTCAAACACAACGTACATATTTGAACAAATCATATTACAGCTGGGTGGTAAATATCAATCAATATTAAAAGTTCGTTAAATAGCACTTAAATATAGATATTAGTTGTGGTATATTTACTAAACATTGGCCTAAAATCGCGCCACAATACAAAAAACACTTAAGACAGTAGTTTGATGAGCTATTTACCTTTTGAAGTTTGTTTTTTGCCCCCCCCATTATTATTTTGACTGATGGATGATGTTTTTTTGTTAAAATTATTTAATATTTACTTTAATATAACCTTGGTTGGGTTTTTTTTTTAATTCGTTGATGTGTATTTAATTATGAGATATTTATGTTTAATGATTAAAATTACCCATCATTTAGGAAGAAAAAAAAAAGTTGACTTAATTTGACGAGAGCGTTTTAAAAAAATGGATGTCCGAACAATAAATTTATTAATTTGTAATCAATTACTAAAAGTTAATTCGTATAAGCGATTTCATAAAAGAGATTGTTCAAAAGGGGTAATAAGTTATATATATTAACTTGGTTAAAAATTTAAAGTTTACTGTTTTGCAATATAGAGGTTTCTAAATAAACTGATTCAAAGTTCCATTTCAGAATTCTGGTCCCCAACGAAATCTCTTTTTTAAGGGTAATATTTTCACTTTGATTTATATTTAATTAACTTTAAAGCACATTACAAAACAAATTATTGAGGATAGTACGCCAATTGTACGAAAGTTCAAATAATCATAGCATTTTTTTGCGGGAAATATAATTATGGTAATTGTATTTAATAGATAGACCTGTTTTTGTATCATAATCGCTCCAGGTTTAGAGCCAGGATTATGTTTTTTTTTTTTATTTGAAATTTGTTACATTGAAGTGTCATTATTTTTCACATGACTTTATACACTGTGCAACAAGAAAAAACCATTCCAACGGAAAATGAAAGTAGAACATTAGTAGACTAAAACCCCCAAAGGGTTTTGAAATCTTTGCTCTTGTTTTGTTTTTATAGACCCTTGAAGTTGACTCTGTTTTAGCATATTTTTGCTCTTTTTTTACTATGGATGAAAATAAAATGTTGAAATGGGTAAAAATAAAATGCAATAACGACAAAAGCGAGGATGCTCATTTTCACACAGACTGTGTGAAAATGTGCATCAAAATGAGCTAAATCGGTCCAACGCTTCAAAAGTTATGAGTGAAAATGTAAGGCTGCCTCAAAATTTGTCATACAAATGTGCGAATTTTACTAAATTACGTGACTTGTGCATTTTGTAACCAGACATATAGAGATGAATAGCGTTGAATTTTCACCTCAAGTACTTTTTTCAACAAATTTTTTTTCACCTCAAACTTTTTTCACCTCGAAATTTTTTTTCACCTCCATTTTTGTTTACTACAAGAAAAGTTGGACATTTTGTAACCAGAGACATAGAGGTGAATAGTATTGAATATTTCACCTCGAATACTTTTTTCACCAAAATTATTCTTCACCTCGATATTTTTTACTACAATAAATGTTTTTACATTTCACAATGTTTTTAATCTCAGAGATGTTTTGTCACCTCTATAATTTTTTCTCTCATTTATTTTTTTTTTTTTGACCAAGTTCCATGACAAATTTTTAGGTAAAAAATGTCAAGGTGTAAAACGTTTTAGGTGAAAAATAATTTTGGTGAAAAAAGTTTTCTTGTAGTAAACAAAAATGGAGGTGAAAAAAAAAATCGAGTTGAAAAAAGTTTGAGGTGAAAAAAAATTTCGAGGTGAAAAAAGTTTGAGGTGAAAAAAAATTGTTGAAAAAAGTACTTGAGGTGAATATTCAACACTATTCATCTCTATATGTCTGGTTACAAAATGGACAAGTCACGTAATTTAGTAAAATTCGCCAATTTGCTTGAAACATTTTGAGGCTGCCTTACATTTTCACTTATAACTTTTGTGGCGCTAGACCGATTTAACTTATTTTGAACAAAACACTTCTTAATAGGCTACCAAACAGTCTGTGTGAAAATGAGCAACCTTGTTTTCGTCGTTATTGCATTTTATTTTTACCCATAGTAAAAAAATACCAAAAATATGCTAAAAAAGAGTCAACTTCAATAGCCTAAAAAAACAAAACAAGAGCAAAGAATGGTCTACTTTCCTTTTCCGTTAGAATGGTCCGGGATGTCTGCCATGACCCGAAATTTGTTGCACAGTGATATTCTAATAAATTCATAGTACAGTAATTTGATGTGGTTTGTTTTTTTAACTGAACTACAAATGTAGTCAAAACCGAAATTTTTTCTACAAATGACTGCTTTTACATTTAAAAATAAAGATGCTGTATTACTTACTCAAACAACTGCAAATATTTACAGCAGAAGTTCCCTGAGTGTATTTTTATGTTTTTTAGCTTTTACTTTTGCAAAAAGTGTTCTTTTTAGTGCATATTTTCCATTTTTTGTTGTTGTTTTTTTTTAATTTTTAGTTGCATCTTCCCTTTTTAGTTGCATAAATCTCCTTGCCCTAGTAATATGTTATATTTTAAAATCCCAAAAACATTAAATTGTTTAAAAAAGTTTTGTAAAATTTTTATTAAAAGCGCAAAAAATGTTGGTAGTACTCAGCTCAAGCACATTCACACACGTTAAAATGTCACTTATTCACGCTCACTTATAAACTATTATTTTCTACTCACACTCACGCCTGATTCAAGTGAATTACAGAAAGTTCTACTCACATGCCCATCTTTCGTTAAACCCATTATTATCGGCCAAAAATTTGCTTTTTAGCCAAGCCGGTTACGTATGAGCAATATTAATTCAGTTCTAATATAAATCATGCGTTATATTTAAATTGAATTAATATTGCTCATACGTAACCGGCATATCATCCGAATTTTTATAAGATTATCCCATTTGTTTTTTAGACGATAAACATTTAATAACCTGACGAAGTTATAAATCACAATTTAAGAATGATTTTTTTTTTACTTTTTTTAATATCCCTGTAAAATACACATACACAGAGAAATTTTTGTAATTTTTTGGTGTAACTGGAAATAGGTTTTCGCAATGAAATTCGGTTAATACAACTAAATTTAAGTTGTAACACTCAGTATAACCAGGAATGACGTTTAAATATGGTTTACTAGCCATATTTATTAGTTGTAGTCACCAAAATATACTTTTATATTCAGTTGGCACTTTGTTTTTCTATGTGCACTTAATTATACAATACATAGAGAGAAAAAATAGTTAAAACGAATCGCCTTGTTTTTGAATCAGGGTCATTTAAGGAATTTTTACACCAGTACCTTTTTAACTCCTTTTTGACACAGTGTTCCTTTTTCGACCTAGTATTTTTAAACGGCTATATTTTTTTACTGGAAAAGGGTAATTAAGTGGTTTAATCACCTTAAAATTATTCAACATCTTGCCCACATTCAAATATCACATTTTGCAAAAAAAAAGTTAAAAATCTGTTGACTTAAAAAAAAATATTGTTTTTATATATTTTTCAATAAAGATTTGTTCACAAATTTTTCCAAAATTTAAATTTTTAAAATATCTTTAACCGCCCAGTGTGGAAAAGCCTTACCATATAATTGGATTATATTTGGTAATCACAAGTACTTACAATTGTTATTACAAATCTCATAACTTTTATCTAGGAATGTCGCGCAAAATAATGACATATCATTACTAAACAATTTACAAAAAATAGAAAAATATGTGGCTTACCAGTATGGAGAAAAATAAAGAGTCTGAAAAGAGATTAAAAAAAAATATTTTAATTAAAAAATATTATTTTATAGAAAAATTTTTTTTAATAAAATATGCCGACACGGGATTTGAACCCTGGTCTCCAGGTTGTCAGTCAACTGCTCTACCATATGATCTACCTCGACATGTTATTATTGATAATTAAAAATATAAATGACTTGCTTGCACAAAATGTCATTACTTTCCAGCTTACAAAAAATCAAAAACAAAGAGTTTTTTCCAAAAAATTTCTTAGAATTTCAACAAATTTTAAATTCTTTCTCAAATATATCTAAAACTAGCTATTTAAACATTGTAAAGAAATTTTACTCCAGTAATTATAAAAATGATTTTTTATGGTCCCTCGGAGTTCCTCTTAACCCTTTGAGACCCAAGCTGCATGCAAAAAGTTATTGTTTTTTCAAGTTTAAATTACTTAAAAAGTATTACCCATTTTTTATAAAATATAATTTAGTTAAAAATATAAAAGGAAACAATCGTGAGCTTTGGTCTCAAAGGGTTAAACGGCTTCACTGCATTTGGGTTTTCTAATGTTTTTTTTATTTTTAATAATAAAAATCCAATTTTAGTTTGTTTCGTTACTTTTACATTTTTTTTAATATACCCGAGTAAAAGCGTTTACATATAATCATACATTATTGTATATAAATATATGTTATTGGATGCTGTTATATGTCTTTATGTATGTTTGTATATAAAATTGTTTACCTCGAAATTTTTTAAAACGATGCCACCACATACTTACCAATCTACCAATATATAATTGTATATGACATACAATTATATATGGTTATTCTTATTATGTACGAATACATGTATAATTAGATGTAACACATATCAAAATCATATAATACCGTAATATTCAAAAACAATGTGTTTCATTTTGGATAAAACGATATATTGACCTATTCATAGTTATATATCGTTCCATACCAGAATAATTTAGATCTTATTTTGGATAAAAAAAAAGCTATATATTGCCGCATTTAAAGTCTGATGGCTGTATATTAGCATGTCCCGAATTTAAAAAATTGCTAATTTCATCACGAAACTCAAACGATAGATATTATAGAGCTGTTCATGGATAAAAACAAAAAACTTTTTTGATGATACATACTAAAGGGTAGCACGAATGTTTTGCATGTCATTTTTTTTTACAAAACAATAATTTTTTTTTTTTTGTGTAATAATATTAAATCTTGAAAATTATAAAAATATGGACAAAATGTATTCCATGAAAAATATAAAAACTTTTTTAAGTGTTCTGTTTTTGATATTTTAGTATAAAAATCGTCAAAACAGTCATCACAGCACGCAAGAGATGCATGCAAAATATTCATGCTTCCCTTTAGTACATACTTATAGTTGCTAGCTGCGGCCTTCGTAGCGTATTTTTAAAATTTTTGCACAAAGTAGAGTTTAAAAGTTTGGCAATGTTGAGAATATTATGGGAAACATATTTATAAAAATTTCATATATTAATTTTGGTCCATCACAGCATTATTTAGCTCGAAACAAGTAATTTTATTTAATATTTGTTTTAAATTGAAAGATGTAGTGGACCAAATTTCTCCAAGGAAATTTTACAAATATATTACCAAACATGAACCCAATTTTGTACAAAAATCCAAAAAATACAAGAAGTGACCTATAAGGATTCTCGAATTTTTTTATTTTTCCCATAATGAAGATTGTTTTAAGCACTTTAAGTAAAATGGTACAATTTTGAGACACCTTAATGAGCATTAAAACTTAAAAAAGATTTATGTCGTAATTTTTTTGAAAACCGCAAAACTGTTATATGTTTCTTAATATAGTTTATGGACTTACGATAGGATGAACATATATTTGTATGAAATTGTGTATATTTTCATACAATCGTATACAAAAATGTTACATTTAGTGCAATTTTACTAGACTAAAACTCGAATCTAATTATATTTAGACGTATCAGTTCACATACAAACGTATACTATTATATCAGATCAAAATCCGGATACAATTATATCTGGTTTTTTATATAAAATATATATTTGTATCAGTTTAGATATAAACTGATACAATTAGATATATAACTGATACAATCTAATACAATTTTATGGGTCCATAATTCGGATTACATTGTATTGGACATTTATCTAATTGCATCTGATTAGATCTAAACCCATACAAACAGATACAATTATATGGGCCCATATTTCGGATGAAATTTAATAAGATTACATATAGCGTTACACAGAAATTGATATTACTACGTACAGCTCCAAATACATTTTTTTAACGGGGTATGAAAAATATTAGTTTGGGGGTCCGTGAACCAGTAGAAGTGTCTCAAGGGGTAGTGAAGCAAAAGTTGGCGGATTTATAGTGGTTGCCTATATTTCCACTAGATGGCGCTTTACAAAATTTTCTTAATGGAGCATAGTTCTATATATCTGAATAGTTTGGTTGATCCAGCTTATCTATGACGTCAAATTAATGACAATTTATTATTGACTTTCGAACTCTCAAAATATCATATCGATATTTATGCTACTAATTTTTACGGAAGACCTTTTTGGAAGAACTTAGCAATCCTGTGTAAAAACATTAGCATATCAAAATTTCTCTTTTGACAAGCAAATTGAATTTATTCAATTTTGCTACCCAATTCCGAAAGTTTTCGACATGTTTCCGAACACAAAGTAGCAAAAATGTGTTGATTTTCTTTTGCACATTTCAACTCGTAAAGGCTTGAGATACAGATGTTTTAACTGATTCTCTCTCAAAATCTTTAATATATAATTTTTAAGAAAAATTTGCTTATGTCACGTTCAAAATAAAAAGTTCAAATATAAATATATTTTGGAAATAAAATCAAGGTGTAGAGTATCATTAAATCGGTTATGATTGACTGTTGTTTTTTTATTTGATTTTTTTTTTTTTTCCTAAAATTATACTAAACGTTTGTCATTAAAAATGTTAATAAACATGTTTAAACGGTTGATTATATCATATTATTGACAATACAAAAAAAAAATAAAAAATCCAACTAAATCAATTTAAACAATTATGTTATTGATCTGTGGTAAAATGAAACAAAAACTAAAAACGATTCACTTTTCAGTCGCTGTCTATCTTGTCATGTTAATATTACAAGCATTTCAAACATATAATTATTTATAAATACGATTTTTCTTTGAGTGTATGCATGTTTAATGCGCAAGTAAATATGTAAATTTTATAGTGTATTGTTTGTTTCTCTTAGTGCCAGTGTTGAATTTTAGTTAAAAACAATTATTAAAAATGTTTGAATATCGCTTGGGGCATGTTATTGTATTTTTTTATTAGTTGGATATATTATGGGTAAGATCGTAACCAATGTGGGCCACCGTGTTTGTAAATATTTTGTTTTTTTTTATTAACGTAGAACATGGATTTTTGTTTCGTTTTTATTTTTTATGACAATGTAACAATTGCACTTTTAGTTGTAGATATTGTAATTTTTAGTTGGTTTTTTTGTAAACTTTAAAAAAATATATATATTAATATACTTATAGGCACGCGCGCCCTAAACATAAAACGTGACTTTAATTCAATTTAATAAACTTTATGAATCTATTTCATCTATTGGTTTTGTGTTTAGTTTATTAAAGAGAAATTATTTTTTTTTTGTTTCCTAAGAAAATTAGTCGTTAACCAAATATTTTCACCTAGAGAAGATTTTATGTTTCCATGAAAACGAATACAAAATATGACTATTAATTTGTTGTATACAACATTATGACCGTTAATAAGGAAGAATACGTGATATTAAAAAGAGAAATTTATGAAAAAATGTAACACAAAACTATAATTTTGATATAATTTTTATTAAAAATAAAAATTATGTTTTTTCGACCTTTAATTGTGCAATGAAAATGAAAATTATTCAAGTTCGAGGCCACAAGTCAGGGATCATACTTTTTATATGAAACGGCCACATATCACTTTAACCTGGCGTTGTCATTGGTGGTGACGTATTTGCAAATTTCGGGCACCTAGTGTGTGTTAGGTGATATGTTTAAAAATAGTTTTCCCGGCTAAAAATGTTCATATATGCGCATATATGAACCCATATATTGGCGCATATATGAATCCGTATATGTTCGGATCCCTAAATTGATGGTATATGGACATATGCTCATATATGGACATATATGAACATATACAAATAATATCGTTTATAAAAAGGTTTTTTTATATTTTTTTCAACAAAGCCTATGAGCTGTATTCACAATCAGCCTGGTAAAAGGCAAACTACATGTTAATTTTTTTTTTTTTTTTTATAATTTAACCAATACTCAGGGGATGCCCCCTACTCATGCAGTGCATTGTATTGATCAGGAAAATAAGGTATGGGAAGGAGGAAAGAGGGAGTAGTGTTTGTGGATATTTGATTTAAATTTTTCTAAATTGTAAGTAACAGGGAAGACTTCTGCGGGAAGTTTGTTCCACATACGAATCGTTCGACTAAAAAACGAATTTTCTCTGTAATGCGTTGTGCGAAACACAGGACAATCAACTACAAACGGATGTGCTCTACTAGATAAGCGAGTATTACGAATAAAAACTCGGGCTCGTGGAATAAGTTCACTTATCTCAGATGAGCATTTCCCATGGTAATATCGATAGAAAAGTGACATACAACCCACATTCCGACGATGCTCCAATGAATCAATAGAGTTGGATACACTACTGTCATTGATAAGCTTCACCGCCCTCCCCTGAACACGGTCCAGAAGCTTCAGAATAGACAGTGGAGTCCCTGCCCATATATGAGAGTTGTATTCCATTGTTTCGTTTTGAATAGAAGTACTCTTATACTACAATACCAGACAGAGTAATCTTTTTCTGAGACTCGTAAATACCGCATTTGTTTGTTTTATTAAACTAAATGTATTATAATTCAATTTACTGATAAATTAAAGATGAATTAACTAAAATAAAGAATAAAAATTTTAATTCAAAGACATTTAGATCTTACGTTTTCAAGATTTTATTCTTCTTTTTTTAAAAATCTTTTTTTAAGAATCTTCTTTAATTTATCAGAAACATGTAAATTGAATTAAAATACATTTAGTTTAGGAAAAACCCACATGCGGTATTCAAGAGTCCCATCAAAAATTTACTTTGTCCGGTGTTGTAGTATAAGGGTGCTTCTATTCATGTATTTTCAATTTGTTTTTAAGGCAGATTTTTACCAGGCAGATTGTGAATACCGCTCATATGTTTTTTTAAAATATCAAAAAATACTGTTTAATATACGATCAACTACAAGAAATATTTGTATATGAACATTAGGGCGGGTCGATTTAAAAATCGCTCAACGTACAAGGAAAGTCGTATTCTAGGGATCAAAATAAGAAACTTTGCCGAAGGAACCATACCTCTAAAACGAATTCTGATGTCCCGATTTTTGACCCATTTATAGTGCCGCAATCGAATCCAACCCCATCGACTATAATTTATACATTCATCTTGCTATAAAAACAGCTAAAAAGGCCCTCTTTCAACTTAAATTTTAACCCCTTAACGGTCACCTAGAATGAAGATTTATGCATTAGTCTGCTAGCGCATCTACAGGAGAAGAAGAAGCTCCCATAATCTTGGAGTGATTCATCCTACTTTCTGAAATATCAAAGTGGGCTTTTTCAAAATTTGCCCATGCGGGTCAAAAGTCGGGACATCAGAATTCGTTTTAGAGGTATGGTTCCTTCGGCAAAGTTTCTTATTTTGATCCCTAGAATACGATTTTCCTTGTACGTTGAGCGATTTTTTTGCCTCCCTACAAATCGACCCGCCCTAATGAACATCCATATGTATCCATATAGTTATTAGCATATACCGTCAATATACGGATCCGAACCATATATGGATTCATACAGTAACGTACAAAATAATAGGGTCACTTTTTTTAACACAATTTTACTTAAAAAAAAAAGACAACAAATTTCGTGAGGAAATTTGCAATATTATTTTTATTTATTCAATTAAATATTCGGGCTCGAGGTTTTATATTTTATTTTTAGATTATAGTACATCAACAAATCGTTATTTTATGAAACAATCCAAACAATGTTGTTGCAATTTAAGAAAAATAATAGCAAAGTATAGAATTTACTTCATTTTTAAAAGATGATAATCCTTGCATTTTTCATTTGAAATATCGAAAGGGTGATTGTACCTAATAGGCAGACTAATTTCTGTACCTTTAATTTACCAACTATGAAACCAAGGATTCATAAAATAAAGAGTCGTTGTAATGCAATCTAAAAATAATATTGAAAATTTTCCCACTAAATTTGTTGTTTTTTTTTAACGTTAAATTGTGTTACCAAAAAGTTGTCCGTAACTGTATATGCGCCAATATATGATTTAATATATGAAGATTTTAAGCCGGGAAGCTTTATTAAATCTTAAAAACTGTAGATTTAAATGTCTTTTTGAATGCAATTTTTAATTAATTTTAACATCAAAATATTATATTACATTTAAAGACAAGCATTTTTGAATCCAAAGTTATCAAGACTGTTTGGGTAAAAGTCTATGTTCATATTAAAGTGTGTTCTAAAATTCGTTCATATAGGATTTTAATTTGGAATAATAATTGTAAAACTTAAAAAAAAATCTAGGCCTCCATACATGGATGTTGTTATATGTGTCTGCATATATGGGCAACTGACATTCAAATAATAAAATTCAATTCATACAGTGTTGGAAAATATAATAGAAACGACATAGCAAAATGTTTCTTAAGAGTAACGGTAAACGTTTATATACTACAATATGGGAAAGTGTAAAAGAAATACAAAGAATGATAACGGGATTTTGTTTTTGTATAACTTTTGCACTTGTTTATCCAAAAATATTAGTTTTATCTGTCGTTGATCGCTTAGAGACGGTATTGTGGTTGGAAAAAAAAATAGAAACGCAATACATATTGTCCGAAAATTTTAAATTTGATATCATTTTAATAGTTAATTCAGGTAAGTTTCCACAAATAAAATAAATTTAATAAGAAATTATTGCAATATGTGCACTTACACAATATTTTTGTATAATCTTTAAAAGAATGGGTCGTGGTGTACATTGTACTGTTCCAGAGAGGACAACGATTGAAAAGTTGAGGGCAGAAGGAAAGACCATGTCCGAAATTGCTCAAATAATGGAGTGCTCTAAAAAAAAAGTTTTCTCTGCTTTAAAGTTTGTTCCAAAAACGGAAACCAGGGGAAGAAAGCGTGCAACAAGCAATAGGTGGGACAAAAGTTTAATACGACTCGCAAAAAAAAAACCCGTTTTTTTCATCGACGAAGCTAGCAAATGAGATGGAAGCACCAGTAAGTAGCAGAACAGTGCGAAATAGGCTTTCGGAGCAAGGATTGAAAGCACGCAGCGCAAGAAAAGCACCCCTACTGAGCAAGAAAAATATCAAAAAACGACTGGACTTTGCGCATAAGCATTTATTACGGGAAAACTGGGCAAACGTGCTGTGGTCAGATGAAACAAAGATCAATTTGTTTGGATCTGATGGGAAACACTATGTAAGGCGCCCAGACAATACGGCATATGATCCAAAATACACCAAAAAGACAGTGAAACACGGCGGTGGATCCATCATGATATGGGGGTGTTTCTCCTCCTCTGGTGTTGGTCCAATATATTGGATTAAGAACAAAATGTGCGCCCCGGACTATGTAAATATATTGCAAAGCACAATGCTTCCATTTGCTGAGGAAGAGATGCCCTTGAGATGGGAGTTTCAGCAGGACAATGATCCGAAGCACTCCTCAAAATTGGCAAAGGATTGGTTTGCAGTCAACCAGGTACCTCTTATGGAATGGCCTTCGCAGTCACCAGACCTTAATCCCATAGAACATCTTTGGGGAGTGCTCAAGAGGAAAATAGCGGGCTTCAGTCCCAAAAATAAGGACGAATTGTGGAAAAAAATCCAGGAAGAGTGGTTTTCTATTGACAAGGATATTTGTAAAAAATTGGTAAATTCCATGAGCCGCAGATGCAATGAAGTTGTAAAAAACAAAGGTGGAGCAACAAAATATTAAAATAACATAATTTGTAAACAAAATCAAACAATTGTACCTCCAAAAACTTAATAATTTAACACGTTTCTATTATTTTTTCCAGTAAAACTAATCACTTTTTACATTGTAAGAACCATAATTTATTATATAATAAATCAAGCGGATTATGATTAATTTTTTTTTTGTTTTGTATGTCTTAATAACAAAACTGCATATACATTTTTTTTAACAAAACTAAGACTTGGCTAATAAACTTAAAAAATTGAAAAAAAATCTCTCGTTTCTATTATTTTTTCCAACACTGTATATAGAATAATATATGAAGTCATATATGAATATATATGCCATATATGGAACGAGATTTCCATATATCCCAGTAAAAAAAACGCTGCTTACATGCAAACAGGTTTGTAAGGGAGTAAGCCATAAAGAATCCCTTACAAACCTGCTTACATATGCTATGATTTTTATATGGCGAATTCCCACAATCGGAAATCACTTATGAAAATTGGTACAGGTCGTTTATAATACATGATATGAAACTTTCTGAATTACAACCTGCATCCTTATAAGGGATTAGGGTAAGCTGCTTACAACCTGCATCCTTGTTAGGAAAAACCGTAAGCTCAACATTTTTGTTTGTTTATTTTTATACGAAAATTATTCGTTTCTTTTGCTGCTTCTCAGTATTATGTAAAAGTAAGCATTTACATCAGCGCATTTGTTTTATCCTGCTTCTAAAAACACGAAAATTTTTTACTGGGATGACCCCTAACTTTTAATGTATTAGGCCATATATGATTACATATATGTCAGATATTTTCCGGTGGGGCTCGATCCCACAACCTCCTGTTTACAAAGTATGTTCGCTACCGCCTCCGCCAATTCTGATTAATAAATAATAGGTCGCATACTAATTATGTTTAAAAAACAGATTAACTAAATCTTAAAAAAAAATAAAAGTAAATGATACCTCACGTACTATAACTAAAAAGTAGTAGTATTTGAAATCGTTTAGTGTTTTATTAAATATTTGTTTGGAATTTGAAAAGTACATACAAATAGTTTTCCAAAAATACTAGTTTCAGTTGTAGGATAAATGTGGTATTAAAATTAGATTAAATAAGGCTGACAATGCTCGGACCAGTTCATTAAATATAATTGACAACATTTCACACACAGCAATGGCAATCATACTAGTTCCATAATAGGTCCGGCTTCAACCAGTCCCAGGATATAACCTTTAAGGACTATTGACTCCTCATTGCCCATAGGGTTGTTTTAACAAGCAATAAAATGACATGTAATTTTTTTTTTGCATATTTGATATTATTTATCTAAATTTCAAACAAAAATACCGAAAATTTTTACCAACTAGTAAGTCTATTCAAAATTTAAACATTTATAACTTTCATCCATTTATTTTGATTTTATAATTTTAAATAAAAACATCTTGTTAAAGTGTATTTAAGTAATTATCATTATTTTTAACAAAAAAAAAATAATACAAAGATTGTTCATTTAAGTGATTTTTTTTTTGTCTTCATTCGCAAAAAAATGTGTTAATTTCATATTGCGTGCTTATAAACACTTAAGTATCTTTAAAGCATGTACAATATTTTGAATATATTGGCGATCTATGTTGATTATCCACTAAATGTATTTGAAATGTTTGTGCTTGGCAAAAACAAAACAATATTTATTGAAAAAAATTACAAAATTTATGTAAATCTATGGTTAACATACTCATTTCCACAGAGATTTTATGTTAAAACTAATAAACATTTTCATTAATTTTATGAAAATGCAAAGACTCATGCAAATTCACATGGATGACTCAACTTGGCAGGAACTCTTGTTCATTTCATATTTAGTAATAACCGTAAAAAAAAAAAATAAGCTCTAGTTATGGCTAACCAAAAAACAACATGAAACTGCATTCAATATGTAAAACGAATGAATTCTTTAATTTGCTTCGCGATATCAATTTGAAATATTTATCAGGAACCCACAATTAAACGACTATTGGTAGCAATAAAAATTTCTTTAAATAATAGAAAATTTAAAACGCATTGTTCTGCAATCGGTTTAGTGTTTTCGAGAAATTAAAATTTTTAAATATTATTTTTGAGATGTTATTTTCGTTCGGTTAAATATCATGAAAATTTGTCAGAATTAATAGAAAATTTATAATTTATTTGTGATATTTTAATTTATTTGTAATATTTGGCACTAGCACGAATGGAATACATTTTCTGGCCCGATACGTTCTTCGTCAACATTATTCGTGCCCTTGTACACAGAAAAAATTATCAACCTAAAATATCTAATTAAAGCTTTGATTTGAATTAAATTTGTTTCTAAACAAATTTTTAATTCAATCAATTAATATTTTAATTGACTTTTAAATATATAAATAGATATTTTATTTTTGACGTAATTCTCAAATTTTGAATTCTCTATTTAAATAGAAAATTTGAATTCTCTATTTAAATAGAAAATTTTCAGTATAAAATACCAAATGAATTTGAAGTTTACAAATAACATACAAACATACGTAGCATTACACACAAACATACAAACATACGTAGCATTACAAAAAACACACATACCAACGTATCGTTAACACACATTTTTTGTGAGTATCATATTTTTTTTTGTAGAAGTTATTTATAACTTTTTTTTTTCCTTTTTAATTTTCAATAAAAGTTTTAATTGATATTATCATTGCCGTGATAGGGGCAAAATCAATTAAAATATTAATTGATTTAACAAATTTTTTAATTGAAACCCGTTTTCAGTTTTTTCTGTGTAGTGTTAATCCTAAACATTAATTATTTAAATCACCAAATCAAAGCAAATATGTCATGTTATGAGTATATTTACGTTTTTCCATTGAGTTAAGCGAAATTTGACTACGAACCTTTTCTATTTTTAGTACTTTTTTTGGTTAATCATTACCGCAGTTGCCAATTCAACTTTTAGTTAAAATTTTAATGGCAAGTATTTCTCCACATGTTGTCATATTCTATCATTTTATTTGTAAGTAGAGAATATCAAACATTTTCGTTTATATATCGCTCATTTACTTCAATAACGTCATAACTCAAAAATTTTGTTGTTATAGAAAACGAGTTTAAAGTTTTCAATTAACTCCCACCTTGAAGAAAAAAATAACGACATAATTTCTCTCAAGAATTTTTTACACAATATGATACGTGGTATAACGAATAATTCTGCGTCATTAATTCAAAAATCATGTTTTTTGAGTTGTGACGTTCTTGAAGTAAATGAGCGATATGTTGAGCATATAGTAAGAAAATTTAACATGTTCCGTAATACCAACCTATTACCGAGGTTTTGCTGGGACAATTTAAAACGGATATATTAGTTTTTAAAAAATACTGAGAGGGTAATGTGGAATACTATTCCAGTAGTTTTATTTAAATTTACATAATTTTATTTAAAACCTTAAAACAAAATTACAAAATGATAATTAATTTATATTGATGTATTAATCTAATTTTGATAAAATCTTTAATCAAACTTCAAAAAGCAATTATTTAATTTTTAATTAAAATTTCAATTAAAGATTCAATTATGTTAAAGCTCTGCTAAAAAATAAACAGTAGCTTTTTTGTTGTTTCTTTGTCTAAGTTCACCATTTGTAAACTTAGCTGTTTGTTGTTGTATTTAGATTTTATGAAAAATCAGTTTAGAAAAATCGTGACTTAAGGTCACCGAAATACACAAAAACAACAACAAAAAGATCGGGCAAAAGTTGTATTAATTATAATTTATGCACTCACGTGTAATAACGTTTTTTTTTCTACTACGTCTTTTTGTTATTGTTGTTAGTTTTTCATATTTTCCTATTCTTCTTCTTGGTAGATACGTGATATGCATTAAAACTTAAGTTGGGGATTTAACAATTGTTGTTGTTGTTATTTGTTGGGTCCCTACGAGTTCACCAGATGTCTGTCATTCATATTTCAAACAAAATTTTTTACAAATATTTTGCGTTTTTCTTCCCGATTAAAAGAAATTGATTTGGAGCTTTATGTTGTCAGTCATATCAATTTCCATGTGACGCTATATGTAATCTTATAAAATTTCATCCGAAATATGGGCCCATGTAATTGCATCTGTCAGACTTGGGCGACGTCAATTACATTTCACAATCGTTCACTGGTTACATTTTTCCATATCATTAATGCTATCATTTCTACGCTCACACTTGTGAGCATAATCGCGTCCTTGGAACATTTGTAAAAAATTTAATACCAAACATGGGGATTAGTGAAAACATCTGGGTATTTAATTACAGGGCAATTACTCAATTACACCCAATTACATGTAATTGAACATTAAAAAGTAATTGGCATGTAGTTAAATACACAGATATTGGTAGTATGTCCCTGTCTGGTATTGACAAAATTGAAAACTTTCCAAAGAAGCGTTTAAGCCCACAAGAATAAGAGTAGGTCTGAAATTTTAAATGATATAGAAAAATTTCCCAAGTGAATGATTTTAAAATGTAATTGACGTCGCCCAAGTCTGGTATCTGTTTGTATGGGTTTAGATCTAATCTGATCCAATTAGATAAATGTCCAATACAATTTCATCTGGATTATGGCCCGATAGAGTTTTATTAGATTGTATCACTTGTGTATTTAATTGTATCAGTTTATATCTAAACTGATACAAATAGATATAATTATATAAAAACCAGATATTATTGTTTCCGGGTTTTGACCTGATATAGGTGTATATGATTTTATTTAAACTAATACACCTAAATATAATTATATTCCAGTTTTAGTCTGTTAAGAATGCACTAAATGTTACATTTTTGTATATGATTGTATGAAAATATACACAATTTCATACAAATACATAATCATAATATCATATCTTTTAAGTACATAACAAATATTAAGAAACATATTACTTTTTTGCGGTTTTAAAAAAAGTTACGGCATAATTCTTCTTAAGTTTTAGTGCACATTAGGGTGTCCCGAAAGTGTACAATTTTACGTAATAGTGCTCAAATGATGAGTATTATCCAGTTGATTATGGGAAAAATAAAACACAATTAGAGAATACTTATAATTCGCTACTTGTATTTCTTAGATTTTTGTGCAAAATTAGGCTAAAGCTAGGTAATGCTGAGCATATTTTTGAAAATATATTTATAATCTTTTAATCTTTCAATTTAAGACAAGTAATAAATAAAATTTCTTGTTTGAAACTAAATTATGCTGTGGTGGAAAATTAAAATCAAAACTAATCTATGGAAATTTTATAAAGGATTTTCCCATTAAATACTCAGCATTGCCAAACTTTTTTTAAACGGGTTATCAAGTTACCTTGAATTTTTTAATTGGATATGAATTGGCAAAATTATGGCAAAATTACGATATCCTTTTTTAACAAATTAATCCTTTCTTTCACTCAAGGTGATCTTTTTTTTAATACGAGAAAAAATACAATTTGGTTGAACCAGACGGAAATACTCACTA
This sequence comes from Delia radicum, assembly GCA_021234595.1. Taxonomy (NCBI): domain Eukaryota; kingdom Metazoa; phylum Arthropoda; class Insecta; order Diptera; family Anthomyiidae; genus Delia; species Delia radicum. Next base: position 148,653,511 of record CM037852.1, read on the forward strand.
TTGGCGCTACGTACATCACGCGTCGCAATTTTGGTGCCGGCAATGTCATGTTCTTACATACAATATAGTATTTACATACAATATGTTGTCTCTGTTTTACATACTAAACAAATGGTAACGGATTTGCGGAAAGTAAATTATATTTTCAACAGTATCCAACAATTTTAAAAATACACTACGAAAATCGCGGGTAGCAAACTAACAATTTTTAGTTTTTATTCATAAACAGCTCAGTAATACCTGTCGTGTGAGTACACGACGAAATGGTAACATTTTTTGAATTCGGGACAGGCTAATATATAGTCTGTGGCAATATATAGTTTTATCCGGAAAAGGAACTAAATTTTTCTGGTATGGAACGATATATAACTATGAATAGGTCAATATATCGTGTTATCCAAAATGAAATATTTTGTTTACTTTGGATATTGCACTATACGTTATTATGTACAATTTTGATTTGTATTATCTCTAATTATACATGTATTTGTACATAATTAGATTAACCATATATAATTTTATATTAGGGTGTCCCGAATAGCACACTTTTTCGAATTGGTTGAAGGAATACCACTCAATCGATGTATATTAAAGAACTGAATATGGGAAAAATACATAAAAAATATTTCAAGTTCAGTTCCCTACCAGCGATTGTAATGCATTTTGACCAAAAAAATTTCAAATTTTTTTCGAAATAGGACTCAAAAGTTTCTTAAGTTTTGGCTTATTACTAGAAAAACATTTTTTAATTTTCTGTAGCGTAATTTTGGTACACCAGAGTATTTTTTAATGTATACCAAGTACAATTTCTATAATTTATATTTTTAAATTTGTACAGAAATCAATTGTTCTTACTCAAAACTAAAAAAAATCCTTTGGTGGAGGAAAATTACTACATAGAAAATTTAAAAATTTATTTTTCCAGTAATAAACCAAAAATTACGAAACTTTTAAGCCCTATTTCGAAAAAAAATTCTAAACTTTTTTTTTGTCAAAATGTACTACAACCGGTAACTTCAATCACTGGTAGGGAAATAAAGATACACTTCCAAATTTTTGTGTCTTTTTTTCCCATATTTAGCTCTTTAATAAGCATCGATTGAGTGGTATTCGAAATATGTTTTTTATTCGGGACACCCTATTGTATATGTTAATACGGTTATATATTGGTTGATATGTAATAAGATATAATTCGTATTAAAAAATGTAGATGAAAAAATGTGTATATATAAACATACATAAACATATGTATTCACATATAATGCAATAACATATATATTTATATAAAATAATGCATGATTATATGTAAACGTTTTTACTCGGGTTTTTATCTTTTAGTTTTTTGTTTGTGTGTATTGGAAAATGCATTTTCTTGTTGTTTTGAGCTTGACATTTTCACCTTCTCATTTATGCGTATTTTTGTTATTGCTGTTGTTTTCATGTTTAATATGAAAAACATGAGAATTGTGTAAAACACGTATAATTTTTCGCTATTTAGGTAAATGGTTTGATAATCTCTGATGAATTGGGGTCATTAGTAGGTGCACGAACATAAATGAGCCACTTTTGACTGGATGCTATCTAACACTTATACTAAGAAGTGATGTTTTATTGCGTTTTTCAATACAAAATTTTAGTAATTTAAAAAATTTCTTAATAAAATGTTTATTTAACAGGCACCAAGACTCGTAATGAGGTTCTTTAAATTTAGAACAGCCTATCGATTCAATGAAGAGAATAAAATAATTGTGTAAGAAATTAATAAAAATATTGGTGTGAGTAAAGGCTCCATAACTCCATACAAAATAGATACAGTTGAAAAAAGAATTTACTTTCCGCAAATCCATCACCATTTGTTTAGTAAAGGGTCCGCCATCTAACGTTTTTTTTCAACTAGTGCTTATTTCGTGAATGGTAACACTTAGCTCATATCTGATTTGACAGATAATTAGTTTTATCCTTCCGCTGAACGAATATGGTCCGTATGTTCGTTATCTTGAGAAAAAAGTGAAAGAAACTGGCATCCTCATCGATAAACCAAAGCGTGAAAAGCCAAAAACAGTGCGTACACTCGAGAATATTGCTGCTGTGGCAGAAAGTGTGCGTGAAGCGCCATCAACATCAATTCACCGTCGTTCTCAACAATTGAACATTTCGGAGACATCATTGAGACGAATTTTGCATAAAGACCTTGGTATGACGCCATACAAAGTCCAATTGGTTCAGGAGTTCAAAAAAAAAAGTTATTTGGCGGACCCTTTATGTTAAACAGAGACAACATATTGTATGTAAATACTATATTGTATGTGAGAACATGACATTGCCGCCACCAAAATTGCGACGCGTGATGTACGTATCGCCAATATTTTGTATTTTGGCAAAATAACGGCCATTTTGCCAATTCATATCTAATTAAAAAATTCAAGGTAACTTGATTACAAGATCAAAAAAAAAATTAATATGATGAAACAAAGAAATGTATCAAATTTTATATTTCCCTATATCTAATTAAAATCCAATTTGATTCGAAAAATGGTAGACCGCAGTTTGATACAATTTGATACGATTCAATCCAGTAAATTTTTAAATTGTGATGTTCATTTAAGATAATTTCAATACATATTTTCAATGAAAATTTTCGAGAGAATATTAAAATTTTGAGTAGAATGGTTATGGATTTCAAAACAAACGTCACTTTTCGACATTTTAAAAAGAATTTATATTTTTTACATGATTCAATATATTGTTTTATCCAATATATTAACGTAATTCTGCCAATCCAATTATGTATTGCTCGGCTAACTAATAACGTATAGTATAACATATAAAATATGCCGTTTTACAAAAAATTACAGCGGCAAGTAAACGTAACTATACTAAAACTATATTAAATTTTGCGAAACTGGATCACATTATATATGATAATATATAATATATTTACATTTTTTTCAAATTCCAGCGATTTTTTTTTTAAATTTTTGCAATTTTTTCAATATTTTTGGTGAGTATTCCGATTTTTTTTTTTTTAAATCTTCAAGATTTTTTTAAATTTAGACGATTTTTTTAAATTTTGGCGATTGTTTCAAATACACTAAAAGTTCTATAATAGTCACCTGCTTTAAATGACAATATGCTTTAATTGTTAGCCCTCCTTATAGAGCTGAAAAATTGATTCATGTAGTAGGGGAAGGTGGGGTAATTTGGGAAATTCGGTAATTTGGTACTTTGCAGTTTTTTCTCATACTTATGCATGTTCTCGTAATAAATTATTATCACTTTGAGCAATTCATTTATTAGGAGTCGTATTTTATATGTAGCAAATAAAAAAAAAAATCATACAAAAAAAGGTTCTTTTGGTGTTTTTGTTTTTTGTAAAAAAAAAAAGATTTTCTTATACATTATTAATCAAGTAAATACAAAAAATATTATTACGTTATGTGTGTTTCGAATGACGTAGTGGTTTTCGCAAATATTTAAACATTGCAAAACTTATGTTAGTTTTTGTGACTTTGGTCACATTGGGGTAACTGAGGGCGTGTGGGTGGTGTAAATTGGGAAGTGTAATTTCGGCAATTTTAACGCTTCTCTATGTGTTTGGTATGGCATCAATTGTAAATAATTTATTTATTTCGACAGTACGCTGCGGAAGTACAACAAAAACGCTACATAGCTTATAGTAGAGTATGATTTAGTAAAAGCCATACAGGATATCAAACTTAAAGAATGGACCAAATATTAAAAAAACACGGCTCTCATCATCTTTCCCAATATCTTTAGATATTAGTTTTTGCATGTTTGTTTTTGCAATGAAATGTCCCTTAAATTAAATTCTAACACTTCTATGAGCTGCAACACATGTAAGAGGGCTTTTCACTTAAAATGTGCTAAAATAACTGCCAACTGCTAACTTCATTACAAATCAGAATATTCAGACGAAGATTAAGAACTTTTCTTTATGTTTATCATATTAAATTTTATTTTGTAGTTTTATTTCTTTCTGTTACTTTGTTTCTATTTTATTTATCTCGTTAATTATCATCTAATAAATAAGAATTAAAGTTAAGACTATTGTTTTTTTTTTTTAATTTTTGTATATCTTTAAATTATCCCAACTTTACAAATTACCCCACCTCTTCTTCATTGAAAAAATCGCCAAAATAACGAATAATTTAGTTGTGTTCTTTGGTTGACACCACTTGACCACTTGACACTGTACTTTTGGTGACACCACTAGTCACTCTTTGGAATCGATATATCCACTAAACAAAAATAGGGGTGGGTGACTTTTAAGAGCTTAATAAAACTATTTCCAAATTACCCCATCTTCCCCTACTTTAATTGTTACCTCGCCTTCAAAGTTGAAAAAAAAATTTAGAATTCTATAAGTCTAACACAAAAAAAATATATTTAAAAAAAAGTATTCCTAATATGCTTTAAGTGTCTGAAAATTATCCCATAAAAAATAGTGCTTACCCAGAAGCGCTTCCGGAAGGCATTATTTAATTACGAAGCTCTTCCAAAGCAAATAAAGAAGGCATCAGTTTTGTTCGCGTTGTCCCACTTGGTAAGTCTCTTTTTAAAAGCTCTTCTTTCATGTGCTCTTAGAAACTTAGAAATTCATTCCTTCTTAGGCAATAAGAAACGCTTTTTTGTATGTTGACAGCATTAATGCTTCATGGTATGCACTCTTTATTGCTTCATTGTAAGCATTATTCACTGCTTCAAAGAATGCATTTTGGTAAGCACTACAGAATGACTACCCTAATAGCTTTATAGTACTTTTATTGTATTGACGATTTTTACTTTTTGTTTTCCAATATTTAGCGATTTTTTACAACTTTGGTTGTTTAATTTAATGTTTTTTTTTTTTATTTGAGCGATTTGTTTCGATTTTTGCCCAATTTTTGGAGTTTTTTTTTTGCAAATTTTAATCAAAGTCAACTTTTTTAAATTTGGGCGATTTTTTAATTTAACTTTTTTTTTCTAATTTGCCAATTTTTTTACAATTATGGTAATTTTTTAATTTTTGGCAATTTTTTTTAATTTTAGTGATTTGTTTCGATTTTTGCCCAATTTTTGGAGTTTTTTTTTGCAACATTTTAATCACAGTTTTAAAAGTATCTACACTCCAAAAATAAAGTCAGTAATGCTGGGAGGATGCATGCATAAAATTTTTTTTTGGTGATATTAGCAATATTTCCGCAAGGATCTTTCCAACAAAAAATTTTGATAACTTTACTGACTTTTTAAGCTTTACTTCAAATTTTTTATAATTATTATTTAAAAATAAAAATTATGTTTTTTTTGACCTATAATTCTGTTATGAAAATGAATTTATTCAAGTTTAAGGCCATACTCTATATTTCTTTATTAGGATATTGTCCTAACAAATAATCTATAGAGTTTTTTGTTTTCAATTTATTAATTGACTACCTTCAAGAATTTGTTGATGGTTCCATTTCGGGGATTTTCTAGGTCCCCATCATCAGAACAAGTTTAGAAAGCAGTGGCTACCTCATTCACAAACTCAAACACTTATATATCCCATTTGTTAAAACAAATGAGAATTAAGTTGAGAATGAAAATAAAATTTCCACAAACAATTAAAAAATTGAAAACATTTGATTTTGTATACACACTGTCTTTGACAGAGATAATATACACACTGTCTTTGACAGAGATAATTTAACAAATGGGATATATAAGTGTTTGAGTTTGTGAATGAGGTAGCCACTGCTTTCTAAACTTGTTCTGATGATGGGGACCTAGAAAATCCCCGAAATGGAACCATCAACAAATTCTTGAAGGTAGTCAATTAATAAATTGAAAACAAAAAACTCTATAGATTATTTGTTAGGACAATATCCTAATAAAGAAATATAGAGTATGGCCTTGAACTTGAATAAATTCATTTTCATTTACTTCAAATTTGTATGAAATAAAAGGCAATATAAAATTAAATTTTTAATAGATATAATTAAAATCTTAATGGAAAATTAACTTAATTTAAAAATTATTTTAATTGATACTACAATTTTCTTAATAGACTGAATTTAATGAAACTTTAAATTGTAAAGTAAACCACCATAAAACTTTTCTCCAAACAGCGATATGGTTATTTTATTTCCTAAGTGAATGTATATCCCAAGTCTTGTCACTAAATTTTGTTTTAGTTTGGATCTGAAGGTTGAAAACTATAAGCAAAAAATAAAATGAATGAAAAAACTTCTGTAAGTTTTAAGTATTTTTTTTTTATTTCTTGTTTTATTTTTTGACTCCTAAATGGCCATCAACTCTTTAGGTGAAACTTTGGATGCAGTATTTTTCAAGTATAGTCTACTTAACCCGGTCCATCGTTTCTCTTAATTCAAAACTCTTGAGAAATAAGAGACACCTAAAGTCAGTTTCAACAAGGGTCGAAAATTTTTGAAATTACTCATATTTTTTTAGCTAAATAAATATAAATAAAATAAATATAATATAAAATATAAAGGGTTAAAATTTGAAAAGCGATCGATTTGTATTGCAACAACAATTGTTTTGTTGTTTAAAAATCGTTTACCCCAATAGCGATTGCACTTTAGCAGACAAATGGAAAAAACCCTTATCATTGTGGTCAGTTATGGGTATGTTTTAATTTATAAATGAAGCATTCAAATGGAAGTAGGTTATTATAGAGATGGTGTTGCTGGCGATGGTGTTGGTATTGGGATAACAACATTAATAGTACTCCAGCAATTACAACAAAATTTGATTATGATAATCATCATGTTACTATGATTTTGTATAAATTAAAAATATTTAAAAAATCGATTGTAAATTAAAAACTACAGATAATTTAACTACAGCGAAATATTTTATGTATAATAAAATAAATCTTTCGCATCTCATACAAAATACAACACATTATCAATTTTTTGTTATAGTGAATAAAGTGAAAATTTGTTTATGGCATTTAAATGAGCATTATTAAAAGACCATTCACTGATCAATATGATAACGGTAAATCATTATGTTTACGCGCTTTGAAAAACTTGTATGTTTGTGTAAAGTTAGGGGAGTTGTAGTGTGGCGTACTGGTGCAAGTTGTCAGTTCCAGTAAGTAGTAAATAGTGTAGTAGATGAGATTTCAAATAAAATTTATACAATTTAAATATAATTTTTCACTATTTCTTTCTTTTGTTGTTGTTGTTTGAAAAAAAAAACGATAAATATTACAAAATAGTTTATTAACCCATTATGGGAGAAGGTGGGGTGGCGTAATTTTTTTAAGCTCCTAAAAAGCACCCACCTCTACTTTTTTAAAGTCTTTTGACAGATCTATTTTAAAGAGTGCTTATTGGTTTTAGCTTCTTATTCCAACAGAATACAACTAAATTATTCGTTAGTTGGATTTGTTGTGGATTTTTTTAATGAAGAAAATGCAGGTGCGATTTGCGACGTTGTGGGGTGAATTGGAACTCTATAAAAATTATACTAATATAAAAAAAAAAAAATAGTTGTAACTGTAATTAATGTTTATTAGATAACAGGTGGTCCACAAAAAGTATGTATAGGATTTGAGAGCACTATATTTCCGATTTCAGAAAAACCTGTTTAAAAAAATAGCACAGGCCTACTCACCGGCGCACATTGGTCCATTTTCAGAGAAGGTGGCCAAAAATAGTAAAGTTGCTAATATCAGAAAAAGCGGTTTGCGGAAAATCAACGAGCTGATTCTTAGAACAAAACTTTATAAATTTATCAAATATATTGATAAATCTTAGTTGATTATGATGAATATTTAACTAACTGAAATCAAATAGACTTTTTGCTGTATCTAAGTTTTTCCTGCAACGTCATTTTAAAAAAAAAATTTTAGTAGTTTTTTAAAAAATCTTACAATTTTTTTATATTAGTGTACAAAAAAGTTTACCTAGAAGATGTTGACAGCTGATTCGAAAAAAATTTTGCAATTGGATTACTACCATCAAGTTGTTAACTTTTGAAACTAGTTAAGAATAGATCCGAAGCAAATTTTAGAACAAACCATACTAATCAGCATCTCAATCTTTAGAAAAGTTCAAAACACTTTAAAATCTCGGAAATCTCTAATTTTATCTATGGGGGCTATAAATAAAATTTTATTTTTCTGAGGTTATATTCGGATTCAGCGGACCTCAAGCCTTTAGGAAAGTATGTGTTAGTCCTAGAGTATTGAACTCGCTAAAATTGTATAGGCCTGTGTTCTCATATCTTCTTTATTTGTCTACAGATTTTTTTTAAATAGGTTTTTCTGTGGAGTATTTTTTATCAATACCTAATTCTAGACCACCTGTGCAATGATAACACTGTGCAACACTTTTCTTGGGCGTCGATGAATCCAATGTTAAATGATTGTATTATTGGTTGATATATATACCTGAGGCTAAAGATGACCTAGTCGCTTAGTGGAAAGTGTGGCACTCCCTCTAGCGCAGATCCCCACAAGAACTTTTTTTCCATCTTCACTTACATTTATAAACAATTCAATTCTAAATAATCAACAATACATACAAAATTTTTTTAAAAAAATGTTTGAAAAAATTTTAAAAAGAAATAGGAAAATGTGGCCAAAAAATAAAATTTTTTAATAAAAATATTCTTGTAAGATTGTAATATGCTCAAACAAAGCGGTTCCAGAATTCGTCAATTATTTTGAAACTGATCCATTTCTTATCAATGATACGGCAAATTTCTGGTTGCCCAAGTAATGAGAATATATATTTGTTTATCATTTCGTTTGTAACGCATAAAAATACCAAAATTTGTAACGCATCAATATACCACCCAAAGGTATATAATTTATTGAGCCTTATTAAATTTTAAGCCGATTAGCGATGTCTGTCTGTCTGTTGAAATGGCGAGTACAGCACGAAAACATCGGGAATGCTCATTTTTACCAAGATTGATTGTCATCGTTTCGAAAAAGTTGTTTTTGAAAATGAGCAAAATTGGTTCCATACAAATTGGTGTATATAGTACAATTCCATACTAGCGTCTGGTGTGTAAAATAGTATGTCATATTTTTTCACCAGACGCTGGGAGGTGAATAATATCTTAAATTCACCTCAAATTTTTATTTCAGCTCAAAATATTTGTTCACCACTAATTTTTTTTTTTTAAGAATAAAAATAGTTTTTCACCTCCAAAATGTTTTTCCTAACAATTTCTTTTTGCACCCAAAATATTGTTTTTATTTCATTTGTAATGTATAATGTATTATTTGCAAAATGATGCACAATACTATATAATTAATAAAAATCGCTTTTCGGGTAATTTTGTAACGAAAACCTCCCGCATGAACTGAAATTTCTAAAATTGCATATTTATCGCGTTTTTTTACTATTGAAGTTGCATTAGGGGTCTAAATTTACCGCTCAATATTATAAAAATCTTTTTTCATAATGTGCTCGTTGTTCTTCGAAACAACGCTAACATCTTTTGTAATAAAATACTCAAACATTTAAAGCAGGAAGTTTTTACACACAAAAATTGAATTTGAATATAGATTTTTTTAACTTTGTTACGCTACGATTTGTGCATACTTAAATGAATTTCCGAAATAGTTTTTTTCATTTTAAACAAATTGAGATAAAAACAGGGATGGCAGGCAAGCCGCTAAAATACCGTTATCGATTAAAAACCCTTTTAACTAACTATCGTTATCCCTTAAGTACCGTTACCGGCATAATTTAAATACCGTCATTAAAATTCCGTTACCGATATAACTAAAATATCAATATCCTTAAAATAACGTTAACTAAAATAAAGATTTGTTGAAATAGCGTTTCTGACGAAATCAGAAAAAATAATCGCTGTAAATAGATATACATATGTATATTTTCCAAAAGCTTGATCATAAACTACACTGATAGAAATTTGTGAATAGTATTAATGAATTCCTTCATTAATCCAAAGAATTTTTTCTAAAAAAAGTCCCCAAAGAAATGTTTCATTGAGTCAATGAAAGGTGTTTCATTAAATCAATTTTAATGAATAGTTTCATTGACCCAATGAAAATTTCATAAAGTATATGAAATTTTTTTCATTAACCCTAGCCTAATCGTTATGAAAGTTTCATGTGTTTAATGAATAAAATTCATAGTTTGTATGAAATATTTTCGTTGATATTTAATAATTTACACTTTTTATGATTATTTTAGCATACAAATTACAAATTTTGAAAATACTTTTGTACTTTTTATAAAGTATGTATATTAAGAACTTTAATGATTGAAAAAATCGTTTAAACCAATTTTAATTTATTTCTGTTTTTATTGTTTTATTTTTACAAAATTGTTCAATCTTTCTTTACATTCTATATAATTTGTGTTAAAAGATGACATATTTTCTTATATGTGGGTACAAAATATGTAATATCGATCTCGCTTAGAATTCTGTAGAACGATCGACGATTATAGTCCACTTTTTGTAGTTAAATTACGACCATATTAGATAAAAATGTTAAATATTGTTAACATGAGCATAAGCATAACGTTTTTGTGTAACATCGTCAAAACTATAACATTTTAGGTCTCGTTTTGAAAAAAACTATATCGTTTTTCTTGGAGAATCTGTTCCCTGGAATTTAGTGGCCAACTATTCAAATTCGTCAAAAACTGTTAGCTCTAGGCAAATTTAATAAAAAAAAATTTTTTATATCAAAGTTTTGGTTAATTCTGTTTAAAACAAATTTTTCAGTTTTTTTTTATTTCAAAATGATACACTGATAGAATTTTCCTTCATAGTATTAATGAAACGATTTCATTAAAATCGATTCATTGGTTTAATGAAAAATTTCATTAACTGAATGAAAATTCATTAATATTTGTATTTTTTTCATTAACATTTTTTATGATTTTTTCACAATTTCATAAAAAAAATTCAGTAAATCAATGGAAAAATTTCAAATTTTTTTCAATAAAAATGTTGACTTCTAATAAGAAAATTTTCTTTGAAACAGAATTAACCGAAATTTTGATATAAATAAATGTTTTTTATTAAATTTGCCTAGAGCTAACAGTTTTTGACGAATTTTAATAGTCACTAAATTCCAGGGAACAGATTCTATAAGAAAAACGATAAAGTTTTGTTCAAAACGAGACCTAAATTGTTATCCTTTTGACGATGTTGCACAAAAACGTTATGCTAAACGATAATAAATTTTTGTTTTTTAACTACATTGTTAACAATATTTAACATTTTTATCTAATATGGTCGTAATTTAACTACAAAAAGTGAACTATAACCGTCGATCGTTATAGAGAATTCCAAGCCAGATCGATAAAAAATTACATATTTTGTACCGACATATAAGAAAATATGACATCTTTTAACACAAATTATAAAAAATGTAAAGAAAGGTTGAACAATTTTGTAAAAATAAAACAATAAAAACAGAAATAAAATAAAATTGGTTTTTTAGTTCAGCTTTTAATATTTTAATGCCTGTTAATTATATTTAAACGATTTTTTCAATCATTACAGTTCTTAACATACATAATTTAAAAAAAGTACAATAATTAAAACAATTATTTTTTTATGGATAAAAAAATTTTGTTTTCAAAATTTGTAATTTGTGTTCTAAAATAATCATAAACAGTTCAAATTATTAAATATCAACGAAAATATTTCATAAAAACTATGAATTTTATTTATTAAACACATAAAACTTTCATAACGATTAGGCTAGGATTAATGAAAAAAATTTCATATATTTTATGAAATTTTCATTGGGTCAATGAAACCATTCATTAAATTTGATTTAATGAAACACCTTTTATTGACTCAATGAAACATTTCTTTGGGGACTTTTTTATGAAAAAATTCATTGGATTAATGAAGGAATTCATTAATACTACGTACAAATTTCTATCAGTGTAGTACAAAAAAAAAATTTTTTTTTTATTACAAGTCAAAATTTTTATTGAAAAAAATTTGAAAATTTGTCATTGATTTAATGAATTGTTTTTTATGAAATTATGAAAAAATCATAAAATATGTAAATGAAAAAAAACAATATAAATGAATTTTCATTCAGTTAATGAAATTTTTCATTAATTTTAATGAAATCGTTTCATTAATACTTGCTATCAGTGTAGCAAGTCATTAGAATTCGGGCATAATGGGGTTAAAGTTATCGATGTGCACTGACGCTAACTAAAATAACGTTACTCTTAAAATACCGTTACTGAAATAACTAAAAAAAAACGTTATTCCTAAAATAACTTTACCGAAATAACTAAAATACCGTTACCGATACAAGTAAAATACGGTTACCGCAAAAAAAAATCATTACCGAAATATCGTTACCCCTAAAATACCGAAATATCGATAAACACATCGAATCGGTTACCATCCATGATAAAGAATGTATTATATTCTAAATATACCCTTTCTGATTCCGAAACCCGTTTTGCGATGTCTCGTATCATATCTGAGATATCCAGTATTAACCTTCTTTATCAATTTTCTAGATAACTAGTTTTTGACGTATAAGTCAAACCAATATTAAGCTGACGTTTTGTCCATAAAGTAACGGCGTTTGTCAAAGATTTGTAAATGATTTTTGGTATCAAAGAAAAATATCCTGAAAATATATTCATCTTTAACTTAGATATTTCATATTCTAAATGGGTTAATTTTTTTTCCCGAATATAACAAAACAAGGAAATGTTTTTTTTTTTCATATAGTTACACCAAACACCATCAATGTAGAGTCAGTCAGACAGTATATATAAGTAGATATGTGGTGTATATATATTGATTAATAAATTTTCATTTTGTTAGTTTTATTGTATGTATTTTTTGGTAATTCGTGTTGAAAGTTGATAGCAATTTGCCCAATGGCAAATTTAACAAACAACAAAAAAAAATCCCCAAAAAAAAATTTAACAAAATAAGAAATATTTAAAATTAAACTTAACTATCGGTCTGTCGGTTTTTGACTCAATCAAAAAAATGGCTCGCTAGTGAAGATGGATTATGGCCACTACTATTGGTAGTTGAAAAAATATGTTGTTATTACAAAAAAAAAGAAAAAAGATAATTTGTTGTTACAAAAGGCGGTGTTGTTACTCATCGAAACTGATCAAAACAACCAAAAAACGAAGAAAAAAAGGCTTAAAGTCATACAATCACAACACAACATTTACAGCCACACATTGCGCATGATCAACAATCGTTTAAAACCAGCCAGTCCATCTTAAACAATCATCAAATTCTAGCAAACGTTATAAAATACAATACAATTTCAGTTTTCAACATTATTTGTAATCGTTAATCAGCTTGGATAAAAAATCCTTATGCTGCTTACACGAAACCTCCGACCCAACGTTGTTCGCACTTGGGCTAAGGTTTTGTGTACGTATTTTGATATTTTTTGTGGCTGTGAATATTGCCATGGACGATGATGGCATTACTTACTCAGATTCGTCTATAAAGTCTGTATGGAATTATAATCTTTAGTTATTTTTGTTGTCGTTGTTGTTGAGTTTGGTATAGAGTACCAATGCCAGAAGCCAATGTAAAATTGGTGTTTAAATTTTGTGTAGTTGACTTTACATGCAAGCGATCAAATGATCAAGCCGATCCACACAAACCAATGATAGCAACAATAAAAAAGTGAACAATGAATTAACAATTGCTGCTGCCCAATTGTAAATTCAAATTCAACACATAGATCACAACATGAATCACAAAGTGGAATAAAAACAATAAAAAAAAACCTATAACAGGGATGTTGACTTTTGAGGATTTTTTTTTGGGGGGGGGGGGGGGGGGGAATTTTAACTTAAGGAAACTCTTCAACTTTTCTTTTTTGAAAATCTGTGAATTGTACAAGTTAAACCCAATTTACATTAAAACCAAAATCTAGTAGTTTAATACAAGAAGATTTCTGAAACTACTAGCTTTTGAGTATAGTAAAAATTAGGCTTTATATACAAACGTACATGAAATCTATCAAGTCTTAAGAAACTTAGAATATAATTGAAAAAGGAGCAGAAAAAAGGTATATTTCGTTGTGATAATGAAAATTCTTTTGATATAGTAGAAATTTTGAATGAAAAAATAAATCCTCTTCTACGTCTCTGATTCCTATGTTAACTTATTTCTTTTGCTAACAAGGGAGGTGTCCTAACCCGGACCGGCTGCTCTTAATGATCTTCGGATATGTTGTAGGGAATACAAATTTAAGGGGCCCTTGGTTTTTTGTACCTACTCAATCTCATGTTTAGGCGTTACTAAGTGTAGTCAAAAATGACCCCATTTTACGTTACGAAGTGGGGTCAAAAATTATCATATTTTACTTTTTTCGGTTTATTTCATTCTAACTATAGACAAACTTGGTATCAAATGAAAAGTTTTTTGACAACATTGACTGGTATACAAATTATTCCCAAAGACTTTCAAGTAGTTTTGATTCAAAAAAATGTGTTTTGAGTAGCATTAAATCTAGCGTTTTATTAAGGAACTTTAGTTGTATTAAGCTAAAAATAATGCACAGCAATTCCTAGTTAATTTAATCAAAGGGGTGAGCTTTTTCGATTTTTGAAACCGTTCGATTTGTATGCGACTTTTCCCACAGAGCCTTTTTCTCCTATATTTCAAATAATTCAAAAGCGTGGCAACCGATACCCTAACCGATTCGATGCGGGTATTATTAAGGGTAACGCTATTTTCTTTTATTTCGGTAACGATATTTTAGGCGTATCGATACTTCAGTTATTTCGGTAACGGTTTTTTAGCGTTAGAGGTATTTTACATGTTTCGGTAAAGGTATTTTAGCGGTAACGGTATATTAATTAATTCGGTACCGTTATTTAAGGGATAACGGTTTTTAAGTTATTTCGGTAACAGTATTTTAAGGGTAACGTTATTTTAGTTATTCAGGTAATGTGAATACACACCGATATTTTTAGCGCCATTATACCCGAGTTCCAATGACTGGCTAGTTTATGATCAAACTTTGGAAAATATATCTATTTACAGCAATTTTTTTCAGATCTTGTCGGTTGATTTCGGTAAGGGTATTTTAAGGCTATCGCCAGTCACGTAGCCAGAACTATGTTTTAACAACAACAATTACAACAACAAGAGAAAAGGTTTTCTTTTCACGTATTGTTTTTGTTGTTGGGCCTATAAAACATAGTTCTGGCTAAGTGCCTGACTATCGCTATTTCAATAATTTCGGTAACGATATTTTAGCTATAACGGTATTTGAGTTATTTCGGTAACGATATTTTAAGGATATTGACATTTTAGTTATATTGGTAACTGTATTTTACGGATAACGGTATTTCACTTATTTCGGTAACGGTATTTTAGGGACAACGATAGTCAATTGAAATGGTTTTGAATCGATGACGGCATTTTAGCGGTATTGCCTGCCATCACTGCTATATAGGCAATACGGGCATAGAATAACTAGACCGGACACGAAAATTTAAAGTCTGACAGCACTGACAAATATTCTCAAAAATACTATCGATGTCTCTTTCTTGTTTGTTCCTCTACAACTTCATTAAAATCTGCAAGTTCAGGTCGGGATACCTCCCTTGTAAGTTAGCGGTTTATATTTGTTTGTTTGTCCAGCAGGTCATAGAAATGCCAATTTTGGTAGAAATCCATCACCATCACCATCACATCTCGAATATCATCATATCACAATCACCATACTCCAAACATACATACACCAACCACACAATACATTCTGCGCCAAGTGTAAGAGAGATTGCCAATTACTGATGAATAGTTTTGAGTCATATTGTGTACGGCATATGGATACGATAGATGGCGCTCGTTAGTTTGTTGGCTATTGCGATTGTTGTTGGTGGCGGTGGTGGTTGTGGTTGTCAGGTAGGTTGGTGGTGTAAGTGGCGCTTTAGCATATTTCCCCCAATCGTTTGGCATTTCTTTCTCGCCATTATGTAGCAAATAACAAAATGCCACATAATAATCATGTACACATGCGCATATTTAAACTGCACTCCACTTATTGCAACAACAAAAAAATAAATCTATGATGATTTTTTCTTCAAAAAAACTTAAATAAAAGTTATGGTTGGTTAGTATTAGTAGTAGTGATGATGATGATGATGATACCATCAAAAAATAAAGATCATGACAACGAAAACGATGGTGATGGTAGTGGTGCTGGTGATGACTATTATTATGAGGAGGACGTTGATGATGACGTTGTTTGATGGCTAGACAGCAATCAGTAAAACAGACATTGCAATGTTTATGTTGTTGCCTCTATGTTGCTGCTGATGTTGTTGCTAAAAACTATCGTTTTCATTATAAGATCAATGCAATAAATGCCTGAGTATCGTATGGTGCATGAATTATATCCCTCCGTCCGTCCGTCCGTCCGTTCGGTTGGCTGTCTGTCTTCCAGTATATCTTTTTACTCATCTATACATGAACGCGTTTAACCAACTTATAACTTTCGTTTTCATTTCTGTGTGTGAGAAGTTTAAGACAAAGTAAAACATTGAAATTCGATTACACTTTTGAATGGTTTTGGAAAAACTGTCGCTGATGGCGTGAGGAAATGTTAAAAATGTTTTGATTGTTTCAAAGGCAAAAGGCGATGGATCATGATAATAATGATGATAATGGCGATGACGACGACGATTACGATATAATAGTGTCTGTTTTGGTTGAATGAATGAATGAATGGTTGGTTCGTTGGTGGGTACATTGGGTTCATTTTTTGCCTGGTTTTAAGTTACATGGTGGTAATAATGTTACACTCTTATTTTTTTTTTTTTTTCTTTCTATCTTTCTTGTTATTATTGTTGTGGTTTATTGGGTTTTATACTGATGTTGTTGTCTTTTACCTCGGAACATGTTCATATGTATTTTTGTTACTAGTGTTTTTTTTATTATATTATCCATCATTGGAAGTGGAATATTTAGTTTGTCATGCTGTTGGTAACACTTTTACGATCAGTTTTTGAATTTCGGACATTATTTGACTTATTTTAAGCAAATTTAGCTACCAGATCGATTACTAAAGCCTTATTTTTAAAAATTACACTACTCGACAAAATTCACTTTATTGAAAAACCTCTCTTTGAAATACTTTCACTTTTTTTGAAGAACCTCTCTTGGAAATACATATTTTTTAATATACTTACGCACCCTGAACAAAAATCTGTCAAAAAATTGTTTTTCTCATTTGCAGTTTTTGAAATATCGCGGTTTTTATATTTACATCATTTACCCCATTTTTTTTTTTTGTATATTTTGCTTAATTTTTCGAAATTTAACCGCAAAATCAATAATTTTTTTTTTAGAATTTAAAACTACACAAAATTATTTTTCATTTGAGTATAATCAAATTTTTGTTTTAGGATATTGAACCGGTATTGCAAGGAATTGAAAATTTTGCATGCTTAGTTTTTTTGCTTATTAATTCTATGTATGCCAAACAAATTTTAAATATTATCACTATGCGTACACTAAACATTCCACTGAACTTATTCTTGTATTAAAATTTCAAATCAATTGAAAAGATCGTGAAATATTTTGAAAAGAAGAAAATTTGTATATAAAAATAATGGATTATATTGTATAACGTCAATATAAAAACCGCAATATTTCAAAAACTAAAAATGAAAAAAAAATTGTTGCCAGATTTAGAGTCAGCGTATCTAAATCTAATAGAAATAGTGTTACGAAGACAGATTCTGCAAAAAGTTGCAAATAATTTACTTTGGTATTTGAAGCATGTGGAATATTAGTTAAAATGTAAAGTTCTTTTCTGAATATTTCAGGAAATTTTCAATGGATTTACAATTTTAATGCAATCATTTCTTCAGTGGAATGTATAGTTTATGCACAATGATAAAATTTAAAAATTTTTCAAAATACATCAAATGTATAAAACAATTTTCAATTTTCTTGCAATACCAGTGCGATATCCTGATATAAACGCTGACATGACTATACCTAAATTAAAGATAATTTTGTGTAGATTTATATTCGTTAAAAAAAAAAAATCATAAACAAACGGGGTGAATGATGTAAATATAAAAATCACGAGATTTTAAAAACTGCAAATGAGAATACATTTTTTTTTGCTAGATTTGGATTTAGCGTGCATAGGCTTATTTAAATACTGCTTTGAAAATTTAAAAGTTATAAATATATAAATGCAATGTATCTCAAGTATAAAGTAATTGTGTTCTCTTCATGATAAATCCATCTGCATTTAGCCCATTTTTTTACCACGCATAGATTCCGCTCGAATTTTTTGACAAAACTTGATAGGAAGATAAGTTGATTTCCCAGTATGCATTTTCAGTAATGGTACAATTGAAACTTTGAAGCTTTGGTACGCATTTAATTTAATTTTCATGTATTAACAAGTCAAATATCTATAAGAAAATTATAAAAAAATTTTGATTGTTGTTTTCGCACTATATATAAGAATTTTTTAAACATTTTGGCCTTTTTAAACAGTTTTTAAAAAATTTTATTTTTTTGCTGGTTGAGAGAATATAGCACAATTTTGATATTAAAAGCATACTACCATTTTTGCCAAGACCTACATGGGCCAACGTTAGATATGTTTATATATATATATAGTTATATAAAAAATTTGAGTCTATCCAATTATAGTTCAAATATATTTATATATACCTTCAGATATAATTATATATCATTTCAGATATGTTTATATATAAATATATATAGGGTTATATATGAATATATATGGAGTTATGTATAAATATAAAGGGACTCATATATAATTAGATAGACTCAAATTTCAGATATAATTATATATGGTCATATATGACGTTGTTTACACGCTACGGACAAATATGGATTCGATTAGTAATTTTTTTTCAAAAAGCACATGTTGAATGAAAAATTTTTCTATTTTTAAAAGTTTTCTTATATGTCTTTATCGGTACCAATAAATCGCATTTATTACGCCGGTATTCCTTATATTTTAAAATATTTGTTGAAAAAAGTTCCTTCAATAGTTTTTTTTTTTTCAAATCATTTTATGGCAACCCAGAAATTACAAATTTAAACAGTTTTTAAGCCACGTTTGTGGACAACAACATTTTAAATTTTAACATGCTTTTTTTACTGCGTTGTCTTATCACCATCCTATCAAAGTTACAGGCAATTAAAAATTGATGTGTTTTTAAAGACACGTTGGTTAAAAATAGATTAAGTCAGCTTATTTTCAAATTTTATTTTCTTGAAATTCGTTTAAAAATAACAAGGGAGGTATCCCGACGCGAACCTTCAGATTTTAATGAGCTTTGAATATGTTGTGTGACTGCAAAAACAAAAAAAAAAAGATATGTATTTTTTTAGCTGGCCAATTCACTTTTGTATAAAAATATGGCTGACATTTTCGAAAACTAGAGTTTTTTGTACACAGGGTTAAAGTACTTAAAAAAACAAGTTTTGATACTCATACTACCCATATCCTGGATCTAGAGTTGCCACATTTAAAAATTATTTGCAATATGGGGGAAAAAAGCTATTCGGGAAAAGTCGCATACATAACGAACGATTAAGAATATCGGAAAAAGCTCAAATAGGCATTATTTTCAGTTTAATCCAACAACATTTTCTTAATAAAGCACCAGATTTAATGTTCTGCTCTCTTTGTTGTCTTTGTGATGAAATGTTTCATTAATTTACGTATATGTTTTCTTACTTCTTCCAATGAAATTCTCTTTGTTAATGAACTTATACAACAATTAATATTAATTTCATTCGCTTTAGTGTAAAGAAATTTTGTATAATTCCCTCTAGCGATTTACAAAGCTTGAATTTCGTACATTGGTTTAATCTAAAAGAGTTCGAGCTTTCGACATATTTTGGCCATAAAATTAACACAGAATCGCTGAGCGTTAAAAAAAACTTTGTAGAGTACCAAATAGTCGACATTACCAAAAATATTTTACCTTACAATGTTTTTTTTGTGGTACTGGCGATACCTATTTTAATGTTGTTATTATATGTTGCTGGTAGTGTTGCTATAGCCGCTGTTGTTGCTGCTATTTTTGATCACTTTTGCTGCATGGTGTTGCTAGTCTTGACAACACATTGTCGCCACTAGGCATTTTCATTGAATGATGAATAGCTTTCCTTAACTTTAACTTTAATTTAATTTAAAACATGCCAGAAAAATTGTTAAAACAATTGTTGTTGGAAAAACAACACATTGCACTTTTCACTATACAATACAATAACACAAACAGCACCAACAAGATTTTCCATAACCACCAATTATGAGGTAATGAGCTCCAAAGGTATACAATATCCAATCAGTCATTTATTCGCTTTAACACAAACAGACGGTGAAATCGTGGGATCGTTTATATATTTAAACAATATACAACAATATTATTTGTTACTTTTTACTTTTTTGCCATTTTTATTGTTTAAATGTATTTAATTAAGTTATGACTTCAGATAATGCGAAAAGAAAAATAATAATTTTGCGAATTATTGCAAATTATATTTTAATTAAATTAAAAGAAGGAAATTTGTAGTAACTCTTTTTTTTGTAGAAATATTTTAAATTGGTGTTTTTAATTTTAAAGCTTTTTAAACCTTAGATTGCATAGATCTAAAACTCTTCTTATTTTAACCGCAAACACATTTTTTCGAACACATTCAAATATTTTTCCTATAGGTATAGAACGTATGGCCAACATATTCTTATGAGTCACGACCCACGACCTCTGTCAAAGACTTTGAGATCTATGAAATCTATATGTTAAAGCTTAAATTATAAAATAAATGTTTACTTAAATCTTTCTTATATAGTGAGATCTTCAAATTTGATAAATTTCTCCATGGAGCCGATTAAAAAAATCGTACAAGAATTTAATTTTGAAGAGCTCTATATTCGAAAGTTGTTATCGAATTTCTCAGATTCAAAAGCTTTTGATTTATATGGTTATTCTTTTGCAAACTTATGCTACAACAAAAATACATATACAGCCAAATTCTCAATAACAATTCCGTGAGAATTTTTTCCCTATTCCTTGTTTCCCTATTATTAAAAAAATCTGCCAGGGGATTTTTTCACTTTTCCCCTATTCTAATCGAATTTCGAAAATGGGAAACTCTTCCCCCCGAAAAAAGGAGGTATTCTGAATGTCAATAATAGGGAGAATTGTGATAGCATTTGTATGAATAATTCAATTAATATTATTTAATTGTCTCTCCCTTATTATTCTTTTCCTCGCCTGTTTAGAATAGGAGGATTTTTTTCTCGAGAAAATAAAATCCGCAGAGGAAAAAATCCGAGGGAATATTCATAATCGGGCTGATAAACAAATAAATGCTTTTTTATGCAAAATCAATTTTTAGATGCATTTTCAAAATTGGTATCCACTTTTAAAATTTTTTTAACATGGATAAATCGAAAATTTAACAAATACAATTGTTGGATGCATTTTTCAAAATTAATCCAAAAATTGCATCTGCATCAAAAATTATTTTTTAGACAAATTAACTTAAATACATCACGTTTTCGTATTCTGAATTGTAAACTGTTGTAAACCTGTTCAAAATATAAAAATTACAAATTGTACAAAAAACTAAATTTTTTGTATGGAAATATTGGATACGGCTTTTTTTTTATTAAAAATTAGATGACATTCGCGATGATTAAATTTTATAAAAAAATGTTAAACTTTCGATTTATGCATGTTTAAAATTTTTTGAAAGGGGAAAACCATATGCATCTTGCGTTTGCATAAAAAATTTATTTTTCTAATGCATTTTTTTATTGCATAAGTATGAAAGTGGGCAATCGTTAAAATCGAACGCTCTTAGGGTCAGCGAAATCCAATAACAACTTTCGAGTATACGGCTCTTCAAAGTAACATAAGTTTAAGATTTTTAGAATTTTTTTAAAAATTAGAACCGTAAAAAAATCGTGAATTCCATAGGGAATATGTGTTTTTAATATAAAGAACATCGAAAGACATGAGGTCAAAAAATGCTAATTTGTTGGCCTTCTACACTCAGGAAACTTCTGCTGTAAATATTTGTAGTTGTTTGAGTTGTAATACATTATATTTCTTATTAAGTGAAAAAACAGTCATTTGTAAAATAAATTTCAGTTTTGACTACAATTGTAGTTCATTTAAAAAAAACAAACCACATCAAATTACTATATTACGATTTTACATTCATTTTATACAGTAGTTTTTTTTTTTTATTTTAAAAATAAAACAAATAAATGTTTGTTTGTTTTATACTCAAAAAATTAAACACACATTCTTTGTACAGTAAAGAAACAAATGACAATGTAGTTGAATTTACTGAAATGTAAGTCGTCCTTTATTCAAGTGATATTTCATTTGTTTTTAACTACATTTGCTGTGGTATTTACCTACATAATAGTATTCTAAGTGTATCAAATAATGAATATTACACTAAAAATTACAGTTAAAACAAAGGTACACGCAAATAAAAAAAGTCTGTAGATACTCTTGTTTTCGATTTTAGGGGTACATTTTGTAGCGCTGTGATATTAGTAGAAAAAATTTAAGCATTTTTTATGATGTCAGCAAGATTATTCAAGCTCAAGATCATTTGTTTTGGCTAAACTGACGTTCTCAAAAAAAGGTGGATCCCTTCAGATTTAAAAAATTTTTTTTTTCTATTTTCGGGCCCCCAATGCCCAAAAACCGATACGCGTAGTAACTTACAAGAGTGCGTACTCTAATGAAAGAAAATTTCTCACGATTTTAAAAATGATATTATTTTTTGTATCTATGATACGTAGCGCCCTTTACACCCGTTTAAAATTTTGCCTGCAGCGCTATTTTCGAAAGCACTTAAAAATTACAACAAAAGCACTTAAAAATTACAACAAAATGATTTTTTTTTTGATAAAATCGCAAAATGGAAAAACTTTACTCAGCGAAGCTGCTAAACTGTCTATCACATATGAGAAAATCCCTAAGCTCATTGCTATTTTCAATTAACTAAAATTCAACTCGAATGTAACAAAAATTTTGTAAATTTGACAGTTTTATATTTGTTGTTTTTATCTTACTAATATTTATACACCCTGCTCATTTTAGCAGTTTTTCGTATTTTTTATAAAATTTTAGTAGATTTTGCTGCTATTTTTACAGGTTTATTTCATTATTATTGCCTAGTAAAAAGCTCTTGAAATGCTTAGCTTTCAAAACATATTTCCACAAAATTTGCCGGTAGAAAACAATTAAAAAATAATTTTCTTTAAACAAAAAAATAAAAAAAATATTTTAAACTTATCTCAACCTTAAGGCACAAAAATTATATCCTTATTTTTAGCATCACTGTCATATTAAACTACAAATGAATACAATTTGTAATTTTGATAAACCCATAAATTCAATAAACATCAAAATATCTAAAATCTAATATATTCCAATATATGTACCCAGCCAGAAATTGCCAATGGTCTGAAAAATCAAGCACTGGCAGAGCACTGTTTGCCAATAGTCCAACAAATAAAGTGCTGGCAAAGCACTGATTTACAATGCTCTGCCAACCTTAGTAAAAAGTGCTTTGCCAGTACTTAATTAACAAAATTTACAACAGTAAAAATAATAAGAGCACTGGCAGAGCCCTGGCTTAGAACGCTCTGCCAACGCTCGTAAAAAGTGCTTTGCCAGTACTTGATTTACAAAATTTACAACCGTAAAAATAAATAAGCACTGGCACAGCACTGGCTTAGAACGCTTTCCCAACATTGCCAAAAAGTGTATTGCCAGTACTTATTTCCAAATTTTACAGCCGTTAACATAATAAAAACAGTGGCACAGCCCTTGTTCACAACGCTTTCCCAACGCTGGCCAAAAGTACTTTGCCAGAGCTCGATTTACTAAATTTACAACCGTTTATAAAAACGAAATTTAATGCATGTACTTGTTATTAAATAAGTTAGCAGGTTTTAATAAAAAAACAAATAAATAGTTTTTTTTAATTTATTTTACATACTAATTTAAAATTTTACATTTATATACAATTAAATTTCCAATTTTTAATTTAAAAATTTGAATTAACCCAATTCACAGTCAGAATACAAATGTTCTCCCAATGATTTGAAAATGTTTTAAAATTATGGTTTTGGTACTGACAAAGCGCTTATTGCCAGTGGTTTGCTAACGTTTTAAAAAGAAACGGTCAAGCCCTGCCCGGTGTTATCATTTTGGGGTTGGCAAAGCACTTATCTTATCATTAAAAAAGCACTTTATTGGTTGTTCTACCAATGCTTTGCCAACGTTTTAAAATGATTGCTTTGGTACTGGCAAAGCGCTCATTGCCAGTGCTTTGCCAACGTTTTAAAAAAGGAACGGCCAAGCCCTGCCCGGTGTTATCATTTTGGGGTTGGCAAAGTACTTAAATCTTCAGAAATCCAACGCTCTGCCAACGCTCATACCACCGTTGAAAGCACTGGGCCAATGCTTTGCCGTTCGTATTTTTCTGGCTGGGTAGTTATATATAAATATATGCAAGTAGTCGTCGTTAGGTGCCGGCTTAACAAATGAATGCTGCTGAGTAGTTTCTTTCAAAGAAGACGTAGACGACGATGAAGAAGAAGAAGGAGAAGAAACTGAAATAGGCATCACCATCTAAGGAGCGATCACGCAAAACTATTAATTTTGCATGATTGTAAATGTCAGATTAGGCGAATCATTCAACATTGTTGTTGGATAAATATTAATTTAACAAATCGACAAAAGAATTACCACCACTACCGCCACCAACCAACCAACTAACCAGCCAGCCAACTAACTTCCTAGTATTTTTTGGTGGAATTGGTAGGAACATGAGGAGTAATAACATTCATACATACAACCAAAATACACAAAAATGGCATACGTTTCATTTCATTTTTGGTTAAAACGAAAGTCAAATAAAAGGTCAGAACTTAATGTGTGTTTTCTTAGATGAATGTTTTCAAACAAAAAAAAAAAAAAAACAAGCCTTTATAATGAATACAAACAACAGCATTGCAAGAAAAAAACCCTCTATATATGTTTGAACATGATCCTCCTTCTGCTGCAGCAGCATCATCACCGTCATCTTCAGGGACCTGTAGTTCATGCAAATGCAAGTTTTTTCCCTTAAGTCTGAGAACAGTGTAAACAAAATATCTTTGCGAGTCAAACAGTTTGCGTTAAAAAGGCATAGATTTGTTAGTGCATATTTTTTCATATTTAGCTCTAAATGCATATTTTTGCATATTTCGCTTTAAAAGCATATTTTTTTGCATTTTTTTAATTTTTTGTATATTTTTATTAAAGTTTTCTTAGTTTTTCGTTAAAAATTACTTTTAAGATTATTTTATATTTGACCAACGGTCATATAGACTAAAGACGTCTAAGCTGTTCAAGCCCTTTGAAGTGTTCTCTTAAATTTTATTTGCAAACTAGGATTAAGAGATACAGGTTTTTTAGTAGTGTGTTTTAAATGCTTATTTTTCAACACAAATGATTTAAATTTTGTGTAAATTGTGCAAAAGTATGCAGAGAATATGTTAAAGAATAACACTCATAGAAAAAAGTTTGTAGAAAATTTAGTAAATCCGCTAGTAAACCAATTGTGCAAGTTTTAAACTAATTTTTAGTTCAAATTGAGATTTAAGTTGCTAGTTTTACTTGATGAAATACTAAATTTTTAACTAATTTTTTTGTTAAATTTACTAAAGTCTTAAAATTAAAATGTCTTAAAATATTATTTTGATAATCAAGACCAGCTGAAGTCGTTGTAATGCGATGGTTGCGTTTGAGTATTTATGCATTTTTTTATATTGTGTCAAATGGATTTAATTTTTAAAAATTAAAAGTAAAATATCTAGTTAAAAGTTTTAAGAGTTCTTAAAAAAAATTAAAAAAGGGAAAAAAGTTTTTTCTGACTCAAAAAAATAAGTTAGTACAAAAGTTAGTAAAACGTCTTGTAAATCAGGTATACTATTTTTTAGCAAATTTTTTGCTAAAATCGTGTTTTCAGCTAAAATTTTTGTTATACTTATTCAGCACTTAACTGTTTTATACTAATGTTTACTAATATACTAATGTTTTACTAATTAATTTTGCTAAAAAAAATTGTGCTGATAAGCACATTAATAGATAGAGTAAAGCGAAAGACAAAGACACACATCTTAGGTAGATTTTTATGGTTCCTTTTACTTATTGCAAAAAAGGGTTGTTTTTTTCGTTTCTTTTGTTTTGTTTATTTTTTCGTTTCGTTTCTATAATTATCTTCGGCAGTTGCGTCCTTTAAAAGAATGCATCATTTAGACAACCATTGATGTAAGTAGTTAAAAGAAAATTTTTGTTATGTTATATACATATGTATATTTATTTCTATATATTTTCAGATATTAAATTAATTCATGTCGTCAATGTGGGAAAATCAAAATTTTTATATTTCGTAATTATTGTAAATTATTTTTAAAAGAATCACAAAAATATTTTTTATGATTTTCAGCAAATAAATTAACTAAATTACAATTTTTCTACAAATTTTTTGCGGTTTTTTCAGTCTACTAAAATTCAGCAAAAAAATTATTAATTTTTAGCAAGGTTTTTGTGTTTGTAAAATAATTTATAATATTTAAAAAAGAATTAAACAATGAATAACTGCTGAAAGCTTTGGAAAAATCAACGCTTATTTAATTATATTTTTACTTATTTTTCTATTATTTTAATTTTTTTAGATTACGCTTCTGTATTTGAAATATAAAGTCAGCAATATTTTTGCTGGGATGATCCTTGCAGAAAAAATGCCAATATCAGCAAAAAAAGTTGCTAAATTCAGCAAAATGTTTGCTGAATTTTACAATATTACAATTTGCAAGGATCCTCCCAGCAAAAATGGTGCAAACTTTACAAATTTTTTTGGTATATTTCAAAGACTGGCGTAATCTAAAAAAAAATAAAATAATAGAAAAATAAGTAAAAATATATATTCGGCCTGATTACGGATGTCGAATTTGTAGTCGAATTTTTCGACTCCATACAAAATGTGTTTGCTTAAATTGAAAATTATAAATAAATCACACCCTTCATAAATATTTTCTACAATCGTATTGTTGTTTATGGTAAATTCAGTTGTAAACTTGTTTAAAAGTTGTGTTTTTACTGAATTTTAGTCAAATTTGACTCACTCTCGAATTCGACTACGAAAACGGTAATAAGGCCGATTATATATTAAATAAGCTCAGATTTTTCCAAAGCTTTCAGCATCTATTCATTGTTAGAAAAAATTTTAAACATTATAAACTATTTTACAAACACAAACACTCAGGGAACTTCTGCTTTAAAAATATGTAGTTGATTGGGTTGTAATACAGTTTCTTTATTTTTAATGTAAATGTCAGTCATTTGTAGAACAACTTAAATTTTTTACTAACCTTGTAGTTCATTTCAAAAAAAAAACAAACCACATCAAATGACTGTTTTATGATTTTACATTAATTTTTTACAGTAGTTTTTTGTTATTTAAAAAAAATTAAAAAAATAAAATAAATGATTGTTTATTTTTTACTAACATGTGGTTAATTTTTACTACAATTGTGATTCATTTTTTGAACATTAAAAAATAAATGACAATGTTAGTTGAATTTACTGAAATGTAAGTCGTACATTTGCAGTGGTCTTTACTTACATAGTATTCTGAGCCCTGCAATTCAGAAAAAATGTACATAAAAAAGAAACAAGTTAAATAATAAAGATAAATAAAACTCTGTATTTTATTTATCTTATAAATACAGAGCTGTCTTTTAGCTGTCCTATTATTTATAATATAAGTTTTCACGAATTGATGGCGCTTAGTTTTCATGCAGACAACTAAAAATTTAGTAGATTTTACAATTTTTATTGCTGTTTATGTTTTACTAATTTTACTGCTTTTTGTCTGCAACGTCATTTTTAACTAGTTTCTATTAAATTTTGTTGCTATTTTTACAGACTTATTTGTTTGAGTGTACAAATTAACTTTAAAATGTAATTAATATTACTTAAAAACATGGAAATAATAATTTTAAAAAAATTTAAGTGCATATTTTTTTAGTTTTTAATGCATACTTTAAGATTTTTAATGCATATTATAGGCTCCTAAAACCCATTTTTTTGCATGAAGTTCCTGTCCCTGGTCATCATCATCCAACCTCATCTACCAAAAACACAGTAGGCACATTGTGTATTAGAGAGACACTATCTCGCAATGATCGTGTTTTAGGTAAAAATACTCGTACATAAACTGCACTTTGTTTGGCGCTACCTTTTTGTAACATTGTTGAACCTTAAAGTGGCCCGTGTACGACGACGATGATGATGATGATGTGGACTACCTAACTGAACTACAAATGAGCAAATAGTAATGCTAACCAACCAAATATAATCATTAATAACAGAGGTTCTTAATAAGTGAACCGATATTCTCAGTGATTTTTTTTATATTCTTTCTTACTTTCAAATTACCGTATTATTGTTCTCGGGGTATAATTCCAATTGTAACAATCAAAGAAATAATCCTGTAAAAAAAGCTAATAAAAATTAGATAAAACTTACGTTGAAAAAAAAAATGCGAAAATTAGCCGTTTTTTTTGCTAAAGTATACTTATACATATATAAGTAAGATAAGAGCAGCAAAAAAAAGTGTAAAATTTACAAACACAGAAATCAGAACACCGTAAAAAATCATACTTTCCGTCAAACAAAATCTCTAAAAATTAGTTATGTTGAGAATGTTTTAAATTTTTGTTTTAAAAATTTTCCGCAATTTTTGATTATCATCAAAATACCTCAATCGCAACAAAGCCTTAATGACATTTCGTTGTGAGTAATCCGTTGGTATTCTGGATACGGATATTAACAAATGGTGCTCATACCATAAAAATGTACATTATACAAAGGAAATACAAAACCAGTCACTTTTTGTCTGAAAAAGCTGAAATTTTTAAAATTCTTTTGATTCCATATCGTCAATTTTACGCCTATTTTGCGTGAAATCTGTGAATAATCCGTTGATAGGCTGGATAAGAGTATTCATAAAGGCAAACCCATGGCGCTCAGACCAGGAAAATACACGTTATACCTAGGGAATGCAAAATCCCACACTTTTTTCTCAAAAAGCGGAAATTTTTTTAATTTTTTCACTCGAAAAATAAATTATA
Organism: Delia radicum; assembly: GCA_021234595.1. Taxonomy (NCBI): domain Eukaryota; kingdom Metazoa; phylum Arthropoda; class Insecta; order Diptera; family Anthomyiidae; genus Delia; species Delia radicum. The sequence continues at coordinate 148,682,705 of CM037852.1, forward strand.
AATTTTTTCAAATAACCTGAGATTTGCCATTGTAAATCCGTGGTTTTTCTCCTAATTTTAAGTTTGAGAGAAATTGAAGTTATAACAACAATTACTTTAAATATCATACATAATTTTATTTGAAAAAAATTTCAGTATAAAAAATGGTGAACTTATATTTGGAAACTGAAGATCAATGTTTAACAAACAATAAAAATTTCAATGTTCTTTAAAATTTTTACAAAATTCTATTTGTATCGTATAATTAACTCAATTTGTTGGTAAATTGACTCATACCACTTTCAAAATAAGTGCACAGACAGAATTTTCTTGAATGAGTTTTAATAAAATTTTTAACTAAACCAATGAAATTTTCTTCACAAAGTGAATGAAAATTTCTTAAACTTTATGAAAGGGAGTCATAATTTTTATGAAACAATTGTAATGAAACTTTTTTTAGGCGTATAAAACTTAATAAAATTAAATTTTTACTAAAATTTTATGAAAGACTTTACGATCTTCAGCCGTACAAAAATCATCACACAACACCAATAAAGGTCAACTATAATCTTTTAACTGACTGAATTAATTTAATGAAAAGGTTGAATGCACGAATTCCGTTTCATAGATCTAATGCAAAAAGGATTAATGATTATCTGATGATAATTCTGTAAGTGTGGTTCATATGTAGTAAAACAATCGGTTGTTCAACCCCGATTCTACTGTACTCAAAAATTTTTAAAATTAAAAGATTTTTTAATGGGTAGCTGAATTTTTTATAAAAAAAAAATATTTTATGCATTTCTAAAAGAAAAGTCTATAGATTATTTGTTAGGACAATATCCTAAAGCTATTTTCAGACGGTTGTCAGATCTTACAATATTGTAAAATCTGACAATGTGCTGGCTATATACTGACAATGAAACATGTTTAGCAAAAGGTAAATTGTCAGTTCAGACGATTGTAAGAAAACCTTTCAATTTCATTGCCGGAAAATTGTCAAACAATAAATTTATCTGCCAACGAAAATTGTCAGTTCACACGGTTGTCAGATTCTTTTATGGCAAAAATGAACGATATGGAATGAAACGGGGAATGATTGGAATCGGAACACTGTACACATTTGTGTTCTCGGTGTAGAGCGCTTTGTTAAGGTTTGCAAAAATGTTGTCCATTTTGCGATATCATGCTTTGTTTTCGAGATAGACCAAAACGGACAAAATTTTTGCTCCACAGGAGTATTAATAGACCCTTATAACATAAATAGGCTAGGTCCGAGAGAGATCCCGAGAGAAACATTTCTGTGACAATACTGCCATTGTCAGATGTATTAATTTAAACACATCTGCCAATAAAAAATTGGCTACAATGTCTTGCAATTATCTGACAATGGCAACGTAGGGTGTTCACACGAATGTCAGATGTCTGACAATATTATTGTCTTACAATGTACAGACAATGCTTTTTCTGACAATGTTGCAAGACAAAAGTTGTAAGTTCACACTGTTGTTAGACATTTCCTGAACATTTTTCTGACAATATTGTAAGATCTGACCACCGTCTGTACATAGCTTAATAAAGAAATATAGAGTATGGCCTCGAACTTGAATAATTTTCATTTTGAGAAAAGTCTTCATTTTAGATCTTTGCAGGACAAAAGGCAAAACGGTTCTCAAATTCTTAAAAAAAAAAATTAAATAAAAAGTTCGATGAATTTGAGGAAGAAATCTGGTCTCCAAATTTTTCAAATTTTTTCGTATAAAAATTATATTTTGGTATTACAGTCAAAACTTGATTTACGAATCAAGTTATTTTAAAAATTTTGACACATTCGTCGTTTATTGACGTAAACAATAAAATAGAAATAAACTCAACAATTGTTTCGGTACTACTTGCGTAAGGTGTTTGTTCACTAATTTTGACCATTGCCTACCAATGGGATAATATGTTTCATAAACTTTTTCATAGAAATTACTAACAAATAGGTATTTTTGACGACACTATTCTTTAGAAATGTTGGTTCGACAAAAAACTGAACATTTTTTTTTTTATATCGATAGAACAGTTTTTTGGTCTTCAAAGTTTAGTAACGTCATGATGCTTGTTAGGAAAATACCCTAGCCACGTGGTCGATTACTAAGAAGACAAGAATGGAGCAAAATTGATTATTAATAGGTTTTTTTGTTAAAGCTCGGCTTATTCTGGAGGCTTTAGCATTTCTAAAACTTCGGGTTCTGATGAGATCTTTAGCCAGATCGAAATACTAGTATCAACCTGGCTAATATGTTTGATTTACTTTATTTTTGTAAATATACGGAAGTTGAAAGCTCGTTATAAATTTAAAAAAATAATTTTTTATTGAAACATTTTCAGTATTTTAGGATTTTCTTAGAAATACTTATAAAAATAATCCACTATCTAAAGTATGAGTTGGATAAGTTTTAAAGATCTTACTGCCTCTAAAGCGAAAATAGCGTTAATTCAACAATTTATATAGATTTAGTGAAAGTTTAAGAATCACTGATAATTGTTTGTTGTTATTTTCCTATTTGCTGCGTTGTAGTAGCATTCGGCTGTAAAGTAGTAAGTAACCACATCATGGTATTGCATAAATTCACGCGCTAAAAAACAGATCTTTCTTGCACTCGCGTACTACTCCTCGTATGTACGTATCATTGTTTAAACAAATAATCCAACAAATAAGCTAAACAACATCAACAACCGCTTACATGAATTCAAATTCGAATTTGAAAATGAAAAAAATAAAAACACACAACAACATTAACGGCTTCTTTATAGTCTGACCTCTGTACTCCTGGGGTTTGTTGTTGTGTTTTTTTTTTCTTTTTTCTTAATGTTCCTACCAATATCTTTCTTGTTTTTGGCATGAAGTTTCTTTCCTTTATTTCATATAATACATTTTAAACTCTATATTGTGTAGTCAGTCCATCTGTTGGTTGTTTGGGGTCTTTAAATCACAGTTTTATGTGTGTTTTTCTTCTATTTGTTACTCTAACAGCAGCAGTAACAACAATTACCAGCCAAGATCACCAACAACATTCAGTCAGTTAGACTGGCAGCCAGGCAGCAGCAGCAGCAACAAACAACAATATCAACAACTATAATCGTGTTTAACTATATGTAGGCTCATATTGTGTACGTGGAATTAATACCCTATAGTTCATGTTTTGATTTTCTTGTAGGAGTAGTTTAAGTTCGTATTCATAAGGATTTTTTTTATTATTTCATTTAGTTTTTGGGGTCTTTTTTTGTTTTTTTTTTTTTTTTTTTGTCCAAAATGAACAATTTAAATGCATTTGTGGCATTTAAAATTTTAAAACAAAACACCACAGCCCATAGAAAAACTGGTCGTTCAATTTTATTGTAACGATTAAGAGTTACAGAAAAACAATTTCATTTTATGTTAAATCGTGTTGATGCATAATTTTCTGAACGATATTTTTCTCAATTCAAATAGAAATTTTTACAGTTCACGCAATATTGAGACAATAACAACAACAAAATCAACCAAACATATTTACTTTTGGAATTGATATGTTAAGTTAAAAGGCAAAATAAACATACTAAATTTAAAATGCACAGAGAGAATTTTAGTGGACGACTTTCAGTGAAATTTTTCACTAAGCTAATGAAGTTTTCTTCACAAAGTGAATGAAAAATTTCTTAAACTTTATAGAAAAGTTTCATAATTTTTATAAAACTATTTTTAATGAAACGTTTTCATAAAATTTGATGAAAAACTGCATTAAGTTAATAAAGTTATTTTAAATTGGCCAAAAATGCGTCAAATTTATTTTTGTAATAAGAAATTAAGCTATTTCGATAGAAAACAAAATTTAGAAAATATTTTCGAAGTAATTTTTTATACTCAGCGCACGGTTTGAAAGCGAGAAAGAGTTACAGTTATAATTTCGTAAAATTTCAAAAAATAAATATTGTGAAATGAATACAAATTTGAAAAATCTTAAAAACATATTCGCCCTTATTATGAGTGTCGCTGTCGTCTCGTAAATAAATAGTTTTTAAAAATCGGTATTATGGTTGTCGAAAAACGAGAGAATGTATCACTGTTTACTATTCTATTACAATTTTCGGTACCACCAGTGGCGTATTTAAATATAAAATATTAAAAAAATCGTCGTTAAAGTTTTTGTTCACGATAAACTAAAAAAAATGGAAAAAATTTAAAAATATCTATATTTGAAATGTTCCTCTTTTTGTGGTGATATAATATTTATGTGTGTTCCATCTATACATCCTATAGCACCAGGAAACCCAGTTTTGTTGTAAAAATATTCCTTGATTTCATACTTTTCACTTTCCTCCGTTGGAAAATAAATCCATTCTGGGCAAAGTTCATCATACATTACATCTATGCACTCTCGGAAAACAATACTAACTGATGATTGGCACATGCTGATGTTGTAGTCATTGCCAGCACCCTTTTGATAACTACCCTTGGCGATTAGCCGCACTGTTGCTGAAAGTTTTAAAATATTTAACAAACTTGTGATTCTAACGTGTTCTTTTAATTTAGGCGTAATTCTTTCCAGGACATATTAAAAATAAAAAGCCTTATTTAAACGAAAATATCTAACAAATATTAAAGAAAATAACCAAAACATTTATTTTATATTTACTTACGTGGAGTTCGGCATGGCTAATATGTTCGACTGTTGGCGTAATTGTCTTTGAAGATGAAAATGCAGCAACACTTAACATATTTTTTTCTTTTTTAAAATGTATTTCACAAACAACAATAATTTTTATTTAAATTTACGTGTTTAATGCCGACAGATTATAAAACCGGGTTGTTCATAAACATTTAAAATGGTGATAATTATGAACCAACCTGTTTTTAAAAATCAATTACAAAAATGTCGTTGTCGAAAATTTTACATGATACCAAAAAATATTTAAAACGACAACGACTACGACAACTGTCGAAATACGAGAACGACACTCATAATAAGGCCGATTTATATTCACTAGAAACCGTTGATAGTTAACACAAAGTAAGGTTGAAGCTTTAGATTTTAAAGAAAGCTCTTATTTTGTTCCAAGGACATACAGGATTCCAATAGACGATGTCCTTTAGAGGTAGGACATAGTCTTAACATGAAAATATATGAACGGATTTTTATGAAATTTGGCAGAAAGATTATATTTAGTACCTTAAGTTTTATCAACATATATTGACTTAAAGGTACGTTTTCGCTCAATTTCGCCCTTTTTAAAAATCGAAAATCTCCATATCTTCTTATGTAAAAGCACAAAAGCTTTTGAACTGTAGTCTGTAGTTTTTGAGATTCGCTCTAAAGTAGTCGACGAAAAAAAAATTGTTAGAACATACACAGAAAAAACTAAAAACGTGTTTCAATTAAAAAATTTATTGAATCAATTAATATTTTAATTGATTTTGCACCTATCACGGCAATGATAATATTAATTAAAACTTTTATTGAAAATTAGAAAGGAAAAAAGATATAAATAACTTCTACAAAAAAAAATGTGTGATCGATAACGTTGGTATGTGTGATTTTGTTAATGCTGCGTCTGTTTATATGTTTGTGTCTGTGCTTGTTTTGTTTGGAAACTTCAAATGCATTTGGTACTTTACCCTAAAAATGTTCTATTTAAGCATACAGTGTATGAAAAAATAATTAGAGAATTACATGTTAAATAAAATATGTATTTATATATTTAAAAGTCAATTAAAATATTAATTGATTCAATTAAATATTTGTTTAGAAACAAATTTAATTCAAATCAAATCCTTAATTAGATATTTTAGGTTGATAATTTTTTCTGTGTATTGTTTTTTTTCGTACCAAAAACGTGAGATAAATTTCATTGCAAAAAAGCTTAGGCCGGTTTGTTGGTTAATTTATTGGGGCTATTCATAATACGCTCGTATATGGTGTATACTTACACAGTGTGTATTTACAATTGTTGCCGTATTTTAAATATAATTTTGTTCAGTTTCTTACAGAAAACTATTTTTACAAATTTAAAATTAAATATTTTATAATAGTGCGCCCCGGTAGGCTAAATTGTAGCGTGCTGGCTTATCAGTGCGGGGTCGTGGGTTCGATTCCCACCAGAGGCACTGGTCTGTTTTCGCTACAACGCGCCGAAGGCCATAGTAGCTAGTGCTCGGTTAGGGTAATAGTATATAATTTGTTAATAATTTAAAAAAAAAAAAAATATTTTATAATCAACAATCAAAACAATTATTTATTTTAATTTTTTTAAATGTTTGAAACATAGGAATAAAAATACAAAACGAATTGTAAAAAAAAACTTTCCAGGGTTGATAAAATATTTATGACACTATGTGATAAAAATACGATGTTTACACTATATACGATTTTAAATGAATCCGACTATTATTTTAGTATCGGATTTTCTAAACTTTCTAAAATTGGTTCATGTTTAATCCCAACTTCACAGAGAGAATTTCTTGGACGATTTTGAATGAAATTTGTTCACTTAACTAATTGAAGTATTCTTCACAATGTGAATGAAAAATTTCTTCAACTTTATGAAAAAGCTTCATAGTTTTACTACAACTATTTGTAATGAAACTCTTTCAATTTAATAAAGAAAGGTTTCAATGAACGAATGGAGGTGACAAATTCATACATCTAAAGCAAAAATTCATTGATATCACGCAGATAATTCTCTCAGTCTACACTAAGAGGAAGAAATTGGTAAAACGTTTTGTTTAAAATTCCAAAAAGTTGATAAAAATGAGCAGATGTTTTTTGTTAAATATTAGCAAGATAAGAATATCTATATATATATAAAACTCAATTTCTGTTTGTTTGTTTGTTTGTTCTCTATAAAAATTTGCAATTCTCAACGGATTTTCCTCAAATTTGGCATGAATAATCCTCGAACCTCAACTTAGATCGTAGTATAGTTTTCATCGACCACGCCCACTTCTACGCCTACTTTTGACAGAAAATGTAAAAATAAATTTTTTTTACCTTTTTCAACTTTTTTCGTTTTCTTCGAATACAAACTTCTAAGAAAGTTTTAACGGATTTCTTTGAAATTACTCACATATATTCTACGTTTCTCGAGGAAGGCCTCAGTAAAAGTTTCATTACCATAGCCCACTTTAATACCGACTTTTGATCAAAATCAAAAAATTCCACTTTTTTTAATAAAGCTTATTTTTTTAATTTGAAAGCATGAAATCCAATCAAAACATTTTAGGAAAAACCATTTCGTTTTTAAGAATTTTTTTTCTCCCGTATAATATACCTACTGATTTTTTCGCAATGTCTTTATGATTTCATTTTTTTTAAATTTTATTTTTATTTACCGTTTTCGGCAATAACAAGTCCATTAAAAAAAATAAAACAAAAATGTTTGTTTGAGTTTGAATTTAAACGTCTTTTTCAGACAATTGCAATTAATACTATAATTAATATGCAATTTTATTTAATTTTAATTGTGAAAGGCGTGGTAGAGAAGAATGAGTGTATTTTTCAAAAAATCATAACTACATTGTAAATTTTCAATTTTTCTAAATCAGACTGCGCAGTTTCTGTTATTGAACCTTCGTCAGTGAGCCTGTTTTTTTTTTTGAATAATGTAATATTTGTTATATTTTTATTTGTTCGATTGCGTCTATATGAAATTTTTTGTGCAATCACTGACCGTGGTATAGATAAACTGATTTCTAATGACACATGCACTCGCACTACACGTTAGACAGAGCGCTTTAGCGCACTGATCTATCGTCAGGTCGAGTTTTGTTGTGCTTAAAACTAGTTTTATTCAATACACGGTGTTTTTGTTCTTGCATACATAATCTCAGAAGTACAACTCCAACAACACAACAGTTCTATTTTTAGAAACTTACCTCACTCTAATGCCCACTGTTTCTTTAAGGATAAACTTTTTCGAAACCATCCACTAAAATCAATATGAGACATCTTAATTGAAAAAGCACATTGATTTATAGTCGAGAATTGCTACTGAAAGCATCATTTTGTATTCAACATCTTTAAAGATAAAATTATTTTTTTATTTTGTAACCTTATTTCATAAATTTCAAATGGAATCTTTAATTTCAAGTTTAACGTTAAAATCCTAACTCATTCTGCAAAACACAACAGAATTAAGTCGTCTATTTCCTAGCTTAAAATTTTTTCTGCATTCAAAAATCACAGTTTACCCGGGAAACACCAGGCACTTCAGCTAGTAAACAATATATCTGTTGAATACACAAAACTTTATATTTATATTTGATCTAAATTGAAATAACAAAATAATCTGCTAAAATCAGAAAAAAAAATCTAAATTTTATTAAAAAAAAAAAAAATTTTTAAATTTTCAAATAAAATAAAATTTTACAACTTATTGTAAAAACTTGATAAGCCATTTATTGTCTTATATATATAAGATGTGACATGCAATTATATCGGGTTTTGATTAAATTTCGCACCCATGAATAATATTTGCTTTAAATTCCAAAACATTAAATTTTTTATAAAGAATTTTTAATAATACTCATAATAACTGTTTTTTGTTTTTCTTTTCAGGTCAGAGATTTAGTGGAAAAATGTACGTGTCCATCACAATTTCCCATGGTTCGTGTATCAGAAGGCAAATATCGTATTGGTGATACCAAAGTTTTAATATTCGTTCGTGTAAGTATTTAAATAATATTATTCTCAACTTATTAACAACAATTTAAAAGCCAATTAATTGTAATTTTTGCAAAAATTTACTTAATATATCATACAATTTATTGAATAACAACAACAATGCATTCAATAAAAAATTTATTGTGTGGCCAATAAAAAAAAAAAGTGTTAAATAATCTCTTCGTTTCTTTGTCATCTAAGTGGACAATACCGTAAAATATTTATATTTATATACAAATAAATATATAAAAATCCTCAATTGACATTATTATTATTGCAAATGAAAAATAATTTTATTGTGTTTTGCGTAAACACCTCACGAAATCATCTTCTTTAAATTTACAAAAAAAAAAAAAATCTATAAAAAGTCAGAAAATATTTAACAGACATTATTTTGTTGTAGTTGTAGCATTATTTTGTTCATGCAATCATTTATTGATGATACGTGGGGATAAAGTACGTATCTTGTAATTGTGCATACACTCAAAAAAAAAAAAGTTAGTAAAGTCAGGAAAAAAATGTTGCTGTTGACTCATGCCAGTTTATACCACGGTCAGTGATTGCACAGAAAATTTCATATAGACGCAATCGAACAAATAAAAACATAACAAATATTACATTATTCAAAAAAACAGGTCTGATTCAGAAAATTGAAAATTTACAATGTAGTTATGATTTTTAGAAAATACACTCATTCTTCTCTACCACGCCTTTCGCAATTAAAATTAAATAAAATTGCATATTAATTATAGTATTAATTGCAATTGTCTGAAAAAAGACGTTAAAATTCAAACTCAAACTAAATACTTTATTTTGTCTTTAATTTAATTAACAGACAATCATTTTCACAAGCCGTCAACAAAACAAAATTTAAGTGATTTTATTCCACAATTTTGTGTTATGTATGAAAAACAGATGCAACAATCTTCCACGGATGAATTTTTAAATGTCTTAAAGGAGTTGTACTTTTTAGTATAATTTTCCTCTTCTCTACTACATTTAGACATGCCGCGACATCTACTTCATTCTACGTATATTTTTTAATCTGGTTGTCGTCCACGCTTTTAATGTGCTTATTAGCACATTTTATTTAGCAAAATAAATTAGTAAAATGTAAGCAAAACATTAGTTCAAAAGTGCTGAATAAAAATAACTAAAATTTTAGCTGAAAACATAATTTTAGTTGAAAAATAGTATACTTGATTTAAAAGACGTTTTACTAACTTTTCTACTAACTTATTTTTCTGAGTGTACACAATCGTTCGTTCACAATATAAATTTGAATGCCCAATATAGCTAGCCAGTAATGAAGGTGGTTGGTAGTCATCTTCGCATTTTGTTTGTATTGAAAATTGGAATTGAGTAACTTTAACTTGGTGACCATTAATATTGCGATTTTATTAACACTACACTACTTTACTGGCGAGTTGTTGATATGGAAATTTTATTGGCATTGATGATAATGATTCTGTTTGGCACGAAATCGATAAAAAAAAATAAAATGAAAAAAAGATAGTATATTTGTAAGATCATTAGGGTTTTTTAATTCTCGGACTTTTCCGTTTTCCGGGGCAGTGGGATTTTTTTTTAAAATTTCCCTTGATCCCGGGATTTCTTGTTCATTAGAAAATATTTAAATTTGATAAAATTTGTAACTGAAAAATTCGAATTTTATTATAAAAACAAATTTATTAACCCAAAACACGAAATTTTTACAAGAATTGTTAAAAACTTTACTTCAAAAGCTAAAATTAGGATCCTTAGAACGATATTTTTGAAATTCTTCCAAGTTACAATAATATCCAATAATTCATATTTTCATACAGTATTTAAATCGTAGTTTTATTTAAAAAAAAGATTTCTTCTTTTAACCGTGGATGTAAAAAAAATCACTGTGCAGTGTTTAATCAATGAAAAACTAAAAAAATATTGTATTTTTGTTTTGATTTTCATACAAATTTAAAGTTTGCATTTTTAAAATCTGTTCGCACAAGTTTTAAGCATTTTAAACAAAGAAATTATGGATTAAGCTAAAAATTAATTTTTTGTTTTAAGTATTTATGCAAATTCCAATTTCTATTTCATATTCAGAATATGAATTAAACACAGATGTCCAGAAAAATTCGTCTTGAAATTTGGCGTATTCGTTAGGTTTTTTTTAAAAAAACTTCTTTAATCCTTTGTCAACCGAAATTAAATTGCTGTAGATTTTTTGACGAAACTTCTTGACGACCTGAGCCTAAGGCTAAAAAGAAATTTGTTTTTGGAGTTTGGATACTCTTTCTGTCGGAGAAATAAAGAACTAAAGTTAAAACATTAATATAATGTCGCTCCTTAATGGGTTAAGATTTTGTCAAAATTTTAATTTTATCTTTGTCTGGGGGTCTTCTTGTTTGGACGTCTGAGTTTTAGCTGTTTTTTAAAAACTTGTAGAAAGAAAACGGCAAAAGATTTTTTAATTCTGTTTTTTTTTTTTTGTTTTGACAATTAATCAAGAAAAATTCAAAATTAACAATTTGTCAATAAGTGGGCATTTTAGTCTTGTGTAAGAAACAAATAGTAAACTATTTTTATTTTTATTTGTTTAGCCACGTTAATTCTGCGTCGTTTAAGCCCTATATCATCAAAATCGTTTTACTAGAATTTGATAAACCCAGTGAGTTACCAGTGTGAAAAACGTGGTTTCGAGAAAAACTCGTTTACGTTTTAACCCTATAACCGGCAAGCCCGCCTCCAGCCGGGGTATTTAAAATTCGCCATAAATGCTCCAAATGAGTATTTTAGAATGAGAAGTTTAGCTATTTCAATAAACATCTAAATTTACAAAATATTTTGTGAAGTGATTTTTTGTGTGCAGTGCACTGTTTGAAAGCGAGAAAGTGTTAAAAGTTAAAATTTCGTAAAATTTTTAAAAATAAATATTGAGAAATGAACACATTTTTCAAAAAATGAGTTAATTTTGAATAATAGATTTTTGGATATTATTACTTTTTAAAAGGTTTTTGTATCAATAAAAATAATGGCGTATTTTTTTTTATTCCAACTCCTTTCTGTGACTATAGGCGACTCAAATCGCGGATTTTGGGTCCCTTTTCCCATACAACAAAAACGGCTTAATATATGTAAAATCTGACTTCACTATTCGATTTCTGACTTCACTAACTCGTGTTTAGTTAAAAATAAAGATAATTTAAATTGTTTAGCTTTATCTGCTGTGGAAAGGAATAGAATTAATTAGAATTGTTGTTAAATAGAAATTACAAAACCAATAAATTATTTTGTATTCACTAAAAAATTAAATTTTTAAACTTTAATAACTTTTGACCGGGTAACTACAAAATTAAAATTTTTGGACCATTTTTCTCAGATGTAAGTATTTTTTCATTGTATATTAACAAAAAAAAATATTTAAATTTTTTTTTTAAAAATTATTTTTTTGGACCACTCTTATTATGCATTCCAAAAACTAAAAAAAAGCTTATGGGCCTAAGTTTTCCCGAAGAATCGAATACTGAAGTCAGATTTGACGTATATTTAGCCGTTTTTGTTGTATGGGAAAAGAGACCCAAAATCCGCGATTTGAGTCGGCTATAGGCACGGGAAGGAGTTGGAAATAAAAAAAAAAATATGCCATTATTTTTATTGATACAAAAACCTTCTAAAAAGTGATAATATCCAGAAATCAAAATCAAAAAAAAATTGAAAACGAATTTTAATAAATATATATATATAACGTCCTATGGTTCCTTAAGAGAACTAAGGGCCACAACGAAATCGTTCCATTCAGTTCTTCTTGATGCAAGATGTTTTATCTCTCTCCAGCTTAGGCCGCTTTGATTAATTTCAAGCTCAAGTTGCCGTCTCCAGGTGTGAGATAGGCGTCCAACTCTTCGTGTATTTCCGATTCCAATCTATAGTAGCTTTTGTTGTGTTATTCTGTGGTCTGCGGAGCGTGTGACCAATCCAGCGCCATTTACGATGAAGAATATCAATGTGGATTGGGCGTTGGTATGTTTTCTCCCATAGTTGCGTATTGGAAATGGTATTGGGCCAAAATATTTTTAATATCCTTCGCAGACAGCGGTTTATGAATACCTGGATCGCGTTTATATTGTGAGATGTTGTGTTCCATGATTCGCAACCGTATAGGAGGACTGACTTTACACAGGAGTTAAATATACTTATTTTAGTACGTTTCGTGATGACAGTAGATTTCCATACAGGTCGTAAGATACCAAATGACTGGTTAGCCTTTGAGATTCGAAATGCTATATCATCACTGCAGCCACCAGTTTTTGTTAGTATGCTGCCAAGATAACAGAATGTATTAATTTCTTCTAGTTCAATATTCTGTATTTTAAATTTAGCGGTGTTAAGGGTGTTGCACCACATGACCTTGCTCTTCTTTATATTTATCTTTAACCCTGCCTTTGAAGCCTCATTCTCAAGGGCTTTCAGCTTAGCAGACATGTGGCGATAACTGTGGGATAAGATGCAGATGTCGTCAGCATATTCTAGGTTCTCTAGATGTTGATTGATTGAGTCCCCATCTTATGCCCCTATTTGCCTGAGTTGCATTTCCTACAACGACGGCGAGTACGATATTAAATATGTGTATTATCTCCCCTTCTATTTAATATCGAAATCGTTGATAATAAACACAAATTTAGATTGAAACTAGAGCTTTTAAAAAAATCTCTTATTTTGGTCCAAGGACATGCAGGATACTCATAGCATACCTCTAAAAGACATCGTCTTAACTTGAAAACGTATGGACGGGTTTTTATGAAATTTGGCAGTAATATTATATTTAGTAGTAGTATTGAAAGCCTTTTAGTTTGATCAATATATATATTAGTTAAGTTGAGTTTTCGCTAAATTTCACGTTTTTTTTAACGAAAATCGCTAGATCGAGATCTAAGTAAAAGGACAAAAAGTGTAGTTTTTGGATAGTAGTTATATCTTGGTAAGATTAATAATTCGTGTCTAAGCTTATTTATTTTTATAGATTAAATTTCAGTAAATTCAACTAACATTATCATTTGTTTTTTACTGTTCAAAAAATTAACTACAATTTTAGCAAAAATGTACCCCATATGTAGTAAACAAATAAACAAACATTTATTTGTTTTTTTTTTTTCAATAAAAAAAAAACTACTGTAAAAAATTAATGTATAATTAGAATACAGTAATGTGATGTGGTTTGTTTTTATAAATGAACTACAAATGTAGTCAGAAATTAAATTTCTTCTACAACTAACTGTTTTTTTCACTTAAGACTAAAGATACTGTATTACAGCTCAAACAACTACAAATATTTAAAGCAGAAGTTCCGTGAGTGTAGTATGAATTCTGTTAATATAATTTTTAATTTATTTATATTAAACTAAAAAGTGTAGTAACAAACATTTGTATAAGCATTGAATCGTTTTATTTTTATTTTTTTAATTTTAAATATTTTTGTTAATAATAATTTTAAAAAATCAATTGATGATGTTTAAATTTCAAATAAAACATAAAAAAAATAAAATATTTATTACAAATTCTCTGAAATGATAAAAAAAAATCCCGGGAAATCCCGCCTAAAATTTCCGGGATTGCGCAATTAAAAAAAGAAGGAATCCCGTGCCGGGAATTGCCGGGATAAAAACCCTAATAGACATGAATATGATGATATTGTAAATGAGAATAATGGCTATAATTTGTTTTTTTATTTAACCCTTTCACACTACAGTGTATACGTTAAAAAAAAATATATGAAAACATGACAAATATTTTAAATATATTCATTAGGATGCCCTGTTCAACAATAAATTATATCCCAAATGAGCCCAACGTGTAATGAAAATAGACAATCAATACACCAAAACTCCCAAAGAGTTTTGAGAACTTATTGTTAGCTCCAATTTAAATGTCATAGCCTTTCGACGTTGGCTCTTTTTTATCGTTTTTCCACGAAGGATGAAAGTTAAACAATTACAAGATTATTTAATGCACATAAAAGCATGTTTTAACGAGTTGCCTTATAAGATCCGACGTTGAAACACAAAAAATAAAATTTTTTTTTCTTCATTTAGCAAAAAAGATGAGTTCATATTAAAAAATTAATATTTTTGGGTTGGCTTTCTTAATATTTTCGTATTTTTCGTTTGGGTACAACTCCTAGAGCTGTTTTAATTGGTCCTGAACCATTCTGTGGAATACCTGCGGGGTATGTTAGGGAAAGGCTCAGGGCATGGAATTCTGAATTCTCTGGTTACTGGGAAAACTCTCCTGGTCAGCGCCAGGCTAAGAGATTGATCTCTTTTCCAGTAGGGGGTCGAGGCGACTCTTGTCGCTTGAAAGGGGGGTTTGAGGACCCTGGCGTCGTAATTAACTGGACACTGTAATCTCAGATACCATCTGCACAGGAAGGGTCAATCGGACACGGATATGTGCAGGTTTTGTGAGATGGTGTCTGAGACCTCGGAGCATGTTCTCTGCGAATGTCCCAGGCTTTGTAATAGGAGACTTAGGTTTCTAGGTGATCGCTTCATTTCGCCTTCCGACATCGCGAACATTTTGCCTAATAGGATAATTGGCTTTATAGGTAACTTGAATCTGTAGGTAACTTTAGGCAGCACAAAAGACCTACATTGGTCGCGGTGCATAGTGCCTTCTGATCTAATCTAATCTAATCTAGAGCTGTTTTGTAAATACAGCTCCCCTCCAACGCCAGGGCACGGGTTGGTTGTAACACTTTTTGCCTAGTCCATGTACGCCGTCACTGCATGGTACGGTCCATCCCCTTACGTGCCTACTCGTGGGACCAAAATATGAATTTTATAAAAAACAACAACAAAAACAACGACAACAACAAAAACAATGTTAGCGGGTTGCCTTGCAACTCGTCTGAAGATGACCTACTGGCTTCCAGTCAGGAGACGGTGGTTAACTTCCCAGGCACTGAGGGTACACTCCATAGTACTCCAGCGTCTCACCAGACAACATCTCAGGCAATATCCCAGCCTGGACAGGTCACCTCGGCAGGTGACTTGCCCAAGCGTAAGCGGAAGAAAAAATCCTCAGGCGACGTATGGAAGTCTAGGTATTCAAGAGCGAAGTTTATTCTTGACAAAATTGCCAAGAACGCTTTGAATGGGACCGTTCATGAACGCGATGAAGAGGACCGCGTAAAATACCAAGCTGTGGTGGATGAGTACCTTAAGCGAAAGGAGACCGCACCCAGCACATCAGGCACGTCAAAGAAGGTAGAAGGGGCAAAGCGAAATCGCTCACAGAATGAGGGTGACAAGTCGCCGAAGCGGAAAAAGGTCCACGAGCAGAGAACCGTTTCGCAGCCTATTTCTACCTCTCGTAGACCCTTTAATGAGGTTGTAAGGGATCATTTGCTTGTGGCTCTAGCAAATGTCAGTGGTGGGTTGCCTTCGCCTGTAGTAACAGAATGGAGTGCTATCGAATCCAAGTTGTCAGAACTCGTGATGGCTCACGTGATCTCCAACAAGGATAGTCCGGTACCTCGTTTTGACTCCAGTGAAATTCACAGGGGATACAGGTTAATCAAATGTATGGACTTGTTCTCCCTGGAATTCCTCAGCAAATGCGTCACTACGATAAGTGATGCATGGGATGGCCTTATCTTAAAGCTAATCCCCGCTGCAGAAATTCCAGCTAGACCTCGTGCCAGAATTTGGTTACCAAAAATGGCAATGGACAATCACAGGCTGCTAGAATGCCTCAAGGCTCAAAATCCTGAGATTCCTATGAATGACTGGTCTGTCATCCGGGCAGAGGAACCTCAGAACAACAGCATGAGCTACGTGCTTGTCATCTCCGAACAGGGTGTGTCAGCACTCGAGAAGGTGGGCAACAAGCTCTTCTTTGGTATAAGGGAGGCCAAGGTAAAGGTTTTCCGTCCTTCTGGGTCGGGTGGTGTCGACGGGAAAGATGAGATCGATGACGCCAACCAGCTGCTCGATAAGATGCAGCTCGAAGAACCCCCCAATATATCGAAACAAGATGGGGAAGCTAAAGGTCGTGCAGATTAATCTGCAGCATTCCCGGATTGCTACAGACAACCTACGGGTTCTTCTAGCCGAGGAGGACCTTGACATAGGCATCATCCAGGAGCCCTGGGTCAATGACTCACAGGTTAAAGGGTTTCAGGGTGCCCCGTACTCAATACTATACATCAATAATAAGGGTAAGCCAAGATCCTGTATAATAGCTAAAAAGAACATAAAGATTTTTCTATGCTCTCAATTTAGCTCAGCTGACCTTACTGTTGCGAAGGTTGAAATGACAGGCGGCCGCAACATCACTATTGCCTCCTGCTATATGGCTCACAATCGAGACGCCCCGCCAGAAGAAGTGAGGTTCCTGTTGTCCTCCATTGCTGCAGAAGATACTTTGATCCTGGGCTGTGATGCCAATGCCAGGCACACAATCTGGGGTAGCACTGAAATCAACGAGAGAGGTGAGTCTTTTCTTGATTTTATTAACACTAACAATCTCAATATATGTAATTCTGGTACTAACCCAACTTTTATGTTTCCGAGTTCCGATAACTATAGGGGTTGGGAGGAAGTTCTAGATATCACAGTTATCTCAGGTAATTCTCAGGTACGTGTTGAAAAGTGGAGGGTATCCGATAAGAGGTCCTTTTCGGATCATAATTGGATACTTTTCGATATCAACACGGACGTTAGGGAGAGCGTTTGCTTCAGGAATCCTAGGAGAACTGTTTGGCCTAAGTTCAATAGGATTCTTAGGACGAAGCTGTGTAGGGGGCCAAGGGTCGAAGGGACAATCGAAAGTCTCGAGGACTCTGTAGGGGTCCTGGAAAAGGCCATTGATGTGGCGTTCAAAGCTTCCTGCCCTCAGACTAGGGCAAGGAAGAGTTTTCCTCCCTGGTGGAATTCTGAACTGTCAGAGCTTCGGAGGGAGACACGAAGAGCTTTCAACGCTAGCTATTCCAGCAGACAGTGGAAGCCATACCGCGACAAGCTGAAGGTGTACAAGAAAGCATTGGCGTTGGCAAAGCGGAACTCATGGAGAGAGTTCTGCGAATCCATAGACAACACTAGGGACACTGCTAGACTTAGCAAGGTGCTGGCAAAGGGTCACTCTAATCCCACTTATGTTAAGAGGGGTGATGGATCCTGGTCAGAGTCATCGGCTGAGTCGTTGGAGATCCTTCTGAATATTCATTTTCCTGGCTGCTTGGATGCAGATACCTTGGACAATGACCAACGTAGCCGCTCTAGGGGCGCTTCTAATGGGATGGAAAACGAGATAATTACACTTGATAGGATAGCCTGGGCAATTGGCAGTTTCTCCCCATACAAATCGCCGGGTCTGGATGGCATTTTACCGATAATGCTGCAGAGGGGTCAAGATTTGATTACTCCCTGGCTGCTTGTGATATACAGACTTTGCCTCTCTCTTAACTACGTGCCCGTAAGCTGGAGGAAGGTTAAAGTAGTCTTTATTCCTAAAATTGGCAAATGTGGTCACGAGGCTGCAAAGGACTTTAGGCCAATCAGTCTCTCATCTTTTCTACTGAAGACGTTGGAAAGACTCATTGACGTACATATAAGGCTGAAACTCGAGGGATCGCCTCAACTGTCGGGTAGTCAACATGCGTATATCAAGGGACGCTCAACGGAAACTGCACTCCATGAGGTTGTGAGAGTGGTGGAGAGATCCTTGGAATTTGGACAATATACACTGGCCGCCTTTCTGGACATAGAGGGGGCTTTCAACAATGTCACGACCGATGCAATACAGGGAGCCCTCGTGGATCTGGGCGCTGAGACTTTCATCAGCGACTGGATAGTGAACATGTTGGACTCCCGTGTTGTCAGTGCTAGTCTGGGAAATAGCGAGTTGTCAAAGCAGGTCAGGAGAGGTACACCTCAGGGTGGTGTGATCTCGCCCCTGTTATGGCTCCTTGTTATTAACTCAGTTCTCGTCACGCTGGATAATAAGGGTGTTAAGGTTGTCGCTTATGCGGACGATGTGGTGATATTGGTATCAGGGATGTTCTTGGACGTGATTAGCGATATTATGACCAGCGCTCTGGATACTCTCAGTAGCTGGGCCACCAGTTGTGGCTTAGGAGTGAATCCGAGTAAAACAGAACTGGTACTTTTCACCACTCGGTCCAATTCGGGCTTCAGACCTCCGCGGCTGCAAGGCTGTGAGCTCACCCTCTCTGATCATGCGAAATATCTGGGTATCATCTTGGACTCTAAACTATCATGGCGACTTAACACCGAGCACAGGGTCAGGAAGGCAACGGTAGCCTTCTACTCCTGTAGGAGGATGTTTGGTTCAAGGTGGGGTTTGAGTCCGAAAATGGTGCTGTGGATGTACATGGCTATTGTGCGTCCAATACTGACGTATGGCTCTATCGTGTGGTGGACTGCGACCACTAAGAGGGTGGTTACGGATCGTCTGTATAGGGTGCAGCGCTCTGCTTGCATTGGGGTCACGGGCGCGATAAGAACTTGCCCCTCGGAGGCTCTCAATGTAATGCTTCACATTATCCCTATTGATTTGCATATAATGGCGGTTTCTTCTAGCAGCGCAGCGCGGCTTGCTGCAACGGGTTCCTGGAAGTCCAGGACCTATGGACATGCTAGGCTTCTTGATGGACTTCACCCACGTGTGGGATTTGAGTCCGACTATGTTACTCCTAGATTGGATTTCTGCCGACCTTTTCGGGCTAGCTTTCCCTCCAGGCGGGAGTGGGATATGGGGGATCCAACTTTTGGTTTTGACATCAGGGTATATACCGACGGCTCAAAGATGAGTTGTGGTGTAGGCTCCGGGGTCTTCTCGGGTGAGTGTAACTTGCGGTGTTCTTTCAGGCTACCTGATCACGCTACTGTTTTTCAGGCGGAAATTCTGGCTATCAGGGAAGCCTGCAGACTCCTGTCTGAAAGGGGGGCTCGAGGGACAGTGGGCATTTTCGCCGATAGCCAAGCGGCTCTAATGTCCCTGAGCTCGTACGTCACATCCTCTGCTCTCGTTGGTCAGTGCAGGGAGGAACTGTCCAGGCTAAGCTGTCTATCCCAAGTTACTCTAGTTTGGGTCCCCGGCCACAGAGACCTCTACGGTAATGAAAGGGCAGATGAATTGGCAAGGGCAGGATCTGCCTTAAACGTCTCCACATCGGTGTCAGTCGCTGCACCGCTGGGGACTGTTAAGGGGGAAATTTTCCGGCACTATTTTCGCAGGGCGGGGAACAGGTGGCATAATTTGGATACCTGTAGGACCGCGGGACTTACGTGGCCCAACTACGACCTAGGGCGTACAAACTCTCTCCTGAGCAGGAGCAGGAGGGATGTCTCGAGGCTGACGGCTGTTCTGACCGGTCACTGGCTGATTGGTAGGCATGGCATTAGACTTGGGATTGTACGCGGTTCGCATTGTCGCAGCTGCGGCATACCGGGCGAGGAGGAGACTGTGGAGCATCTTCTCTGCGATTGTCCGGCGCTGCAGAATATTCGACTCCGGATCTTGGGTGACCATATACTGGACGACCTCTCGGTAATATCACGTGTGGGATTCGGTGATCTCATACGTTATCTTAACCGAACGGGGTGGGTCTAGTACTCCGGATACTAGTTCCTTACGGGTAGTGTGGTCTCTTCAAAACGGAGTCGCTTTTTGACTCTACTTGATGCTCACGAGTAGCGTGAGCTGCCACTTAAACCAACCAACCAACCAAATACAAAAGCAAAATTTTGCATGCATTATGTGATGTTCCTAGATAGCGTTTTAGAAATTTAAAAAAATATTTAGCAAAAAAAAAATCAAAGTTACAAAAACATTAACAAAAAAATGTTTTCTTTTATAAATCCCCATTGCCTAATTTTGTGATTTTTTTTCTGTGTATGAGCGGTTTTCGCACATAGCCTTGCAATAGAATTATTTAAAAAATATATAGTATATATGTTTTACTTTTAAATATTAAAAAATTAAAAACAAAAGTTTATTTTTCGATCTTTTATCATAAATTATGATGTGAGCAAGATTATTCAAGTTCAAGATCATTTGTTTTTTGTTAACAAAAAACCGTGCAATATTCATTTATTAATTACAAATTTTTTTTTTACTTATTGCCCCAATACTATAGTCAGAAAGTGTTGTTGTTTATATAATAAACAATAACACCACAATGTATTATGACTAGAGATTCTAGCCTATACACGAACAATGTTTATTAGTTAAAAATGTTTTATATTTGTTTTGAATTAGTTCAATTCTTCCAATTTTGTTTTTTACTTCTCATTCAGTAAATACAACAATACGGGTAAAGCGTTGATATTTTTCCTTCAAAATTTCGGTCAAATTTTCTACCCCTTCTACATTGAAGATTTTCGGTGACGCGAAATGAAACATGTAAGGACCTGTCAGAAGATAAAGTCTGCTTTAAATTAGCGGATGGAAAATTTTTTTCATTAATTAATAACATTGCACGGTTTTTTGTTTAACAAAAAACAAATGATCTTGAACTTGAATAATCTTGCTCACATCATAATATATAGTATATATTATAAATAAATATCGTCTACATCCGGCTTAAAGCCGCCGCCAACTATTTTGAGACGGCTTGGATCTCTGTATTGAATTGATCCACAAAAAAAAATATCCTGACATTTAACATATGTTTTCGAAAATATGTTGACCTTTTTAAATATTAGTTTGCAATGTATGCATTTATGGGGATTAGAAAGCACCAAATTTCCATTTCACGTGTTTTTCAAATCCAATCGTATTCAAAAAGTAAGGAAACACAGGACATGGGTGTACAATGATTTCAAAACTTTTCATTGTCTTAAAGTTTTTATAGATATTTAAAAAAAAAACGTATCCAATAAAGTTCAAACCCTTGCAAAACTTTTTAAAAGGCAATATTATTTAAAAAAAAAAAGTTTAAGGACACTTTAACTCTTTGACGACGAATGTTGATATATGTCCCATTTTTACTTTTTTCTATCTCAGGAAAGCCTGCAGGACGATTTAAACCAAACTTGCTGTGATCAACACTAGAGAGGTGTAGCTTTTTAGCGATACCTATAAATTGTAGCCTGAAATTCGAATGTCTCAAAGCCTTTCAAGGTCAACCCAAAGTCAAAATTTATTTTTTACGTTTACGTTTTTGTCTTTAGATTTTTCTAATGTTAAACATTAATTTTAAGTACCATCCGAATTTAAAAGTGTATTTCAATGGTAACAACTTTTAAATTCAGTTAGTACAACGATTTACATTCGATTTCTGAATATTTTGAGCGTTGTAACAAAAATTCAGTTTAATTAATCGAACTTTGCTGGAGAAAACTAATTTTCAGTTGTACCAACCGACTGAAATTCATTATAATCGAATTTGAGTCGTAGTAACAGAATTTCAGTTGGCAAATAACAAATTTTTTCTCTGTGTGTACTAAAATGGTTACTATTTTTGAATTAGGCATAAATTAACTCAAAATATAAAATTACAATTTCTACAAAATCTTAACCCCTTCAGGAGCGATAGTACATTAATATTATAGCTTAAGTACCTTATTTCTCCAATGGGGGTGCAGCACAAAATTTATTTTTAGTCATACACTCCGGGAAGTTCAGCTGTAAATATTTGTAGTTGTTTGATTGGTAATACATTATTTTTATTTTTAAGTGAAAAAGCAGTCATTTGTAGAAGAAATTTAATTTTTGACTACTTATGTAATTCATTTAAAAAAACAAACCACATGAAATTACTGTATTATGATTTTACATTCATTGTATACAGTAGTTTTTTTTTTAATAAAAAAAAATTAAAACAAATAAGTGTTTGTTTATTTTTTACTACATATGTGCAATTTTTTATCAGTAAAAAACAAATGACAATGTTAGTTGAATTTACTGAAAAGTAAGTCGTATTTTTTTCAAGTGAAATTTCATTTGGTTTTGACTATATTTGCAGTGGTCTTTACCTACATAGTATTCTAAGTGTAAGTAATTAAAATTTAAAAAGCTTCAGCTGTTTAAGTTGCATCATCAAAGAGTTAAGCTTTACAAACAAAATGGCAGGTCTTTTTAAAAATATCTTGTTACTTAAAATGTTTTAAAGTTTCTAATTGTCATGTAATAAAATTCCGTTAACAAGAAAATTTTTTATAGTTAGTTTCGTAAAACCCAGCAAAAACATGGTAACGACAGGTCATTACCATATAGATTACCAAGTAATGATAGGTCATTATCTATTACATTACTTTAAAATTCAAAATAATGGCCTACTGATAATGGGTTATAGAAGTAATTATATGTAATTGCAAAATAATTAGTTACTGGTAATTGGTTTCACATTTTTGATCGATTTCCCATTTTTGATTCTAATATTGCGTTAATAAATAGTTGATTGTCCTGTGTTTCGCACAACGCATTACAGAGAAAATTCGTTTTTTAGTCGAACAATTCGTATGTGGAACAAACTGCCCGCAGAAGTCATCCCTGTTACTTACAATTTAGAAAAATTTAAATCAAATATCCACAAACACTACTCCCTCTTTCCTCCTTCCCATACCCTATTTTCCTGATCAATACAATGCACTGCATGAGTAGGGGGCATCCCTTGAGTATTGGTTAAATTACAAAAAAAAAAAAAAAAATAGCTTTAAAAATATTTACAAGTAAATTTTCCAAGCTAATTTTATTTTAAATTTTTTCTCAAGATTTCTTAAAAAAACAGCTAAAAGAAAACCACTTATTTTGCAACTCCTTGGTAACCACTTATTCTATCATTATTCCTAATGTAAAACTAATCACTTGTTCTTTCACTATGAGTAACCAATCAGGTAACTCTTAATAAACTTTGGGTCATCGCGAACAAAAGTAATCAAGCGGGTAAATATCCTGGTAACTAGAGAATCTCTTTGTTCGCTACTTACACGCTTAATAACTTGGTAATGAGAAAAATAATCAAATTTAAGCTCAAAGTTCTATACAAAATTCTATAAATACAATTTTTGAAAAAAATATAAATATTATTCACATCATTCAAAAGTTCTGAAGTTTCTAATTATCCTTCCTGCCAAATATCATTAACAAACTAATATAAAAAAAAACACGTCAATCAATTTAAAATCCATCAAATATCCCCAAAAAACTAACAAAAACAATTAAACACACGCAAACAGCAGACACGTTTCCAGAATTTTCACATCATAATTTAATTAAGTTTTCTTCATCTCTTTCGTCTCCTGTCTATACAATATCCAATAATCTTTGATGATTTATTGAGGAATAATTACATCCACATTATCATTATCTACGATAAACAATCTTCAAATCCCACAGTTAACACAATGTAAATTTCAAACTCTGGCACACACATTGTGTTTCGACGTTATTAAATTTGTACGTTCATACACCACCGTAGTCGTATTATCTCAACTGGGTGATCATTCAATTTTGATTAAAATTAATTTGTGTAAACAATTTATTAAAAACTAATTTTTCATTTCCATCTTTTATAACGATTTTATCAAATTTCTTATTGCTTTTCGCCTTTTATTGCAGATATTACGTTCACACGTTATGGTGCGTGTTGGTGGTGGTTGGGATACACTCTCTCACTATTTGGATAAACATGATCCTTGTCGTTGTAAGGCCCAACATCGTACATCAGTGGCAGCACGTTTGATACCGCGAGCCAATCTACAAACGAATGGTATCGAACTACACAAGGCACAGGTGATATTTGAAAGGTAAGTTTTATATAGTCATATAAACCAAACACATATGGTGGAAAATATTACACTAATGGAAAACAGAGGAGTGAAAGCTGTGGCCCATATGAAAAAAATAATCTTTTTTAAATAAGAAACTTTTTACACTATTTAACCTTTGAAAATTTTTGTAAAGGTAAAATGAGGGTCTGTTTCCTGATACGTTTTTCAAAATCCCAAAAATCCTCGGGTTTTAAGATTTCCTAAAAAATTTATTTTGTACAACCGAACTTAAACCGCTGAAAATTTTTTGACGACACTTCTTGGAAACTTGGGCCTATGACTAAAAATAAATTGTATGATGATTTTGGCGCTTTACTGCTCCCCTATCGGATAAATATTGCACTGATAACAAATATTACACTGATGGAAAACAGAGGAAGGAAAGCTGTGGGGCATACGAAAAAATAATCTTTTTTAAATAAGACACTTTTTACACTATTTAACCTTTGAAAAATTTAGGTAAAGGTAAAATGAGCTTCTGTTTCCTGATGCGTGTTTAAAAATCCCAAAAATCCACAGGTTTTAAGATTTCCTACAAAATTTTTTTTGTACAATCGAACTTACACCGCTAAAGAATTTTTGACGAGACTTCTTGGAAACGTGGGCCTATGACTAAAAATAAATTGTATGCTGATTTTGACGCTTTACTGCTCCCCCTATCGGAGAAATATAGTACTAAGGCTAAATCATTAATGCACTGAAAACGTTAATGAAAAATTTCATACTATAACAAATTTCATACGACTAATGAAAAAGTTTTATTAAAAATAATTTCATTAAAACTATGAAGCTTTTTCATTAAGTTTACGAAATTTTTCATTCACATTGTGAAGAAAACTTCACTTTAGTGAAAAAACTTCATTATAACTCGTCCACTAAATTCTCTCTGTGTGGGCTGTCGCTCCTCACTGGGTTATGATGTTTTATAAGTTTCAATTTTGTATTATGCTTTAAGTTATGCCTAGTCCAAAAATAATAACCATTTTTACATAAACTTAAAACTTAATTTTTAACATGATAAAAACTAAAAAGAAAAACGTAAACAAAATCATAAGAAAACAAAAAACACAAATTTGTTCACTTTGGGTTGACCTTTTAAGTAGGGCATGCAAAATCCCGCACTTTTTCATTGCACGCTCAAAAAATGACTTAATAAATTTTTAATATTAAATTATACTGTTTTTGTATGCAAAATGTGTTATACGACCTGAATTTCTTTTTATAAAAATAAGTCTCCATTATATTTCGCAGAACTTAGTAATAATAATAATTTTTAGTTGCAATTCTCCTAAGTTTTAGAGTTTGATTAAAAAAAACTCAGTATAAAATAATAAAAAAAGAATTAAGACTAGAAAGCTTTTAAAATCACTATAGTCCGGTCGAAGAGTTCGGGTAAAAAACTACATTTGGACAATAAGCTATGCCAACTTAGTAAATAGACAATTTTAAAACGCTTGTAATTAAAAAATCTAAGGCGACTTTAAATTTATTATTTAAGGATGAAGTCTAAGATAAACGGTGAAGTTAACAGTTGCGGTGAAGTTAACATAAATTTTTCCTTTAAAAAGTAGTTTTAAATGTTAATTGCTGCATTAAAATGTTGATAACTTGTTTGTTTGAAATTGTAATCGTAAAAATAACGAGATCCCCCAATCAAATTCCCGGGATTTCGGAAACAGAAAAATGGTAAGTTTCCCGAGAATCCTGCAACGGGAAGTCCCAGGATGTAAGGCTCTGAGAGTACAATATACAATTTAAAGGTACCGCTAAAAAGCCGCATCTGTCTGTTGTCGATCACAACAAGTTTTGTTAAAATCGTCCTGCAGGTTTTCCTAAAACGCAAATGGTGAGAACCAACCATTCGTCGTCAAAGGGTAAAATAGGACCATTAACACATTTTTGAATTTCGAACAATTTCAAAAATCACGAAAACAACTATGTTTGTATTTTTAAATTATTTTTTTCAAATTCAATAATTAATCTTTTCTGGAATTGAAATTTTAGACTCTGAAAAATAGAGGAAAAAGTCTCGGAAAATTTATATTTATCATAACGGTAATTAAGAAAAACTGTTTTAAATCCAAAATCGGGACTCTGTTGACGGAAAACGTGATTTTAATTTCATTACTTCTTAATTTTTTAGATAAAATTGTTTGAAAAAAGATTTGGAAACTATCTGAGACTAATAAGTTTATAACAGTTCGTGTTAATGAATTAAAAAATTTTAATTTATTTAATTTTCGTATAGCGAAAATGCGGAGATAAGTTACTCATATATTTTTACTATATCCATTCGATGCTAAAAAGATTTTTCTAAAAATTTCTATTGGAATACTATGGGATTTTGAAGAAATCTTTCCAATAGAAAAAATTCTCTTATTCTGATACACAACAGTTATTATAGAGGCAATGTTAAATGTAAAAAAAAAAATTGCTATAGAAAATTCGCAGATGCCAATACGAAAGTTTATCAAAAAAAAAGCAGATACAAAAAAAACCTCAATCACAGCTAAATTTTTACCCGAAAGACACCTTTTTCGCAATACCTTCAGATGACTATATTTGAATAAAAAATGGAAAACTGTGTCGAATGTTCTCTGAGAATGACATAAGAATCATTTTTTTAAATATATAGTGCACATAAAGACGAAATATTTTATTCCTCTATATAAAATCGCATTTTTAAAAAGTTTTTGAAAAAACTAATATATAAAGTTGTTTTAGTAAAATAAATTTCCAAAAATATTCCTGAATTAAGTGATCCTTAAGAAAAAGCAGTTTTCACTATTGAAAAAACTTAATAAATATTTATTTTTGATTTCTCTGAAATGTTCAAAAAAAACTTCCCGATTCCAGGGTGTTGAAAATATTTTGGCTCTGGGAATAAGTATACTTATCTCAGCAGAACACTTCCCATGAAAGTATGGAATGGCCCAGACTCCGACGATGCTCCAATGAGTCATCATAGCTAGATACCCTACTCCCCCCTCTAAAATAGCCTTTGAAGCTCCTACACACTCACCGAAAAAAATCATTGCCGCTTTATACGAAAAAACCTTTTGCAGCTACTTTATAAAATATCGTACAAGAAGTAGTTATATAAGTACATAATTGGTAATGGCAAGTACTTACAATTGCCATTACAAATATCATTGCTTTTATATAGGGATGTTAGGCAAAATAATGACATATCATTACGAAACACATAACAAAAAATAGAAAAATATGTGGTTACCTAGTATGGACAAAAATAATGAGTCTAAAAATAAACTTAAAAAACTAAATTTAATAAAAAAATGTTTTTTATTAAAAATAGTTTTTTTACGGGATTCGAATCTAGACACAGTGGGAAAAATTTGATTTCTTTTGAAGTCCAATTAAATACAATGAATGTGGAAAAGCTAAAATTTTAAAAATAATTGAATAAATTTCTAATCGATTCCTCATGGCCTATTTTTAAAAGCCATTTATTTTTTATTTTATATCCTTAATAGATCGGCAAAATAATCAAAAATTCGCATTTTTTTTAATATTTCTGCTATAAAAAATTTAAACACATTTTTACTTCGGTTTGCACTTATTTTTCTGTGTGTACAAATGAAGTAACTGATTACCAAATTGAGGTTATTTTTTGCTGGGATAATATTTTTATTTTACTGAACTACTATATTTAACACAAATTTTCATACATTTCGGTTTGATATATTTTGTAATTGATGTTTATCGCGGATAAATTTTTCGTAATATTTAAAAAAATATTTCGTAAAACAGAACGTTTTTCCCTATTTTTTATTCGTTTTAATTCGTGTAAAAAAGCCTGGTCGAAAGTAAAACGAATGACCTTTATTCTAATAAATTACAATTTAGGGTCAAAAATGGTGATTAATATTAAAAATTTAGAACTTTTTTTACTTATTTCTGATTTTATTGTATTTTTGGTTGTATTGTTTATACTCCAAAAAAACTGTTTTAAAAAAACATTTTTTTGTTTTGATATTCTAGAAAACACTCAAACAAATTGACAACAATGTCAATTTGCATTTTACTTTCCATATGATTTTTATTTTCCATAAAACCATATGTTTTTGGCACTTCGATAATTCGAAAAAAATTCGAGTTTTCGAAAGCTTTTAGGATTTGAAAACACCAAATTTCAATTTCGTGTGATTTCACAAATTCGTTCTAATTGCAAAACGTTCTGAGGTAGGGCGCATATTTAGGAAAACTTCATAAATATGATGAAAACTTAATAGTTTTTCGTTTAATGGAATGTTTCATAAATATTTGTGAAATTGTTTCATAAAAATTTTGTTGATTTGATGCATTTCGGAACTCCCCATGGATCTGGCTCAATTTTATTTTCGAAGTAATACACTAGAATAAAATTTTTTTCCTTTTTGCCCTATCTAATTCGAGATATGCGACATTTGAATAAAAAATATTATTGCCATTTTTCTATGAAATAGTTAAGAAACTATGAAAAAATATTTATGAAAAGCTCCAACTCTTAGATTTTCATTAATTTTCCTTCCCCAGAACATCAACAGTAAAATAGTCCTCAAATTTGTTACAAAAATGTTACTACTAAAATTTTTAAGAAAAATTATAAAAATCTAGTAAAGCACTGAATTCATGGTTTGACAATACGGCATTAATTGCATCATAGTATGCATTAAAGTCTATGCATAATAAGTGAATATGACAAATGGGTTGGTTAAATCGGCACCATCATGATGAACATTATCATCAAACATCGTCGTCAGCATCATTATCATCATTGTGATATTAAAATATGATCAATATTTTCTATGATCTTTATAAACCGACTAATAATTATGGGGAGTGGTTGATTGAGAAATGATTTTAGAATAATATAAATTATAATAAGTTAAAAAACAACAACGTAAAATGTGTTTTGCTGTTATTAAAAACCTGGTTATTTAATTAAATTATGTTGACAAATTAATGTTTTTTTATCAAAACTAAAACAAAATATATCAGCCATTCCACCTAAGACCGGCCAGAAACCGCCATTTTTTGACCCCGGGTCTTCCGATGTCAATTAAACTTGGCATTCAGAAACTCTATGGAATAACTTAAATATTGGCGTTTTTAGTTTATAAAATTAAGAAAAATCCACTGCCATTTAGTTTTTTTGAAAAATGAGAAATATGCTAAAAGTCTTTAAGTTTCAAAATTCGTATTTTCTTTAATATTCATCGGATCATCAACATTTTTATTACTTTTATTCGGAATTATTTTTTTTTTTTTCAGCGTCAAAAAAAATGCATTTTTTTTTGCAATTTGTGTTTTAAATGCACTTTTCGCAAATTTGGCCATTCTCGATTTAAAAAAAGATGCATATTTGCAAAATATGGGATATTCACTATAAAACAACACTTTTGTTTCTTTGGGTCCCGGGGTTTATCTTTTGTTAATGAATTATTGAAAAAAGCTCACATCAGTTTTTTATAGAAAACACCACAATTTGTTATTTTTCAAAATTAAAAATATTAAATTTAAAAATGTAGTGCTACGGCGCCATTTAAATGTCTCTTTTATACATTTAATTTTTAAGATTTTTTTCTGAACTTGAAAGATACCCGAATTTACCAAAATATAATGTTTTAAAAAATAAATTTTTAACCCTTCCACATAAAAGAGCAAAAGTGGGTCTTAAGGGCTAACAATTAAGTTTTTTAAAAAAGAATATTTTTAAATTATTTTATCTTTAACGTACGGAAAAAATCTTAAAAATTAAATATAAAGTTTTTAAATCAGAGACGTTTAAAGGGGCGCCATAACAGTACATTTTAAAATTCTATCTTAATAAATCTGAAAATTAAAAAAAATTGTAGTTTTTTCTATATAAAAATGCTATAAGCTTTTTTCAAATAATCATTAAAAATAGATAAACTCCGGGACCCAAAAAAGTGAAAGTTTAACTTTTTGGCAAAAATTACATATTTTTCAAATCTGCATTGCTTTTTAAAATCGAGGGTGGCCAAAATTTAGAAAAATGCATTTAAAAAAAATGCATTTATTTTTGACGCTGAAAAATAATTTAAATCCGAAGTATAATAGTAGAGAAGCGTACCATACCAATGCACTTTAATGATCCGATGTATACGAGTATTAAAGAAACCACGAATAATAAAACTTACAAACTTTTTGCATATTTTGTTTTCAAAAAAAAAAGAAAATTGCGATTAAAACCAGTTTTTTTTTTGAATTTCAAGAAATCAAAAACTTCAATCTTTATATCGGAAGACCCAA
The DNA here is from genome assembly GCA_021234595.1 of Delia radicum. Classification (NCBI taxonomy): domain Eukaryota; kingdom Metazoa; phylum Arthropoda; class Insecta; order Diptera; family Anthomyiidae; genus Delia; species Delia radicum. Next base: position 148,713,426 of record CM037852.1, read on the forward strand.
GGTTAGATTTTGGCCGATCTTACATGGAATGGCCGATATAAATTGTAATGTAATCTTGATTGTTGTAAAATAAATAAGAAAGACAAAAAAAAAAAAAAAACAGATGCAAATATGAATTTGACAGGCTGTAATTAGTCGTAAGGTGACAAGTTATCAACCTGTTATATCGGCCTGTCAATAGTTAATAGAGTATGGAAATTTTATTCAAAACGTTAAAGATCGAATATAACAATCACAAAAGATTAGTTGACATTTTAAATGATATACATAAGAATTTAATGGATTTATATGCATATTTAATTTTATAACAAAAACAATAATTAACTATGAAAGAAATAAATACAGGGTAATGAATACTCTTTATAAAAATTAATTAAAAAATGTTATTACATTTTGTAATTTAAATTCTATATATGGGCATTTCCAAAGAAAGGTCGACGGTGACCGAAAAATTAATAGTGGACAAATAATTCCTTCTGACTTTTATTACACAAGAGAGAATTTCTTATACGAGTTTTAATGAAATTGTTTCACTAAACTAATGACGTTTTCTTCACAATGTGAATGAAGAAGTTCTTAAACTTAATGAAAAGCTTACTAGTTTTAACGAAACTTTTTCATTAGGCGCATGAAATTTTTAATAAATAATATGACATTTTTCATACAATTTTATGAAAAACTGCATTAATTTAATGAAAAGTTTCAATGAACGCGTTCCAGTGAGAATTCATAGATCTAATGCAAAAATTCATTGATATCATGCAGATAATTTCTCAGTGTATTAAAGAAAAATACTTAAATTTTATTAAATTAAAAAGTGCAACGCATATCTTAGTTGCCATGATAGAACGAACTGCAAAGCTGCGTTCATATTTCTGATCTTCCCGCAGAAGTCTTCCCTGTTACTTACAATTTAGAAAAATTTAAATCAAATATCCACAAACACTACTCCCTCTTTCCTCCTTCCCATACCTTATTTTCCTGATCAATACAATGCACTGCATGAGTAGGGGGCATCCCCTGAGTATTGGTTAAATTATAAAAAAAAAAAAAAAATGTTTGAATTGCTTTCATTGGTATTCTAATGTCACGTTCGTCACCGCAAAACAACATTAATTCTTATTACTTCTTCGTTGCTGATAGCAAGTGTTTAAAACTTTTAACTGAAATCAAGCTTATTGTGACAAATTTAATAAAAAAAAAACTTGGACTTATCAAGTAGAGTTTATTTGTTAAAAAAAAGTTAAACCTTGTCATGTCACATCATCTAGCAAATATTTTACCTTTGAGTAAAATTATTGTTATTTAAAATTATATATGTTACGCGTAGACTGCATCTTTAGCTGATTAGAAAAATGAAAACGAAAGCCGGTATATAAAAACAATTAAAAACATAATAAAATTTCATATATCCAGCAAAATATGAAAAAAGTCTAGACCCTGGGATTACATTATGCTTTTCATAATGGGATTACATTATGCTTTTCAAAAGGTTTGATATCTGACCATGGAATTTCTCCCGCATCACATTTTGAAAATTTTTTAACCCAAATTTTGTCTCTATATTTGGAACGTTATAACACCACGAATTAAGGTTTATTCACAAAACTTTTTATGTCATCTGAAAATTCTCTCTGTTTGGATTCAGCACAGATCAAACCTTTAGAAAAGTTTACTTTAGAATCGATGTTAGAAAACTTGTTTTCCTGTGTAATTACATTCATTTAATTTACATGATATCCATTGTAATTCTAAAAAATTTAGTCACCACATAAAATTTATAATATTTTTTTAATTTTATAAATAAAAACCAATTTTTTTTTTATAATTTCTAACATGTACCTAATAGAAAATGTATGTCCCATCACACTACGTAACTTCACGTTGCACTTTATGGGATGTAAATTAAAATCACAAAAGTTTTATTAATTCAGCAAACAGTAAAACAAACTTAAAATATTTCAAATCGTATTTAAAAGGCTTCATCAAAAACGTCATTCGCAGAGTTTTGAGTTTTTGTAAAAGACAAAAAAAAAACTTATATTTTTGTCACATCACGTCACACTCTTTAATTGCTTATATTTTAGGAAAAAGCAGTTTGATTGTCCTCTTATTTTTACTAAATATATAGCTTGCTACGTTATACACAAAAAAAAATAAAGAACTAAAAAGATATTATGTTTTTCCTTGTTTTTCACATCATTAAAACGTACGATTGTAACGTATGTGACTAGGGAAATGCCCATATGCTATTTTGTACAGTTTATTATGTGAAGGGGGATGGAAGTGAGTAAATTTAGAAAAACTTTATTGTTAATTGTTGTCAATGAAATGGAACTAATACGATTAGTTTCTTAAAGCTAGTAGTAGAGACAATACAAACAGTTCTTAGATTTCAAAATCGTGTTAATAGATTTAAACCACTTTAATTAATTTTGTTCAATTAACATTAATTAACAAAAAATCCTAATTTTCTTTCTTTTCTTAGATCACCACCAGCAACACGTAAAATTATATCCAATTTCAATGCAAATAATACAAATAACGCTAATACCTCATTATCGACCAATAATCATACCACAACTTCCAATCATACTTCTTCTCTTCTGTCACCCGGTTATGGAGGTCTCAACAAAAATCGCAGTCCTAGTCCAAGTACACAACAACAACGTAGATACAACACTCAACACCAACCGGATCACAACTTAAATACCGATAAACTACATCCTAACTCGGCTGGTGGTGTATCGTCCTTAACATCTCCCAATTTGGCTAGACGTTCCATGTCTCCTAGTCCTAGACGTTTAATTGATATGCGCAAAAAACAAACATCATTGGAATCCTATGGCAGTGGTCCCAAATCTTTGCCTATCACTTCGGAAAATGGTGTTACCGGTAATCATGTGCAATTCGACAGTTTTGATCAGTCTACATCGGGTCATGGTTCGGCACAAAATTCCGATACAAGTGCAAATAGTAATAAATTTGAAAATATCAGTGATAACGGTAGTGAGATCAGTGATGAGGGATATCGCAGTTTGGGTGTTATACAATCGAATGCTCAAAAGCGCGAATCCTTACATAGCCAAGCTTCAATAGATGACGCTGAAAATAACGGTGAGTAGAAAATACAAATTTCCACTATAAATTCTTAACCCATAAGCTGGCCTAAGCTTTTTTGCAATGAAAATTATACTACACACAGAGAAAAACATTTTTACGATTTCCAACTGAAATTCGATTACTAAAAATAAAATCGGTTGATAGAACTAAATATTGGTTTTCGCAACAGAATTCGGTTGGTACAACTACATTTTAGTTGCAACACCCAAAATATGAAGAAATCACATTTAATATGATTGTAATAAGCGAATTTATTGGTTGTAACAAAATATTTAATTTCGATTATGTATTTTTTTTTTTGTAACCCGGGGAAATATGTGCACACTAGGGTTACAATTTTTTTTTTGCTAAATGTTTACCTATCAGCACGTGATGGGAAATAATGTATTAATAATAGAAACCGCTTTTTCAGGACATTTTAAAACAAAAACCATAAAGTGCATTTGCTTAAAATGCATTATTTTCTAGTTTTTAACATTAAAGTTGTACTAGTTGACCAATAATACTGCACAACATGTTTTAAATAACTTTTTACGTATTGTGTTCGTTATTTTGCGAATTTTTATGTCTATATCGCTAAACAACGCTTTAATCTGTTTTATCAAAATTCGCGAAACACGTCAAATTTGAAAACGTTTGTGTCCTTTAAGATATGCATCTTTATTGTGTAACTACTTTTAGCTAAATATTAATTTTTAGTTTAATTAAACAAAAAGATTGTTTCGAAGTTTAAAGAGAAAAAATAAAATTGCTTTACTTTATATTTGTATATACTAAAACGGCTAGGATAGCTAAAATGTGATAATTCCAAAAAAAGTTAAAAGTTATTACCCTAGTACGCAAAGAAACTTTCGACTTCTAATAACCCGATTTAAAAAAAATAATATGATGCTTTATATAATCATACGATATATAATACGAGCATTAATACAGTTATATCCGAGAAATGGGCCCATATACATAATTATAAAAGTTTGCATTAGTTTAGTTTTAATTTGATATTAGATTTAATTACATCCGAATAATGGCGCAATACAATTTAATCCGATTTTATATAGCAGTATAAATTTATATCTGAACTGATACTAATATATACAAAATAAGCTATAGTTGTATCCGGGTTTTGATTTTCATTAAAATCCAAAATATTTGAAGAAATAACTACCGTCAAATGCGGGTTTTGCTTCAACCTTATTAATCCTTTCAGACCTTAGCCACTTGCAAAAAGTTTACGACTTTATAATTTGTAGCAAATTGCTTTCCATTTGTACATTTTATTTTATTCAAAATATTCTCTTGAAATTACCTAAAAAGGAAATTGTGAGAAAAAACTTTGAAAATGAAGATATAATGAAAATGATGATTTAATGGAATTTAGTTACTTCTTACACCATTGAACAACAAACACGGAAAATACGTTGAAACTTAATTTAGCTTTTTACATTAAAAAAATCTAAAACTAAATTTAAAACTCCTAATTTTACAAATGAAACAAGTTCTTTTTATTAGGGTTGAAGAAATTTAAGAACCAGAAAGGAATCAATTCAAACGACAAAAAATTTTCATAACCTCAAAAAGCATCCTTATATAAAATTTTTTATTTTGCGAATTTAAAAGTATTTATTACGATTTCCTGTAAATAAGTAACCCTAAATCTAATTAAATACAATAAAACCGATCGCGGTTTCCTCTTTTTCGAAAATTGTTGAAATTCCTGATATTTTTTTGGGCTCTATGCAATAAGTCCCAGGTACAAAAAGTCCCAGTGCAAAAGCTCCCAATGAAACAAATTCTAAAAAAATGAAATAAGTCTCGTCTCGAAAAAGTGATATCAATTCTAAAAAAATGAAATAATTTCCAAAACAAAAATTAAACAAATCCTAGTTTTTGGTTGTTATTTCATCATGAAATAATTTCCAAAGAATAAAAACTAAATAACTCCCCAAAATAGTCCATGTAACACAAATGAAGTAAGGGAGTACCGTTATATTCCCCAAAGTCGTATTGCCCAAAAACAAGAAAATTTTTACAACAACAATTTACATAAAATTTTTTTGGGCGCTATGTCGTTTTTTTCTTGGGCAATATGACTTTGGGGAATATAACGTTACGCCTTCAAAATTTGTTAAAGAACAGATTAAGTTAGGTCAATTTAAGAAGATCATCAAAATATTTTGTAAGATCCCGTTATAGGAACCGTTTAGAATATTAATAATATTAAAAAAATAATGAATTTTTGAAAATGAAATAACTCATACTAAAAATTAAATAACTCCCACAGCAAATGAAATAACACCGAACAAGAAAATAAAATGAAATAAGTCCCACGCTAAGTTCTCTTGTGACTTATTTCATTTCGGAATTACTGCATTATGAAAAAACACCTAATAACAAAAATGAAATAACTTCCAAAAAAAATGAAATAACTGCAAAAGAACTGGGTATTATTTCATTTGAAATTACTCCCAAATTTGTATGAAACATTTTTGGGACTTATTTCATTTTTTTTGGGACATTTTTCACCTGGGAGTTATTGCACAGAGCCATTTTTTTGAAATTTTTAATTTTTAATGTTTGTCAAAATAAGAGATTTTTCCGAGTAAGTTCCACCCATATAGGTCCTAAACTATTGAACCGATTTAAAACAAGTATTCAAAAAATATATGTTCGCATTAAATGATATTTGTTTTGCAATTTGACTGATCAAAATAGTTTGATCCTTAATCAAGATATAGTCAAGTTAGTCAAATTGGGAAAAAATTATATGTAAAAAAAATATATTTTTAAAACTACTCCATAAAAAAAATCCCAGAAAATGTTGTATTAGTTCCACAACTTGTTCTACAACTAGTCCTTTAGAGCCAGTACTAGTTCTAGTATGGCGTTGTAACCCATGATTTTTGTTTGAAATTGTCACCTTTAGAACTAGTTCTAAGGAGCGTTTGAATAACAGGTACTAGTTCTATAGAACGGTTCTAGAACCAATTCTTTTATCCGTGATTTTTGTTTGAAATTTACACGCTGAGAACTGGTTCTGTAAAAACGTATCTAGAACATATTCTTACATTAGTTCTAGCATGCGTTCTACAAATAATTTTAAAGGTGAAAAATTTAAAAAAAAAAAAGTTTATGCGCAAAAATTGTGCTGAAATGAAAGGAAATTACAAAAACGAAATCAAATAAAGTTGTTTAGTTTAACAAAAAATTCAAAAAACCGTATTTCTCCCTAATGCCTTTACCTTGTATTGTTATGCCATGTTCTGGACCAATTCTAGATAGTTATTAGCTGGGCAACCAGGAATATTCTCTACAAAATCTATTTAATGACCATAAAAATGCACAAAAACAGAAAATATGCTCTTTAAATTTAAAAAATAGGATCATAAAAACACATTTTTTTTTTATTAAAAATTCGTATTTTGAATCTTATTTTTCAGTACAGTTGGAGTAACCTTAGTGCAATTTATTTCAATTGCTAACAAAGAGAGAAGATAAAAGATTTATCATACCTAAATCGGTACAGTCTTAAAACAGGAAACTCAAATTTTTCAAAAACAAAAAAAAATGGCTTGAATCTTTGAAATCGGACTTTTTTTTATTGAAAAGAACAAAAAATTTCTAAAAAGAGAAATGGAAAAGTAAGTCCTAAAAATATTCATTTATTCTAACAAATCAGTGCCAGAGTTCGTCAATTGTTCTGAAAATTAAAAATATCTCATCCATTTTTCAATACGACGCAGAGGAAAAAAACAGGATACAGCATATTTCTGGTTGCGCTGGTTATTAGAGTTCGTTTGGAAAATTTAGCTTGGGATATATTTTTTAAAAACTTTTAACATAATATTTAACTTTTTTTATTTTTCACACACACAATGCAAAATAAATGCAATCAGAAGAAAATGTCTTAAAATCATCACTTATGCCGCTACCTATTTAAAACTTGTTGAGCTTTTGAATTGGAAAAAATTTACAATGTTTTTACTAAACTAATATCTTGATATATTTTTAGCGGGTCGCGCTTTATCACACATTTCTGACCATTCTAATTGTTATCCGGTACAAGACAAAAGCGTTTAAAAAGATAATTTTATTATTTTATATTTAAAAATTGAATGGTAAAGTAATGACTTCAAGTACATTCATCTGGCTCTATTCTACATTAAAAAGCACAAAAATCAGAATCAAGAGGTACAGCAAGCAGTAGTAGAAGCACAATACAATTCAAAATGTAAAGGAAAAACGTCACAGAAAAGTTAATGAACAAAAAAACAACGGAAACGGAAAACACAATCAATATCAATTACACTACTCAACAATTTTCAACTTTTTGCCGAACTTGTCTTTGAAGTACATATTTTTTAATAGGACTAAGGTATGCTGAATCCAAATCTGTAAAAAAAAATATTTCTCATTTACAGTTTTTGAAATATCTCGGTTTTTATACATACATCATTCGTCAAATTTGTTGGTATATTTTGCTTAATTTTTCCAAATTTAACAGAAAATTAAATGTTTTGTAATAATATAAATCTGCACAACATTATCTTCCATTTGATTACAATCATGTCGCTGTTTGTTTCTAAATATTTTCAGCATGTCGAAAACTAGTTAAAATTTTGCAGTTATTTTCTAAATATTTCAGGGCATTTTCAATGGATTTGCAATTTTAATACAACAATTTGTTCACTGGAATATCTAGTTTATGCACAGTAATAAAATGTTTAATTTTTTTTAGCATATGTAATATTTATAAGGATAAAACTAAATAAGAACAATTTTCAACTTCCTTGCCATACTAGTAAGATATCCTGATACAAACACCCGACATGATTGTACTCAAATTATAGATAATTTTGTGTAGATTTATATTGTATAAATTGTATTTCTTCTTGATTGTGCTGTAAAATTTCAAAAAATTTGGCAAAATGTATGAAAAATGGGATGAATGAGGTAAATATAAAAACAGCGTTACTTCAAAAACTGCAAAAAAAAAAAAGAATTTTTAGCCAGATTTCGACTCAGCGTACATAGGTGAATTAAAACATATGTGTTTCAAAGTCAGGCTTTTTTGGCCGTTGAGTAGTGTTATTTTTAAGTATTGTACATCTTATTGCGCTGTGACAGGTATCAAATATTGCCAAGTGTATGGGTACCTTTAGACTTAAACGCTACCTTTTTGAATAAAATCTGTCAAAATATAAATTGTTTCGTCTGGGTAATTATTTTTTTCTCTTAATTTTAGTCCAGGTACAACTCAAACCGCCATTTAAATGCATGCGATATATTTTACTTGGGACAGAATAAAAACTGTTTTATTGTTATTGGTAATTGTCTTTCCCAGGCAATATTGATAATGTCAACTATTTAACACCTGACGCTACAGTCTGGCTAAATCCATTGAATTTTTTAGAAAAGATATATATAAGTATACATTTTGTAGCTAATTCATTAACAACAAAATAAATAAATAAAAATTTATATTCTTTTTTAAGGGTTGTTAATATTAAATTTTATGAATCCCTCCAAAAATTGTGTAAAATTTTAAAAATTTTTCATTAAGATGGCAAATTTAAAATGTAAATAATTGACAATTCAAGTGATAACGTAAAACGCAGTTACAAACACGTAGGTATTTAAAGGGTGATTTTTTAGCAACTTTCTTTTTCGTGTAACATCTTACTGTTAAACATGTTCAGTGTTGTCTATAATTTAACCATGAATAGACTTACAAACGAACAACGCTTGCAGATTATTGAATTTTTTTGTGAAAAGCAGCCAGAAGCATTGCAAGAACTGTCAATGCATCCCGAAAAATGCACTGTTTGGTATGGATTATGGGCCGGTGGCATCATTGGCCCGTACTTTTTCAAAGACGACGAAGGCAAGCACGTTACTGTGAATGGCGAGCGCTACCGTGCGATGATTAAAAATTTTTGTTTGCCCAAGGGGCTATGTTAAGGCTTATGTCTATAGGGACAAGCCCGCAACGGTTGACGCACTAGAAGCCAATATTGAAGAATTCGTGAGATACCGACCGAAAGCTCTTAAAAAATCACCCTTTATAAAATATCATTTTCTAAACCCCGCGTTAGGTGAGTGATAGGTGCTGTGACGAACGCAGGTGATTAATACAATTTGGACATACATTTCTGAGTCAGTTCTATACCATTTTTTCGATTAAATAATTTTCTTCATATACATATGTGCTTCTTTTGCGATTATTTACGGAAGGCTCATATTTCCATTCAAAAAATATATATTTTTGACAATAAAATTTTTTAATTTTAAAAATATGCATTTTATTAGACTCTTAGAATATGCACCCTCAAAAAAGTATCCAACTTTTGCGGACTGGGAACTTATTTTAGTTGTATCTAGTGATTTTATTTATACATTTTTAACGGAAAGTTGTTTATAATTTCCCAATTTTTTTATTTTCAGCGCGTCACGATCAAACATCAAGTGATTCTCAACTATCACCCAGTGAAGATGTAACAACATCACAAAAAACTCCTGAAAATATAGAGAACTTATATACACAAAACGAAGACAATATACAACATATTATCATAGACGACAATGGGCCACAGTCATTGCCAGCCGTATTGAATGCCGCAGATATATTGCAACATCATGAAGTAGAAAATAAATTTGAACAATCAGGTGTTTTCATCACTGACGATGAAATAACAGTGGATATAGCCACAAATACTGGCTTAAGGAAAACCGGATTTTCAAATAAAATCTTTGGCCGCAATGGTGCTGAAGATGATAATGATGTAACCGATGGTAGTGATGTTAAGGTGATGACAACAGACAACAAAATATTGCCTAAAGAAACAAAGATTGCAGCAGCAACTGCTGCAGCAACAAATAAAAGTAAAATACCATATCCACCAATGGGAACACCACAAAGAAGACGTAGTACCGATAATAGTGCCTGTAATACGGGTAGTTTACAAGATTTACACTCACGCACCGGGTTACCGGTATTTAGTCGTGCTAAACCAGTTTACAGATCGGTAAGAAAACCACCATCATCATTTGGTAGTACAACTGATACCAGAAAAAGTAAATCACCGGCACCTTCATCGGTGGGTTCAACTGTACCAGGACGTGATGTCACTAACACTTGGAGTGGTAGGACTGCAATAATTGGTGGCAGAAAGCGACCAACCTTAACAAGTGATACATTTACACCAAACACATCAATCACATCTTCAAATGGATCTAATGGAACAACCTTTGAACGTAATTCAAAAACACGATCATCACATATACTATATGATAGTAATGGTCGTAGAATTAAAGGATGTACAGCTTCATTAACTACTTCTCCAGTTAAAAACCATTCTAATTCGCCATTGGCCCAACAGTTGTTAGAAGCGGCAAGTAGTGCCAAAAATGATGCCCAAATTTTGGAAAAAATGAAAACTTTACTAATGAAATATTCAACCACAAATGATAAGGTACAAAATTCAACGACTAAAACTCAAGCGAATGGCAAAAAGCCAGTATATGAAGATTTCACCACAGCTTGGGTACATAGCAATGGTAATTTAGAACGTTCCACTAGTTGTTCACCACCAACCAAGTCACTTTCGAAACGTAGTTCAGCGGCCAGCTCATGTGGCAGTAATCATTCACGTGATATGTCCGTTATAGTGTCACCTCGTCGGGAACGTGGTATGTCTAAGATTCCAGCGCCCGTGCGCCAACATACTGAACTTTACTAACAAAGAATGTCACCACAAATCCGTCGGATAGTGGGATTTCAAAGATTACCTAGAAAACCTTAGCATTTAAGACAATATCAGTTATAAATTAGATGAGGATCTAAGATGAAAGTTTTTTTTTTTACATGGTGTTTTTAAATAACGATTCGTTTTAGCATTTGCTTACTACGTCTGAGTTGAATTGTTATATGAAAACATCGTATTTTTAATAGGAAATTATGGATTAGGAAATAGGTTAAAAGGAAAAAGGAATGTTTTCGTATAGGAAACTATGAATTTAAATGAGATTAAAAAAAGCCTTTTTTTATGGAATGGCTACACGCAAGAACTTGTAATAAAAAACTTTGTAGTAAATTTTACGATTAGGTTTGTGATCTACTAAAACTTTAAAATTTATTGTCAAATTAAAATTTTTAAAAAAATATTTTTGTTAAACTTTGTAGTAAATTTTAAGATTCGTTTTGTGGATCTACTAAAACTTTAAAATTTGTTGTCAATTTAAATTTTTTACAAAATTTTGATATTTTACCCGTTATTAATGTTCTTTACAAAACGAATGAAACTTTTCGTACCAATAATTAAAAGCTTCAAAATTTTGAAAAAAAAACTTGTTTGTATTTTATAAAACTTTTTTATATATTTTAATTTTCGTAGATAATACAAAACCATATACTGAAGCTTGAATAAATTTGCAATGTTTTTTTTAGTCCTGTATTAAAATTATTAGCCGAATAATATATAGAAATTTAAATAGATTATGATATCATTAACGATATAATTTTCGATATCGTTATCAGCTGGAATAACGATAGGTTTTCGATACGAAATTGGATATCCGCGATTTTTCTATCATTATTCCAAGAAATTGCGATATCGAAAACGATATCATATTTTCGTAGTTAAACGACATCGTTAGGAAAGGTACATTTAAGAACAACAAATCTATAATAAATATCACCTAGGTGATATCGTTACGATATCGTTTGGTTTATTAGGTAAATATATTTATATAATTTTATATAAAATTTCAATAGTTTGATACAAAACTTTCATTGGCCAAAATCTAACAATGTTTCAAAAATTTTATGAAATAACCCGCTCAGAAAAATGCGAACCGCAAAGTACTGGCAAAGAATTGCGGCGTTGGTACTACACTCATAGAAATAAACCTGTAAAATAACAGAAAAAGCTACTAAAAATTAGTTAAAAATGACCTAGCAGAAAAAACTGCTACATTTAGCAGATTTTTTTTTTTGCTTAATATTAATAAAAAAAGAACAGCAAAAATCGATCTGTTAACTTTACAAAATTTTAATTAATTGAAAATAGTATTTTACTCTGTAAAATAAGCAAAAGCTTTTATTAAATATTTGTAGAATCAAAATTGCAAACAAAAACTGTAATGTTAACAAAATTTTTGCTATATTTACCTCAAATTTAGTAGAATGCAAATAACTGTTTTTTTTTCCTAGAATCCACAGAAATTTTTGTTAAAAAATTGTAGATTGTTAATTTCATAAGGGCAGAATTTTATTTGCATTCAAAAAACAAAAAAAAAACTACATTTTTTAATGATTTTTGTGTCTACTTATATTTAGTAAATGTTTTTGCTGATTTTAGCAGATTATTTTGTTACTTTCAATTAACTAAAATTTAGCTCAAATATAACTAAATATTTGTAAATTCAACTAATTTATTTTTGTTATTCTTATATTAATAATATTTAGTAAAAAAAATCGGCTAATTTCAGCAGTTTTTTCTGCTAGGTTCTTTTTAACTAATTTTTAGTAGTTTTTTCTACTATTTTTACAGGTTTAATATCGCCAGTTTTAATATCACCAAAAACTCATTTTTTTGTTTTTTTTTTTTTGGCAAAAATACTAGATAGTTATCGAACATGTTTCGTATACCAGTTAACGCGTTTCTAAAAACTCTTCCATTTGGTACCCCATTTGTATAAAAATGTTCTAAAACAAAACTAAATAAGCAGAAAAAACGAAAAATGGCGTAATTTTTGACCCCACTGTATAACACCTAAACACTTTATAACACCTAAACATTTTTTTCTTTATCATATATCCTAATTTCATTAAGATCAGAGAGAATCCATCGTGAGACTTCCCTTGTGAGCTAACGAGACATATAATACTTAATATGTTGCTTAAAACGTAAATAAATAATAGCAGGTGACTTACCGTTGGTTGTCCTAGTTTGCACTGGCAGAAAGTTTGTTTAAAGTAAGTTGTAAACGCTGAAAACGAAAAAAAAAAAAAGTTTTTTTTTAACGAAGTGTCGTACATTTTTTTTTTAAATCAATGCTTTTAAAGCACTTTTTATTTTATTGGCAAAGCGTTCTAAATCAGGGCTTTGCCAGTGCTTTAATTTTCAAATAACATTTTGCCGACTTTGGGAAAGCATTCTAAATCAGTGATTTGAAAGTGCTGGAATTTTAATTTCCACCAATGGTACTAAAATTTAAATTTGTTCTTAACGAAAACGTATTTTAAAAAATTGTTTTAGCAGTTAAAAAATTTTTACTGTAGACCAATTTTTTTTTTATGAAAAAAAGTTAGATACAAATTTAAAACGCCTGTAAAAAAAAAGTGATGGTTACATAATGCGCAAGCCAATGATTTATTCATTATATTAATGAATTTGTTTACTAAATAAACGAAAAAGTTTCTACTTAAAAATAATAAAATATGTTTTATGAAACTTCAATGTTAACGAACTTTTAGTAAATTTTATAGCAAAAGTTTAATAATAAAACAAAAAAATGTCATTGGCTAAATTCTTGCGAAATTTTATGAAAAAAATCTTTAATTACATAAAGTTAGTTCTTTAAATTTGTAAGCATTTAGCGAGATTTTTATATAAGTTTCATTAGATTTTCCTAGTTTACCCAAGTTTGTTTGCATAATTAAAATCTCTTAAGATTTTCTTTGTTTACCTAAGTTCTTGTATAATTTTTTCAAAACAATATGGTTTTGTATGTAGCTTTTATCATTAACATTTTTAAAACTTTGTTAGACAACTTTTACCTAGTAAGTACATTTTTTCTTAAAATTCCTGGTGTAATAATTCCATAATTTGTTTTAATTTTTTCTTAATATTGAATTTAGAGTTGTGTTTAATAGTTCATAGTTCATTTCGTTTATTTTCAGTTATTGAATGAACTAGTTCTTTAAGTTCATATATTAGATTAGATTAGATCAGAAGGCACTGTGCACCGCGACCAATGTAGGTCTTTTGTGCTGCCTAAGGTTACCTACAGATTCAAGCTACCTATAAAGCCAATTATCCTATTAGGCAAAATCTTCGCGATGTCGGAAGGCGAAATGAAGCGATCACCTAGAAACCTAAGTCTCCTATCACAAAGCCTGGGACATTCGCAGAGAACATGCTCCGAGGTCTCAGACACCATCTCGCAAAACCTACACAAATCCGTGTCCGATTGACCCTTCTTGTGCAGATGGTATCTGAGATTACAGTGTCCAGTTAAGTACGACACCAGGGTCCTCAAACCCCCCCTTTCAAGCGACAAGAGTCGCCTCGACCCCCTACTGGAAAAAGAGATCAATCTTTTAGCCTGGCGCTGACCAGGAGAGTTTTCCCAGTAACCAGAGAATTCAGACTCTCTTCATATATTAATTCGTCAAATTTTTTTTTCAATTATTCATATTGTTATATTGATCAATGGTTTGTTTAACAAATATACACAATATGAAAGAAAATCACAAATGAATTTTTAAAATTGAACTAGTTCAGTTTTAATCGCTGTTATGTGGTTTTCTTTAATATTATGAAGAATTGTAAAACAACCCATTAAACAATATAATCTTCTGAGTAGCTGAAAAAAAGTGTCGAACAAATATATGTACTTAAAGAAGGAACAAGTTCAATAAATAAAAATGAACGAAATGAACAATGAACTATTAAGCCAAACTCTAGTTGAATATACTCGAATACAATTGTATAGAAACAGAATAAAAACTTAGAGACTGCCATTATTTTTTTTTTTTATAACTAAAAAATAAAGTATATTAATCTAAAAAATTTTAAAAAATCCCCTTAATAAATAAAGCATTTATCCCTTAAATTAGACATAAGATTTAAAGAAAAAATTAAAACCTTCCATTTAGCCTCAAAATCAGGACTTAATAAAAATAATCATAAACATAAAAAATTGCCTATAAAACACCATTTTTTACATAACATAGATTTTAATAAAAATTTCATACTTAGATTTTAATCTTAAAATAACAGATTATAAAAATCTTAAATTAGTTTTCTAGAAATTTTTGAAAAATCCCTATGATTTTATTTAGTAAATAAAAAATTAAGTAGTATTATTAAGAAAAAGAAATGTATTTTTGCACGAAGAAAAAATTAGTTAAGATTGGTAATTTTAAAAACGAACCCCAATGAAAAAACAAAAACGGGTTGGCAACACTTTTTTTTATAGTAGATATATAAAAAGGATAAATTGGTAATTTAAATTAAAATAAATATTAATTAGTTTCTTTTAGTTTTTAATATTTTTTTAATGAATTACACAGAAGGACTAAATCATAACATATAAAAATTAATAAGATTATGACCACCAACGAAACATGCAAAAAAAAAGATACTTTTGAATATGATTGCAGGTAATTATATATATGTTTACAATGATTCAAATTTTCAAACTTAAACAAATATATATTTTTGCAATTTTTAAATTTTTAGATATTATGTTCGGGACATGCAAACATACTTATAATAAACATATACATATATGCCAAACATATATATGTTTGTCTGTAGACGTTTTTCACTAGTTCCAAATATATATATGTTTACAGGCAAACATAATTATATTTGCAAGCAAACATGTGCTATTAGAAACATGCGAAACAGAATTTTTTTTCCAAACAAAGCATTTATATTTCTAGCAAGGCGTTTTTTTCAGCGTGTGTATATTTTAGGTTAGCTGATTTCAGTGGCGTACTTTATTTTTCGATATATGGTAAAGTTTTTCCACAAAGTGACTTTAAAATTTGGAGCATGTATATGAAGTTTTTTACATATAACGTTTTCAAAATACAATTAACCTGACTCCTTTCTGGTAAAATGTAAAGGCCACCCACGTATTATTATTTAAGATACATATTTGATTCACAAAACCCGCTATTTAGCGGTTTTTCTTATTTTTCAAAATTTTTGCGGTTAAAGCGAATTTTATCGGTAAACTAGAAATTGACCTCAACAATTCAACAATTATTTTGATATGGTGCCTCATTCGCTTTGCGGGATGAACCCAGAGTCCAAATTTTAGTATGATATTTGAAAAGTGTATGTGGAAAAAATCATCCAAAAATGTTTATATTTGAAAAAGTTGTTCTAATAAAACCCCTACTTTTGTGGCAAATATGTACCAAAACGCAGGTTTTTTTTAGGAAAATTTTTGCAAATATAAACATTTTTAGCTGAAAATTTGAAAACACACTTTTGAAATGCATTTACATATCATATTTAACCCTTTCATGCAAAAAACTTCTTCAACGAAGCTATATTTTTTAAAAATGTAAATATGTAGCACAACAATTTTTTACTTGTGTTCAAGAAAGAAAGAAATACTGAAGGTTTATTTTATTGAGCCTTTTTTTTAAGTACATACATATTTTTATAAAACGTTTGTAAAAAAAATTAAAACTTAGGACTAAAATGTAATATCCTAATTAAAATAATTAAAAAAAGGAACCTACTTACACAAATTTGTTAAAATTTAATTAAATAAAAAAAAAATAATATTAGTAGAAAAGTTGCGCCCTTGCTCCCGAGGCTTAGCAAAAGAAATACTGAAGTATAATATAAATCTTTTTTGAATACTTCGTTTTGTAAAATTTATCGTAAGAATTAAAAAAAACTGCTCTCAAAAAGTGTTATTGTATACATACAACAAATGCATGCATTATTGTATACATACAACAAATGCATGAATGGGCTAAAAGCTATATCTTGGGGTGATCGTGAAAACTTTGGTGCCATGCAAAATTTTTAACAATCGCGAATTTTGCATAAAAAACGCTTTGATAAAAATAACTTTTTGCTTTCAAATATAACTCCTCTTAAATGACTCTTTCCACTGTGTGAACATTTGAATAACTGGATTAATTATTTAGTTATAGAATTTGCGAAAACCGAAAAAATTAAAAAAAAAAACCTTAACAGCGAATTTGATTTTAAGTATTGGGAAACAAATATGCGTCATAAATATTAATATTGATCTTGCCCTTAGATTTGAGCTGAAAGCAAACAGATTTATTGCATTTGTAAATGTTTGTATATAAAAACAGCACGAAGATGCACCCAACTTTATAGTCATTTTGCTTAAAAACTGTACCCGTATATCAAAAAATAAAGCATGCCCGAAATATATACAATTTATGGTCAGAACCTTATTAATTTGTTTGATGTCAAGAAGTGTTATCGTTGTTTTTAAATTAAGAAAAATTTTATTTCGAAAGCTGCATAGAGAAGATTAAATTTAGAAAAGTTTTTTTAAAAAATCGAAAATGTTAAAAATTCTCAAAAACTTTTAAGGCAAATAAACAAACATTTTTATATTTTCAATCATTTATATTAGGTTTTGTTTTATAAGAAAATTAATAAATCAAATAGTATAGTAGTTAGTTTTTTTTTTATATGTATGGAAATTGGAAAAATGTAAAACGAGGTACGAATATTGAAATTGTTTTTTTTTAAATATTTTAATAGTTAGGGTTGTGAGTAAGAAGATCCTTTAAGTTACTATGGCATAAAATAATAATAATTAAAGCTTAAATCACTTCTATAATTTTAAGTTTCGACGAAGATGAAAACCCCATTAAGACACTTATTTTTTAAGCACATGTCTCAAGACAATTTTTTTTATACATTATATATTTTTTTTTTTTTTTTATTAGAAATTAAGTTTTTATTTTTTAATATATAATTTGAATTATATAATATATAGAACTGTTCTGGATTTTAAACAAAAAAAATAAAATTTGTTGAATTTTTGAAAAAATTCTAACGAATACTTTTGTTAGAATTTTAGGAATTTTTAAAATTAAAATTTGTTAATTTCAGAGCAGATCTAATTATTTGGTGCTTAATTTAATAATATTTAAAAAAAAATTAAAATGATTTGTAATTCATGTTTAAAAAGAATCCTATAATAAAAAAAAATTAACAAATCTAAATATATACTCAATCTTATACAACTATACCCCTCTGTATAACCAATTTTTCAAAATATACTCCTTCTATAACACAAATGAAAAAAAAAGATCTTAACATTTTCTTTAAAAAAGAAAAAAATCAATTTTAAAGAAAATCTATTAACGTGTCACAATAAATATTTTTTTCAACTACAAAAAAATCAACTCTAAAATGAGCACAACTTAAAAAAGATGGTAAATATTTTGGAATTCGATTAAAAAATATTTTAATAAATAAAAAAATAATTAATTCAATTACAACAATTAAAAAAATAAAAATCTTGCAAATAAAATAAACTATATAAAAAATCTGCAACATTTCTATTAAAAATATGCGTAATTAAAAAAAAAAATATTTCCTACACTCGAATTTCAAAATATTTACAAAATAACTTTTATAAAATATAATATATTAAAAAATAAAATTCAAAATAAAAGCTTTTAAACAACACATTACATAAGCCAAATATAATTGAAATAAATAAAAAAAAAACAAAATATATCAAATTTTATATAATTTTTAAAGCAATTACTATAAAATAATAAATAATTAAATAAATAAAAGTATAACTTTATTTGAATTAAACGAATCTAAAAAATAATACAAAATAAATTCTTGCATAAAAGTTTTAAATAAAAAATTTCAACACAAATCTAATTATGAATTCTATGTATATTATATTTATCAACAATTTAATTGTTATTAAACAAAAACCAATCATCATGTTAAACTTTGTTTGTAATTTGTAAGTTTTTTTTAATAATTTCTTTTATAAACTTTCTATTGATTTTTTATTTCTTATTGTAAAATATGTTTTTTTTTTTTTTAATTTTTGTTGTTATTAAGAAAATTGAAATAATATTAATTAAAATTTTGTTTTTGCAGAGTGTATTAAAAATACATTAAAAATTCAATTATTTTTATGATTAAACATATTCTGCTGAAAAAATAAATTATTCTAATTATTGCAGTTAATTATTATTGTCTAAAATTTATTATTGTGTGACACAATTAAAAACAAAAATCAAAAAAAAAAAAGTAAATAAAATTAAAACGAAATAAAAAAAAATTTTAATTATAATGTGTCTATTTGGAATAAAATATTTAAGGGTAGTAAGTAGTGATGTACACGTGAGCAGAATTTTGCGTGATTCACGTTAATCACGCCTGAGCGTGAGCGAAACCTAAATATACTCACGTGATCGTGAGTGAGTGTGATTGAGAAAAAATTCTTCGTGAGTGAATGCGTGCAGTGTTGCCAGGTATGTTGCGGATAAAATCGTCCAATTTTCCAATAAAAGTCGTCAAAATCGTCATTATATTTTCAAAAATTGTTACAAGTGGGATAAAGTTTTAATAAAAAAAGAATAATAATGTAATTCACATTTCAAGTGCGCATGCACTTTCGGTGTAATATAATACGATTTTTTACACTTTTCTGTAATTTAATTTTTTTTTTATAGTAATTAAATGTGCTAAAGTCCCAAAACTTATTTAACAAATTGTGAAAAGCAATCTGATGTAGGCGTGTCCCTACCCGGATTTCATTCCTGCCCAAGGAAATCTTCAGGGGACTTTGTTATTAGAATTTCTAGAGATATTTGTTATGTTAAATCACAAACTCAATGAGAATTTCTTGTCCTCGTCTAGGAGCGAGATTCAAAATTTAAAATATCAAAGAAAAACCCAAAACAACAACAAAATATTGTCACAATTGGCTTTGTCATCTTCCAAATACTACTCTGTTTTTTTGACAGACCTAGCAATGTAGTGACGTTTATTCAAGTAAATCAACAATAGAAAATCATATGTTTTCTATTAGTATCAGTTACATTTAAATTTGCACAAGCACCTGCATATTTGCTATTTAAATTTATTTTCATCGGGATAAACATTAATTGCATTTATAGTAATTAAATGTGCTAAAATCCCAAAACTTATTTAACAAATTGTGAAAAGCAATCTGATGTAGGCGTGTCCCTATCCGGATTTCATTCCTGCCTAAGGAAATCTTCAGGGGACTTTGTTATTAGAATTTCTAGAGATATTTGTTATGTTAAATCACAAACTCAATGAGAATTTCTTGTCCTCGTCTAGGAGCGAGATTCAAAATTTAAAATATCAAAGAAAAACCAAAACAACAACAAAAAATTGTCACAATTGGCTTTGTCATCTTCCAAATACTACTCTGTTTTTTTTATTTAAAAAAAATTTAACAAATTAATGTTTGTTTATTTTTTGCTGCACTGACTGAACCACTCATTAATAATACAATTGTAGTTAATTTTTTGAGCAGTAAAAAACAAATGACTATGTTAGTTGAATTTGCTAAAATGTAAGTCGTTCTTTTTTCAAGTGAAATTTCGTTTGTTTTTAGCTACATTTATTTGCAGTGGTCTTTAACGTTATTAAGTGGAGAAAATAAATTAAAATAAACCTAACGTGAATCCATAAAATAACTTTTTTGCTAAACTTTCAATAAAAAATAATTTTTAATTTTAACGAAATAATAAAAATCCAAAAATAGATCCGGTGATTTTTTAATAATAGCAAATAAAAATGTTTTGCTGACATATTAAACGTTTGTCAAAAAATCTTCATTTTGGAAGCAAAAATCGTCAAATCGTCATTTAGTAATTTAGGTACTAAAAATCGTCAAAATGACGATAAATCGTCAAACCTGGCAACAATGAGTGCGTGTGTGTGCGAGAGGAGAATTCTACAAAAAAAAATGTTTTTGCTTTTAGCAAATTTTTTTTTTAATTTTTTCGCTAATTTAATAATTTTGGGTTTTTTAAATGTAGAATAAATTGCAAAATTACATATTCAGAGCCACTATTAGTTAAACATTCGCAATTTACATTAATTTTTGCATTTTAATTTTTTCCGGTAAATTTTTTTGTCATGAATTTCCGTGATTCACGTGTATTACGAGAGAATGTGAGTCAAATCTGAATTTGTTAACGTGAGTGAGTGTGAGTAGAAAAAATGTTCGTGAGTTATTGTACGTGAATGGGATTTTTATCTCGTGAGCGTGAGTGAGTAAGAGAGTGTGAGTTGAAAACCCCTCTCGTGCCCGTCTCTAGTAGTAAGTATAAAGTATCCGATTATTTGTATCTTTTTTTGTTAACGACTCTCTGACATTAAAATGCAACTCCTCAACCAACCATACATAATTTTTTAGAAGCCGTAAAAAAATTCTCTCAAATTATGTCAATAATAAAAGGATTGTGTCAATAAAAAAAGAGCAATCGAACAGTATGTAAAAAGCTTAATTACATTTTTAGAAACATTTTCTCAATTTTTTCTCAAAAACTTAAAAAAATTTTAAATGCGAAAAGTAGATCTTTGGAAAGCCCAGGAAATTTCTATTAAATTGTGTAGTAATCAGTAGCAGTTGTTTTTAACTCAAATTACAGTTGTGTTTTTACTGAAATATTACAAAACAGCTATTATGAATATTAAAAAAAAAAAACAACTGAAGAAAATAATTGTACTTTAGCAACAGTTGTTTGAATCAGTTATTGTAGTAGATTGATAAAGAACTATCAAACCAGTAATTTCGCAGTTAACAGTTAAGTTTTGTTAGTTATTTAAAAATAGAAGATTATATCGAGTTTCTAAGCGTTCTCGTTCAGTTTATATTTGTTATTATTGATATGTTTAGAGTTTCGCAAATAATAACTAGAAAATTTTATTGTATCTCCAGTCCATAAAACGTTATAAATGGAGTATGTTATAACTGGACGTAGGAAATAAACTTGTTCATTGTAATTGAAAGGAAAAAATATTTTTTTTATTGTAAAATATTTTCAAAATACCGAAAAAATAACTGTTAACAACAGTAGTTTTTACCAATTTTTACAATTGTCTAAAACTGTAGTAAAAACTTGTCAGATGTTTCTTCGACATTGTTAGTTCTTCTTACTACTTTATTAGTTGTTTTTCATTGTAGTTTTTTTTAACGGTAATTATATTTGTCGCTTTTTTAACAGAAGTAACAGATTTTATAACAGATATTACAGTTTGTTTAACTGTAATTTTCAGTAGATTTTACTGTAAAACTTTTTTGAGTGTATAATATCGACTAAAAAAAAACATTTTTTATAAAATTGTAATTGAAAAGTATTAAAAATACTACTAATAAACAAATATAACTAGTCAGTCATTTGAATTCTGTCATGATTGGATTGCATTGATATTATCGTTATCCTTAAAATACTGATACCGAAATAACTAAATATCGTTATCCTTGAAATAGCGTTACAGAAATAACTAAAACCCGTTGTCCTTAAAATGCCGTTGCGCAACTAATATACCGTTATCGTTAAAAAAACACACCTTTACCGGAATAACTAAAACATCTATACCCCTAAAATAATGTTACCGGAATAAAAGAAAAAAGTGTTACCCTAACCGACACCCGCATCGAGTCGGTTACCATCCATGATAATATAACTGAAAAGTGATAAAAAAAATGTTTCTCTCAAATCGAAAAAAAAAGTTCAGCAAAAATTTACATTTTCTCAAAAACAACAAAAAAAATAAAATTTGATATAATTTTTATTAAAAATAAAAATTATGTTTTTTCGACCTTTAAATTATTCAAGTTCGAGACCTTGCTCTTCATTTTCAATTTATTTTTGATCAATGGTGATAATCAAAACTAGGTTATATGAATGTTTGATGTTTTTCAAAACGTGTTCTGATGATGGGAACCTAAAAAATTCCCGAAATAGATCTATCAACACATTCCTGAAAGTGGTCAATTAATAAATTTGAAAAAAAACTCTATAGATTATTTGTTAGGACAATATCCTAATAAAAAAATATAGAGTATGTCCTCGAACTTGAATAATTTTAATTTTCGCGCTATTTGTCAAAAATTTAATATGGTAGCACAGCTTTTCGATATGAATCCAGAGTCTAACTTTTAGTATGATATGTTGATACCTTGGAAAAGGAAATGTGCAAAACATCATTAAAAAAAATTATATTTGAAAAAGGTTTTCTCTAACACAAACCCAACTTTTTGAAACTTTTGCAAATATGAGATCTTTAGCCAGATCGAAATACTAGTATCAACCTAGCTAATATGTTTGATTTGCTTTATTTTTGTAAATATACGGAGGTTGAAAGCTCGTTATAAATAGAAAATAACATAAAAATAATCTCGATGTATATAAAAACAAAAAACTAATATAACTGTAAAAAATATTACTTGAGTCAGAGTACAAACTAAAATTTTTTTATATAAATAGAACATTTTTGGTCTTCAAAGTTTAGTAAAGTCATGATGCTTGTTAGGAAAAGACCTAACCACGTGCTTGATTACTAAGAAGACAAGAATGGAGCAAAATTGATTATTAATAGGTATTTTGTTAAAGTTCTCGATGTATATAAAAACAAAAAACTAATATAACTGTGATAAATATTTTTAGTTGAATATTTGAAATCATACTTTTGAAATGCATTTATATATCAAACTAAGAAGTTGGTTCTTGTGGTCATCCTGGAAAGCTATGGTGCAATGTAAAATTTTTGACAAATCGAGAATTTTGCTTACAAAACGCATTGATAAAATAACTAGTTTCTTAATAATATAACTAATCTTAAATGACTCTTTCCACAACGTGGACATTTACTTAGCTCTGTTAATTATTTAGGGATAGAATTCGCGAAAACCAAACAAAATTTGAAAAAAACAGTTAACAACGAGTTTAGTTTTAAGCTTTAGGAATCAAATCGGTACCGTAACTATGAATACTTGTCTAGTCCTTAGATTGCAACAGAAAGATATAAGATTTATTGCATATGCAAATTTTGTTAATTAAAAAAAAAAGCATGAAGTGGCGTTAAATTATAAGACTATGTTATAAGTTATAAGACTATGGAATAGTGTAATACCTTATAGTGAAAGGACGTTTAATAATTCCGATTTTGTGTTTCGGAAAATTGTACTTGAAAAGTTGTGAATAATTTAGCGGTTACTGGCTACATTAGACAATATATTCGAAATTTGTTAGTATATTTTAGATATTAATTAATGCTTATTGTACCACTTTATTTTTATAAATTATATTAATTATAAACCTAAATTCTTCCATGTAAAGTTTATCTTTAATCATTTGGCCCATTGGGACTTAGATTATAAATAAAGAATGAAATGAAAAAAAAAAAAAAAAAAAAATTTAAAGCAATTTTGCGGAAAAACTGTACCATAGATCGAAAATTTAAGTACACCTTTAAATTCAACATGTTCGAAATATATATAATTAATGGTCAGATCTTTATTTATTTTTTCTATGTTATGCCGTGTAATCGAATAATTCATAACACTAACACTAACATGTCAATGCAATTATTTTTTTTTTTGTTTAATAACTTCTAATGACTTAATCATAATTAATATAATTTCCAAGAAATTAACTTTATATTCGTTTAATTCTAGTTGACAAGGTTGTTTATCTCTTATGTTGGGATTATTCAGAATCTAACACCAGTTTGAGTCTGCGTCTACTCAAGTATTAAAAATTTTAATCTACCACCTATTAAGATTATGACATGTTAACAACAGCCAACATGTTAAGGTCAAGTTTAAGATTTTTTTTTAAATATATTTCTGTCGAAATGTAAAAAGAACAAAAGGAAAAAAAAACTAAATAAATTTTAACAAATTGGTCTTTCGCATGGGTATAATTTACAAATATGATGTAATAAATCATATTTACACTTTAAAGAAGTGTTTTTTGTGCTGTTGTTTCTGTAACAAAGAAACAACATACACGCTTATCTTCAAAGAAGGGCTAACGAAATTTTAGAGATCAGGCGAAAAGTAAATAATAAAAAGACATGCCTTTTTAAGTGTGAATGTTAAACATAATTTGTTGGCCATATAATTTTGTATGATTTTGTATATTTTGAGTAAATAAAGGGCTCTTATGTAAAACAGGTGAATTTTTACATATCATCTTATTTTGAAAGATTTACGTGCGCGCAATAAATAATACGTTTTTGTATAGGAATTATTATTTTATCAAATTACTCACTTATCAAGATTAACAAATTTTTTTAATAACTGACACGATAACTCTTTACAAGGAAATTTTTTGAGAGATGTGAAAAAGTAGGTTAGGTTTGCTACATGAGTGTTTTTTCGGTTGCCCTAGACCATTTTGACAAAATACAGAACAATAATATTCACGCATTTACAAAACGTAATAAGAAAATAAAATTCGGCGTAAATAATACATGTTCACACTAAAATATTTTTGTTTGAAAAATGTACAAGAGTTTTGAATTATGTTGTTATTGTACACAGAAAAAAATTATTGTCAAAAAAATGTCAATTAAACTTTTGTTTGATTTCAAACACACTTTCAATTAAAAGTTTAATAATATGTACACATACAATTTTCAATTTTTATAACCCATAATAACAACAAAGAAAAACAATTCAAAATTTAAAAAAATCATCAAAATAATAACAAAAAAAAAAAAAACATTAAATTAAAAAATTGGCTCTTATATAAAAAAATCGCCAAAACTTGAAAATGAAATTTAAGCCCGATGAAAAAATCTGTGTGGAGCAATATATAGTTTTATCAAATTTGATATGACCCCATTCATAATCATATAGAATTTCATCCAAAAAACGGCCAAATTAAATTGTATCAAATTACATATAATTGTATCATATTAGATTAATTTAGATACAATTAGAAGTGATTTGATATACGAGGGCGGATCAATAAGTCCGTGACTTTTCGAACTTCCCTCGTAGTTATATGAAATGCAACACTGATCCCATCAAGTACAACCTGTTAATAGACTACTGTCAAATTTTGAGCAAGTTCCGTCATTTACTTTGCGTTTAACAGCTGTTCAAAACATACAACCTCGTGGATTTTTTTTAAACATGGAAAAAAGTGAATTTCAAGTGCTCATTAAACATTATTTTTTGCGAAAAAAAAAACCGTCAAGCAAACCAAGGAAAAGCTTGATAAATACTATGAGGACTCTGCATCATCGATTTCAATGGTAAAACAATGGTTTACTGACTTTCGTTGTGGTCGCACAAGTGCAATTGAGGTCAATACACCCGAAAATGTCGAAAAAATCCACGATATGGTGTTGGCCGATCGAAGAGTAAAAGTGCGTGTGATTGTTGATGCCATAGGCATTTCATATCGCAGTGTGGTTTCGATTTTAAATGAACAGTTGGGTTTAAGAAAGCTGTCCGCAAGATGGGTGCCGCATTTTCTCTCAATTGACCATAAACGTAATCGTGACCAATAAGGTTAAGGCAACGGGATAGTCCACATCGATTACCTTCAAAAGGGAAAAACAATAAACGGCGAATATTATGCCAACTTATTGGACCGCTTTAACGAGGATTTAAAAAAAAACGACCCAATATGGACAAGAAATGCCTATTTTATGGACCTCGAAAAATCCTATTTTTTGGAAGGTATACAAAATTTGGAGAAATGTTGGACTAAGTGTATTGAGCTAAAAGGAGATTATGTTGAAAAATTAATTTTTTTTTTGCAAAAAAAAAACTATGTTTCATTTAAAAAGTCACGGACTTATTAATCCGCCCACGTAGTTTTGTCCAAATTTCGTCCGCATCCAATTTTATGAAAATATACGTTATACTATAAGACTATTAATTAATATAATAGGATAGGATAGAATATAATATAGTATGGTCTATATATTATTTCAAATATAAATATCGTATGGTTGTTTCGAATTTCCAAAGCATTAACAGAATATCTTCTCATATAAACTTGCAAATACCTTGTAAATAAATACAATCGCATATAAAGGGTGGTTAAATTGTAAGGGCCGATGTTGAATGTGAACCACACCTAAACGCCAAGTTTTTTTCCGAATTTTATTTGACATTTCTCTATTTCAGACTTACTCAATTTGAACCATGGAGAGATACACAATCCAACAACGTGTTAAAGTTATCCAGACTTATTATGAAAATGGGCGTTCAAATCAAAATGCATATCGTGCACTTCGTGATTTTTTTGGTCAATTTGATCGTCCAAATGTGCGTACAATCGCAAAAATCGTGGAAAAATTCGAGCAAACCGGGTCTGTAGAAGATGTGAGAACACCAGTGCATGCTCGTACAGCTCGTACTGCAGAAAATATTGCTGCTGTTCGCGATAGTGTGGCTGAAGAGCCGTCCACCTCAACTCGTCGTCGTGCCCAACAATTGCACCTCTCACGCTCGTCGTTGATGAACATTATGCATAAAGACTTGCATTTACACGCTTACAAGGTGCAATTGGCTCAAGAACTAAAGCCTCTTGACCATTCCAAACGTCGTGAATGGGCAGAATGGTGGCAAGAAATGGCAACAGTGGATGATCAATTTTCGAAGAAAATCATCTTCAGTGATGAGGCACATTTTCACCTCAGTGGATTCGTCAATAAAGAGAATTGCCGCATTTGGGCGAATGAGAATCCAAGAGTGATTGTCGAAAAACCAATGCACCCACAAAGAGTGACTGTTTGGTGCGGTTTATGGTCTGGCGGCATCATCGGGCCGTATTTTTTCCAAAATGAGGCTGGTCAGGCTATCGTGAGATGATAACGAACTTTTTATGGCCCGAATTGGAAGATATGGATGTGGACGATATGTGGTTTCAGCAGGACGGTGCCACTTGCCACACAGCTAACGAAACAATGGCTCTTTTGCGCAACAAATTCAATGGCCGTGTTATCTCACGTAATGGCGATGTCAATTGGCCGCCAAGATCATGTGATTTGACACCGTTGGACTTTTTTCTTTGGGGATATTTGAAAGAAAAGGTGTACGTCGATAAGCCAGCAACAATTCAAGAGCTAAAGGATGAGATAATTCGGCACATTAACGGCATAGAACCTCCATTATGCCTCAGCGTCATCGAAAATTTGAACCATCGGATGGAGGTGTGCCGCCGTGGTCGCGGCGCCCATTTGGCCGATATTTTGTTCCATACATAATTGAGTAATACCAATATATCATAATAAAATAAAATTACAATAATTTCCTAAATAGTTTGTGTTTTATTCAAAATCAACATCGGCCCTTGAAATTTAACCACCCTTTACCTTGTAAATATGGTAAAATAATATGGAAACATACAATTTATTATAGTTTTCAAGCTACAAACAAATTTTAAATTGAAGTGTTCTATTTGAAGTACAGAATATTTGCAACTGATATTGAAAATGTTTATCTGCAAATGTAGAAGTTAAAAATTAATTACAGTTTTCTTTTAATTTTTAAAATGATAGTGCCAATATTAAAATTGAAATTAAGATTTTTAATTTATAGTTGTTGCAAGTTGTAATGCAAAATTCCAATTACGTTTGTAATTTTATAAATTTCGGAACAATACATTAAATTTTCTGCTGATATTTTAAATAGACTACAAATGAAGATATCAATTTAAAATTTTCGCAGTACAAAAACAAGCAGATATTTTATCTTTGAGTATGCATAGAAAACTGCGTCTAACTATACAAACAACAATAATGACAGAAAGTATGAGGTGCTGCTACCTTATGCAAATATTTAATACGCAATGTCCATTGGAGCCCTCTCCCCTAATAAATTTTTATGAAGAGAACTTTTTTTACTTTGGTATTTGAAGCATGTGGAAAATTAGTTAACTAATTTACTGCGTAGTCAAGATTAAAAAAACCTTCGGTGGTTGTATCGAAACAAAAAAAATAAAATGCTGCACTTATATAAGGCGGACGTATATATCGTTAGCTAAAACGCAAACGGCCCTAACTAACAAAAAAATTCAAAATCGCTTTTTTGATTGGTTTTGATGCATTACATGCCCACAGAAAAATGTAGACTCCTTCGATCAAAAATAGCGAATTTCTTAACAAAATACAAAAGGCAGGAGCGTTTATATGTTAAACACAAAAGGCCCTACCTAAACGCTTGTACACACAACATTGTCTACACAACTAACACATTTTGCAGTTAAGGGCTTTATCCTTTTTAGAATTTTTGTATTTATTGTTTTTTATAATTAACAATTGAACTTTTTTATTTTTAACTAAATTATATTTCAGTATGTAAGTATTATATCAAGTATGTATACCTATTAGGGTATTCAATCGGTTAACCGTTACGCGATTAATCGATGAAATGATTTCGAACAATTGTTCGAGTAATTCGAAGTGGCCAATTTCGAGTAAAGAATAACTCGAACAATTTTGGTCGATTAATCGAGTAACTCGAGTAATTTAAAAATATGAACTATTTTATATTTTTTTAATATTTTGTATAAAATAATGTGACTATTATAGTGAATATTTAAATGTTAAGTGTATTTTTATATTAAGTGAGCACTGTTAAAGAAATTATATTACGAAAAACGAAGAACTTAATGCGAAAAACTCCGATATCGAAGAAACTTGGATATTTTTTAAAGAAACAAGTTCTAAGACTGGGGTGTTTAAGATTATTGGTGCGGATTTGAGGGTTAAAAGTGGGATCAAACATTATTTTTTTTTTTTAATTTAGTTGCCATTTGATCTAAAGAAACTACATATAAATACTATATTTTCAAAAAGGAATTTTTAAATGTCATTTACTAAAAACTTTTTGTTGGTCCCTTTTATGTCGTTGTAACAAGCCAATTTTAGAAGCCCTATATGGAAATTCATAGCGGTCCTACGCAAAATTTCCACATATTAAAATTTACATATAGAAGTAATGAAGTTTTTATTAATATGATGAAAATCTTCTTAAATATTCATGAAAGTTGTTTCAAAACTTCTTTATAATTTTTTTAGAAAAGTTACATATCTCAAAATCCTAAAATGATAGGACAAAATGGACTATTTTTTCGTTTAGTACTAACACATTAATATAACAAAACTGTGTCAAGTCTGAGTGAAACTACAAAACGGATCACCTTACAAATATTTTTATAAAACAGTTTAATACATATTTATGAACCAGTTATATTGAAAGAAAATCAATGAAGATTTCAACATATTTATAAAGAATTTCATTGATATAATAACGCTTTTGCTTTGAGTGTACTGACACAAAACTGTAGCAATAATAAATGATATTAGCAAATGTTTTTCTCTTTTAGATATACTTTTTACTAAAATTTTTAATTAATTTGTTAATTTTTATATATATGTTATATTAGTACTAATAAAATATAAAAACTTACAAAAATGTGAGTTTTTGGAAAATAAAATTAAAGTATTAAAATTGTTCGAGTTACTCGAGTTATTCGAGCAATTTTAAAATCTTACTCGCCTACTCGAGTAAATTAAAAACCTCAAAATCGAGTTACTCGATTACTCGAACAAAAGCAAACCCGAGTAAATTGAATACCCTAATACCTATAATACTTTTTAAAATATTTTATGTTAATCTTGAAAAACCAAGAACTTTTTGCATGCAGCTTGGGTATTAAAGGGATATTATAGAGCTTCAATCACGTGAAAATAAAGAAAATAGCCGGATTCATATAAAGTCGTATAAAATCCTATTTTTATAACATTAGTTACACCAACTACCCAGACAGGAATCAGCGGATAAATCCAAAATGGTGGTAAGAAAATGAGTTCAACGAAATGTCAAAATTTTAGTGATATACAGAAAGGGATAAATATTTACAAAAAAAAAGTTCCATACAATTCATATGGGGGGTATAATTTCTATCTCACTCCGCAAATCTCTATAATGTATACAAAGCCATTCGGATCAAGATTACTTTTTTGGGATATGTCATTGGTATCCTGTCTGTGTAGTCTGTGATTTTTGTCATAAATGTTTTGCCAACTCCTTAATTCTTAAAAAAAAGAATTGTTTATTTTTTTAGTCCAAAGATATAACGGAAAAAGACATTTAGGCTCTTACGACTTGTGGAACGAAAAAAAAAGAATCAAAAACTTTAAGTTGAGTTAGGCTATTAATCGACATGAAATAAAAAACCCAAATTAACTTAAATCGTTATTCTATGGCAATATTTTTAAGATTTGATCCCTCATGTTGAATTAGGTTAATATTCCTTAATAATAATTCATGAACTTTATCGACTTAGGTTACATTTTTACTTTGAATGTTTTTAATGTAATACGAATTATACCAGTACTTAAAAAATACGAACAAACATTTTAATAACTATGGTATGACTTTAGATTAGATTAGACTAGAGTGGCACTATGCACCGAAGCCAACTATCCTACCAGGTAAACAATTCCAAACGTCCGATGGCGTCACTATTCGACCACCAAAATAACGCACCCTCCGGTCGGAGAGCCGAGAGTAGAGGATCGTCCCATCTTGTACAATTGATACCTAAGGCCACAGTGTCCCGTGAGGTAACCCGTCACGGTCCTTAGTTCGCCCCTCGTCATAGACAAGAGTTTCCGCGACCTCTCCCCAGAGGGAGCTATAAACCGCCTCGCCTGTCGCTGCCCAGGCGATCTGGCCCAATAGGCCCCAATGACTTAAAAACTTATATGACTCAATCACACAATGTCCCGTTAGCTACTAACTGTTACTTTAACTGACTTTAATTGAAAACATAAATTTTCAATTTAACTGTTTGTTAAATTTTAACTGGACATTCAGTAATCGGGCCTTAATATAGTGAATAATATTGTTGAAGTTATTTTTAAATTTCGGGTCGCAAAGAAACAATAACAAAAATTTCGAGCGTGCGATTTTTTTGATTTTATTCTGTTTTACTTTCATATTTGTATTAATGGGTAAAAAAAACAAAGAAAGTTTACGACCATTTATGAGTGCATGCACAAGCTTGATAGAATCATATCAATGCCCATACTGCTGAGCTTTTAATATACAACTATTTATATCACCTTGCTATGAAAAATTAATTTAAAAAATAAGCAAATATGACAAAAAAAATAGGCAAGTGATATTTCTTAAAATTTTCCTTCTGTTTGGGTGAAATTTCCATTTTTCCCTTGTGGGTAATTTTTCGTTTGGGTAATTTTTCGTTTTTGTTTTTGGGCGATTTTTCATTGGGTCATTTTGCCTACAGCCATTAAAAGATTAAATTCATAACACAGATGTTATGCGTATTTAAGCATCATCAATGTAGTTAGGGCTTTTTGTTTCAGAAAAATGCAAGACAAAGGGACCTATCTAACATAACTGTTCGAATATTAACCCATTAATGCCTGACCCCCGATTCCATTGTCCAATATCGATGAAATTTCACACATTCTTTACTTAAGGTTTTGGAAGTTATTTGATATAATTTTCTTTTTGATTTCCCATACTTGGGACTTATGAATTAACCACTAATATAAAATAATTCCTCAGTGGTTTTTTAATTAAATTATTTTGTTATGCTCTTTCATGTAAAACTCTTCATTTTTACTTGAAAATAATCGATATTTCAAGCAATGGTACTTCATAAAACTGTAAAATACGTATTTTAATGGTCATGTCATGAAATCATACTTGTAGCCCACGTGAGTGGTCCTACTCAGCCACAAATTTTTTGCACTTTAAAGAATACCTAACACTATTAGCCAACAATAAAGTTTTCCGATGTGTCGCTTCTCCAATTTTTCAGAGGCAATTTCAATTCTTTTTTTCAATTTTTCAGAATATGTAAATTTGCAGTCAATTGAACAGATAATTACCAACCCCAATTTTTACACCAATATTTTTCTAAAGTATTTTAATCCTTTCTCTACCTACCTGTAAAAATCAATTTGATGCAACTCTTACCTGGCTTTAGCTATAATTTTTTTAAGATGACTCCTTTTTGGGTATTTAAATACCCAATAGGCAGGAATGGGTTAAAAATATGTATTTTGTTTTACCAGAAATAAATTTGTCTGTGTTTTTTAATAAACATGTTGTTTGCTTCTACTGCAAAGTTAATAAAATGTTTCTTAGGGCGGTTTGCGTTTTAGGTAACGATATACGTTTTTCGAAACAGTATAGACTTTTGAAAAATACGTATACAGTGCACTCGCGATAATATGAACTAATTTAAACCAAGCCGGTTCACTTTTGCAAGATTGTTCATTAGGGTGGGGCGATTTGAACATCTTAATGGGCGCTTCGCGTTTCTGATTCTTGGGATTGTACTAAGGAAACAAGTCCACTAGACCATACGTCTACGGTGAAAATCGAGCTTCCAGATTTTGACTTTTAAGGCGTATTTTGTGAAAGTAGCATTGTGTGGGATGGACATCTCTCAGGAAGTAGGAGGAGCTTATACAAGATTATGGTATCAATCTCTTCTTTTTAAGATTCTCTAGCAGATTAATGTATCAATCATATTTAATTTTTAATTTTAAAATAGGGCTTTTTTTGCAGTATTTAGCTCAGTACAATCCCAAGAATCAGAAACGCGAAGCGCCCATTAAGATTTTTTTCCTTCCATACTAATCGCCCCACTCTATTGTTCATATTTGCGAATGGCATCTAATTTACCTTGAAAAACGTTTTTCCAATAAAAATTAAAGTTCTTATGTTAAATTTTTTATTTATTGTTTATTGAATTAAAAAAAACAATTAATTTTTGAAAAAGAAACAAAATTTAAAAGTTATTTTGCGAAAAATACGTTAAAAATACAAAAATAAGCTGTTCATATTTTAAAGCTTTGGCACTAAGTTCATATTTTAGAGTAGTCAATGGAAGAAAAAAAATGTTCATATTTTGGGGTGTTCATATACTAGGGTGTTCATATTTTCGCGAGTGCACTGTATATACGTTTTACGTAGCAGAGAGGTAAACAATATAAATTCCTTTTCTAAATATTTCAGGACGTTTTCAATGGATTTGCAATTTTAATACAAAAATTTATTCATTGGAATGTCTAGTAGTTTATGCTAAATGATAGAATTTTTAAATGGTTAAACATGCTCAAAATTTATAAAACTAAAACAGTAGTAGAATTTTCAATTTCTTTAAGATATACTGATACAAACACCGACATGATTATACTCAAATTAAACATAATTTTGTGTAGATTTATATTCTTAAAAAATGTATGATTTACCGGTAAATTTTCGAAAAACTAATCATAGTATATAAAAAAATCGGGTAAAAGATATAAATATAAAAACCGCAATATTGCAGAAACTGCAAATGAGAATGATTTTTTGCAAGTTTTCGATTCCCCATGCAAAGGTCTATTAAAAGATATTAGTTTCCAAGCCAGCGTTTTAGGCCGTTGATTAAAGTGGAAAATATTTTATATTTAACACAAATTAAATTAATTTTTTTTTTCTCAAACTACTTACGAACCCTACAATGACTTTTGGTTGGACATTGTTGATTTATAGACAATGTATCGGCAACTTTTTATAATCGAATTAATTACACACTTGCATAACAATAAATTACAATTACATATGAACATGTAACGTCATTATTGGAAGAATTATTTTCCTTCTTTTTGGAGTATAAATTTTTTTTTGGTGTGACAGCAACCATTAACCAAGAGCTTTTAGTTGCGGTCTTGTTATCCGTGTTGTAAAATCAGTACAATAGCAATAAAAGCAACAACAACAGCAACAACAGCAACGACAACAACGTTAACAGGAGTATCGAGTTTCAATAGCAACAACAGCAAACAGTTGTACATTTTAATTAACATCATTACCTTTACAACAGTGGCGGTTGGTTTAAATTGGTTGCTTCGTTGCTTGATTATTTGTGATTTTTTTTTCTTTGGTCGGTTCACTTGATAGGTTGGTTAACTGCCTGAATGGATGGGGGTTAGTTTGTTGTTGGTGCCTGGTTGATTCTTTTCTCAGGTGTGACCAAGAGAGTATGAAAATGTCTTAATTTGTAAATGTCGGCAGACGTAAACGAACAAATCAGATGAATATTAACAACGAACCATACCATCCATACCATACCATACGTATATTATACGAAAACATAAAATACCACCACAAAGCAATCAGCAACAACATTTAAAACCCCAAAATGACTAAAAGGATGAATGGATGGATGGATGGATGGATAAGTAAAATATAAAAACAAAAATATTACCGACTTACAGCACGAGCACGATTCAAAAATACATTGCAAGCAATTTCGTTGTGTTATTTCAGTTGTTTCATTATACTGTTGCTAATATGCACACAGTGATTTGATTTATAAAATTTGGTTAAAAAATTTTAATTTTTTTAAAATTTTTTTTAAAGCTTTCTTTAGTATTATTTTAATTAAATCGTTTATTAGTACACTCAAAAAAATAAGTTAGTAGAAAAGTTAGTAAAACGTCTTGTAAATCAGGTATACTATTTTTTAGCAAATATTTTTGCTAAAATCGTGTTTTCAGCTAAAATTTTTGTTATACTTATTCAGCACTTAACTGTTTTATACTAATGCTTTACTAATATACTAATGTTTTACTAATTAAGTTTGCTAAAAAAAATTGTGCTGATAAGCAGATGTCGCGGCATGTCAAGATGTAGTAGAGAAGAGGAAAATGATATTAAAAAGTACAACTCTAACAAGACAAGTAAAAAAATCAACCATGAAAAAACATATACAGACATGTAGACAGAGTAAAGAGAAAGACAAAAACACACATCTTAGGTAGATTTGTATGGTTTCTTTTTCTTATTGCAAAAAAAGGGTTGTTTTTTTTCGTTTCGTTCGTTTCGTTTGTTTTGTTTATTTTTTAGTTTCGTTTCTAGAATTATCTTCGGCAGTTTCGTCATAGCATCATTAAGACAACCATTGATGTAAGTAGTTGAAAGAAAATTTTTGTTATGTTATATATATTTATTTCTATATATTTTCAGATATTAAATTAATTCATGTCGTCAATGTGGGAAAATTAAAATTGTTATATTTCGTTATTATAGTAAATTATTTTTAAAAGAATCACAAAAATATGTTTTATGATTTTCAGCAAATAAATTAACTAAATTACAATTTTTCTACAAATTTTTTGCGTTTTTTTCAGTCTACTAAAATTCAGCAAAAAATTTATTAATTTTTACCAACGCTTTTTTATTTCTTATCTACTAAGTGTTAGCAAAACTTTTGCTGAATCTACAAATTTTGTTGCTAAAAATCAGCTCGCTGATTTTCAGCAAAAGATTTTGCTGACATTAGCAACTTTTTTGCTAGCATCCTCCTGACTAAAATTTTGCTGACTCAGCAAAATTTTTTGCTGACTTTACAAACTTTTTTTTATGAGTGTAGCGATGTCACAAATGATGTATTCGGCACTTTATCGAATGTCAAATATTCGGTTTAAACCAAATCTTTGCCGAATAGTTTCTTCATTCATTTTCGTATAAATTAGATTCTGAATTTGGTCTATTTAAAAAAGTCCCCGAATCAGAAAGATTTCTAATAGGAAAAATTTCTTAAAATGTTAATATTTTTCTATAGGCAAGTGTCTAAATATTTAAAATTTTTGTTTCAAAATGAATGTTTGAATTTAAGAATTTTTCAGTAGAAAAATATTCAAAATCTTTTCATATTTTATTTTTTTGTTAAATTATTAATATAATGATTGGTTCTGAAGTACTTCTAAGTGGATCAATTTTGTAGTAAAATAGTTAAAAAAAAAAAAATCCAATCACAAACGTGAACAAAATCAGAAACGCGAACACCCCTTGCTAAAATTAGTTCACGTTTTTGAGAGTTCACTGTATAACGAAACTTTTGAGAGCTATTTCGATCAAAAGTAAGACAACTTTTTTGGACAAAACATACCTACCATTTTTTACATATTAAATCGTGAGTCGGAACGCAAAAGTACCCTCCAAAAAATATATATATTCCGTATATTATATGTTCCGTATTTATCTCTTCAATATGTGTCATTTGAGTGTTATTAGAAAAAATGTTAGCCGATTTTTCATTTTCAATAAAATTAAACTCAACATATTGATATAGTCAAACTTCTATCAATTGATCAATTAACCAGTTAAATTAATTTAATAAGGTTTGATACAATTTTTATTAAAAATAAAAATTATGTTTTTTTTGACCTTTAATTGTGTAATGAAAATGAAAATTATTCAAGTTCGATGATGGGAACTTATAAAATTCCCGAAATAGATCTATCAACACATTCCTGAAAGGGTCACATAATAAATTTTAAGACAAAAAACTCTATAGATTATTTGTTAGGACAATATCCTAATAAAGAAATATAGAGTATGGCCTCAAACTTGAATAATTTTAATTTTCATTGCACAATTAAAGGTCGGAAAAAAACATAATTTTTATTTTTAATAAAAATTATATCAAACTTGTATAAAAGACAAAGTACAGTATAGTTTACTCCCCCTGTTTTTGTTTATAGACAAAACAAAAAATAAAAAGGAGAAAAAACAAAAAACATGTATTGAATATCCACCATAGGTGGACCTTGCACATAACAAACAAGTTTTCAATTTATTTTTTGATCAATGGTGATAATCTTTTACTTCGAGCTAATATATATGTATATTAGTTCTCATGTAGTGAGTAAACTAGTTTATACGAATGTTTGATGTTTGGCATGGAATTGTCACCTCTTTCAAAACGTGTTCTGATGATGGGAACCTAGAATATTCCCAAAATAGATCTATCAACACATTCCTGAAAGGGTCAAATAATAAATTTGAAAACAAAAAAATAAATATATATTATTTGTGAGGACAATACACTAATAAAGAAAATAGAGTGTGGCCTCGAACTTGAATAATTTTCATTTTTATTAATTTAATAAGTATACTGAAAATTAACGCAAAATTTGACAATATTTAACCACGTCTACTCGACCACTTTTTGGAAAAATTGGCAAAGCTGTTCCACTTCTTATTGTCTTATATAGGAGAAGAAATAATTTTAGTTTGACATTGTTGCACCATACATTTTTAGCGGGGCAGCTAACTTGAAAGCAATATATATTTGATAAACAAATTGTTAAAAATATTTTCGTTTTTACATCAATCAATAAAATATTGATTTAATAAAAAAGTTTGATGAATTTTACAAAAATTTCAATAAAACATTTTGCTGAAACTGCGTTATTTATAAAAAAAAAAAGTTGTTAAAAATCACAATTTGAATTATCGGATTTTTCTGTGTGGTATCAGAACTTATCTGAATAAAACTATTCGTCGACAGATAAAACACAGTATAAATTTTCATGCTATCGATTGTTTTGCTTAACTTGTTGTTCATTTAATTAATGTTGCCGGCATTGTTGCTATTACTGTTGCACTTTTACAGCCTTTAGTACTGATGATGTTTGATATGGCAGCAGCAACACCATCAGCAACATATTTTTGTACTCAACAATAAACATAGCACAATCTGTTAAACTCCTAGACGTCATCATCCACATCATCGGTAGTTTTAGTTACAGCAGCAACAAAACATTGTTGCAGTGAACATCATTAACATCTTTATTCAATGCTGACTAAAAAAAATTAAGAAAAAATCCAAGGATTTTTCTTGTAATTTCTCTTGTACTTGAATTTTAGCTTCTGCTGCTACTTACTACTGAGACTGTTGATGATGAAGTCATCATTATGGTATTGTCATAATTAGGGCAAGGAATTTCATGCAACTAAAAAAGGAATATAGGCGCTAAAAATATGCAGAAAGTAATCCAAAATATGCAGTAAAAATATGCATTTAAATAGAAATATGCACAAAAAACAAAATGATATACAATAAAAATTACAAAAATATGCACTAAAAAACAAAAAAAATATGCACATACAATTTTTGGATTTTCGAAAATCGATTTCTTACTCGAGGTTTTTGGTTTAAAAATGAAATCCATTATAAATGTCTTAAAAATTTTAATCAGGACGTTTTTTCAGCCAGTGGCAACTAGATGCTATGTTTAGGGTAACAAATGTTTTCGTTTGTTTATTTTTAATTAAAACTTAATTTTTGTTTTTTTTTTTTAAATATGAAAAAATATGCAATTAAATTGAAAATATTCAAAAAACATACAAAATATATCATAAAATATATAGCAAAACATACATTTATAACATAAAATGCAAAAATATCCAACAACAAATCAAAGCCACTTTGTTGCAAATTTTTTAATTCCGAAAAGTATTTGGTCAAAATTTTATTTATTTATTATTATTATTAATTAATAATCATATAATTACAAATTATATACTATTACATTAACCGAGCACTAGCTAATATGGCTTTCGGAGCGTTGTAGCGAAAACAGACCAGTGCCTCTGGTGAGAATCGAACCCACGACCCCCGCACTGATAAGCCAGCACGCTACCAACTAGCCTACCGGGGCGCATGTTTGGTCAAAATTGATTTTGGGCTACTGACTACAAGCATGTATTTGAATGAAATTCCTTACCCTTGCCCTAGTCATAATCATCAGAATCTGAACATTTTATGGTATTAAACAATGTTACATTTGGTTCCGCTTGTAAATGTTGCTGTAATATTGCTGTTGTTTTTTTGTTTAAACCGAAACAAATCCGTTTATTTGTAATGTTGTGTTTATTATTTTCGATTTCTTTCTTTTAATGTTTAACACTTTAAAATAAATTGGCGCCTTAATTTAGCAACGGGTGTAATAACGATATTTGTAGGATACAATTTTGTGGGAGGTTTTTGTTTTTTTTTTATTTCTTAATCTATATATATATAAAAGAATAACGTTACTAACTCACTGACTGACTCAACATTGCCCAGCCTATTTAGCTGGAGCTAGGAACTTGAAATTTGGCGTGAAGGTATAATTCCTCCAGCGTAAACGTCCGCTAAGACGGGATTTTTGGAAATTCCTACTGGGTAAGGCAATAAGGAAAAAAGTCTCCCCCATGGAGGCCTGACCAAAGCCCTTGCGATAGAAAGCTAAAATTTTCAATATGTATTCTTTTGAATATGACTTAACTCCCTGGTATGATACTTATTGGAATTGTTTGAAAAATTTCCTAAACTTTATTAAAAAGCTTCACAGTTTTAATAAAACT
Organism: Delia radicum; assembly: GCA_021234595.1. Taxonomy (NCBI): domain Eukaryota; kingdom Metazoa; phylum Arthropoda; class Insecta; order Diptera; family Anthomyiidae; genus Delia; species Delia radicum. Next base: position 148,753,500 of record CM037852.1, read on the forward strand.
TTTTTTAATGAAACTTTTTCATTAGTCGTGTGAAATTTTTAATAACTAAAACTTAAATTTTCATAAAAAAAACTTCCATTAAATTTTATGAAAAACGGCAATGGAAAGATTCAATGGTCGAGTTCCCGTGACATTTCATAGATCTAATTCAAAAATTCATTTTAGTGCAAGTAGATATCTGCATTGACGGGAGTTTTGGAAATTTCAACGATGAGTGGCACAACCACTAAAGCGGAACTTAGAATTTGGTACGTGGGTGTCTTATCGCGAGAAGTAGGGATTAAAGGTTGAAAGGAGTAGACATCTGCATAGAACAGACATCTATATTGACTTGATTTTTGGAAATTCCCACGAAAAGGTGCAAAAAGGTGTAGTCGCACGTTTTTCCTTACTGAGGAGTAGACATTTGTGTAGGGCGGATTTTTGGAAATTCCGTATGTGGGTACTTAACACGAGTAGGCATCTGCATAGAGCGTATTTTTTGGAAATTTTGACGGGGAGGTTCAAAAAGTCCCCCCTTGACCGACTGCCTATACTTCCTAGGCCAGAAATTTTAAATTTAAAATGTATGCCCAGGACCGTGGTAAAAATGGGGATTAAAGTATTTAAGTCTAGTCCTTCTTTAACCGCTTAAGGGGGGAACTTGAAATATCTTACGTGGGTTCCTGATCCCACGTAGGCATCCGCTTAGAAGAGATTTTGGAAGTTCCAACGGGGACGGCCAAAAGTGGGTATATTCTGCAACTTGACGGCCTGGAAACCCCGCTTAAGCGACGTACTTGAAATTTGGTGTGTGGGTCTTTAATGGCTAACAATTTTAAATTTAAATCATATGTTCCTTGAAATATGTCCTAAATTACTGTTAAGGTTATTTTACAAATTTTACGAGGAACGTAATAAAAATTTTGTTAAAAAGGCGAAAAAATTAAATTTGTTCTTCCATCCCCTTAGACGGGATTTTTGGAAATGTATCCCCAACTGGGTATTAAAAAATGTTTACAGCAAATGTTTAGGCAAAAAGTCTCAACATTTAAAATATTTTTCTTTATATTAGTTGAGGTGTTGAATATCTTTTGGGTTTTTATAAAATCATGGTACAAATGGGGTTTAAAAGTAAGAAATTCCACCTTTAATGACCTATGTAATTCCATTAAGGTAGAAATCTAAAACTTGAAGTCACAAAGACAGCCACTTAAAAAGTATAAAGTAATTAATTGAAAAAAATTACTTAAAAAATAAATAATTGTCCATCCTAATATGTTCCTATATACATATAAAACTACAGGTAACGAAGTATCTGGCTTTTAAGCTCGTGCAATCATATAATTATTATTGACATACTTAACGAACTTTAAATTAATAATTATAGTATAGTTTTACTAACATATTTATTTAAAATTTAACAAGCATTAAACACGTCATTACTAATATTTGGAGTTTGCATTTTATTAAAGTGAGTATTTAATATAGTGGCCGAAATTCCTTTATGCAACAGTATTTTTAGATTTCAACAAAACCGGAAAAAGCTGGAAAATCTTCATAAAACTAATGAATCATTCCGACAATTAAACGTTTATAGAATTTATGAAACAGTTTCATAAATTTTTTAATGTTAAGAAGTTCTTTGAATTATGAATTGTTTCATGACTGTCTTGAAACTACATTGAAACTAAGCCAATGAACCACTTCATATGATTTTTTAGCATTGAAATTATAAAGCACTTTATAAAATATGTTGAACACTTGAGAAAAAAATCTTAAAATTAAAGGTTGACAGGTACGAAAATTAATGAAATTATGAAATTTTATGAAAAAATAAAAAAAATAAGTCTTTGAAATAATTTCATAGCTCTAAAGAAAATGTTCATTAAATTTATGAAGAGATAACTTATGAAAAAAAGTTTATGAAAAATTTGTTAAAATTAATAAAATTTCTTGGACATAATGAAATTCTTCATTGAATATACTAAAAAAAAATTCTGAAATTATTTAATTAATATCATGAAGGATAATTCTTTCAGTGTAGAACTATATTAACATTAGCCCTTTCACCACCGACTTTTAGTTTGTGGATATATTTCTAGTTTGATTTCAGATTATTGTTAGGGGTCCTTAAATTAAAAAGAAAAAGGTTTATATGTGCCCTTTCCCCCTCTTACCAACCAAAAAGTTTGCCCGAAAATCCAATTTTTGAAACTTCTCAGCCCATTTTAACCGCTAAAACATTTGAATAACCAAAAATGCTTTCTTTTATTTTGTTCTGGTCATTAGATGAAGCTACATTCCAAATTTCGTGATTCTAGCTTGCTTACACCCAGAGAAAAACAAGAATAAGTTTCATCATTTTTCGCCCAATGTAACAATTTCATCAATATTGAAGAAACATTTCATAAACAACAAGAAATATTATGACCATTTTAAGGTCTCTATGCAATTCTGTTTTACACAAAAATTATCAAACCCCTACTAATACAAAATATCCTTCATATGTATGTATATTAGCTTGGGGCGATTTGAACATCTTAATGGGCGCTTCGCTTCTGATTCTTGGGATTGTACTGAGCAAAAAAGTCCACTAGACCATACGTCTACGGTGAACATCGAAGTAACAATGTGTGGGATGGACATATCTCAGGAAGTAGGAGGAGCTTATCCAAGATCATGGTAGCAATCTCTTCTTTGGAAGATTCTCTAGCAGGTTAATGCATAAAACATCATCCTAGCCCGCGTTTAACAAGTTAATTTTTAATTTGAAAAGTGGGCATTTTTAGCCGTATTTGGGGAAAGTAACAATGCCCGGAATTGACATATCTCAGGAAGTAGGAAGAGCTTATCCAAGATAATGGTATCAATTTCTTCTTTGGAAGATTCTCTAGCAGATTAATGCATCAATCATATTTGTGCGTAGGGTTTAAGGGGTTAATTTTTATTTCATTTTTTGCCGTAAAGTCAAAATCTGGAAGCTCGATTTTCACCGTCGACGTATGGTCTAGTGGACTTTTTTGCTCAGTACAATTCCAAAAATCAGAAACGCGAAGCGCCCATTAAGATTTTTTTCCTTCCATACTAATCGCCCCACCCTAATGTATTTGTATTTCACAAATTTGATGAAATTGGATTAATTTTTTATGAAATGTTTCATCAATACTATGAAACGTTACATTGGACGAACATCTACAAAACATGGCATAAATATGATAAAGCTTTTACTTTGAGTATAGTTTACGAGATACTTTTTTCGGAGATAAAGGTTTATTAAACAAATCGGACTTTCTTAACATATATCGCGACTATATTGCCATGATGGACAGTTTATCCATATAATGATTATTTTTTTAAAATACTTATATCGTAGTGAACATATTTAAACAAAAATATAGTTTTATTGCAATATCAAATGTATTGTATTTATTTAAAAATGTATAAACTGTAGTGTACAAGGGTATACCCTATAGTGTAACTATAGGCAAAGGGTTAAAGAGATTAAAATCAAAGTTGTTTTGGCAAAATGCCGCCTTGCGATTTTTGTCCTTAAATTAGAAACCTAAGATTCAATTTTTTTCTATTTCTATTTTTATAACAACACACACACTCGAATTACACCGCCCTGTAGAAAACTTGGCAACCCGTTTTTATGTGCAAGTCCCAGTGTTGCAAACTTAGATTATAGACCACTTCATTGAAAAATTTCAGATTCTGAGGAATTTTTTCTAAAATTAAAGTACTCGTATAACACCGGTCCATACAAATTGATCCGGATAATGACAAAAAATGGTTAAACACGAAAGTATTAGAATTCAAAATCAGTATTCAATATTTTTCCATTACGTACCATTTTGAGCAAATCTGGATTGAAAATTCAAAACAAAATTTTATATTGCAACTTTTTGGAAGTCTTCAGCAATTTGCGCTGACTTTTTAGAAGTCTGCGGCAATTTATGTATGTCATTTGAAGGTTTTTATGAAAAACAACGTGAATTTCCGGAAATTCATTTTTTTATTTCAAATTTGTGTCTATTTATTTAATTTGTGTCTGTGGATTTTTTTTTTTTCAGAAGCAAGTTTTTATTAAAAATGAAATAATAAATACCATTTAACTGAAAACATATAGAATCAACCACTGGATTTCCTCCACCCTTTCCGACCTCAACCAAACTTGGTACAGGAATTGTAAGGCATATAACTACAACATTGCCAAAGCTTAGGATAGCAAATTCCAGCGGATCTTGAAATATCGCATTTCAAAGTATGAAAAGTATTCGAAAATAATTCGTTAATACCTTATATTAAGGTTACTGTTATCGTGATTTAAATAAAATTAGAAAAAAGGTAATTTCTTGAAGATAAAATGAATTTTTTCCAAAATCACCGTTCAACCCGCTGTATTTCAAATAACTGTTTTTTTTAATTCTTAAAAAAAAACTCAAAATTCCTATACGGAGCTCTTACGGAATCCAAAGTTTTGAATAGAAATGTAATAAAATATAATTAAAAAACCGATAACTCAGGAAAACGGAATTTTGAAACGGTATAGAAGAATAATTAATACACTCAAAGAAAAAAACCTGTAAAAATATCAAAAAAGTTACTAAAAATTAGTTAAAAATGAGCTTGAAAAAAAATTATCAGATTTTTTTTACTAAATATTAGTAATATAAGAATAGCAAAAAAAAACTGTTGAATTTGCTAATATTTAATTGTATTTGACCTAAATTTTAGTTAATTTTTTGCAGTAAATATTCGAGCCCGAGCCGAGTTAACTAAAGAAAAGGTCGAATAATATACAACATAAAATAAATTTTAGTTAATTGAAAGTAACAAAATAATCTGCTAAAATCACCAAAAACATTTACTAAATATTAGTACACAAAAAAATCATTAAAAAATGTGAAATTTTTAAAGTTTTTTTTAGTTTTTTTTTAATGCAAATAAAAGTCTGCCCTTATCAAGTCAGCAATCACAATTTTTTAGCAAAAATTGTTGATTTTATCAAAATAAACTGTATAAACTTAAATTCCGAGGTAATTATAGCAAAAATTTTGTTAATATTACAGTTTCACATCGAATATAACTAAAATTTTGTGAAGTTTACAGATTTATTTTAGCTGTTCTTAGTTTATTAATATTTAGCAAAAAAATCTGCTAAATTTAGCAGTTTTTCAGCAAGGCCATTTTTAACTAATTTTTAGTAGATTTCCCTTAATTTTTACAGGTTTTTTCTATGAGTGTAATTAACATATATGTTTTTAAAAATTTTGGAAAGCCAGGTTTTTGAAATACAGCGGTTTAAAAATGCAATGATGAATCCGCATATTTTAATGAAACTTGGAGGACTAACAAATATTAGACACGAATTCTGTTAGGTGCTCAATCGCAAAAGAGGTGTCAAAAATTACAATATTTTTGAATGAAAACATGTATAAAGTTTATGAAATTCTGATTTTTTTTTTTTTTGCTCCAGAAAACCAAAGTTTTGATACCTATATTGCCTATGCTGTGATCCCAGTGTTGTCACTTATTTGAAATATTTTAAATATGGGTTAAAAAAGATCTTCGAGCAAAGTTGTGTTAAAGCCGAACGACTATGAAAATGGAAAAAAGCCCAGCCACCCCACCGATAGCATTATAAAGGGTCCGCCAAATAACTTTTTTTTTTTGAAAATGCTATAAAAAAAAAACTACTGAATATTTTCTCAAATTTCTTTTTTTATTTGAAAGTACAATCCCTCCGGTTAATAATGGAAAATAATTTCATTCAAATGGCTGCCTCGGCTGGCCATGCAATAGCCTAGACGATCTGTCCAATTTTTAAGCACATTATCGATTGTGTGCAGCTGTATTTCCTCCTCTTCAATTTTTGTGAACAAAAATTCGTTCAACATGGCCCGATAACGATCGCCATTGACTGTAACGGCCACTCCTTGCTCATTTTCGAAGAAAAATGGCCCAACTATGCCTCTGGACCAAAATCCGTACCAAACAGTGACTCGTTTTGGGTGTATCGGCACACATTCTGCAACATCGCCATGATTTTCAAAGTAATATCGCAATATTTCCCAGCGTTGTTCAAGCGTATACACAACCATATTCGTTCAGCGGAAGGATAAAACTAATTATCTGTCAAATCAGACATGAGCTAAGTGTTACCATTCACGAAATAAGCACTAGTTGAAAAAAAAAACGTTAGATGGCGGACCCTTTATAAGCGTTGTTGTATGGGCAATTCCTGGGCGACGGACGCGACATTCGCACACTTTTAATTGAGCCAAAAACAATAAAGGAATATAAAGATGCAGTATATATCCTCAGTATATTGAAGCAAGAAAGAGTACTAAATTTGAGGATAAACATCGGGCAGAATCAATAATGTAGTAAAAAGATATAAGCAAACGCGACCGTTTCTCGCTGATATTTGCTTATATCTTTTTACTACATTATTGATTCTGCAAAATGTTTATAATCAAATTTAGTACTCTTCCTTGCTTCAATATACTGAGGATATATACCACATCTTTATATTCCTTTACTATTTTTGGCTCAACTAAAAGTGTGCGAATATCGCGTCCGTCGCCCAGAAATTGCCCATATGCTAATTTAAACTCAATCCAACAATAACTACACATACAAATGTGGTATTCGAAAAAAATATTTTTTATATAACAAAAAAAAGGTTACGACACGCACGGACATGTTTTTATATGCCAGTGAATGTGTTTTTAAAATACCTTTGCATTTGATACCCAATTTGTATAAGAAATATATTAGAAAAACGTTAAATTTTGCCATTTTACCTCACTTTTCAACCACTTTTAGCATTTCTAAACAAAAAAATTCTGAGAAATAAAATATGACTGCATTAATTAATTATTTAACTTTTTCCCGTTTTCCCTAGAATTTTCAAAATTTTTCCCGCGAATTTTTCCGGGAATTTTTTCCCAGGAATTTCCGTACTTCAAACCCTATATGCTATGGAAACAATTTGAAAACTGATTTAAAGTCAGGAGACCAATATCTTCCAGATTTAACTTTTGATTCCGGGATGAGCAACTTTTTTATACGTATGGATCTGTGTCATTAGATTCTAAAAACGTTTTCTTAAAGAGGGGGAAACCAAAAAAAGAGAAAAAAACAAAAAGGGGAAAGGCAAAAAAGGAAAAGAAAAAAGGAAAAATAGTTAAAATTTCAAGAAATAAATAGAATGGAGCTCAACATGTAAGTGCGTCTATGGAAAAAAGTACACAATTTTATGAATATTTTTAATTCAAATCCAAAGTTTTGATTAGGAAAAATTTATCACATTTGGAATGGAAAATGAACTTTCAACGCGAAATTTTATTTACGTAGAAAAATCACTACCTCAATAAACAAGTGATGGCTGAATTCCTTTGCGTCAAAATCGAAAAAGTTTAGCATACAGCTTTCGTCTTTTTCATTAAATTTGAGATTCATAATAGCAATAAATCGGTTCAACAGCTGTTTTTCCACATAGAGAGAATTTTGTTGGGCGAAAAAAAAAATTTTTTTCAGTAAAACAATAAAACTTTTCTTAACAAAATTAATGAAAATTTTCTTAAAATTGAAAATTGAATGTTCATATTTTTTATGAAACCAGCTTTTTAATGAACTCCTTCATTAAGTGTTGATAAAATTATATTTTTTCATACAATTTTATAAAAATTGCATCATTGATTTAATGCAATAATGCTTTATTATCTCAGTGCAATATCGAAACTTGTCGATAATGCCTCCAAATGAGAGAAAAACCATAGAATATATCTTTTGCCAAACTGTTCAATTGGATACTACTTTGAGATAACTCTCTGCATGATCTTAATTAATTTAAAAAAGCAACTGGAACTCGTCCATTGAAACTTAATTAAACTAATGCAAGTTTTCATAAAATTTAATGAAAAATATCATTTCATTAATTAATAGTTTCATTAACTCAATGAAAAAATTTCATTAAAAAACTAGTTTCATAATAAGTAATGAGCTTTTCATAAATTTTAACAAATTTCTAGTTCACTTTATACATTTTTCTAATTTTTCGTCCACTAACATTTTCTCTGTGTAGAATTTATCTTCACCAATCATACTTTTTAGGTTGATGTGTTTATCATAGACTGCCGAAATTATTCTGCAAAACATTTCAAAGTAAAATAAATTTTATCAAATGCAGATTTTTACACCAGTTTTCATTAACCAATTAATTTAGACAACTAATGCTTTTATTATGTATTCGGCATATTTAATAGTAAACTGATTGTGAGAGCATTCTCTGCATGATATTAATAATTTTTTGCATAGAACCAATGATGCTGCACTGGAACTCATCCACTGAAACCTTTTATTCTGATACACTTTTCATTTTATTTTAACTGATGCAAATTTTTTATTAAAAGTTTCATCCACTCACTAAAGAAATTATTTACTTTAAAAAACTAGTTTTATAAAAAGTATATAGCTTTTCATTAATTTTAAGAAAATTTTCATTAATTTTATGAAGAAAAGCTTCATTATTTTTCATTATTTTTCATCCATTAAAATTCTCTCTGTGTAGAAGCTTGACAAATAGAAGAAGAATGTCGATTATGCAGAGACCATTCAGTTTACATATGCAACAAAAATATTTTTAAGTAAAAAAATGTTGATCAAAAAATGGAAAGCTGAATCCGCCCCAAATAGAAAAGCGCCCGTTTTAATAAATTATCGGCCTACGTTTTGCACAATTAACACAAAAATTTAATATTGTAAAATACTAATTTAAAAAACCACTAAAATCTTTTTTCTTAATCCCAACTTGCATTTAAAATTTAAGAGAACACTTAATAGGGCTTTTTTTTAAAAAAAAAAAAAAAAAGAGAAGCAACACTCAGGAAATTCTTCCTATTAATTAATGTGTTGCTTTCTTTGGAAAGGGGATAGTGGAGAGATGAAAGGTGGTGAAAGATGAAGGGCTTCAAACATGGCAACACTGTAATTGCGCGAGATGATAAAGGCCTCATTAGTTGTTACTTTCTGTTGCCGTTCTGTGTCGTTCTGTTCTGTAGGTAATATTTTGTAATTACTTTTTCTGTGAAAGGAATCAGCTGTTTTAAAAAGTAAAAGAAACTCCAACCAAAAACATTCAAATTAGGGATGGTAAATGCGATTTTAAAATAGTACCAACCTGCATATAAAATAGTACTTTTTCGGCATCACATGTATAAAAAAAAATTAAATATAAATTAACAAACAAATCTTTGTACCCTCCAAAATGAACAATTACAAATGAAACAACAAAAATACATTTAAAAAAAATATGTTAAGAGGTGAAAACAAAATTTTGAGGTGAAAAACTCTTTTGGATGCAAAAAAATAAATTGTGTCGTGAAAAACATTTTTGAGGTAACAAAACTATTTTTGAGGTGAAATTTTTAGTGCGATTTTTAGCAAACAAATTTGTTCGTGAACTCATTCGATTTTAAAAACACGCAGCTAATAGTCAATTTCACATTTTTATAACATTTTTATTATTTACTTTTTTGAAAATCAAAATTAGTTATTAGTAATTATAACCCTTAGTGATTGAATTCAATAATTGGTTTAATTATTATTAATCGATATAATCATCTGTAATCAGTCGCACTCAGTTAAATCATGTGATTGAATTCACAGCGTTTGGTTCCAAATTAATTAATTGTTCATATGGGACAGCAAATGGAATTAATAATTATTGAATTTTAAAGAGACCAAGAAATTCATATATAGAAAAATTTGTAAATCGTACTAAATGAGTCATAGGAATATCATGGTACATCTGAGGTTCAAATAGTACCATGAAAAGTACTATAGTACCAACTTTATCATCCCTGATTAAAATTTTGTGAAAAATATTTCACAACAAACCAATACATACGCACTTTAGGCTGTCACTTAACGTTGAATTCTATTTTCAATAGATTTGTCCGCAACAGAACAGAACGAAAAAGTGAAAACTAACCACACATACAGACTTTCAATTGAACAAAAACAAAACAGCTGATTCGTAACAGAACAGAACAGAACGTACAAACTAATTCTGCCTAAAGTCTTAAGGTACGGTCAGACTAGTCAAATATTTGACGAAAAACGTCAAATATTTCTTTGCCCTAATCTGACCACAAAATATTTTGAAGAGGCAAACAACAAAACAGCTGATTTTGGGCAAACAAAATTATTTGACGGCAAACAAAAATGTGCCTAATGTGAACATAGTGTGACCACTGAAAGTCAAATATTTTCTTCTTTTTTGGGCAAACATTTATTTGATCTTACAAAAATTTTGTAAGAGCAAACAACGGAAAATAACAGCTGCAAAAAAGTGTTGTCAGCTATTCAAAATTAAATCTCTTAAATCTTAAAAAAGAAGTAAATATTTAAAAGTTTGAGTTGTGTAAATTCATATTAATATAACAATTTTTTTGTTTTTAAAATGGTTTTGCAATAAACAAATTTTTTGTACAAATTTTTTTAAACATTTTTCTTGTACTAAAATCTTTTTGAAGCGCTTCCTTTACGGATGCAGCTGCCAGGCACGTAGCTAGGCGGGGGGGCTTGGGGGCTAGAGCCCCCCCCGAAATGATTTGACAAATTTAAAAACTTAATACAATTCGTTAGAAAGTAACAATGTTATTGATAAATTTAATATGAAAATATTTATTTTTGACTTGGATCAAATAGGAAATAGTTTTATATGATTCGAATCTTAAAATTTCGTTAGAAAACATCGCCTGCATATGGGCGGCTATCATTGTTAGAGTTGATTTTCGACAAAAAGCAATAAATAAAATCATTTCCTAAGAGGTTTCGAAGTCTTTGACTTAAAATATAATCAAAAAATTGTTTGAGACTATGCAAACTAAAAATTAAATATGTCTACACAGAAAAAACTAAAATTGAGTTTTAATTAAAATATTTGTTGATTCAGAAAAGTTAAACTGAATTAGGTCGTGTTGATGCAATTGTAGTAAAAACTAAAATAATTTGTATCTATTTAATTAATATTATTTTCAATTACATATAGTTTTATTCACATCTATTAAGAATTTAATTGAATATTGTTTACTATTGGGAAAAATTACAAAATTTAAAAAAATCACCCAAATTATAAAAAAATCGCACAAAATTTAAAAAAATCGAGACCATTTGAAAAAATCTCAAAATTTGAAAAAAAATTGCCAAAATTTAAAAAACAATCCTCAAAATTGCAGAAATTTAAAAAACTCCCAAAATAAACGCCAAAATTCGAAAAAAAAACACCAAAATTAAAGAAACGCGTATTTTCAACTTTAAACGATTTTTTTTTTTTTTAATTTTGGCGACTTTTTAAAATTTTTGCATTTGTTTCAATGTTGTTATTATACGTTATAAAAACTGAAAATTTTTTATACCAAATTCATTTTCAATTATCAATTCACTTACAATTGAAAGTAAGTTTGAACGGAACAAAAGTTTAATTGAAATTTTTTTGACAATGATTTGTTCTGTCTATTTTGACACAATATTTTAAAATGGAGATACCACTAAGACTCAAAATTAAGTTTACTTGTGCCGTAAAAGTCGTTACTTTACTTACAGTACAATCTTTTTATTTAAATTTGGTTTGCTACGCACGCATCTGGTAACATAGTTTTCAGTATTTTTTTTACGATATATATTACAATATCTCATATATTTTTTTAATTTTTGAAACAAATTTAAGCCTCAAACATTGATCGATATGCATAATGTGTTAACGTGGTTCAATGTGACTCAAATTTTCTCAATTTTTTTTTAGACCAAATGTAAACAAATTTCTATCGGCGCTCCTTGAAATGCGACATTTTAAAATCAAGCAGCAAATACGTTTTTCATATATTTTTGCTGCTTTATCACCTATCCGAATTTCATTAATTTTAAAGGGAACATTTAAAGGAAAAGCTTCCTTGTATGTGTCAGGCAATTTATATAGGATATTTGCCTTTTAATTTGTTTTTTGGACGGTTATAAATCTTTAATTTCCCGAGTTAAAACGGACATAACTATATAAATATACAATTAATTTCGTAGAAAAAAATTAATATGATGTCATATATAGTTGCGTATAATTGTATATTGCATTTAGAATACGCTAAAACTAATCCAATTAATAATTACGTTATATTTATATACTTAGACATTGCAAAATAATATATATTTTGATATTATATCATATTTTAAAAAACACAATTTTATTTTAGATAAAATTGTATATTACCCCATGCAGTCACACTAGAAAATTTGTCAATCATATTTTGGATATAAATATGTATTACAACAATACAATAGTACAATTAATTGTATCATTTTGTGTATAATTGTATACACAAAATTTACCCCAATTTTTGTCTTTTGAATTGATTTCTTTCTGGTTCTTAACCCTAAAAAAAGAATTTGTTTTATTTGTAACATTATGAGTTCTTAATTTAGTCTAAGATTTTTTTCAATCTAAAACTCTAAATTTAGTTTCAACGTTTTTCCGTGTCTGTTATTCGATTGTGTAAGTTAATCAATTCCACAAAATCTTCATTTTCATTATATTATTTTTATTTTTGAATATAATAAAATATCCAAATGCTATGGAATTTGTTACAAATTTAGCTAAAGTCTAAAAGGATTAATAGATATTTCGGATTTTCATGACGTTTTAAAATCAAAAACCGGATACAACTATAGCTTATTTTGTATCAGCTCAGATATAAATTTATACCGCTATATAAAATCGTATTAAATTGTATCGCGTCATTATTCGGATGTTATTTAATTATTATGCCCATTTCTCGGATAAAACTTTATTAAGACTCATATTAAATTTCGTATGATTATATAAAGCATCATATTAATTTTAATCGGGTTATTAGAAGTTGAAACTTTTTTACTTTTTTTTACATTTATCAAGTTTTAGCTAGCCTAGACGTATATTAGCACATAAAAATATAAAGTAACGCAATTTTATTTTTCGCGGTTTTCAAAAAGTTTTCCGCATAATCCTTTTTTTATTTAATCAAACTAAAAATTAATATTTAGCTAAAAATTTAACATAATTAGACAATAACGATGCATATCCAACTTAAAGTACACAAACGTTTTTAGATTTGACGTGTTTCGCGGATTGTGATCAAACAGATTAAAGCGTTGTTTCGCGATATAGACATCAAAATTCGCAAAATAATGAACACAATAAGTAAAAAATGAAAAAATGCATTTTAAGGAAATGCACTTTATGCAGGAGGTTTTTGTTGCAAAATGACCTGAGAAAGCGATTTCTATTTTTAATACATGATTGCCCATTACGTGTAGGTAAAAAGTTAGCAAACAAAAAAAAAAAAAAAAAAAAGCTGTTACTCTAGTGTGCAAAAAAAAATATATAACCAAAATAAAAAATCGAAAAGCCCCCCCCGAAACAAATTCCTAGCTACGTGCCTGGCAGCTGCGATTTTTGTTTGGAAATACCCCTATTTGAGGTAATTCCGACAAAAAAAGGTATTTTACTCTATAAAGTGCGACAGGTAAATATTGTTGGAGATTTTCAAAACGATTGGTGCTGCCACACAAAAAATTACACTCATTTTGAGATTTTCACGCGTTGACAAAGAGTGCCATATTTGACCCCTTACATCTTTTTTGTTTAAAGGGATAACAGGTTAGGTGATATCTTAAATTAAAGGTAGAAATGTGAAATATTAATAAATATAGATAAAGACATGAATTCATAAGGTCATGTTTTTCAATAATAAGCATTTTCTACAAAAAGTACGATTCAAAAATTTTTAAACTTGCACTGCTTCTCAACGCGTAAATCGAATTATAAATTGTATATATCATCTGAAAGGCATTTTAATAATATTTTCATCATATATAATTTTTTCCGATCCGATAATAAATAACGAAGATATAGCGAAATAAGTCTCAAACTTTTGAAGGCCTCTAACTCGGAAACCCGGGTCCATCGACAAAAAATTTTTTTGTCGGCGGGCCAGTGGATTTTTTTTTTGTCAGAATCACCTCAAACAAGGGGAATTTCCAAAAAAAAAATCGCTACATTTATTTTTTATTTAAGCTATTTTTTGCATCTTTGTCGTTTACAAAAAGCACCGAGTTGATAACAATAAAATAAAATAAACAGCTGTAGCTGACAAGTGACAAATTTTTAAACAAAAATATTAAAAAATTACAAAATAAATAAAAACGTAAGTATTATTGTGGTATTCAAATTAAATAAAATAAATAAAATTTATAATTTCATGCAACAGAAAATGACAGATTATTGTGAAGTTCCCCCCAATAAAAAACCACGATCAAAACCAAAAGTGGTAAAGGAATGGGATGAGGAAGAAGTTTTTAAATTGATTTTGTTGGTGGAGTCATGTTTATGGGATGCAAGTGACGAAAGCTACCACAATAAAATATTGCGCGATTTGGCCTGGGAAAACAGCGAAAATTTTGCAGCTAGGTACACCACTGCTGACATCATGGCCAAATGGACCAATTTGCGCATACAATTTCGAGGCTATGCTAGCCGAGCCAAAACAAAATCTGGTCAGGGTGCAGTGGAATCACCTACATGGAAATACTTTAATGCCATGGGTTTTGTTGGACGAGCAGCAATCCCAGCCAACAATTTCAAATTTAGTGTTAGAAATTGAATCGGACAGCAATTGTAAGTATAAAATCATTAATGTAAATTAAATGTTATAATTATTATTCCTCTATGTATTCCCTTGTAGCTATTGACTGTCCATCACCATTGACAACACAACAGAAATCAGTCGCGTTCATGCGCAGAAAGTTTTTATATAAAGCTGGAGTTTCTAGCCGCAGTTCCTTCAACAATTTTGCACAACATCCTTCCTCATCACGACAACGAACCCACTCCCGAACCCATTGCCGTTTTTTTCTTATTAATTTTTCATTTTCTTCATTTAAAACCACAATTGAAGCTGCTCCACAACATAAAACAAAAAAACTTTCATCATCGTGCAACATTTTTGTTTTTTATTTTTGGGAAAACAAATTTATGATTTCTGACAGTTTGATCAAATATTTTTTATTGTCAAATATTTGTACAAGTGTGACCACAGGGCAAATATGTTTTCCCTAACTTTTATCTGCCACTGTTTGACAGGTGTTTGATCAAATAAAAATGGGCAAATAAATGTGCGTAGTGTGACCACAAAATCAACTCTGTATTGCTTTGACAAAACTTTGAGCAAACATGGTCAAACAAAATTGCGTCAAATATTTGCCTAATGTGACCGTACCTTTAGAACAGTTGTTGGTCGCCACCTGATGTAGAGTTGGCGAATTTATTGAAGCTTTTTGTTTCATAGCCCTGATTCATTATTTTACTTCGGTGGGGTTAAGTGCTATGGGAACACCGAAGGTGGGCGCAGTGATACATATAAGTGATAGAAAACTCATACATATTATTTTTCTAAATTGATGTTGTTGTCACCGGGAATCGAACCCGGGACCATCTGTGTAAAAGTCCAACGCGCTAACCATTACACCACAACGCCTACAAGAAGCTTTGGTCCTTTAAAATAAAATTGAAAGTGATTGTTTTACAAAAAAAAATATTATATAAAAAACAAAATAATTAAAATTATCAGTAAAAATGTAAAATTGCATGAACTTACATGATATTCATGTGTAATTTGGAAATATTTGTGTAATCATGTATAATGTTGAAATTCTCTTGTGGCAACACAATATACTATGTATTTTTTACCAGATAGTTAAATAATGCCTTACAATCGGGACAAATTTTGCAAAATTATTGACCAGATTTAGAATCCATATAAAAACAAAATAAATTGTCTTCTTTATAGTAAGTGATTGTAGTAAATGTCACAATAAAATGTCCTTAAAAACGGATGTTTTTTTTAACAAAGAAGCCAATCAGTGCCAATATATCGTTCATTTCAAAGTTAATTTAAATTAAACCTTCACGATCATGATACCACGATCCAGTAACATAATTTAACTAAACAAAAAATAAATAACTTCTCCTTTTTAACCAGAGGTTTCTAATTTTTTTTTTTGTTTCTTTTGAGTTGTTGCATGTTTTTGTAGCACCTTTTTAAAAAACAATTGAAAACACAGACAAATGGAGAAAAATTTGCAATTGCTGGCAATTGATTGGAAATTGACAACAACAGCAGCAACAAAAAAAAAGTCCTAAAAATTGGACTACATGTCACGTGCTCTTGTTGTTAGTTTTGGTTGTTTATTAGGTGGTTACACTGAGAGAATTGTCTGCATGATATCAATGAATTTTTGCAATAGATCTATTAACTGTCACTGAAACTCGTCCATTGAAACTTTTCATTAAATTAACCCTTAAATGCATAATGTACCATATATGGTACATACATTTAATCTTACGACAATCCCGCTATTTAAACTAAATAGTGATACCGTTACTTTTAAATTGTACAATATTACTCTTCATAAAAATACCCTTGTGCGCCTCGGTAGGCTAGTTGGTAGCGAGCTGACTTATCAGTGCGGGGGTCGTGGGTTCGATTCCCACCAGGCTCACTGGTCTGTTTTCGCCACAACGAGCCGAAAGCCATAGTAGTTAGTGTAATAGGATATAATTTGTAATTATATGAATACCGCTTTAGCTTACTTACAATTAATTTTAATTGTCAGTAAGCTGCCAAAGTGGGCGTATGCACTTTTTGCACAAAATTGAATTTCAAAAGTGAAAAAAAGTTTATAAAATATATTATTCAAGTAAGTGGTAAGTAAATTGGACTTAGTTTTAGCTAATTATAATGAATTTGGATCAAATTTGATATATTGTATTAGTTATATGTAGTGTCCGACCGAACAGTTCGGCCAAAAAACTATATTTTGTCGGTTTTTTGATATCTAGAGGCAATGATGAAAAATTTTGGTATTGGAAACATGTTTGTTGTGCCGATTTAATTCGATTTTGTGTATAAAATTTAAGAGAAAAGCCGAAGTTTAGCTATAAAGTTAAAAGTTCGGCCGCCTAACTATTTTCAATTTAGCCGAACTTTCTGACCCCGAACAGTGAATTTATTGCTTAACTACAGACTTTTCTTCAAATTTGACACTCAAAATAGCATCTAATCAGCCCAAATTTGTCCATAATGCTTTAAAATACCGAATACAGACCAAATGCATTTTCTGGCCGAACTTTTTGGTCGGACACTAGTTATATGTATAGAATGCATAGTGTGTCATATATGGTACACATCAAAAATCGTTCTTTTTCCTCTTTCCGGCAAAAAGCTTAATTTCCCAGGAAAATGAATGCCCAATTCGAGTTCAGCGAGCTACTTTACATAAGGGTAGCATGGTCTCCATACCGGGTGCTGACCTCATGCATTTAAGGGTTAATGTAGTTTTTAATAAAATTTTATGAAAAAGTTAATATAGTTTAATAAAAATTTCATAAATATAATGAAAAAGTTTATTTAAAAATAGTTTAAGAAATTTTTCTTTTACAGTGTGAAGAAAACTTCATCAGTTTAGTGTAAAAAGTTCATTAAAACTCGTCCAAGGAATTTTCTCCGTGTATATTCTTTGTAAAATGTGATAAGTAGGGCTCGGAAGTAATTGCATTTATAATCGTATTTTATGTATATAAAATATGCATTAAAAATCGTAAAAAATGCACTTAAAATGTAAAAATATGCATTTAATATTACATAACCGTTTTTCAACGTTTTCAACATTATTAACACAATTTAGATAATTTTTGTCTTAAAAGTGGTTATAAATTGGAAAATTAGCGATAATCATTGTAAGAAAACTAGTAATTGTGTTTTTCTGTTAGTTTTGTGTTCGTGATAAAACAGATTTTATTAAAAAATTGTTTTTAAATTTGAAGAAACTAAATTTATAAAATATTATTTTTTACCCCTTGACACAACCTTTCGCAAAACTTCTTAAATATTTAAGCAATGTTTTTGAAAATTTTTTCATTGCATACTAACTTTAAAGCATATGTATATTATACCATTGTTAATGTTCAATTTTTCTCCTCATAATTTTGTAAAATCTAACTATTAAGTATTATATTATTTGTACTTGAGCACTCATTTCAGAGTCATTGTATATAAAACAATATTGTAACTAGTGTTTATTATAGTGTAAATATATT
Organism: Delia radicum; assembly: GCA_021234595.1. Classification (NCBI taxonomy): domain Eukaryota; kingdom Metazoa; phylum Arthropoda; class Insecta; order Diptera; family Anthomyiidae; genus Delia; species Delia radicum. Next base: position 148,771,678 of record CM037852.1, read on the forward strand.
TTATAAAAATAAATAAACAAAATGAAAAAAAAAAAAATTTATGAAATATATTGATTTTCTAAAAACGCAGAATAAAATTAATAAACAAAAATTTTTTAAAACATGCATTTTAAACCAAAATATGCAAATATACGCATTTCTACTAAAAATATTCGCATTTTATTTATTTATAGCAAAATATGTAAAAATATGTGTTTATAGAAAAATATGCAAAAATATTTATGCCATTTTGTTGCAAATTTGCGGATTCTCAAAGATATTTGGTTAACTTTGTCTTCCAGCTAACGCCAACAAATATGTATTTACAATGAACTTCCGAGCCCTAGTGATAAATAAAACAACGACAACAACAAATTGAAAAAACACCGCTATGTCAAAAAAAAAACGAATACAACAACATGAAAGATCAGGAACAACAAAAACAATAACCAACAGAATTTTAAAACAAAAGTCGTGATGATGAGGTCGTTGTCGGTCGGTTGTTCGATTTTTTTGATGTTGTTGTTGTTTTGTCGTCTCTTACTAACTTTGACTTAAACGACTTATGTATGTATGTTTGTAGTAGTTTAAATGTCTGACTGTTTGGCTGCCGGGAGCGATCTACGTTTTAAACATCATCTTATGAATAGGGGAAACCCAAATGCAATTGATTCCTTAGAACATTTAATCCTTCTATGTATAAAGGGTGCGAATTGGGGCCAAAAGTCAATATCGTATTTTAGCCTCCTTTAATGGAAAATTATGTAGGTACATTCGAACCCTTTTTGCGTAATTATTCAATGAGTAACTAATACAACTGCGGTTATTTTAAAAACAAAAAAATATTAGATTTCACAGTGGGATATTTGAAAAAAATAATGGTAATAAATATGTTGCCTTCCAAGCGAACTGTCCAGCAAAAAAAAAGTATATCGTAGCAATGCCAAACTAACAATATTTGTTCTCCTACAAGCGACGAAGAAAAAATTGAACAACTTTTTCCATTCTTCCAAAAAAGTGGGCGTGGTTAAATATTGACAAATTTTGTCATCAATTTTATTATATTAATTTTATTATTTAACTTAATTTTTCAATTGCTAGAAATTTTACTATATCAACATATTTTTTTTTTTTTATAAGAATTTGAAAAAAAATAAAATTTAAAAAAATTAAACTCAGAACAAGTTCAGAAGTTTTAGAGTAATCACAACTCAATTTATCCAAAAATCGGACAAATTTTTTTGGGTTTTTTTTATATTTATTAAAAAAAGGTTAGATGTTTTTTTATCGATCCAGAAAATTCGCTTAATATTGTCCTTCATATATATTTCAACATTTATGTGTTTAAAATACATAAGGTACGTAGGCGTATGATAAATAAATAAAATATATCGCTCATTTGCTGCAAGAACGGCATAACTCAAAATTCGCGATTTTTGAGTTAATAATACAGAAATATTGGCAATATCATGTTCTATCTTGTGTAAAATACTCATTTTGATATCTTGTATACAGAACATGTGAGACGAGTATATTCCGTTATTTCTTTTCCTATGTTTCGCTCTTCTTTTACTCCCAACAACGACACATCGTTAGTTACGCCACATTCGTTAAGGTTTTTGTTTTCGGAAAGAGCGACATAATTTGCGTTGTGCCTTTATAAGTGGAAAGGTAAAATGTGTTTTATGTAGTAAAAATTCTTATATACTGGCATATTTTGTGTTGTGACTGTTTTGTTGAAAAAAATCATCTGATTATAACTAGCTTTAACACAAAATATGCCATTATTGTTGGAAAAATGTTTATCATAAACTTTTTTTTCGCATTAAGAACGACACATTTTAGTTTACTACACTACGATCAATGAACTTTAGCAGCAATAACGTCATAACTCAAAGTATAAACAATTTTCCATCTAAAAACAATTATTAAAAATTTTTTACTCTACTTTTTCTATACGGATATATTAAATATAAGTTGATTTACAAGATGATATCAAAATATTTACATTTATTCAATTTTCTTCAGAGCTATAGTCAATTGAACACTTAAAACGCATTTATCTCATAATCGAAAATTTTGAGTTATGCCGTTCTTGCAGCAAATGGGCGATATATAAAATATAAAACAATGAAATATACAGCTGTTGGCAACCAATTAGAAACGCGTTGTTTATATTAGTGCTTGATTTGCCGTTATTTTTTCTTTTCAAAACACGATATTTAATACCAAAAAAAAAAAAAAAATGACAATTGTACGATTTTTACTTCCAAAATGAAGATTTTTTGACAATAGTTTAATACGTCAGCAACACCTATTTATTTATCATTCTCATAAAATCGGCGGATCTATTATTAAATTTATATTTTTCGTTAAAAATTTAAAAAAAATTTATTTTTTAAAACAAAAATTAAAAATTTTTAAATTAAAAAACAAAGCATGGATTTTTTTTGCGAAACATACAGACCACTAGCCCAAATATTCATATTTATAAAATATTGAAAGATCGAGTAAATACAATTTTAAATGAAACAAAATAAATCCAAAAATAAATCCAGAGCTTTAAGCACCGGCCTAATAATATGAATAAAGTGTTCCAAAATGAAACTTCAGATATTCACAATTATTATTTGAAAATGGGAAACATGCAGTAATAAATAAATTTTTTAATAATAATAATTAATATTTCGAAATATCAAAACCGAACCTAAAATGAAAAACATTTAATAATCAATAATAAAGGCTCCATTAGTCTTGCCGTTCCGTGCCGTGACGAATCAGCTGTTTCGTTCATGGTTTATGTGAGGTGCTTTTTTGAAAAATGCACTATCCATAAACCAAAAGCAAAACAGCTGATTCGTTACGGCACGGAACGGCAACACTAATTGAGCCTTAAAGGCAGAATTAAGGGTGAATTAGCCAAGCGTAAACGTAAACGTATCTCGGTGCACGAAATTTAATAAGTCAAATAAGAATAGAAGACATTTTGTGTATCTTGTTGTTTCATTCATATACATTAAACAAATAGAAAACGTAAACGGACAACAAAATTCTATTTTGATTAGATTTTCTTTGTGTTTTTACGTATTCTATATGTTTAATGAATATGAATGAAACAACAAGATACACAAAATATCTTCTGTTCTTATTTTACTTATTAAATTTCGTACACCGAGATACGTTTACGTTTACGCTTGGCTAATTCACCCTTTAGTTTGTACGTTCTGTTCTGTTACGAATCAGCTGTTTTGTTCCTGTTCAATTGAAAGTCTGTATGTGTGGTTAGTTTTCACTTTTCCGTTCTGTTCTGTTGCGGACAAATCTATTGAAAATATAATTCAACGTTAAGTGACAGCCTAAAGTGCGTATGCATTGGTTTGTTGTGAAATCTTTTTCTCAATATTTGAATCAGGGATGATAAAGTTGGTACTATAGTACTTTTTATGGTACTATTTGAACCTCAGATGTACCATGATACTCCTATGACTCATTTAGTACGATTTACAAATTTTTCTATGTATGAATTTCTTTGTCCCTTTAAAATTCAATAATTATTAATTCGATTTGCAGACCCATATGAACAATGAATTAATTCGAAACCAAACGCTGTGAATTCAATCACATCATTTCACTGAGTGCGACTGATTACAGATGATTATATTAGAGTTTTATTAATCGATTAAACCAATTATTGAATTCAATCACTAAGGGTTATAATTATTATTAACTAATTTTGATTTTCAAGAAAGTAAATAATAAAAATCTTATTAAAATGTGAAATTGAATTTGTTTGCTACCAATCACAAGGATTGAATTCGCAAAAAACTGTGAGAAATGTAGTTCAATACAGCAAGATATTAATAGCACATTCAAAAAATATTAAAAATTTGCTGAATTTAAGAAAAAATCTCAAAATTTTAAAAAAAATTTTAAATCAATATCGGCTAATTTTCTTAGTACGCACTGCTCGTTTTTACATAGCTTTATGTACATTTTTCCGAAAAGTTTGGTATTGAAAATGAGCAAAATCGGTCCAGCGGTCCAAAAGTAATGAGTGACAATGTTAAAGTACCTCTAAATTTTCCATACAAATTGGTGTATAATGTACTGTATATTATTAGAATTTATTGTAGTGTTTGGTGTATAAAATATAACGTCATATTTTTCCACCAGACGCTAAGAGGTGAATAATATTTAAAATGCAGCGCAAATTCTTTTTTCTCCACAAAAACTTTTTTTTCACCTCAAAAATGTTTTTCACGACACAATTTATTTTTTTACATCCAAAAAAGTTTTTCACCTCAAAAATTTTGTTTTCACCTCTTAACATATTTTTTTTTTTAATATATTTTTGTTGTTTCATTTGTAATTGTTCATTTTGCAGGGTACAAAGATTTGTTTTTTAATTTATATTTAAATTTTTTTTGTACTTGTGATGCCGAAAAAGTACTATTTTACATGCAGGTTGGTACTATTTTAAAATCGCATTTATCATCCCTGACTTGAATGTTTTTGGTTTGAGTTTCTTTTACTTTTTAAAACAGCTGATACCTCTCACAGAAAAAGTAATTACAAAATATTACCTACCGAACAGAACGACACAGAACGGCAACAGAAAGTAACAACTAATGAGGCCTTAACAGAATCTATTGTATTAAACTATGTTATCAAATATAAAGCGATTTTAATTTGATAGTTTTAATTCGTTAATGGAAGTCCAAATTTAGTAAAAAATTAAATAATTAAAAAAAAATTAAATTGTTAAAGAATTTCCAAATTTTGTAAAATAATTTAAGATTTAAAAAGATTTTAAGTGGTAAAGTGCTATCGTTGTAAAATATGATTTTCGAAGTTTAAACCAAAGAAAAGTGTCAAAAATCGTGTTATATTACAACGATAGCACGTTAGCGCTTGAGATGTCAATTACATTATTTTTTTTTTATTTTTTTAGTAAAACTTTATCCCACTTCTAACAAATATTTTTGATTTTGACGTTTTTTGACAATTTTTCAAAACATGATCACGATTTTGACGATTTTTTCTAAAAAATTTGACGTTTTTATGCTCAGCAAACCTGACAACACTGGTTGTACATTTAAAAAGCCGGTAGAGTTTTTGAAACATGTTGACGTCTTACTTTTCATAATTCAAACAAAGCGTGACAAATAATTAGATACGACCGATTATTATTTAAAATCTTCTTTGTAAAGTGCTATTTTGAAAAAGATTATATTGTTTTTCGGTAGTATGTTTTAAATTTAATGTATACAAAAAAAAAAAAATTAAACTATTTTTTTGATTTATAATGGGAAAATGCAAAAGCTGCACTCCTGCACAACGGAGCTCCATTTGCGAGCTTCGCAAAGCGATTAAATGAGAACTTTAACGACTTTTCGAAAAGAAAAAATACGAAAACTCCACATTTACTAGGAGAATATAAATACCTAGTTAAAAGCAATTTGAAAAACGATTATCCGAAAGATGTGTCAAAATTTTTTAAAGCTCCTTATACTAAAAATGCTCGCACAATTTGCCAAAATTTTGCCCATTTTTTTTAAATTTTTTTCCATTTTTTCTTTCTCTTATGGCCGTAATTTCAAGCAATATATACCTACTGGTGCTTAGATATCTACCGTGTACACGAACAAAATCGGGTAGGTATCTAAGCACCGGTAGGTATCTATTGCTTGAAATTACGGGCATTATAGTAGAACAAATACTGCTTGTTTGGAATTGCTGCGATACACTTTCCCGTAGCTGGGCAGGTGGCTTGGAAAACAACATATACATCTTCTCCACTGTTGACAATTTTTAAATACATTCAGCGGGATAATATATGATTAAGCTTTTAGAGAGAAATCTAGTGATATCGTTCTAGTTTGCTTTGACGTTTTTCTTTGCGTTTTATATATATTTGATTCCTTGTCAATATTGTTGAGTTATTATTATTATTTAGCGATTTATCGATAAGTTTTTAATCAAAATTAGAAAAGTCAGAAAAATGTTGCGATTTATAGCTAAATGTTAAAGAAAAATTCATAAAGTTTAAAAAATTAAATTAAAATTTTTGAATTATTTTGTAATTTAGCTATTTTCTAGCTATTCTTCAGTTTGTAATACACTTAAATAAAAAAGTTAAATAGTAAACAAATTGGTATATAAGCATTTTATTTAAACTTTCAATTTTCATTAAATATCGTTTGAATTACACTGTGGAACAAATTCAGGTTAGCAAAAGTTATGTCGATTCTGAGAGTGAGGGGTGAAAATAGAGGCTAAATTAGAAGACCCTTATCGCGGCGTTTGTTTATGTTAGTTCGAATTGTTTTTTAATCGACCTTCGAACTTTGCAGTCAAATGTCAATTTTCAGCATATTGTTTTTTTCAACATTTTTTTTTCTAAATCAATTTTTTAAAAAAATTTAATTGTTGCACAGGTCTCTAGCAATAATTTGGCTTTTACAGATTGAAAAAATATCAATTAGCCGACGAGTTATAGCCAAAAAACCATATAAACAATATGCTGAAAATCGGCATTTGACTCCGAAGGTCGATTAAAAAACAATTCGAACTAACATAAACAAACGCCGCGATACGGGTCTTCTAATTTAGCCTCTATTTTTACCCCTCACTCTCAGAATCGACCTAACTTTTGCTAACCGGAATTTGTTCCACAGTGTTATTGTAGCACTAGATGTAAATGTGGTTTGGAGAGAATTTGGGAAAAATCGGAAAGCTAAACACTTTACGATCAACGTTTCTGATTTTTTTTTTCAAATTTTTAACTATGGAAATTCGAGATATTGCAACTAAAAATTGCGTTTTTTCCATTATGGTAAAAAATTAAAAATAACTCCGATTTTCATCAGATATTGGCCGGATTAATGGACTACTAGGACTATGATGCAAATGTCTACTAAATCGTATAATGCTAATCCGTTGCTACCAAATCCTTATTTTCTTCAAATACCTCACTGTGCGTCTGTTAATAAGAGAACAAAGACCGCCATAGCGTATGAGCAATATTTTACAATTAATATTGCTCATACTACAGGGATGGTAAAACATTTGTAAGTGCAGTTTTAACTTTAAGACAATCAAGTGCATTTAGTTTTCCCCAACTTACTGGTGGTTACTAAATAAAAAAAAAAAACAATATATAATGTTGGAAAATTGGCTAACAACAACAACAAAAAAAATAAGTTAAGTATACTTCTTATTCGCTTTATTTTTTGTTGCAAATGTTGTTGTATCTAATTTTGTGTGTGTTAACAGTCAACAACAATCATGACAATTTGTAGCGACAATTCAACACGGATACGATCAGTAAAACTACCAACAACAATAACACAGCAACACAACCATTATAGCAACAAAAACAAACTAGCTGTCAACTAAACAACATTTGTTGATTGCAACATTAACCACCTATTTTTTGTCCTTATAAAGAAACAACAACAACAACAGCAGCAACTACAAGCAAAAGAGCATTTATTGAATCAACAACCAAAACGTTTAATCAGATTAATCAAAATGTTTTCAATTAATTTTTATTGAATACGTTTTCATTTATTTTTTTTTTTTTTAACACAAAAATTTTAATATTTTTTGTTGACCAGTATTGAAATCAATATAGTAATGTTAAAAGCCAAGTGAGTATGTCAAAAATCAGTTAAATGAACATAAAGATTTTTAAGCATAAAATATATCGTGACGTAAATGTAATAAACGAAATAATATGGCAGCTTAAGATTTGAAAAATCAAATTGATTTATTTCGTAAAATTAGCAAAGTACAGCGGAGTACGGTTATAGCGTTATAATAAAATCGCGGGCACCGTACGATTTAGTTCGTTATAAGCGATGTAAACATTTTCCAAAAAAATTTCAGGATTTTTTGTTAAGTTCTCCTAATTTTAAAATTTTTTACAGTTTTATTGCTTTTTTGTTTTTATATACATCGAGATTATTTTAACTCTCTAACAGGTAAGGCTGCCTCAGGGTAGCCTTCATAAAATTTACCACAAATGCGTCAAATGAGCGTTTTATACTTAGAAATTAATATATTCCGATAGAAAACTAAATTTGCTAAATATTTTGCGAAGAAAACCGGTTTGGAAGCGAGAAAGCTTCAAAATCATTATTTCGTAAAATTTCAAAAACTAATTATTTTTGAAAAAATATGGTTTTCAAAAATCTAAAAACCCAATTTTAGTTGACTAAAAACTCTTTATAATAAAATATAAGTAAGATTGAAGCTTTATCTTTAATAATAAGTCGTTATTTTAGTCCAAGGACTCACAGGATTTTATCAGGATTCCTCTAAAGGACATCATCTTAACTTATAAACTAATAGACGGATTTTTAGGAAATTTTGCATAAAGAAGACATTAAGTATTAATAGCAAAGCGTTGAAGTTTAAACAATATAAATTGAAGTTTAGATACTTATCCACCTAATTTCGCTTTTTCCAAAAAGCGAAAATCCCGATATCTTCTTAAATATTAGCAGAAAAAAAAATAGTTTTTCGAGTGCGGTTATACCTTGGTAAGAGAAATATTTTTTGTCCAAAACTTCTCTTTTATATGCTTTAGTTTTCAAGCAAAATATTTTGCTCATATCGCCTAAATTAGGCAACGATAAGCAATTTTGTTGAACAACTTTTTATTTGTTTTTCGAGTGGAGCACATGGTATGAATTTCGTTGCAAAACATCGTTTGGCAGTTAGAGGGTTAATGTTATTTTTAATTTATAACGAGCTTTCAACCTCCGCGCATTTACACAAATAAAGAAATCAAACATATTAGCTAGGTTGATACTAGCATTTCGATCTGGCTAAAGATCTCATCAGAACCCGAAGTTTTAGAAAAGCTAGAGCCTCCTAAATATGCAGAGCTTTAACAAAAAAGCCTATAATTCATCAATTTCTCTCCATTCTTGTCTTTTCAGTAATCAAACACGTGGTTAGGGTCTTTTCCTAACAAGCGTCAATGAAGTTACGAAACTTTGAAGACCAAAAATGTTATTTATATAAAAAAAAAAAAAAATGTATGCATTTATTTTACTTAAAACAACTCTAAATATTTTTTTACGCAGAGAAAACAAATTAATTGTTATAACCGTTTTTTGTTTTGCAATTCTGAAACAATTTTTCCATTTAAACCATTTTGAACTGCCGTTTGGGGTTTTTAACCCAGAAATTCCCGGGATGAAATTCCCAGAAATTTTGTCGATTTTCACTTCCCGATTAGTGTATTTTTAATTTCCGGAAATCCCGATTAAAATTTCCGGGAATTAAAAATACACTAAAACAACAATGTGTGCTAAACTAAAAATCCGGAAAAAATCTAGAAAATCTTAAACATTTTTTAAATTTACTATTAAAATTTGATAATCAATATAGAAGTTTACATATCCATACACAGAAAACAGATTTGTGATTTAACATAAAAAATATCTCTAGAAATTCGAATAACAAAGTCCCCTGAAGATTTCCTTAGGCAGGAATGAAATCCGGATAGGGACACGCCTACATCAGATTGTTTCACAATTTGTTAAATAAGTTTTGGGACTTTAGCACATTTAATTACTATAAATGCAATTAATGTTTATCCCGATGAAAATAAATTTAAATAACAAATATGCAGGTGCTTGTGCAAATTTAAATGTAACTGACACTAATAGAAAACATATGATTTTCTATTGTTGATTTACTTGAATAAACGTCTCTACATTGCTAGGTCTGTCAAAAAAACGGAGTAGTATTTGGAAGATGACAAAGCCAATTGTGACAATATTTTGTTGTTGTTTTTGTTTTTTCTTTGATATTTTAAATTTTGAATCTCGCTCCTAGACGAGGACAAGAAATTCTCATTGAGTTTTTGATTTAACATAAAAAATATCTCTAGAAATTCGAATAACAAAGTCCCCTGAAGATTTCCTTAGGCAGGAATGAAATCCGGATAGGGACACGCCTACATCAGATTGTTTCACAATTTGTTAAATAAGTTTTGGGACTTTAGCACATTTAATTACTATAAATGCAATTAATGTTTATCCCGATGAAAATAAATTTAAATAGATTCATTGTGATCACCGAATTTTTAGCCAACCGCATGGTTCAGTTGCAGCTATAGATATTTTTGTTTGGGGCAACAGAAATTCAGTTATTACATTAAAATTTAGGTTGGAGCATAAAATTTCAATTCAACCTGGAATACATGATTGCTACAACCAAATAATTCGGTTGCTGCAACTGAATCACTCGGTTCGCAAGATATTCGGTTATAACAATGAATCTGTTTTCTCTATGTAAAAAATATTTAGAGTTGTTTTAAGTTAAATTAATGTAGTACACTCAAAAAAATAAGTTAGTACAAAAGTTAGTAAAACGTCTTGTAAATCAGGTATACTATTTTTTAGCTAAAATCGTGTTTTCAGCTAAAATTTTTGTTATACTTATTCAGCACTTAACTGTTTTATACTAATGCTTTACTAATATACCAATGTTTTACTAATTAATTTTGCTAAAAAAAATTGTGCTAATTGTGTGGACGACAACCAGATTGAAAGATATACGCAGAATGAAGCAGATGTCGCGGCATGTCAAGATGTAGTAGAGAAGAGGAAAATGATACTAAAAAGTACAACTCTAATAAGACATATAAAAAAATCAACCATGGAATACTTTTGTATCTGTTTTTCATACATAAAACAAAATTGAGGATTAAAACAACTTAAATTTTGCGTTGTCACCGGCTTGTGAAAATAATTGTCTATTAATAAAATAAAAGACAAAAGAAAATATTTAAATTTAATATGTAAAGGGTCCGCCATCTAACGTTTTTTTTTCAACTAGTGCGTATTTCGTGAATGGTAACACTTAGCTCATGTCTGATTTGACAGATAATTAGTTTTATCCTTCCGCTGAACGAATATGGTCCGTATATTCGTTATCTTGTGAAAAAAGTGAAAGAAACTGGCATCCTCATCGATAAACCAAAGCGTGAAAAGCCAAAAACAGTGCGTACACCCGAGAATATTGCTGCTGTGGCAGAAAGTGTGCGTGAAGCGCCATCAACATCAATTCACCGTCGTTCTCAACAATTGAACATTTCGGAGACATCATTGAGACGAATTTTGCATAAAGACCTTGGTATGACGCCATACAAAGTCCAATTGGTTCAGGAGTTCAAAAAAAAAAGTTATTTGGCGGACCCTTTATTTCTATAATAAATGTTAATAGATTAATAATCTGGTGTGGTTAAATTGCAAACAAACATATACAGACATGTAGACAGAGTAAAGCGAAAGACAAAGACACACATCTTAGTATGGTTCCTTTTTCTTATTGCAAAAAAGGGTTGTTTTTTTCGTTTAGTTTGTTTTTGTTTATTTTTTTTGTTTCGTTTCTATAATTATCTTCGGCAGTTGCGTCCTTTAAAAGAAAGCATCATTTAGACTACCATTGATGTAAGTAGTTGAAAGAAAATTTTTGTTATGTTATATATATTTATTTCTATATATTTTCAGATATTAAATTAATTCATGACATCAATGTGGGAAAATGAAAATTTTTATATTTCGTAATTATTGTAAATTATTTTTAAAATAATCACAAAAATATGTTTTAGGATTTTCAGCAAATATATTAACTAAATTACAATTTTTTTTACAATTTTTTTGCGTTTTTTTCAGTCTACCAAAATTCAGCAAAAAATTTAATAAGTTTTACCAACGCTTTTTTAGTGTTAGCAAAACTTTTGCTGAATCTACTAATTTTGTTGCTAAAAATCAGCTCGCTGATTTTCAGCAAAAGCTTTGGCTGACATGAGCAATTTTTTTGCTAGCACCCTCCTAACTTTTTCTTAAGAAAAATTAACTTTCACTTTCAAAACCTTAATAAATATGTATTATGAAATCCCGGGAATTCCTGGGAATGTACGAAAAAAAGTTCCCGATTCCCGGGAGTTGAAAAATGTCGCCAATTTGAAAACCCTACTTCCGTTGCTTTAAAGCAACGCCTTCTTTTAAGGCCTGATAATTTTGGACAGGAGAGAGATATAATAACGTAGTTAAAAGCATGTGATACTTTGAGATCTTAGTTATACAAGTAATTAAAAAAAAAAAAAATTAAAAAATATTGTTCCACTGCAAATGTAGTTATATTTAGTGCCATCTGCAGTTGATTCCACATACATAATTTTCTAAGTGTATGAGCTAAAATAAATAAAAATAACCATCTTATTTCCCTCACCACTTCCAAGTTAGTTCAAACTAGCACAAGTTAGCACAAATAGTCTTTTATGCAACTAAGGTTCACACTAATTTTTGGCTCATTAGCTCCTTGGTTCTCGAAATATGGCGTCTTAAAAATTGAAAAAATCGTAAAAGATTACTAAAATTATGTAATTTTTACTTTTGCAGCATTTGGCGCATATTAACTAAACACTGTGTTTTTATCTGTAGAATGCCGTTACCGATATAACTGAAATACCAAAATTAGTAATTATTAACCACCTAAACACCTAAAAACAAATATGGACCTGCTTCTGGTCAGTTCCGAAAAGACCTTTTTAGCAGAAATTTTCTATTGATTCATTTAAAAATACTGTTTGACTTAAATTCTTACAAGGGAGGTAGGTATCCCATCCCGGACCGGCAGATCTTAATGAATGTGTGTTGTAGAGAATAAAAATTTAAGGGACTGGTGTTTTTTAGCTGTCCAATCTCATGTTTAGCCATTAATAGAGATACCAATCCTAAAACCCTGGGATTTGCGGAATTTATAAATAGCGAAATTTTAAGAAAAAAATTCCGGGATTTACAATTTATAAATTTGCTTAATTTTATAGATGTTACAAATATTCAGTTACTATTCGGTATTCGGCATGTTATTACTAATCTTTAGTGTCCGACCGAACAGTTCGGCCAGAAAATGCATTTGGTCTGTATTCGGTATTTTAAAGCATTATGGACAAATTTGGCGGATGGAAAAATGTTTATTGAGCTGATTAGATGCTATTTTGAGTGTCAAATTTGAAGAAAAGTCTGTAGTTAAGCAATGAATTCACTGTTCGGCCAAATCGAAAATAGTTCGGCGGCCGAACTTTTAGCTTTATAGCTAAACTTTGGCTTTTCTCTTAAATTTTATACACAAAATCGAATTAAATCGGCTCAACAAACATGTTTCCAATACCAAAATTTGTCATCATTGCCTCTAGTTATCAAAAAACAGACAAAATATAGTTTTTTGGCCGAACTATTCGGTCGGACACTACTAATCTTCCGAGTACCGAATAGTGGCACTAGTCGGCAGAATTATTCAGTTATAAGAAAGTTGCACAAAAACCTATATTTTTTATTTAAAAAAATTTAGAAAATCTCGTTTTTAACATAATATTTTTCTAATACGACTGTTTGTTTTGGTTTGAGATGATTTTTGAGGTTGAAAAAGGCATCTGGTTGTATATTAATTTGTCTCATTGTATATTAATTTATCTAAAGAACAGTGTAACAAAAAAAATTTTAAAAATAAAACATCAAATGTTTATTATTTAAAAAATTGTTATTCAGCTTTTATAATATCGCCATTCAACAAAAACTGAAAAGTTTGATGCATCGGCGTTGTGACCTATCATTTTTAAATGACTTTCGGACGCAGATCACGAATATGACATTAGAACTTTAAAGTTAGATATAGTTAAAGAAATATTTGTAAAAAAATTTTTGGAGAAAAATTAAATGTTTTGATAAACTTTTTGCAAAAAATACAAAATTTAAAATAATAATGCTATTTTTTTGATATATGTATTACACTAAAGGCGTCCAAAAAAATGAAACTGATTTCTAAAGTCAAGCGATGGTCTTGTTTGGTTCCTTTGTATGTAAAAACATTTAATATGAAGTTTGGTGCAGATTGGATAAAGAAAACACGAAGCGGAAATCGATTGAAATTTGAAAGTGTGTTTTGTATGGGGGAAAATGGCTTTTTTGCGTTTTTTCAAAAAATTTTTAATATTGAAGCAGTTTTTATTACATATTATAAACTAATCGAGATGAAGACAAAAAAGTGTTTTCAAAATGATATAAAAATCCAAAATCAGTTGAGAATTACCCGAGTAAAAAAAATACCCAACATCCCCACATCCTAAACGTTTTCGAAATTAAATACCAAAATATTTTTTTTTTACTTACTGGACCCATTAACTGTTACATATGAAATATTTAATTTTCAGGATGTCGATATCCTGTCCTAAGGTGACGTCGAAAACCAACAATATTTTTGGGGTATTTTTCAAATCTCCAATTTCAAATTTTAAAAAATTTTATTTAACAAAATTAAAAAAAACTAGTTTCGCACACTAAGGTCTCATTAAGTATAAAATTTAAAATAAAAATACCAAAAATTACACATATCCCCGTTTAATTTAGTAAGGGCAGCTATTTAAACTCGGCGGATTTCGAGGAAAACGCTTTTTTTTTGCACAAAATTCGATCATAGGGTAAACAAGTACCAATTAATGCTATTCAGAGTTTTATGAAACAAACTACAAGCACTATATTCTGAAAATTTGGTCAAAATCGAACTACGGTAAAGGTCAAATTTCAAGGTCAAAGATCAATTTTTTCGAAATTTTAAAGATTTCATGAAATTGATAACGAAAAATCATGTGGTATCTTCGTATTTGAATGAAAGTTGACTAAATTATTTTCCGTAGTTGTTATTTATTATTTAAAAAGAAAAAAAACTTAATTAACCCTTTTGTGCAATTGGGGCCAAAAATGTCCCAATATTTTTTAACATTAAAAAACGCAGTTTCTTTCAAATATTAATTTAATTACCTAAAAATCGTTTAATGCACTTTGGGTTAAAAATTACTTAATATTTTGTAACATTAAAAACGCAACTTCATTAAAATATCTGTATAATAAAATCTGTAAATCTGTATTTTGTTATTTATAATTCAAAAATTTTACATTCTATAAAAAAATATTTTGGTATTTAATTTCGAAAACGTTTAGGATGTGGGCTCGAAATGTTTGATCAAGTGGTATTTGGCACATTAGTGGTCTGGGGAATTTTTTTTTACTCGGGTAATTCTCAACCGATTATGGATTTTTATATCTTTTTGAAAACACTTTTTTGTCTTCATCTCGATTAATTTATAATATGGAATAAAAACTGCTTCAATATTAACAATTTGTTGAAAGAACACAAAAAAAGCCATTTTCCCCCATACAAAACACACTTTCAATTTTCAATCGATTTCCGCCTCGTGTTTTCTTTATCCAATCGGCACCAAACTTCATACTATTAAATGTTTTTACATACAAAGGAACCAAACTAGCCCATCGCTTGACTTTAAAACTCATTTTGAAAAACGGCCAT
Organism: Delia radicum; assembly: GCA_021234595.1. NCBI lineage: Eukaryota > Metazoa > Arthropoda > Insecta > Diptera > Anthomyiidae > Delia > Delia radicum. The sequence goes on from CM037852.1 coordinate 148,787,047, forward strand.
ACAAAGTTGAACACCTCTAATATTTTTTTTTTTTTTTTTTAATTTAACCAATACTCAGGGGATGCCCCTACTCATGCAGTGCATTGTATTGATCAGGAAAATAAGGTATGGGAAGGAGGAAAGAGGGAGTAGTGTTTGTGGATATTTGATTTAAATTTTTCTAAATTGTAAGTAACAGGGAAGACTTCTGCGGGAAGTTTGTTCCACATACGAATCGTTCGACTAAAAAACGAATTTTCTCTGTAATGCGTTGTGCGAAACACAGGACAATCAACTACAAACGGATGTGCTCTACGAGATAAGCGAGTATTACGAATAAAAACTCGGGCTCGTGGAATAAGTTCACTTATCTCAGATGAGCATCTCCCATGGTAATATCGATAGAAAAGTGTCACACAACCCACATTCCGACGATGCTCCAATGAATCAATAGAGTTGGATACACTACTGTCATTGATAAGCTTCACCGCCCTCCCCTGAACACGGTCCAGAAGCTTCAGAATAGACAGTGGAGCCCCTGCCCATATATGAGAGTTGTATTCCATTTTTGGCCGGATATAGCTGGTATAAACAGTAAGGAGATCGGATGGAGTGAAGTAAGTCTTGCACCGTTTTAGAAAACCGAGACACTTGAATGCCTCTTTCGACACTTGAAATACGTGCTTATTCCAACGGACATCACACTGTATTCTCATGCCCAGAACATCAAGAGTATCCGATTCCTCAATACCTATACCATCCATAGTTACAGATGACAATGTCAATTCCACAGCCCGTCTGTGGGTTAACATACAACATTGGGTCTTGCGTGCATTAAGATAAAGATAAAGTCATTTCTCATTTAAATTAATCCATGTATGAGAATATATTGTTTCATATATCAGCATGTATGAAGATGAATGCCATGTTTGGAAGCATATATGGGTTCACAACTACAAACATAAAGTGCATATATGGTAATGTATGACATGATGTATTGAAATATATGCTAAATATTGTCCCGTATATGATATTAATTTCAATATGTGACTTCATATGTGACTATATATTAATTTATATATCGTTGATCTAAAAAAACACCGTGTATTGAATAAAACTAGTTTTAATCACAACAAAACTCGACCTGACGATAGCTCAGAGGGCTAAAGCGCTCTGTCTAACGTGTAGTGCGAGTGCATGTGGCATTAGAAATCAGTTTATCTATACCACGGTCAGTGATTGCACAGAAAATTTCATATAGACGCAATCGAACAAATAAAAACACAACAAATATTACATTATTCAAAAAATTCAAAAACACAGGGTCACTGACAAAGGTTCAATACCAGAAACTGCGCAGTCTGATTCAGAAAAAATTGAAAATTTACAATGTAGTTATGATTTTTAGAAAATACACTCATTCTTCTCTACCACACCTTTCACAATTAAATTAAATAAAATTGCATATTAATTATAGTATTAATTGCAATTGTCTGAAAAAGACGTTAAAATTTAAACTCAAACAAAAAATGCCATTATTGTTCATGTATCATTGTTTCTTGAAAGTTGTTGAAAGCTTGATTTTTAAGTCGCAGAATCTTAAGCTGATTTTATTTTCAAAAAGTCTTATGAGCGTTGTTAACCTTATGAAGCGCAAATAGAAGTATAACCGTTACTTAAATTAAAACATTGTGGACAAATTTTAGATTATAAGATTATTTAAACAGGACCTCACAGATAAAAATGCGAAATACTCAAAACGTTTAATTAATATTAATTGTTGAACTGTAAGTTCACATTTTCATTTAAAGTTTCTAAGCTATAAATTAAATCTTACTATTAAATAGAAAATTCAAAGTTTTTTTTAAATTGGAATTAAAAGAAATTAAAGTTTATGAGTAATTCGTATTTTTGTTTAAAAAACTTACTTAATTTTGAAGTTATTTAAAATGTCGTTTTATCGGCAAATATATCGTTCGTAAATAGAATGTTTGCGCTGACATAATTACATAATATACATGTTTTGCCATTTGAAACCACTATTTTTTTTATCGACATTAGGACTTCTAAATAATATTGTTTTTTTATTAAAATAGTTGTTTAAAATACAAAATTTCTAAAAAAAAAATTCCAAAAACTATATTATCTGAACGCATATGGATGAACATTAGAGTTGTCCTTCGTTGTATGGGCGAAAAATAAAAATGATATTTTGACTGTAACCACCCTCCCACCACCCTTAAAATATTTGTTAGGGTGTAAAAATACGCCACTGAAAAAATTACAGTTCTAGCATAACGGGAAGATGTCCCGCATCGCCCTTGAAAATCGGGCCCCTTGGAAAAATGGTCATAATTTAAAAAAAAAATTCACTTTTTTTTTCAAAATTAAAAAAATATAAAATAATTTTTGTGTTGGGTTTAATTATAACTACTCAGATAAAAAAAATATTACTTTCCCAGAAATTCGCTAACTTACCATAACTTTGTGTCAAAAAAATTAATAAATATTCTGGGGGTACCTCAAAGTGACTTTTTAGCACTTTTGAAAATTTTATTCAACAAAAATCAAAAAGCTAGTGTTTGCTGTCAAGTATTTTATTAAACACATCTCAAGTATTAAATAAACCAAGTACTGTGGATTTTTTTTAGAGCATTTTTCTGTTGATAGTTAACCCTTGTTAACCTGGGGTCAAATATGACCCACGTTAACAAATAAAGCTTGTTAATGACACTGCAGAACGGGCAGTGAAGCTCATGGAGGACTACAATAAAGTATTGTCACGAAACGAGGAGGAAAAAACAAGTAATAATGCAAATTATAGCCGATTATCGGAAGCACTACCCGGATGTAAAAAAATTTACACTATTACATTAAAAATACGTTTTTCGAAAATACTCCTGAATATGTACAAAAAATCAATTTTAATATAAATACAAATATCTGAATTTATACTAAATAATTAATTTTAATTAATTTTAAAATGTAAATAAATTACAATTAGAAACATAAACAAAAATTAATGTTATGTAATCTTTGTGATTTTTGACTCTTTAAAATACGAGGGTCAATTGTGAACCCATGAAAACCCAGGTTAACTGTGAACACGAAAAATTATACTTTATAATAAAGTTATTACAATTATATAAAAAAGCATACACAATAACATTGATGAAATATTACAAAAATCTTGTTAAAAAAAAAAGTCTATTTAAATTTAAAAAAAACGTTGAAATCCGCTAGAATCAAAATGCTCTAACAAAAATTTTTGCCAACGGATATCCGTAATACTTATGTTATTTAATATTTGGAATGTGCTTAATAAAACATTTGACAGCAAGAACTAGTTTTTTGGATTTTGTTGAATACAATTTTCAAAAATGTAAAAAAGTAACTTTTAGTTATACCCCAAATATATGTGCATTTTTTTGACTCCAAGTTAGAATAAGCGATTTTCTGGGAAAGTAATATTTTTTATCTAAGTAGTTGTTATTGAACAGAACACAAAAATTATATTACATTTTTAAATTTAGACAAAATTTTTTTTTTTTATATTTGTTAAATTTTTCCAAGGAGGCCTGATATTCAAGGGCGATGAGGGACATTCCCGTTATACTAGCACTCTAATTTTTTGCATGGTAAATTTTTGTATCCAAACAAATATTTTAAGAGGGGGGCAGCCCCAAAAATCGCAAGTTGAAAAATAAGGACCACCCTAATGAACATATATGACCATATTTGTCCAAATACAGAAATGTAAGTTTATTTTTCTAGTGTGTACGAATATGGATGAACATATATGAACTTTTTTAACTGGGCATCTTTAAAAATGTAAAAAATTATAATTCAGCTTTTAAAGTATTTCACAGAAGTAATTTAATCCAATTTGAATCAATTTAAAAGGGTAGTTTTTAAATCACTTATTAATCCCTAAACATGAGATTTACCAAAAAAATACGATTCATTTATATTTTTATTCTCCACAATATATTTAAGGTTCATTAAGATCTACAGGTCTGTGTCGGTATACCTGTCTTTTTATTTAAAATACTTATGAATTAATAGGCTGATAAGTTCTAAGAACTTTTTTTTAAGATTATTATTAAATGAAAATGAAAATTATTCAAGTTCGAGGCCTACTCTATATCTCAAGTTTTCATTTATTTTTGATCAATGGTGATAATCTTTAACTTCGAGCTTATATATTAGTTCTCATTTAGTGGGAAAACTAGGTTATATGAATGTTTGATGTTTTGCATGGGATTGTCACTTCTTTCAAAACGTGTTCTGATGATGGGAACCTAAAAAATTTCCGAAATAGATCTATCAACACATTCCTGAAAGTGGTCAATTAATAAATTTTAAAACAAAAACTCTATAGATTATTTGTTAGGACAATATCCTAATAAAGAAATATAGAGTATGGCCTCGAACTAAAATAATTTTAATTTTCATTGCACAATTAAAGGTCAAAAAAACATAATTTTTATTTTTAATAAAAATTATATCAAACTTGATTATTATTAAATTTATTTTTAAATCGTTAATAGTAGAGACGGGCAAGTGGGTAAAATACCACTGAAGCACAATCACTCACGATCATTTTTTCTACAAACTAACGACCACGTGAGTAAATAAAAATTTCACTCACAAACGCATGATTCACGCAAATTCACGAAATAAAATCTTATCGGAAAAAATAAAATGCAAAAATTAAGGTAAATTGTGAATGTTAAACTAAAAATTGTATTTCAATAGCCCGATGAAAAGAGTGTATATATACTCATATACAGCTTGATATCATTATTTATGCTTATACATATGTGTGGCAATATATTACGATATATGTTCATAAGGGTTGGGCGATTAGTATGGAAGGAAAAAAATCTGAATGGGCACTTCGCGTTTCTGATTCTTGGGATTGTACTGAGCAAAAAAGTCCACTAGACTATACGTCTACGGTGAAAATCGAGCTTCCAAATTTTGACTACGGCAAAAAAGCCCTATTTTGAAATTAAAAATTAACCCCTTAAGCCCCACCCACAAATATGATTGATGCATTAATCTGCTAGAGAATCTTCCAAAGAATAGATTGATACTATAATATTGGACAAGCTCCTCCTACTTCCTGAGATATGTCCATCCCACACATTGTTACTTTGACCAAATACGGCACAAAAGCCTTATTTTGAAATTTAAAATTAACCCCTTAAACCCCACCCACAAATATGATTGATGCATTTCTCTTCTAGAGAACCTTCCTAAGAAGAGATTGATACCATAATCTTGCATAAGCTCCTCCTACTTCCTGAGATATGTCCATCCCACACATTGTTACTTTCACAAAATACGGCAAAAAAAGCCCTATTTTGAAATTAAAAATTAACTCCTTAAACCCCACCCACAAATATGATTGATGCATTAATCTGCTAGAGAATCTTCCAAAGAAGAGATTGATACTATAATCTTGGATAAGCTCCTCCTACTTCCTGAGATATGTCCATCCCACACATTTTTACTTTCACAAAATACGGCTAAAAAGTCAAAATCTGAAAGCTCGATTTTCACCGTAGACGTATGGTCTAGTGGACTTTTTTGCTCAGTACAATCCCAAGAATCAGAAACGCGAAGCGCCCATTAAGATGTTCAAATCGCCCCACCCTAATGTTCATATCTTAGTTTATGAAATTTTTTTAATATGGCGTAATATATCATCATATATCACTGAATCGTATGTTATATAGTAGCATATCTTGTATATCTGATTAAATGAAATAGATGTAGATCTATATATGACCATATATGATCATATGTAAGTGTAAATTTACAATTAATCGAAAATAATTCTGTGAATTGTATATATAATTATATATTAGGTTTTAAACCAACGAACATATATACTAACATATATACATTTGTTAAATTTTATATGCCAACTGCTTTTAAGAGAAACAGTTTTTAGATGTTCATTTGATAGATATTTTTTAATACTTTATATAAATAAAATGTTGTTAATTATACAAAACTTAGGCAGAGAATACATTAAAAAACACGAATTAAATTTAAAATTTAAATACAATTACTTTAAAGCATGAAAATTAATTAATTTTTTCGAAACTATTTTAACACCAGATTAGGTTTTTAGAAGAGAACGTTTAAAACGGCTTGTTTAAACGAATGAAACACAACTTCGTTTAAATTACATTTCAAAAATATATATTTAAAATTGTACGAAGTTATAATTCTTATTTCTCAATTTCATATAAAAAAATGTATTTATATTTTTTTGTGGAAGGCATTTAGTAAATATATCTTTTCGCTATTTTAAAAATTAGTTTTAGAAAATATAATATGTGGTATATTCAAGAGTAAAGTGTATTCTAATTACTTGTCTTTATTTTGAATCCTTAGAAAGCGTCAATTGTATGATAAAAGGAATTAAAAAAGAGCCAAAATGCCATTTTCGACAACTTTAAACGTGGTTTTATTAAAATTGTGACGTGATGGAAAAATTTGGATGCCGGATTTGGAATCAGAGTATGTAAATCACATATCGGCATTCAAACCAAGGAAGCTTGTCGAGGTGTGCTATTAATATTTTCTTATTAAAGTACAAAAAAACAAAAAAAAAACGTTATAATTATTAGGGTTTAAACCAACGAACATATTGACTAAAGAAAAATCAAGGTACTCAACATCTGTTCAATTTTATATGCCAACTAGATTTAAGAGAAACAGTTTTTAGAGGTTTTTAATGCACATTTTTTAGTATATATAAACAATATTTTGTGTTAATTATACAAAACGTATGCAGAGAATACATTAAACAACACAAATTGACTTTAAAATTTAATTAAAATTGCTTAAAAGCATGAGAACTAATTAATTAAAAGTAACACTCTTAAAACCAGTTCAGGTTTTTAGAAGAGAACGTTTTAAACGGCTTGTTTAAACGAATAAAACACACAACCCTTATAACATGCGTAATGGATTCTAAAATTTCAATTATAAAAATTAAATAGTTACTAAGTTCACTATAGGCAATATACTTTCTACCACTGATCCTGTTTTGTGGTTAACAAAATAGTTGTTTTGAACAATCTGAAATTGGTGAAGTACTAAATAGGGTGAGAGTTATTATTTTTAATTAATTTGGATAACAAGGACGTGTAAAGATTGCTATTTATTTCTGCTCTTGAAAAAATCTGTAAGTCTTCTACTTGAAAATTTTACGATCAAAGAATTTGATTTTCTTACTCGGTAAATGCTGGTTTTTTATGTTTCACATAGCGTTTTAAATTTATTATATGTTCCAACTTCATGTTCATAAAAACATAAATTTTTAGATTTAACATTATTTTTTAAAATTAATATTTATATGTTTTCTAAATGAACTTGATTGGATTAAAATAAAAAGCACAACATTTTCAATTTTTTTTTTTAATTAAAAAATTGTTTATGTAAACTTGTATAAAAATATAGGTATAATAATTTCATCACATTTGATACTCATTTTTTGGATCAAACTATATGAGTTTAGATCCCATGAGATCAGCTTATGTATGCCATTTTTCGGATCAGATGAGATTTGATGTTTAGTTGTACGCAGAAAAAAACAATGGGAATATTATCGAATTGCAAAGAATTATACAACTACTCAAGTTTGACAAATTTCTTGTAAAATATATGAATTTATTTTTTAGAAATTTGCAAGTACTTTACTAGAACTTTGTAAAACTAAATTGAAACTTATGTACGGTAAAACCCGGTTAAGACGAACTCCATATATGGCCATATATGGCCTATATAGGCTCGGTTATGTAAATTGAAGAAATAAAAAAAAAAAAAAAACAAAAAAAAATAAGTTCGTCTTAAGCGAGGTTCGTATTAAGCGGGTTTTTTTTTAACGATAAAAAAATATGTATTTATTAAAACAAAAACAAGATTTTTACATAAATAAAAAATATTTTTTTTATATTTTATTTTATTAATTAATAATTATATTATTACAAATTATATACTATTACCCTAACCGAGCACTAGCTACTATGGCCTTCGGCGCGTTGTAACGAAAACAGACCGGTGCCTCTGGTGGGAATCGAACCCACGACCCCCGCACTGATAAGCCAGCACGCTACCAACTAACCTACCGGGGCGCACAAATAAAAAATAAAATTAGCATTTCATGCACTCACAACTAAAAATGCAATTAAAATTCTTCATTTAAAAAAAAAAAAAACTGTTATTTTTTTTTTTTTTTTGAATGACTGAATTAACGATTTCATTCATTACAAGTTTTTCTATTACCAAAATATGATTGTCAGCTTCTTCGGCACACGATTTTGTTCGAATATATCACTTGACAAATTTTCAACATCAGGAGGATTAACAATTTCCAATATTTCTTCACCTGATAAAGTATGTGACGTCAAAATATTAGCATATAGAGCAATTCCATATGAAAACGATCAAAATTGGCAAATTTTTGGACGACCCCTCTCCGATTTTAAAATAAATAGTCTCAATCGATTGCCCAGCAAAAAATAATGTACCTACATATTTTTTTTTTTTTTTATAGTGACTGGTTTAGTGGTGGTGTGCACCACTGTCATGTGACAAAATTGAAGAATTCTTCATAAGGGACCTCATTGAAAGTTGTTTTAAAAAAAACTACTAAAGCGATCGCAACGAGTGATAGCTCGTTGGAAAGGTATTGAATCAGGCTTTAATTGAAAAATAAAATTTTCTTAATTTTTCTCAGAAATTTACCTTTTTTCCCATGAAAATTAAATTTTCCGATTTTCCACAGAAGCTCCTAAATTTTCCGGCTAATTTTATTTTTTTTGGATTCCTCATAATTTTTGCTTTAAGAATCAGCAATAAAAAAATGGGCCCCGACTCCTTGTTTGGACAGGAGAAGAGCATTTAAGAGATCATTGTTTTTATATTTTTTATAACTGAATTATTTTTAATTATTTAACAAGAAAAATTAGGAAAATTTTATTTTTCAATTAAAGCCTGATTCAATACCTTTCCAACAACTTTCAATGAGGTCCCTTATGAAGAATTCTTCAATTTTGTCACATGTCATATGGAATTGCTCTATAGTGACTGGTTTAGTGGTGGTGTGCACCACTGTCATGTGACAAAATTGAAGAATTCTTCATAAGGGACCTCATTGAAAGTTGTTTTAAAAAAAACTACTAAAGCGATCGCAACGAGTGATAGCTCGTTGGAAAGGTATTGAATCAGGCTTTAATTGAAAAATAATTTTTCTTGTTAAATAATTAAAAATAATTCAATTATAAAAAATATAAAAACAATGAGAACAAGGTGGTCTCTTAAATGCTCTTCTCCTGTCCAAACAAGGAGTCGGGGCCCATTTTTTTATTGCTGATTCTTAAAGCAAAAATTATGAGGAATCCAAAAAAATAAAATTAGCCGGAAAATTTAGGAGCTTCTGTGGAAAATCGGAAAATTTAATTTTCATGGGAAAATTTAATTTTCATGGGAAAAAAGGTAAATTTATGAGAAAAATTAGAAAAATTTCATTTTTCAATTAAATCCTGATTCAATACCTTTCCAACGAGCTATCACTCGTTGCGATAGCTTTAGTAGTTTTTTTTTAAACAACTTTCAATGAGGTCCCTTATGAAGAATTCTTCAATTTTGTCACATGACAGTGGTGCACACCACCACTAAACCAGTCACTATAAAAAAAAAAAAAAATATGTAGGTACATTATTTTTTGCTGGGCAATCGATTGAGACTATTTATTTTAAAATCGGAGAGGGGTCGTCCAAAAGGTGATCGCTTTCATATGGAATTGCTCTATATATCTAGAAAGTCATCCACGGATATGAAATTTATATTAGGTCAATCCCATTAAACGGATAAAGAGTGTACTAAACATGGTAATTTGTATGAAAACGAGTTTTTGGGACTGCTTAAAACAGTTCGTATTAACCGAGGGTTCGTATTAACCGAGTTCGTATTAAAAGATGTATTTTATATGAAAATTGTTGCCAAAACGTCGGGACTTTTAAATTACCCGAAGGTACGTCTTAAGCGAGTTTTACTGTAGTTGAATAATTACCAAGTACTTCGATATTCGTGTATATGTGATACTATATATAATCATATATGATTATATCGGAACTTTTTCGTCGGGAACCCAAGTTTTCATGTTGATTTTTTGTAATATTTGTGGAATAATTAATTTTTAATATTGGGCTGTTTTCCATTATGAAAAATGACACAAAAAATGTTTTGGGAAAAATTGTAGAGGTTTTAAATTATATATGGTTTGAAAATAAGAGAATTTAACATTAAAAACAACACCCTACAGTATATATTATACAATACAATAAAAAGTAAAATTATATTTTTTTTATCAAAAAATGCATTTCTTTTTTTTTTTTTATTAATTTTACACAAATATAAACTTAAATATTATGTTAACATTGTTAACCACTAAATTAACACAATCTTTTTCTTACGTTGCTTCTGCTACCGCCTCCGTTTCTCCATTTTCTACTGTAACAGTAGCATCTTTTTTTGATTTTTCCTTTTTATCTTTAACCACTTTACGATATGTTTCCAAATCTTTTGTTAATGGCTCCACAAAACTTTCAAATTCCAATTGCTTTAAAGCCTCCAAGATATTGGGAGCTGCAATAGTTTTATGCTTTTGTTTGCGTGCCAATGCTGTAGAAGTGGACGTAAGGAAGATGACAAAGACTGATGCCGCTCGCGCAATAGCAGCCCTAGCTTCTTTGGAAACATTTGCACTATCTGGTAGCCCTTCTTTGATGAGACGTGTAATAACAGCGTTTGGTAGATTTAAATCTTCAATACGTTCGACCATTGTCTTAAATTTTTATTTAATTGTTAATTTTTGAGATTGAAAACAGTAAAATTTGCAAATGGTTTAGTAAAATTTGTTTACAAATTGTAATGCATGAATTTTTGGCGCATTATACTGTTGCCAAGTAGTCGCATTTTTATTTAATCTAGCGCTTTTTAAGTTGCTCATACACACACAAAAAAATCGTTAAGAACAAATCAACTATAGTTATTTTCCAAAAATTCTTTATAAAATAAGTAGAAAATAGTAACAATTTGGTAAAATATTACTTGTATTTCAAAATACTTTCATAAATTATGCTATATTGTTGTTAGTGGTTGCTACCGCTTTTGATGATAAATTTAGAGGTTTTTGTCCCAAGGTAGTTGGCAGCAATGGAAAACGTTCGAATGTTTTTTTTTCTCTAGAGGAACGTTGCTGATATTGAAACAGCATATATTTCAGGGTTGCTCCAAAAAGTACCATTGTATGAGTGTTGCGTTATTAAATTAATTTTTTGACATATGGAAAATAAATACCCTACGCTTTAAACTTTGGTATTATGCGGTTATTGATAAGGTATTAAGGCAAAATATTTTTAAAATTAAAAATTTAGAATCCATTACGCATGTTTTACGGGTTGGGTGTTTCATTTGTTTAAACAAGCAGTTTTCAGTGCTCTCTTCGAAAAACCTGAACTGGTTTTAAGAGTGTTACTTTTAATTAATTAGTTCTCATGCTTTTAAGCAATTTTAATTAAATTTTAAAGTCAATTTGTGTTGTTTAATGTATTCTCTACATACGTTTTGTATAATTAACACAAAATATTGTTTATATATACTAAAAAATGTGCATTAAAAACCTCTAAAAACTGTTTCTCTTAAATCTAGTTGGCATATAAAATTGAACAGATGTTGAGTACCTTGATTTTTCTTTAGTCAATATGTTCGTTGGTTTAAACCCTAATAATTATAACGTTTTTTTTTTTGTTTTTTTGTACTTTAATAAGAAAATATTAATAGCACACCTCGACAAGCTTCCTTGGTTTGAATGCCGATATGTGATTTACATACTCTGATTCCAAATCCGGCATTCAAATTTTTCCATCACGTCACAATTTTAATAAAACCGCATTTAAAGTTGCCGAAAATGGCCATTTTGGCTCTTTTTGAATCCTTTTATCATACGCTTGACGCTTTCTAAGGATTCAAAATAAAGACAAGTAATTAGAATACACTTTATTCTTGAATATACCACATATTATATTTTCTAAAACTAATTTTTAAAATAGCGAAAATATACATTTATTAAATGTCTTCTACAAAAAAATATAAAAAACATTTTTTATATGAAATTGAGAAATAAGAATTATAACTTCGTACAATTTTAAAGATATATTTTTGAAATGTAATTTCAACGAAGTTGGTGTAATAATTTTAACGTTTTTCACCGACTTTTAAAAAAAAGGAAAGTTCAAAGTTTATATCGTGTGCCTAAAATAAATTAAAACTTGTCGGATGCATGGAGAATTTTTCAAATGCAATTTTTACCTATAATAATAAACAAATTTGAAACGTATGTTAACTAAATTTAGAGAAATAAGTTCAATATATTTACCATCGCATTAAAAATAATTAAGCTGGTCGGATGTGTTGTGTACACAACTTTAAAAATGGTTAAAACCCCAAATTTTCGCGTTTTTAATCGAGGAAAACCTCTTAAAATTGTGACGTGATGGAAAAATTTGGAAAACAGATTTGAAATCAGCGAGACTAAATCTGTTTAAGTATAATATGTCGCGGTTCAAATCAAATCGACTTTTTCGAATTTTGTGACTGTATGTAATCATTACAAAACAAATAACTTTTAAACTCATTTATATTCTAATTATAAACGGTGCTTAAAAAGTATATAAAAGTGATAACATTTTTTTCATTAAATTTTACTATATGTATTTATATATATAATGATATGTTTTGCCATAAATAATTGTATATAAAAGTGATAAAATTTGTTTTGATTAATTGTACCATATATATTTACATATGATCATATATGGAAGAATATATGGTCAGATATAGATATATTTCATATGATCAGATATTCAAGATATGGTAATATATAACATACGATACAATGATATATGATGATATATTGCGCCAATTTAAAAAAAATGTTCATAAACTAAATATGAACATAAGATAATATAGTGCCACATATATAATGATATCAAGTTGTATATTATTGAAACTTTTTTCATCGGGTTATTTTTCATATGAAATTAAACTCAATTTGGTAAGAGAATTTTTTGGGTGATTTTTCGTTTTTGTTTTTGGGTGATTTTTCATTGGTCCATTTTGCCTACAGCCCTCCCTATATGACATCTGCGTTTTTGTAATAGATTTACCAGGGTTTTTCTATCTGAAACTTTAAATTTTTTGTCATTCCGTGTTGTTTTTTAAAACACTGCTGCCGTGAACAGTTTGGAATCGAGAAAGCTCCAAAGCCGAAATTTCGTAAAATTTAAAAAAAAATAATTACACCAAAGAAATTTCAATTTTTCGTAGAACGTGTTTTTGAAATACATATTTTTTAACAGACTTAAGGCTAAAAACACAACTGCCTTAAGTGACTTAAGTCTAGTGTTGGTATGAAACGAAAATTAAATTTTTATTAATTTAAATAATTGTGTCTCTAAACTTTCGTTTTATACCAACACCTGATTTCAACAAATTATGTGTCAGCATTTAGCCTTATTTTCACAAATACCCCGTTAGCTACTAACTGGGACTTTAACTGACGCAGTTGATGTTTCCCATATAAATTTTCAATTTAACTGTTTGTTAAATTTTAACTGGGGGGTTATTATGTAATTCGATACGAACAGAATTTTCATATTGAAAATAAAGTAATAAAAAGTACTTTTTAACGGTTAAAAATGTTTAAAACGTGTAAATATGAGAAATAGAAAAAAGCTGGACTTTTAAGCACGGATATCATATTACAAGAGTTTTAAAATTTTCGAATTCGAACAAAAATTTTCGAATCGAATTACATAATAACCCCTCTGGACATTCAGTAATCGGTCCTTTTTACCAAACATAGAATTCGTTGTCCGATTTTGTTGAAAATTTAAATATTTTCTATTTATAGGCCCTCAATATAAAGAATTTTCCCAAAAGAAAAGAAGCAAATATCTGGTTTGGTTGGAATAGGGTGGGTCTTTAAAGACACGTTGGTAAAGTATGTTAAATAATTTTTATAAAATTAAAAACCATTTCAATTTAAATAAACTTAAAAATCATTAAATTTTGACAAAATGTGCAAACTGATATTTGTTTGGAGGTCTCTCCAGTTCTATATAGGAAAAAATGTCTCTTTATGGGCGGATTTTGTTCTGTATAATATAAAAGTTGAGCATGGCTTTGATACACATTTCAATAAAATTTTAGATCTCAATAACTTGCGGGTTTGATATTTTTGTTACTTTTATGAGTGAACCGAAAAGCGAAAAGTACAAACAATATTGTCATAGTAATTGATTTTTACTAGAAAAATTAGTAAACGATTAACTTTTGCAAAAAAATGTATTTTGGTGCGTCTTAAAGCAAAAAATTTATTAAATCAAAAATAATAACAATTTTACTGCATGAATTTTTAGATTGGACCGCTCCTTTTTAAAAATAGTACATTTTTATAAAAATTTAAAAGTATTTTGTATTTTTTTGTGAATATTTGAAAGTGTCCAAAAAGTTTGACTTTTAAAAAAAAATTTAAAAAAATCAAAGAAATATTTTTTTTAATTTTTTGCAATAGAAAAAATATTAAATTTTCCGAATCAGTAACATTTGTTATTGTAGGTTTCTATTTGGATTTTTGGCAACACTTTAAAGTTGGCGTGTCTTTAAAGATACATTGGTAAAAATGTGTTAAATCTGTCACTTTTTCTTTCATGTGTAGTTTTTGAAATATCGCATCTATTAGAAAATATGTGTTACAAAGACAGGTTCTGCAAACGGTTTTAAATTCTTCAGTAGTAATGTTAATAATATATTTTTATATGATTTTTTTTTTTTTACTTTGGTATTTAAAGCAATGCGGAAAATTCACTAAAATTTGAAGTTCTTTTCTAAATATTTCAGGACATTTTCAATGGATTTGCAAGTTTAATACAAACATTTGTTTATTGAAATGCCTTGTTTGTGGATAACGGTATTTCAAAAACTGTAAATGAGTAAAAAAATGTTTGTCAGATCAGGAATCAGCATACATAGGTTCATTAAAAAGATCTGTTTCAAAGCCAGTTTTTTTGGCCGTCGAGTAGTGTTATTTTGAAAAAAATAAAATTTAAAAAAAAAAAAAAAAAAATTTAAGTTCACTAAAAACTTTTGATAATGAAATCTAAGAAATATTGATTAATAATAACTTATTTGGTCCAAGGACACTCAGGATGTTATGAGGATACCTCTAAAGGATATCATCTTAACTGATAAGCTGAAATTGGCAGAAAGAAGACTTTAAATATTAGTAGCTAAGCGTTAAAGTCAAACAATTTATATTAAAGTTTAGATGCTTTTTCGCCCAATTTCGTTTCCCCCAAAAAAGTGAAAATCGCCATATCTTCTTAATAAGAAGCACAAAAAAAATGTTTTGGGAGTGTGGTTATATTTTGGTAAGAACAATAATTTTTGTTTAAAACTTCCCTTTAATATGCGTTAGTTTTTAGGGATGCAACCTAAACCTACTTTGGATCATATCGCCTAAAGTAGGTAACTTTAATAAATTTTGTAGAAGAGGTTATTGTTTAATTTTCGAGACGAGCACATGGTATGAATTTAATTGCAAAACAGCGTTTGCTCGTTAGAGGGTTAGTAAAAAGTGAAATATTGTTAACAAAATTTTAACATTTTTACCAAAATAGTTAAAATCCCTTTTCATTTTTTTTTTGAAAAGTGCCGCGGATAGTGGTTGATTTCAGCCAGGAATTATTTAAAATTTTTAAATAAATTTTAGAATAGGTTTATAAAAAAAAAACTCATTTATTAAAACGTGTACTATATTATTTTTTCTTTTAATTTTATTACAAAAAAATAAAAATAGTGAGAAATATTAATTATAAATTGGGAGCAATTTAAAAATGTTTGCTTTTAAAGTTGGATCCGATCTGTTTAAACAAAATCTAATTTGAAATAAATTTAGACACCTCGCATGTGACTTTAATGATGAAAAATATGATGTGTTACAAAACAACGTAACAATGATGATATTAAATAAAAAAAAGGATATAAACATTAATTGGTTAGTTCAGCATCAACATCTTGCCAAAACGGATCAGAAAATGTATCCGACTCATTATCTTCATGAGCCACAGCTGGCGAAGATAATTCTACGGCTTCAATTGAGGGTTCATCACATTCTATAGGCCATTCTTCATCTTGATTTGTCGACGAGGCCATAGAAGTATCTTGTTCATTTTTATTACTGGCCCAATTAGCTTTGCCCAAGGCATTGACACCATCTAAAGCACGCTGATATGTTGGTTCCATACTTAAGGCTATGGTATAATATTCCAAGGCGCCATTAAGATCTTTTTCAGCTGCCAATATATCACCCAACATGGTAAAGAGCTTAAAATGTGGATAATTGACAACTTGCTTTTTAAGCAAAGCTATAGCTTCTTGGGTTTCACCCTCCGAATGACAGAGTTCTGCCATAAGTGCCACAGCGGGGGCATAATGTTCATCAATTTCCAAAGCTTTACTAACCACCTTTTTGGCACCTTTTTTAGCATTCGGATGACTTGAATGTATAAGAGTGCGAGCAAACATCTGAAAAAAAATACATAGATGAGTAATTTCAAAAATTTTGGACACCTGTTGAAAATGACTTTAGATGGCTCTTATTTCTCAAAGTATTTTGAATTTAGAGAAACAATGGACAGCCTTAGGTAGACTATACTTAAAAACTATGACATGCAAAGGTTTACGTCTTCAAAAAGTCTTCACCTAAAGAATTAATGGCCATTTAAAAGTCGAAAATTTTTAAAAATTACTTGAAACTTACAAGAGTTTATTCATTAATTTTATTTTTATTTATTTGTCTTCTTATAGTTTTTAACTTTCAGATCCAATACAAAATGGAGTAACTACACTTGGGATACATTCACTAAAAAAGTAATTCCATATCAAAATTTTCCGATTTTTTGCGCCGTTTAATGGAATTAAGTTTTGAAAACAGTATTTAAAACCTAACCTAACCCAACCTACGCACCAACAACGAACATCACAAACTTATAAGGAATTGACTTAACCCTTTAACTGGCAAACGATGTTTTGCAACGAAATTCATACCATGTGCTCCACTCGAAAAACAAATAATAAGTTCTTTAAGAAAATTGTTTATCGTTGCCTAATTTAGTCGATATGAGCCAAAATATTTTAGGGTGCATTTTGAATACTAAAGCATATAAAAGAGAAGTTTTGAACAACAATTATTTCTCTTACCAAGGTATAACCACGCTCGAAAAACTGTTTTTTTTTCTGCTCCTATTTAAGAAGATATCGGTATTTTCGCTTCTTGGAAAAAGCGAAATTAGGCGAAAAAGTATCTAAACTTCAATTTATATTATTCAAACTTCAACGATTTGCTATTAATACTTAATGTCTTCTTTCTGCAAAATTTCATAAAAATCCGTCTCTTAGTTTATAAGTTAAGACGATGTCCTTTAGAGGACATTATAAACAGTTTTTAGTCAACTTAAATTGGTTGTTTAGATTTTTGAAAACTATATTTTTTTAAAAATAATTAGTTTTTGAAATTTTACGAAATTTTGATTTTGAAGCTTTCTTGCTTCCAAAACGTGGACGGCACACGAACAATTTCTTCGCAAAATATTTAGCAAATTTAGTTTTCTATCGGAATATATTAATTTCTAAATATAAAACGCTCATTTGCGTATTTGTGGTAAATTTTATGAAGGCTACCCTGAGGAAGCCTTACCTGTTAGAGGGTTAAATGTTTTTAAGTTGTATGTGTTTTGCGTTTGACATTCACAATTATTCATAAAAAAAACATGGCATTAGAACATAGTTAGGTGTATAGAATGAATCATTTCGACGGACTTAATATATAAAGTGCAAAAAAGTTAAATTTGTTTCATTCATATGAGCAACGGCGGCAGTTTTTTCCAAACACATTCTGCTTCGTGACAACTAACGCACACATCAAATAAAAGATTTAATGAGCTTAATACTGAAGTCGAAAAAGCATCAAATATACTAAGGACTTTACATTTTATGGAGCAAACAAAATTTGTATAACCTCAAAAAGGATTCTTATATAAAATTTTAATTTTGTAAATATAAAAGTATTTAATATGACTTTCTGCAAAAAAAAGGAACCCTAAACCCAACTAAATATCATTAAACTGGCAAAAGATTAGTTTTTTCCAAAATAATAGCGATTTTCTTCTTAAGTCCTAATATATGACAATTATTTTGAGTGTATTTTTATATTTATTTTGGTGTTATTATTTTTATTTTGGTGGTGTCATATATATTTTTAAATTTGATAAATGCAATGAGATCTACAATTTAATCTAAGCAAAAACTGTAATTTTAATATTTTTAATTTGCTTAAAACTTAAGGCCCAACTATATTTAGCGAAGTTGAATTAATGGAATGAGCGATTGTATAGAACATTGAAGCACCCATATTTGGCTTAAGTCAACTTTCGTAAAGTTAAGAAAATTAATAGCAATAAAAAACAGAATTGATTCACTTATCTAGCAAATATTTTCAAATTCACATGTGTTAAATACCCAGCGAAAAAAGAGTGCAAAAAGATGTAGTAAAATCATCACATTACGGATTCAGATGTAGTGCAAATTGAGGTAAAACACGCATGATTTTAACATGGGGTTGTCATAGGACGGAGGTAATGCAAATTCCTCAAACTTCACTTTATTAAAAGTACTATGTGTAAGGTTATAAAAGATTGTATTTTTGGGTGTCCTTTTTCATAGAACTTAATTTGTTATTTTTAATTAGTGATTAAGGTATGATGCCAAGTCACATCTTTTTTACTGAGAGATAATATGTATCTGTAGGAGTGCTTAAAATGTTATAATTAAAAAAAAAAACTTTTAAACAACTTTCTAGCTTTAAAAATAAAGCGAAATAATAGTTTTTCGTTCAACTGAAAAAAAAGAAAACTATTGTTAAGTCTGATATTTTGTAATCATTGTTTTTCAAATTAAAAGGTCAAAAAACACAAATTCAAAGCAACATCTATATTAAAGAAAATAGTTGTTAAAAGACACAAACTCCCAGTTCCATTCGAGTATCTCAAATACCAACATTAGTGACATTTCTACTAGTTAGCCTTGCATATGATGACATTATATGCTAAGTTTAGAAACTGATTTAAAAGACCAGCATTAGATCAGAAAAATCGGTAGTAGTAGCTACTTTGTGTGTAATGAAAATGTTGTTTATTTGGAACTACTTCGCATTATTTTTGCTGGGTATAGTCGATCTAAAATTTGAAGAAAAATTAAACCAAATTTACAAACGATAAGATTGAACTTTGAATTAGAACATTTTAAGCTGCAATACATTTTGTCATGTGCGTTTATGCCATGTTCTTTAATAATTCTTTTAAACTTTTTACTTTAATTTTTGTAAGTTAATCTTGATATATACAAACACCCATATTCATAAGTAAAAGTTAGCAGTTACTTATATATCGCAGCCAACAAGCTGCTTACTAGAATGTATTTTTTGCTTAGCAGCTTGTTAGCATAGAGTTTATTCATAATACATTTTAATCTGTCAACTTAAATTTAAAAATCAACTCTAAATTTCTATGATGCCACAGTGTAATTCTATATTTTTTGGCAAAGCAACTTTAATTTTTGACGTTTGCAATTGTGTTTTTCCCACAAAAAAAATTGTGCTTAAAATAATTTAAAAAAAAAAATCTGATAAGAAGCTATAAAAAGATCAGTTAACTGAGAATAAGATGAAAAGGTAATATAAGATATTTATTTTTCATCATTATTTTACATTTATGTTATTTTTAACATGTATTTACAGGATTTGTTAAATATACTAGTTATGCCAGCTGCAGTTGGTATTTTAATATGGCGTTTTTGCAAACGTCCTTGCTACCTTTTTACAAATTCAGCTCATGGAAGGTCGACTTAATCCATGAAATTCACCGCAATCTTCTTGTAGGTTGTTGCGGCCCCAACACCTTGACGCTTATAGAACTTAAAGATACGGTGGAATCTGTCCACCGTTCTTTTTTCCTTTCAGGTCATTCTTGACCAAATCAATTAATTTTTTACGAAATTCACTGTCAGTATAAACAAAAAATTAAACCGCACGATTACGGGCATTATTTAATAAAAAGTCCAATGATTCTAAATTATTAATCGTTCAAATAATTTAGATATTAAAAAAAATTTTTGGGCACAAAAATGTATATTTATTTTTTATAATTCGCAGTCACTTTGACAGAAAACAGCTGTTTTTAAACTCTTAACAACAGTTTAGAAGCTAGTTAACATGAAGTTAACAACAGTATGACAAGTGAATTATGAATAGCATACTTGTTAACTCCTTCCTAACTTTTACTTATGAATATGGGTGAAACTGTTTTATATTGTTAGAAAACATGATATTTAAGGTTTTATAGTTTATTGTTTATTGTTAATGTTGGTCTATCAGCTATACATATATGGCCCAAGGGGCTCGGCTGGTTTTTTGAAATAAATTAAATTAAAGCTTCAACCACAGTTGACTTACATTTTTTTAATGTTTCTTTGAATTTACAATAAGAGCGACCATATTTTTGAGTTTCAAAATTTTCCCAGATTTGAGAAAAAATTTAATGTTTGCTGTTGTTATTAATTCTTTTATTTTTTTGCTTGTTATTTATTAAATTTCTTTTATGTTGTTTGAAATGTTTTTAATTCGGTTAAGTTGGGTACGATGAGTTTCGTTTACAAATTAACCAATTTAATTTAGATGAAACTTTACGAAAGTTGACTTAAGCTAAATATGGGTGCTTCAATGTATTTTAATACAATCGCTCAGTCCCTTAATTCAAATTCGCTAAATATAGTTGGGCCTTAAGCAAATTGTGGATGAAGCTTTAAAACCTATATCATTTGAGTTTGTAAAGATAAATGATTATAAATATTTTCCCCATACTTTGAATTTTAATATTTCAGTTTTTTAGCAAAATGAAATATTTGTAATACATTAATTAGAAAGCAAAAATGTTTGAATTTTGGTAAAAAAAAAAAATAGTTTCACTATAAAATACATAAGTCTACCCTTCAATTTTTTATAAAATTTCTGAAAGTAAAAATATATATGTTCAACAAAAATCGTCTTTTAAGGTTATTTTTGGGATAGAAAAAGACAAAAGTTTCCAAAATTATAGTCATAGGTATACGTATTAATTCTTGATAAACCATATTTCGCGAAAAAAACTCGTTTTCAAAAAACTGTCGCTTATACCCTTATTCGAGCGATGCATTCATATATAAAAATTTAAAATGAGTTAAAATACATAAATTTTTGTGACTTACCACTAAGCTTCTAGGAGATTCCCGGAAATACCTTACAGCCATAGCACACATAGTCTGGGCCTCTTTGGATCTCTTCATGCCAACATAACAATGAAATAGGCCTTTGTAGACCTCAAAACGATAATTGGCTATACATTGGGCAGATCTAAAGAAATAAATGGCATCTTTCGGTCGTTTGATTTGTAAACATATTTTACCCCTTAACAGTAACGCCTCAACATTACGGGGATTAACCGATAAGGCTTTACCAGCAAATGAGGCTGCCTTCTCCAATTTACTATTGGCATAAAAGCTTTGCGCTAAAACAAACCAATGACCAGAAATAAATTCATGTATATTAGTCAATTGCGCTGTTAGCTTTTCCAGTTCTTGTAGCTTTTGATTATATTCCAAGACCACCGACAACGGCATAATGGCTTCCCAATTGTAGGGATTTAACATGACAGCAGTTTCTAAATAATGTTGAGCCTGTGTCGAGTTGCCATAATAATAGAAACATTTGCCTATTAAAGTGATGAGATGTTCATTTTGATGAAAATTCGTTTTATCATTAATACTTTGGAATGTTTTAGATGCCTCCAAATGTTTGCGGCCATACAGTTGGGCATGACCCTTAATCCAAATGCTAAGCCATTCAATGTTTTTAGGAACAGAACTAGCTAAAGACGATACAATTACACAATAATCTAAAAATGTTTACAAAAATATTTTCCTACTTACCATTTACTACTAAAGAATTAACCTCGATACCATCAACACCCAACTCTAATAGACAACCAATTGCTTCCAATGCCATAGGACATTCACGCAATACTTCCTTATAGTTTAGTATAGCTTCGTTGGAATTGGAACCACCACATTGTAATAGTTTGGCCAAAAATAAATTAACTTTTGGTGTGCGAGCTTTGGCCGGCAAAGCTTGTAAAACACTTATTGCCTGTGTACTCTCGGCCAGGACATTATGACATCTGGCCAATCTGTAGCGTGTCTCCGTTTCATTAAAATGCTCATAAGCCGCCTCTATGGCGGTCAAGTGTGTACTTTTATAGCGACACATAAATTTACGCATCAACAGGGCAGCATTCATTTGTTTAATGGCCATACGATATTGGCGTTCTTCATAGCAAGAATTGGCATGAAAGAGTAACACCTGATATTCCAATTCTGGTGTAGCCAGCGAACGATCATTTTGTAATAAAGTATTTAATAAGCTAGCCTAAATTGAGAAAAAATGCATTTTTAGTATATTTTTTTACCATATTTGATGTGCATAATACCTTACCGCTGTTATTACACTGCTATATAATTCATTATCGTATAATTTTTTAATATTTGTTAATAGCACAGTTTCCATTTTTATTGTTTATAAAATGAGTTTTTTTTTCTGTTTTTTTTTTTTTTTTACCCGAATAACAGAAATTGGTTGGTTTGTTTGTTATCATCAGAGTTCCAAGTTGACTGGGTTTAAACACAGTCGCTAACATTTAAAGCGGCTCACAAATGTTTGAAATATGTGCCGGCTAAAGTACAGCCGCCCAGAACCCATACACTAACAATATTATTGCGCAATTTCTTGATTTATTTCCTTAATCCGTTACACCATACTGGTATAGAATAATACTGTGTTTCCATTTACACGTTTTGAGAAAAACATATGTTTAGGTGAAAAAAAAATGTATTGGAAAACTTGTATTATTGCCCAACTTTTCGTTATTTATTCTATTACAATATGAGGAAATTGATTAAAGAACTAAATCGGGAAATTTCGCAATACTATTGCTAGTGTATGGGTAGTCTATGTACTGCGGCTGTACTTTCGCCGGTACATATTTCAAGCTGCTGTGTTTTTATAAAATCTAATTTTTTTATAGAAATCGTATGGTACTTTTTTGAATTTCACTATTATTTTGATATAATTGATAATTTTCGCTACGCCATATTTTTTTTTTTTCATCAATTTGTGAACAATACCTTATAGCGACGGCAACAAATTTGTCAAAAATTTGTGGTTGACTTGGAGCCCTGGTTGCCACTATGTAAAATAAAATAACAGGGATGTAAAATGTGTACTAAACTTTTTAATACTATTTTGAATAGTGATGGTAAACAAAATTATATTTTACTTCTAACTGTTTACATGTAAAAAACGTAAAATGTTAATTTTAAATTTTCCGTAAATCCTTTCTAACTACACTCAAAATTCCCAAACACACATGGTTTGAAATAATGAATTGCCAAAAAGAAACTACCTAATTAAGAGTAAGTATAGGCACAATGTATAACCCTGTAGCTGTCTCTTCAGTGCATAAATTTGAAAAGTATTGTATTATTGTATTCTCAACATAAAACAAAAACAAAAACTATAGAGGGTGGAATATTTTGAGCACGCAATGAAAAAAGTCTTGCCATCCCTGCCCTTAGGCAGATTTAGTGCTGGTGATTGCAGACTCCAAAAAGTTTGATAGTAGAATCTACTACAAATTACAGTTAAAATAACTGTCAATTGCGTTATAAAGTCGACAAAGATTATTACAGTTAAACTAAATAAAAATGTTGTAATTTTTGCCCATGGATGGTTATTGATTCAATGCGGTTATCGGTTTTCAGTTATTTCGGTAACGGTATTATAAGGGTAACGTTATTTTAGTTATTTGGGTTTAAGTTGCTGCACACCGATATTTTTAACCTGAATTTGAATGACTGGTAGGGTATGATTAAACTTCAAAACTGTATCTATTTACAGTTATTTTTTCTTCAGATCTTGTCAGATTATTTCAGTAACGGTATTTTGAGGAGAACGTAATTTCGATTATTTCGGGTAACGGTATTTTATTCATTTCGCTAACGGTATTTAAGCGATAAGGGTATTTCATTCAGTCATTTCGGTAACGGTATTTTAGGGATATTGGTATTTCAGTTATATCGGTAAATGTATTTTACGGATAACAGTATTTAAATCATTTCGGTAACGGTATTTTAGGAATAACAATAGTCAGTGGAGATTTGAATCGATAACGCTATTTTAGCGGCATTGCCTGCCATCCGTGGGGGGTTATTATGTAATTCGATTCGAATCGAAAAATTTTGTTCGAATTCGGAAATTTTAAAACTCTTGTAAGGTGATGTCCGTATTAAAAGTTCAACTTTTTTTGACTTTTCGCATTTCAAAATTGTTACCCAGCAAGAAGTAGTTTCTATTACATTATTTTCAATGTGAAAACTCTGTTCAAATCGTATTACATAATAACCCCAATGTTTTTAACTGTTGCAAAACAATGTGACAAACTTAGATGCTGAGGCTGTGGAATGAGGCACGCTGGTGGTCGCTACGGCTTAGCTCGTCGTTTTGGGGGTGGTTCTTTTATCCACAAGTTTGCACACACTTAAAAATTTCGTGCCAAAAAACTAAAATTCACAATAGAACACAAAACACTAGACACAAAACACTTGGAATTGAAATCTAAAATTGCAGACGGACATTTGACTTTACCCTTGACTTTGACATGAGCAGGATCTTGTATCCAGTCTGGGACTAGATGGAATCATCCCTATAGGCTGCCCTCCCCATATGACTTCTTCAGTCATCCATGGTATTTTCAACAACTAACAAATGGAGTAAAAATAACTAACAATGTCGTAAAAATAACTGACAATTTTGTACTACAACAAATTTGAAACAACTGTAACAATTGGTAAAAACTACTGTTTTTTTAAAAGATATTTTTTCGGTATTTAAAAAATTCAAATTCCAACTTGATATGCAATGTCAAGATTCCAAACGGTACTGCAGTTATTTTGTTTTTATGCATTGGCGATAAAATTCAATTTTCTAATTATTATTTGCAAACTCTGAGCATATCGATAATAAAAAAAAACTGAAACAGAATTTTTAAATACTCGATATTATCTTCTATTTTTAAATAACTAACAAAAATTAACTGTTTACTGAAAAATTATGGTAGTTGTTCATTAAAAAACTATAATAACTGCTTCAAACATGTACAGTAATTTTTCTCAGTTGTTTATTTACACAACTGTCCCCTTTTCATCTTGTTTTTAAACAAAACAAGTGTAAACATAAAAAGGTGAATAAAAACAAAAAGCGTTTATTGTATATCTAGCTTGCACATAACGAACAAGTTTTCAATTTATTTTTGACAATGGTGATAATATTTAACTTCAAGCTCACATTTAGTGTGGGAATATAGTTTGGGTTATATAAATGTTTGATGTTTTGCATGGGATTGTCACTTCTTTTAAAACGTGTTCTGTTGATGGGAGCCTAGAAAATTTTCGAAATAGATCTATCAACACATTCCTCAAAGTGGTCAATTAATAAATTTGAAAACAAAAACTCTATAGATTATTTGTTAGGACAATATCCTAATAAAGAAATATAGAGTATGGCCTCGAACTTGCATAGTTTTCATTTTTACTGTCATAATATTTTACAGTTTTATTAGTTTTTTGTTTTTATATACATAATAGTTGCTTTTTATTATTTCATAAACTATTGTAATTGCAGTTAAAAACAATCTGCATAACTTTTTTTGAGTGAAGTTGTAACAACATTTGCAATTAACCAACTGCAATATATATCAAAATCATCTATCAAAAGTAAAGGGTTCTGGTAAAGATGAAGAGCGTTTTTTTTAGGAAGAGCTAGTATTTTTATTTAAATGATGAATAAAAACGCAATTATTTTTTTTTTAATATTTTTCATTTTGAATTTATTTTCTAATAATTTCTTTTTCATTTTTATGTTCAGATTTGTTTGTTTTTTTTTCTCCTTTATGTTGTTTTCTCAACATTATTTCTTTTATATGTTCATTATGTTTTTTTTTTCAATATTATTTATTTTATTTTTTTTTTTGTATATGGTTTTTATTTACCAATAAATTGTTTATGTGGTAATAAGTGTAATTTGTTGTTGTTTTGTTTAATTATTTTAATAATTTATAATATAAATAATAATATTATTTTAATTTATTATTATATTTATATATATTTTGTTGTTAAGGATTTTATGTTGCAGAATGCAAAAAATTTTTAAAAAAAAACAAACTAATAATAAAAAAAAAAACAAAAAAATTAAACATAATTTAGAAAAAATATTTCTTTCTTTTATTTATTTGAAAAAAAAAAAACTTAAGAAAAATAACAATTTTTTGTGTTTTTTAATGATATATAAAAAAATTTGTTAAGCTTAAAGAGAAAAAAGAAAAACTATAATCAGACGACAATTGCTACTTAGGTAAAAAAATATTATAATTAAAAATAATAATAATTTTAGATTTAATTTTAAAATTATTAACTTAAGTCTTACAATGACAAAAAAAGGAAATTACAGTTAATTTAGTTTTTTTTTTATATAGGGGAGTGTGATATTATTTAATATAATTACAAAAATTTTAATTTTTTTTTTTTAGTTTTTATAGATTTTTTTTTTTATTATTACAAAAAGTTGTTGAATTTTTTATTAAATAATATTTAAATATAATTTATATAGTTAAAGAAATAATAATAAAAAATTATATTAAGCTAAAAAGTATTATTAATTATTTTTCTTCAATTTTTTATATTTATTTATAAACTAAATAACTATTCAATTTGTTTTATATTTATACAATGATCATAATTTTTTGTTATTTTTACTTTTTGACAGCATATTTTTTTTTTTTGTAGATTTTTTTTTTTTAAGAATTTTTTGTTAAGCTTAGAACTTAAGGCAAAATTACAAACTAAATTTATTTTTTTTTTCTCATATTGTTATTTATTAATTATCAGTAATTTGTTTTTATATATATATATTTAAAATTTAGTTAAATTAAATTTTTTATGTTTCTTTTTAATTTATTGAAAAAAAAAAACTTAAAAAAGTATTGAATTTAAAGATCATTTTTTTTAATAATAATTTTTTGTTTAAATATATAATGTGGTTTATTGATTTTTTAAGTTTTTATTCTTAAAAAAAAATATGTTTTAATTTGTTTTAAATAATGTAGTTTTTAGTATTTTTGCATAAAACGTTTCTGAAATTTTACAATGTTTATGTATTGGTAATATATATATATTTTTTTTTATAATTTTATAAATTATGTTTAATATTTTTATAGCTTTATATGTTTAAATATTTATTTGGAAAAAAATCTATTTTTTTCTGTATCTTTTGTTAAATATTGTACATTATTATTTTTTTTTTCTTCTTAAAGTGTTTTATAATTTTTTATTTTTATAATATTTTAATTATTAGTCTTAGCGTTTGTTTTTATGTATCTTCATTTCATTCTTTTCTTGTATGCTTTTTTTTCTTTTATTCTAAAATATTTATTATTTATATATTTTTTATGTAAAGTAGGTAGTGTTTTGGTAATTTAACTTTATAATTTTGTGTGGTTTATATATAATTTTTGTTAACAAAAATTTTAATTTTTTCAAAAAAATTAAAATAATTTTGTTTTTTTTTTACTCATTTCTTATTTGTTTACAGAAAGTGTCACTTTCTTATATATTTTCTCCAAATTTACCATAATTTATAATTTTTATGTTAGTTTTATAATAATAAAAAAAAAAACAGCCAACAGTTGTTTATACATACATTTTTTCAATTAAGTTATTAATAATATTTATTTATTTTTTAAAATATTAAATATTGTTTTTTAACAACTCATACAATTTTTTTTTAATGGTAATTAAAAAATAACAAAAAAATTTTTATCATCAAAAATAAGTTTGAATTAAAGTAAAAAAAAAATAAGAAAATTAATTTATTTCAGATACAATATCGCCCAATTTTAAGATAATTTCTAAATTTACAACAAACACGAAGTTTTGAGTTCTAACCATTTAAAATTAAGACGAACCGAATAAATTTTAATTTTTGTCGCATCGATATCCAAAATCAAATGTTAACGTTATTCATAGAGATTTCACAAGCTAGTATTTTGGAGTCAAAATTACCCGTTATTAAAAATAAAATTGTGGCATCAATTATAAAAATTTATTTAAATAGAAAAAACAACTTTTTGATAACTTCACTAACAAAAGTATGTAACATGGAATTAAATCAAATATCCATCATACGCACCTTAATATCGAAAAATTTAAACAAACCTTTTAGCAGGGTTGGATTTAAAAAGTAGTGTTCGTCCGAATATTTTGTATTGGTTGCTGTCGATAGACATTTAAAATATTCCTTTTTACCAGAGTTCGAAATTAAACACAAGCAAACGGTTTTCTATTGTTCTGTTTTGCTTTTTGCTGAAACTCAACACAATCATTTTGTTGTGCACAGTAAACATAAACACAATATTTCTTTTTTTCATTTTGATTTGTAAACAGAACACAAATACTTTCACTAGTTTTCGATGAGAGACGAAACTAAACGATTTTGTTCTGTTTGTCCAATATTTCAAACAGTTTGATTTTGTTGTGTTTATGGAATGGAACAAAACTATACGTAAACCGTTCTTAGTGTTTATGTTATATTACAAGTGAAAAAATGTTTCATTGAATTTTATAAATAATTGCATTAGTTTAATAAAAAGTTTCAACGGATATCATTGATAACATGCAGAAAAATCATTTCTTTATTTTGCCAACCACAACGTTAAAACCCCGTTTTAGTGTTTAAGTTGAATGAACACAAAAAATTAAACACTACGAAATAATAATGTTTGACGAAAGAAACATTTTCGTTTTGTTCCGTTTGTTATATTTCAAACAACGATTTGAGCACTTGTGTTGTGTTTATAAATACGAACGAAACAATAGAGATCGTTGTATTGGTTTTTTTTTGATAGGAACGTTATGTTAGTGGTACATAAATTTTCGAACTCTGCTTTTTACAAAAGTTATTTTTTGAATAATATCATTATTTCGAAGTATTTTAAAATATACTACAGATATTGCAGCAATTCCTTATATTTTACGAACGTCTAACATAAATCAAAAAATTTTAATTCATTTTCACAAAATTTGTTTAAAAAAAGACTCAACTCAACAACAGAATTTTATAATTTTTTTTTTTTTTTATCGAAATTTATGTAATATTAAGTTACATTTTCAGTAAAATTTTCTTTTTGATTTAGATACGGCAAATCGTCGATTGATTATTGGAGAGCCGCACCAACCAAAAACATTATTGCAAGAAAAACGATAAAGAAAGTTTACAACAAAATTATTAAATTTCCACAAGATAGGTTTTCTTTTTTGTTTGCTATATCTATAGCTGCATTTATTATAAACAATATTGTTAATTTTTACGCCTTTTTGCACTGAGTATCCAGAGTTATTAACAATTTTTTAAAAAAAGATTTTTTTATTATATGGCCTATAAGCCGTTTTTATCGCAATTTTATTGTTTTTCTTTCAAGTAGGTCAAAATTTTTTTTTTTTTTAACCATTATAAAACTAGGTTGTCATAGTGCAAACCAATGCTTAAACTTTTTTATTGTTTTTTGTTTTATATACGTTGCTTATTTCAAATGTGTCAAACCAAGATTGACGAATAATGTTTTTATTTTTCTATAGAAAGTTTGACTCATTGGCCAAAAAGTGGTCAATACACCATACCAATGTTAAGAAATTTGTAAAAATAGGGATACGCAGCACATCTGGGGCTGGATATCTCCTAATTGATACGAGGTATTTAAAAACGAATTAAAGATTTAGAAAGAGGATACATTAATCATATATAATCAATTCCTAACTCAATTTTGCCAGAAATGGTATATAGGTCTCACCAATATTCATACGACGAAATGACAAAAAATGTATATTTAACTAATGAGAAGAGGAGTCAGATTTTGAAAAAAAAAATTGATTTAGATGCGGCTAATGACAAAAAATATTTATATTTTACGAGAAGAGTCGGATTTTTAAGAAACTTGCACATGTGATATAGTGGAAAACATTAAGAAACTTTCTGTTAGAAATATGTTCCAAATATGTTATTTGAAAACTATATCATATTTTTATACACCACTGGATAGATTTTCATTGTACCTGTCAATTGATACAAATTTTGTATACATTTCTTTGAAACAAATATAATAATTAACGAAAAACGGTATAGTTTTTGACGAAACTTTTAAACACTTAAACTTGAGATTTGACCGCTTAAAATGTAGACATGGAAATATTTCCAGTCCATATTTAAATATATTCAAACCGGAGTGTGCTTACATAATTGTTTTTAATAGTATTTATTATACCCTGCATCCCATTGCGCTGGAGGGTGTATATAAGTTTGTTCTTTAATTGATATTATGCCATTTTCATTCAAATTGAAAAGAAAGTTTATTTATGACTTTAAGACTGTATCTTTCAGCAATAGTTCAAAATCTTAAAAGTTTTCCTTTTGTTACATATTTTTAAGCTAACAAATTTAATAAATGAAATACATATGAGACAATAATATCATATTATCGTGCACTCAAAAAAGTTGTACTGTAGAATCTACTGAAAATAACAGTTAAAACAACTGTAATTTCAGTTAAAAAAGCGACAATGTTTTAAATGTTGAAAACCAACTAACAAATGTAGTAACAACAACTAACAATGTCGTTAAAACAACTGAACATTTTTTAATGCAAATATTTAGAAATAACGGTAAAAATTGTTAAAATAAAAACTACTGTTTTTAACAGTTATTTTTTCGGTATTTTATAAATATTTTTTTTTGTAGAAAGAAAAATATTTTTTCTTTCAAATTCAATGCATACATCCTTTTTTTACAGTTACTATATGACAGTTGTTTGTGTAGTAATCAGTAGTAGTTGTTTTTAACTGCAATTACTGTTGCTGTTATTTGAAAAACGACTAGAAAATTAATGTACTTTAAAGACTTTAAGTGATTACTCTTACACTAGTTAACACTTTTCAAAACGGCTTAATACAAAACATTATTCTTAGTAGCTTCCAATACAAGTAATACAAGGAAAAATTTAAAAAGTTGTCGCCATTTCTAGTCCTTAAAATTTAAATAAAGGTCTTTATTATAAGCAATTTTTAAAACAATTGCAGAATTTACAACAAAAATTAAATGAAAAGCCTCCAGATTGGGCGCCATAGTTTATCGTAATAGTAATGAATTTTTTCAATAAACTCAACATTTTTAATAAATTCCCTGTGAAATGAATTCCATTTAAACAACTTTTATAAAAAAAATCAATGAAAATAAATTTGAAAACAATGAGAACCAAAAATTGTAGTAAACTCGAAAATATAACAAAAATAAATATTTTGTTTTACAATTCTTTTGAAACATACGTAATTGAAACAAGTGATTTTTTCACATTTTTTAAATTTAAAAACAAAATCACATTGAAATGTTTTGTTAAACATTTAAACACGTTTAAAAGAAAATTATCATTATTTTTTTTTTTTTGTTAATTATTATTTGTTACGATAATGAATTGTTTTAACGTTTGCAAAAAATTTTTGTTATACTTTTCATAATAATTTAGTAGTGAATTTCTTTTTGTTTAATTTTTTTATCATAAATGTTTATTTTTTTTTTATAATTTGTTAATGTTATTATAAATATCTATATTTATGTATAATAATTTATAATATTTTTTTTTATAATTTATAGTGAATTCTTTTAAACGATTATTATTATATATAAATTTTATTATTTACGTTAATTTTTTGTTTCCTTTTTTTGAATAAATGAAAAATGATTAAAAAAAAGGAACATCACATGAAACGAAATCATTTAAATTTTATAAATCATATAAAAAAATTTAACACATAAATCTTAAATAAAAAACCAAAAAATAAAAAACATTCAAGATGTAATAATTTTTTTGCAATATTAAAAATAACACTACTCAATAAATGTCACTTTTTTGCTCAATCTGTGTTGGAAATATATTTTTAGTAGACTTATTTACGCAGAATCCAAATCTACCAAAAATTATTTTCTCATTTGCAGTTTTTGAAAATCATGGATTTTTTTTTAATATAAATCTCCATAAAATTATTCCTCATTTTAGCATAATCATGTCGGTGTTTATTTCAGGATATCTTACCGGTATTTCAGGTGGGAATTTGAAAATTGTGCATGTTTAGTTTTCGTATAAATTTTATGTATGCTAAAAAGTTTTAATTTCCGACCTTAATCAGCGTACCTAAGTCTATTGGAAAATATATATTACAAAGGCAGATTTTGATAAAAACGCCGGCATGATTATACTTAAATTAAAATTTATTTTGCGTAGATTTCAGTGTTGCCACATCTTGTGTAATTACCAGAGAACACAAATTTAACTTTTTTTTAAATTTGTATTCATATTTGCTTCTTTTGCCATTTTTATCTTTAATTTTTGTTCTCAAAGCCAACTTATTCTTAAAATTTTTTAGCTTTAACATTGCCTTTTTCAAATTTTCTTCGCTTTAAGTATTTTTTTTTTTTCAAAACGTTTAACTTTTTCTTTTCAAGACTAATTTTTTTTACCTTTTTTGTAGTTCTGCTATTTTTTGTCCCTACCATTTCTTTTTTTGCCATAAACACTACAGGTTTTGTAATTGCGTGTAATTTAGACTTAATTGTGTAGTCCATGTGAAATTGTATTCATTTGTAATCTCAAATTTATGTACATCATTGTTTATTCTGATAAATTTTAAATTCTAAGGATTTTTATTGAAAACTTTAAGATGTTGATGACTATTTTATATAAAAACCTTTAAAAATATGTTAGGCACTAGAAACTTTGTGTTACAAAAATTTTAAGGATTTTATACATTTAAAGATTGGTAAGATTCTTAAAAATTTTTTCTAGAAAATCCCGTATGTCCCAAGGACACATTTTAATAGAATTATCTCTCTAATTGAAAGGACTTTTTTATACAGAAGACTTCAAACACTTAATGAGCTCATCTAAACAGAAAACCTGTTATGTTATGAAAATGTTTCATTATTAAAAGCGTATGTGAATAAAAACATTCTCCTTAAGAAATATTTCTTTATAAAAGAAATATTTCTTTTCACAATATTTCTTTATAAAAATTCTCATAAATGAATCAAAACTGACTCTCATTGAAATTTTTTTCAAATAACCGTTTATGACACAAAAATTAATGATAAATGGCTCAAAATCTTCTGAAATTTATAATAATACTCATGTTTAGAGTGTTTTTATGAGTCATAAAAGAGCGCTCAGAAAGAGTCTCCATCGGCAAAGGAAAACACCCTCATACAGCTTTGATTTCAGAAGGTTTGAAGGCTCTTTTCTGACTCCAATTGTAAAATTTTTTGTGTAATTTTGACTCCCATCAAATTTCATGAAATTGCAAATGAGAAAATTTGTGTTTGCCAGATTTGGATTCAGCGTATCTTAGTTTATTAAAAAACGTGTGGCAAGGTTTTTTTGGCCGTTGAGTAGTGTAATTTACAAATAGGTCGAGATCCAAAAAACTTCGCTATTATCCACGCGGATTTTGTTTTGTGTATAAATAAATGTTATACATTTTTTTTAGTTATGATGATTATAAGCGTTTAAAATTCTTGTCAGTGTATATGAGAGAGATTAGTGAGAGAGGAAAAAAATAGTTTTTTTAAAAACCCGTTTAAGGAGGACCTTTTTTATATAAATTGTGAGTTTTGGTGATTCATAAATATTTTTTTTTTCTTATTGTAATTAAATTTTATTTTTCGTTTTAAATTTCAAAACTTTTTTCACATATTTTTGCTTCCATTTGTCTCAGTGCAATAGAGAGAGAGAGATAGATATATATTATAATTCTCTCTTTTCATTTATGTTAATTGAAATAAATGCTCGCTATTTGTTTATATATTTTTTTAACTTTTGGCTTAAAAATAACGATTGTTGTTATTGTTTGTATTGAGGTTATTGTTATTTTTCATATTACCATTAAATGAGAGTTGTTGTTGTGATAATTGTGGCTGTTGTTGTTGTTGTGGTAAGTGCTGAAGTTGATAATGTGTTTGAGGTTGTTGTTCTATAGTTAAATCATGAGTTTTATAAATATTACGCGTATAATATTGTTGTTGTTGAGGCTGATGTTGTTGATGTAGTGTTTGTGGTTGTTGCTGATAATGTTGTTGCTGTTTATGACTTCGTATACTTCTATTATCTTCAGCCGTATGTACTCTAGAATTATGTTGATATTGTTGTTGTTGTGAGGATTGACTATGTTGTTGTTGATGCAATTGTTGCGTAACATGTTGTTGTTGCTGCTGTGGCTGCTGCTGCTGTTGTGTTAAATGGGTTGTTGTTGAGTGCGTCTGGGTTTGAGTTTGATATCTTTGTTGTGACCCAGACGCCTGAAGTCACAACTAATCTTCATCACTTAAAGCCTCATATTGAGCTGACAGCAAAGGTTTAGGTTCACTAGCTGATCCTCCTTGACCACCAGATCCTCCTCCTCCCGAAGTAGTACTCACTACAGAATTAGGACCACCATCATGTCCTCCAATGCCACCATGTAAAACATGTGCAGATTGTTTATGGGACCCTGATACCGATGTGGGTGGCATTTGATGGGCTGCGTTGAGTGACATTTGTGGTGGTGGTGGTAAACCTGACACCGAACTGGGTACATTTAGTGCACTATATGGATAGGCATAAGTAGTTGCTGCGAATGTTGTTACCGGTGAAGGTTGATAAGATCCACCACCTCCCATAGAAGAGGGATGTGAAGTTGAATCATTACTGGCTGAACGTCTACCACCATCACGATCATCATTATATTGATTTGGTGTCTTACGCGAATCTTTTAAACGATGATCATTATGATGATCGTGATGATCATTGGGAATTTGTCCACCAGAGACAGCCCCATGATCATCTTTAGTTCTCATTACTTCCGCTATACGATTTTGTACATATTTCATTGTGTCAAAAGTATGATTTTGGGCAACTGGTGGTCCCACCGTTGAACCCCCCGAAGAACCCGAAGATCCTACACCGCTAGGATTAGTATCATAGGCTCCTCTCATCATAGAGGAACCGTGGGAGCTAACTGGAGGACCACTTGGTTGTTGTTGATGTTGTTGTTGCTGCTGCTGTTGTTGTTGCTGTTGCTGTTGATAATGATAATCCTGTGCTTGCATCATAAATTCTTGCATATATTTACGTGGACTATGAGCCTGAGGCATACGTATTATATTACGATCATCTCCGGGAGTTGTAGAACGTCCGCCTTGCTGATTAGTGGGTGTACCAGGATTTGAATTAGAGTTTACCACTTGTTGCTGCTGTTGCTGCTGTTGTTGGTGAGATGAAGATGGCGGACCACCTTTAAAGCCAGCCGCTGCTGCAGCAGCAGCTTCGGCTTCTTTTTGCACTCTACGGTTCATTTTCCACATATCAGGTGCTATAATACCCTGAGGATCTTGCATATAGGGCATAAAGTTGCTAGGATGTGGTGGTGGTGCTCTTAAATGCATTGCATTGTGATAATCATTAACTATTATCTTATCGGTCAGTTCACCAATTGTTATATTTTTCGTACGCATTTGTGTGGACGATTGCGATTGTTGTGGCGTTGGTGGACCCTGTGCTGAGGGTGGCATACCGCCGGGACCTACTCGCGAATTTCGTGATGATGGTGGTTCAGTATGATGACCACCACTAGCCGACGAGGATGAGGAGGATGAAGCCACTGTTGTACGATCATTATCTAAATCAATATTAATAATATTGGGTGAAGAGGAAGATTTACCATTGTTTTCAGCCGCCTGTAATGAAGATATTGTGGCATTTGTAGGATGTCGCGGTGGTGGACCTATATCTCTTGAATTATACTACAATTGAGAGAGAAAAGAAGGAAGATGTTAGTTTTTTAAATAATATTTTGTGTTAGATTATATTTGTTAAACTTACAAATGCTGGTCTTGCTAAATCTCGACTAACACTCAATGAAGTTGGTTCTGTACTGGTTTGACTTATTTGATGTTTTATTATAGCATCGATTAAAGTTTGGGCGGAAAATGTTCCCTCTGTGGGTGGTTGTACAGTATGAGTCCTATGATAGCTGTGGTAATTATTAGAAACACAAAATCAAATACATTAAAAGAACTCTCTACACTCAATATTTTTACATAACAACAGTTATATCAAGACCGAAATGAAATCTAAACAAGTACATTGGAACAGAATTTGTTTGGCATGAAGAAAAACTTTTTTGAAAATTTTAAATTTAAAGTTCAGATTATTGCAGTAAGGGTGATTTTTTAGCAACTTTCTTTTTGGCAACACTGGTTTTGGAACATGTTACTGTTAAACATGTTCAGTTTGGTATATAATTTAATCATGAATCGACTTACAAAAGAACAACGCTTGTAGACTATTGACTTTTATTATCATGCTCGGTTAAGAAAGTGCAAACTGTGTTGAGCGATGAAGCTCATTTTTGGTTGAATGGATACGCGATCAAGCAAAATTGGCGTATTTGGTGTGGAGAGCAGCCAGAAGCATTATTTCACGTTTGCGCCGGTCAATTGGTCACCTAGATAGTGCGATTTAACACCTTTAGACTATTTTTTGTGGGGCTCATGTCTATAGGGACAAGCCCGCAACGGTTGACTCACTGGAAGCCAATATTGAAAAGTTTATTCGTGAGATACCTGCCGATTGTTGGCAAAATTGGACACAGCGTATGAACCATTTGAGGAGTAGTCGCAGTCAACATTTACATGGAGTCATCTTTAAACATTGAATTATATAGATCGTTCAATCGACTCAAATAAAGATTTCATACACTTCTCTAAATTTTATGTGTTTTTTTTAATCAAATCCGAAAGCTCTTTAAAAATCACCCTTTGTTAGGTCTAAAAGTTATTTGGTGCTAATTTGAGAAAAATCGGATAGCTTTAACCCATGGCAACTTACTACCAAAGTTTTCGATTTTTTTAAATTTTTCTTAAATTGACAAGACATATTTTTAATAATATGTCTTGCGACAACATAATCTTTTATTAACTTTGTATGATGAGCACGAATATTTTGAAAACGGACTAACGATTTTCGAGATATTACGATTTAATTTTTACTAAAAATGGCACCTTCTTCCTCTATTCTTTTTTTGCACTCAAATACTACACAAATCATGCCTTCATTGGATTACAATTATGTCTGAAATTAGAGATGATGGATCACTAAACATATTATTTAAAATTTGTATTATTTGTCCTTATATCAGAGGCTTTTTGTGCATGTCGACAATCGGATTTTTCTTAAATTTCGCAACACAAAACTATTCTACCTAGTTCTACAATAATCAAAGCATTAATTTTTGAAACTCAAAAGTTAAAGTAAATATTCCTTCAATAATCATGTGTATTGAAATGCATAACAATTTTATTATGTAAACTTTTATCTATTTTGCTAGTGTAAAAGCGTAAAAATTTAAGATCGTTTTAAAAAAATTTGTAGAATGGAGGAAAAAATCTCCATTTTTAGTAAAAATCAAGTGGCAAGATCTCAAACTCGTTAGTCATAAATATTTAAATATTCGTGCTTTGTCATGCCAAAATTAATTAAGAATGATGTGTCGCAAGACATATTTTTATTAAAGCAGATTTAAGACAAATTTTCAAAAATCGAAAATTTTGCACGCGAATTTTCTCAAATTCGAACCATCTAACATTTAGACCTAGTTCTACAATAATCGAATAATGCCGCTCTAAAGTACAGGCATTAAATTTGGTTTTACAAAATTTGTTTTCATACCCTCCACAGTTTTTTTTTATACCCTTCAATGAAGTAGAAAACAAATTATGAAAAAACATTAAAAGGAGAAAACTTTGCTTTTGTAGTTGAAAAAACTCTTAGTGTTGAACAAAATTTTTGAGGTGACATAAAAATTTGGGGAGAATTTAAAATATTATTCACCTCTAAGCGTATTTTGAAAAAGTATGACATATCATTTTATACACCAGACGCTACTATGGAATTGTACTTGCAAGTTTTTACTCATAACTTTTGAACCGCTTTAATTTTAATACCAAAAATTTCTCGAAGATTTCCATCAATCTAGGAAAAACTGATCAGTTTTGATTGCGTATTCGCGAAGTGATCGCCATTTCTACAGACAGACAAAAGGGCATCGCTAAATCAGCTTAAAATTAATTAATGATCAAGAAATATATGAATTCTTCCAAAAATTTTCGACACCTGTTGAAACTGACTTTAGAGGTCTCTTATTTCTCAAGGATTTTGAATTGAAAGAAACGATGGACAGAGTTAGGTCAAATATACTTAAAAACTATGACATGCTAAGTTTAACGTTGAAAAGTCCTCGCAAAAAGAATTGATGGACAGATACATTCACTAAATTAGTAATTTCTATAACGCTGCTTGGTGGTTTACAAGTGAAACCAGAATTTGTCGATTTTTTAACTTTCACAGTTTTTTCATAGGGTTTTTGCGCACGATTAATGGCATTGAGTTTTGAGAACAGTATTTGAAAAATTATGTAATTTTACACAGTTTGAGGTATACCAGGTTGATATCAGCGCACTAATAACAGAAAACGAACATCTCCATCTTATAAGGAATTGGCGTAAATTTTTTTTCAATAAAATGGAATTTAACTATGGAATTTATCTTCACACACGTTCACAATTATATTTTAAATTGGTGAGCGTATTGCTTTATGTTAATTTCTTAGTAAACCCTACCTCCCAGTCAAAAAGTAATTTTTAAACACAAATTTTTTTCGAAATT
This sequence comes from Delia radicum, assembly GCA_021234595.1. NCBI lineage: Eukaryota > Metazoa > Arthropoda > Insecta > Diptera > Anthomyiidae > Delia > Delia radicum. Next base: position 148,826,169 of record CM037852.1, read on the forward strand.
TATTTATTTTTTTCGGATTTGTTTTTTTTTTTTTAACATTGCTTGAGAACATATTTTGTTATCTAGACTCTAGAGTGAATTTTCCCTACGGACTACATTAACAAGGAGCATACAAATATTTTTTTTTTTTTATTTTCTAGCATGTCAGTTATTTCCAAACACATTTCGCTTTGTGACAACTAAAGCGCTGTATCAATTCCGCCAAAACGTGCATCACATAAAGGATTTTAATGAGCTTATGACTAAAATCAATAAGGCAAAAAACAAATTATAAGGGATTTAAATTTTATGGAGCAAACAAAATTTTCATAACCTCAAAAAGCATTCTTATAGTAGATTTTTAATTTAGAGAATTTAAATGTATTTCAATAATATCATAAAACCTGCAAAGAATTCGTGTTTTCCAAAAGAATCTAGGTTTTCTTTTAAGTTCTACAAATGACAAAATTTTGAGTATATTTAAATATTTTATATATTTTGAATTGTGCGCCCCGGTAGGCTAGTTGGTAGCGTGCTGGCTTATTAGTGCGGGGGTCGTGGGTTCGATTCCCACCAGAGGCACTGGTCTGTTTTCGCTACAACGCGCCGAAGGCCATTGTAGCTAGTGCTCGGTTAGGGTAATAGTATATAATTTGTAATTATATGATTATTAATTAATAAAATAAAAATAAAAAATATATTTTGAAATGTGATTAATACTATAAGATCTATAAATTGATGTAACTTTAAATTAATCCAAGCAAAAAATGTAATTTTAATTTCCTTCAAACTTACAACCGCCATAGTTTTTGCGCCGTTAAAGATATATGATTAACGCGGATATATATTTGGCATGCTTAAACATCGGTTAACACAACCAAACGGATATTTATGTCATAAATTAAAAATATTTTGCCTGCAACTGTGTCGAAAATTTTCAAAAATTAATGGTTGTTAAACTATAAAACTTGCGTGAGAAAAATTGCGATTTTTGCGAAAATTGTAACGGGCTGGAAAATACCAAAAGCAGATTATTGAACCCAGATAATACTTTTATTGGAAGGATATCCGTGTTATTAAAAATAACTTAAACAATTTTTTTAAAATGGAATCATACTAGCTTTAAATAAGTGATTCATATAATGTACATAAATTTCTTTAAAATCTTGTATTTAGTTTAAAATTAACTTACGGATCTCTTTCCCGATCTGGTATTGAACGTGGTGGCCCAGTTTCTGGTGGTGGTGGTCCACGTATATAATGTGGTTGACCGGTGGCAGCGGCTACAGCTGCTGCTGTGGCGGCATTACCAGCATATATACGTTCCATACGTCTACCCTCACGTTCTCGCTCTTCAGCGGCTCTCTCTTGTTCACGTCTTTCGCGTTCTCTCTCACGGTCTCGCTCCCGATCTCGATCACGTTCTCTTTGTTCGCGCTCACGATCTAAACGTTCAACATTCATACGCTCAATACGATCACGTTCTTGACGTTTCTGTTGCATATCACGATCTCTTTCGATGGCGGCATTGTGCATACGTTGATCACGTTTAGCCTGTTCCATACGTCGTTGCATATCAGCAGCAGCTGCTGCAGCATGTTGTTGCCTATACTGATGCTGTTGAGCAGCAACGGCTGCCTGATGTTGCACTGCTGCAGCTGCTACTGCTTGTTGTTGGTGATGATGTTGCAACTGTAGCGCAGCCATATGATGATCACGATTCATTTGATAACGTATGGCGTCGTGATGTGTGGGCGGTGGTGGTTGTTGTGGTGGACCAGCATTTGGAGGCGGTGGACCTGATGACCCTGGTGGACCTCCTCCTGTGGGACCTACTGATGATTTGTCATCCTTTTGTGAGGGCACTGGCAATTGTGGCTGCTGTACGGCTACATCAACAAAAGACGAGAAAGCTTCGTGACCGGCTAAAGAAAGAAAATGATCCAAATGAACATTTCGTACACCTGATTCTTTTCCTAAGTTTTCTCTGGTCTTACCTGGTGGATAATTATGCGACATCACTACATGCATACGATTTTGGGGTGGTGCTGCTGGTGACGGAGGCTTAGAACCGCCCGTATTATGGCGTTGTATAACACCTTGTCTAGGTGGTGGTGGAGTACGATGGGGACTCGGAGTACTACTCGCACACAACATAGACACACAAGCACAGAGAATAAAATTAAGAAAATATTAGTGTTAAAAAAAAGAAGATTATGAATGAAGAGTTAAATACTAGGGTATTCAATCGGTTAACCGTTACTCGATTAATCGATGAAATGATGTCGAACAATTGTTCGAGTAATTCGAAGTGGCCAATTTCGAGTAAAGAATAACTCGAACAATTTTGGTCGATTAATCGAGTAACTCGAGTAATTTAAAAATATGAACTATTTTATATTTTTTTAACATTTTGTATAAAATAATGTGACTGTTATAGTGAATATTTAAATGTTAAGTGTATTTTTATATTAAGTGAGCACTGATAAAGAAATTATATTACGAAAAACGAAGAACTTAATGCGAAAAACTCCGATATCGAAGAAACTTGGATATTTAAAAAAAAAAAAAACAAGTTCTAAGACTGGGGTGTTTAAGATTATTGGTGCGGATTTGAGGGTTAAAAGTGGGATCAAACAATATTTTTTTTTTTTTAATTTAGTTGCCATTTGATCTAAAGAAACTACATATAAATACTATATTTTCAAAAAGGAATTTTTAAATGTCATTTACTAAAAACTTTTTGTTGGTCCCTTTTATGTCGTTGTAACAAGCCAATTTTAGAAGCCCTATATGGAAATTCATAGCGGTCCCACGCAAAATTTCCACATATTAAAATTTACATATAGAAGTAATAAAGTTTTCATTAATATGATGAAAATCTTCTTAAATATTCATGAAAGTTGTTTCAAAACTTCTTTATAATTTTTTTAGAAAAATTACATATCTCAAAATCCCAAAATGATAGCACAAAATGGACTATTTTTTCGTTTAGTACTAACACACTAATATAACAAAACTGTGTCAAGTCTGAGTGAAATTACAAAACGGATCACCTTACAAATATTTTTATAAAACAGTTTAATACATATTTATGAACCAGTTATATTGAAAGAAAATCAACGAAGATTTCAACATATTTATAAAGAATGTCATTGATATAATAACGCTTTTGCTTTGAGTGTACTGAGACAAAACTGTCGCAATAATAAATGATCTTAGCGAATGTTTTTCTCTTTTAGATATACTTTTTACTGAAATTTTTAATTAATTAATTAACACTAAATGGCACGAAGAATGTTGATGAAGACCGTAGTGGGTCAGAAAATGCATTCCATTCATGCTAGTGTCTAATAACTTTTTCTGTGTTTTTTTCTAATAGTCAAAGTAAATTATCATATAAAAAAAAAAAAAAAAAAAAAAAAAAAAAAAATTATAATTTTTCTGTTAATTTAGAGAAAAATTTGTCATGATCTAAAACCGAACAAATAAAATCTCACACATAAATTTATAGATCAACGATAAAAATTCACTATTAAATTTGTTAATTTTTATATATATACTAGCTGACCCGACAAACGTTGCTTTGCCTTCAAATTTTAATTGTAATTAATTCTTTAAATCAAGAAAATTTTTTACGCAAATATATAATTAAAAAAATAAATTCACATTAGTAAATCATTTTAAAATTTGTAATTTCATGGGAAGCCCAACGCCTTTTTGTTCTTCTATCGCCTTTATTATAGGACTATGAGGAACGCTAAAACAATTTTTGAACAACATTATTAAATAACCTTGCAAAAAGTCTTGAATCTGATAATTTATTTTAATGCTTATTTGTTTTTTGCTTTTGGTATTACGCCCATTTATCCCATTCCGCCCATTTTCAGTTCGACTACTTCGTAATTGATGGACTCGTACAAAATTTGAAGGCTATATAGCTAATATAGAACCCTAGATATTTAATATTAATATTAATTTTGTATATGAGCTAAATAATCACTTTGTATGGGAGCTGCTACGCCCACTGGTATGATCCCGCCCAATTTTCCCATGACTATTTATAATATAATCAATGTGCACAAATTTCTAAGACTCTGGCTATTATAGAACTGTATATATGTGATATTAAATATTTACTTTGTATGGGACCTGACACGCCCACTGGTCCGATCACGCCCATTTTTCCCATGACTATTCACATTAACAAATAATTAACGTGCACAAATTTCTAAGACTATGGCTATTATAGAACTGTAGATATATGATATTAAATATTTACTTTGTATGGGAGCTGACACGCCCACTGGTCCGATCACGCCCATTTTTAGATGTTGGCCGATTCTCAGACCTACTCAATATGCTCACAAAATTTCATGAGAATCGGTCAAGCCGTTTCGGAGGAGTAAGGGAACGAACATTGTGACACGAGAATTTTATATATAAGATAAGATGTTATATTAGTACTAATAAAATATAAAAACTTACAAAAATGTGAGTTTTTGGAAAATAAAATTAAAGTATTAAAATTGTTCGAGTTACTCGAGTTATTCGAGCAATTTTAAAATCTTACTCGCCTACTCGAGTAAATTAAAAACCTCAAAATCGAGTTACTCGATTACTCGAACAAAAGCAAACCCGAGTAAATTGAATACCCTATTAAATACTAAACCTTCCTTCCATCTGTGGTAGGAATTGTGAAACTTGTTTATTAACTTACCTATTGGCATGTTCAGCTGGTGAAGCCCGGCTTGAGTATTCTGTCCTTCCTCGTTCCTTGTCATAATACACCAAACCACTAGTTGAGTTACGGGGCAATGGTGATTCTTTACCCGAGCCAGGAGCTCCTGCAGAACTAGCACTACCACTACGTGGTACATTACGCTGTTGTTGTCCCTGCATTTGTTGGGACGTTATATAATCGTGCATAACGATTTGGCGAGTACTTAACACAGGGGATTGCTCTACTGTATAAGGAGCTCTGGAATATGGACCAACTGTGTAGGCATTTTGCGGAGGACCTTGGGGAGATGATTGCTGTGGTGGTGGCGGAGGATGATGTTGCTGTTGTTGTTGTTGAGCTGGACTTTGACGTTGTGAAGATTTGTAAGCATATTCATAAGCTCGTTTGCTATCCAAATGAGCGGGCAAATGTATGGGTGTACCTTGAGTTATCGAACCCAATTTATTACTTTCACCACCCGAGGGTGGTGTTTGTCTTAATAAATTATCAAATTTAGGGCTTAGTGTAGCTCCTGCTGGTACCGAGTGAACAATTATCTGCTGAGCAGCATTGTTGACAGGCGTCCCATGTGTAATAGATCCTTTAGGACCCACCAGCAACTGTTGTTGTTGCTGCTGTTGTTGCGAAGGTGAGGGGGCCTGACCATGTGAATGCGGTGGATGTATCAATTGGGGACTTAATTTTGGTGGCATTTTATTCACGCCACTCATTCCCTTACCATGTTGAGCCGCCGACATTTGCATATGTGATGGTGGAGGTTGCGCGGATGGCGGTTGTGAAGATTGACCTCCTCGACCAGAGGCACCACCCACTGGAACACCTGGTGGTGGTTGTTGTTGTGTTATAGACATGGGAACAGGTACTTGTGACACATAAAGAGATCCTGGTGGTGGTACCTTACCCACACTAGCTGGGTGTGGATGATAAAGGTACGCATGATTGGGCGGAGCACCAATGAGAGGTGAAGGCTCTCCACCACGATACATGCTGGGAGCATTACCTACATGCTTCACCGATGAACTTGGTGGTGGTGCCTGTTGGTGACGTGAGGATGTGTCTGCACCGCCCGAAGAAGATGATGCATTCGATGAGGAATTGTGTGGTGAGGGACCATCTCTTGAGGGTTTCTTTATAGACAAGTCCAGAGTTTGTGGTTCTGGTTCGTTGTTACGTGACGATGTAGCATAAATAATAGTATCGGGTGATGGCGCCACCACATGAGGTGGCGTCGATGTTTTTCCCGTTTTCATAACTGGCGTTATGGTGGCCTTGATATCATGTTGTTGATGATGTAACATACTGTGACTAGGCGGAGGTGGTGGTAAATGTTGTCCCGGTAAATAGGAATTGACCACAGAAAGAGTGGCCAAATTTTCTGGATGTCCCCCGGCCGAAACAGTAATATTCGAACTCATTGGAGGTGGTTGTTGTGATTGTCGTACATTGAGATTTTGCACGGAATTAGCTGATGCAGCACCAATAGCTGAGCTGCTGCTGCCACTTCCCAACAATATAGGCTGACCATGAGCCTGTGGCTGATGCTTCAATGGGCCATCATTTCGATATTCCCTTACAATGGTTACATCATTATTGGAATTGTTGCTACTGCTATTGTTGCTATTATTATTAATATTACTACTACTACTATTGTTGCTGCTGTTAGTGGGAATGGTGCTACTACTTATAACATCCACCACATTACGCCTACTGCTGTTTTGGTTAATGTTCTGATTTGAAGAATCCACTGACAATTGTATGGGTGGCGGCTTACCCATGCTACTAACCATGTGGGTATTTGACAATTGATTAGTTTGATTTGATTGGTTGGATTGATTGGATGATGTATTGGTTGGTTTTGAGGGAGGTGGACCTTTTTGTTTGAGAGATCGTTCAATGACTGTAAAAAGAAAGTCTTGTAAATCTCGCGATGTAACTTGTTTGGGATCTTGTGCCGCTGCTGACGCTGCCGACAGTGCTGTTGGTGGTAAGGGACCATTAATGGAGGAAGATGTTGGTGGTGGTCCCAGACCAGAGGCAGTTGATTGCACGACTAAACTGCCGGTGCTACAACTAATGTTATTGTTGTTCGGACCAACAGTATTCGTACTATTCAATATCACTTTGGGACTTTGACGATTGGCAGGAGAATTTTCATTCTCTTCATCGGCGGTTTCCGTAGCCGAGGAGTCATATTCCTCGGAAGTCTTTGTTTTATTTTTAGGTGCATGTCCTAATGGTGGCAATAAGCGCTCATCAGATTTTGGTATTGTTACGGCATCATTACCGCTACCACTGATACTCGTTGATGAGTTGGTATCGGTCGTCGATGTTAAAGAATTTATTGTTACTACGGCCATGTTGCCCGCATTTGTCACCATTTGTATTTGGGGTTTTTGCACGAGATCCTTTGTTAGTGAATTATGACGTTGTAGATTTTCGGGACTTTCCACCGATGCTGTATCACTGCCTCCCGGCTCACGTTCATCACACGACGATGTGCTAACATCTGATTCATCACCATCGGTACGACGTTCCTCGTCGGTGAAATTAACATGTGGATCCAGTTTACGACGTATACGCATTAGACAAGCCGAACAGCAACGTGATGCCTGAGCAGGTATTTGAAATTCTTGCATTATGGGATCACGTACGTCGGGTGCCAATTCATACAGGCGTGCTGGTATGTTACGCAGACGTTTGGCACGATCTTTGGGATTGGGGCATGTGGGTAAAGGACAGTTGGGATAACGTGTTCGTACCGATTTACATTGACACGTATTACATACTCTAGCACCGGCTGGTATTGTATCATCGGGTATGCCATATTGTTGACCACGACCTTTTTTAAGAGGACGAGTACGAGGACAATTTTCAGCTTTACAAACAAAGCAAGTGGCAAGTTTATCTGAAAAGAGAGATATTGAGAATAGTGTAAATTAAATAATGGGTTAAAAACCATAATGCCTTATTAACTCAGAGAGAAAGAAAGTAAATGGGTTTTCAAAGGGTTAACTATTTGTGTCGTATCGAACTTTAAAATTTACATTCAATTGTATACTTTTTATAGCAAAAAAAATTAAAAAAATATTTTAAATTCCAACCATTCATTCGAAAAGTATTGTAGGTTTTAATAAACGGTTATGCATTTTCAAAAATTAATCGTTTAAACAAACAAATAACAGATTTTCAAGACAGTAAAGTTGCTGAAATTCCAGTAATGTCTAATTGTTGACATAAACATTCAAGAAAAGTTAGCTGAATTGCATTTTTACTTTGCTGAACTCGAATAAATATTTAGGGTTAACAATTTTTGCTGTTTAATATATTATAAGCTGGCTGAAATTATATTCAGCTAACTAGATTATTTTCTTTTACAGCTAAGTTTTATAAAGTTACTTAAGCACTTATACTGAATAACTCAACTAGCTTAACCCTCTAATGCCTGAATTTTGTTTTGCAATGAAATTCATACCATGTGTTCGTCTCGAAAAATAAATAATAATTGCTTTTACAAAAACGATTTTCGCCGCCTACTTAAGGCGATATGAGCAAACAAAATTTTAAATCCATCTCGAAAACTAATGCAAGTAAAACAAAAGTTTTTAAAAAAAATTATTGTTCTTACAAAGATATAACAACAATCCAAAAATAAACTTTTTTGTGCTTCTTTTGAAGAAGATATGGAGGTTTTCGCTTTTTGAAAAAAGCGAAAGTGGGCGAAAAAGTGCCTTAACTTCAATATATGTAAATTAAAATTTAACACTTTGCTACTACTACTTATTGCCTTCCTTACTCCAAATTTCAAAAAAATCCAGCCATTAGTTTAAAAGTTAAGAGGATGTCCTTTCGAGATATCCTGGTGAAATCCTGTATGTCCTTGGACGAAAGTAAGGACTCATTATTAAATAGAATGCTTTAATCTTACCTAGGATTCATTATCAAGAGTTTTTAGTCAAATTTAATTTGTTTTTTAGATTTTTGAAGTCTTAGCTATTTATAAAATAATTATTTTTTCAATTTTTACAAAATTTGGACTTTGAAGTTTTATCGCGCTTCAACCGTGCTCGGGACGCGAAAATTTTTTTCCCAAAACATTTAGCTAAATTAGTTCTATATCGAAATATGTCAATTTCTAAGTATAAAACCTTCATTCGACGCATTTGTGCTCAATTTAATTAAGCGTGACAAAAGGCAGCCTCAGGCATTTGAGGGTTAAGTAGTCAAATATAGTGAATTTGAAAATTTAAGTTTTATTTCAGTTTAATTTATATACGGGTAAAGTGTTCATCTTTTGTCATCAGAAAATTATAGCTTTGGGTAAATCTTCTACCCCGTCCACATTGGTTCTCTGATGATTGTAGGTGACGCTACATGAAACATGTAAGGACCTGTCAGTGGATTAAAATCTGCATTAAGTTGCGGATGAAGAATTTTTTGATTAATAAATATCGTTGCACGGTTTTTTGTTTAACAAAAAACAAATGATCTTGAACTTGAATAATCTTGCTCACATCATAATTAATTTATTTTAATTTAGAATTTTTTTAATACATCCCAGTGTACTTCAAAGACTTCCTTGCACAAAATGTCATTACTTTTCAGCTTACGAAAAATCAAAAATAAGTAGTTACGTATGACTTAGTGGAATTGAAAAATAGTGAGACTTAAAATAGATTTTAAATTTATATTTAAACTAATGATAAAAATATGTACTCATGGGTAACGCATTATTTTTTGTATTGAAATTATGGGAAAATTATATAGTTAATTCATAATTATTTGTATTAAAGTAAGCTGCTGAAAACGCCATTTCAGCAAAAAAAAAAATCGCTCTAAGTTAGTTAAATATTTTAAATAGACGTTTAACAAATTTGTAAAAAAATATATACAATTCAGCTAAATATTTACAGAAAATTTAAATTTTTTCATTTCTTATATTTAATCAAAGCTTTAATTACTGAGCAAGTTTATCTAGGTTTTTTTTTGTAGAAAAATACTGATTAAGCTAAAGACTGTTACACAGATGGTCCCGGGTTCGATTCCCGGTGATGACAACATCAATTTAGAAAAAAAATAATATGTATGACTTTTCTATCACTTATATGTATCGCTGCGCCCACCTTCGGTGTTCCCATAGCACTTAACCCCACCGAAGTAAAATAATGAATCAGGGCTGAAACAAAAAGCTTCAATAAATTCGCCAACTCTACATCAAGTGGCGAGCAACAACTGTTCTAAGACTTATCTACTCGCGCAATTACAGTGTTGCCATGTTTGAAGCCCTTCATCTTTCACCACCTTTCATCTCTCCACTATCCCCTTTCCAAAGAAACCAACACATTAATTAATAGGAAGAATTTCCTGTGTTGCTTCTCTTTAAAAAAAAAAAAAAAAAAAAAAAAATAACTAATACGCTTTTATTGTAATCAAATTTACAAAATTACAGCATTAACTATTTCATTATGAAATTATAATACAACACAACTTTAGGGAATAAATTCTTGAATTTATTTTTCTTTACCAAAACCTTAAGACGTGAAGAAGAAATAAAATCAAAGATTCCATTATAATATTTCGTTGTGTTCTCCTTCTTCTACCATTTCCCTTAGAGAATCACATTCAATGACTTTGATCTCTTTAGGAAGCATAAGAAGGGAAGAATAAAATTAATATTTTCAAATTAAATTTATTAAAAAAAAATTTAGAAAAAGTTAAATTAATTAAAATAAAACATTACAATGAAATCAAATGAATTTTTAAATATGTTTGTTATAAAATGGGCGGTGGTTGGTTGGACTGGGTGGCTTACTAAATGTTTAAATGTTGAGGAGTATATTTGCATGAGTTCATAAAAAAAGGTCCTGAATTTTTAAATGTGTATATTTTTATATGATGTCCACCATGGCCACCATTCAAAATGAAAATTGCAAATAATTGTAAGTGGTTTATTAAAAATTAAACCATTTTACATGTTAAACAATATACAAAAAAAAAAATAAAAAAGGACCACCCAGACAACGAGGCATGATGGCAGGAAGAAGAAAATAGGCATGAATGACCACCATCAACCAATAAAGATTTATGAAACAAAAAAGTCATAAGAGGTTGGTTGAGTGGTAAAGTTAAGAGAGTTTAAAAAAGAGAGTAAGTAATTTGTGGTAGTTTTTATATTTTATGCTTTTTAAGAAAGAACATTTTGGGAATTTCTTTGAATCAGTTATTTAATAAAATTGTCAAATTTAAGTACTTGGAATTTTTTTTTCCAATTTCTGCATCTATGAATGAATAAGTTTTATTAAAGTCATGTTAAATAGCCCAAATCATAACTTGATTTAAATCTGCTAAACTTTAAGCAGATTAAAAATATACTTTTTGGCTAGCTAAATTGTTTCATTACTTTGCTGAATTAGACTTACTGTTTTAATTTAATTTACCACGATGAACTGCATTCGTTTAATGTTTAAATCAATATAAACCATTTAAAAATATGTTTATTGAGTGCTTAAACAATAATCTATTAAAAGTTAGAGTTGCAGTCTGCTGAATAGCCTTTTCATATTACAGAATTGGAAAGGTATGATAGTAAGTCTTTTAACTCTAAACTGACATTTTACAGTTTTCTTAGTTTTTGTTCGAGATTATCGAGATTATTTTTTTTTTTGTTATTTTTATTAATTTATAACGATAACCTCCGTATATTTACAAAAATAAAGCAAATTAATTATTTTAGCTAGGTTGATACATATGTTTCGATCTGGCTAAAGATCTCATCAGAACCCGAAGTTTTAGAAAAGCTAGAGAATCCAGAATAGACAGAGCTTTAACAAAAAAAAAACATATTAATCAATTTTGCTCTATTCTTAGCAATCAAACACTTGGCTAGGGTCTTTTCCAAACAAGCATCGTAACCTTACTAAGTTTTGAAGACCAATAATGTTATATTTGTATAACATTTTTTTTAATTGCTTATTCATTAAGTTTAATGTTTGTTAGAACGCTCAATGTTAATATATAACATAATTGTTCTGTTTGGCTGAAAAAATCTCAAAATTTTAATTAAAAAACATTTAACATACAATTTTCTAATAAAAAATACGACATCTACTTTTTTCAAGCAATACACCCACCCCACTTCTCAATTCGAACCATACGCAACAGTTTACTTAAAACAACAACAACAACAAAAAGTCTATTAGCCTTACAACAACAACATAAAACGTTATTAAAAAAGCTACCCTGTTTACTCATTGTGGTGGCAGGCAAATTTATATATATTTTTTTTTTTTAATTTTCATTGAAATCAAAGTTTATATTAAAATTTTAATGATATTCAAATAAAAATACAAAAGTAAAAGAGAATTTCTTGAGCTGAAATAAAACGTTAAGTGATAATGGCAAGAAAATTAACGGCTTGTTTTTACAATACGTGTATAATTTCAGACGAACGTGTGGCACCCGAACGAATACGTAAGGAAATGAGTTTTTATAATTCGTTCGCCTGACTTACGTTTGAGTACGTTAAGCTTTATGTTATGTCAAACAGTAGAGATTGCCATGACATTGCTTTTCGGTTTTTGTTAGTTTATTTCATATACAAATAACTTATTTTTCGTTCCTAGATGGCAACCCAACACTATAATTGAAATATAAACAAAAACAGCTGATTTTTTCTTAAAAAAAAAATTTATTTATTTTGTTTAGAAAACAATAAAAGTGGATATAAAAATTTAATTTGTATAAAAAAAAAACAAAAGCATTTACAACTAAAAATGTAAATAAATATAAATATAAATGAAAATAAAAATAAAAATCATTATTCTTTTTTTATTACAATTTTTTGTTAAAAAGTATTACAGTAAAACCCGGTTAAGATGAACTTCGAGGGACCAAATAAATTAGTTCGTCTAAAGCGAGGTTCGGATTAAGCGGGTATTTTTAACGATAAAAAATATATATTTATTAAAACAAAAACAAGATTTTTACATAAAAAAAAAAAATAGTATTTCATGCATTCACAATTGAAAATTCAATTAAAATTCTTCATTTAAAACAAAAAAAATCTGTTATTTTTTTCTGAATGACTGAATTAACGATTTCATTCGTTATAAGTTTTTCTATTACCAAAATATGATTGTCAGCTTCTTTGGCACACGATTTTGTTTGAATATATCACTTGACAAATGTTCAACATCGGCAGGATTAACAATTTCCAATATTTCTTCACCTGATAAAGTATGTGACGTCAAAACATTAGCATCTATATCTAGAAAGTCATCCACGGATATGAAATTCATATTAGGTCTATCCCATTAAACGGATAAAGAGTGTACTAAACATGGTAATTTGTATGAAAACAAATTACTTAACTGCTTAAAACAGTTCGTAATAACCGAGGGTTCGTATTAACCGAGTTCGTATTATAAGATGTATTTTATATGAAAATTTTTGCCAAAACGTCGGGACTTTTAAATTAGTTCGTATTAACCGAGGGTTCGTCTTAACCGAGTTTTACTGTATTTTTTTTTTTTTAATATTAAATTGTGTTGCCTCTTTTCTTTGACGAATACTTTTTTGTGAACGTCTGTTTTTGACGTTTGTGACGATTCAAATCGCATTGTGGAAACCAAAAAAAGAGACGAAAACGACAACTCTTACGTTTTCACTCAATTCAAAGTGACATTTGCGATACAAAACCCCAAAATGAATTTCTTCACTCATTTACACGAATTTTTTGAGTGACACGTCTTACAAAAACAGACCGTAAAAATAATGATGAATAACTAATAAGTACGAGAGCAAAAAAATACAGAAAAATGTAAATACACTTAAAAAAGGTATTAAAGTTAGCTTTAAAAGCAGCCACACACACATACACAAAGGAATGAAAATACAAAGAAGAAAAAAAAATGCAATTAATTTGCGTGTGTCCACAATATTAAAGTCCTTTAAAACTCAGTACTGTAAAGCCAATTCTATAGGCAATGGTAAATGGTTTAATATAAATAAATTATAATTTTAAATATTGATTTTTCTTTGCTTTGCTTTTGATTCAGCTAGCTGAATTATATTTAAAATCAAACTAAAGTTGTAATATACAGTTTCTTTCTTAGTTTTAAACAAATTTTTGCTGTACGAAAAATTAAGTATTAACTTGCTGAATTACATTATGAATTTGTTGAATTAGAATTGATTTGCTTAAACATGTTTGGTAACACTCAAACATTAAATTCAGCTACAAATATAGCAACAATTAGAGCTTAAAAAAAGTTTTTTGATAACTACACTCAAAAAAATAAGTTAGTACAAAAGTTAGTAAAACGTCTTGTAAATCAGGTATACTATTTTTTAGCAAATTTTTTTTGCTAAAATCGTGTTTTCAGCTAAAATTTTTGTAATACTTATTCATCACTTAACTGTTTTATACTAATGCTTTACTAATATACTAATGTTTTACTAATTAATTTTGCTAAAAAAAATTGTGCTGATAAGCACATTAATAGTATGGACGACAACCAGATTGAAAGATATACGCAGAATGAAGCAGATGTCGTGGCATGTCAAGATGTAGGTAGTAGAGAAGAGGAAAATGATACTAAAAAGTACAACTCTAATTATACATATAAAAAAATCAACCATGGAAGACTTTTGTATCTCTTTTTCATACATAAAACAAAATTGAAGATTTAAACAACTTAAATTTTGCGTTGTCACCGGCTTGTGAAAATAATTGTCTATTAATAAAATGAAAGACAAAAGAAAATATTTAAATTTAATATATATTTCTATAATAAATGTTAATAGATTAATAATCTAGTGTGGTCAAATTGCAAACAAACATATACAGACATGTAGACAGAGTAAAGCGAAAGACAAAGACACACATCATAGGTAGATTTGTATGGTTCATTTTTCTTATTGCAAAAAAAGGGTTGTTTTTTTCGTTTCGTTTGTTTTTGTTTATTTTTTCGTTTCGTTTCTATAATTATCTTCGGCAGTTGCATTCTTTAAAAGAAAGCATCATTTAGACTACCATTGATGTAAGTAGTTGAAAGAAAGTTTTTCTTATGTTATATATATTTATTTCTATATATTTTCAGATATTAAATTAATTCATGTCGTCAATGTGGGAAAATGAAAATTTTTATATTTCGTAATTATTGTAAGTTATTTTTAAAAGAGTCACAAAAATATGTTTTATGATTTTCAGCAAATAAATTAACTAAATTACAATTTTTCTACAAATTTTTTTCGTTTTTTTCAGTCTACTAAAATTCAGCAAAAAATTTATTAATTTTTACCAAGGCTTTTTTATTTCTAATCTACTAAGTGTTAGCAAAACTTTTGCTGAATCTACTAATTTTGTTGCTTAAAATCAGCTCGCTGATTTTCAGCAAAAGATTTTGCTGACATTAGCAATTTTTTTGCTAGCACCCTCCTGACTAAAATTTTGCTGACTCAGCAAAATTTTTGGCTGACTTTACAAACTTTTTTTTTGAGTGTAGCATTAAAAAATATTAAGCTCATTATCTTAAATTATGTAGCAAAATTCTAAATAAAGAAATATGTTCTAGAAACATACCAAATAAGGTTTCTTACAATTTTAAAATTGTGTAAAGAAGGCTACAGAAGGGATTAGTTAAATGATTAAATTTTAAAAAGTTTTATTACAAACCAGCTGAATTCAAACAAAGAAGTGGGAAGGAAATCTGCTTTATATATTAGCTTAACTAGCTGAATTACATTTTTGCATCGCTTAATTTATTTCAGCTAATTTAAATTGAAAAATATAACTACAAAAGCTATGTTGAATAGTTAATTAACAATTTTTTCGGTGACGCGAAATGGAACATGTAAGGACCTGTCAGTAGATAAAGTCTGCATTAAATTAGCGGATGAAGAACATTTTTTAATTAATAAATAAACATTGCACGATTTTTTGTTTAACAAAAAACAAATGATCTTGAGCTTGAATAATCTTGGTCACATCATAATGTATGATAAAAGAATAAATTTTTTAAAATTTAAAAGTAAACACAATTTTTAATTTTAAAATCCCAAACACATTTATGTTATTCAAGGCTTATATAAAGTTTTTATTATAAAACCAACAGAATTCAAACGAGGAAGTGGGAAATTAGTTTTACCTTAACTACTATCTTAGCTACATTCAGTCAGCTGAATTACTTCATTGTATCACTTAATTCGTTTTTTTTCAACTAGTGCTTATTTCGTGAATGGTAACACTTAGCTCATGTCTGATTTGACAGATAATTAGTTTTATCCTTCCGCTGAACGAATATGGTCCGTATGTTCGTTATCTTGTGAAAAAAGTGAAAGAAACTGGCATCCTCATCGATAAACCAAAGCGTGAAAAGCCAAAAACAGTGCGTACACCCGAGAATATTGCTGCTGTGGCAGAAAGTGTGCGTGAAGCTCCATCAACATCAATTCACCGTCGTTCTCAACAATTGAACATTTCGGAGACATCATTGAGACGAATTTTGCATAAAGACCTTGGTATGACGCCATACAAAGTCCAATTGGTTCAAGAGTTCAAAAAAAAAAGTTATTTGGCGGACCCTTTATTTTAAAATGAAAAATATTAATACGGAAACTATGCTGAGTAATGCTATAAACACATAGACCACAGCAGACTGCAGAGCTACACGACTGCAAATGCCGTTGACTGCAATCGTCGCCGTGTGGTCAGCTACTTATTATTTTGGAAACGACAGCAGCATAGTAAACAGCTGATCACGATTCAATTTAAAAATATCAACAGCTGTTTTTTATACAAATCAGGGATGTTAAAGTTGGTACAATTGTACTTTTTTTGGTACATTTTGACCTTCTAAAGTACCATGGTACTACCGCGACTCATTTGTTACAATTTAAAAATTTTTAATTTTTCCCCTTTTTGAATTTTTAGTATAGCAAACAAATTGTTATTGTGTCCTTTTTCATTGCATTTATTCGTTTTATGTAATGAGCTCTTAAAATATATGCGACTATATCCGCCAGATTTTACGATTTATCATCATTTTAAGGATTTTGAAGAATAAAGTTGGCAATTTTTTTTTTTTAATATCGATTAAAAATTTACGATTTTTTACAAAATTTATCTGACACTTGTTGCAGCCAACTTCACTTTCATTTTGAATTTATTAAAATTCTGAAGAAGTGAAAATTGATATATAGATATGGCATCACTTATAACATATGGGAAAACAGTGGACATTAGAGTGAGGTGAGTTTCTAAAAATAGAACTGTTGTGTTGTTGGAGTTGTACTTCTGAGATTATGTATGCAAGAACAAAAACACCGTGTATTGAATAAAACTAGTTTTAATCACAACAAAACTCGACCTAACTATAGCTCAGAGGGCTAAAGCGCTCTGTCTAACGTGTAGTGCGAGTGCATGTGGCATTAGAAATCAGAAATGAAAGAAAATTCCAAACAATCTTATATATGTTTAATTTAGAACGAGCGCTCAACCTCCGTATATTTACAAAAATAAAGCAAATCAAACATATTAGCTAGGTTAATACTAGTATTTCGATCTGGTTAAAGATCTCATCAGAACCCAATGTTTTAGAAAAGTTATAGCCTCCATAATAGGCAGAACTTTAACAAAAAACCGATTAATCATTAATTTTGCTCCATTCTTGTCTTCTTAGTAAAAATATTACTTGAGCCAGAGAAAAAACTAAAATTTTTTGAACTGAAGTCGTTAAAAAATTAAAACGTTTGTAGTTTTTGGTCGGTAGTAGCTAATTTTCAAAATGAACTGAATGTCAATATGTTTCCAGACATTTCTAGTCGTTGCTGGAATTTTATCCATTCCACACTGGTCTGCAAATGTGGAAAGAGTTTTTTTCTTTTCAAAATATAATAAAAACTAAGGAAAGAAACAGACTACATTAGCCAACATTATCAAGTCTCATACAGACTAAGGATTGGTTAAGAGCGACAAATTTATGCTGCTATGATGTAGAAATTCCAAATAGTTTATTAACTAAACAAATAATTCCATGATTTGGTCTCATATATTCATAAGACTTTTTATGCCTTATTTTATTCATACATATAATGTATGTTATTGGAAGGTTTTGTTTTTTTTTCTGTACAAGAGAATTTTTATGTATTTTTTTTTGTTGTTTTAATAAATTTAAAAAAAATGGTACCGTCAACGTCCAAAAAGTACAATTTTTTTTGGATGTTGGTACAAAATTGAAAACTCCATTTAACATCCCTGATACAAATGCATTTTTGTTTCAGTAGTGCCAATTACATCTTTTTTTTCTTTATTAAAATAGAACAACATGCTTGGTTGTAGACACGTATATAAAGTTCACTTAAAAATACAATTACTTATTTATAATACATTATTATAACGTGAAAATAAATTTATATAACCCCTCTTGAATATTAATGCAATTATACCATTTGATGTTGCGACGTTTTTTGTGTTTAACAAAATAAAATATTTTTAAGCACTAATTTGTTACATATTTTGTTTTATTGTCAACACTATTTTTGTTTTGCAGCCAACAAAAATAGAAATTAACCTAAGTTGACTACAGCGGCAAAAGTAGTCGGGTAGCCGTGTAGTTGTGTTGGTGCCAAAATAATCGTTTTCATATAAACGTGTGTATTTTATTTTTGACAGGCTGTAGTCGTGTAGCTGCAGTCGTCTATGTGTTTATAGCATAACTAATTAATCAACAATTTATAATAAAAAATTAAAACTAATATGTTTTAAAGGCTACATAAGTGATAAGTATTATGCGAACTGTACTTAAATATTAAAAATGTTTTTTAAACTGAACTGAACCAGCTGAATTCAAACAAAGAAGTTGGAAATTAGTTTTATATATTAGCTTAACTACATTAAGCCAGCTGAATTACTTTCTTACATTGCTTAATTTATTTCGGATATTTTAAAATTAAAAATATAACCATAAAAACTATGCTGAATAGTTAATAACCAGTTTATAATGCTAAAATCTCAAAATATTATTAAAATAAATATTATTTAATGTTTATATTAAAAGTGTTTACTACAAACCAGATGAATTCAAACTAAGAAATCGGAAATTAGTTTTATATATTAGTTTAACTGCATACAGCCAGCTGAATTACTTCATTACATCACTTAATTAATTTCAACCATTTTAAAATACGAAATATTAATACGAAAACTATCCTGAATAGTTAATTAACAATTTATAATGTTAAAATCTCAAAACACATACATAAATATTATTCAAGGTTTGTATTAAAAGTTTATCACAAACCAGCTGAATTCAAACGAGGAATTAGTTCTATATAATAGATTAACGGCATTCAGTCAGCTGAATTGCTTCCCTTCAACGCTTAATTAAATTAAACTAAATACTTTAAAATGAACAATATTTCTACAAATGCTATGTTGACTAATTAACAACTTAGAATATTAAAATCTAATAGACATTAAAATTATTCAAATCTAAAAATGGTTATAAATATTTTTTTTTTTTTTTTTATTAATTAATAAACATATAATTACAAATTATATACTATTACCCTAACCGAGCACTAGCTCCTATGGCCTTCGGCGCGTTGTAGCGAAAACAGAACAGTGCCTCTGGTGGGAATCGAACCCACAACCCCCGCACCGATAAGCCAGCACGCTACCAACTAGCCTACCGGGCCGCACATAAATATTTTAAAAATTTGTAAAACGTATAACAACATAATTCAGCAAATAATAATTATAAAAAAATATATCAAAACTCTTGTAATTTATTTTATTCAATTTTCAAAAGTTATTGGTTTATTGATTTGACAATGATTAAAACAAGTTTTACGTGAAACATTAACACCCCTAATCAACTTTTATGGGTAAATGTCATGTAATATACAACAATGTACATATTACTCCATGACCAATATTAAAAGTAAACCAATCTTAAATATGATGATGATAAAAATCTCTTGACAACTGGACAAATATACAAATTGAATTGACATTAACATGACACAAACAAACATAATTTACACACTATAGATACAATGAGTAATATTTACATACATGACGTTTTTTTTTTTTTCATTATTATTTACTCGACTGTCAAATATACTGGCAATATAAAAATTGATTAACAAAAAAAAAAAATATGTAATTATTAAAAGGGAATAAAAAAATAAATTAAATACAAATTGGTAAAAAAAAAAAAAAAACTAGGAAATAAAAAGCGGGATGAGGTAAAAAAATAAATTAATGAAATGGGTAATTGCAATTAATTATCAATTTAATACATACAGGTTTAATATAAATGAATTTCGTTGTCGTCTTCATTATTTTATAAACCATAATTTCCAATTATTTTTGATTAAAAAATATATATTCTGTTCTTGGGTTAAGGAAAAAGTTATAAAGAAGATTTTCACTAATTTTTTTAACATAAATTTTATTTATTATCGTCAGTAAGTGTTGCCCATCAAAAAAACTTATATCTTATTGCATTTAGCACGGGACATCTGTCAAGAAAATGAATTGTTGTTTCTGGTTCTCTGAGATTGCACAATGAACACAATATTGCTTGGCCTGTTCTGAATTGGTTGCCATTTAACCACAGGAGATCACCTCTTGCTTTCATTATGTAGGTAATCTGCTCCTGATTGTAATTTTGGTTGCAATAAGTCAAGCCTTTTGAGTGATCTAAATTCTTATAAATTCGTTGACGACTACTGCGCACATTTGTTAAATGATCATTATATTTAGCATTTTTCATCTCATTTATAAGTTTTGAACAAGCATCGTTCCACTTGATCTTATTTTGTTCTAGTCCATCACTACTAATGTTATACAGTCGTAATTTATCTTTGAAGTCAGCATACCAACTTTTCTTCATAATTTGCTTCGTAAGTCTATGAGGTAGCCTGCTTTCTTCTAAATCAAATACAGTTTTTGATATATATATATTTTTTTTATTTTTATTTATTTATTTGTTATATAAGTTGTACTACATATCTTCCATAATACTAAGGAACCCGCGAAGCCATATGGCTTGTCTGCAAGGAGTATGTATAAAAATGGCCTTCTTCGTAGCCAGTTTCTATAGCTAAAACGTAGTTAGGGGTGTTTTCTGGAAGTTTTAATAATCGCTTTGTGAAATATCTTTGGAATTTATCAATTTCCTCAAATTGCGAGTTTCCCCATACTTGAGCTCCATAGGTTTGTATGGCTCTGCAAACTGCTAAAAACATTTTCCATTTAGCTGCTAGTGATACTTCTCTACGTCCAATGAAATTCTTCCAGGTGGAGTTAATACTAGCTTTTGCTGCATTATTTTTAACTGCCACATGTTTGGTGTACGACATTTTGGGTGTTAATGTTATTCCTAAGTATTTATAGTCTTGTACAATCTTTACGGTTTCACCATTAAATTTCAATTTTTCGTTTAAACTATGTCTGCCACCGTTTTGGAATATCATTATTTCTGATTTAGCGAGATTCACCTCCATACCTCCATCCCATAATCGACAACATTAATCGATGTGTTTAAAAATGTTTAAAATTGGAGAATAACATTTTTTTTAGTCACTTCAAAAGCGGTTAATTTTGCTAAAGATTTCACACTTGTAATGACTATATTTAATCTTGTGGTGTTCCGAGGGAGCCAAAAATTGGAGCGTAAGTTTCAAGTTACTTTTTTTAGTGCCAACAACAATTTCATCCAAATCCCATTAGTCTTTGAAAAGTTATGAAGTATTTTTGAATAAAAAAAAAAACAAACAAAAATTTGTGGCAAGTTCTATGAATTGATATATCCCAGTAAAAATTTTTCGTGTTTTTAGAAGCAGGATATAACAAATGCGCTGATATAAGTGCTTACTATAACATTATACTGAGAAGCAGCAAAAGACACAAATAATTTTCGTATAAAAATACAACAAAAATGTTGTGCTTAATGGTTTCCCTAACCAGGATGCAGGTTGTAAGCAGCTTACCCTAATCCCTTGTAAGGATGCAGGTTGTAATGCAGAAAGTTTCATATCGTGGATTATAAACGATCTGTACTGTTCCCGAGTGATCTGTACTGTTCCCGAGTGATTTCCGATTGTGTTTGGTATTTTAAGTACGTAATAAAAAAAATTAGTCATTTAACTGTTTCTGAAGAGCTAGCACGTGGAGCGGTAAAAAAAAAATAAAATGATTTTATTATAAGTCAAAATTTTTAACAAAAAAAATTAATATCTGTAGAATTTTATGTAAAATAAATTATGTATATTTATATTATTACTTTTAATCGTAATAATGTGAACATGAAATATGATTTTACTGAAAGCCATGAAATCACCGCTTTTTGTAAGCGCTAAAATCCGCGCTTATTATGCCCTAAAGTAATGCTTTCAAGTGGGAATTCGCCATATAAAAATCATGGCATATGTAAGCAGGTTTGTAAGGGATTCATTTGGGCTTACTCCCTTACAAACCTGCTTGCATGTAAGCAGCGTTTTTTACTGGTATGTATGTTTCCTTTTTATGTTACTATTTTTTAATATTATCTCTTAAAAGTTTCCTAAATTTTTAATTATAAAACAAATAATTAATTAATGATTTTAAAATTGAGTCAAAATGACCCAACAAACATAACAGATGAGGTATCATTTTAAACAGGACAGAAATTATAAAAGTAGATTTATTTTTCAAAATCTGACAAAAATTAACGATACTTCTGTATTATTTAATTTATTTACACATTTTTGCTAATAAATTTTATATTTTATTGTAATTTAGGGAATGCATCCCAAAAGTTTTAAGAATACAATTTCAAACAAAAACTTTAATTCACCTTTATCTTAGACTTCCAATTTAAAGTAAACATTTAAAGTCACTTTAGATCGATCTTAAAAAATTTTTCCATTTTAAAAACTCTATCAATTACCACCTGCGTTTCATAATTTAATGCTATTTAAAAATTAATTTTTCTGAGATTCAACAGGGAGTTTAGACAGCGAAATTAATCTATTGATTAACTCATTTTTTACCAAGAATAGATTCCGTGCGATTTTTTTTGAAGACCTCGGTAGGAAGATACTTTGGTTTCCATTTTCAGTAAATTTTATAGCTTAGTAGCGCCCTCTAGTGGTGGTATTATTAATTGAAAATTTGAAGGTTTATATGCACCTAAAGGGTAAATATTTTTTTAAATATTTAATTTATGAACATGAAAATTATTCAAGTTTGAGGCCATACTCTATATTTCTTTATTAGGATATTGTCCTAACAAATAATCTATAGAGTTTTTGTTTCCCGAAATAGATCTATCAACACATTCCTGAAAGTGGTCAATTAATAAATTTGAAAACAAAAACTCTATAGATTATTTGTTAGGACAATAACCTGATAAAGAAATACAGTAGAATCTCACAAATTAGAACTCTCACAAATTAGAACCGTCCAGAAATTAGAACCGGCCATTCCAATGTATTGTACGCTCTGAAATTAGAACCTGTGATTCTAATTTCTGGAAGTTTTTTTTTTATTTTGTTTTGTATTTTCACTACAAATCATTTTTTGCTCATTAAAGTAAAAATAAAACGGGGAATCCCCGAGTTATTCGTGGTGAGTACAATTCGGTGATATGCATGTGAAATTTGATATGCTTGTACAAAATTAAATACCTAATAATAAAAAAAAATTTTAAGTTTTTCTATGAATTTAATATGTTCTATTAATTATTATTAAATAAAAATTGTTTTGTGTTAAATAAAGCTTACATTAGTTATGTACTTATGCACTTTTCAGAAATTAGAACTGCCCGATGTAAAAAGTGGTTCTAATTTCTGAGATTCTACTGTATAGAGTATGACCTCGAGAACTTAAATAATTTTCATGTTCATTGCACAATTAAAGGTCGAAAAAACATAAACATATCAAACTTATATAATTTATACACACAGAGAAATAAAGTGCCAACCGAATTTAAAATTGTATATAAATGGTATCAACTTTAAATTCAGTTAGTACGATGATATTTACATTAGATTTCTGAATATTTTGGGTGTTGCAACTAAAATTCTGTTGAGTTAACCGAACTTTGTTGTGAAAACTAATGTTAAGTTGTGACAATCGTCTGAAATACGTTATAACCGAATTTGTGTCGTAGTTAGCCAATTTCAGTTGGCAAATAGCTAAATTTTTCTCTGTGTGTATGTATTAGCAAAAAATAAATCAAAGAATAACTCTAAACAAATTTTGTTGTTAATTATCGAATTTTGACAATGTAACGACTGAATTTTGTCGTTAATGAGTTACGGAATCGCAATACAGGTCGTATAAGACCTGCTGGTTAAAAAAAAAAAAATGATTTAATGTAAAAAATATCATAAATTATATTTGAAACGGGATCCCGGTAATTTCGAAAAAATTTCCCGCTTTCCAGGGAAATGAAAAAGTGCGGTAATTTGCATTCCCTAATTGTAATGTAGGTTTCATTACTAATAGAATTACTTCTTCCTTAAACAAATATTTATATTTTTGCAGTGGTTGTCATTTTAAATATCATTTAATTAACACGATTTTCCATTAATACAAATTATTTACACATAAATGATTTTTTTTTTTTTTATTTTCTTTTTTCTTTTTTAAATCCATCACAATTATTCTCATACTACGAACTACTGAACTTGATGGACATTTTTATACATTGTATCGATAAAGAATTTTTGCCAATTTCAGCAAATTTGTCATATGGTCAGGAAACGTAAAAAAGAGTAAAGGACAGATACAGAACAGAATAAATACCACACAATAAAAAAAAAAGTTTGAGGTTATAAAGGTTGAATTCAATTCAGATTTATGTACAAAAGTAAATACGAAAGAATGTTTGTGATATTAAAAAAGTTTAAATAAAAATAAATGTCATTTTTAAAACCCAATATCAAAAATATATTGTCATCAATTGGGAGTTTATGTAGGTATATTTGCATAAAAAACACACACATATTTTTAATTAAATTCATATTTTATAAATTTTATTGTTTTTTCAAATAAAATGAGAGAATAATATTAGAAAGTCATCATAAATATTTTTTATTTTAAATAAACAAAAAAAAATATATATTAAAGTAATTTAATTTGTAAAATAAACAAATAAATATAATAATTTTATGTAAAATTAAATACTACATATTAAAAATTTTTAAAAGCCTATTTTCCTATGGAAACATTTTTAAACATCTGAGGATTACACTGAGAAAACTTTTGGCAAACGAAATTAATATTTTTTTTTTTATTAAGTTAAAGAAAATTTGAATTAAGTAATGAAACTTTTTAATGAAACTATTTTTTAAAAAAAATGACAGGCAAATTTTGTTGTATTTTTTTACTCTAGTTTTTTGGAAAAAGGGCTCCCCATATGCATATACAAAGTGCATAATAATTGACAGGCTTTCATTAAAGGTATAATTAGCCACCATATATCTGGAAGAAAAAGTTAATAAACGTTAAAGCTTTACAATGCTGATTATTTTGCGGTTTTTGGCTACAATTTAAGTCTGTAAATTTATCCATAAAAAGTTATATATCATTAATAAGTAGTGTCCGACCAAACAGTTCGGCCAGAAAACGCATTTGGTCCGTATTCGGTATTTTTAAGGATTATGGGCAAATTTGGAGAATGGAAAAATGTTTATTGGGCTGATTAGATGCGATTTTGAGTGTCAAATTTAAATTAAAGTCCGTATTTAAGCAATGAATTCACTGTTCGGCCTCCAAAAGTTCGGCCAAATCGAAAATAGTTCGGCGGCCGAACTTTTAACTTTATAGCTAAACTTCGGCTTTTCTCTTAAATTGTATACACAAAATCGAATTAAATCGGCTCAACAAACATGTTCCCAATACCAAAATTTGTCCTCATTGCCTCTATATACCAAAAAACCGATCAAATATAGTTTTTTTTGCCGAACTGTTCGGTCGGACACTATTAATAAGCTTCGGTAAGCAGAAGTTTTTGTGCGTAACCGTTCTTCGACCGGGATTAGGTGTTTTCTCCTCCTTTAGTATGTCAAAACCCGGCTTCACAGAGGAAAGTTTTTCTGTTCAATAAGCTTACCACGTAACTTGTGATAGGCAGTTTATCAGCTTCGCCGAGGAAAGTTTTTCTGTGTAACGAGCTTTTCGTTTAACCGCAAAAAAATCAACATTGTCTAACTTCAACCTTTAAAAACTTTATTTCAAGAGATATGATGGCATATTATACCTTTAATGAAAACTTTAGGAATTGGCTATCAATTTTTATATATATTTTTTTTAAATACTTATATGGACTTTTTTTTAATTGGGAGTCCTTTTGTCCGAAAAACTAGAGTAAAAAATATAAAAATCTAAAGTTGGAATACAATGGGATGATTTATGGGGATATATTTTACCTCATTGGAAATATATTTAAAGAGCTTTCATATGCTATACATATTGTCGTGATCGGACCTGTGCTTTTTGATAGAAATAAAAAAAAAACTTTTCCACCTTTAATGCCGTGTGCAGCCGCAAGGGGCGTCGCCGACAATCAATTTTCTTCTTTTTTTTTTATTCTGCTTTAAAATGTTTTGAGTGATCGGAGTTATGCCACTAAACTCTATTTAAGCCGACCTCTTCATCGTCATATTCGTCAAAAACAGTTCCACTGAGCTCAACATTATTAATGAAATAATTGTTTACTCAAATTCTCTTTTATAAATAATTTTTTTTTCTAATAAATTCACTTTTAATAATATTTTTACACAAGTACACTTTTTTTTATCAATATTTTTATTATTTGTTCACATTTATTTTGAATTGCTGATCAGTCAAAATGATAACATCAATCACTTTTTGGCAACTGGAGAAAGTTATCGTACGTAATACCAATTTTCATTTCAGTTGCGTTCAAGCTGACAACGCAACTAAAGTTTGGTTGCTATCGATAATCGACCCATAAGTCTTTGTAATGATTTCATAGCTCTAAAGAAAAGTTTCATTAAATTTATGAAGAGATAAAATTATGAAATCGAATGAATTTTTTTATGAAAATATGAAATTTTATGAAAAAAAAAAAAAAAAAAATTATGAAACATTTTTTAATAGCAATAAAATTTCTTGGATATAATGAAATTCTTCATTGAACCTACGAAAACAATTCTATTAAATTGTTTCATTAATATCATGAAGGATAATTTCAGTGTAGTGGGAGAACAATAATACATGGTTAAAAAAATAGAGAACATTTTAATACTTTTCTCTGAACATTGCATATTTTCTTTGCTGAAGTATCACATTCATGAATTAAGTAAAAATTCTCATTAAACTTAACACACAAATTGTATTAATTTAATGAAAAGTTTCATTGGCTGAATTTTAACAAAACATCACAGTATAGAAACGGTAATGACCAGGGCAGCGACTTATATGCAATTGCATGTTTGTATTCACTAGACCAAAGTCGAGTTTGACCAAATAGTTCTCCGAATCAATTAATTTGCAACAACAAAATGGCATTGATTTGTTATTGCATATTTTTGCACATTTTGCTATAAATGCATATTTTGAGTAGTTATTACCTTCTGCATTATTTAAAATAATATAATAATGGGTTACCAATAAGAAACTTTAATGCATTACTCTTATACAAAAAATAATTGGTGAACAATAATAGGTTATTCTTCTTATTACTTGAAGGCAACATATAACGCTACAACATTCGCTACAATCTATTTTTAGACTCACTATAATTCGTCTTTTTGTAAGCTAAAAGGTAAGGTGTTAGTTTTGGTATATCTTGAACGCATTTACATAGAAAAAAATACATTTATGTTTTAAACTATCAAATGTTATATGCCTCAGTGGCTTAGGGTATAGAGCACAACAAAACTCGACCTGACGATAGATCAGTGGACTAAAGCGCTCTGTCTAACGTGTAGTGCAAGTGCATGTGGCATTAGAAATCAGTTTATCTATACCAAGGTCAGTGATTGCACAGAAAATTTCATATAGACGCAATCGAACAAATAAAAACATAACAAATATTACATTATTCAAAAAAAAACAGGGTCACTGACGAAGGTTCAATACCAGAAACTGCGCAGTCTGATTCAGAAAAAATTTAAAATTTACAATGTAGTTATGATTTTTAGAAAATACAATCATTCTTCTCTACCACGCCTTTCACAATATTTTTTTTTAATTTGTATTTTTTTTTTCAAAATCTATATTCAGACCCATTATTCTTATAGGTAACCCCTTATAATTCATATTTACGCATGACTGTCAGTAATGCATAAATCATTACTTTTGGGGCAAAGTAAGATTTATAATATAATAAAGGGTACGTCCTAACCTTCGAGTTTCGTTTACTAGACTCATTATTTTGTAAGGTGTGTTTTTGCTGGGTACACTACACAGAGGCACAGAGTAATAAAAATGTTCTGTAAACTAACGAAACTTTTTTCCAAAAAATAAACGAAATTGTTTTTAAATTAATTAAAAGCTCAATACTCTCTATAAAACTAGTTTTTCAATGATAAAAACTAGTTTTTCATTGAATGTATGAAACTTTTAATAAATACATAAAATTATATATTTTTTTTTTTTGTTTTATTAATTAATAATCATATAATTACAAATTATATACTATTACCCTAACCGAGCACTAGCTACTATGGCCTTCGGCTCTTTATAGCGAAAACAGACCAGTGAATCTGGTGGGAATCGAACCCACCACCCCGGCACTGATTAGCCAGCACGCTACCAACTAGCCTACCGGGGCGCACAAATAAAATGATATATTTCATAAAGTTTTATGAAATTTGCATTAACTTAATTAAAAGCTTCAATGGACGAGTTCTAGTGCAACTTCTCAGTGTAGGTCATTTATTAAAAAAAAAAAAACAAATAAAAAGTATATTCATTTTGTGCTCTTTTCCAACACCGCGCCATCAAAAAATTTCTCAGTCAGAATGTTAAAGAATTAAAGCAATTCGTTGGTCCAGCCGGAAATAATTTTAAATATTTTTTTTTTAACTATTTAAAAATAATGTTATTGTTAATTAATTAATTTTCATTTTAAAGTAGCTGACCTAAAACTTATATCATTCCCACCTTTTCCTGTTTCCCTTTCAGATATATATACTTTTTTTAATATTGTTTCATTGTCCATTCACTGTGTAATAATATTTTGTGTCAACATCCACAACTTTATCGTCATTGTGTGATGATAAGTATCATCACTGGTACATACATTACGTACATAATACTATAACGTTTAATTTTGTATCTACAATCTGCTGATTACATTGTATTGTTATTTGTTTTATTGATGAATTACATTTTAATGTGATATTAAGTACAAATACTGATGAACCTTCTGTTATCTCTTGCTTTCAAATGAAGTATGAGTTAATATTGGGTAAAATTATAAATTTTAAACTTGTGCCTATTATCTAATTTATACATACTACAATCAGAAACTAGTAGTTTTTGAAAACTTTTAGTTTTTGATTTAAAATTTGCATGGAATTTGAAAAGTAAATGGAAGTAATTTTCAAATTTTGATTGCATTATAAATGTAACATAAATTAAAGTGAAATTTCAAAACAGTTTTGTAAAAATGCAATGGAGCGTATGAGTGTTATTAAGTTTAACATATTTATGATAACACGCATATGTGGCGTATGAGTGTTATTAATTAATTTGAATTAATAACACTCATACGTCAAGTTGCACACTGGTCGGGATTGTATGGAATTGGTGGCTAAAATACTTTCAGTGGTGATATCAACGTGAAACTTTGGTCACGGCTTTATAACAACGTGAGAATTATTTAAAGATAAAATGGGCGTGTCTGATACCACTGATACCTGATACCACCACATGCACAGTGGATAAAATTGTACTTTTTTGAGCAAATTTACCTGCAGGCCAGTTTTTCATGAATTTGAAAATATTAAAATTTAAAAAAATAACTGACTAAATTCCAGATCGATACCTCCAGGCTGATTTTTAAGTCATTTCTTTTATGTTTCTAATAAATCGTCAAAATCAGCGAAAATTCCATTTTTCTGATACTTCTGCTATAAAAAAATTTAAATAAAAAAATATGTATCTCAAATGAAAGATAATTATAATTCTGATACTTTTTGTTAAGGATATAAAATAAATGGCTTTTTAAAAATCGTCCATGAGGAATCTATCTAGAGTTTATTCAATTATTTATCAAATTTTAATTTTTTAAAATTCGTATAAGCAACAAATTGAAGAAAATTAACTATTTATAAAATTATAAGTTAAGAAAAACTCCGAAGTACTAACAAAATTAATTCGTTATAGGCGAGATTCATATTAACCGGGTAAAGTATATTGGCAACTTTTTTATTGCTCACAAAATATAAAAATTTGTATAAAACTTTAAAAATTGTGAAATTCTTTCATTTGATTTCGTAAAAAGACATTCTTGAATATATTTGCAAAAAAAAAATTCTGTGCGTTCGTTTTAAAAATGAAAAATTGCATAAAATTTTGTTTTTGAGACTGTCTGAAACAGTTCGTCTTAACCTAGGGGTCGTCTTTAGCGAGTTCGTATTAAAAGATGTTTTTTTACATTGAAATTGTTACCAAAACGTAGGCACTTTTAAATTAAAATGGAAGTAACTTATTTTTGTTATTCTTCAGTGTTATTTAGTGTGAGTTGTCCAGATTTGATGAGTCGATGACGAAAATCACTAAAAAAAATACAAACATCTCTAACGCCATTCCTCTCACAATCAGTCATCTCGAATTCTTCACGAAACAAAAATATTTTTAGGCAATAAATCGCCTTAGCCATCCAACGGGAGTGATGATGTGCTCCAGGCATTCGGAAGGAAAAGTTTGGAACTGTTCCACCAAGGAAAATTATAGCCAGTTGCAGAAATTCAATGGGGATAAGAAACAGCTACTTTGATGTTATTTGCATTTTAATGAAAACAAATAAATTAATTAATGAATACAGTTTATAATATTATTTTAGAGGATTGAAGTTTTTAAACTTGCGATGAATTTGAAAAAAAAAAAATAAAATAATTCATAAAACCTTAATAAGTGACAAAAATCGCCGTTTTCTCGAAATCAGCTGAAGTTAAATCGCTGCACTGGCCAAACGAAAACCTTCAATTTTTTCAAGTTTTAGTCCAATTTAGTCCAATCGTTGATTTTTTTAAATTTCTTTAAAAAAAATTTTGAAACTTTAAAATTGGAGATTTGAAAACTGTGTTTAATAATTCAGATTTTTTGGCTTTAGTTTAAAACGAGTTTGCAAAGCACATGATAAAAAATACTTTTTAATTGAGTACCTTGGAGCTAATAAAATACAAAAATGTTTTTGCATTACATTATTTCTACGAATTTCAAAATTTGGGCTCGAACTTCTTGATTAAGCGTTCTGTGACACATTAGTAGCCGGGGGCAACTTGGATATTTTGTAACCGATTTTAATTTTTATTGCCTTATTAGAAAGATAATTTACTGTTTATTATGATTTTTTAATCCTTTAAATGCAAGATTAACTTAAAATATTAAAAATTTTATGAAATTTAAGACATATTTTTCACATATATACCGTTTTTCAAACTTCAGGCCCGTTGAGGCACGTGTTCCTCTTCTCCGATTGTCCTAATTTTTTAGGATACGTAGTTTTACACCCAAATTCATATTTTTAAGCGGGGCCCAGTCAATAACTCACAAATTTTTTTTTTGGAACACTCTATTGCACACTTTAAGAGCTTTATAACGGCCAGAACTATGCGACTATGCAAACTGCAATGAGCAACAAAAAAGTTACATACGAAAAAGTAGACGGTGTCGTCGAAGAAAGTGAGTCTAGGGTTAAAGGCATGTTTTTAAAGGAGATAGTGATGAAACTTTAGTGACAAATTTTGGACTTTGATTATTTTTGATTTGATTTATTTTTGGCCTATGGCTTCAACCCACAGTGCGTTAGTATATAACATTTCCCTCCTGTATATTACCGAAAATTCGCAAAATATTTCTGACTACCACTAATAGTACAAATATGTAAATTTTAATTGTAATTGCAAATTTATAATTATAAATTGATAAAATAAGTAAACAATAAATAATGTTACATTATATATTGATTTTTAATTTAATTTTAAATTGATTTTGTTATTTAACTTTATTTTAATATAATTTGTTTTTTAATAAGCAACAAAAAAAACAAAAAAAAAGCCCAACACATTTGCATAATTATGTATTTCAGTATAAAAAATAAAAAATTTATTGTTTAACAGTTCTTTACTTTTCATTACAAAACAAACACTTTAGGAGAGTAGGTAAAAAAAAAATAAATAATATTAAAAAAAAAAATGAATAAAAGTTGTGTGGATTTTATTATAATTAATTAAAATGAAGCAATTTTCATTATATAAAATAAACCAAGAACAAGAGAAATGAAATGATGGGGAATAATGATGATATTATGCCACAACTCTTATATTTTAATGATGAAATATACAGTTCTTTCACTCCTAACCCTTTTAACGTACAATTAAAACAGGGTGAAATTCATTAAAAATTTAAAAACCCGTAACTAAATTAGCAAAAATTATATTAACTGAAAACCGAGCAGCAGAATTTGAAAAAAAAAAACAACAGGAGAAAAGAAGAAAGTACTTATTAAATCACACAAGCGTTATAAAATAAAAATACATAACAAAATTATGTTTTTATTAAAAAAAAAAAAGAAATAAGATCAACACACAATTTTTTTTTTAATTAATTAACAATGTAAATAAATTGTAACAATTTTTCATATTAACTACTTAATTAAACAACTCTATGATTGTAGCGTTATATTTACAGTAAAACTCGCTTAAGACGAACTCGGTTAAGACGAACCCTCGGTTAATACGAACTAGTTTAAAAGTCCCGACGTTTTTGGCAACAATTTTCATATAAAATACATCTTTTAATACGAACCCTCGGTTAATACGAACCCTCGGTTATTACGAACTGTTTTAAGCAGTCCCAAAAACTCGTTTAATGGAATAGACCTAATGGCTCTATGAAACAAGACCCCAATGAAATAAGTCCCCAAACCAAAAAAGAAATAAGGCCCCAAAAATTTCTAATAAAAAAATTGGGGTCTTATTTCATTTTTTGGAGCTTTATTTCATTTTTTCTTTTTTGGGACTTTATTTCATAATGAAATAAGGTCCTAATATGAGAAATAATATTTTTGGGGTGTTATTTCATTTTCTTAAAAGTCTAAATTTTTAAGGAATATAAGCAATCAATCTCATTCAAAGCACGCAGAAAAAACTTTATTTCGCGAAGCCGCCTGCCGCGTTCTACGGATGAAAAAAACCCCTAAGAGCGTCCGAAGGCCGCCACCCAGAAGAACTTGTTTTTCAAATCAGATGTCAAATCCGTTGAAATCTTATATTTTTAAGACATCAAGTAACATTTATTTGACCTGTCATAAGTTTTTATATCCTAAAATACCAACCCACTCCAAGATTTATTGTTTTTTTAATGATTATTTTTTTAAAAGTCTATTTTATTAAAAAATTTACGTATTTATTAGTGTCTAAACGTTAAATAAACAGAAGATAAAAGGCAATCAATTAGCAGTTTAAAAGACAAAGCTATGACTGGTCAAATTATATTACTTATTGCCTTAAAAATAAGATTTCAACGGATTCGACATTGGATTTGTAAAAAACAAGTTTTTCTGTGTGGCGGCCTTCGGCCGCTCTTAGGGTTTTTTTTTTCCTCCGTAGAACGCGGCAGGCGGCTACGCGAAATAAAGTTTTTTCTGCGTGCGACACAAAAAACAAACTATCAATTCGTGTGCTATATTTTTTTTAGGGCACAAGAATAATCTTCCAGTGAATATTGTTTAAAATTGTTTTTTAGTGAAATATTTTTAATGTTCATATTTACAGGTTTCATTTACTAATTTTTCTTATGTTCTTGCCGTCAAACAGCTGAGGACTCTTTGCAGGTATATACACAAAAACTATGTATTAATTAGGAATAAAAAAAATATTTTAATGTAATATATAATTTAGTTTTTTTTTTTTAATTGGGGCCTTATTTCATTTTCGAAATGAGGCTTTACTTCATTATGAAAAAAAGCCCCAAAAGTTGCGGCGTTATTTCATTTTATTTTTGGGGTTTTGTTTCATTTTGTTGTCGCTTTTTTCATAATGAAATAAAGCCCCAAAAAATAGGGAGTTATTTCATTTTTGGTTTGGGACTTATTTCATTGGGGTCTTGTTTCATAGAGCCAGACCTAATATGAATTTCATATCCGTGGATGACTTTCTAGATATAGATGCTAATGTTTTGACGTCACATACTTTATCAGGTGAAGAAATATTGGAAATTGTTAATCCTCCCGATGTTGAAAATTTGTCAAGTGATATATTCGAACAAAATCGTGTGCCGAAGAAGCTGACAATCATATTTTGGTAATAGGAAAACTTATAACGAATGAAATCGTTAATTCAGTCTTTCAGAAAAAAATAACAGATTTTTTTTTTTAAATGAAGAATTTGAATTGAATACTTAGTTGTGAATGCATGAAATGCTAATTTTATTTTTTAGTTATGTAAAAATCTTGTTTTTGTTTTAATAAATACATATTTTTTATTGTTAAAAAAAACCCGCTTAATACGAACCTCGCTTAAGACGAACTATTTTTTTTTGGTCCCTCGGAGTTCGTCTTACTGTAATTATATTTTGTAAAAAAAAAACAATCAAATTTATTAAAACTCTTACAAAATAAGATTTTTATTTAATCAGTTTTTTTTTAACAGCTTTTAAGAAGTCTTATAGAAGTATTGAATTTGTTTGTGGTTTTTAATATCTTAACAATTTAATTTTTTTTATTAATAATTCAATCAAGAAATTTTGTTTGATTTTTATCGTTGGGTGGCGAATTCAACCATCAAAAACCCAAAAGACAAAATCGAACATATTATTTTTTTATTTGACTTTGATTTATTTGTATGTTTGCTTCTTGTTAGGCCAGCGAGAACCAATATTATTTATAAAAAAATTGGATTTACCAAATTTACAAAAAAAAAACAGAAAAAATATGAAAAAAAATAATTTTTTGCTGAGGTGAAAAACTTTTTGGCCGTAAAAAAGAAATTGTGTGGCAAAAACATGTTTGAGGATAAAAACCATTTTTGAGTTAAAAAAAAAGTGGTAAAAAAAATATTTTAAGGTGAAAAAAAATTGGAAGTAAATTTAAAAATTTGTAACCTCTTACAACTCGAACTCGCTGATTTTAATAAACTTTGAATATGTTATTGAGGAGCAAAAAAAAGATACACAAATTTATTAACTGCACAATCTCACGTTTAAGGTTTAAAAAGTTTTTGTATGAAAACTTGTCTTTCATTTAGAAAAATTAGATTCATTTTTACACAGGGTTAAGGTGCACAAGAAAACAAAAATTTTCATATTGCCTATATAGTGGTCCCAGTGTTGACACATTTTTTAATTGTTTGAAATATAGGGGAAAAGAGCACTTCGGGAAAAGTCGTATAAAACCCAAACGATTTCGAATATCAAAAAAAGCTTAGACACCCCCTTGTTTAAATTAAATAGGCTTTACTATGCATTATTTTTAGATTAATACAACAACAATTTCTTAATAAAACGCCAGATTTAATCACTCAGAATATTATATAGTTTACTGCTTGTAGTTTAAAACAAAACGTTTTCTGTCTGTTGAGTTAAAAATAAAGGAACATGCATTTATTTTTTAAATAAATATTTTTTCAACTCTTTTATACATTTGATCAAAATAATTTACCGAATTTTTTAGTTTCATTTATAATTGCATTTACTTAAAATTTCATACAAATTTATTCCAAAAACAAAAAAAAAACAAAATGTTAGCATTTTAGTCAAATGGCCATAACTAGAACAGTAAGCCCTCTGGGCTTCGTTTAGGGCATTTTGGAAAGGTAAGAGGTAGAGCTATCTTTTAATAGAAAAACAAAATATAAGTTACCTACTATCTGACTGAGCAAATTGAGGTTATGTGCACGTTCTTATGTATTTTTTTTTTAAAAGCTCTGTATCTTCGCAATTTCACTTTTTGATTCTGAAAGGTCTCCCAACGACCTTTCTAACAAGCCCAAACACAAAAAAATCCGACCACTCGTTCAGAAGTTAGCAATTTTACCCTACTACTACATGAAATGAGCCAAGAAATACGCTGGTGAAATTCGGCGGGTCGTGACTGAATCACCCTGTATATATTTTTTTAATTTTTACTTTTTTATTCATTAAAAAATAATCATCAATATGCGATCAATCGAACTTCTTGCAGGTATAACAGTAAATGTTGAAGTGGGTATTGAAGGTATAACAGTTAACCATTTACAGGGTTATTCTAGTTGATTCGTGATCTACTCACAACACAAAAATAGCAGTTGCCGTCATGGTTAAAAGGTTCACGCCACATCATTGAAAACCGGAATGGGAAACTGGTTCTCTCCTTAGTGGCCCATAAACAAATTTTGCATACAACATTGGGCACTCAGAACTTGTTTTTTGTCTCCAATGAAAAACTAAAACACTTCAAAAACGCTTGTTTTTCGAAATCAGGTATATTTACAACAGACAGAAGTTGATGTAAACAGACGTAGTAGCTGAAACGTAGTAGCTCAAAAACTTGAGCTGCACGTTTTTCGTGGGCGTGGCTTTTAATAATAAACATAATAATGATAATAATAATTGTGATCAAATCCTACAAACTGTATGTCACTATAAAGCTCATTAAATGATCTTAAATGTTGCTGTAATCATATCCTCAATATGGTGCAGGGTTTTGAATAAAATTATCTCAAAGGTGTAATTTAATTTCTTAGTTTTTCTACAATTTTTTAATAAATTTAATGTCTCTGAAATTTTAATGCGAAATAATTAATGATATATTAAATAACGTGAGAAAAAGCCTGGCTGATTTGCTATATTTAAAATTTCAGTATTGTTAAATATGATTTAAAATCTTTAAAAACAATGAAATAATTATTTATATTAAGATAATTGAATCTAGTCGTTTTCGTTCTTTATTCTATTACCATACAACATCACAAAATGTTATATGGTAAAAGAATAAGGAACAAATACGAGAAGATGTACTTATTTCGTTCACGCTGTCATCGAAAATCTGGAGACAAACTGGGAATCATAATAATGCAATATTTTAGAACATTTTGCTTACTTAGCTATCCAAGGTTATACAGTTTGTAAAGATCTGATCAGTGATACCCTGATTTATGATATACAATTTAAGGCTGATATCGCTACTTCTACAATAAAAGCCAGGTATGCTAAAAACAGGTGCCGAAATGATAAAACAAATCACACATTTATAATCTCTATTAATTAAGCTTTTATTTTGTCGTTTAAAAATGAAGCAGACAAGTACAAAATTATATAAACAACTCAGTTTATTCTATTTTATTGTCCGCCAATGTATATTTGTGTTTCGTAAAACAGAAGGTGATTTGGAAAAACTAACACCACTTTTTCTTTATTGCCTTAAGGCATTTAAAGATTTTTTTTAAAGATTGGACAAACCAGCAATTTTTCGACCCAAAATAAATGATGTACAAAATAAAAGAAAAAGGCAGCTGTTGAAAATGATTGAAGTAAAAAATTATTAAATAATTCCATTAGCTATAAATTTCTTTTACAAGAACAAAAGTAAATAAAAGCAAAGAAAATATCGAGGGAAAAAAATTACCAAAAAATATATTTTTAATAATATTAAGCGATAAAAAAAACGAAAAAAAACTTAAGAAAATCGAACAAAACTACTTAAGGAAGTAAGTTTTTGTTTAAAACAAATATTAACAAAAAAAAATCATAAAAAATATTGTATAAAATACAATTATTTTATACAATAATTTATAAAAGTATATTAAATTGGATTTAAAATATACTTTTTAGTTTATGAATTTGCATTTATATTTAACGGAAATATTTAATTATTGTGAATATTTGTATCCTAAGTTAAGAAAATGAATTTACGCTATTACAAAAGATACATTTGTAGTCCTAAAATTTGTACTAAAAATCGATGTTTTTGAAGTTTTATAAAAAAACCGCGGTTAGCTGCAGCTAACCGATCTAGTTTAAAATCACTTGGATTTTTACTCTTGAACGGTGAGCACACATTTATGTTCAATAAACATAAACCCTTTTGTACATAAAACTAATTTGGTGTTGTCCTTTTTTATTTTACCCTAACTCTAATCATTATAATTACTTATGGGCGAGTAATTATAATTAACCCCTTTTAACTATAGAGCTGCTGAACTAAAAGAAATTTCCTCATCTCCCGCAATACCCATTTAAAGTAGCCACAGAGGTCATCTCCCTCAGATCAGCGCACATTAGTACATGGTCCTTCGAACCGTGTAAAATAACTCACAAAATTTTGTTTAAAAATCAAGCACAAAATTATCCCTTATTTTGCTTTATCTCTTTATAAATTTCAACGGCAAAAATCTCTTAAATTCATCAACCTAAGAGGACTCGCACTCTCTTTAGTTAAACACAAAAAACTCCGATTATTATAACAAAACAAAAAAAAAATCGTTGTGTTAATAAAAAAAAAAGCAACTCAAAATTTAAGAGTGTTTACAAAATATTTTTTTTCTTCGGTAAATAATAAAATTCAACAACAATCATTAGTGTCGTCAAACACAACATACAAAATTTGTTATATGGGTTTTTCAACAATACACGGGTTTTCAGCAAATACAAATACAATAAAACAATACATGGTTTTTCAACATATAAATTTTAAACAAAATTCTACTCATTAAAAATATAAGGTAATAATTTATTAATACTCATTTACTCCATTCATACCATATTTTTGTTATTGCAAAATCTTTTGAATTGTTTAACTTCTATAAGAGAACTAGATCAACATTAGCATCTCTGAGTCAGTAATGGAAATCAAATAATCTCTTTACTTGTCACAAAAAAAAAAAAAAAATTGTGTTCTCTTAAATAATACAAGTTTAACCCTTTGCAAACCAACAGAATATAAAATTCTTTATTTGGCTAAACACATTCAATTTAACCAAAAGTTTAACAAATAAATTTATCATTGAAAGAAATTTATGGAATGCCTCAATGGTTTAAAACATTGGAGAAATATAATTTAATATAATTTTCCATTTGAAAACTTTTAAAAATTTTTTCATAAAACCGAGTACGAATGATCAATATAATTGATTCGTATTTCGTTGATTATTGCACATACATTTTAATGTTAAAAATTAAACTCAAATTAATTAAAATTTTGCATTTATAACAAAAATTTGCAAATTTAACACTTTTTTTTAAAGAAAAACAAACCCACTTTTTATAGAGATTATTTTTATTTTTCTATAATTCAAATTCTTTTATTTAATTTTAAAATTGTTTAACAAAAACAACAAAATTTCAATAAAATACAGTTTAAATATTGCCCACAATTTTCAATAATATTTATTGGAAAAACAAAAGTCATTTCGAATTTTGAATGTGGTGAAATAACTTTCAACAATCAGTACAAATTTTAAATTAATTTGTAAACAATCGGAAATTGGCCAAGTTTATTGAAAATATATAATGCATTAAATAATTAAATAATAATTAAATTAAATAATTATTACTTTTAAATAAGTAAAACACGTAAAAGTAAAAAACTCTCATAAATATAAGATTAAAAGGAAAAATTACAAAAAATTTGGTTTTGATTTAAATTTGTATATTATTTGCAATACGTACAACTACAATTTAAAGTATCAAACAAAGAATAAAAATATTTAAAACATTTAAAACATTATTTCGGATAAAATCTAAGGTTTCACAATATTTTATGAAAAATTGCACGTTAAAAATTATATTTATAATTTTCTATTTACTTTCACTCGATTTGATTTTCTAAAAATTAACATCAATGTATAGTTAGGTTAGCCAAACAACAAAAATGGGTTATAATTTGTAGAAAACTTTAAATTTATATCTATACCATATTGCAACTATACCTATAAGCAATTGTGGATTAAAATTTTCTCTAACCAACTTTCTAATTGCTCACAATTTATTTTGCAATAGCTGATCCGTAATATCTACATCAAAATCTTATTGATATCAAATTGATTACGATTCGTAAAAGCGATCGTAGGTCAGATTACGACAACTTTTCTAATTGCTCACAATACTGTTTGCAATCGTAGATTCGTATTATCTACATCACTTAATTTTGGGAATCTAATTGCTAGCTTTTGTTTGCAATCGTATATTATCCATTATCTACATCACTAACCTGAAAATCTAATTGCTAACTATTGTTAGCAATCGTAGATCC
Source organism: Delia radicum (assembly GCA_021234595.1). NCBI lineage: Eukaryota > Metazoa > Arthropoda > Insecta > Diptera > Anthomyiidae > Delia > Delia radicum. The sequence goes on from CM037852.1 coordinate 148,866,309, forward strand.
GTTTTATCTACATCCCTAATTGTTAAATATCTTATTGCCTACTATTTGTTAGCAATCGTAGATCCGTTTTATCTACATCCCTAATTGTTGAATATCTTATTGCCTACTATTTGTTTGCAATCGTAGATCCGTGTTGTCTACATCACTAGCTTTTGAAAATCTGATTGCATTCTGTATAAAATTGTAGATCCGTATTGTCGGCATTATAATTTTATTCTTACGTTTACAACAGATTCGAATTACCTACATTACCTATTTTCAACAACATAATCCTAACTTGCGCGTGTTCGACAGTGAATATTTTCGCTAATGACATTCGCCTGAATATAAATAATATAATAATAACTCTCCAATTTAATATAAACTCTCCAATTTAATTTTTTTTAAACAAATAAATTTGTTTCTCATTGGTCATACGGGAAGGAAAATCAAATAAATTTGATTGAATTTTATTCGGATTAACATCATGGCCAATAAGGGGGATGGTATCAATAAGGGAGCTGGTGGCAGTAGCCAGTCTTTTGTTCAGGATAAATTCCTGTTTGACTGCGACCACTTGCTTTCATTCTGCTCACATTTTAGCAGTGTGGACATTGAAGATCAAACTGATTCCATGCTTGAAACCAAATTAATTGATTTGGAAAACAGATGGAAAAAGCTGGAACAGTCTTATGAGAATCTCATGCTTACACCCTCTTCTGAGGACAATAAGGAACTCAAGGAAAACGCTAGGGAAAACTTCAACGCGTCCTCTGAATCCTTTTACGTCTGCAGATCTCATATTATGGACCTACTGAAGATTGCAAGAGGCAATTCTTCTGTCCATAACACTACCTCTCGTTTTAGTTTACCCGCTCCAAGTACCTCATTTCAAATTTTCGGCAATGGCCTCAAACTTCCACCATGCGACACTGAAGTTTTTCAGGGTAGCTACGAAAAGTGGCCATCATTTCGTGACATGTTCACAGCCGTATACATCAATGGCACAAATTGTCCACCTGTGGTGAAGCTATTCCATTTACGGAATAAAACAACTCGTGACGCTGGGGCAATAGTAAAACGTTTCCCACTGTGCGATGACAGCTTTGAACTAGCTTGGAACGCACTTAAAGCTCGTTATGAGAATAAAAGGGACTTGGTAGACCGCCTACTCGAGACTCTGTTTAACATGCCCGTAGCTACCTCAGAAGACAGCAAAACTCTTCAAAAGATTCACTCAACTGTCAGTGACGTTTTGCAAACTCTTAAAACGTTGAATGTTGATACTGACCAAGCTGATTTCTTTATAGTTTTTTTGGTCCGTTCGAAACTTCCCAATGAGACACTCTCCCTTTGGGAACAATCCCTAAAAAATCATCGTGATTTGATTAAGTGGTCTCAATTAGAGGAATTTCTAATCGACAGGTACGAAGCTGTCGAGAGAATTTCAAGTATGAGGAACATTAAGGAACGAATGAGTCTTCCAAGCATTTCCCAAACCAAAATTCAGTCCTTCTCCTCCCAGGAAAAGCTTAACGTTGGATGCAAAGTGTGTAATGGGGATCACAACCTAAGAACGTGCCCCCAGTTTAGAAAATACACAATTCAGCAGAGAATCGAATTTGTGTCTGCTAATAAAATCTGCAATAATTGTTTGTCACTTGGTCATTTCAAATCAAAATGCCCAAGCAAGAATGTGTGTTTCATTTGCAAAACGAATCACCACACTTTGTTGCATGTTGTAAAGCCACAAGGGGTATCAAATTTCTCGAATAATTCTCGGACTTCTAATGATCAAACTAATAATACCCCAACTCAATTTAAGAATGAGTCAGAGGGGAAAACACAAACTCCTAATATCCCAATTTTCCCTTCTACTTCCGAACAAACACGTAAAACATTGCCTCCGAAAAGCTCTCACGTTCAGGCGAACATGGCAATGAGTAATAAGCAACATATATTATTGCGTACAGCTTTGGTTCATATCGAGCATATGGGTGAACTCTTTGCGATAAGAGCTCTCATAGACCCAGGCTCCCAAAGGACCTTTGTGTCTGATAAATTGAGGCATAAACTTAAAATTCCTACTCGTAAGTCCAATTACGAAGTTTTTGGCATTTGGGAACAACCCGGATCTGCTACGTTGGAATGTGATTTAACAATCTTTTCAAAAAGAGCTAATTTGAAATTTTCTGTTAGTGCAATTGTGCTACCAAATGTGCGAAAATATGTTCCCCTAAACTCATTTGATGTTCCAAACTCTTCCGATTTGGCAAGTCTCGATTTAGCCGATCCAAATTTCAATCAACGCTCTCAAGTTGATCTCATTCTCGGGAATGACTGTGAAAGATACCTTTATATTGATGGTACAAAAAAGAATATTTGCGGTCTGGCTTCTGCATATAATACTATATTCGGTTGGGTCCTTAGCGGCCCCATTGACACTAAAGTTGTTCAGGCATTTACTACATCAGTTTTGCCTTCCGAATCTTCTAATCTAAACGATCTTCTTAGAAAATTCTGGGAGCAGGAAGAGTTGCCTTCATCCGGTCATATCTCGACTGAAGACCAATATTGCGAGGATTTCTACGTGCAAACCACAAAGCGTGATTCACAAGGTCGATATGTCGTGAGACTTCCTTTTAAAAAGGAATTTCCTAATTCGGTATTCCTAGGATCTTCTCGAATTTTGGCTATTGGCCAATACTCAAGGATGAAACAATCCCTCTCAAAAGATCCCGAACTTGAAAAGCAGTACAATTCAGTTCTGGATGAATATTTAACACTAAATCACATGGAGAAAACCTCTTTCCGCGAAATAACTATGGAGGAAAAATACTTCTCCTTTTATTTACCCCACCACGCTGTGGTACGTCCTGAGCACAAAACAACCAAAGTCAGAGTTGTTTTTAACGCGTCTCGAAAGACGAAATCGGGGTTTTCTCTGAATGACGTCTTGTATACCGGCCCCACACTACAACAAGATCTTATGCATGTCATACTTAATTGGAGAAAATATCGCTACGTTTTCAGCGGCGACATTCAAAAGATGTATCGCCAGATCCTGGTACATCCCGATGATAGGCCTTTTCAGAGAATTCTTTTTCAAAATGATCCAAATGGGAATTTTAGAGATTTTCAATTAAATACAGTCACTTTTGGAATCAACTGCGCTCCATTCCTAGCAATTCGAACGCTACTTCAGCTTGCTAATGACTCTGAATCGCAGTATCCCAAAGCGAGTTCAATCTTACGAAAGGAAACATATGTGGACGATATTTTAACAGGTGGTCACACTATAGAGGAAGCGCTAAAAGCTCAAGAGGAGCTAATTTTGACACTTAGGTCAGCAGGGTTTCCCCTTAAGAAACTAACTGCAAACGATACTAAACTACTTTCTCATTTGCCACCCGAGGATCTCTATGATTCTGATTTTCTGCGGTTTCATGAGTCAAGCGCCACAAAGACTTTAGGGATTAAGTGGAATGCCCTAACTGATTCTTTCAGCTACTCTTTTTCCCCAATTTCTCAGAACTCAGGGGTTACAAAACGATCAATTTTATCAGCCGTTGCTAAATTATTCGATCCAGCGGGTTGGATAACTCCTGTAGTTATCAGAGCGAAGATGCTCATGCAACAACTCTGGTTGGAGCGTATTGATTGGGATGATAACGTGAGTTCCGAAACTCTGGCAAAATGGAACAATTTAGTTTCTGATCTTTCACACGTAGAGGATATCGTTATACCCAGATGGCTTCAATATAACCCGGCTGACTCTATACAAATTCACGGATTTTCTGATGCTTCCAAAGGAGCATATTGCGCGGTAGTCTACGTTAGATGCCAAACTTCGGAATTTGTTGCCGTTTCAAATTTACTTGTTGCAAAGAGCAAAGTAGCCCCCTTGCAAACTGTTTGTTTGCCTCGGCTCGAACTAAACGGAGCCGTATTACTTGCTAATCTGGTAAAACACGTGATAACGTCACTTAATTTTAACGAATCCGAGATAATACTCTGGACTGATTCCTCAATTGTATTGGGATGGCTGTCCAAACCCCCTTGGACTTGGGAGACTTATGTCGCCAATCGCATAGCTCAAATCCATAGAGTTTTACCAAACGCAACATGGCGTCATGTTCCCACTCATGACAACCCTGCAGATCTTGGAACTCGCGGTTGTAGAACGCAAGATCTTACCATAAATCCCTTATGGTGGCACGGCCCAGTGTGGCTAACTAACCCGAGATCGGAGTGGCCCTCAAGAAACCCCTTGCATTCACCCACAGTACAAAATCCCGAAAAAGCAGCACAGATTTTTAACATATTAACAGATAAAAATGATGTCTTGGAAAATTTTTCCTCTTATGACAAAGCATTACGTGTTTTATGCTATGTTTTCCGTTTTTTTAACAAAAGCATCTCGAAGCTTAGACCAAATACTGGTCACCCAACAATAAACCTCTCTCAAAAAGAGGTAAATTTTGTTAAAACAAGACTAATAACTCTAGCGCAACGGCAATTTTACAAAGCGGAATATGATGTAATTTTAAATAATCAACCCATATCTGATAAAAGTGCATTGAAGCCTTTAAATCCATTCATAGACCCTAACGAAATGTTGCGAGTTAATGGTCGATTGTCTGACTCCTCTCTACCTTACAATGAACGTTACCCGATAATTTTACCTGGCAACTCCCGACTCTGCCATCTTTATTTGTCTCATTTACACACATTTCTGGTGCACGCAGGTACCAACCAAATGTGCAGAATGATTCAAACTGAATTTTATATTTCAAGATTAAAACCACGGGTAAAAAAGATAATTCGTCATTGTAAAAACTGCTTAATATTTAAACAAAAGCATTGCTCTCAAATAATGGCACCATTACCCTCTGACAGGTGCAATCTCTCAGTGCCCTTTCAAACCACCGGCATAGATTTTGCCGGCCCGTTCGACCTCAAGACCTCTGCGTTAAGAAACGCACCTTACATAAAAGGATACGTATCCGTTTTCGTTTGTTTTAGTACTAAGGCAATCCACCTTGAAGCATGTTCTGAATTGTCCACTGCAGCCTTTCGTGCGGCATTTGCTCGATTCGTTGGGAGGCGGGGGCTCCCTCACAGGATCGTATCCGATAATGGTCGCAATTTTCTCGGTGCTAGCAGAGAGCTAAATCGCGAATTCATGTCCTTTTTAAAATCTGTTTCCACAGATATCGCTCAAAAATACGTGACTCATGGGTTTCAATGGAGCTTTATTCCACCACATGCACCCCACATGGGCGGCCTATGGGAGGCTGCTGTAAAGAGTTTTAAGTTTCATTTGAAACGTGCAGCAGGGTCTCACAAATTTAACTTTGAGGAGTTTTCAACCATTCTAGCACGAATTGAAGCGGTTCTTAACTCTAGGCCTATTTCAGCAATGTCTGAGGATCCCTCAGACGTAACAGCCTTAACTCCGGGCCACTTTTTAAGAGGTGCACCCCTAATGGCCCTACCTGAACCAAGTTCTCAAAATTTATCCGTTCTTAACAGATGGGAAAAATTAAAGTTTATCCATCACCAGTTTGCTCTAAGATGGAAAGAGGACTACCTAAAGGCCTTACATAAGAGGTATAAATGGCAAAACTCTACTACGAACCTAAAACCCGGTGATCTTGTAGTGGTAATGGATGATCTGTTACCCCCTAATGAATGGCGCTTGGGTAGAATTGAAAATACTCACACCGGTTCCGATAATAACGTGAGAATTGCAGACGTTCGAACTGCTTCCGGTATTCTCAAGCGACCAATTGTTAAACTTTGCTTTCTACCATTACTAAATGAAACCGATTCTTCCATACAATAAATATCAACATCATCATCTCCATTAACAAAAATATACCCATAACTACTTAGAACTCATCACTAATTTCAGTTTTTTTCTGTTTTTTTGTTTCTTTGCTTATCTTAATATTTACAGAAACAACAACCGTAACAACAACAGCCGGAAACGTCGTGATCCTAAAATCCACCTATGTATACTTTGTAAGAAGTTTCATGCCCTAAGATTTTGTAGCCGTTTTTTAAATATGAGTGCAAGAGACAGAAGACGGGTGGCCGAAACCCATCGCTACTGTACCAACTGCCTAGCACGCAGTCATCAATTTCGACGTTGTCCTTCAAGCGATACTTGCCGAAAATGTGGAAACTATCACCACACTCTTTTACACAACAGCCAAAGAAGTCAAACAACACATACCAATAGTGAATCAACATCAAAACCGATAACCACGAAACAGCTCAGACAACGACAACAAAAGCGGGAAAATACCCAACAACCATCGGCACCAGCACAATCAACACCCGATGCAAAAGTAATATATGAAGCCATACGATCATTAGCACAAGTTTTGTGTTCATCTAATACTTAATAAAAGGTTGCACGAGTGCAAGGCCGGCGCCATGTATAAAATACAATTATTTTATACAATAATTTATAAAAGTATATTAAATTGGATTTAAAATATACTTTTTAGTTTATGAATTTGCATTTATATTTAACGGAAATATTTAATTATTGTGAATATTTGTATCCTAAGTTAAGAAAATGAATTTACGCTATTACAAAAGATACATTTGTAGTCCTAAAATTTGTACTAAAAATCGATGTTTTTGAAGTTTTATAAAAAAACCGCGGTTAGCTGCAGCTAACCGATCTAGTTTAAAATCACTTGGATTTTTACTCTTGAACGGTGAGCACACATTTATGTTCAATAAACATAAACCCTTTTGTACATAAAACTAATTTGGTGTTGTCCTTTTTTATTTTACCCTAACTCTAATCATTATAATTACTTATGGGCGAGTAATTATAATTAACCCCTTTTAACTATAGAGCTGCTGAACTAAAAGAAATTTCCTCATCTCCCGCAATACCCATTTAAAGTAGCCACAGAGGTCATCTCCCTCAGATCAGCGCACATTAGTACAAATATAAAATATTTTAAAGATATTAAAGTTTAAAAACATAAATTTTCTAAAAAAAAAAAGAAAACAAAACTATCAAAGTCAACACAGTTATAAAATCTTCGTTTATTCACACAACGTAAACAAAAAAATATACGGAGTTAACCAAGTGTATTAAATTTGGCTAACAATTTAAGCAACACTGTGCGAGTATGTTTACATAAAAGTAACAGCTGATAAAAAAAAACTATGTACGTTAATTAGTACCTTGGGGAAATGAAAAAAGTAAGCAGAATTCTCAAAAAAAACACATAAAATTGTTAGAAAACTGCAAAATAAAAAAAATCTTGGGTAAAAAGTAATAAAAAGAAAAAAAAAAGTAAAACAAAATATCTATAGAAGAATGAAAGAAACCCCTAAACACAACAAGTGTTTGGAGAATTTATTTAATTTAGAAAATGGTGTTGATTTTTCATCAGTCTTATATTTTCTTAGGGAAAAGAAAAAAGCATAAGATAACTTTACATAATTTTTTGCAAAAAAAATTACAAGAAATCATATTTTATTAACTATGCATAATGATGGTATTTTACAAAAAAAAAAAACATCTATTAGCAATCATAATAGTTATCAAGATAATTGCTATAACAAAATGTTGATATAAGAGCAGCAAAAGTTTTCCGGATGTTATTTTTGTTTTTGTGATAATCAAAAGAGTGTGCAATTTTAATTGGTAACAATTTAATTACAAATGTAAGCAAAAAAGAATCATACAGGAATAAAGCGAGAATTAGAGTTGAGTTCGTTGTTTTTTTTTTGTTTTGCCATAGACAGCAAAATGTTAACAGGCAAACAGACAGACATACTTACATACTTACTTGTAGTAGAAGCCAAACACTAGTATCAACAACATTACCAATGAAAAGCAAACACAAAAGGATAACCAGAAATTTTAGCAGCAGTCATATGGGGGAGTAATTGTAGAAATAGCACTAAAATGGATTTTTAAAATGTGTTCGTTGTAATGTTGATTAACAGTATAATTGGTAAGAGGAGTTGCAAGTTATAAAGCTTAACATAAGCATTGTTTAAATAAACATACAATTACACAAACACACATGAAGATTTTAAGAGCTGACATAACCCAGTATAATTTTTTGATTGAAACTCTCAAAAGTTTATAATATAATTATGGAAAATCGATAGATAAAGAATGATCAAATTTAGACAAATATTAGCAATTTTGTTCTATTTATAAAATAGTTCGTAAATACGAATAATAGATTCATTGTAGGATAATTGATGAAACTTTAACAACTTAACTGGTTTAATAACTTTAAAAAATGCAAACAAATTTTACAAAATATATCATAACTTTTAAACCACGCGCCAGAGGGGTGATGAGGGTGATATGCGTACAAATTATTAGTTTAAAAATTCAGAATTTTTCAAATTCAAACCTTAATAACTTCAGAAATAGGCAATGTATGGCTTTAAATAATACCTTTCATTCAATTTACACTCATAGAAAGAAACCAAAAAAATAGCAGAAAAAGCTACTAAAAATGCGGTCATAATGACATTGCAGAAAAAACTGTTATAACTAATATTTAGAAAAAAAATATGCTAATTTATATTTTTTGCTAAATATTAGTAAGATAAGAACAGCAAAAATAAAACTATTAAATTTATAAAATTTTAGTAATATTCGAGATTAATGTAAGTCAATTGAAAAAAGCAATTTACTCTGCTTAAATCAGAAAAAGTTTTTGCTAACTATTTTAGAGAAAAAAACCAATAATATTAAAAACAAAAATTTTGTATGTTTACCTTAAATGTAGTTAAATGCAAATAACAGTAAATTTTGCTAATTTTTTTATTAGCATTTAAAAATCTAGAAAAACGCGTTGAAAATTTTAATTTCTTTGTCATTTGTAAAGAAACTAAACCAGGTTTCTTCTTATTTATGAAGTTCTTTAGGTTTGAATTTGTAAAATTCTGAATTTTTATATTTAAGCTCAACTCTTAAGTATTGAAAAAAAATATGTTTTAAAACCTAATTTTTTGGATAAAAACTAATTCAGTGTTCCATTAACCTCTTCATATTCCGCTTTAAGAGTTGTAAAAATTCGAAAAAAGTCTTCGATGAAACGCTTTAAATACCATGTTTATGAAATTATACTGTTCTCAGTATCATCACAAATAACAGTATTTGGCTAACAGCTCTTTTTGTTTCTCACATAAGATTTAAATTTAACTATTCGTTAAATTTTAACGTAACATTTATTCACCCAGAAAACAGACTTGGTAGTGGTTACAGCATCTTTTGCCAATCGAATGTTTCGGTTGAGACAACCGAATTTTTCGGATGTACTGACAATCATCCGATTGAAATAACAGAAATTCTGATATGACAATAGAATTTTTATTTTTATTGCCTCAACAGATATTCGATGATAACTACCTAAAAATCACCATTCGATTGGATACAAATACAGGCCCTTAAATTTTATGTTCATATTAAAAAATGCTTACTTTATATTAGGGATGCCGATCCCGCAATCCCGGTATTTTCGGGATTTATAAATTCCGGAATCCTGGGATTTTTTCTCAGAAAATCCCGTGATTTAAAATTTTTCAATTTACGTATTTTATTACTTTTTGTATATATGACACTCTGTTACACAACGAAAACAAAAAAAAAAAACAAAATGTTTATTTACCTTTATAAATTTTAAAAATTACAATTCAGCTTTTATAATTTTTCACAAAAGTATTTAAATTTGAATCAATTTAATTGGTTGACATAAAATTTAATAACTAAATATTTAATATGCACTTAATTCCCCTTTAAAGACAAATTGGAATCATTTTTTAACCCTCTGAAATAATTTAATTAAAATACTTTTGAATTAATAGACCGATAAGTTGTAAGAATATATAAACTTTTTTAAGATTATTAAAACAATTTTTTATATCATAAACTTATTTAAGACATGTCATAGATCCGCTGGACATTTTTCAACCAAAATTTTTAAAAATTGTCATATAGTAACCCTGACATTACAATCTTTATAAGTATTTTAATAAAAAAAAACAGCCATTATTTATGTTTTGAGTCCAAATGGAATACATTTTTTGGAATATTTTAGACTTTCTGAATTTAAAACATGTATAATCCGATCGGTCAGATTATCAAAAGCTATGCACTATTGATGAAATAATTGTTAGCGGAGAAAACATTTTCATATTGTCTCATTAACATAACAATCAAAAATATGTAAGATTAGGCTTTTCTAAAATTTTCTAATTAATTATTTTATTTGAATGTTTTAGGTGAACTAAAAAATATAAAAAAATTAGTCCCAAAATCCCGGAATACCGAAAAATCCCGGGATCCCGATAAATCCCGGCATCACATTTTCAAAATCACGAACCCCAGGATTTATCAAAATCAATCCAGTACGGTACCTCTATTTTATATACAAATTTAATAAATCTGAGCTTTTTATGATCAAAAACGATAATTTTTATTTTTTTTTTGTAAATTCATTCAATACATAGCTTCACCGATGTTTTAGTAATTCAGATATGAATTGCAGACCCTATACTAAAACCGAAAGAAACAAAAAAACAAAGAACTGTCAAAAGTGCTTACAAATAAATTTTCAAAATCAAATTGGTTTCCACAGGCAGGTAGAGAAAAGCTAAAACTACTTTAAGAAAATGTTGGGGTAAAATTTTACATCAATCCATTGTCCAAAAATTGCACGAAAACTTCTCTGAAAAATTGGGTAAGTGAAAAATCGGAAAACTTTCTAGTTGGCTAATATTCTAAGGTGTTCTCTATAGTACAACAAATATTTATCTGTTTTGGACCAATCCCCTGGGCTACATTTTACAGTTTTATGAAATACCCTTGCTAGAATAATGGATTATTTTCAAGCAAAAATTGAAAGTTTTATGTGAAAGATCATAAAAATATTATTTTATTCATAAAATATGGAGGAAATAAGTCCCAACTATGGAAAATCCAAAAAAAAAATTATACCATATAACTTCTAAAACCTAAAATATTGAATGTGTAAAGCTTAATCGACATTGGACAATGGAATCGGGGGCCCGTCATTTATGGATTAAAAGCATAAAATATGAAATTAGAGTTGTTTTTTACTTAAATATAAATGTTGTGTAAAGTTAGCTATTAGGACTTTATGCCTGCCGCAACATTCGTGCCAAAACTCTTTATTCTAGAAATAAAAGCTTTCAGTTTCCCAATCAGATTAGAAAAATAACTTGTTGTTTAAAGCCACATTCACACTAGCAAAACACTTGTTTTTCCAAAACACGTATTTAAGCTCTTTATTCTATTCCAACAGTTCTTTATTCTTTTCCACTTGTTTTGACAAAACACGTGTTTTGCAATATAAATATAAATCCAATTACATCCAAAATTTTGCTGGGTTTATATCTACATTTATATGTAAATGTACAAGACTGTAAAAGCCATTTTATAATTAGTTAAATGTTTTCATCATCATAGCAAATTTAAAACTAAAATTTTTAGTACTCGTATGCGAATACAGTCAACGAAATTTAAATAGTCTCATATAAACTTTATGGATTATTTATTTATAATAGAAAATTTCTGATCTTTTTATATGAAATAATTATTAGTGTCCGACCGAGTATTCGGCTTCAGAGTTCGGCCAAAAAGTTAAGTTCGGCCAAAAAGTGAAGTTCGGCCAAGTTCGGTATTCGGCCAAATTTTGACCGAATTTGGCCGCACTACCGAACTTTTTATGATTATTTAATAAAAAGCACAAATAAATAACAACTGTGGATATATTTACTTTTCAGAATTTACAAAAAAACTCAAAAAAAAAAAAATACAATGTTGAATATGATAGAATACCAAAAAAAAGAACGATATTTAAATAAAAAAAAGCCAAAAAGAGTTTAAAATTTTTTTTTCCAGAAATATACCTACAAGATTTATAAGCAAATAATCAAATTTAATGCGATATAATTTAAATAAACGTATACTTTTATATTTTTAAATTAATTTCGAGTGGTAAGTAATCCTAAAAAGAGAATAAAAGGTTCATCAATTTGGGATAGACATGATGCGGAACCAGACTTAGAAGTAGCAAAACCAAATGAAAATTTTATTGAAAAAAATTAAAATGTTTATTACGGAGCCTTTAAGTCCCAGAAATATAAATATATTTGAGTATTAGAATTCAAGTCCATTTACAAATTTAAAAGCTGTAGCAATAAAATATTTATCAGCCCCACCAACTAGTGTAGCTAGCGAACAGCTTTTTAGCGCTGCCGGACAGCTGTATTTTGATAGACAAAGCAATTCACATGGTGTGAATGCGGAAAAATTGCCTTTCTGTCATTATAATATCAAACTTTTTAATTTTAAATATTTTTTTCTACATCAACTTAAAAATTTATCAAATATGTTTCTTTGACTATAAAATATAGTACAATACAAATATTTTTTTTTTTTTTTGCTTAAAATAGTACAACTATTTTCCAAATATGATTTTTTAAAAAAAAATATACCTATGAGTTTTTGTTTATGTTTAATAACTTTTTGGTTTAAATTTATTGATCTAAAAAAACAATTTATATTTTTTTTATTAAAACAAAAAGTTCGGCTTCGGCCGAACATTGATATTATGGCCGAAGTTCGGCTTCGGCCAAAAAAAATGAGTTCGGTCGGACACTAATAATTATTGAAGGGTATGTTTACACAATATATAATATTATAATTACAATTTTATATTTTAACGGTACTTTTTTTAGTAAAACATAAAATTAAAAGCGAAATTTGAATAGAAGCAGCTCTTAAATATGTTTAAGGAGTTGAAGCAAAATTAAAGTGTTTAGCCTTTTTTAAGCAAATTAAATTTTGGGGAATAAGAAAAAAGGAATTTACAAGCCGATAAACAAATTTTACAACACACATGTGTCCAAACTAAAATTTACTATATTAAAAAAATGCCAACGAATTTGATTTTGCTCCAACTCCTATAACAAAGTAATTAAAACTTTAGAGATGTGTCTACGTAAAATTTCGCTCTAAATTTGATGCTTTACTAGATAAAGTACCGGTAAATGAGATTTATATAGTGTGTCTTCAATGATTATTTTTGTATAAAAATATCAAAAATTTACCACCATATTAAATAAATAATATACAAACTTTATATGCGACTATTTAAATTTCGCTTACTGTAGTTTATGTGTATTCCATTTACAAACTTCATTTTGATTGTGTAGTTTGCAATTTGTAAATATTGTATTTTGTTTTTATAGGATTATCATAATAATTCTGAGTTAATTTTTGTGTAAATTAATGTAAGTGATGGTTGGAAAGATTTTCAAATATGTTAAGGGGTTATGTTTTATATTTACCTATGTAAATTTTTAGGTAATTTCAATAATTACTTAGGTTATTGAGCGTAAGAAGAGAAAAGTTTTTTTTTTTTTTTGTAAATAAAAAAAAAAAACTACACAGTACATAAGAATTAAACAAGGTTAAATATTGTAAAATAAAATGTAGTTTTAAATAACTGTAATCAAAGCTGTTTTAATTTGTCCATTAGGGTCGTCTTTCGTTGTATGGGGGAAAAATAAAAACGAGATTTTGACTGTACCCCCCCCCCCCCCCCCTTAAAATATTTGTTAGGGTGTCAAAATACGCCAAGCAAAAAATTAGAGTTCTAGCATAACGGGAAGATGTCCCGCATCGCCCTTGAAAATCCGGCCCTTTGGAAAAATGTGCATAATTTAAAAAAAAAATTACAAATTTTTTTTCTTCAAAATTTAAAAAATATAAAATAATTTTTGTGTTGAGTTTAATCATAACTACTCAGATAAAAAATATTATTTTCCCAGAAAATCGCTAACTTACCCTAACTTTGTGTCAAAAAAATTAATAAATATTTTGGGGGTACCTCAAAGTGACTTTTTTGCATTTTTGAAAATTTTATTCAACAAAAATCAAAAACCTAGTGTTTGCTGTCAAGTATTTCATTAAGCACATCTCAAGTATTAAATAAGCCATGTATTACGGATATTCGTTGGCAAATTTTTTTTTTTTAGGGGATTTTGATTCTCGGGGATTTCAAGGTTTTTTTTTTATTTTTATACATTTTTACTTTAAAACAAGGTTTTAATAATATTTCATCAATATTATTGTATATGATCTTTAATATGATTGTAATAACTTTGTTTTAAAATACTATATTTTCTGTTGATAGTTAACCCATGTTAACCTGGGGTCAAATATGACCCACGTAAGAAAAATGCAGCTTTGTGGCAAAATTTATAAATAAAATAAAGAAAGGAATAATTCAATTTATATTTATTCTAAAAAAAATTCGTTAACCGTTTCTAGTCTTCGAGTAGGTCAATTTAGTAAACATTAGAACTTAAAACTTTTCCATAATAATAATTTTGAGGGAAAAAAATTTACACTATTAAATTAAAAATACGTTTTTCGAAAATACTCCTGAATATGTACAAAAAAATCAATTTTAATATGAATACAAATATCTGAATTTATACTAAATAATTAATTGTAATTAATTTTAAAATGTAAATAAATTACAATTAGAAACATAAACAAAAATTTATTTTGTCATCTTTGTGATTTTTGACTCTTTAAAATACGAGGGTCAATTGTGACCCCATGAAGACACAGGTTAACTATGAACACGAAAAATTATACTTTATAATAAAGTTATTACAATTATATAAAATAGCATACACAATAACATTGATAAATATTACAAAAATCTTGTTAAAAAAAAGTCTATACAAATTTAAAAAAAAAAACGTTGAAATCCGCTAGAATCAAAATGCTCTAACAAAAATTTTTGCCAACGGATATCCGTAATACTTGGCTTATTTAATACTTGAGATGTGTTTAATAAAATACTTGACAGCAAACACCAGGTTTTTGATTTTTGTTGAATAAAATTTTCAAAAATGCAAAAAAGTCACTTTGAGGTACCCCCAAAATATTTATTAATTTTTTTGACACAAAGTTAGGGTAAGTTAGCGATTTTCTGGGAAAGTAACATTTTTTATCTGAGTAGTTATGATTAAACCCAACACAAAAATTATTTTATATTTTTTTAATTTTGAAGAAAAAAAATTTGTAATTTTTTTTTTAAATTATGCCCATTTTTCCAAGGGGCCCGATTTTCAAGGGCGATGCGGGGCATCTTCCCGTTATGCTAGAACTCTAATTTTTTGCATGGTGAATTTTTGTACCCAAACAAATATTTTAAGAGGGGGGCAGCCCCAAAAATCGCAAGTTGAAAAATAAGGTCCACCCTATTGTCCATGGTAAAACAACTGTAAATTACAGTTAAAACTATAACTATATTCAAAATTACACTCATAGAAAAAAGTTAGTAGAAAAATTAGTAAAGCCGTTAGTAATCCAATTTTGCAAGTTTTTAACTAATTTTTAATTTAGATTTTTCTTAAAAATTTGCTATTTTGACTTGACAAAATACGAAATTTTTTTTTTGTTGAATTTACTAAAGTCTAAAAATATTATTTAAATAGCGCAACTCGAAAAATAAAACGAGAGCATCGACCACTAATCATAAATATTTCACCACGCTGATTTTTTTTTTTTTTTATTATTTCTTCATTTTATTTAACCGAGCCCTTAGGGCCATATTAATTAAGGCTACTACAGTAACAACAACATAAAAAATAAAAAAATATATGTATAAAATATACCTTAAAGATAAAAATAATTCAATGTATAACTAAAATTTTAAGAAAAAATACAGATAATGCTTAAATTATTATTTAAATAAACAAATAATTAGTTTATTCAGTTTAATCGTAACAAAAAAATAAATACATAAAAAGGGAAAAAGATTAAATTAAGTTATGAGTTTTGGCATGTTCTTCAAGCTTTCGCCTAAAGACCTGAGGCGAATATGAAAAACACTTTAAGTCTCTGGGTAAAGCATTCCACAATCGTATTAATCTTACATTAAATGAGCGATCAAAAAAGCCAGTATGAATGCGGGGGAATATTAGTTGAAGATTTCTTATAGAATGCGAGAAATGGATTTAAATGGCTTAACCAGGTTTTTCACTTATGGGCAAGATTTTTTCAACATGCAACATTTTAATTCAAATATTTTATCTTAGTTTTTTATGATAAATACATAAAAGACCTTCATTGAGATACGGGTATCAAATTTGGCTAATAAATTAGCAAGTAAATCCGCGTTTTTTTTCCTAAGTTTTTACAATATTTTACCATTTTTGCACAATTTATCATCCCATTTCGATCAAAGCTATTTTGTTCATAAGCAAAAAGACAAATCTGAACATTTATTTAGTTTAAAAAAGAAACAAAAAGAAAGTGCGGTTTATGGGAAAAACGCTATATGTGACTAAAAATTATTTTATGTCAAGCTTTTAAATTTCTATAAAAAAATTCTACTTAATACAAATAATTACTTTATGCAATTTGATCCATATAGGGTTAATGTTTTCACTTTTGACCAAAATATATCCAATAGGAAATTTACAGAATGACTTCTTTCAGATTTTGAATAAATTTGGATAATAAATAAATAAATGCATACATTTGGGTACTTAACTAAAGAACAAATGAAATTCTTTATCGTACCAATCTTACTTTTAAGGGTTAAAAATTTGTTTTATTTGCTTTAAACCGCCATAGCTTTTGAGCCGTTAAAAATAAATGATTAGCTCGGATGGATTTAGCATGCTTAAACATCAAAAGGTTATTAATGTCATACAAAAAAAAATTAATATATTTTACCTTCAAGTTTCGAAAATGTTTGAAATTCCTCATATAGCAAGTTCAATGAAATTCAAAAGGCCTTTAGCTGAAATGTGTGCCGAAAATTTTTAAAAGCTTTCGGAAATAAAATAAGCTTTTTGACAAAATAACCGAAATCAATTTGAGATGTTTTGCAAAAAGTTTATTAAAACTTTAACCAGTTCGCAAACTGCCTAAATATAAAATTCCCAGTAACATATTTAACAATCATGACTTACAGACTTTAAATACCATTTTTGTCACATTTGTATAAATTGTATACTATCAAACAGGGATGGCAGGCAAACCTCTAAAAACCGTTAAGATTCAAAATCCTTTCAACTGACTATCGTTATAGCTAAAATACCGTTACCGAAATAATTGAAATACCGTTATTCGTATAACTAAAATACTGATATCCTTAAAATACCGTTATAGAAATAACTAAAATACAGTTATGCACACAGAAAACAGTTTCGTTGCTCCAACCGAATTTTTTGCCAACCGAATTTTTGTAGTTACATGAACTATCTCCAAATTAGATTTGCAATTCGATTGTTGTACCCAACTTTCGTTTTGAATAATCGAATAATTTTATTGTCGAAAACGAATTTGAAAATGGGTTAGTTGATTGAATTGAATTTATTTGGTGGAGCTTATCGAATTATTTTAAATAATACACTGTTTCCAAGTAATTTTTGTTCACTTATCATTTGAAACAAACTACTTATAGTTGAGAGTGTCGAAATTGTTTAAAAATAAAATTAATTTACAAATATTTTGTTACAACCGAATATTTTAACACTATTTGACCAACAGTCGGTAGTAAATCCTTAATAAAATAATATGAATGATATAAAATTCAAGTTTGATTGGAACTAATAGATTTTATTTTTCATAGCCAATTTGTCGGTTGAAATGTTAATTTTTTTGGTTTTTAATATGATCTTTGCTATGGTATTCTTGTGACAAGATTTTTTTTTTGATCAATTTGGTTGGAAATACCTCCTTGATTTTTAAATTGAAATTTAATTAGTTGTAACAGTAAAATGTATGTCATTAAAGCAAAAAATTGGTTGTAATCGTAATAATTATATGCTGGGAAATAAAATTGAGTTGATGGAGAAGAATCTTGGGGGTCATGATAGTATTCCAACTAATTTATTCTCTGTGTGTGGCTATCCTTAAAATACCGTAAATAGATATATATATTCCAATTACTGTAAATAAATATATTTTCCCAAAATGTGATCATAACGGGGCTAGAAATATCGGTGTGGATTAACGTTACCTAAATAACTAAAATAACGTTAACCCTAAAATACCGTTATTAAAATAACTAAAATACCGTTACCGGAATCACTGAAATATCGTTAAGCCTATATATAATACCGTCACCGAAATAAAACAAAATACCGTTACTCTTACCGATAACCGCATCGAATCGGTTACCATCTATGCTATCAATACAAAATTCTTTATGCGGTTTGTTTTCACAATTTCTTTTTTCTTTCCTTTTGTGTCTGTTTCGCTTTGACTTTTTGTATAAATTTGGTTGTGTGATTTTTATCAGCTTGAGTTGATTTTAATTACTGGTCAAAGGGAAAATGTTTTGGTTACACATTAAAATGAAATACGTTTGAGAATTTTTGATGACCGGTAATACTTTTTAATGGTTTTTGTGATATAAATGCAATTGTATAAAACATTTAAATATA
This sequence comes from Delia radicum, assembly GCA_021234595.1. Taxonomy (NCBI): domain Eukaryota; kingdom Metazoa; phylum Arthropoda; class Insecta; order Diptera; family Anthomyiidae; genus Delia; species Delia radicum. The sequence continues at coordinate 148,884,795 of CM037852.1, forward strand.
AATATAATCTAATAATATACAACAAAATTATTCAATTAAAACAAGATAGTGGTTTTCAAAAAAAAAAAGAATTGTATTTGGTTAGATAGTAGAAATATAATTGAATGAAAAAACATGTCAAAATAACAGGATGTCAAAAACGTAGATTAAATACCTGTTAGATATCAAAAGATAAATATCTTTTAATTTCTGAATAAATTTTAGTACATTTTTAAACACATTCAAAAAAAAAAAATTAAACGAAAAATTAATGAAATTTTAGGGATTTTCACTAAAATTATTTTATAAATTAAATGAAAATTGTAGGTATTTAAAATATATATGGAGGTATAAAAAATAAAACTAAAATTTCCCTAGAGTTTATTTTGTGGAAAATAAATGTAATACCACTTATGAGGTTTACAATTTTCATATGAACGTGTATGTTAGGATTTTTCTGAACTGAAGGACTATAATAAGTGGTTTTTGTGTTTAGAAAATAATTCATTACACCCCAGTTTTATTGCAAATGGTTACAAATGAAAAAAATATTTTGTTTTTTTGGAAAACTTTAAACCTTGCCAAACTACTGTAAACTCTTGTTTTCATAATCTAAACTACGGTTTATAGGTATTTTTTGTTCCCAGGGCACTAAGGGTTAAAGATTAAAGTTAAGATATCTATATATATAAAAGTAAAGATATATTATTGTATAATCAAATTTAAGTGATATTTTCCAAATATTATGCAAAGTTTGAAGAAAACATTAAAATTTTGTTAAATTTTTGGCAAAATAATCAATTTTTATAAAATGTCCTCAAAAGGAGCCGCTTCACACACAAACACGAATTATAATTTTGTTCTTTAATTACAACTATTATATTATAAAAATAGCAATCGAAATCTTCAAATTAGACACGTTAAACAATCTTTAAAATTTATTTAAAAAAAACACGTGTTTGCATTTTTATCAAATTAGTGGGCCGTTTTTGATTCCAGGAAAAATTGGGATAATGATAGCCGATGAAGTCAGTAGTCGATATCAGAACAATTTTGAGTATATTAGATAACTAAATAAAATAAAAAAATAAAATTTTTCAAGATTTCGAATTTTGGGAATTTTTTTAAAATTAACTTTTTTACAAATGGGAATTTTTTTCCGAATATAGGCAAGGGTTAACGTTTTCAAAAAAAAAAAAAAAATCGATTTATTCCATTTGGAAATATTAGCAAAAAAAATGGGGGGTTTAATGACAAATAAATGTTTAAGGGACACCCTATGTGTTTGTGTTGCCCACTAATATTGTGTACGCAATTATAAAAGGATTCAGGGATGGCAACCCTTTCATTCGTTTATCGGTTTTGGGTAACGGTATTTTGTGAATATTTCGTTAGGGTATTTTACTACTCCGGAACGAAAATTTTGTCCGTTTTGCCCTATCTTTAGTTTCGGAGATACCGGCCATTTAAAAACAACGTCATTTTATATAATGGCTAGTATTTCGAAAACTAATCGAGATATCGAAAACGGACAACATTTTTGCAAAACTTGCCCTACGTAACACGTAAAGATAATGCAAATGTGTTAAGTGTTCCGATTCCACTAGTTGCACGTTCCATTTCGTATTGGTTCATTTCGGACCAATGTTTCATTCAATTATCGATTATTAATCCCTCGGGATCTTTCCTAGCCTATTTGCATTATCTGAGTTAATTAATTCCTGTATAGCAAAAATTTTTTCGTTTTGCCACTGTTTTTCTTTATACAAAAACTTTTTATTTATTAAAAAAAAATTTTCTTTTTTTTGTACAAAAACTTTATTTTTTTTTTTTGAATACATATAAATAAAAAAAAATATTAATTTTCGAAAATTACTTTATTTTAAACAAAAAACATGTTTTTTTCATAATAAAAATTAAAAAATTAAGTTTTTTGTTTGTAAAATCCGGTCTATGTTTAAATGAGAATGTGAAATACTAATGTCTTATTGAGTACAGTAATTATTAATTAATAGTATAATACGTATTTACTCGAAAAATATATATTTTTTTTTACAAACACAAGGTTGTTCAAATTTATGTACGACACTGGATGTTCAAAAGACTTATGAATAGACTCACGAACAACCAGTGCATAAGCCTAAAAACAATCTAGTTGTGCGTTCATTGTTTGTAGTTTATCGGTATTTTAGAATTATTTTAAGGTTACCGGTATCTTAATTTATTTCGTTAGGGTAGAGTTATCGGTATTTTTAGTTGTTTCGTTAGTGTAATTTTAAGGTAAAATTGGTCCTTGAAACAGTATTGAATCGTTATCGGTATTTTAGGGTTAGTGTTTGCCAACCATGAAAGGATGCCAACTATTATACACTTCATTTGACCACTGATGATGATGATGCTGCATGTAGTACTACAAAATTAACATGTAGTTTGTATGAGAGTATTTTTTTGGTGGCAACAATTAGCGTAATTTGAATTTCGTTAAAAATTTTATGAAATTACAAACAGCTACAATAATGATGATAATAATGATGATGCTACTAGATAAGGTACTGATATCACACACACCTACACATATGCAATAATAACAAGGACATTACGCCATTAGTTGAAAACAAAAGCTAATTTTTACTTTATAAGCTTTTCAACAAGAACAAAAAAAACCGTTACGAAAACATTTACAACACTAAATTTAATGGAGGGGTAACGGAGATACAGTATAAAGTCCTTATGCGTTATTTTTGTTTGTTTGCGTGGGAGTGTGTGTGTGTGATTAGTGGTATTTATGCAATTTTTGTTGTTTTTGTTAAATTTTGTTATTGTAAGAGGTCTTTTTATATTGTTGTTATTACAACACGCCATTGTTTGTGGCATATTTTGCGCGTATATTGCACTCCCCTCCAAAAAATCCCAGTTGAAAATTGGAGTTTGCCTAGTTTGGGGGGGGGCGAGAGTCCACTGTTGTTTGGCGTTGTTACTAATACCATTGATATTTCAATCACTTAACAAGTTAGCTATGAAAAAAGCAACTACAACAATTGTATGAATTTGTTGTTGTCAGCAGCAGCAGTAGTAGGTAGTAAGTAGTAGAAGCCTTTAACAAAAAGCCACGCTTTTATCGTATTTACCAACGATTTCAACGATTGTGTTTTTTTTTTTTTTTGTAAATTGTTGGCGTTGATTGTTTGTAATTTTGTCTAATTGCTTCGGGAAGAATTCGAAATTTCAAAAGTTAACACAGCGAAAAAGTAAGAGAATTTTTTTTGTTTGATTAATAACAAACATTGCCATCATCAAAAAGAATTACTAAATATGAAAATAATAATTAATTTTAATTGATATTTTTTTAAGAGATAAAAAGGCGAACATATTTTTCACTACAATTTTTTCTTAGTCAAAACAAATCAATTTTAAAAATATTGATTGTTAAAGTTTGAACTTTGAAATTAAATTAAAAGTCTTTAAAATTAGAAAAATATGTAGAGTTGGGCATTATAGTTCATGTCGTTCATTTCTATATTTCTGTATTTGTATTTTTTCTTCTGAACAGAAGCAAATTTCTCTCCTATATCCCCTTTGGAAAGGGGATATAGGAGAGAAAGGTGGGGAAAGATGAAAGGCTTCAAACATGGTAACACTGTAACAGCGTGAGATGGTAAGTCTTAGAACAGTTGTTGCTTGCCCTTCACTGTGGCGAAAATTGTCAATCTAGCACACACAAATTAATTACGTCTAAACTACTGGTTCGATCTTAATAAAATTTGTGGAAGATAACTCAAAAGGATCACGGCTTTCTCAGTGCGCCACAATTCACCAAAATAGCCCCTTTTTGCAAAAAAAAGTTTGAAGGCCTCACTTTTGGTTTCATTGATGTATTTCTACATACAGAGAAATAAAGTGCCAACCGAATTAAAAAGTGAATATTAATGGCACCAACTTATAAATTCACTTAGTACAACGATATTAACATTAGATTTCTGAATATGTTGGATGTTGCAACTAAAATGCAGTTGAATGAACCGAATTTTTTTGTGAAAACTAGCGTTCAGTTTTGCCAAGCGACAGAAATTCGTAATAACCGAATTTGAGTCACGGTAACCGAATTTTAGTTGGCAAATAGCTACATTTTTCTCTGTGTGTACTTTTTTTTATTTATAATCTCTTATTTAACCTCAATGATATCCCTATTTTCCAAAAAGTACCTTAATTCTAGAACTGATTTCACATAAGTCGTTGCCAATAAAAGAATTTGGTTTTTTGATATATCTTATATTAGAGACCTTTAATGATTGTAAGTGCATTTTATAACTTTTCGACGCACACTTGCATTTTGGTACAATTTTCACAATGCACAAATATATTAAAAAATTCGTGTGAAAAGTGTGTAGCTCTATATTGCATTCATCTGAAACAACATTTATTCCATTAACACGCAAATGGGAATAAATGTAGTGTGCGCGCGGCACACTACTTTATTGCATTTTGATGCAATTCTAATTTTTTTAAGATCGAACCAGTAGTTTGTTTAGTCGTAATTAATTTTTGTGTGCTAGATTGAAATTTTTCCCACTGTGCCCCTGATGGAGAGTTGTCGAACTTCTTGAAGCTTTTGGGTCCATTGCCCTGATTTATTATTTTAAGTGATATAGGAACGCCAAAGGTGTCGCCGCCATATATCGAACCCAGGACCATCTGTTATGGTATAACGCCAATGCGCTATACCATAACCCCCACAAGAAAGAAAATCACAAAAGAACATAAATATGTTAAAAAACATTACATATGAGTAATATAGAAATATTTATTCACATTAATGATACGCACCAAAACACTATAAAAAATAAGAATGTCAAACAAGTAGATAAAAACAAACTTTTTGATAAAAGATTTATGACATAAAAAAAAAAAATAAAAAAATTTGCAGACAGTTTATTAAAACTCTTTCTATTAAAATAATAATAATATCAATTAAAAGAGTTGTTGTTTTTCTTTACAACCTCAATTAAAAAGTTTAGTTAAATTGATTAAAACTTTAATTGAAACTTGAGAAGAAAACAATGGTAGTTTTAATTAAAAACTCGTATTTTCTTATTTTTGTTATATGCCCCCCATTAATTAAAAAAAAAAATGTAGGTTTGTAAATTAAATTGACATTTTGTTTATAATAAAATTAATGGCTTTTAATATAAAAATGTATTATAAGAACTTGCATCTTGAATTTTTTCTTGTAATTGAATTGCTTTCTTAAAAAAATCACACACAACTTTAAAATGATAGTTTAATGACACTTATACTTATTGAAAATTTAATTATTTACAAAAATCATAGTTTAATTGTCCTTTTTCGATAAGGTTTATTTAAATCCACATGTGCACTTTTATTACCACAGATAAAACACGAAACTAAATTAAGTTTTCGTGCGTACACGAATATCTCAACAAAAAGAGTGTTGCAAACTCTAGTGAAATAACTACGATTTTGCGTATATTTGAAATCTGTAAACTATTCAACTTATTAAAAGTTATTCATTTGCGATTTTTTTTTCTTTTTATTTACAAATTAAATAATATATTGATATAATTAAACCTTTGTTTAATTATTAAATCTAAATAAAATAAAAAAAAAAAATAGTTTGCCAAATGTTCAAAAATTTTGTTTACATGTTGTCAACACTGTATGGATATATTAGAAAATTCAATAAATTTTTTAATTGAATCAATTAAAAAAATTGTTTAAATTGCCATTGATATTCAAACAATCGATTAATTAGAAATTTTTGGCCCATAATTTTTTCTGTGTAACAATCGCAGAAAGTCTAGAAAAAGTTTGAAAAAACTCAACATCAAAAACGTTAGTGAAACTATTTATAATATTAAACTTTCGCAGCTACAAATTATGATTCATCCACAAAAATATATGAATGAAAAATTTGAAAGACCTCTACTAGTGTGTCCCAAAACTTTATGGTTACTCAAGCTTAATTTAAATACTTATGGGGTAAAATATTTTTGAAGAGGTTTATAGGTCGCGCAAATCTATTTTTACCCAAAAATAGGGATTTCTGGACGTTTTCTGAATTATACTATAACTGGATCAATTATCAAAATTTTATTAACTTCTGAGTCAGATTTTTATAGAAAAATATTCAAAATTTATTTTTATGTCCATAAACCATAAGTTTCGGTAATGCTTTTGTACGTACCATATATTATTTTTTCGTAATTTTTGCATACATTTTGAAAAGTCTACCTCATTTGTTCTACACCAAAAAACCTATAGTTTTCGAAAACTACTTGTATTTACTTGTCAAATTATATATAAATTTGAAATCAAAAACAGAAGTTTTCAAAATTCACTAGAGTTTGGTTGTATGTAATGGAGTTAATTTTAAATTTGCTGGTATTCTACGAAAATAACAGTAAAACGATATGTTAAGAGATACAACTCCGAAATTAGTAAGTTTTGCTATGTTTGAACCCACCAACATGCAAATTTTTTACAGAAACTAAAAATGTAGTTCTAAAAAGAAAATCAGGTACGTAAATCTGCAAAAAAAAATTGTTTAATATTTGTAGACAAAAACAGCAAAAATCAATTAATATATCAACAGAACTTTAGTAACATTTTAGTCAAATTTAGTGGAATGTAAATAACAGTCATCCTTTTAAAATCAATAGAAATATTTGATTAAAAATAGTAGCCTACAATAATACAATTGAGCGTTGTGGTGTAATGGTTAGCGCGTTGGACTCTTGCACAGATGGTCCCGGGTTCGATTCCCGGTGACGATAACATAAATTTAGAAAAATAATATATATGAGTTTTCTATCACTTATATGTATCGCTGCGCCCACCTTCGGTGTTCCCATAGCACTTAACCCCACCGAAGTAAAATAATGAAACAGGGCTATGAAACAAAAAGCTTCAATAAATTTGCCAACTCTACATCAGGTGGCGACCAACAACTGTTCTAAGACTTATCATCTCGCTTAATTACAGTGTTGCCATGTTTGAAGCCCTTCATCTTTCACCACCTTTCATCTCTCCACTATCCCCTTTCCAAAGAAAGCAACACATTAATTAATAGGAAGAATTTCCTGAATGTTGCTTCTCTTAAAAAAAAAAAATAAAACAAACTTTAACCGTTTCAAATTATTTTTTGATTTTTTTTTTTGCCTACATACGGCAAAAATTAAGCTGATTTTACCAGATTTAATTTTAGCTTAAATATAACTAACATTTTGTATATTTATTTTAGCTGTTATTAAGTTACAAATATTTAGCAAATAAATTTGCTATTTTCAGCAGTTTTTCTATAAGAACATTTTCATTCTTTTTCGTCCACTTAAATTCTCTCTGTGCATACGAAAACACCTTTTCCAAAAAAATCTATGTAAAAGTTTGCTACAAGAAAAATAAGTCAGTATTTACAGCATTTATTTACTAAAATTTTCTGTAAAATTTGTTAATTTTGTTTTTTATTTAGTTATTTTCACTCCACTAGGATGTATTTTTTACCTTCAATCTTCAATGGGATTTTTATAGTAGTTTTATTTTTTTCGTTTTTTTTTCTTTCTTATTATGTATTTGTCAATTATATTTCAATTGTGTTAAAAGCTGTATTTTATTTTATCCCATCTTTTTTTTTTACCACATATTCACATAAATCCAATTGTATTCTCTTATATTAAACCATTTTATATTGTCATCGTATATGTGGTGTTTGCTTATGGTAAAGAGCCACAATAAAGCTATAGGGTAAACCATAAGTAATAAATATTTTTTTTTAATCTAACACTTATATTGAATGATCACAAATTTGCAATACTATATTTTTTTACGTATGAGTAATATTAAATTGTAAACTTAAAATATTGATCATACACAATTACTGAAAAATTTATTTATTTACCTTGTTTTACGTATGAGTAATATTAAATTGTAAAATTAAATATTAATCATACGCAGTTACTTAAAAAAGGAAAAAGATTAAGAAGGAACAGATTTTATCATGTTTGAATACAAAAATAAAATAAAAAAATAAAAATTAAATTTGTTAAGTGAAAAGTCACCAACAACTAATTGTGTTCTAGTTTGGTTTTACCCTGTCTGTAATGGAATGATAACATACAATTAGAAACACTTTACACAAACGCAAACATAATCCTCTACCGGTTTTTGCTTTTACTATATCCTTTTATTTTTTTGTGCATGCCGTATTACAAATTGTGCATTTTATTTGTTTGTACGAGGAAGGTCCCAAAATTAGCCAAACTCAAACATAGATGGCGGCGGTAGTTTGAAAAAAAAAATTACTTTGGTGAAAAGTGGCTACCTTATAAAACATAGGTTTTAAGTTTCAAGGCGACACGTAGTTTGAACTTGCAAACATGGACAAAATTTTTGTCCGTTATGTAGTTCAATAATTTCATTTAAAAGGTTTCAGTCCAACAAATATTGAAGAAGAACTAGATTCTACTATTGGGGATTTTTCTCCTTAGTCTACGACTATAAACGGGGCCGTACGAGCTTCCAAGACAAACACCGTAGTAGTCGACCAAGTCGGTTAAGAGCCAATGCATTCTGGCTCTTAACCGACTTGGCGGGCGCAACTCGCTTACCTTAGGGTGGGTTCCTGGTCACGAGGGGCATGAGGGCAACGAGAGGGCAGATTGTCTTGCTAATTGCGGGGCCCGAAGGCCCTTTATTGGCCCTGAACCATTCTGTGGTATACCTTTGGGGTATGTTAGGGAGAAGCTCGGGTCGTGGAGGGAATCAGAATTCTCTCTCTATTGGGAAAACTCTCTTGGCCAACGACAGGCTGAGATTAATCTCTTTTTCCAGTGCAGGATCGAGGAGACTCTTGTCCCTCGGGAGGGGTGACTTGAGTACCCTGGTGTCTTACCTGACTGGACACTGCAATCTCAGATACCACCTGCGCAAAAGGGGTCCTTCGGACACGGATGAGTGTAGGTTTTGCGAACTGGTAGCTGAGACATCGGAGCATGTTCTTTGCGAATGTCCGGGGCTTTGTGAAAGGCGTGCCAAGTTTCTTGGCGATCGCTTTGTCTCTCCTTCGGACATTATGAAGATTTTGCCTAATAGGATTATTGGCTTTATAGGTAGCTTGAATCTTTAGGGTAACTTTAGGCAGCACAAAAGACCTAAGTTGGTCGCGGTGCATAGTGCCATATAATCTAATCTAAGTCGACCAATTGATGTTTCGACCCAGAAATGGTTAAGAAAATCCACAAAATGGTATTGGATGATCGTCGGCTGAAGGTGCGTTAGCTGACTGAAATAATAGGCATTTCAAAAAGTGTTATAAATCGCATATTGACCGAAAATTTGGAGATGAGAAAGCTGTGCGATAGATGGGCGCCGCGTTTGCTCATAATAGAACAAAAACAGAGTCGTGAAGATGTTTCAATAGATATGGCAAAAATCAATGAACTAAAGTTCAAATTGCTTCATCACGCACCTTATTCGCCAGATTTAGCTCTCTTGGATTATTTTCAATTTCCAAACTTGATGATGGATCAGGTGGTAAAAGATTTTCCAACAATGAAGGGGTGAAGTCTGCGGTTTATGGCTACACACAGAGAAATGAAGTGCCAACCGAATCGAAAAGTGTATATTTATGGTAAGAACTTATAAATAAACTCAGTTAGTACAACGATATTTACATTAGATTTTTGAAGATTTTCTTTGTTCCAACTAAAATTCAGTTGAATTAACCTAACTTTGTTGCGAAAACTAATTTTCAGTTGTACCAACCAACTGAAATTCGTAATAACGGAATTTGAATCGTAGTAACCGAATTTCAGTTAGGAAATAGCTAAATTTTTCTCTGTGTGTATTTTAAGGAGCTAAACTGTTCTTGGTATAAACAGGATATCGAAGCCATTGAATATCGCTGAGAAAAGTGTATCGAGCTACATGGAGGTTATGCTGAAAAATAAAGAACAATTTTCCCAAATTTTTTGTGTTTTCTTTGTTAGGTCGGCTAATTTTGGGACCGCCCTCGTATGTATGCATAAAGTGGACAAGAGGAAAAAAGAATATACAATTTGGATTAACTTAACAATTTTTTAAAGGATTTTATTTTAATGATAATGGATTTTGTGGCAGTAAAAGTTAAAAAGTAAACCTCAAAGCTAAAGGTCATAATTAAAATAAAAAAACATAAAGGAAACTAAAAAGGATATTCTTTTTACAAATATTATCTATGATTAATTTTGTTCAAAATAAATCTAATAATTATTTATTTATTACCATAAATATTCTTTAAAAAAAAAATATATATACTTATGATTGTCTAGCTAATTTAATTTATTTAAAATCCCCTTTTATCATTTCTTGGCAATTATTGTGTCAAAATAACAATCAACAAATCAAAGGCACAATAAAATTTACTCTAGAGGTTGATTTCTTTTGTTAAATTCATAACAAACAACAAAATCATGTTTTAATCATGTTTTCAAAGGATATAATACAACAACAAAAACTACATACAACAATAAATAAACTCAAATGTAAACAATATTTTAAAACGGAATCAAAAAAGAGTGCAATATAATTTTGTATAGCAGAGCTCATCATAAGGGTAATTTACTGTTAGTAGTTAGTGGGTGGTAAAAGTAGGTAGACAGACGTAAGGCATGAGTAATATTAATAACAAAAAGCACGTGCTTTCTGACAAAAATAAGAGCAATGAAAGAGAATAGCAAGAAATGTTATGGAAAGGAAACATTAAGAGAAAATAGCAAACCTTAATATTTTATTTGACAAATTTAAAATATGAAGAACATTTTGTTATAGTAAATAAAAATTTGGTTTAGAATTTCAGAATTTATTAATAAAACCTTTTCATATTTCTCACAAAAATCAAATTAATTACATAGATAATACAATTTCTATATAAAAGATGGTAGAAATTTTAGTATATAGCATTTCCATTTTATTTCAACGACTATTTTTTGATAGTCTCCGATTTTGATAAAGTTTGGTGACTATGGTGAACGCATATTTCAAAAACGATTTTTTTATTTGAAAACTATTTTTTTTATATTTTTTATACAAATAGCTAAACAAGTGTTCTAAACACCCTGAAAATTTGAGTGCGGATCCCAACTACTTTTTGAGATAATGAAAAATGTATAGTATTTCTACGGAAAAGGTAAATTTTTAATTTTTTTTGCAGAATCAGTAAAATTCTGGTAACATTAGGGTTGCCATATTTGAAAAGTGAAAAAAAAAGTACATTGATGAAAAAAAACAGTACTTTTCAAAAAAAAACAGTACATTTGTGTATTTATTGTTAACATAACTTTTACTTCAATACATCACATATTTACTTAAAATAAGTTAATACACCGAACCAAATAGCGTAGGTAAAATCAACAAAAAAAGTTTTGTAGATCTTTAACGAAATTTTGTCATTTTTTTTTAAGATTTAACAAGTTTTATTCAAATTAACAAAAATTTCGTCAAGTTTACAACCACTAAAGAAGTAAAATTGACTAAATTTCATAAAATTGACTATATTTCGTCAAATTGGCTAAAAATATTAGTTTGGACGCCATTACTTTTTGCATTGTCATGAAAAAAAATTGTGTTTACAAACATCCATTGCTTGAAAAGTAAACAAACAAAACTTATATATGTACAATGAAACGAAGTGGAATTAATACAGAGAGATTAAAAAAATTTATATGAAAAACTATTGTACACACTAAAAAAAACATGATTAAAAAATATATATTCTTTGTACACGCAAAAAAACTCGTTTATATAAAAATATGTAAAATATACAAAAAAAACAGTACAAAAACAGTACAAATCCAAAAAAACAGTACTTTGCGTACTGTTTTAGGTGTTGTGAATAAAACAGTACATTTTTCAAAAAACAGTACATGTACTGTTTAAAACAGTACGAATGGCAACCCTAGGTAACATGCTACATATTCTTTTTAGATATTTCAAAAATTAGTAGAGATTCCACTCTGAAATTTGCAGTGATTTTAGACGTGTTTTATTTGTACAAAAAATATTAAAAAAGTTAAAAGCGAATTTTTTAAAAAAAATATATTTCACAGCTTAAGGGTTGCCACAGTTCCAAAAAAAAAAAGAAAATTTTTTGAAAGATGCGTTCACTGTCAAATTTAATTACCAAATATTATCAAAATCGGAGACCATCGAAAACGCAAAGGTATTTTATAGATCACGCTATTTCAATTATTTCGCTTACGGTATTTTAACGATAACGCTATTTTAGTTATTTTGGTAACGGTATTTTAAGAATATCGGTATTTCAGTTATATCGGTATTTTACGGATAACAATATTTAAATTATATCGGTAACGGTAATGTAGGGCTAACGATAGTCATTTGAAAGGGTTTTGAATCGATAATGGTATTTCAGCGGTATTGCCTGCTATCCCTGCTAAAATGTATAGTACAATGACAAACATTTTTAGTAATAAGTAGCCAAGCAGAAAAATACAATCGGCACAGTGTTGGTAAAGCGTCGGCGACTGTCGGTTTTGCGTTGGCAGAACGTGGGATTAACAATCTTGACAGTATTGTCCTGTTACCCAATTGTTACACAGCGGCCAATCGCTGGTTTGAGCGAAATTGCCACCGTTGGCATAAAGTTGGTAATTCCAAAAAATTTGTTGCTTTTAAAATAGCTTAAATTAATTTTGAGAAATATGTACATAAGTATGTATGTAATAAAACACAGGTCGGTTTTAGAAAAGAGGTAAAGAGGATTCATTTGCCAAGTTTCTGCAAAATTTACATTCTTAAAATTTGTATGCATACGCGGTCCCGTGAATTTTCGTCACGAAAGAGATGGTGAAGAAAATGAAAAAATATAAAAACAGTGTTTTTCTTATTAATCTTAAATAAATCGGTACAAAAATCCACTTTAGTAATTAAATTATTGATAATTAATTAGTAGTTTTTTTTTACTTAAACTCTAGTTTTTAGTTTGTAAACTCGATTTTATAAACATTTTATTTTTTCAACTTCCTTTATCGAATCTTATTTATCGCTAATTATCTCAACTTCTTAAGGGAATTTTTTTAAAAAGATGCAATTCAAAACGCCCTTAGTCATATACATTTAAATGTGTGAAATATATGAGTGGTAACCGATTCGATGCGGGTATCGGTAAGGGTAATGTTGTTTTAATTTATTTCGGTAACGGTATTTTAGCGGAAACGATATTTCAGTTATTTCGGTAACGGGGTTTTAGCGTTAACAGTTATTTTAACGGTATTTAAGTTATTTCGGTAACGACATTTTAGTGATAACGATTTTTAAGTTATTTCGGTAGCGATATGCATATCGAAATTTTTAACCCGAGTTCCAATAACTGGTTAGTTTATGACCAGCGATTTTTTTCACATCATGTCAGATTATTTCGTTAACGTTATTTTAAGGATATCGCTATTACATTTTAGCGATAGGTAGGTTTTGCAAAAATAGCCTGTGAATACACACTTGAATACACACTGAGAGAATTATCTTCATTATAATTATTAATTTCATAGAAGTGTCACTGGATCGCATTCATTAAAGTTTTTCATTTAATTAATGCAAATCTTTTGTAAAAGATTTCACATCATTAAATTAAAGATTCATAAACGAAATGGAATTAAGCTTTTCATTAATTTTAGAAAATTTTTCGTTTACATTGTAAATAAAAGTTTTATTAGCTTACTGAAAAAATTCATAAATTCTTGCCAAATTTCATTCTTGCTAAATTAACTTCGATAATTATATAAATCGCAATTATATATAGTTTATGGGGATTCAAATCCCTATTTCAAAGATAAAGACAAGTTCTAAAGACTTTTCTGTAGAGATTTTTGTGCTTTAGTACAAAAACTTTAAGAGAGTATTTAAAATTATTTTGAAAAGAGCAAAGGATATGGTTAAGAGAATTTGTTTTTAAATTATAGTCCTTGTTGTTTCAATTAGTTATGCACATTTACAACCGCCAAAAAAAAATTGTTTAAAACAACAGAATTGAACTAAAATCAAGTAAAGTGAATAAAGTCCTGTGACAAGGCAAAAATGTATAAATAGACAATATAAATGATGGACGACTAACAGTTTTAAACGAATTATCAAGGAGATAACAACTAAGAAAAAAACTTAAAACCGAATCATAAAAAACACAAATGAATCATAAATCAAATTAAATTAAAAAAATAAATAATTTTAATATAGAAACAAAAATTAATTTAATTAAAAATAATAATTTAAATTAACTTAAAAAAAAAATAAAAATTAAAAATAATTAATTAATAGAAACAAAATATTTGAAATAATTAATTAAAAAATATTTCTAAAATGTTTACAAACTGGTTAACGGGCACCACGGGTTTAACCAACTCCACCTCATCCCCAACAAACCGTCTACAAGATTCAAATCAACCGCCTCATCCGGTCACTATTCCACCTCAAGGATTATCTACACTTTTAAATACGAATTCGATTACGAATTTAAATTCCAATATAATGTCTGCACCACCGGACATAATTTTGGAAGTTGGTCCTGCACCCACTACAATACGTTTTATGGCTCATGGCATTGTTTTGGGTATGCATAGCGGTTATTTACGTTCCGCTATACGTTTAGATGAACGTAGTAGTGGAAGTAGTGGTGGTGGTGGCTCCACTGGCACTGATATAATTGTATATTTAACAAATGTTACTCCCGAACAATTTGCGCCCTTGTTAACGTACATGTATACTGGATATTTGGATTTAAATGTTGAAAATATATTTGGAGTGTTATTGGCGACACATGTTTTACATATGCCCAGAGCTTTGGAAATTTGTAGGTGGGTTTTCAAAACAATGAAAGGGATATTTAAAAAAAATATTTCTTAAAACAATGGGGATGACCGTGGATTAATATTTTTTTAAATATAAAGTTTGTTGAGTTATTTAAAAAATATGTTTTGTAAAATCATCATTTTCATACTTTTTTTTTAAAATAGTATCCCCAATAAATGGAAATCATCGGACCAATTTCTTTGTAAAACTTAATTATTACAGTGTAGAAAAAAAAAAAATCAGGAATGTTGAATAAATAGTATTGAAAAAAAAAATTTTTTTCAGCGTGAGATAATTATTTAATTCAGATAATTCTTGGTTTTTCCCCAAATAGTTTTCAGGCCACACAGTAGATATATTAAGCAATAATTAATTTCGCATTGATTGGAAGTCCTGCCTTTAGTAAACTTTTTTTCCAAATCTTGTTCAACGTATTGCATGATCTACTTTGACTTAATTTAGAATTTTCTTCTTTTACAGACTGTTCAGGGAATTGTTCTTGGATAGGTTCTAGGAACTACAATAGTTCAAGCAAACAAAATCTTTTCTAATAAAAATGTTTGATTCGCCAATTTTTTTTTATTATTATTTTCAATAAAGTTATCAATAGTACACACAGAAAAAAATTATTATTATGAAATTCAGTCGGTTGGTACAACTTAACATTAGTTTTTACACCAAAGTTCGGTTAATTCAACTGATTTTTAGTTTCAACACCCAAAACATTGTGAAATCTAATGTAAATATTGTTATACTAACTGAATTTTTAAATTGTTACCATTAAAATACACTATTCCATTCGGTTGGCACTTTATTTCTCTGTGTGTAATTAATCACTGTTAATTTTTCAGAAAATCTCAAACAGAATATTAAAATGTAAATTTGAATTAAATATATATTAAGAACACAGTGTAATAGTGACATTAATTTCAATTTCACTGCAATTTGAAATCACTGCGAAATGCTGAACACACCCATGTGTATTAGGCGAAAGTTAAAAGATTTTCGAGAAAGTATTAGTATGCATTTTTAAGATTAATATCCGTATTACAATAATCGTATGATAACAATTTTTTTAAAACACAAAATATCCGCATTATGTTAAGCGGGGAATTATATATTTTGATAAAAACTCTTTTTAATAAAAAAAAAAGCAAATATTAAAAATGTTTGTACTGTTTTACCTTAAAGCGCCCTCTAGGGAAAATATTAGCAACTAAAGTTGAAACTTTGACAGAAAATGAATCCTAGAAGGTTGAAGATTAAAAAAAATATATTTTGCACAATTTTATGGGCTAATGTTGTATTAAAAATAAATATATGTTCAAGTTAAACCGATTTTTGAAATATTTTATTTTACAATTGTTTAAAATCATCATATGGCAACCCTGACATTATGATTTTAATAATTTAAATAGTAAAACTTGGACTTTTTTTATTTTTTAAAAATTTTAGAAAAAGGTCAAATCAAAAAAAGGAAAACATTTATTTTTTAAAATAATTATTTGCTAACTCTGGATAACAATTTTCTACTATAATAATTATTTTATTTTAGAGGGGTTTAACCACTTGATTATTATATCCAGTAAAAAATTATACAGTTGCTCCATATAGAGTTTAATAATAAAAAAAACTATCCACATTGTCCCAGGTGAAACAATTTGATTTTAAAAACGCAATACGAATATTATTTGCATGATATTAAATAATTATTTTTTGATGAAATTGATGACGTAGATTGACTCGTAGATTTAAAAAAAGTTTTTCCAAATCGAATGCTAAAAGTGAACATTTTATAATTTATTATTTTTTTTAATTTCATTTGAAAATTAAGTGAGTTATGATTGTACATTTGTCATTTAAAGGAGAAAAAGTTTAAATCGCATCGAATAAAGTTTAAAAACATAGTGAAATAGTGAATTTAATCTCGATTTGACATGGATTTTATTAAAATTACTTAAAAATGCAAAAGATATCGTTGCCCGAGTTATTTATATAAAAAAATAGTTTTTGTTAAATAAAGCGTATGGGGTTTTTCATTCAGATGAAAAGTTTTATTAACTGTTAATCATAAATATTAAAAATTCTTTACCAAATCGACTTGTTTAGTCCTTGATTAAACTGTTAACCCTCCTTTTATTGGATTAACTTTTTCGTGTAAATTAGGTATTAAGTAAAACATCAAGTCTACTACGATTGTGTACTTAACCCTCAAACCGGGCTAAGCTTTTTTGCGATTAAGTTTATACCACGTGTTTTTTTTTTTTTTTTTTTTTAAGAGAAGCAACACTCAGGAAATTTTTCCTATTAATTAATGTGTTGCTTTCTTTGGAAAGGGGATAGTGGAGAGATGAAAGGTGGTGAAAGATGAAGGGCTTCAAACATGGCAACACTGTAATTGCGCGAGTAGATAAGTCTTAGGACAGTTGTTGGTCGCCACCTGATGTAGAGTTGACGAATTTATTGAAGCTTTTTGTTTCATAGCTCTGATTCATTATTTTACTTCGGTGGGGTTAAGTGCTATGGGAACACCGAAGGTGGGCGCAGCGATACATATAAGTGATAAAAAATCATACATATTATTTTTCTAAATTGATGTGTAATAGTCTAACGTGCTAACCATTACACCAAAGTGCCCACATTCTATAATACGCTAGTGATGTGAAGAAAACATATGTTTTTTTGGTGATCATCGGATACATTCGATAATACGTGTTCGACGCGCGTTTTCATCACTTTTGTTCGCCGCCAACATTGACGCGTTTGACAAGAAAATGCTTGTTTTTTTCTATTAAAACATTAAAGTTCTTTACTGTTTTTCGATTATTTAATTAATATCAACAATAAAATTGTAAAAATCGGCAGAATAATAAGATAAAGTTTGAAAAACAAAATTTTTGTCTCTTTGTCTGTCAAGATTTTTGCATTGGGAAACAAATTATTTATTTTTGAAAAAACACATAAAAATTAATAAGTTTTCTTCATTTCATATTTAGTACATGCAAAACTAATAAAAAAAAAAACAATTTAATTGTAATATAATCAATAAATTATAACATTTTTTGTGCTTCCTCTTCTGTTTTTGTTTATTTTTTTTTTAGAGATAGTAAAAATGTTATAGCTTTAACAGATAATTCTTCACGCGAATTTTAGAATGTATCGAATCATGGGTGGTGAAAGTGAAGAGTCGACACCGACAAAGTGATGTGCGTATTGTCGACATGAATAGTGGCTCTTTTTCAACTTCATGTAGAACGAGTGGCAGATAATTGAATATTTTGGTCATTTAAGTTATTATTTTTCTTTTTTAATTTTATTGTTTGTTTAAACAAACTTAATTATATCAGCCATATTTTACAGTACTTTTTTTATCTGTTTATTTTTTTTTCTTTATACTATGTGTACGTAGTCATTCCACAACTTTAGTGGTGCAATTTGTATTTATCATAAAGTAGGTTTCCATGATTTATAATTTTATAATTTTCGATTAATTTTCAAAATTGGTTTTTATGAATATTACTACGTATATTATATTCTTGCTGTTGTCAATATTTAAGCAATTAAATTTTTATTATATTATATTATTTTCTATTTTTCCTTCTTTGAAAATTCTAAAATGACTTACAATTGTAATTTAGGCACTGTAACTAGCAATAGTTCATTCTTTGAATCTCAATTGCGGAATTGTGGTTCTAATTTGAATATAGGTCACATCAATATTCAAAGTTTTGCGTTACGTTCATCTAACAAGTTAGATGAACTGAAAAGTGTACTTGGTAATGCCTTGTTTGATATTGTAGGGATTACGGAAACATGGTTATTGGATGAAATATCATCGAATGCTGTTAATATACCAGGTTATGTCCTATGTCGAAGTGATCGCCCTGGTCCACGAGCTTGTGGAGGTGTGGGTTTATATATTTCTAGGAACATCAAGTTTAAGATAATTTTAAAGGATATTAAATATGGTTTTAACAGGAGGAGAAACACTACGTATGTTTCTGCTGAATTTTTGTTTATTGAAATAAATGTGTCTGGTCGTAAGATTCTTGTAGGCGTTGTTTATCTTCCTCGAGGAGGTTTAGTTACTTTTGAAAATAGTGTTTCAGATATATTATTAGAATATTCCGATATAGTTATGTTTGGCGACTTTAACAACAATATGTTTAATGCTAAAAAAGCTATTTCTCTTAGGGAAATGTGTGGCCGTTTAAATGTAATTTGTCATCATAACTCTTTACCTACGCATCTTGATGTGCGGCACGGTTCCACGTCATTAATTGACTTTTTTCTGTTGTCTTCTTCTTTATCTGTTACTGTATCTGGCCAGGCACAAATACCCGGTACTTCTCGTCATTCATTTATATTTGCATCATTTGAAATTATTACACAACATTTGGATGACGTGATTGAATATTTTGATTATGGTAATGTTGATTTATGTACTTTGGAAAATATTGCTGCGTCATGCAATTTTAACAGTATTCTGGATACAGCCAATGTGGATGATCAGGCAAATTTATTGAATTCATACATGTATCGTATGCATAGTGCAGTGCCACTGGTAAAGCGTAAGGTTAGTAGCTCGAATGATAATTCTTGGTTTAATTCCCCTGAGATAAGATATAGTCTGTCAGTTCGGGATATTGCTTATCGGTCATATCTCGATGACAGGACTGACGGAAATTGGAGTATTTTTTGTCGTTTAAGGAACCATGCTAAGACGGTAATCCGTAATGCTAAACGTAGTGCGCATGCTAAACTTTTTTGTAATAAAAGCTCAGGACAGATTTGGAATACACTTCGTGCTAACGGTCTTGCTGATAATGCATCAACCGTTGATAATGTTGATGTTGAGGATTTGAATTTGTATATTTCTTCTAATCAAGGTAATAACCCTATCGATGGTAGTTTTTTAGATAATGTTCTGGATGAAAGTGGGTTTTCATTTCATAATGTTGATCTTTGTGAACTGATATCTGCTCTATATTCAATTAAATCGAATGCCGTTGGTTGTGATGAGCTCTCCTTAAAATATTTGAAATTGATTTTACCTTATGTTGGTAAATATATTCTTTATCTTGTCAATAATGTAATTACCAAATCAATCTTTCCATCTTGCTGGAAAACTGGTAGGATAGTACCTCTTAAAAAAGTTGGTGAGTCTAATGACATGGATAATTTGCGTCCCATTTCTATACTTCCAGTACTTTCTAAAATTTTGGAGATCTTACTTAAGAACCAATTAGAGGATCACATTGCTAATGTTTCTTTTTTTAGTGATTCTCAATATGGATTTAGATGTGGTAGAAACACCACGTCGCTTCTTTTAGGACTTACTGATACGATTAGAAGGTCTTTAAGTATTGGCCATGTCAATGTTCTTTTATCCATTGACCTTCAGAAGGCTTTTGAAAAGATCGATCATAGTATATTAATTTCTAAACTATACCGTAATTTAGGTATTTCTGTTTCTTCTTGTAGGCTTATATCATCTTATCTCAGAAATAGAGGCCAATACGTATCTATTGGGAATAAATATTCTCATGTATTACCCGTTATAAGTGGAGTACCACAGGGGTCCGTACTTGGACCATTGTTATTTAATATATATCTCAACGATTTATTTAATTGTATTCATTTTTCTTCATGTGTTTCATTTGCATATGCAGATGATTTGTTTTTTTTATTTAGTGGCGAGAGGCAATTCTCGGATGTTTTGCAACAACAGTTAAATTACTGTGTCTCTAATATTACGGATTGGATGTTGGAAAACAAATTATATATTAATGCGGATAAGACAAAGGCTATGTTTTTTGGATCACCCTTACTGGATTTGGTAATAAATATTAATGGTACTAATATTGAGTTTGTCGATCAAATCAAGTGTCTTGGTTTGTGGTTGGACAATAGTTTAAATTTCGAAAGACATGTAAATTATGTTATTTCTAGGGTCAACTACTCCTTGCGTAGGCTCTTTAATGTTAATTTAATTTTACCTATGAGAATCAAGGTTATGCTCATACATTCTTTAATTATGCCTTTATTTTTATACGGCATTGAAGTTTATAGTGGCACTTTTGGCTACATTATGAAAAGGCTTTCAGTGTTGTTTAATAGAGTAATCCGTTATCTATTTTGTTTAAGGAGACTTAATCGTACCCATATGACGCCGTATGTTTCGAGATTCTTAGGTTGTCCATTTTTGAACTATGTTAAAGCAAGGACTATACTTTATTTTTATAAGATTAATCATAATGATGACCTTGTATATTTGAATTCATTTTTTTCTTTTGGCCATTCTACACGAAATCGTCAAATTCAAATCCCTAGGTTAACCTCACTCTTAGAACGATCATTTCATGTGCGGGTAGCTCATATTTTTAATCACTTGCCTACAGAGCTCAAGTCCTTGGAATTACCATTCTACACTTTTAAACGCAAAGTTTTGATCTATGCTCAAGGTAATGAGTTATAATATTTTTGACATTTTAATGGAACGTGTGATTGTAATTATTCATTGGTTTACAGTGCCTTTATATTGTTTTTCTCTTCTTTCTTTTAACTTCTAATGTTTTTACTATTTTATAATACATATATGTTTATTTCTCTTTTTTTTTTTTAATATTATATTGTTATTTATATTTTTGTTTTATATAATACAGTAGTCTTGTGTTGTAGTTATTTCTTAGCCATATATGGCCCTTTGGGCTCGGTTATTTAATTGAAGAATAATAAATAAATAAATAAAAATAAATATGTTCTTCTACCAAATTTGTTTTCGTTGCCTACTTTTTGCGATATAGGCTAAAATAGGTTTGGAGCGAATCTCAAAAACTAATCCATAAAAATAAATAAGTTTAGGCATTAATTATTTCTCTTACTAAGATATAACTACAGTCCAAAAATTACAGTTTTTGTCCTTTTAATTGAGAAGATATGAAGATTTTCGTTTTTCGAAAAACGCGAAATTAAGTGAAAACGCACCTTAAATTCAATATATATTGCTTAAACTTAAAGGCTTTGCTACTCTTACTAAATTAAATTTTTTTGCCAAATTTCATAAAAATCCGTCCATACGTTTTCAAGTTAAACCGAAGTTCTTCAGAGATATCCTATTGGAATCCTGTAAGTCCTTGAACCAAAATAAGAGATTTGTTTAAAGCTTAAAATTAATCATACTTTGTGTTTACTATCAATGGCTTGTAGTCAAGAAAAATATGTTTTTAAGATTTTTGAAAATTGAGCTTATTTCACAATATTTATTTTTATAAATTTTACGAAATTTTTACTTTAACCCCTTTCTCCCTTCCAAATCGTGCACTGCACACAAGAAATTACTTCGCAAAACATTTTGTAAATTTAGTTTTCTATTGAATATGCTTAATTTCTTATTACAAAACACTCATTTGGCGCATTTATGGCACTTATTGGCGGGCTTGCCGGTTAGAGTGTTAAAGTTCATATCTAAAAATAATGTTAATCTCCTCCCTTTTTATTTCCAGATCCTACTTAGCTCGAGCACAAACAGAAGGATATTTCGGTGCCAATAACAATAATCCAACAAACTCTGCCAGCCACCAATCTCTACCAACTAGTGGCAAAATAATACGTCCAATAGCTAGTAAACCTCAGCTACCAAATTTTGGCTTCTTACCCATAGCCCATCCTATAGGAATAAACACCACTATAACTAATTCCACCATAACAGCAACCGCAGCCCAAAATACAAAATGTTCAAATAATATAGAGGAGAGTAATAAAAGTGAAGAAGATATAGAGGTAGATGAATTGGATAAACAATCAGTGTGTAATGAAAATCATCTAAAAATTATAGATGATGATGATGATGAAGAAGATATAGAAGTTTTTATAGACTCCACTTCGGAAGCGGAAGTGGTGGTAGAAATGGAAATACAAAAATTATCATTTAAGAAGTTAGGGGAAAGCAAGAAAAGTGACAAGGATAAGGAATCAAAATCTAAACATGAAAAATCTCATCATCATAAAAAATCTCACAAATCGGAAAGACGTAGAAAAAGCTCTTCGGGATTACAAGTAGCTAAAGCTCCCATACCCGCTTCACAATTGGATACTTCGGAGGCAAATAAAGTTATAATCGATGTAGCAAGCTGTGATGGTCCAGTACGTTTTAAACGTATATTAAATACCGCGTATGGTCATAAACCTGAATCTTGTTCTTTAAATCATGTGGGAATGTCGTCAAATGGTATGGTACCACAAGAACGTTCTTTACAAAGTGTTTCTCTATCATTTCATCAACAAATGGCTAAGACTATTAGCCAACAACAACATCAATTACATCATCAAGCTGAAGAATCGGAAAATAGTGAAACTTCAAATGGTAGCAATGGAGCCGGGGCAAGCGTAGGGGCGACCGGTGGTAATGCCTCAGTTAAGGCGAGTGGTAGTCGAAAAATACAAAGTGAAATATTTGTATGTGTTTATTGTAAACATACTTTTAAATCGCAATACTGTTATCAAAAACATGCTAAACGTCATCTAAATCCCTTAACACTACAGGCGACATGTGTTCCCGAAGGTAAACGAGAAACTAATGAAGAATTATCTTCAACATCACAACATGCAGAATTACAAATTACTAAACATCAAAATATATCTACTACACGTCCATTTTATATAAGGAATTCTACACATTTTCCAACATCAGCATCAGCATCATCGTCATCATCACTCCAACAACCGGGAGCAACAACAACATCATTACAACCTTCATCATCTTCTTCTACAGCGGATTACTTGAGGCGTGAGGTGCGTCCATTGGATATGAATGTTCAATATTATCCTTGTAAAACTTGTGGCAGTAAGTTTCCTAGTTATTATTTTGTCCACAAACATCGTAAAATGTGTCATGCTGAAGAAGAGACCGCTGCCGCTCAACAAAATGCTGATAATCGTGGTGATAGCACTACAACGTCCATTGCTACTGTTATCGATGGTGTTAATCAGGAAGAAGAGTGTTTTAATTCAAAAAGTAGTGATTAAGAATAATTTTTTTTTAAAACAAATGTCTTTTAAAACATATCGAGCTTTAGCATTCAATGTTGAATTTAAACTAAAAATATCATTACATTAGGAAACGCACGAATTTATTTAAATAAAGCAATCAATACAATATGTAAAACAGCAAAAAAAAAATTAAAGTTAATATTGTTATTTTATTTGGAAGAAATATAAACGGCGAATGAAATAATTAAAAACCGTCTTTGCGACTGTGATCAGAATTTGTTCAGAGGTTATGAGTGAAAATGTGAAGACACCTCTAAAATTTTAATGCAAATTAATGCATTTTAGTACAAAGGCATGTACTCAGAAAATTGCTACAGTTACTACATGACAGTTATTTGTGAAGTAATACGGTTGTAGTTATTTTAACAGTAATTGCAGTTGTTATACTTAGAAAATTAACTTTCAATGGTTTTGAAAGTTGTTTTTTTAAACAACTTACTAAAACTTCTGCGCTTTGGTAACATTTACTTTATGCAGTTGTTTCGAATATTTTAACGCTCTATTGCACTGATTTGCAATGAAATTCGAACCATGTGCTCGGCACGAAAAATAAAGTATAAGTTATTTTACAATTATTTTTTTTTGTATCGTTGACTACCATAGGCGATACTAGCCAAAATAGGTTAAGGGTGCATCTCGAAAGCAAACACGTAAGAAAGAGAAGTTTTGGACAAGAAATATTAATCTTGTCAAGATATAACTACAATCCAAATATTATTTTTTTGTGCTTTTGTTTCAGAAGATATTAAATTGCGGGAAAACGCATATAAATTTTAATATCTATTGTTCAAACTTTAAAGCTTTGCTCTAACACTAAAATTCATCTTTCTGCCAAATTTCATAAAAATCCGTCTATTAGTTTACAAGTCGATGTCCTTTAAATGTGTCCTGTTGAAATCCTGTGTATCCTTGGACCAAAGTTAGGACTTGTGAAAAAAGGTTAAGCTTTCTTAGAGTTCTTTATCAAGAGTTTTTAGTAAACTTAAATTTATTATTTAGCCAGAAATTGCCGTTGGTCAAAAAAATCTAGCACTGGTAGAGCAGTAAATTTTAGTACCATTTGCAAAAATTCAAATTCAAGCCCTGGCAAAGCCCTTATTTACAACGCTTTCCCAACGTTGGCAAAATGTGATTTGCCTGTACTTGTTTATAAAATTTACAACCGTAAAAAAATTAAAGCACTGGCAAAGTCCAGATTTAAAACGCAAACAACAATCGTTATACCAGTGCTGGCAAACTAGCACAACCAACGGTTAGCCAGTTGTTATCACGTAAATACGTTTTAAGCTATCAAGTATTATGTACAATAATTTAAGTTAAGTTTTTTTCTGAAAGCCAACTAAATTTGGAAATCAAGAAAGCGTTTTCTAATCAAATAATTTCTTCATTCTTTAAATTCAAATTAAATTTTTCATTTGGGCGTTAAGTAATTTAAAAATTTAAAAATATAAAGACTTTCTGTTAAATTATGGACGTATAGTTTTGGGCGTAGGTAGGAAAATTACAACAATTGTGTTTTTTAATATTTTTTTTTTTTTTTTTGTTAATTCCTAAGCAGAAAACCACAATTACATTCATATTTATACACTCAGAAACTGTAATTTAAGAAAAAGCCTGCTAAAAATTTATTTATTTTATAGTGAAAAATTTATAAATCTATAAAAGTTTAATACAAATGAAAATGAAAATTATTCAAGTTCGAGGCCATACTCTATATTTCTTCATTAGGATATTGTCCTAACAAATAATCTATAGAGTTTTTTGTTTTCAAATTTATTATTTGACCCTTTAAAGGGTATATTATTTGTTAGGACAATATCCTAATGAAGAAATATAGAGTATGGCCTCGAACTTGAATAATTTTCATTTTCATTGCACAATTAAAGGTCGAAAAAAACATAATTTTTATTTTTAATAAATATTATAACAAACTTGTTTAATACAAATTTTATTAAAATTTAAACACAAACTCAATAAATTTGAAGTAATTTTTTAAATTTTAAATCATTTTATTTGAAGCCGAAAATTACCATAATTTACGTATATCAATTTTTACACATATTATTTTAGGTGTAGAACCTTTTCTTTGCGAAGAGTATTTAGGATTCCTTAAAATTTCTTTTAGAAATTTCCCCCTTCTATAATAAATTTCTTTATAATTTCTATATTAGACCCTCTTAAAAATTTTATTTTATAAATTCATTAAAAAAAAGAAGAAAATTACCACCTCTTGACAATTCCACCATGTGGAAACACTTAAACCAAATATTTGCTTGTTCTGTGCAGTAAAGGCAGCTAAATAAAACGAAATGTACGGAAGCAATTATCTTAATAAACGAAAATTTCATTAAAAAAACAGCAGCAGTAGTTTAAAAAAAAAATGTACGTTAAAATGCCTTAAATTATGCAACAGATTTTTTGAGTCGCCCTGCACAAAAAAAATATATTGTATTGATAGTATCATGACTACGAAAAGGAGTGCAAAAGATTTAAAAATTAAATATCACTGCATATTTTTGGGGGCAGCGGAAGTTCCACAAATATATATGTATGTACGTATTTATTTATTATTTAAATAATGTAATTTTTTATTTTTAATAAAAAAAAAAATCTCAACTCTTTTTTTTCTACTCTTAACGGATGGATGGCTTGTCCTGTGTTCGTTCTGTCATCTTTGAATGTCTCAATGAATAAATAATGGCTTTATAAAAAACACACAATCGTTAAAAAAAAAAAAAACAATCAGCCAAAAAGTATGCTGCTTTATTTTGTGAAAAACCCCCCTTTAAGCTATGCTTTATAATAATTTTTATTGCAATATGAGGGTGTGTTTTTTTTTTATGCCATTGGAATATCTCGTTTACTTTTTGGTTAAATTGTTTGTATTTTTAGCAGTAACATTATGGCCACAAAAAGGGTTTCGTAGCCTCAAACTGCTGCAATGCGTTACAACTTTTTTTGTTTGTGTGTTGGTTTTTATATATTTTCATGCAACACAATTCGCGTTCATTCATTTGTCTCCCTAGTGAGTTAATTAAACTCAATTAAATTATTTTTTTTTTCTGTTACTGCTGCTACTGCCACCGGTAGTAATGGAATAGATGCCTGTCATTTAGTTGATGTTATTTTTTACACTTTTTTGTGTTCTCTATGGAATGCGAGTGTTGGGTTTTCTGATGTTGCTACTGATTTTGTTATGATTTTATATTTTTTTTAATTTATGAATATTATAAAATAAACACTTTTTTATATTGTAGGGCAAAGGTTTGAAGGTTGTTATCCCTGTATTTCGGTATGCCAGCGTTGTAATGGCCTTAACTCCGATTGGAATTGACGTTACATGAGTTCACTTTTAACTCATATAACCATCATATTACTATATTTCTTTGCTGGATAAAGATAATTAAGTGCTTTAAAAATCATAAAATAACTCAACATCTTGACTACAATCGTAAATAAAAAAAAATCAATTGTTGACCTTTTTGATGGTACTTTTTTCAAAAATTGTTTTAAAAAATAAAAAGTCCAATCTTTTATATTTTTTTTGTTATGTTGATGAAAAAATATGAAAATGTATTTCTCTGCTAGAAATTAGTTCATCGATTGTATATAAATTTTGAAAATCTGAAAGATCGGTCGATGAGTTTTTCAAATACACAAAGTCTAAAATATTCCAAATATAATTAATTTATGTTTTTTTTATTAAAATACTACTAAACTTATGAGAATTATACTCACAAAAAAGTTTTAAAGTTATTAAATGCCAGTTGTTTGTGTAGTAATCAGTAGTTTTTGTTTTCAACTGCAATTGCAATTGTTTTTCTATGAAATAATACAGAACAACTATTATGACTATTATTTTAAGAAACAATTGAATAGTTTAACAGTTGTTTGAAGTAGTTATTTTAGTATTTCAATAAACAACTACCAAAACAGTAATTTTGCAGTAAATTTTTGTTAGTTATTTAGAAATAGAAGATTATGACGAGCTTTTAAAATTCTCATTAAGTTTATATATATGCTTATATGTGTGGCAATATATTATGATATATATTCATATATTATACTTAGTTTATGAATTTTTTTTAAATCATATATCATTGTATCGTATGTTATATATTAGCATATCTTGTATATCTGATCATATGAAATATATATAGATCTATATATGACCATACATTCTACCATATATAATCACTTTTATATATTTTTAACACCGTTTATAATAAGAGTATAAATGAGTTTCAAAACTTACTGCAAAAAAACATGAAAAACAACGGTTTTTTGATTTGTAATAATTATTAATATTCTCTCATTAAAGTATTAAAAAACAACATTATAATTATTAGGTTTTAAACCAACGAAAATAATGACTTAAGAAGAACCTAGGTATTCAACATCTGTTCAATTTTATATGCCAACTGGTTTTAAGAGAAACAGTTTTTTTTAATGCATATTTTTTAAATGTATGCATCTAAAAATTGTATGTTAAGTTCACCAAACTTAATCAACGAATGCATAAAACAACACAAATTGACTTCGAAATTGCTTAAAAGCATGAAAATTAATCAATTTAAAGTACCGATGTTAACACATTTTTCGGAAACTCTCTTAAAAGCAGTTCAGGTTTTTAGCAGAGAGTGTTGCAAACGGCTTGTTTAAACAAATGAAAAACCTAACCCATATAACATGAGTAATAGGTTCTAAATTTTTAATTTTAAAAAATACTTTGTACCACTGATCCTGTTTTGTGGTTAACAAAATAGTTGTCTTGAACAATCTGAAATTCACAAAAAAAAATTGAATTGATCTATAATACCGACCAAATAGTTATTATTTTTTATTACAAGGACGTGTAAAGTTTGCTGTGTATTTCTGCTCTTGAAAAAATCTGTAAATCTTATACTTGAACATTTTGCGAACAACAATTTTGTTCCTTGGTAAAGGTTTGCTTTTTTTGTTTTACCTAGCGTTTTAAATTTATTTTATGTTACCACAGGTTTATAAAAGACATACATTTTTGATTCAACATTGATTTATAAAATGACAAGTAAAAAAAAGTACTGATTAAAAAACTTATTAGATAAATTTTTATCAAATTATATACACTCAGGGAACTTCTGCTTTAAAAATATGTAGTTGTTTGGGTTGTAATACAGTTTCATTATTTTTAATGCAAATGTAAGTCATTTGTAGAACAAATAAAATTTTTAACTAACCTTGTAGTTCACTTAAAAAACAACTCACATCAAATGACTGTTTTATGATTTTACATTCATTTTTTACAGTTGTTTTTCGTTATTTAAAAAAAATAAAAAAATAAAATATTTGTTTATTTTTTACTACCATGTGGTTCATTTTTACTACATTTGTTAGTCATTTTTTGAACATTAAAAAACAAATGACAATGTTAGTTAAATTTAATGAAATGTAAGTCGTCATTTCTTTAAATGAAATTACAATTACATTTGTTTTTAACTACAATTGCTGTCGTCTTTACCAACATAATATCCTAAGTGTACAATTTGCCATATTAAATATATATGATATATTATGCCATATTAAAATTTTTTCATAAATTAAGTATAAAATATGAACATATATATATATATATCGTAATATATTACCGCACATATAGGTTAGGTTAGATCGGAGTGGTAGCCGGCTCCGTGAGCACCAGCACACTTAGACTCTGAGGTCCGTTGTAATGCCACGAGACTGACGGATTACCGATCAGACTCCACCGTTGAACCAGTTAGAGCTCCGTACGAAGCTAAGGAGGTGCGGAATACTAGCACCTGAAAGATCCCAAGATCGTGAAAGAACACTGATCCAAGTGAGGCCCTCCTACGAAGCGCCAGCGCAGGACTTGAACAGAGAAAGTGCTCAATACTCTCCTCCTCCTCCTCGTCCCCGCAGCTCCTACAGAAGTCAGGCGATAACACCCCCAACCTACGAGCGTGCCTGCTAATAAGACAGTGGCCGGTTCTTGTTAAAATAGATTTTACCAATATTTACAGTTGTTTCAAATTTTTGTAGTTACAAATTATCAGTTCTTTTTAAGATATTGTTAGGTTAGGTTAAAACATTGTTAGTTGTTAGTACTACATTATTTAGTTGTTTTTCAACAGTAAAAAGAAACTACATTTTTAGTTATTTCAACGGGAAATACCTTCTGCAAGTCATTTTTTTTCTTAAACTTGCTCTCAAATAGACACGAATGCAAAACAGCCGTTCGAGTGCAATATGTTCATATGCGCTTCTGTGTTTATTAGGGTGTCCCTTAAAAATAGATTTGTTTTATTATAAATGCTTCCAAATGGAGGATATTTTTTTTTTGCTGTAAACGTTAACCCTTGCGCAAGTTCATTTTGTAAAAAAAGTTTATTATTATCAAAAATTCTCAAAATTCGAAGTTTCGAAAAAACTATTTTTTATTTTATTTAATATACTAAAAATTATTTCGATATGGAGTTCTGAATTCATCGGATTTGTTGACCCACAAATTTGATAAAAATTCAAAAACGTATTTTTGAGATTTCGTTTGCTATTTTTATAATAAAATAGTTGTTATTAAAGAAAAAACAAAAATAAATTGGAAAATGATAATTCGATTTTGTGTTTGGAGCGTTTTCTTTCCAGGTTATTTTATAAAAATTACTTATTTAGTAAAAAATTTAACAAAATTTTAAAGTTTTTATTAACGCTTGAATAATTTTCGGAAAAATATCACCTAAGTTTGATTAGACAATAATTATATTTACTTTTATCTAAAAAAATCTTTAACCCTTAGTGGCCTGGATCCGAAAAAGACCCATGAAACTTAATTTTAATTATGACTATAAAACTGATAAAAAAAATCCACTTAATTATTATATGTAACATCTTTTTTTTTATAAAGAGAAGCAACACTCAGGAAATTCTTCCTATTTATTAATGTGTTGCTTTCTTTGGAAAGGGTATAGTGGAGAGATGAAAGCTGGTCAAGGATGAAGGGCTTCGAACATGGCAACACTGTAATTGCGTGAGATGATAAGTCTTAGAACAGTTTTTGCTTGCCACCTGATGTAGAGTTGGCGAATTTATTGAAGCTTTTTGTTTCATAGCCCTGATTCATTATTTTACTTCGGTGGGGTTAAGTGCTATATAAGGGATAGAAAACTCATATATATTATTTTTCCAAATTTATGTTGTCGTCACCGGGAATCAAACCCAGGACCATCTGTGCAACAGTCCAACGCGCTAACCATTACACCACAACGTTACTTTTTACACTTTTGGCCAAAAAAGACCGACTAGGACCTATGGGCTTGGTTTGAAATTGTGTAATAAATAATAACAATAACACCTATCATTATATTCGGCAAAATATCATTTAAATTTTTTTTAGACTATTATAATCTTTACAAATCGTTAACCCTTAGTGGCCGGTTGACAAAAAAGATACATGAAACTTAATTTAAAAAGCTAAAGGATGGCAGCGTGCAAACATTTCCCCTACATACAACAGTATTACTCTATTGTTGTTAAAGGTAAGTTTTTTTAATGAATTTGTTTATTATATTAAAAGCTGAAAATTTTTTATTGTTATTAAGTATTTTCCACTTTTTTATAGACTTTAATTTAATATTCCAACACTCGATTAAATCAGTTGTTTATTAAATTTTACAGTTTTTTTACAGTTTATATTTTACTAATTTGAAATTTATTAATGATTGATTTTAATTTAATTAAATTATTTTTTTTTTGTATAATATTCAATGCGTATGCAATGATTTTAATTAGTATGATTTATATTTCAGATTTAGAAATTATTTTGTTTTAGAACCGTTTATGATCAAGTCTAGAGTTCTGTTTAGGTTCCCAGAAAATGAGTTTAGGCAATTTTTTGGGAGGTTTTAAAAAAATAGTTTTTTTGATAGACAGTTTTAAAATTGGCTGCACATTATCTATATTAAATTACAAAAGTGCTAAAAACAAATGGCCTTTTTAAACTTTCTGAGTTAATATTAATACAAAGATAGAAAAAAAAAACAAATCTGTTCCAACTTACCTTTACCATCCATAGCATTTAGATCAACTAAATTTGTTGTCGTTGTACCAGCAGTTGTTGTTCCTGCTGATGTTATGCTAGCCGAGGAGGAAGTTGATGTTATTGTTGTTGCTGAAGACACAATATTTGATTTTGCTGTAGCGGCGGCAGCAATGGCAGTTGTTAATAAATTACCACCAACGGATGCTGCAGCAGCATTAACAATATCATTTGCATTGCTATTATTGTTGTTGTTAATATTGGCAGGATTGCTACTTGTATTTGTTGTTGTTGATGATGTATTAAGATTAGAATTAGGAGGTTGTTGTTGGTTATTATTAATGTTTGTGGTGGTTGTGGTATTAGGGTTCGTCAAAGAATTGTCCATATCAAGACGTTTCTTTTTGGGATCACTAAAACAATAGAAAATATAGAAAGTCAGAAATTTGCAAAACATTTTTATTATGATCTTTATTAAATTTAATAATTCTGATTAAAATCAATCAAATGAAATTTAGTTTTATTTGTATGCCTCATTTATACTTTCAGAAAGTTGTACAGTTTACTACATGATAGTTATTTGTATAAGGGAATCTTCCCTATTGTGGTCTGTTACATTCCCGTTTCGTTTTTTTTTTTTTTTTGTGTATTTTTGCATGCATATGTCAAAACTAGCATATGGCAACTAACTATCATCGAGTTTAATTTCCGTTATCACTATTTTAAAAAAGTTAAGACTTGAATGCAAACGTTTTTCTTGGTTTTATTGTGTAGTTTCAAAAAAACGCAATATAAAATGTTATTTGTAAACATAAAAGTAAATAACAAACAAGTTTTAAAGAATTTTCCAATTCTGATTTTTTTAAAAAAATTGTTTGTCGAATATTTAATTTTTAACAATTTTTTTGTATCCCTGTATGATTTATAGTATCCGACCGAACTTACTTTGTTTGGCCGAAGTCGAACTTCGGCCAGATTTTCAATGTTCGGCAAAAGCCGTAGTCGAAGCCGAACTTTTACATTTACTTTTTAATTTGAATAAACATGAATAAATCTAAAAAAAGCTAATTTACAATTTTTATTCAAAAATATGAAATAATGAGTTCAATTATTGTAATGTTGTCTTTTGAAAAAAATGGCAATGCTTGAAACTTTGTTATTTTTAATAAAATATGTAACGAATTGCACTAGAACTTAAAGAATTTATTCTTAAAATGTACTAAATTTCTTCAAATATACAGAGTTCGGCCAAAATTTGGCCGAAGGCCGAACTTAGCCGAACATCACTTTTTGGCCGAACTCCGAAGCCGAATACTCGGTCGGACACTGATTTATTTATTTCAAATCAAACAAAAACATTTCAAAACCATAGATTACATAGATCTTAAACTCTTTTTTTTTTTTTTTCTTTTTTTTTTTATTTTATTTATTTTTTATTTAATCAAGCCTCCGAGGCCATATATGATTAATACATTATTAAATTCATGTGTAATGAACAGTAAATTCTTATAATTAACTTAAAATAAAAGTTAAACTAACAAATCCCAAGATGAAAATTTATAGGTCCCATTAAAAGAAAATGCAAAAAAAAATAAATTCATGAGTGCTTTTGAAAAAATCTAAATACTTTTGTTTTAATATTGAACTAGAAAATGCAAAGGTTTTCAAGTAAATGGGAAGTCCATTCCAAAGTCTAGAAGCTCTAAACAAAAATGAGTTTTCAATGCTCATGTTGTGCATTATCGGATAAATCAACTCAGGATTACGTTCCGAGTGAGATAAATGAAAAAGTTCTGCAACACAAGATGGAGTCTTTGTTGTCAAAATCCGGTGCAGAGACAATAAAATCCTAATTTTAACAAAGTCCTGAAAAGTGCAATCAATAAAATCCAAAGAATAGTTAGAGACAGAGTCTGACAATCTTAGCCCAAAAATATATCTCAGTATCCGGTTATATATCAAGCGCAACCGTTTCATATTAGATTTAGTTGTTCCACTATAAACGTCTAAGCAATATAAAATATGTGTCATAAGAAGAGAGTGAGCCAATCTAATTTTGACACGTTTTGGTAAGAAACAATCTATGTTATACAATGCGCGAAGAGTACTTCCAACTTTTGCAGCCACATCAGATATATGATTTTTAAAATTCAGCTTACTGTCTAGAGTAATTCCTAAGCACTTCATGGTGTTAACGAACTGTACACAGATACCATCAAATGAAATATTTAATGAGTACTGAGGATTGGATATAGTCCCAAAAATTAAAGCCTTTGTCTTATACGGGTTGAACCTTAGTTTATTATTAACCGCCCAGGTTGAAGCCTGGGATAAAACATAATTTATCGTTGCTTCATGACAGTCAATAAACCTTTTATCCCCCGTAAAAAGCAGATTTATATCATCAGCAAATAAAAAAATTTCGCATAGTGACGTTCCAACAAATTGTATGAAGTCGTTCACATACATAATAAATAACAAAGGGCCCAATACTGAGCCCTGAGGCACACCACTAGTACAACGCCTAATAGCTGAGTTGTGGCCATCTAGACCAACAAATTGCTGTCGACCAAATATGTATGAATACAATAATTTACATGAAGTAGAGGAGAAATTAAATTCAGAAGAAAGCTTCCTAATTAATACATTATAATTAACCGAATCAAACGCCTTACTAAGATCAAGGGAGACTAAGGTGGATATTTTTCCAATGTTATTATTTCGTCGTACACGTTCAGTTAAACTAAGTAGCAAAGACGAGGTGCTGGTTAACTTACGAAACCCAAAGTGGCAAGCGCTAAGCAAATTTCCAGAATCCAAGTGCTCCATAACCTGATCCTTTAACACCAGCTCAAACGCTTTAGATAAACAACATAGAATACTAATAGGCCTAAATTGTCTAAACTTGCAGCTCCACGTTTCTTTTCTATTGGAACAATTCTCGATTTTTTCCATGTCAGGGTACTGTGAAGTAGTAAGAATAGAGTTAAAAATAAATAGAAGGTACCTTTCCACATATGGGTAAATTTTCATTACAAATTTAATTGGAATATTAATATTTTATCAAGAAACACAATTTTTCGTACACATTCAAATATTTTTTGTATAGGTATACCATGTATGATGTACAGTGGGGGGTCATCAAATTAGCCCACATAATTTTTGTTAAAGTTAATTCTCAATTCAAAATCTTTTAAAAAAATTATATTGGTGTATATAAGTATATGTTGCCTGGGTAAAGTGTTTGTAACCGTCATATAATGACAATCGTTATTAATTTTATTATAATTAATTACTGAAGAAATTTTACTAGTTAGATTTTTACAGGAAGAAGAAGAAAACATTTTTATTGAAAATTTTAACGGACACAATGGATATGCCAGACTGCCGCAGTTTCGTCCCTTCCAAGTCACTAGTCATTGGTTAACGTATGTGTTAATTAAACAATTTTTCGTTATTTTGCGTTTTTTCGTGCTTCTTTTACAGAAATAATATACAAATTTTGGGATTAAATGAAAGGTATTAGGATGACCTTTCTAATGGGGTCCTAAACATAATAAAAGTTTTAAATCAAAAAAGCTTCGAAAATTTTGAAACCGATTTTTACCGGCATGTTTGTCTTCTCTATCTTTTAAACGAATTTCATCGAAGTCTGAGAGCTCTCAAGAGAGTTCCCCTGTAAGTCATAATTAATAATTTATTCGCAGTTTAATTGACCAAATATTTGATTATTTTATTAATAAAATTTTGAGTTCATTGCATTAATCGCATATCTTTAAACTTACCTAACATCTGAGTTACAGTCTGTATTGTTATTATTATTTGCCCCCATAAGGCTTTCAACTTGTGCCACTTTAAGTTTCTGACCCAAGAAATTACCCGCCGTAGTTGAGGTAGTCGGCGTTGTAACATTATTGTTATTATTATTATTGGCCGATAATTTTGTGGTTGTTGTTGCTGTGGTAGTAGTTGCGGTTTTACTAATGTTGCCTGTGGTGGTGGTGGCACTGGTTGAGGAGGAGTTAACACCTTTATCTTTAGCAGAAGCAGCTGTATTATTGAGACTGCTACTGTTATTGGACGTCAATTTCGCATCTAATGAAGATTTCTCTTCGTTGTGAGATGTTGTTATAGATGACGACGTTGTTGTAGAGGAAGCAGTTGTTGTGGTTGTTGCTGCAGTCGCTGTAGCATTAGCAACTTGCTGAGCCATGGCAGCGGCATATGAAGTTTTTATGCCATTTGGCGTTGTTAAAGGCGGATGTGTAGTTGTTGTTAATGAGTTTGTTACCACAGTTGCTGAGGACGACATTGGCAGGGCGGCTGTTGTCGTTGTAGCCGTTGTTGTACCTGTTATTGATTCAGTTGATATAGCTAATGGATCTTGTTCCATAATAGCTAATGGATCATTATAACAACTACTGTTACTACTACTGCGCCTTCTTGATGCAGTATTTGAAGTTTTACTATTTTTATCACTTGTAATCGTTGTTGTGGTTGTAGTTGTGGCTGCGGATGCTGAGTTATGGGAATCGTTGGTTTTTTTCGCTTTAACCTCTTTGGTGTCATCCACTTTTGTATCTTCCTGTTTGTTGTTGGAAGTTTCTGAAGTTTTCGTTTTAGCAGCTGTTCCCGTAACAGTAGTAGCATCTGTGGTAGTTTCACTAGTTGCTGCTTTGTCGCCTGGTGTTTTGGAGGATGTTGTTGTAGTTGTGGATGCTGCTGTAGTTGTGGTAGTAGAGGCAGATTGTGTGGTAGACGCTGTGTTAGCTGTATTTTTACTCGTCCCACTAGAAGACACTTTTGAGGTGTCTGTAGTTGTGGTATCGCTTGATGTTGATACCGTTTCTGTGGCGGTTGAATCAGTTTTGTGGTTTTTACTATTACCACTAGTTTTGCCTGGCTCTGTTGCAGCTTTCTCAGCAGCCTTTTCTCGTTCGGCTCTTTCGCGTTCTCTTTCAGCTGCTGCTGATCTCCCACCCGTTTTTTGTTGTTGTTCTCTTTGCAGACGTGTCGTTACACCCGTTGTCAGTGAATCTATTATACACTGGGTCTGTTGTTGCTGTGTCTTTTGCAAAGACTTTGAAGCTCTTGTCCTTTGTCGTGATTTTCTTAGCAGTTGCTTATAGTTTTCCGTTTTCTTGCTGAGGTAGTAA
Organism: Delia radicum; assembly: GCA_021234595.1. Classification (NCBI taxonomy): domain Eukaryota; kingdom Metazoa; phylum Arthropoda; class Insecta; order Diptera; family Anthomyiidae; genus Delia; species Delia radicum. Next base: position 148,921,866 of record CM037852.1, read on the forward strand.
TAACGTACACAATCTTGTGCGGATTTACGATCTAAGCTGGCTGCGATCGCTCCAAAGTTTTTCGGATGTTGTAGAAATTTCTCTTTGAATATTTCCTTTTCGCCCGCTGTCCATACGTTTAGCTTGGCACGCTCTTTATGTACAGCCACCATATCCTCGACCAGGCCATTTTCATTATGATACACACACTTTCGTTGTTGGGAATCATACATTAGCGGTGGTATAACGGCCATAGGAACGCATTTTTCTTACCTCCATGGCCTGCTCTTGTAAACCATCCATTATTTCTTCATAATCTGCTTCGGATTTAATGCGGTGAACCCACACGATTAAAACGTTCCTTATCCTCACGTTGTTTGCGTAGCTCCGTAAAGACTTTTTCAAAGAATTCGCGATTTTTAGCTTCGCGTGCCTTGCGCTTGGCGCTGGCTTCGGATTTGTCAACACGTTTTGCCATTCGGGCCGACATTTGTGTATAGGTTTCCACAATTTTTGTATGATGTGACCATCGCTCTTGTTTAATCTTTCGTACGTGTTCTATTAGGGGACCCTTAATGGAGGCTTGATGACGTTTTAGTAACGTGGTCAGATGTTCTACATCCAGGGGTTGATTGTACAATGGCAGCAGAAAGCGTTCACCACAGCTGTCTAGTATGGAATGTTGTGAGGCGGCCGTTTTACGGTTCATCAAATAGATTTTCTGGGCCAACGTTTGAGAACGCCATGAATTGGCAGCATCATCCTCAGCATCAGCTTCAGCCTTTTTCTCGCTGCTTCGGCCTTTTCTTTTTGTTGTTTTGCGGCGGCCGCCACATCCAGTAGAGACTTTTCTTTTTTACGTAAAGCTTCTAAAGAAGAATCGGCTCCAGTAATTTCAGTGTCTACTTTTTGGATTTGCATTAACAGTTCCTCTTTGGCAGTGCGTCCTCGTTCTTCGGCATTATCAGCGGGAAGGGTTGGTGATATTGCCTCAACTTGTGGATGATAGGCTTCTGTAGACGAAGAAGATGATGATGTTGAAGAGGCAGCTACAGTCACAGTTGTTCCTGCTGTTATTGTTGATGGAACAGAGGAGGTGGAGGAAGAAGAGGACGAAGATGTTATTGAGGTTGCTGCACTTGTAGCAGAAGATGTTGAACAAACAACTGCAGAGGAGGTGGATGAGGATTTAAGGGATGAAGAGGAATTCGTTATGACATTCAGGGCGGTATTGACAGCCAATGATGTGGGTGTGGAACGATTAATAGGCGGTGTATTAGCATTTGGTGGGGGTGGTAATTGTTGAGTTTCCACTTTAAGCTGTTGCATAGTCACTGGTTGTGGCTGTTGCTGCTGCTGTTGGTGGTGCTGCTGTTGCTGAGTCTGGGGCGGATGTTGTTGTTGCTGCAGTGTTTGCTGTTGTTGTTGTGGGGGTAAGTGAGTGGGCGGCAAAACCGTTAAATGCGTATGGGGAGGCAATGTTGTATGTCCATGAGCAGCAGCAGATCTCATGGCATTTGCTTGAGCTTGTGTTAAACCAACAGCCGGTGAAGGCTGTCGTTGTTGCTGCTGATGATGATGTTGCTGTTGAAGATGCTGTTGTTGTTGTTGCTGCTGCTGGTGTTGTTGCTGTTGCTGCTGCTGGTGTTGTTGTTGTTGCTGACTAGGCGGAGGTGGTTGGACATTTTGTAGTTGATGTGTGTTAGGTGGCAGGTGATTGGTATTGTTAGTAGAAGAGGAGGAGTTGGTGACATTATTGGTGGCATCACTCAGTCGTAATTTTTTATAGGGCTGTTGTCCACCCGGATCTGGGGGAGCCTGAGGTTGCCCATGTCGATTTAACGACGACGCCGCCGCCGCAGCAGACGCCACAACATTAGCAGCAGACGACACTGAGCCAATAGCATTTGTTAGATACTCATTGGAATATTGTTGTTGCTGTTGTGGTGGTGGGTGCTGCTGATGTTGCTGACGATGTGTTGATGGCAATAGGATGCGTTTACCTCCGCTTGAAATTATGCCGCCACCACCGGATGGTGGCGGGACATTATTTGCATTATGGGGGGAACTGGTGCCGGGCATGCCACCGATGACGCCGCCACCCGCCGTATTCGCTCCCGTACCCGAATTTGGCGCATTGCTAAGCAATTGCGTTGATCCTGTCGATACGGTTTGATGTGTGGCAGGTGGATGGGCAAAATGCATAGAATCCATACCATGTGGAGTACTAATGCTAACAGTTGGCGGTGGCGGTCCTTGTACCACACCAGCTGTTGCATGTGGTGGTGGAGGTTGTGCACCAGCAGCAGTCAATGCGGCTGCCACCCGATGGTAATCCTGTACCGGTGGAATGGTTGGTATTCTCGTGTACGGACTATCACGATACTGGGCGCCGGGTCCGGGTATGCCATATGCACTTTGCAATATAAAACGTTGTGGTGCTTCTCGTACAGCATTGACATCTGTGGTAAATTTGGCATATGCATTTGAAGCAGCTTGTGAACCGGGACCGGGTCGGGGTGGTGATAAAGGACTAGCTGCCGAACGTGACGATTGTTGCTGTTGTTGTTGCTGCTGTTGTTGTTGTTGTTGATGATGATGGTGCTGTTGTTGCTGTTGCTGCTGATGATGCTGTTGTTGCTGCTGATGATGCTGCTGTTGTTGTTGCTGCTGTTGCTGATGTTGTTGTTGCTGCTGATGCTGTTGATGCAACTGTTGCTGATGATGATGATGTTGTTGCATTTGTTGTGCATGCATTTGTTGCTGTTGTTGTTGTATACTTTGTGGATGTGGTGGCCCCAGGCCACCACTAATTCCTTTCGTATACGATGACGTGTTATCGGCAACTGGCCTGTAAAATCAATAGAAGAAGAATAATAGCCGATTATTAGATTTTTATGTAAAATTGAATTGAAGTACATATATCGTAAATTATTTAGTAAATGCAGCAGCAATGGAAATTTAAATAATAGTGGATGATGGATTACTGCTGTTCCCATATCTGCGTTATATTGATAAACCAAAAAAAAATAATCACGGATCTAAAATTAAAAATGCGTTTTGGCAGATTTAATATATCGGCCATATATTTTTCAATATATTGCACTCAAAAAGAGTTTACAGTAGAATCTACTGAAAATAACGGTAATTTCAGTTAGAAATGCTAAAAAGGTAACTACCGTTAAAATATAGTTTTTTTTTAACTGTTGGAAAACAACTAACAAATGTAGTAAAAACAACAGACAATTTTTTACAACAAAAATGTTTAAAGAACTGTAAAAATTTTTAAAAAACTACTGTATTTAACTTGTTTTTTTTTTGTATTTTAAGAATATGTATGGGAAATTCCTTGTGAGCGGAGACCCCCCTGTCCAAAATTGAGCTTGACGTACAGATTGAATATTTCTATTTCTATTCATATTTTCAAAAGTCGAGTTGCGCAATATGGAGGTAATGATGGTTTAATCAATATGGAGCCGTGAGTTTAGATACTAATTTCAGATACGCTTAAAAATATGTGAAAGAGTATCTGAATCGGCTTGAAAATTGGCACACGGGGTTTTGGCGCCGCTGAGATCGATTCTTCCATCAGATTTTTTAAATTTCAAATGGCAGATCCAATAAGGCGGGGTGATCTAAAAAAGTTTCGGAATTTGCTTTGTACCCTTCACGTATATATTTTTAAATCTTTTTTTTTCAATTTCAATGGGGGTATTCATAATAAACTTCGTATTTGGCGTATAAGTACACAAAGCGTATTTTCGAGTACGGAAATTAACAATTGTTTCCTCATTTCGTTCGTTTCCTCTCAAATAATAAATAATTTTATTTTTGATTTTTTTAATGTTTTGAAACATAAAAAAAAGACAAAGCAAATTGTATAATAAACTTTACAGGGCTTTGCAAAACATTTATGACACTAATGTTATAAAAATACCATGTTTATACGACATTGCATGATTTCGGCTAATAAAAAGTTGTATTTCCTATATCCTACTTAAAATACAAAATCAAAATTCGTAATCGTTGCATTGGAAATGCAAATAAATTTTCTAATTATTACTTGAAAACTATGAACATATCAATAAAAACAAATATAAACTAAACGAGAATTTTTTAAAAGTCGATTTAATCTTCTATTTTTAATTATCAAACAAAAATTAACTGTTTACTGCAAAATTACTGTTTTGGTAGTTGTTTATTGAAATACTAAAATAACTGCTTCAAACCAATGCTAAAAATACAGTAGTTTTCTTCAGTTGTTTTTTAAAATAACTGTCAAAATAGTTGTTTTGTAATTTACCATAGTAAAACAACTGCAGTTAAAACCAACTACTGATTACTACACAAACAACTGTCATGTAAAATTTTTTTGAATGTAGATTTCAAATATTTGGGGTCGCCGATTACAAATCTGAAATCAAAAGTTCTAGCTATCGAATTCAAATGGCAACAACATATTTTTCTTAAGCCTCTAACGGTAAAAGCTGCTTCGCAATTAAATTCATACCAGGTGCTATTCTCGAAACATGTTATTGTACAAAAATTTTTATCGTTGCCTACTTTAGGCGATATGAGCCAAAATAGGGTTATGGTGCTTCTCGAAAACTTACGCATAAAAAAACAGAAGTTTTGGACAAAAATTATGGCTCTTTCTAAGAAATGTTTGTGCTTACTCGTATATTTAAGAAAATATGGAGATTATCGCTTTTTGGAAAAAATCAAAATTGGGCGAAAATGTATCTTAAATTCAATATATATTGTTCAAACTTTACCAATTTGATACTAATGCCTAATGTCTTCTTTCTGCCATGGGTTAAAAAAATTTGACCTCGGTTAATACGAACCACGATTGCAACGAAATAATTTGTTCGGTTCTTGGAGTTTGTTCTAAACGATTTTTAATAAAATGTTTTTATTAAAAATCGTATGTTTAACCCATTGAGGACCGAACCTAAACCACTCAAGATTTTTTGACGAAGCTTATTGAAGACTGGCTAAAAATAAATTTAATGCTGTTGTTTGCGCTTTCCTGCTCCTTTTATTGGAGAAATATAGTACTAAAGTTAATACATTAACGGACTATTGTTCCTGAACGGTTTAAAATGTTGTCAATTTTAAGATTTTGCTTTAAATTAAAAAAAAAAATCTTAAAACAAAAACGTGAAAAAAATTCATGAAAAAAATTAAATTTTGATTTTGGGTTGTCCTTGTAAGGCTTCAATTTAATTTATAGCTATACCAAAATATTTTCGCTTTTAGTTTTGACTTTTACTGTTAAGACACTCCTAATTTCAATATTGGAGTCTTTCGCATCTTAAAAACTATATATACATATTAGGGCGGGTCGATTTAAAAATCGCTCAACGTTCAAGGAAAATCGTATTCTAGGGATCAAAATAAGAAACTTTGCCGAAGGAACCATACCTCTAAAACGAATTCTGATGTCCCGACTTTTGACCCGTAGGGTCAAATTTTGAAAAATGCCACTTTGACCCATTTAGAGTGCCCCAATCGAATCCAACCCAATCGAATCCAACCCAATCGAATATAATTTATACATTAATCTGCTAGAGCGTCTTCCGGAGAAGAAATAGAGACCCTAATCTTGAAAAGACTCCTCCTACTTTCTGAAATATCTCTATCCCGAGATTTGTACATTTTGCTATAAAAACACGGCTAAAAAGGCCCTCTTTCAACTTAAATTTTAGCCCCTTAACGGTCACCTAGAATGATGATTTATGCATTAATCTGCTAGCGCGTCTCCCGGAGAAGAAGTAGCTCCATAATCTTGGAGAGATTCCTCCTACTTTCTGAAATATCAAAGTGGGCTTTTTCAAAATTTGACCCTACGTGTCAAAAGTCGGAACATCAGAATTCGTTTTAGAGGTATGGTTCCTTCGGCAAAGTTTCTTATTTTGATCCCTAGAATACGATTTTCCATGAACGTTGAGCGATTTTTTTGCCTCCATACAAATCGACCCGGCCTAATACATATACTATAATATTTAACTTGAGCAATCAAATAAATAAATCAATATTTTTCTCTAAAAAAAAGTTGCCGATAGTTGCAAAAGTTATGCAAATAATAAAATTTTACTATTAAAATGAAATCACATAGAAAAACTGATGAAATGTCATCTGAATTGAATGTCGTCGCCTAAAATGAAAAAGGGCGTAACAGCACTTTTTATTTATTTATTTTTTTTACAGGAGAAGCAACCATATTTGGCCTTATAGGCTTGGTTCTTAAATTTGAAATAAATAAAAAAAAAAAAAAAAAAAAAAAAAATAAAAAAAAAACGTTGTAGAGTTAAAGATAATTTAGATTCAAAGGACATATTTTCTTTTCTTGGTTTATAAAGTTATTTTTGAAGGATTTTAAAATTTTTTTTTTTTAATATTCTTCGAGTTATGATTGTTACGCCTTTTTGACATGGTGTTTTCTAAAACAAGATGACGAAACAAAATGAAACATGAGAAATGAAATGTAGCTCAAAATTGTGACTTTTTTGGGATATTAGTGTTTTTCCAAACAAAAATTGACAAAAAGAATCAAAGCCAACTTAGCTATTCAAACCTATCCCTTACCTGGAACGAACATCTTGACCACGTCTCCAAGAAGGCCACCAGGGCATATTATGCCTGCCAGAGGCTCTTCGGGAGAACATGGGGCCTAAGGCCACAAATGGTCTACTGGTCGTTCAATACTATTGTTAAACCGATGATCACCTATGCTGCCCTTGCATGGTGGCCAAAAGTTGAACAGAGTAAGGCAAGGGATGCTCTTAAGAGAATCTACCGTCTTGCGTGGTGTTGGCATTACAGGGGCCGGCGGGTTATGCTGGGGATCCCGCCATTGCATATTTCTGTAATGGAGGTTGCCAGTATGGGTTCCTCTAGACTTAGTGAATTCGGTGGCATGAGGCGGGGGGCGACCTAAGGGGTCACATGAGGATCGCGCGAATCCTAATAGATGACCCGATTTCTAAGGTTGCGGACAAAGTGTCACCGGAGTGGATCTTTGATAGATATTTTGATGTGTTATTGTTTGACAGAGACATGTGGACCAATCAATCCTGGGAACTGGTTCTCAGGTGTGGTTCACTGATGGCTCTAAGCAGTCGAATGGGAACACGGACCAGGACCACGTCTTTGGACCAGGCTTCCAGCGTGCCTTACCTATGGGAAAATATCCGTCCATTTTTCAGGCGGAGATTTGGGCCATCTGTGTCTGTTGTCTGAGACCTCGGAGCACGTTCTCTGCGAATGTCCCAGGCTTTGTGATAGGAGACTTAGGTTTCTAGGTGATCGCTTCATTTCGCCTTCCGACATCGCGGACATTTTGCCTAATAGGATAATTGGCTTTATAGGTAGCTTGAATCTGTAGGTAACCAGCACACAAGACCTATGTACATTGGTCGCGGTGCATAGTGCCTTGTGATATAATCTCTAATCTAGCTATTCAAAAAAAAAGTTACTTTTTTCATTCAAATTTGTTGTTACGCCTTTTTATTTTTAAAGTTCATGCAGTTGGGGTTTTACGGGCTTTTGAATTTCGTTCATAAAATCGTTATTTGGTGACGTATAAGTTCAAAATTTTGTATTTAATCTAGAACATCATAATCAATCAAAAACTCGATTTTGAATTTTTTTTTGTTTTTATTTTTTTTGTTTTATGACGATATGTAACTTTGAGAATGGAGTCTGACTTTCATAAAAGTTCAAAAATGAACTAAAAACTGGCAGCTAAATATGTCAATGGTACCTACAAATTATCATGTTACAATGTTTATTAGACCGTGTACATTTAAACTGCAACAAATTTCGTTTGGAAAAATTCATTAAAAAATAGAATAGACATTAGCATGTCCCTTAAAATAACGATTTTTTCGATTTTCGTTCATTACACCCCCAGTTCTTTTGCAAATGGTTCCAAATGGAAGAAATTGATTTTTTTTTTGAAAATGTTAACCCTACCAACTACCAAAAATTGCCCATTTTAGCAAAGTGTATTTCCAAAAATTTAGACAAAAGTAGAAAAATTAACCCTATATGGACATAAAATAAATATTTTTATCTTGTTGAGATTTTTGTATCCCTTCAAAAGCTTTACAAACTTGTAACCATAATTAAAATTAAGTTTCATGGGTCTTTTTTGCCCCAAGCCACTAAGGGTTAAATATTTTTCAAATAGAAATAAATATAATTATAGTCTTAATGAATTTAAGTAACATTTTTCCGCAAAATTATGCAAACTTTTCTAAACCTTTCTAAAAAAAAAAAAATTTTTACATTTTTGATTTTTCGGTTATAATTTTGTTTACGCTTTTTGTAAAACGTGGTACGCATTTTCTGTTTATTTACCATTTTTCATCAAAAATACACATTTTAATTCAAAACAATGATATTGAACATTTATTTATTTATTTATTTATTTCATTCATTTGCATTTAAGGTTTCATTTGCATTTAAGGTTTAATGTGATTTTTTTTTTACTTTAAATATATTACATTCAAGCAAACCTTGATAAAATTTACCACAAATTCGTAAAATGAGCGTTTTATGCTTAGAAATTAATATATTCCGATAGAAAACTTAATTTGCTAAATATTTTGCAAAGAAGTTTTCCGTGTGCCGTCCACGGTTTTAGAAGCGAGAAAGCTTCAAAATCAAAATTTCGTAAAATTTCAAAAACTAATTATTAACAAAAAAATAGTTTTCAAAAATTTAAAAACCAATTTAAGTTGACTAAAAACTCTTTATAATAAAATATAAGTAAGATTGAAGCGTTATCTTTAATAATAAGTCCTTACTTTAGTCCAAGTACTCACAGGATTTTATCAGGATTCCTCTAAAGGACATCGTCTTAAATTATAAACTAATAGACGGATTTTTATGAAATTTTGCAGAAAGAAGAATAGCAAGCGTTGAAGTTTGAACAATATAAATTGGAGATTAGATACTTTTTCGTCTAATTTCGCTTTTTCCAAAAAGCGAAAATCGCGATATCTTCTTAAATAGAAGCAGAAAAAAATAGTTTTTCGAGCGTGGTTATATCTTGGTAAGAGAAATATTTTTTGTCAAAAAATTCTCTTCTATATGCTTTAGTTTTCAAAATGCACCCTAAAATATGTTGGTCCTTATCGCCTAAATTAGGCAACGATAAACAATTTTGTTGAAGAAATTATTATTTATTTTTCGAATGGAGCACATGGTATGAATTTCATTGCAAAACATCGTTTGACAGTTATAGGGTTTAAAGCACTTTAAAAGGTGGTACAAGCTTTTTGAGAACATTTCGATTTACAGTTTTAAAACATTTTGAAAACTACCGAAATGATAACCATGTTTTACGGTGTGATTATGGTATTTCATAACATTTTTAAAACGTTGCAAAAACGAACTTTGAAATGTTTTTCTAAGCCGTCAAAAAGCGTTCGTATAACATTCTTGTTTAGAAATTAAGAGCGTTGTGACAACGACCCAAATTATAACTATGATTTACAGTCTCAGGGTGGTATTTTTTTAGTGTTATCAAAACGTTGAAATTACAAAATTTTATAACCCATAATTTAATAAAAATCTAATTTACAATTTTAAGTTGTCTAATCGTTGGTAGTACTTTTCCATTATTTTAAATACATATTTACGAAAACAATTATGCAAAAAGTGCTGAGAAAGAACTAGTTTCGAACGGCTCTATGAAACAAGACCCCAATGAAATAAGTCCCCAAACCAAAAATGAAATAAGGCCCCAAAAATTTCTAATAAAAAAATTGGTGTCGTATTTCATTTTTTGGGGCTTTATTTAATTTTTTTTTTTTGGACTTTATTTCATAATGAAATAATGCCCCCAATATGAGAAATGAAATAAGTCCCCAATAATATTTTTGGGGTGTTATTTCATTTTCTTAAAAATCAAAATTATACCGTGTAGTAATTTTGAAGTTTCTTTTATGTCGCACGCAGAAAAAAACTTTATTTCGCGAAGCCGCCTGCCGCGTTCTACGGAGGAAAAAAACCCCTAAGAGCGGCCGAAGGCCGCCACCCAGAAGAACTTGTTTTTCAAATCAGATGTCGAATCCGTTGAAATCTTATATTTTTAAGACATCAAATAATTTGTAAAAACAAGTTTTTCTGTGTGGATTACTTCGGCCGCTCTTAAGGATTTTTTTCCTCCGTAGAAGGCGACAGGCGGCTTTGCGAAATAAAGTTTTTTCTGCGTGCGATTATACGATTTATAAATTAGTTTTATTTTGTGATATACTACTAAAAAAATATTAAAAAAAAACTGTATTGATATACTAAATATTATTAATCTTCTTATTTTAAAAAGGCTGAAAAAAAAAATCGCGCGATTTTTTTTCAGCCTTTTTACTATGTATTAATTAGGAATAAAGAAATATTTTAAAGTAATATATAATTTTGTTTTTTTTTTTTTAATTGGGGCCTTATTTCATTTTCGAAATGGGGCTTTACTGCATTATGAAATAGCCTCAAAATTGCGGTGTTATTTCATTTTATTTTGGGGTTTCGTTTCATTTGGTTGGGGGTTTATTTAATTTTTTTTTTTTTTTGGTATTGCTTCATAATGAAATAAAGCCCCACAAAACGGGGCGTTATTTCATTTTTGGTTTGGGGACTTATTTCATTGGGGTCTTGTTTCATAGAGCCGTTTCGAACATTTTAAAAACGCTTTTAAACTAATGTCAGTGTTTTTTTTTTCAAATAATCAGACATATATTTCATAAAATATATGTCTGATTATGTTCTTACAGTGTTTTTATTTCATAACCCGTTATAAATTTTGTATGAAAAGTACTCGCTTTTTGCAAACGCTAAAAATTCTTTAATTTTGGTACCATAAAAAACGCTTTGTTTTTTGTACCGTCTCTCATTTTTACTTGGAAAATTTTAACGAATCCCATAAAAAAAAAAAATTTTTATATTAATACAATTGCTAAGATATTTAATTCTCTCTATGGCTTTAATCTAAGCACTATTCAACAAATCAATTCGCAAACCAATATTATTCCAACCTTACATCTTGCTTTTAGAAATAAATTTCTTTTCACATGTAATTAATTTGAGTTCATATAAAACAACATTTTATTTGTAGAAGTTTTTATAATAATAATAATAATCAGAAATTCTAAAACAAATATAGAAAATCTTACGAAAATAATTTGTTTTCTCGAAAAGGAATAATAATAGTGAATATAATCTTTGAAAGATTAAAAGTTTAAAGTAAAAAGTTTTAATTATCTTAAGTTTAAGGTTTAGACAATGAATAAATTTTCAAAATTTTCTTTTAAAAAATCTACACTCTCTCAAGTTAATTATACAACATTTTCAATTGTAGTTCATAAGTTAACAATTGTAATTTCTGAAATACAATTAATAATTTCTGAAAATTGTAATTATCAATTAAATTTCAAATTTATCAATTGAATTCCAAAAGCTATGGATTGTATTTAATTTTTATCAATTGTATTTCAGACGTTATCAATTGTAATTTCTGAAATACAATTGATAATTTCTGAAATACAATTGAAATTTTCTGAAATACAATTGATAAACATTAAATACAGTTCTTAGCTTCTAAAATTCTATTGATCAATTTGAAATCCAATTGATAATTTCTGAAATACAATTAATAACTTCTGAAAAATTGTAATTATCAATTAAATTTTAAATGTATCAATTGAATTTTAGAAGCTATGAACTGTATTTAATGTTATCAATTGTTTTTCAGAAGTTATCAATTAATTTTTTATCAATTGTAATTCAGAAGTTAGCAATTCTAATTTCTGAAATGCAATTGATAATTTCTGAAATATAATTTATAATTTCTCAAATACAAATAATATTTTCTGAAATACAATTGATCAATTTGAAATCCAATTGATAATTTCTAAAATACAATTAATAAGTTCTGAAAAATTGTAATTATCAATTAAATTTTTAATTTATCAATTGAATGTCAGAAGCTATGAACTGTATTTAATGTATATCAATTGTATTTCAGAAGTTATCAATTGTAAGTTCTGAAATACAATTGACAGTTTCTAAAATTCAATTGATCAATTTGAAATGCAATTGATAATTTCTGAAATACAATTAATAACTTCAGAAAAGTTTAAGTTATGAATTAAATTTCAAATTTATCAATTGAATTTCAGAAACTATGAATTGTATTTTATTTTTATCAATTGCATTTCAGAAGTTATCAATTGTAATTCCGTAATAATCAATTGTGTTTTAGGAATCATTAAAAGTTTTTCATTATTATTTCTGATATACAATTAAAAACTTGATAAGCCACATTTATGGTTTTATGGATTTTCGCTGTTTTCTAGACAACCATTGATTAATATTTAAAAGAAGTCTTGCTTAAACTGTTATTACAAGTACCTAGAATATAAACGTCCTGCAAAAGTCATATTTTTTTACGTTTTTTAACCTTTAAAAGGCAGAAGAACAATCTAAAAATAAAATGTGGCTTATCAAGTTTTTACAACAAGCCCTTCAATTGTAAAATCTGAAATACAAGTGATGACTTCTGAAAAACAATTTAAGAGTTTATTGTAAAAACTTGATAAGAACTTTGATAGAAGTATACATTAATAAACACTTATTATAAGTGCCTAGATTATAAATGTCCTGCAAAAGTTAAATTTTTTGCATTCTTTAAACTACTAAAATGCTAAAACAAACTAAACATCAAGTTTTTACAATAAATCCTTCAATTGAAAAGCTTATTGTAAAAACTTGATAGGCCACATTTACAATTTTCTAGTTTTCTAGACATTCGTTGATTAAATATTGAATGAAGTCTTGCTTGTCACAGTTATATAAGAGTATATAAGTATAAAAGTCCTGCAATAGCCACATTTCCTAAATTTATTCACTTTTTAAAAGGCGAAAACTAACCAAAAATTAAATGTGGCTTATTAAGTTTTTACAATAAGCCCTTCAATTGAAATTTGTTAAATCAGAAATATAATACATCATAGTTTCTGAAATTCAGTTGATAAATTCTGAAATACGACAACTGTGATAAAAATGAAATACAAATGATAACTTCTTACATACAATTGAAAATGATGTAGTTTTGTCTATATAATGAAAATTAAAAATTATTTTGGAAGTATGGAACGAGGACGTTTAGCTGGTTTAGTAGGTCCTGATGGAGGTTGTTGATGTAGTTGATTTTTAGCCTGAGCTTCGGCTAACATGGCAACAGTACGTCGTAAATCATTAATTTCAGCTTGCATTTTATCATAAGTTGGTCTACGGAAAAGAAAAAGATGTTTTTTGTTTTTTTTTTTTTTTTTGTAAAAAGATATTAAAGAAATTACTAATTAAACAACATACTTGTCTACAGTATCAACTGTAGCTGATGAATTCTGCATGGAATTTATGGAGGAGGCCACATTTGGCTGAGCAGCTGTTGTCGGTGTTTGTAAGTTGGTTAATGGTATGGGTGTTATATATGATGATGATGACGATGACCCGGTAGCAGGCATTGAAACATTTGGTGACATTGTAGGAGCATTAAGACTTTCTGCACATGCTACTGCTGTTATTTTTAAGTTAGGATGCATTCTAACGGGAAATTTTATAGTAGCTTTTGGCGCTGTATTCGTAATGGCTGTTTGTTGAGGTGGAGCAGAGCTTTTAGACACATTAGCAGAAGTAGCTTGAGGCATAGTACTATTTACTTGTTGTGGTGGTGGTGGTGGTTGAAGATTTGTATTATTTGCATTTATTGTAGATACTACAGTAGTCATGGCAGCGGTGGCCGAAGACCCTTGACCAGACATTATTTTTTTTAACATTTGATCGGCACTTTCTCTTTGTGATGTTAATAGTTTTTGCATTGTTACTGGATCATTTTCAGTAATTTTTCTTAAATATGATTCATCGGCATCTATGACCACATAATTTACCACATGAACATGCGAATTGGGTACTATACGATATATGGATTTTGTTTGGGCTTCTCCATTGGGATTTTTAATGTCCATTAGTTTGGCAGAAGTACCATCAACTTGAAATACTGCTGTAAAACCATTAACCAACATTGGTTTGTCCATAACTGTAGGATCCGATATAAATTGTGTAGTTTTGCGTTTAGGCACCATAGAAATCAATTTATTGACATTACAATCGACATTTTCACAACGTCTTTCAGATGTTTGCAAAGATGGAACAGCCGTAGGCATGTTGTCAGTTGTAGACATCATATTGACTATAGAAATTATTCAAAATTTTATGAATTTGTAAAATTAAAGTACAAAATTACAAAAAATTATTACATGTACAATGGTAGCGTCAAAAGTCGAGATTGGCACTGCGGGGAATTTTTTTTTTTGGGAATGCAGGGGAGTTGGTTTTTTTTTTGGTAATTACAAAAGAAATTTATTTATTAAAAGAATTTTATAGATTCATTATTGGATAAATTTAGAGTAAAATCCAGAAAGAAATTGCATGTCATAGGAAAGCTTATTATGGTCTTTAGTATTCAAAATCATAGATTTTCAAAACTGATTTCATGTAAACAATTGTCTGAATAGTTTTAACTAAACTTTGACATCTGCGTTAGTATTCAAAATGTTCTTAAACAAAAAAAAAAAAAAAAAAAAAAAAAATGGTATGAGCTTTCTAGGAATAACAAATGATACTTCATAAGAAAGACTATGGATCTCAAATGTTCAAAACCGCTTTCGTGCAACAAATTGGCCGAAGTTTTCTAAAAAAAAACTGTTCATATGCCTAAGTACTCATAATGTTCTTATAAAATATTTTAGAAAGAAAACTTCTGGGAACAAGTGACACGTCTTATGATAGATTATGATCTCAAGTGTTAAAAACTGTTTTCGTGCAACAGATTTACCGAACAACTTTTTAAAACATTTGATAATACTCAAAATGTTCTGAACCTTCTAACAGGTACCCTTCCTCAGGGTAGCCTTTATAAAATTTACCACAAATGCGTCCAATGAGCGTTTTATACTTAGAAATTAATATATTTCGACAGAAAACTAAATTTGCTAAATATTTTGCGAAGAAGTTTTTCGTGTGCCGTCCACGGTTTGGAAGCGAGAAAGCTTCAAAATCAAAATTTCGTAAAATTTCAAAAACTAATTATTTTTAAAAAAAGGAAAGAAGACATCTATATATATAAAAAGAATTGTACATTTTGATTGTCACTAACTCGAGAACGTCTGCATAAAATAAAAAATGGCTGAATACGTTTTGTAGAACATGCAATGAGGATGGTTTAAAAAAAAAAAAAATTATTTAAAAATATTTTCGTTTGGTCGAGATGTGGTGATTTTTCTGAACAATAGTCATTTTCATATAAATTGTGTAAATATCAAAAATTTTTGCTGCGCTACACAGCATTGCTTGGATACGGGTACATTCTTCTTCGAAATATCAATCCACCACTGCTTTGTAACGGAACCAGACTTTCAGTGAAAATAAAAACAACGTTTGTCGGGTCAGCTAGTTAAGTATAAATAGCAAAGCGTTGAAGTTTGAACAATATTAATTAAAGTTTAGATACTTTTTCGCTTAATTTCGCTTTTTCCAAGAAGCAAAAATCCCGATATCTTCTTAAATAGGAGCAGGAAAATATAGTTTTTTGAGCGTGGTTATATCTTGGTAAAAGAAATATTCTTTTGTCCAAAACTTCTCTTTTATATGCTTTAGTTTTCAAAATGCACCCTAAAATATTTTGGCTCATATCGCCTAAATTAGGCAACGATAAACAATTTTGTTGAAGAACTTAGTATTTGTTTTTTGCCACACATGGTATGAATTTCGTTGCAAAACATCGTTTGCCAGTTAGAGGGTTAAAAAACAATTTGGAATGAACTTTTCAGGAAGAAGTGGACAACAGTTTTTTTTTTTTTTTTTTTTTTATTTTACATATGCATTAGTACTCAACATATTCTTAAAATTAACCTTTCATTTCACGAAGTGCACAAATTCAGGGAGCAAACGTCATAAATAATATTATGATCTCAAATGTTAAAAACTGTTTTCATGCAAACATATTGAGCGGAAAATTTTTTAAAAAATTTAGTTCTCAAATTTGTCATTAAAAACAATTTTGGAATGAGCTTTCTAGAAAAAAGTGGACATATTCTGGGAACAAATGATAGGTAATAAGAAAGACTATGATCTCAAGTGTTCAAAACTGGTCCCGTGCAACCAATTGACCGAAAAGTTTTTTTTTTTTTTTTTTTTTTAAATTTGATAGTACTAATGAACATGTAAAATTTTTAAAAAAAAACTTTTCGGCCAATTTGTTGCACGTTTATAATTTTGAACACTTGCGATCATAATCTTTATTATGGCGTATCATTTGTTTCCAGAAGTTCTTCACTTTTTTTTGGAAATCTTGTTTCAAAATTTATGTTACGAACATTTTGAGTACTAACGCACACGGGGGCGGTCCCAAAATTTGCCGACCTGACGTATAGATGGCGGCAGTAATTTGAATAAAATTACTTTGGTGAAAAGTGGCAATCTTATAAAACATATGTTTTAAGTTTTAAGGCGACACGTTGTTGTTTATTAGTACTTTTTTATGGAGACATTAAAAATAAACGATCTCAGTCAATTCAATGCTTTCATTTGAAAGTTCTCAGTACAACCAATATTAGAAACAAGCTAGATTCTACTCTGGGGGAGTCTGCTACTTCGTTTACCGACATAAAATATTGGGTAGCAGAGCTTAAACGGGGCGGTACGAGCTGGCAAGAACACCGTAGTGGCCGACCAATTGAGATGTACACGCCAGAAACGGTTAAGAAAATCCACAATATGGTATTGGATGATCGTCGGTTAAAGTTGCGTGAGCTGACTGAAATGAGAAATTAAATTTTTCCCAAATTTGTTGTGTTTTCTTTTTTAAGTCGGCTAATTTTGGGACCGCCCTCATATATATAATTTTGTAGAAATTTGTTGTACTTATGACGTGTGACTTGCTGCCAGAAGTTGTTCCAATCTTCCTAAAAAGCTCATTCCAAATACTTGTTTTTTTTAGATCATTTCATTTAGATTTAAAAAAAAACTTTTCGGCCAAATTGTTGCACAAAACCAGTTTTAAAAACTTGAGGTCACAATATTTCTTATGACGTGTCATTTGCTACCACAAGTTGTCCACTTATTACTGGAAAGCTTCTTCCAAATTTTGTTTTTTATGAAGAATAATTTTTCCCATAAGTTTTTTTCCACTTTTTCTTGGAAAGCTCAGTTGAAAAATTTTTTTTTTTAAACTGGTTTGTCAATTTGTTGCAATAACAGTTTTGAGCACTTTAGATCATAATCTTTCTTATGACGTGTTATGTTTTCTCACAAGTTGTCCACTTCTTCCTGGAAAGCTCAATCCAATTTTTTTAAGAACAATTTTCTAGCGCCTATCAATTTGAAAATCAGAAAAACAGTATTCAACACTTGAGATCATAATATTTCATAAGATGTAACCAGAAGTTGTCCACTTATTCCTGAAAAGCTTTTTCCAAATTTTTTTAAAGAACATGTTGAGTACAAACTCATGTCAATTAAAAAAAAAAAGCTGATTGTTGCAAGAGTTTATGTCAAATTTTTGAACATACATACTGTTTTAAACACTTGATATCATAATTTTTCATATGAAGTATCATTTCTTTCCAGTTATCCATATCTTCTGGAAAGCTAGTTCGATTATTTTTTAAAAACATTTTGAGTACTAACTAACGTATTTAAGTTTTTGAACATCGGACTGTTCTAGTTGCACGAAAACAGTTTCAACCACTTGAGATCACAATCTTCCACTTCTTTCTGGAAAGCTCATTTAAATTTTTTTTACTTACACTGGAAGTATTAACGTATATGTAAAATTTTATAAAAAAAAATGTTTCAACAATATGTTGCCCGAATACAGTGTGAGCACTAAATAGCATAAGCTTTCCTATAACATTTAAATTGTTCCAAAAAAAAAAAAAAAAAATATACAAATACAAATATGAATCCATAAATCCTGCGTAATAAATATATTATTTGACCAGGATGTCATTATATTACAAAACTTAAAAACAAAGTTTACTATATAATTCCCAAAAAATTCCTCTTCTGATGTGAGGAATCGCATCCTAATCCCTCTTTTCGTCGCTACCTTAGCGACTAAAATTGTACACGTAAAATATTTACCTTTTTGAGGTTAGGTTGAAGAATTGTTTTATTGAACAGCTGTTGTAAAAAGGTAAACAATCGTGTTGAATTCCGGCAATAGCTCAACACAAATGCTGCTTCTTATTGTTAAAACGGTATGGTGAAATTAATTTACAGTTTGAAAATCATTGTAGGAATAGCACAACTAAAGAAAATGCATACGACACTGAAATTTTTATAGAATATTGGCAATTTTTCTTATAAATTCTTTAGCATAAATCTTAAAACTGCAATTATATCAGCAACATACTCCTTTTGCTGAAAAACGCACGAGGTTAGGAATATTTTTTTTTTAAATTGAATAATTTTAATGACTCCGCTTCTCTTCTAGCGTTTAACAAATTTAAGCAGTATTAGTTTTTTTACAATTTTTTTATTTTACTATTTTAATCAATTCTATTAACAAATTCTTATTTTTTTGTTAAATTTTACGCAACTTTTATTAAAAACCACTTTTTTTAATTCAATTGAACTTCCTTCCACGTTTGTGTGTTTTTTACAACTAAAAATGTGTGTTGTTTATATTAATCGAAACCGATAGAATACAAGCACAAAAGAAACATGCAATTAGTTTACTCTTCTTTCATAAAAAGGTGAATTTAGTTGATTGCCACGAAAGCACATAAGTCAAAAAGAGACAACCATATTTACAAAGTTAACCGTTTCATTAAAAATCCATGATGGCCGTCGACACAACAACATTCTGTTCAAAAGTTTTATAACAAAAAGAGTCAACTATATTTTAAGCTCTAGTTGTCTCTGTCATTTTCGTGTAAATTTCTTTAAATGTGTTGGTAAATCCATGATGGCTGCTGTTTATTAAACGGTTGGCAAACGGTTTTTGTATCATACGGTATGATGTTGCTTAAGAAGGTTGTGTTTTAGTGGTGAATTTCTAAGTTAAACATGTTGCATGTGGTTTGTTAAGGTTGCGTTTTATGTTCGCTGCGAACTTGGTTGTGTTATTAGTTTGATATGGTTTTAGTTTCGATAGTTTGATGTTCATTTCAATCCGGTTTTGGTGATGTTTAATGTTTGACGATTTTAAAGTTGCAAAAATTTTCTAATTTAAAGTTGTTGTAGGCAATTGGAAATTTTCTTATTTGAATGAGAAAGAAATTCTTTTAAAAAACTGTTTTTTTTTTTCAGAAATATTTAATTTTAATCCATTGTTGGGATTTGCATTATTCTTAGCATTTTTAAAAATAACACCAGTTATTTAAAAAAAATATTTGATTTGTTGAAGTTTCAGTTTCAAAAATATACCTAATTCCTTGAAAAACATTTTTTTTTGTAATTTGAACATAATTTTTTCTTTAAATGGTTAGAAAATTTTAACTTATTTAATAAAATTTATATCTAAAATAATTTATAAAATATTCATAGTTCATTTTTTAATTAAAAACACAACGAAATATACTGAACATTTCACAGATGAGATATGTAATCGAATAGTAACTAATGATTATTCAATAAATATGTAAATTCTTACTGTTTGAAAATTGGAATTATGTAATTTTATTGGATTTATAAAAAAAAAAAATCATTTAATAAATGAATTTTTTAATTTATATTAAAAAATTAATTATTTCTTTAAAAGTTTTTTAAATTCTTTCATTCAAAAAACAATAAATAAATTGCCAAATTTCTATAGTTCAATCGAACCAGCTTTTGATATAAGATCATTTTATAATTTTGAATCAATAATTCAACGCTGATGATATGTCTTATAAAGAACTTTCATTTGATATATAATTTCCAAATGATTTTAACCCTCTAAAGCAAGGATCCAATATCCGCCAAACAAAAACCAATTCAATTTGAAACCCAAACCCATTGAAATAACGTAAACCCAATTTTTTAAAACTCTTAATCGCAATCGAAAAAGAAAATAATAAAATTATTCCAATCCGAAAACTATAACAGATATTTCTTTAGATTACCATCTTTGGATAAAACCGCTATAATACCGATTCAAATAATAACCCGTATGCGATTGAAATACAGTAACCTTTTTATTTTTAAAACTTAAGCGTAATAACCAAATAGAAAACAAAGCCAACCCATTTTTTACCAAGCTTAGATTTCGCGAGATTTCTTTTACAAAATTTGGTAGGAAGATAGTCTGGTTTCCCAGTAAGGATTTTCAGTAAATTTTATAGACTTATCGCGACCTCTATTGGTAGCATTATTAGTTAAAATTGAGACGTTGACGCTTTGTACGCACATAAAGAGTTAATACTTTTTTTAAAATAATTTTTTTTTGCATTAACAAGTCTAATTTTATAAAAAAAAAAGAAATTAGCAAAAATTTTATTATTGTTTTAGTTATATTTTCAAGAATTTTTTTTTACAATTTTGGTATTTTTAGACACTTTTCTCAAATCCTTATTTGGCAACTCTAATTGATCAAATATATATGAGGAATTTCAAAAATATTCGACACTTTGAGGCGAAATGTTTTTTTTGTATGACATGAATAACCTTCATTGCTTAAGCATGCTAAATCCATCCACGTTAATCATTTATCTTTAATTGCGCAAAAATGTTGGCGGTTTTAAGTTTAAAGCAAATAAAAAAATAGTAAATTTGAAGTTTTTTGCTTCGATTTAGTTAAAATTACATCAAATCCATCCACGTTAATCATTTATCTTTAATTGCGGCAAAAATGTTGGCGGTTTTAAGTTTAAAGCAAATAAAAAATAGTAAATTTTAAGTTTTTGCTTCGATTTAGTTAAAATTACATCATTGTATTTATCACATGTCAAAATACATTACAACACCAAAAAATATAAAATATACTCAACAAATTTTTTTGATATATATTAGAACTTAAAAAAACACGATTTTTTGGGAAACACACATTTTTTTTGCTAGTTTTATGATATTAAATTGGGTTTAGGGTTACTTATTCGCAAGAAATCATAATAAACACTTTTCATTTCGCTAAATTCAAAATTTTATATAAGGATGCTTTTTGAGGTTATGAAAATTTTGTTTGCTCTTTCAAATTTCAAGTCCTTAAAATGTGTTCATGAGTTTTTGATTTTAGTATTAAGCTCATTAAACATTTTTATTTAATGATGTACGTTTTGGCGGAATTGAAAAAAAAAAGCTTTAGTTGCTAATTTTAGCAGTTTTTCTTGAAACGTCATTTTGAACAAATTTTTAGTAGTTTCAAGAAAACTGTTACTAACCTTTCTAAAAATAGCGGTTTTAGAAAAGAAAATGTTCCCAAAATCGAATCAGAAAAAAACACATTCGTGCTGAAAACCAAATTTTTGTCAATCAAATGGTTCTTTAGCCGTACGGAACTTAGTTGAGATAACATTAATTTGACTGTGACTACGTACTTCCGGTTGCCCCAACAAAAGTTTAATTGTCATAACCGAAAAAATTAGCTACATATCAAAATTAGCTAAATCATTCTATTGGCAACAAATCCGGTTGTCAGCACGAATTTGTTTTGTAGGTGAAAAGTTTCTTTAAAATGAAAAGTTTTAGTAACGAAATGTTCTTTGAATCTAATTAACTCTTACAAATATTTTTTTATAAAAAAAAGTCCTTAGAATCTGAAATTCTATAATCATTGTATAAATTTGATTTTTATATCAAATTGATGAATTTTTATTAAGTTGTTTAAAATTAATTACAAATCTCATTTACTTTAAAATCAACTTACTTAATTTATATTTTAAATTTCAAATACAACAAGACTTTAATATTCTACAAAAAACAAAAATCTAGTCTTTAAATTCAAAAATGTGTATAAAAAGTTTTGAAGAAAAAAATAATATAAAAACTACAACAACAATATGAAATACGCCCAAAATTTACGACCCTGGGCACGACATCAACTCATAAAGTTAGTGAACAAAACAAAAAAAAAATAAAAACTTTGCAAAGAATAAGAACAAGAACAAAAATTATTACAAAAGTTCCAGAAAAAGAAATGAGAACATTAAATATGAAAAACATCTAAGGATAGAAAAAAAAAATAAAAGAAAAAAATTTTGCGACGTTGCACAAAAGAAGAAGAAAAAATCCTGATGAGGTTAAAATAAAATACAACAACATTAGAAGAAACATGTACAGAATGGGTTGCATGGATAAATGGTTGAATGGATATTTATTTGGTGTGGTGGCACAATGTAGCAAGTAAAAAATATTTAAGATGTATGATGTTATTATGGAAGAAATGTGGGTGGGTGGTTGATATGGTTTTGGAATCATTCATGAGTGGTTGATTGTAAACATTACACACTCCTTAGAACACACATACTTGATGTAAAATGGGTTAGTCTAAGAATACCATTCAGTAAAAAAATTATGGCAAAAAGAAATAACAAAATTCAAGACATCATAAGTAGAAGAAGCAAAACAAAACGTAAGCAATGGCAAAAAATCCATTAAAAAAAGCCAAATGGAAACTTTTTAAATTATACATAGTAGTAGAAGAAGAAGATGTGAAAAACAAGAAAATATGTACTAAACTTCCATGAAAAATAATAAAAAAAAAGCAAGACGTTGTTAAGAAAAACATAAAAAAATTGGTATAGAATTCTTGAAATAAAATACAAAACTTTTTTTTCCTGCGTGTGAGTTCTAAATATTTATATGGATGAGTGTTGAAAGGAAACTCATTAAAATTAAAAAAAAAAAAAATTATATAAAAAAGTTGCAAAACATTTTCAACAACAACAATAAACCCTAACTCATGTAAATTTTATACATAAGTGAAATTATTGATTATTTTTCTCTTGATTTTTGTTATCATGCTATTTTCCTATTTATTCTATAAAACAACGCATATTTGAAAAAATAAATAAATTAGCCATGAGAAGGTTCTTAACTATAGAAAGGTTTATTTAAATAGTTGCCAACTACAAAATTTAACAGTTAATCCAACTTTTTATCTGGCTACTATTTCTTGACAATTCTGTATTCATACTATTATGTGCAACGCTGTGTTTTTTATTATAATATCGGTTGGCAACACTAAATACACGTATACAAACATCAGCAATTCGTTTCTGTGATATTCAAAATTCAACTTTGCTCTGCTTTACATACTTTGAGAAAATTATTTTCACGATATTAATTGATTTTTTGCATTAATTAATTGGATTAACTGTTAATCAAAAATATTAAAAACTTAATTTTTACGTATGCATTTTTATTAGCGTTACCAACCGAAATAACATCAAAACACAGAGTTTCACACAATTAGTAGTATGAATACAGAGTCGTTTAGAAAAAGTAGCTAGATAAAAAGTTGAATTAACTGTTAATCAAAAATAATAAACACTTAATTAAATTGATGCAAGTTTTCATTAAATTGATGCAAGTTTTCATGAAATTTAAAAATATATATTTTTAATTTAATAAAAATTTCATTAACTTCATGAAGAACATTAATTAAAAAACTAGTTTCATAAAAAATATGATGCTTTTCAGTAATTTTAAGAAAGGTTTCATTAGTTTTCTGAAAGTTTTCATTAATTTCAAATTAATTTAAATTCATCAAATGCATACATTTTAATTGATAGTCTTTACTTGCCTGCAACAGGTCTTGTACTCAAAATTTGATTTAAAATTTAAAATATTCTAAACTCCTCCACTTTTTTCTGACACGATTTGGCAAGCCTTAAATTCATGATTGCTATTACAGTGGAATGCGGTTATAACGAACACCGGTTATAATGAACTTTTTTATAACGAACGAATTTTCTAGTCCCAACGCATTTACTAACATATTTCATACAAAATAATATAGTTATAGCGAACACCATTCACAGCTAACTTTTTATATAACGAACTAATTTTTTGGTACCTTTTACAAATTGTTACGCTTATATTATAACGAACATGTTAAAAAAAAAAAAAAAATCAAAATTTTTTTATGAAAAATGTGCTGCAAATTTTAAAAACTTAAGCTTCTTACTAAAAAGAATTAAAACTGAATGAAACATAATTAGATGGAAGAATTGTTTTAATATTACAAACAAATATTGAAAAATTAGGAAAATTTAAGACAAAAACCTGTAATTTGATTATTTTTTTTTAAATGTTTACCAAGCTTAAAGCGAACTTCGTTAATACCGAACAAAATTTTCCGGTCCCTACGAATTCGTTATAACCGTGCTCCACTGTATTTTTTATTATTTACCGCACGAGTTTAATACAAACAAATTAAACATGTTTTTCAAAAAAAATATAATTTCGTTGCCGATAGTTTTTATTGTTTTTTTTTTTGTAATTGTTGTTATGTTGGAGTAATTTATATGAGAACAGTAAAACTTTTACGCCGCACGTACATATTTCAACCAACATCCAGAGTTTCGAAGATTGAGTTTTTATTTGAATAAATTTCCTTTTAAATTTGATTGATTTTTATTTGAAACAGTCGTGGGGAATTCATTCTTTCGAATTCACACCCTCCTTCTCATTCAACTTAAAATTTACGAATTGAATCGAACATTTGATTATGTTTCTTTTGACTGACCTATTTAGGAATGACACGTTATTTTCTTTATTCGGTTTTAGAACTAGAAAAAGTTTAAATTCAGTTTACTAACATAATTTCAGATAACTTCAAAACTTTTACCATAAGTAGAATATATTCGATAATAAATGTTTTTTTTTTGCAGGCCATGCCCTATTCGAGAGACGGGATTTTAAAGTAGAAATTTATAAATTATAGTACTTATTAGTTTTGCCTAAAAGAGACGTTAAAATCGGGAATTCAAACAAAATAAAAATTTGATTTCTGGCAACACTTCCCTAATTATGGGAGATGCCACCTTATCAAATATAAAACCTATAAATAATAGATTTGACAATACATACTCAAAGTTATGTATGACTAAGATAAACCAAAGACTCTAAAGTGAGGGGTGGGCGGTGTTGCCAACTAAAATTGACAACCCACTAGTTAGTTCACATTTAAATTGCATTCAAAAAAGTAAAGAGTAGTAATACATTTCCAGTTAAAGCCAAATTGGTTTCTCTTGAAATTCTACATTTTTAACAAAATTTCAAGATTTCTAAAAATAGAACAATGTTATGTTGTTTTTCTAAATCGCAACGCTCAGTACAAAGTGTAGAACAATGTGTATGCGGTATTAGAAAGCAGATATCTAGAATTTCATATAGACGCATTCAAACAATTAAAACAAAAAATATTACAGTGTACAAGAACTACGATAAGGTTTAACATCAGAAACTGCAGTCTAGTTCAATTGAAAAATTTTCGGAATGGTTACAATTTTTTAAAAATATGCTTTGGTCTTCCATATCACACATTTCAAAAATAATGGAAAATCCGTTGAATGGTAATTTAAGTATTAATTGCACCTGACGTTAGAATCGGGAACTCGGTAGAAAAGTAATTTTTGTTTAAATTCAGAACGAACAATTGAAATCTAAAATACACAAATCTATTGAATTCCTTATGAATGTATAATTCGAATGGTGAAAAAAGAATAAGTCCATTCCAAAATAAATCATCATTCCATAAAAATCGATAATCAAATTAAGGACTGAACTCTTTAGAAGCTCTGCCAAAACAACAACAAAATTGTATGAGAAAATAATATTTTTTTTATGTACGATTAAAACACCCACATCAAGAAAAAAAAATATAAAACCAGAACCCATAGCGAGTATGAAGAATATGAAAAAAAGAACTAAAACTCAACAGCAAAGCTCCAAGAGAACAAAAGAAAAAAAAATATGTTAAATTTTTGAGAAATGTGGCAACAACGCCTGCATAATGAATGACTTTAATTCTGTTGTTGCCGTTAAAATATACATATATATCGTTACCTAAAACGCAAACCGCCCTAACTAACATTTTATTAATTTTACAGTAGAAGCAATAACATGATTATATGGAAAATATTATTGTTTTCATCGCAAATTTTTCAAATATTATTAAAAAAAAAAACCCTAAGAAAAAAACGAAAACAAAATTTTATAAGAAATAGTTTAGGGGCGTTTTACCCGTATAGTTTTATTTACCCGATGAGAAGTAAAAAAAAACTTTTTTTAGAAATTAACGGTTATTTTTAAAACCGCCTTGCTATTGGAGAGGAAATTTACACAATTTAGGCACTTCCTGTCATTTTAAAGATCTTTTTTTTTTATTATTGTTTTTTATTTGCAATCTATCTTACAATATTAAGCAAATGTGATAATGTTTAGAACATAACATACTTATAGGTCTTCATTAAGACCAATAATATTAAAAATTTATTGAAATCACAATTGTAAGGTAATAGCTATGTATGTATATTAAATATTTACATATTTACAAAGTTTAGATTTTTATATTTTTTTTTTTTTTATTACAGATTTTACAGAATTTAGATTTAGTTTCTGTATGGGAGGTCAAGTATGTATATGAAGTCTTTTTAGCCTTTTTACTTCATTTTGAATCATCTAATAATGATATGGCTAAAGGATTTTTATGGTCACTTAATCTTTGCAAATATCGATTGCTAAAATTACATATTTCCTTCTTGACTGTTGGTATATTTAAATCATTGTGCAAAGTTTCATTTCTAACAAACCATGGTGCGTTGATTATCATTCTAAGCGTTTTTTGATTGAAATCTTTGGAGAATTTCGACGTTTGAGTTACTTGTTGTACCCCAAAGTTGAATCCCGTAAGTCCATACAGGTTTTAATATTGTTTATAAGTATGATTTTATTTTCGATATTTAATTCCAATTTCAGACCCAATAACCAATACATCCTTTTTAATTTGTTGTCCACTTGTTTCCTCTTATTTTTAACATGGTCTTTCCAGGTAAGTCTCCTGTATAAACACATTCCTAGGTATTTAGCATTGTTCTTTTTTGGAATATTCACGTTATTGAGTTTAACTTCCGGCCAATCCCCACGCCTTAGAGTAAATGTGACATGTGTGGATTTTTGTTATTTTAAAGATCTAAACCGAAATTTTACGTGACGTGTTAATACAAGGTGGCGCAAAAGTAATCCTCCTATCAGAAAATGCTATAAATTTTGCGATTGGCCCCTAATGTCAGTTCTGTTTTGACATTTGTGTAGTAAACACATGCGAAATACACGTTAATAAACAATGTTACGCTACACTGCTCCAGAACGAGGAATATTGGTGACTATTTATTTGACCAATAATCTGTCGGTGACTTTGGCACAACGTGAATTTCGTCGCAGATTTCCTGGCCGTCCAACGCCTACTGGTGAAACACTGCGACGTTTAGCCGCTCGCCTCGAAGAGACTGGCACAACACGAGATGCTGCCAGGCGTGGCAGACCCCGGAGTAGCCGTTCTGCAGAGAATATTGCTGCTGTAGCAGAGGATGTCATGGAAGCGGGCCAAACGGTTACTGTGAATGGTGAACGCTACAGAGCAATGATCAACGAGTTCTTTTTGCCGCAACTTGATGAATTGGGATTGGAAAACATGTGGTTCCAACAGGACGGTGCAACGGCACACACTGCACGTGCCACAACCGATATGCTGAAGGATGCATTTCCCGGGCGCCTAATCTTCCGTTTTGGCGATTTGCACTGGCCAACAAGATCTGATTTGACCGCTCCAGACTTCTTTTTGTGGGGCTTTTTGAAGTCGCGGGTTTATGTCAACAAGCCTCAGACTCTTGCAGCTCTTAAAGACAATATGAGGACCTATCGCCGGAAGTTTTGGTCAAAGTGATGGAAAATGCCATAAAAAGGGCTCAAATGACAATCAACTGTGGCGGCGGCCATTTACATGACATCATATTCTCGACTTGATGTAAAAAAAATTAAAATACCAAATAAAAATAATCCACAAGAAGAATCAAAGTTTTTCATTTTTTTTTTAAATTACAGCCAAAAAAACATCGGAAGGTTATTTTTGCGCCACCTTGTATAAACAGAGTTTCACATAATTGAGCTAATAAACGTTAAACTTCAGTTTAAAATATATTGAATCAGTTTACCCTTTCACGTCATTTGACGATTCCCAGATAGACATTATGTGATAATATAAAATAAGCACTGGCAAAGCACAAAATATATTATTAGCCAAAGCTTAAAAAAAGTGCTTTCCCAGCGCTTGTTTTAAAAAATGTCTAAAAAAAAAACACTGGTAATGCACTTAGTTCGTGAGCTTTACTAACGCCTGAAAATTTTTACTTTCCAGTTCTTTATATGCGAAACATTCTTTCGGTTATGTAGTTATTTATACACACAGAAAACAGTTTTGTAGTTGCAACCAAATTTTTGTGGTTCCACGTACTTTCACTATTATTAAATTTTAATACTATTGTAACAACCGATATTTATTTAAAAATTTCTAATTTTTATTGTAACAATTGAATATTTTATGTTTGTAATACATATATAATGAAATATTCTATAAATAGATTCACATGCATTCAACAAAATGAATAAAAAAAATGTTTGCCTCGAACTGGGCACGATCTTCCGTTTGTCAGGCTTGTACTTGACCTCTAGAATAAACCAGATTTAAATATGTTTTTTTTTAAATATCCACCTTGAATATTTCTAATTTCAAATTTAAATATTTGTCTAAAAATATATTTGTATATACAACAGAAATCCGGTTGCTAATATCAATATTTTATTAGAGTAACCAAAACTATAAAAAAAATTGTATATTATTTAAAATTATTTTATTAATAAAAAATTCTTATGCCGCGAACTGGCTCGAACCGGTGACCTACTGCTTGTCAGGCAATTATTTTACCACTAACCTAAACTTAATTTGAATTAGTATTTTCCAATTTCAACCTTGCATGTTTTATGTTTCAAATTTAAATATGTATGTCTAAAAATAGATTTGTATGTATAACAGAAATTCGGTTGCTGATCTCAATATTTTATTAGATTTACCAAAACGAGTCGAACCGGCGACCTTCTTGTTGTCATGAAATTGCTTTACCTCTAGTCCACACCCAAATTGAATTTGTATTTTAAAATTTCTAGCTTGAATATTTTTTTTCTTTGAAGTTTAAATATGAATGTCTAAAAATAGAGTTGTATGTACAACAGAAATTGGGTTGTAATCTTAATATTTTATTAGTTACCAAAACTATTATTTTAAAATTGGTAACGAAAACATATTTTAGATAGAGTGATTGTTTTTTTGCAGGTGAAACTAATATTCGATTTTAACTGCAAATATTTTATAATTGTTGGTATTAAAGGTAAAGATAACATTTTTTCAATATTGATAAGGAAAATCAATAGTTTGAATGTGTGTTTTGGTTAATTTTATACATTTTCTATTTACAATATAGTTTAATTATTCTGATGATGAATTTTAAGTACTTACAATTAAAATTATTGAATAATAATTAAATTTTGTTGATTACAATGGAATTTCAAACCAATTTATTCTCTGCGTGTATATTTAATAGTCGAATTTATTTTCATTTAATAAAAAAATACAAGATTTTTTGTTTTTTTTTTGAGTTTAAAGAATTAGCTCCACCGTGGATGGGTGTTATCATTTGGGCATAGGGAAAACACTGTTGGCAAGAACTCAGTGCTTTGCCAGTGATGGCCCGATAAGGATAATTAAAAAAAAAAAAAATCGACAATTTAAATAACAATATTTATGTTCATCAACCAGCGACCTGAGTTTGACGCCAACTGCGGTACTAGATGTAATTCTGAATTTGCAATCGATAAATCTTGTGGCTAAGGGAACCGCTAAGAAGCCCGCTATTCGCTTTCCTAGTGTCTTGTATAGGCTCTTTGATCAAGAAAGCACCATTGAGCATATGAATTGTGGCATGATGACCACAGGATGAGCTTCACTCTGACCACAGAACCTTTAATTTCTATTGCTATTTATTGCTACGACCGATTTTGAACTTCTTTAATTAAAAGAGACTTTAAAACAAGTTCTATAAGCTTAGAATGTAAGCCCCAGTTAAATTTTTTTAGAAATGTTTAAAATTTAATTTGTTCCAGTAGATTGTTTTGGTTCCTTGCAGTCAATATCCAAGGTTTTTACTAGATCAGTTCTCTTGACGACTCAAGAACCTACTCTAGTTTGGAGGAATAAACTTCATACAAAATAATCGGTTGTAGAATATATTAAATACTATTCCAATGCAGTATACATTGTTCCGCAACCTGTTCATTGGGATTCCATTTTTTTTTTTACTGGGGTTACAAATCCGTATACACTAAAAACTTTTTTTTTCTTAATTCCCTTTAATTTCATTAAATGTCAATCAATCAATAAAAAAAATTTTTTTGTTTATTAAAAAATACTTTCGCAAATTCCTTAACGGCAATAACAACGAGTAATGGAAAATAAAAGGAAGAAATAAAGAAATAATATTCCAAATTCTTGTTGTTATCTCTCGAAAAAAAACAAAGTTATTCCTACTCCAAATCCTCCTTCAAATATGTATAACCTCCTGTTGTTTATTTATAATACCATTCCAAAATATGTTTGTACAAAATATTTTTTACTTGTTACGACATTTTAAGGAAATAATTTAAAATTTTTTTTGCTATAAAATTATATTTATACCCAGTCAGCAAAAGGCAAACAGACCACCGTTGGCAAGGCAATTTAGCAGGTAGTAAACAAGTGGTTTCCGAAGCCCAAAATGATAACATCATTAGTCAAAAGGTCCGTCTGTTCAAAAAGTGTCGGACAAGCACTGGAAAAACAAAATTTCCAACATTGGCAAAATGTTGGTAATACCATTAAAAAGGTGGCCTAAAAATTAATTTTCCAAAATAAAATTAAAAAAAAAAATTCATGTACATATAATTATTTCAGATCCGCCTCTATTCGAACCGTGGCCTGCAGATTGGCAGCGGACAGTTCTAACCACTGAGCTAACGAGACATATCGCACACCTAGTTCAAAAGTGACTTAACTTAAAATTTTAATTTTTTGGGTTTATATGTTTAAACTATGCACAATACACTTGTTTACATATAAAAAAAATGTCAGTGTATTTTGTTGTCGTTAACTTTTGCCAAAAAAAAGAGTTATGTCTTTCTTAATGTTTCAATTGGTATAAAGTTGCAATTATTTTTTTTTTCGATTTCTGAACTATTAAAAATTTTGAGTTGAGTCACTTTTGAATTGGGTGTGCGATATAATATTTGCTAGCTTAAAACGTAAGTAAATGGTAACTGTTGGGTAACAGTTGACTGCTCAAATATGTCAGCACTGCGGAAACAACTTGGGATTACAAATAAAAAGTTGGTCTTAAAAGTACTTTTCCAGAAACAAAAAAAAAAAACCGGGCTCGAACTCGGAACCTTCCGACTACAAACTTTTTTTAAACAAAACATCATAATTTGTATAAAATAAATGTTTGAGCAGTGTTTAGACTTTTGAGTCGTTGGTAATTTCTGACTGGATAGCACTGGGAAAACACTTTTTCCCAACGTTGGCATAGTGGTCTCAGCCAATTCTTTGTCAATAATTTTTTCTGTAGACCACTGAGCAGTGCTCGAATTTTTGTACCATTGGCAGTTTCTGGCTGGGTAGTGTCTGTTGCTGATAGATAAGGAGAGAAACAGGATAATAGCCGTTAAAGGGATGTTGTTGCTGATGATGCTGTTATTGTGTATAAATTTGTCTAGTTTGACAGTCAGCTGCTGTTACAGTCTGTCATTTACAGAGTCACACAAAACCAGCATAAGTAGCAATATTTAGCAACAACGACAACAACAAAAAGGAATCTGTAACACATAAGACTTTTCAAGTTTTCTTTTACACAATATTTTAGGGTTGCTCAACGTTGTTGTCTAAAAATTAGGTGATTTTTTTTAATTTTTGTCTCTGTTTTTGAATGCCGTTTGGAAAATAAACTTTTTACGTATAAGTAATATGAATTTACACAAAAAAAAATATTAATCATACGCCTCCAAGTACTAAAATATTTTTCTTCATTTTAACAATTAACTTAGCTACTAATTGGGACTTTAACTGACACAATTGTTTTAATTTTAATTGAACATTCAGTAATCGGTCCTTAAAAGTTAATTATAGGGAATTTACACAGAAAAGTTAATCTACACACAGAGAAATAAAGTGCCAACCGAATTGAAAATTGTATATTAATGATAACAACCTATGAATTCAGTTAGCACAACAATATTTACATTCGATTTCTCAATATTATGGGTATTGCTACTATAATGTGGTTGAATTAACTGAACTTTGTTGTGACAACAAATGTTTAGTTGTGCCAACCGTCTGAAATTATTAATAACCCAATTTAAGTCATAATAACCGAATTTCAGTTGGCAAATAGTTAAACTTTTCTCTGTGTGTACTTAAAATTGTAATAACGTAATAAACGATTAAACTATTTTGTAATCTTTTTGATTAACAGTTAATCAAACTTTTCCTCTGCTTGCTATTAATAAAAAACAATGCATTCATACACACAGAGAATAAATTGGTTGAAATTCCATTGTAACCAACAAAATTTAATCATTATTCAATAATTTTAATTGTAAGTACAGTGTAAATTCGATAATCCGGACTCCACTAATCCGGAATATTCGGTAATCCGGACAGCATTTTGCAGCTCATTGCGTATTCTATAATCCGGATTAACTAATTGCAGCTCTATAGTCCGGATTGAATAAAACCCGTTTTTATTTATTTTCTTATTCAAATCACAGCATGCTTTGAAAAATACAATCATTGCGTATTCTATAATCCGGATTGATTGAAACTCTATAGTCCGGATTGAATAACAGCCGTTTTTATTTATATTTTTATTTAAATCACAGCATGCTTTGAAAAATACAGTTAGAATTGTGTGATGAGTATGTTTGCACATGCGTTTTTAATTTAGTATTGATGCAAGATGACTTTGTCAAACAAAATTAATATTATTTATTGTTAAGTATGTGTGTAAATTGGTACTTTTTTTATTTTAACTGAACTGCACAAATTAATATTTATGTTTTTATGCTATGAATTATTATAATTTTTAATAAATACATACATTCGCTAATCCGGAATATTCGCTAATCCGGATTGGGGTCTGCAATCAATTATTCGGATTATCGAATTTTTACGTACTTAAAATTCATCATCAGAATAATTAAACTATATTGTAAACAGTAAATGTATAAAATTAACCAAAACACAGTCACATCATTCAAACTATTGATTTTCCTTATCAATATTGAAAAAATGTTATCTTCTACATTACCTTCAATACCAACAACCAATCACTTTGGGAGATTTTATCCATTGAATAAAATATTTGCAGTTAAAATCGAATATTAATTTCGACTGCAAAAAAACAATCATTCCATCTAAACTATTAGTTTTCGTTACCAATTTTAAAATAATATAAAGTTTTTTAATAGTTTTGGTAACTTTATTAAAATATTAAGATTAGCAACCCAATTTCTGTTGTACATATAAATCTATTTTTAGACAGAAATATTTAATTTTGAAAGAAAAAAATATTCAAGGTATAATTTTTAAAATAGAGGTAAAGTAATTGCCTGACAAGTAGAAGGTCGCCTGTTCGAGTCCAGTTCGCGGAGAAGAATTTTTTATTAATAAAATAATTTTAAAATAATATAACTTGTTTTTTTTATAGTTTTGGTAACTCTAATACAATATTGAGATTAGCAACTGAATTTCTATTGTACATACAAATCTATTTTAGACAAATATTTAAATTTGAAACTTAGAAAATATTCAAGGTGTGAAATTTAAAAAAACATATTTAAATGCTAGAGAAACATATTTAAATGCTTGACAAACGGAAAATCGCCAGTTCGAGGCATATAATTTTTTTATTAATAATAAAGGGTCCGCCATCTAACGTTT
Source organism: Delia radicum (assembly GCA_021234595.1). Lineage (NCBI taxonomy): Eukaryota > Metazoa > Arthropoda > Insecta > Diptera > Anthomyiidae > Delia > Delia radicum. The sequence continues at coordinate 148,955,917 of CM037852.1, forward strand.
TTTTTTTCAACTAGTGCTTATTTCGTGAATGGTAACACTTAGCTCATGTCTGATTTGACCGTTATTGGAATTTTTGTTCACAAAATTGAAGAGGAGGATATTGGCAACATTTGGTTTCAACAGTTCGGCGCTACGTGCCACACAGCCGAAGCTACACTCGATGTTTTGCGCCCTGTTTTTGAAGATCGCAGAGCTGATGTAGTTTGGCCACCTCGGAGCTGCGATTTGACACCGTTGGACTATTATTTGTGGGGTGCCGTCAAAGATAAGTGTTACGCCAACAAGCCAGAGACAATTGACGCTTTAAAGGACAATATTCGTGAAGCCATTGGTGAAATACAGCTGCACACAATCGATAATGTGCTTAAAAATTGGATCGATCGTGTAGGCTACTGCATGGCCAGCCGAGGCAACCATTTGAATGAAATTATTTTCCATTATTAACTGGAAGGATTGTACTTTCAAATAAAAAAAGAAATTTGAAAAAATATTCAGTAGTTTTTTTTTATAGCATTTTCAAAAAAAAAAGTTATTTGGCGAACCCTTTATAAATTTTGTTGAAAGCATGTGAATCTATTTATAGAATATTATAGTTCATAAACATAAAATATTCAATTGTTACAATAAAAATTCGAAATTTGTAAATAAATATAGGTTTTTACAATAGTATTAAAATTTAATAATAGTGCTAGTACGTGGAACCACAAAAATTCGGCTGCAGCTACAAAACTGTTTTCATTGTGTACTATTAATTGTCTGCAACTCTGTGTTTTGATATAATTTCGGTTGGAAAAGCGAAAAAACATACATACAAAGTCAGATAAAAATTAACGTTAAGATGTAAAAAATGTTGGCGCTGTCAACAAAATGTTTGATAACGTCGTCATTTCCCTTGTTTCCCTCCGGAATCGCAATGGTCGCCACCTTGGTATTTTAAACTGACAAAGTTAATCCTTTAGCTGTCAAGTTAAACTTTTAACTGTCAAAAATGCATATGTAAACGAGGTACATAGATTAAAAAGGTGAATTAAATTAAATCAAGTAGATTAATTTCGCAGTAGGTATAAATTATAATTAACAAGCACATATTTTTAAACTAATGGTTAGCAACACTTATTGCAGCTACAAAAAAAATACCAAAAATTTGTTGTTTTTAAGCAAAAAAGGTGTGTTAATAAATTAAAATTAGCGGTGATATGCATGTATGTATATCAAATTGGCGCGCAGTTGAAACAACTAAAATAAGTTTGTACGAATGTAGCCACAAAGAGGAAAAGAAGCAATGCAACTATACAAACCCCATACTAAAACAACAACAAAAAATATAAAATAATCTACATACTAACAATAAAAAAAACACACACACAAACATACTGATAAATGATAATAAAAACAAGACGGACAAAAGTTGACAAAACGATAAACTGAACAGACCAACAGAATAATAAACGACAACCTAATCAGACAGACAGACAACAGCAGATGAAGATGAGGGCCGACAGCAGAGTCAGTGCAGCAGAAAATAGTGGATGTTTATTAAAAATAGCAACAACAACGACAACGACACGATGATACACTATGGGTTAAAATATGAGTGTACATATTATATTGCATTATGGCACAAAAGCACTAAAGGGGGTAGTCGTCATTGTGTATTGTTGTTGCTGTTAAATATCTATAGAGCTTGGGATGACAAAACTATGGCACATGGATACATGTACCATTACGATATGCCAAGCTTTGAAAATTTTTTTTTTTAAAGAAGCAACACTCAGGAAATTCTTCCTATTGATTAATATGTTGCTTTCTTTGGAAAGGGGATAGAGGAAAAACGAAAGATGAAGGGTTTCAAATATGGCAACAATGCAATGGGCGCCGACGAGTCTGAACACAGCTTATGCGCACCATCTGAATGAGAGTAGTCCCTTGTCAGTGGCTGTCCCTTGAAAATGAATCTCTGCAGAGATGCCGAGTCTGAACACAGCTGATGCGCGCCCTGATTGAGAGTTGTCTCTTGTCAGTGGCTGTCCCTTGAAAATGAAAGTATGAGGAGATTTTATTTCACATACGGCTAAACTTACTAATGAACAAATTCTCTTTGTAACGCCTTGTGCTATTCACAGGCAATCGACATCAACTACAAAATTTAGTATTCGGAAAAAATACAATTCCCATATATGGGCAGGGGCTTTAAAGTCTATTTTGGAGCTTCTGGACCGTGTGCAAAGGAGGGCGTCGGCGCTCATCAATGACGAGAGGGTATCAAGCTCTATTGACTCATTGGAGCGTCGTCGGAATGTGGGTTGTGTAACATTGTTCTATCGATATTACCATGGAAATTGTTCTGCTGAGATAAGTGAACTTATCCCCAGGGCCCGTATTTTCATTCGAAACACTCGCTTATCTAGCAGAGCTCATCCGTTTGTAGTCGATTGTCCAGTGAACCGCACAACGCATTACAGGGAAAATTCGTTCATCAGCCGTACTAGCCGTATGTGGAATAAACTCCCCGCGGAGGTCTTCCCTGTCACTTACAATGTAGCGAAATTCAAATCAAATATTCACAAACACTACTCCCTCTTTCCTCCTCCCCATAACCTAATTTCCTTATATCAACACAATGTATTGCATTATAGGGGGCATCCCCTGAGTGTTGGTCTAACGAAAAAAAAAAAAAGTCCCCACTGTCTTTTAAAAGCACCGTCTCCTTTGAACACAGTAGAAAACCAGATTCTGAAGCTATTGCCCATATACGGAAGTTATATGATATTTTCGGCGGGTATTGGATATATAAATAGTAAGAAGTACTTCTTGCACTGATTCTAAAACCTAGACACCTGAATGCTTCTTTCGACACTTCGAAAACGTGCTTATTCCAACGGGCATCACATTGAATCCCCTTGTCTAGAACATCCGAGTCCTCTATATCAATACCTTGTTGACCCAACATACAACATTAGGTGTTATATGCATTAAAATCTATCCTATTTGCAAGACCCCACTCTGAGATTGCCTAAAGGTCCTGAAAAAGTGTGTCATTCTTAATCTGTCTAAAAGATTTAGCATACGAGCGAAGAAAATTAATGATAAATGTTGAAAGATAATGTTGAAAGTTAAACCAAGAAGGTCACTAACCCTAGAACGTCCTTCCTAACTATGACTTTCTAGGGTTAAGAAGATGAGAAATCAACTTGCTCTCACCATAACGGTGAATGGACCTACAAGGTCGGAGCAACCGTGACTTTTCGAACTTCCCCCGTAGTTACATTAAATGCAACACTGCTCCAGTCAAATACCATCTGTTAATAGATTACTGACAAATTTTGAGCAAGTTTCGTTTTTTGTAAAAATGGAAGAAAGTGAATTTCGAGTGCTCATAAAGCATTATTTTTTGTGAAAAAAAACTGAACTCAAACCAAGGAAAAGCTTGATAAATACTCTGCATCATCAACTTCAATGGTAAAAAAGGGTTTACTGAGTTTCGTTGTGGAGGTCAATACACCCGAAAATGTTGAAAAACTGCACGATTTGGTGTTGGACGATCGGAGTGAGAGTGCGTGATATTATTGATGCCATAGGCATTTTATATGGCCATGTGGTTTCGATTTTAAATGATTAGATGGGTTTCAAAAAGCCATTCGCAAGATGGGTGCAGAATTTGCTCTTAATTGACCATAACCGCAATCGTGTGACAACTTCAAAAGATTGTTTGGAGATTTTGCGCCGTTTTGTAATTGTGAATGAAACGCGAATACATTACAACACACCGGAAACCAATCAGCAGTCAAAACAATGAGTTTTTTAGCGTGAACCTGCTCCGAATAAGGCCAACGTAGGTTTTGTAGTTGTATACGACGCTTAATCAAAATATTTACTACGAATAGTATGGCAACTTATTGGACCGATTCCAAGACGACAACCACCCCATTTGACCAAGAAATATTTAATTTTTCTTCAAAACAATGCACGGGTGCACACGTGTGTAGTCAAAATGGCAAAAAACCCATAAATTGGGCTACGAATTGGTACATCATCCGCATTATTATCCGGATTTAGCCCCAATAGCTATTTTATATTTCCAAACCTAGAGAAATGGCCCGGTGGAAAGAGACTTAGCTCCAACGATGAAATTATTGCTCAACAAAAGCCTATTTGAACAATCTCGAGAAATCCTATTCTTTTAAAGGAATAAAAAAATTGGAGAGACGTTGGACTAAGTGTATTGAGGTAAAAAATGACTATGTAGACAAATAAAAACTTTTCATACTAAAAAATTGTGTTAAGGACTTATTGATCCACCCTAGTACTAAAACGTTCCGTAAGCCATACGAAATTGAGTTTGACACCACATAAATTACAATATAGTTATTAACCATAATTTCCATTACCTTCGAGAGCCCAGATTACATTGCAAGTGTACCGTATTTTAAGGGATATTATAGCAGCACTCTTTCAAAATAAGGGATCAAATTACTCTGATATATATTAAACTACTTTATACATACACGGGCGGATCAATAAGTCCGTGACTTTTGAATGAAACACAGTTTTTTTTTTTTTGCAAAAAAAATATTTATTTTTCAACATAATCTCCTTTTAGCTCAATATACTTAGTCCAACGTTTCTCCAATTTTTATATCCCTTCCAAAAAAATGGGATTTTCATAAAGGTTCATAAAATAGTCACTTCTTCCATATGGGGTCGTTTTTTATTTAAATCCTCGTTAAATCGGTAAAATAAGTTGGCATATTATTCGGCGTTTATTGTTTTTACCTTTTGAAGGTAATCGATGTGGATTATCCCGCGTGCATCCCAAAAAACAGTTGCCATCACCTAATTGGCCACGATTATGTTTATGATCAATTGAGAGCAAACGCTGCACCCATCTTGCAGACAGCTTTCTTAAACCCAACTTATCATTTAAAATCGAAACCACACTGCCATATGAAATGCCTATGGCATCAACAATCTCACGCACTTTTACTCTTCGATCGGCCAACGCCATATCGTGGATTTTTTCGACATTTTCGGGTGTATTGACCTCAATTGGCCGTCCAAAACGTTCAGCGTCATTTGTACTTATGCGACCACAACGAAAGTCAGTAAACCACTTTTTTACCATTGAAATCGATTGCAGAGTCCCCTTAGTATTTGTCAAGCTTTTCCTTGGTTTGATTGACTGTTTTTTTTTTGCAAAAAATAATGTTTGATGAGCACTCGAAATTTACTTTTTTCATTTTTAAAAAAAATCCAAGAGGTCGTATGTTTTGAACAGCTGTTAAACGCAAAGTAAATGACGGAACTTGCTCAAAATTTGACAGTAGTCTATTAACAGGTAGTATTTGATGGGAGCAGTGTTGCATTTCATAAAACTACGAGGGAAGTTTTAAAAGTCACGGACTTATTGATCCGCCCTCGTATATACATATTTGGCACACCAACGACAATGTTTTACCACCTCTGCCATAGAGTGTATCATTTGTTGAGGTCGTTTAAGTTTAGTAATTTTTTTTCTATCACTCTCTCACTTCTACGCTCTTTGCCTGTCTCTCTGCTGATTTGCCTGTCTGTCTGTCAGTCAGTCTGTCAAACTCTCTCACTTATTTTAATGACTCACTATTTGATTGCATAGACAGACGTTGTTCTTGTTGTTCGTTCACGTTCATTATACGAACAGTTCAACACAACAATAACAAAAACTAAAGTAGAGTATGTATGTTTTATTTAGATGGAGGGCAAATTTTATATATGGTTCATATGTACATACACACGCATATATAGTTCTGCACATTATCAAAATATAAACAATAACAACAACAACAATGGCAAATAAAGTAAACATTAACCAGCCAGCAACGACTTCTAAGTAGAGTAGAATGAGTTTCAATATTTAAAAGCACTGTAATAAAGAAGTGTTGCCAGATATAAAAATTTTAATAATAGATTATTTCACACCATACATGATTTACTGAAACTGTTTCATTTACCACTTTCAAACTGAGTTACTTTTGAAAACTATCAAACGGATATAGGTAATGGGTTTTGAAATATTTATTGCTTATATGAAACGAATATTCAACTTAAATTTGGCTTTCAGTTGGAAATGGTACAAAAAGCATTGGCAGGAATATGTATAACAGAACGCGTTTTAAAAACAAATAAAACTAAAAACACAGAATAAGTTCTACAAGATAATCGCAAATTTTAATTTCCAAAATTTAATTTCTATATACATACATATTTCTGGCAACACTGATTGTTTATATGCGAATATACAACACATGTTATTTGAAAAAATTTTTTGCTGCTTCGTCTTGTTATTAATATGATTGTTTTGACTCTGCAATATTTTTGTTGTTACTGCGCTGTTTGCTGATGCTGATAATACATACGTCAGCTCTTACTCTGCAACTACTACAGTGCTGGTGCCTGTTGTTATTTTTGATATCGTTTGTGTGAAATTTGGCAACAATGCAGATATTTTTTTTTTTTACTTTCTTTTATTGAAAGAATGTTTTTTGTTGTTGTTGTGTCCTTATAGCTTTTTAAAAGTAATAACAGCAACAATAAAAACTCAATTTATAACAATATAAACAAGTAAAAGATTACGTTTACTTTTTTTTATTTCTTGATATTAATAAAAGACTTTAGTAATTGCTGTGGGAATCTTCGTGCTAGGTTGTCAAACTTCAAAATAGTTCATACGCAGTGTTGCCAGGTTTGACGATTTAATCTAGTTTGTGCGATTTTTTTACCCAAAATAACTAAGTGACGATTTTTGCTTCAAAAATTACGATTTTTTGTCAATAGTTTAATATGTCAGCAAAACATATTTATTTGTAATTATAAAATTACCGGACTTATGTTATTTCGTTAAGAATAAAAAAAAATATTTATACATATGTACTATATATATGCATATCGCTCATTTACTTCAAGAACGTCACAACTCGAAAAACATGATTTTTGAGTTAATGACGTAGCATTATTCGTTATATCACATATCATATTGTGTAAAAAAGTCGTATTCATTTCTTGAGAGAAATTAACGGCTTGTTTTTACAATACGTGTATAATTTCAGACGAAAGTGTGGCACCCGAACGAATACGTAATGAAATGAGTTTTTATAATTCGTTCGTCTGACTTACGTTTGAATACGTAAAGCTTTATATTATGTCAAACAGCAGAGATTGTCATGATATTCTTTTACTGTTTTTGTTAGCTTTTTTCATATACAAATAACTCATTTTTCGTTGGTAGATGGCAACCCAACACTGTAAATGAAATATAAACAAAAACAGCTGATTTTGGCTTGAAAAAAAAAAATTAATTTATTTTGTTTAGAAAACAATAAAAGTGGTGGTAGAAATATAATTTGTATAAAAAAACCAAAACATTTACAAATAAAAATGAAAATAAATATATTTCCTTTGGCAGGAATGAAATCCGGATAGGGACAAGCCTACAGCAGATTGTTTTCACAATTTGTTAAATAAGTTTTGGGACTTTAGCACATTTAATTACTATAAATGCAATTAATGTTTATTCCGATGGAAATGAATTTAAAAAGAAAATAAAAATGATTATTCTTTTTTTATTAAAATTTTTTGTTAAAAAATATTTTTTTTTTTAATATTAAATTGTGTTGCCTTTTTTCTTTGACGAATACTTTTTTTGTGAACGTCTCTTTTTGACGTTTGTGACGTTCCAATCGCAATGTGGAAACCAAAAAAAGAGACTAAAACGACAACTCTTACGTTTTCACTCAATTCACAGTGACATTTGCTATACAGAACCCCAAAATGAATTTCTTCACTCATTTACACGAATTTTTTGAGTGACACGTCTTACAAAAACAGACCGTAAGTTGTTATTTTTTTCTTCAAGGTGGGAGTAAATTGAAAACTTTAAACTCGTTTTCTACAAAATCAAAATTTTTGACTTATGACGTTATTGAAGTAAATGAGCTTTATATATATTATTACAGAAATCTAACCCTTATTTGCTGAAATGATGTGAAATAAAAATTTTCAAAAATGCAAATACTACAATTAAGTTAGAGGCCTTTTAAACGAAGAAATTAATTGCAGGCAATTTTTGAATTCTCTTTTAAAGTTGATTCTAAAAATCATTTACATTTAAACGAGGAGTTTTTACATGCAATTTTTTTGACGTTTATTTTTCCAATCTTCTTTAATTGTTCATTCGTTGAAATTTAATTTATTCGTAATAATTAAAAATAATATAATTTAATAATATATATAATATAAAATAATATAATTTAAAATAATATATAAATAGTTCTTTATTTCACATTATTTATTTATTATTTTACGAAATATTTTCGATACACAACACTTGAGAAGCCGAATACGAATAAAGCAAATTAACAAGAATACGAACGATAGCAAAAAGAAATGTCAAAAAATATCTTGAAAACGAAAATCGTGCATTTTTTGCTACCCCGCTTGCTTCTCTACCCCGTTTGCCTACAAACAATAATTGCAGGCAACGTTGCAGGCAACAAATTGCTCCGTTTAAATGGCCTCTTAAACTAAATCCAAAACGGATTTCTTTATTTTATAAATTCATTTTGGGTTAAGCTTCATTTTGAGTTAAATTAAGTTTTTTACATTTTTTTAAAATTTAATTATTGTAAGATTTAAATAAAATACATAAGTCCAAAAATAAATCCGGTGCTTAGAAAACAGGCCTAATAATACAAATAAAGTGTTCCAAACTGAAAATTCAAATTTTCACTATTATATATTTGATATCCACAATAGAAAACGCTGCTGTAACGAATAATTTTCGATCGAACGATCGATGCTTATAATACAACGATAACACTTAAAATGTGAATTAAATTATTGTATTTTTTTTTTTAACTTTAGCAAACTAATAACAACTATTTTTTTATTGTCACGATTTTTTACCATTTGGACCATTTTATGTTCAACAAACCTGGCACAACTGTTCATACGTTAATTTTGTGTATTTAATTTTTTAAAGCGATTTTTTTTTTAATAGTCAAACGAAATACTTTTTTTTAACACTATTAGTTTGGGCTTAATCAGGTTTATTAAAAGTTTCATAATATCTCGTTCAATAAAACTTTTCATAAATGTTATTAAAACGTTTCATATATATGATGAAATGTTTCATTGACCTATTGCTGAAGCTTTTCATATGTATAATAGAGTTTTTTCTATCAGTGTATAATAATTTAGACAATTATGAGGCATGTGATGAATATGGAAAACGAAAGCAATCGAATTTTCAATGCTTAATATTTTACGATTTGTATTATAAAATTTATTTTTATTGTCTAAATTTTAAGTTTTTATTAATACAAATCGAGTCCAACTTTTTTTTGAAAAATACTAAATATTCTACACCATTTGAACGTCTTATTCAAAAATCACAAATCAATTAAAAAAAAAAAACAATTGTAATTTCAAAATTACAATTGATTTTCAAAAAATACCAAATGTTATTCAAAAATACCAATTGTAATTTCAAAATTAAATCTGGTATTCAAAAAATATGTTATTCAAAAATGTAAATCAAAAAATCCTATCTGAAATTCAAAACATACCAATTGAAGTTCAAAAAATTACAAATGTAATTAAGAAATTAATATTGAAATTCCAAAAAATAACAAATGTAGTTCAAAAAATACTAAATGTAATTAAAAAAATTATCTTTTAAAAAAATATACCTATGAATTTTTAATTTTGTTTATGTTTAATAACTTTTGGTTCAAATTTATTGATCTAAAAAAACAATTTATATTTTTTTTTTTATTAAAACAAAAAGTTCGGCTTCGGCTTTGGCCGAACATTGATATTATGGCCGAAGTTCGGCTTTGGCCGAAAAAAATGAGTTCGGTCGGCCACTAAATATTTTTTTAATTTCAATTGCCTTTCACAATTAAAGTTAAATAAAATTGCATATTAATTATAGTATTAATTGCAATTGTCTGAAAAAGACGTTAAAATTCAAACTCAAACAAAAATCAAACTTTGCTCTCTGGCAATTCTTCCCTTACTACGTAAGCGCCATCTATCGAATATACAAAGAATATATCATGGATGTGGCATCACTTACAACATATGGGAAAACAGTGGACATTAGAGTGAGGTAAGTTTCTAAAAATAGAACTGTTGTGTTGTTGGAGTTGTACTTCTGAGATTATGTATGCAAAAACACCGTGTATTGAATAAAACTAGTTTTAATCACAACAAAACTCGACCTGACGATAGCTTAGTGCGCTAAAGCGCTCTGTCTAACGTGTAGTGCGAGTGCATGTGGCATTAGAAATCAGTTTATCTATACCACGGTCAGTGATTGCACAGAAAATTTCATATAGACGCAATCGAACAAATAAAACCAAAACAAATATTACATTATTAAAAAATTCAAAAAACAGGGTCACTGACGAAGGTTCAATACCAAAAACTGAGCAGCTGATTCAGAAAATTGAAAATTTACAATGTAGTTATGAAATTTAGAAAATACACTCATTCTTCTCTACCACGTCTTTCACAATTTTTTTTAATTACATTTGCTACTTTTTTAAAAACAAATGCGATTTTTTGAAAAACAATTGTGATTTTTTAAAAAACAAATGATATTTGAATTACAAATGTGGTTTTTGAATTTCAATTGCTATTTTTTGAATTTCAAATAGAATCTTTTGAATTTGATTTGCAAATTTGAAATTAAATTTGGAATTTTTTACATATCAATTCCAATTTTGAAATTACATTTGTTATTTGGAAATATTGTACTCGAGAGATAATTCCTTAGACGAGTTTTAATGAAATTTTTTCACTAAACTAATGAAGTTTTCTTCGCAATGTGAACGACAAATTTCTTAAAGTTCATGAAAAGCTTCATAGTTTCAATGAAACTACTTTAAATTAAACTTTTTCATTAGTCGTATGCAATTTTTAATAAATTATATGAAATGTTTCATTAAATTTTATGAAAAACTGCATTAATTTAATGAAAAGTTCAATGGACGAGTTCCAGTGACTGTTCATAGATCTAATGCAAAAATTCTTTGATATCATGCAGATAATTCTCTCAGTGTGAATTGACAAACTGATCGTTTTCGATTTTTATCACACCCCTGTATTTGTATCTTTTTGGCATAATTTCGAAATGACATACAAATGATATACATATTTAGATCACTTGCTATCAATTTATCGTGAGTGCCTTTCTCAGGTTGTAAAAATATGTTAATTTTAATACATTTTAATAAGGTAGTTTTTTTTTAAATAGCGGTTAAATAGTTTGTTAAACAGAATTTATGTTCAACATCATCTTTTTAAAATTGACTTTGTGATTTCAGCAAAGTTTTTATTGTCTACTAAATTTAATTATATTTCCTTTATGAAATTTGGCAACATGTCAAATACTATATGATTATATATATAAGGAAAGTTTATGTTCTCCTTAAAGATTATATCACTTAATAATTTTATAAATAATATTTTTATAGAACAAACCCATCAGACAACATCCATTATTATCATATTTCCGAAAAATAAAACAAACGTTTTATCAATAGCCCAAAGTAAATGTCTTACCTGGAAAGAAATAGAAAGAAAAACAACAAATTAATAAGAATTCATTAAATAGAAATAAATATATATATGAAAACATGTGAGGCAATTAAAATAAAATCAACAATCAAGAACAAGAACAAGCACAATAAACCCCATCAACCTATAAATGCCAACAACTGATAAAAAAAAAAATTAATAAAAAAAATCATAAAAATACTAGTGTTTAAAAAAACCCGACTTTTTAAGAATCCGCGTTTTTCAGTTAACCGACTGTGAAAAAAACCGGTTAATCGGTTAACCAACCTTAATTTTTTTTTTTTTTTTTTATTAATTAATAATCATATAATCATATAATTACAAATTATATACTATTACCCTAACCGAGCACTAGCTACTAAGGCCTTCGGCGCGTTGTAGCGAAAACAGATAAAAGCCTCTGGTGGGAATCGAACCCACGACCCCCGCACTTATAAGCCAGCACGCTACCAGCTAGCCTACCGGTGCGCACAACCAACCTTAATTAAATTACTCTTTCTCCTACTACAACTACTACAGAGAAAATTCCTTGGAGGAGTTTTAATGAAATTGTTTCACTAAACTAATGAAGTTTTCTTCACAATTTGAATGAAAAATTTCTTAGACTTCATAAAAAAGCTTTATAGTTTTAATGAAATTATTTTTAATAAAACAATTTTTAATGAAACTTTTTCATTAGTGGTATGAAATTTGTAATAAATAATATGAAATTGTAATAAATAATATGAAATTTTTTATTAAATTTCATGAAAAACTGCATTTACTCAATGACAAGTTTCAATGGGCGAGTTCGAGTGACAATTCATAGATCTAATGTAAAAATTCATTGATATCATGCAGATTTCTAAATGTAAATTTTCCTTTTTATTAACCCTTGTACACTGCAGTACATTTTTAAAAAAAATATAAAAAATTTGATAATACAAAAAGACTTAATATTTTTTTTAAATATGTTCATTAGGATATTGGTCATTGAAACAAAACACCATTATATGCATAATCGGTTCATCAGGGACACCTAGTCGCGATATTTGTTAACAAAGTCCGATTTTTTTAATTAGCCCTCATCTCCGAAAAAATGGGTGTTTGGTGTTTCTGTATGCGTTCGCAGGGTTACCAAAGTATGGGTCCTAGTTGAATGACCAAACACAAATATTGAAGCAAAATAAGATGGCGATGCATTTTTAACGACCTTATAAAAAAGGCACAATACCTTAATATCAATAAATTTTGTGAAGCTATATCCCAAAAAATCGTTTGTATGTTCAGAAACATGGGATCGTATCGATAGGCCGTACACATATCTTATTACCCGGTTAAAACATCTTTCCACTTTAGAAATATTCCCCGAAGTAGTGCCACTGTAAACCTCAATCCCTTACATTATAAGTGGCATCAATAAAGTATGTCCAATTTGTCTTCTTATATTAATTGGAAGGCGACACGGTATGATATAAACCCTTCGAAGAGAAATCATAATTTTAGATATACTCATATTAATATGTTGATTGAAAGTTAGTCTATCATCAATGTAGAAACCGAGAGCCTTGATATAAGAAACAAACTCAACTAAAGTACCATCCAAAGTAATATTAGGTCTACTGCCCAGCATGTTATTAAACATTATCACCTTTGATTTGGACGTGTTCAACGAAATAAAGTTTTCTTTGCACCTAATCTAATGACCAGAACAACACCAAGCAAAGCTTGTTTTCGCTTTTTTAAAAAAGCGAAAACCCAGATATCTTCTTAAACAGGAGCAGAAAAAAAAATTGTTTTTCGAGCGTGGTTATATCTTGGTAAGAGAAATATGTTTTGCCCAAAACTTCTCTTTTATATGCTTTAGTTTTCGTTGCAAAACATCGTTTGCCAGTCAGAGGGTTAAGCGAAGTGCCCTATATGACATACATATTAAGGTTTCATTAATATCTGAGTGTTCACCTCCCAGACGACTAACACGTTAGTCCCGTTATGATGTCTCTTTTATTGTTTAAATTACGATTCAAGGTCTTTAAAGTTCAATCAACAATTTTTAACGGTAAAAACAATTTGATATTCTGAAAAACTAAATATTTTTACTATATTTGCACCCCAAATGATTTAAATAAAAATTAAAAACCGGTTAATCAAAAAACACGGTTTGTCAAAAACCGAAATTTGGTTAACCGTTTATGGAAACACTAAAAAATACATAATAAAAAAAGTAAAAAAAAAAAACTAGAACACTCAAACATGTGTATTAAAAAACAAAAATATGTATAAAAACAAAATGTTAAATGATGACAAATGTCATTTAAAAAACTTGACGTTATCATTAAATAAATAAAAATAATATAAAAATAGAAACAAAATAAAATAGATTACATGGATCTCCCAATCTTTGACATTAGCTGTCAGTGCACGTAACTCATGAGAATGTGTTGGACATATACCTATAGAAAAAAATGTGTTTGTTGTTAAATGGAGAAGAAGAGTATGAGATCTATGTTATCTATGACAAAATACACACGAATTTTAATAAAGATTATAATAACAATAATTTTTAGATTATTATAAAGAATTTGGTGATTAAATATTTACAAAATTTTTTAATGATTTTATTTCTATAAAGATTACTTTTTTCCATATTAGATAACCTATGCCAATTTAGTAAATGGACAATTTTACAACGCTTGTAATTAAAAAACTAATTATTGTTTTTGAAAAAGTATTTTTATTTACAACACAGTAAACGATAATAATCTATTTTCATACATTTTTTTTGGCATAAAAGACTCCAAAAGTCCTCAATCGGACGTGCGTATTTGCGTATTTCGGTACAAAAGGTATGTTTTTTTGCATTAAGCCATTCTAATGTCTTTTTGGCATAATGACAGCTTGCTAAATTTGTCCAAAATAATATGTCGTTCCAGTTTTACTAAACATTAATGAATGTAAACATCCGCGTATACAGCCATAGCTTTTGAATCCTATATGTAAAGATGTGATGTACCTTTTCCGAAATGGTTGCCTGCACTAGTAGTTTTTGATCCAAACTTCGCTTTGGTCGAATACCGTACCATGTCGGGAGTTTTTTTCAAGTCACCAAAATAAAATCCAGAATAAATAAATACTTCCGTTGTTCCAAGTAAAAGAAAAGTATTTTTCATTATCCAAAATTATTTGAAATTTTTTTTTTCATGAAGTTTTTTCTCAGTTGTCTAGATTTTGTTTGGTATTTCTGTCAATTGTTTTCTTACTACATTTGGGTACCGTCTTACTTTGGTAGATTTCACGTTCATTTGGAGTAAGTTTTTTGCGAATTGTATCCTTGCAAACTCGAAATTTTCTGGCAAACTTACGATTTGATGTCCCAATTTGATTAACCACCGATTATTTTAATTTAACAAGGTCAGCTGCAGTAAATTATTTTGGACATCACTCCATTTTCAAAGCGTTTTGAATATGTAAATATTGCTTAATGAAATGATGTAACACTTCGTTGTTTAGAATACCGTCCAAGAATACCGCCATAGACATTTTTTCTTAAACTGTTTTGTTCAACCACTTTCATTTTGAATTGTTTCAATTTTGATATTTACAATAATGGCTTATTGCCATGCATTTTGAAAAAAAACATGCCTATTTAGCAGTAATTCATATTTGAATTTTGTCCGTTTAGCTTCCGCATAGATAAAAATGTTTAAAAGTGTAATTTTTGAATTGTTGCTCACTGAAAACTCCACATAATATTAAAGAATTTTCAAAACTATTTAGCTGGATTCATAATTGTACAGTACTCTCCATTCTGCTGAGTGGATTTTGTTCCTTTCTTCCCTCTTCGTACTTACACATTTTTTGTATCATGCCATTACTATCGTACTATATAGTAAATGTCAATAGTGAAAAAGTATTGATTCACTATTGACTGTGTCACCAGTACTACTAACCAAATATTCCCCAGGCAATGTAATTTGCTATAGACATTTAACATGTACGTGTCATTGAAAACCACTAGTGACATTAGAACTATTGACTAGGTAGTGAATAGGTAGTTCTTATGGGACCATATGTAGACATTGGAACCAAAGATTCACTAGTGACTAGGTAGTTCTTATGGCACCATATGTAGACATTAGAAACATAGATTCACTAGTGACTAGGTAGTTCTTATGGGACCATATGCATACATTGGACCAAAGATTCACTAGTGACTCGTTAGTTCTTATGGGACCACATGTAGACATAAGAACCATAGATTCACTAGTGACTAATTAGTTTTAATGGGACCATATGTAGACATTGGAACCAAAAATTTACTAGTGAGTTAATAAAGTAAAAAGTGTAGTTGACAATGTCAACAAAATAGTAGACAAAAGTGGAGACTTGGAGACACTAGACCCCAAGCTTCCTGCAGGGATACTACAGTCTGCATACTTTTTTTTTTCAAAGAATCGATAGTACTTTTAAACAAAAATGTCATATTAAAATACAATTCCGAGTTCTTTTAAAATGGTAGGCCACTGAATTCAAAAACAAATTTCAATATATTGGGATTTTTATCAGTTCCTTTTTTTTTAAATATATTCTAATGCGTTTTACTGGTTCAAAGGTAGCTGATTAAGAATTTGAAGCTAATATTTTAAAATTCAAAATGGCAGACCTTTTGTTTTTTTTTTTTTTTTGAAAATATGGTCTGAAGCCAATATTTTAAATTTGAAAATACCGGACCCAGTATTTGCACAAACAAGTTTTATATAAAATGTCTTGTGTTGACTGATTAATTTTAAATGCTCATTAGTGGATTCGGTTCTGAAATTAAATTTTAAAAATTCGATATGTCAGATACAATATGGAGGACATAATTTTTAAAATATGAATATATTGAAACTTAATTAATTTCTTTTAAAGGATTTGCGGTGGCTACTTCCGAATCTGAAATCAAAAATATTAAATTCAATATGGCGAATTCAATATGGCGAATACAATATGGAGACATTTGTTTTATAAATATTTAAATATTCTCTGATTTACTTTATATGCACAATAGTGGGTTTTAACGGTAGCTGATAACGGTTCTGAAACTAAATTTTAAAAATTCGATATGGAGGATTCGATATGACGGACATCAATTTTAAAATTGGAATATGTTGAATTTTAATTAATTTCTTTTAAAGGATTTTCGGTAGCTAATTCCGAATCTGAATTCAAAAATATTAAATTCAATATGACGAATCCAATAAGGGGGACAACATTTTTTTTTTAATAAAAACTGAAATATTCTCTGATTTTCTTTATATACACTATAGTGGAGGTAGCTGATTACGAATTTGACACAAAATTTCAATAGTTCAATATGGTGGAAACAATCTGGAGGTCAAAATTAAAAATGTAGAATGTATTAGAAAATAAATTATCCTTATTTTAAGGCTGCGGATAACGAATCTATAAACAAAAACTTAAAATTTAAAATGGATGATCAAATATGGCATCGCAAATGTTTTTTTAATTGTTTATTTGTACGTAATTTCAATATCGATGTAAAAAAATTAAAGTTTTGGCATAAATATACTGATTATTTTAATATAGGAATTTTAAATTTGAGAAATATGTCGATACATAGAAATGCTTCTATAGAAGACTTTTTTCAACAACAACACAAGCATATTATAGCATATAGAGGGCGCTTCCAACATTAGCCGAACAATAAAGAAAACACAAGAAATTTTCTTTATTGCTTAATATAATCTCCTTTTAGCTCGACTCACTTTTCTAAGCGACATTTTTTTCATAATATCATCACTTTAGAGATGCAATAATTCCACGCACATTTCAAAAAACAGACGCCATGACCTTGCCTGCAGATGGAACTGTCTTCGCCTTCTTTGGACACGATTCTCATATGAATAAAGATTTAATTTGTTTTTTCTATTGAAAAAAAAAATTATTAAAAACAATTCCGAAATCCTTAAAAATAAACGTTTTTTTTTAATTTTTACTATCGAAAATAAAATAAAAAATTTAAAAAAACTCCCAAATCCGATTTTATTTTGTTTTAACTATCAAAAATTAACGACCAAATTATTAAAAACTACAGTTTTTCTTTTTTACTATCATTAAATTGTTAGTTCAAATAAAGAATTTTTTGTATATAAAAAAAAAAAAAAAAAATGAAGTGAAAATAATAACTGGTACATAAAAAGAGGGTTTATATGTAGTTGTTTTTTAATAAATGGTAAAATAAGTTTAAAAAAATATATAAAACTACAATCAGTTACTGTTTAAATATTGTGATTGTAAAAATTTAAATTTAGTAGGTTATAACTTTAGTTTCATTCAATTTCTTGCAGTGATAAACAGTCATTTGAAATTAGTCAAGTTAATCAATAAAAAAAAAACAAATTGTTCCGAAAATCTTTTTTCGACCATATTAATTTCATAATAACAAGACGGAATTTTTAAAAAAAATTGCCCGGGAATTGTATGCATTAATGGGTTAAACATTAGTTAATGGTTCCTTATTTTACATAGATTTTTTTTAATATAATATGAATCGTACACAGAAAAAATTATCAACCTGAAATATCTAATTAAAGATTTGATTTGAATTTAATTTGTTTCTAAACAAATATTTAATTGAATCAATTAATATTTTAATTGACTTTTAAATATATAAATACATATTTTATTTTAGACGCAATTATCATATTATTTTTTCATACACTGTATGCATAAATAGAAAATTTTCAGTATAAAATACCAAATACATTTGAAGTAACAAACAAAACAAGCACACACACAAACAGACTCAGCATTGTAAAAAACACACATACCAACGTATAGATCACATACTTTTTTGTATCATATTTTTTTTGTAGAAGTTATTTATAACTTTTTTTCCTTCTTAATTTTAATAAAAGGTTTAATTGATAGAATCATTGCCGTGATAGGTGTAATTAAAATATTAATTGATTCAATAAATTTTTTAATTGAAATCCGTTTTTAGTTTTTTCTGTGTATATGAAACGTTTTATAAAATACATAAAACTTTCGTAAAAATTAAATATTTCATAAATACGAGAAAGCTTGTCAAAAATTTGCCCTTTTATGAAACAGCTTCGTCATATTTATGAAGAGTTAAATTGGACGAAAAACAATGAAGTTTTTCGTCATATTTATGAAGTTTTTCATAAATATGATGAAGCTTACTTCTCCTTTAAAAAAATATGTAGTTGTTTGGGTTGTAAGACAGTTCTTTATTTTTAATGTAAATGTCAGTCATTTGTAGAACAAATTAAATTTATTACTAACATTGTAGTTTATTAAAAAAAAAACAAACTATACACATCAAATTACTGTATTATGATTTTACATTCATTTTATACAGTAGCTTTTTTTTTCAATTTAAAAAAATAAAACAAATAAGTATTTGTTTATTTTTTATTACATATGTGGTTCATTTTTACTACAATTGTGGTTCATTTTTAGAGCAATAAAAACAAATGACAATATTAGTTGAATTTACTGAAATGTAAGTTGTCCTTTCTTTAAATGAAATTTCATTTATTTTTAACTACATTTGCAGTGGTCTTTACCTACATATTATTCTAAGTGTACATTTCGGTACTTTTGGCCAAAATATGGCGATACTGGGCCACAGTGTTAGTGCTGGTAAAATAATAAGTAGTGGGTACTCCATACTCGCAATAACTACTCGATATTTTCAGTATTGCATTTTGGACAGAAAAAAGATACAAAAATGCGACTCTGTTAAAATAATTAGCAATTAAATACAACTCTGCTAAAAAAGCAAAATGTTTAAATGGAAAATATTGTTAACTATTAAAAACCGATTGAATAGTTCAAAAAAAGTTTATAAATATATTTTTAAATTGTGATTTTTTTTTTAAATTTTAATAGAAAAGAAAATTATTAAAAAATTCATTCATTCAATTCATTAAAAATGTGAAGTATGCAAATTAAAAAAAAAATATTGAAAAGTAACACAATTTACCAGCACTAATTCTAAATGATATATTATTTTTTAAACAGCGGGGCTAAAAGATTTAAGATAAAAAAACCAACGTTCTGAGAAACATTTCCCAATTTTTTTTTTTTTTATAAAAATGTCAAACAGAATTAATAAAATTAAATTGAATAATATTATAATAATATATTTAACATATTGTTAATTGCAAATTGTTTACAGTTTACTTTAGATAATTAATTCTCTTAGCATTCATAGGAATTATTATTTTTAATTATATTTGTTTAAAGGGGAAAAAATAAAGCTGCAGATAAATAGCCTTAAGTTAATTTTTTTTCAACCCTGCAATAATTATTTTTATTTTGTTTTATACATTTTATGCCATTATAATCTTGTCTTATCTTGTCTATGAAAGTCATTTTGTCTATTTTACAATATGAAATTTAATTTCAAACATCGAGCAGAAGAAAAGAGTAGAAAAAAATCTGAGTATTACAAAAAAGATTACATGGAATAATACAATTGGAGGCTGTATTGTAGTACTATATTAAATTGAAAATAAACGAAAGAAACAAAAACAATAAGGGGTTCGCAAATGTAGTAAAGATGTCGCCCATGGTTACTGAGTATATGGAAGTGTAGTTGGTAACGCAATACACTAACATACTTCACCGTACCGAAGCAAGCAAGTTGCCAATGACGTATTATGTCCTCAAAAGATTACAACAGTATACGTAGTATAGAATTTCATTTTCAAAACTCTTTTTTGTTCTTCTTCTTTTTTCTTTTTTACTCGACTGATTAAAATGAAAACAGTATTGTATGAAAAATGCTTGGCATAGCTTAAAGGGTCATATAAAATTACTAGCAGATATTTCACAACTTTTTGTTGTTGCTTTTTTTTCTTTAGAACAAGAATTTCTTTCCTTTTTATCTCCTCATTTATAAATATTTATGGAAAAACTCTTGTGTTGAATAACATGGACTTTGTTCATAAATAATCGTTGTTGAAAGAAAGAAAGGCAAAAAAAAAAAAATAGAAAATTGTGCAAGAGGTCATTTCATGGAATAATAGTGTTGCCAATTTAGCGTTTTTTCCAACAGAACTTACATAAAGTGTTAACTTTGCAGCACTTTTTTCTTGGAAATACATAAATCAAATTATTTTATAATAACGTGAATTTTTTTTTATTATAAACAAGAAAAATTACAATTAAATAAACAAAAATTAAACTGAAATCTTAGAATACAGCATATATTACATATGTATATCTCCAACTTTTTTCCTTCTTCTTTTAAACACAAACATATTTTATCATACACATTCCCATATATATTTTGTATAGCTATACGACGTTTGTCCAACACATTTTCATAAGTTACGTGCTCTGACAGCAAATGTCAAAGACTTTGAGGTCTATGTAATCTATGAAATACAGTGTTGTTTAAATCGGATACCATGATTTGTTGGATAATAATGATTAAGTGTAGTAGCTAAGCGTTCAAGTTTGAACAATATACGAGGGTGGATCAATAAGTCCGTGACTTTTTGAATGAAAACACAATTTTTTGCAAAAAAAAAATAATTTTTCAATATAATCTCATTTTAGCTCAATACACTTAGTCCAACGTTTCTCCATACCTTTCCAAAAAATAGGATTTTTCGAGGACCATAAAATAGGCATTTGTTTGATCAATAATTTCATCGTTGGAGCTAAATCTCTTTCCACCGAGCTATTACTTTAGGTTTGGAAATAGGAAATAGTCACTGGGGGCTTAGTCCGGAGATTATGGCGGATGAGGAACCAATTCGTAGCCCAATTCATGGAGTTTTGACATTGAGACTGCACACGTATGCACCCGTGCATTATCTTGATGAAAAAGAACTTTTTTCTTGGCCATACTGAATCTTTTTTTTTTTAAATCCTCGTTAAATCGGTAAAATAAGTTGGCATAATATTCGCCGTTTATTGTTTTTTCCCTTTTGAAGGTAATCGATGTGGATTATTATTAATGAGCACTCGAAATTCACTTTTCTCCATTTTTAAAAAAATCCGCGAGGTTGTTTGTTTTGAACAGCTGTTAAACGCAAAGTAAATGACGGATCTTGCTCAAAATTTGACAGTACTCTAATAACATGTGCTACTTGATGGGAGCAGTGTTGCATTTCATATAACTACAAGGGAAGTTCGAAAAGTCACGGACTTATTGATCCGCCCTCGTATATTGAAGTTTAGATACTGTATCGTCCAATTTCGGGTTTTTGTTAAAGCTCTGCCTATTCTGGAGGCTCTAGCGTTTCTAAAACTTAGCGTTCTGATGAGATCTTTAGCCCGATCAAAATACATGTATCAGCCTAGCTAATAAAGGGTGGTTAAATTGTAAGGGCCGATGTTGAATGTGAACCACACCTAAACGCCAAGTTTTTTCCGAATTTTTTTTGACATTTCTCTATTTCAGACTTACTCAATTTGAACCATGGAGAGATACACAATATAACAACGTGTTAAAGTTATCGAGACTTATTATGAAAATGGGCGTTCAAATCAAAATGCATATCGTGCACTTCGTGATTTTTTTGGTCACCTCAGTGGATTCGTCAATAAACAGAATTGCCGCATTTGGGCGAATGAGAATCCAAGAGTGATTGTCGAAAAACCAATGCACCCACAAAGAGTGACTGTTTGGTGCGGTTTATGGGCTGGTGGCATCATCGGGCCGTATTTTTTCCAAAATGAGGCCGGTCAGGCAGTTACTGTGAATGGTGTTCGCTATCGTGAGATGATAACGAACTTTTTATGGCCCGAATTGGAAGATATGGATGAGGACGATATGTGGTTTCAGCAGGACGGTGCCGCTTGCCACACAGCTAACGAAACAATGGCTCTTTTGCGCAACAAATTCAATGGCCGTGTTATCTCACGTAATGGCGATGTCAATTGGCCGCCAAGATCATGTGATTTGACACCGTTGGACTTCTTTCTTTGGGGTTATTTGAAAGAAAAGGTGTACGTCGATAAGCCAGCAACAATTCAAGAGCTAAAGGATGAGATAATTCGGCACATTAACGGCATAGAACCTCCATTATGCCTCAGCGTCATCGAAAATTTGGACCATCGGATGGAGGTGTGCCGCCGTGGTCGCGGCGCCCATTTGGCCGATATTTTGTTCCATACATAATTGAGTAATACCAATATATCATATTAAGATAAAATTACAATAATTCCTAAATAGTTTGTGTTTTATTCAAAATCAACATCGGCCCTTGAAATTTAACCACCCTTTATATTTATTAGGGCTAATGGGAAATTTTAGATTTTGGGATACAATATACTTTTAGAAGGTTTTTGCATCACTAAAAATAATTGCGTAATTATTTTTTTTTTAATTCAAACTCCTTCTCCTGCACAAAAATAAATTCATACTATTTATGAATATATTATGAAAAATATGTCAATGCACTAATTTATGAACTTTTTCATAACATTTATGAACATTTCACAAAAAATACTATGAAAGTTTGTGTCTCGTAAATTATGACAAGGTTCTTAAAATATATGTAGAAACACTTAATATTTATGAAAAAGTACTTAAAAAATTTGCCAATGTACAAAATCCTAATATTTAAGAAATCTTGCATAAATTGCAACAATACTGGGAATTTTATGTACTTTTTCATAAATGCTAGGGAAACTAGGAACACATCATGTGTGTGCATATCTGCGGCTAAAAACGCCATTTGGGCACCATTTTCTACGGAGCAAAAATGGTTTAATATATTTTTAATCTTATTTTACCATTGGATTCTCCAGTAAAAATTATGAAAAATAAGCGTTATTTTCAGGATGGACCAGGTAGTCATTAGGTTACACCAAAAAATCACTTTTTCATAAAAAAATTACATAAGTAATTTTTTAATACGCATATTGAAATTAAGCTGTCTCCTGAAAAAAATATTGCAACAACTTTTATTTTTGTAATTCCGGTATTCCGGCAATTTTGCGTTTTTTAACACATATAAGTTGGCAACACTCCTTTATATCTACAGACCGCTCATTATAAATTCTTGTATTAAATTAAATGTTGACTTGTTTATTACAAAAATTTTCAAATTTTTCCTCCCAAAATGCATTAAATTATGTGCTTTACTGTTATTATAATATTTTCCTTTATTTGTATTTTATCGGAAAAAGTACGGGGTGGTGTTAGTACGAGTAACATTTGGCATTTTATATTACCATTTGAACTTTGGCAAATGTTTTTTCGGTCGTTTCATTTGTTGGCATCAGCTGTTACAACTGTGTAAAAATAATAGTGTACAATTTCCTTATTTCTTTATGGATGATTATCCATTTTATTATAATCATTGTTGTTTGTTATTGCTGCTGATGCTGCTGCTGATTTTATATATTGGTCCATGACATTTAAAAACATAAAAAAAGTCTTAAAACATATTATTTCAGAGGAAATTGTTTAATGGTTTTTATAACTTAACTATTTTTTATGTTTTGCTAAAAATTTTAAATTTATTACATGTGAACACTTTTGAACAATTTGACCGCAATTGCATTAGGAAATACTCGTACTTGTAGTGAAATTTCACAACGTAGCATTTGTAATTTAGCAATTGGAAATATGGTTAATTTTACAAATTTTCTTGTACATTAATTTTATTATAAATGCATGGTTTATTTGCTATTTAATTTGAACTTCATTAAAACTAGAACATTATCAAATACAATTTGTTAAATTAACTTAAAGGCCCTACCGTTGGGCGCCAATAAGAATTATTCATTGATATGATTTATATAAATGTGAAATTTGGCAACTCTTGCAGTAATAACTGCTAGTAATTACATTTTCTATTGACATTTAATATTTGTTCATTTCATGTCACAATTATTAATAATAAACGTTAGAAAAGTTATAAATAATTGACTAATATCCGGAAGTTAACTCAAATTACAATATTTTATGGCATCTGACAATGACAGGTTAAAACCTTTTGTTTGATTAAACAATGAACAATTTATTGAATTAGAAAAACTATTTAATATTTTATTTATAAAAGTGCTTCAAATAATAAAAATAGAATCCTAATTGACTTCCATTAAATATGTAAGTTAGAACCAGGGTTGGCAGGCATATATCACTGAACTAATCTCGAACATGTTACCGAAAGATTATAACCCCATATTGATAGCAATTAAATGTTAATAAAAGTTCTTTCGTTTAACAGAAATTTTATGAAACTTGGATACACTCAAAGGAATAGATCATTATCATAAAAAAAATATAACATTTATTTATGAAATGATGAAAAAGTAATGAAAAATGTTTCATAAATATTTTTGAAAAGTTGTATCATATTTATGGAAACTTCATAACCATGACAATGTTTCTTAGAGTTTTGTCCCATGAACAGTGTTGCCAGAAGTAGGGGAAAATCCCTACATGTAGGTGTTTTGCCTTCAAAATAACGGCGTAGGGGAAAAGGGACAGATATTTCAAATTAGTCAAAATGTAGGTACTTTTTCCAAATAATGCAAATCTTTGCAAAAACAGTTATTTCTTAATTTTTTTGTAAAATGATTACATTTTGAGAGATATTTCAGTACAAAAAATTAGTTTCTTATAATTTGTCATTTTAGGAGATGATTGTTTGTTTTTTTAACTAGCAATCTCTTTGGAAGTTATTTAGAAAGTTATCCTTTGGAAGTTGTTGTGCAGCATTGTATGAACAGCTTCCCACCTATGAAAAACCAATATTAAATTTCACCGACGAAAAGCAATGCAATTTTTAATGGGTTTTGTAAAAAAAACACCAAATAAAAATCAAATAGAAAACCGCTAGTATGAAATTAAACTTTTTGACATCTGGCATGATTTTTGTTTTGGCAAATATTGACAATTTTAAATCTATTCTAAAAAATATTTTGGAAAATTTAACAAATTTAAATTTTCAAATAATTTTCCAACAAATTTTTGATAGTAGCATTTGAATATTAATTTTTGAAAATAATTGGATTTGTTGTCGAAAGTATGAAAATTTCAAAGCATATTTAAGTTATAAAAATGTAAAAAACTTCTTAGCGATTTTTGTAGGGGAAAAAACTGGATAATGTAGGGAGAAAAGGGATTTTCATTGCTTAGTGTAGGTATTTTTTAAAAAACCCACTGGCAACACTGCCCATGAAACTATTTCATATTTATGATGCCACTTTTTCCCTAAGTGTATGTTGTGGAAAAAAAATAAATGCATAGTTCGAGTGTTTCAGATTGACGTCCATCTCGAGGATTTAAAGAGTTAATTGAAAAAGGTTTAACAAATTGCCCTTATTTTTTTTTTTTTTGATTTGTATGGCGTTTACGCTAAGGAAACTATATCGCTCATTCACTGCAAGAATGTCATAACTCCAAAATTATGATTTTTGAGTTAATGACACAGAATTATTCGTTATATCACGTATCATATTGTGTAAAAAACTCGTATTGATATCTTGTGTACTCACCTCTTGAAAGAAATTATGCCGTTATTTGTTCTTCAAGGTGGCAGTAAATTTAATACTGTTGATTTGTTTTCTACAAAATCAAAATTTTTGAGTTATGACGTTATTGCAGTAATTGAGCGATATATAAATGCTGAATTTACGAATGGGGATTTTTATATCTTTTGAACCAACTCAGCACTTTTAAACCGAAATATTTTTACTGGATTATAATAACTAGATGGTTTAAAAACCCTCAAATAACACAACATCATAAGTACAATCGAAAATAATTTTTTTTTTTAAAATTGTTGTCCAGAGTTGCCAAATAATTGTTTTAAAAAACATTTTTTTCCACTTTTTCGATGGGATTAAAATCCGCCATCTAACGTTTTTTTTTCAACTAGTGCTTATTTCGTGAATGGTAACACTTAGCTCATATCTGATTTGACAGATAATTAGTTTTATCCTTCCGCTGAACGAATACGGTTGTGTATACGCTTGAACAACGCTGGGAAATATTGCGACATTACTTTGAAAATCATGGTAATGTTGCAGAATGTGTGAGCAAGGAGTGGCCGTTACAGTCAATGGCGATCGTTATCGGGCCATGTTGAACGAATTTTGTTCACAAAAATTGAAGAGGAGGATATTGGCAACATTTGGTTTCAACAGGACGGCGCTACATGCCACACAGCCGAAGCTACACTCGATGTTTTGCGCCCTGTTTTTGAAGATCGCATTATCAGCCGCAGAGCTGATGTCGTTTGGCCGCCTCGGAGCTGCGATTTGAAACCGTTGGACTACTATTTGTGGGGTGCCGTCAAAGATAAGTGTTACGCCAACAAGCCAGAGACAATTGACGCTTTAAAGGACAATATTCGTGACGCCATTGGTGAAATACAGCTGCACACAATCGATAATGTGCTTAAAAATTGCATGGCCAGCCGAGGCAGCCATTTGAATGAAATTATTTTCCAATATTAACCGGAAGGATTGTACTTTCAAATAAAAAAAGAAATTTGAGAAAATATTCAGTAGTTTTTTTTATAGCATTTTCAAAAAAAAAAAGTTATTTATTAACATTTGAAAAAGCCCAGTCTTAAAAAAAAATTTATTTAATTCTCTGATAAAAATTTGTTCATCGATTGTTTATTATTTTTGAAAATCTGACCAAACGGAACATTCATTTTTCAAATAAACAAAGTCAAAAACAAAAGTTAATCCAAACATAAGTAATGGCTACACTCAAAATAGTTTAACAGTTATTACATAACAGTTGTTTTTGTTGTCATCAGTAGTTTTTAAATGCAATTATTTACAGTTGTTTTTCTATGAAGTAATATAAAACAACTATTATAACAGTTATTTAAAAAAAACCAACTAAAAAAATTACTGGTTTTCCGTAACAATTGTTGAAATAAGTTATTTCAGTATTTCAATAATCAACTACCAAAATAGTATTTTTGGGGTAAACAATTATTTTTGGTAGTTATTTAAAAAATACAAAAACAAAACGTAATAATTAAAGTTCCGCTTAGATTTTGGAATTTACATTTCGAGCAGGATGTAGTAGAAAATACAAATATTTGTTGTTTTTTTTTTAATTTTTATTAAAATATATTTTTTAAATACCACAAAATAGCTGTTAAAGCAGTAGATTTTATAAATCTGTTCAGTTTGAAATTTTTTTTAGAAAAAAATTTCTACGACATTGTTATGTGATGAAAATCGATATGTTTTTATTTCGTTAAAAATCAAAATTTAAAAAGTGAATAAAGAGGAAGATGGAAACTATTTTTAATTGCTTTAATCGGATAAAGAGTATTTAATCTTTTTTAAATTTACAACAATACGAAGTATTCGATAATGAAATTTCAAAAATTATCGATTTGGAAACGATCGTCTCTTATCACTTGTCTGATAGAAATAAACGTGTAAAAATAGCAAAAAGCTGTTTAAAATTTGTTTAAAATGATAATGCAGAAAAAATTGACAAAATTAGCAGATTGTTTTGATAAATATTAGTAAGAAATGAACAACAACAATAAAACTAATACAAAATTTTAGTTAAATTTTAGTACAATTTTAGCTAATTGAAAATATCAATTGCTAAAATCAGCAAAATATTTGTAGTATAAACAAAATTTTTGCAAAATTTGTAATATTTGTTAACAAATTGTAGATTACTGGTTTTATACGGGCAGATTTTATTTTGCATAAAATATATCTAAAAAAAAAATCACATATTTTGTGATTTTTTTGTCTTCTACTATTTAGGAAAATTTTTTGCTGATTTCAACAGACCAATTTGTTACTCTCAATTAACTAAATTTAGCTCAAATATAACACATTTTTTGTAGATTCAACAGATTTAGTTTTGCTTTCCTTTATAATATTCAGAAAAAAAAACTGCCAATTTTACCAGTTTTTTCCTCAACATTTTTAGCAATTTTTCTATTATTGCTGCTATTTTTATTGCATTTGTTAGTTGTGTTACGACAGTTAAACATAACTATAGAATTAGTCTATATATCTGTAAAGTTTGCCTTAAAAATATCCAGTGGTTCAATAAAGTGTCCGTAATGAGTTAAGGGCTTTCACAGGAATCATTTTTACGAAATTTCTCTTTTGACCAATACATTATTATTCTTCATTTTTAATATCGAATTTTGAAAGGGTGGTGGAAAACAATCATAATATGTTCGCTATGATCATAATATTATCATAATGAAAATATTATGATAACTAGAAACATATGTATTATGAAATTGTATTCCTCTGAGAAATCAAAATGTCCTCTTGCCGCAATGAGTAATCAGATTTGATACTAAAAAAATTTAGGTAAATTCCAAGTATTTTTGTATATAAAACTTGTTTCGAATAGGAAAATCGTCAACAATTTTATTCCTAATACCCTGCTAAATAATATATTAAAACAATTTCCTGCTTTTATTTTAAAGACTTTAAAAAATTGACTTTTACAACAACGATCATAAAAACAAACAGCTACAAATTTTCAAATTTAATTGCATTTTTACGTGTTTAAAAAAAGAATATGACAAAAAAAAAAAAGCACACAAATTTAAACAATTTAAGGGCTTATTGTAAAAACTTGATAAGCCACATTTATTTTTTGGTTAGTTTTCGCCTTTTAAGAAGTGAATTAACTTAGGAAACGTGGATATTGCAGCACTATTCTACTTTATAAACATGTGGCAAGTGTTTAAGCATGACTGCATTCAATATTTAATCAACGGATGTCTAGAAAACAGCAAAAACTAGAAAATTTTAAATGTGGCTTATCCAGTTTTTACAATAAGCTCTTCAATTCATGAAAAAAAAAATAAATAAAATAAAAGACTGCACAGCACATTAAGGAAAAACTTTAATGACAGTGAATAAGAAACATGAAACAATATTATCCAACAACAACAGCATTAGAGAAAAGAAGATTAAAAGTAAATACGATGTTGTTTTTGTAATTTTCTTTTATTTTCGTTTTGCATGTTGTAAAACAGCAATACCGACGACTATAATAACGGTATTTTCTATTTTCACAAAAAAGACTGCAGCTGTTGCAAGAGAAGAAGGGGCAGAAAAGTGTAAAAGGTGGTGTGCAGGACGATTGTATATAAAGAAGCATTTATTATAAAAGATTATTACATGGGAAAATATTAAAGAATTGTGCTTGAAAAAAAAATGGAAAAGTAGGAAGGATGAAAGGCAGGCAGCCAGTCAGTCAAATAGAACGGATGAAAAGATAGACAGACAGACAAGTGCACTTTAAAACATTACTTTATTGCACAAGTGTACACTGCGTTGCAAAGCTAAAGGGTCCGCCATCTAACGTTTTTTTTTTTCCAACTAGTGCTTATTTCGTGAATGGTAACACTTAGCTCATGTCTGATTTGACAGATAATTAGTTTTATCCTTCCGCTGAACGAATATGGTCCGTATGTTCGGTATCTTGTGAAAAAAGTGAAAGAAACTGGCATCCTCATCGATAAACCAAAGCGTGAAAAGCCAAAAACAGTGCGTACACACGAGAATATTGCTACTGTGGCAGAAAGTGTGCGTAAAGCGCCATCAACATCAATTCAACGTCGTTCTCAACAATTGAACATTTCGGAGACATCATTGAGACGAATTTTGCATAAAGACCTTGGTATGACGCCATACAAAGTCCAATTGGTTCAGGAGTTCAAAAAAAAAAAAGTTATTTGGCGGACCCTTTATAACTACACATTAATTTTACTAAATTTTTTAACCAGGTTAAAAAGTTGATATATGATCATATATATTTTTATATTTTGGTCATATGTGTCATATTCCTACATACTAGAAAAATGAACATACATTTCCATATATGGTCATATATGTTCATATAAAATTTTATATGGTCATACATATACGTTCATACATTATATATTTTTGGATTTTTTTTTTTTAGAAAATTTTGTATTTTAAAAAACTGTTTTAATAAAAAAAAAACAATATTATTTAAAAGGCATTATTGCGAATCAAAAATAGTGGTTTCAAATGTCAAAACATGTATATTACGTATTTATGTCAGCGCAAACATTATGTTTATTGTCGCATCACAACGAAATATTTGCTGATAAAACGTTATTTTAAATAACTTTAAAATAAAGTATTATCGACCACATTAAATTAAAATATTGGAAACAATATTAATATTATAAGTTTTTTTGTGGCGGCGTAATAACTATGGTAGAGACATCAGCTTTTGGCAAGTAGTTCTCTGGGAATCCTTTAACAGCATACTTATGGTTGATTTGGACACATTTACCTTATATTCATCGATTATCTGATTCAGACTCTTCATTGTGTTGTTGACACAGTTGATTACTTAACGTCGGTCGCGATCAGAAATCGTTTTTTTCGGGCCTCCTTTATTATCACCATAATCGGTTTATTTTTCTAACAATTTCACGAAAACTTAAGCAACTTTTTGAAATGTGTGTGAAGATAAACTCCATAGTTAAATTCCATTTTATTGAAATTCACCCATTCCCAACACTAGTAATTTCTATTCTCTCTCATTCTCAGTTAATTTTACCATCAGCTGTTACATTAAATATTAAAAAAAAAAATAACAAAACATTAAAAAAACAATATTTGTGTTTTGTCGCGTAAATGAAATAAAAATTGTGAATTTGTAATAAAGCATATTTTAAGAGGAAACGAGATACGACCTGGTGGATTAGGTAACCACTTGATCCTACTTTATTTCTGCATTCAAAATTTTTCAGGTCTGTGCTCAGGGCCGAGCTATGGGCCATTTTCAATATCACATATTGAAATTTTTTAAACTCTGTTACTTTCATATGACACTGTGGCCATATTTTAAGAGGAAACGAGATCCGACCTGGTGGATTAGGTAACCACTTGATCCTACTTAATTGCTGCATTCAAAGTTTTTCAGGTCTGTGCTTAGGGGCCGAGCTATGGGCCATTTTCAATATCACATATTGAAATTTTTTAAATTCTGTTACTTTCATATAACACTGTGGCCATATTTTAAGAGGAAACGAGATGCGACCTGGTGCATTAGGTAACCACTTGATCCTACTTAATTGCTGCATTCAAAGTTTTTCAGGTCTGTGCTTAGGGGCCGAGCTATGGGCCATTTCCAATATCACATATTGAAATTTTTTAAATTCTGTTACTTTCATATAACACTGTGGCCATATTTTAAGAGGAAACGGGATGCGACTTGGTGGATTAGGTAACCATTTGATCCTACTTAATTTCTGCATTCAAAGTTTTTCAGGTCTGTGCTCAGGGCCGAGCTATGGGCCATTTTCAATATCACATATTGAAATTTTTTAAATTCTGTTACTTTCATATAACACTGTGGCCATATTTTAAGAGGGAACGAAATCCGACCTAGTGGATTAGGAAACCACTTGATCCTACTTAATTGCTGCATTCAAAGTTTTTCAGGTCTGTGCTTAGGGGCCGAGCTATGGGCCATTTTCAATATCACATATTGAAATTTTTTAAATTCTGTTACTTTCATATAACACTGTGGCCATATTTTAAGAGGAAACGAGATGCGACCTGGTGGATTATAGAATAGAAATTACTAGTGTTATCATTCCTGGGTGAATTTCAATAAAATGGAATTTAACTATGGAATTTATCTTCACACACATCTTTTTGAATAGGTTGAAATTTGATCTTTTTCAAAATCACTTAGATATAAACCATGCGGCATTTTATTGTAAATTGATTGAAATTGCATAAAAATAATGCTTTAATTGTTCTTAATTTGCTATGCTTCTTTCATTACCGTTATACATATGTAGTTCTGGTTATGAAACACTAACAAAATATATTTACCCACTTTTTCTCTTAAATCAATTCTTAAGTCTCTTAAATTGTACACAATAAGAGATCAGTTATCACACTTAGCCTCATTTTCACAATGTCCCGTTAGATACTAACTGGGAAATTAACTGATACATGTGTTGTTGTTTCCCATTTAAATTTTCAATTCAACTGTTTGTTAAATTTTAACTGGACATTCAGTAATCGGTCCTTATAAGTTTATAAGTTTAAAATAATTATTGTAATATTTGAAATATTTGAAATATAGCAAAAGTCCTTTGTAATTATAGTTATGCAACGCAGTGTATGTATGAATACTAGTGTCCGACCGAAGTCACTTTTTTTGGCCGAAGCCGAAGCCGTAGCCGAACTTCGGCCAAATTTTTAACTTTTTAATTTTTTTTAGTTTGAATAAAATTTAAGTTTTCGTTGATTATGACTATAAAAAGCACCATTAAAGTATATTAAAAAATATTCAAACATCAATAAATTTGTAAAAAAGCAAATTTAGAATATTTTTTCAAAAATATTATAAAGTCAGTTCAATTATTTTATTGAAGTTTTCAACAAAATATGGAAATACCTGAACTTTATTATTTTAACTAAAGTATATGACGAATTTAATTGAAAATTTTGTGTTTTACGTGAAATAAATTTGAAAATTTTGGTTTTTACGTGAAATAAATCAAAAATGAACTGTTCTTCTTCAAATATACGGTATTCGGCCAAGTTCGGCCAAAATTTGGCCGAACACCGAACTTGGCCGAACATCACTTTTTGGCCGAACTCCGAAGCCGAACGTTCGGTCGGACACTAATGAATACAATAGCCGACATACAAACATTTTTTTTAGTGATGACAATTTTGTGTTTAATTCAAAAAGCGCAAAGACAAAAAAATCTTACAAGTTTCAATAGAAAAATATTAATTGTTACTGGATTTTCTATACACTATCCAAGAATGAATAAAAAAAAAGCGGACCAAATCTGTGAAAGTGTTGAACCCAGTTGAACACCTCTGACACCAGGCTCGGATCGAAGGGAAGAAAAATTTTAACATTTCCTCCCTATTCTACATTCTCTTTCAGAAAATAAAAAACAAATGGGAATATCAAAAATATTTCAGTCGTGCGACCTTTATACTTAAGTTTTTCTGTTTCATCGCACACTTTAAGTAAAAAGGTTGTGGGAATTATAAGCTTTAAAAAATATATGGAAACATTTTAAAATTGGTTCGCATTATTAATTAGATTTTAATTGATGCACATCATTCATTTTGGGTTTCTTTATAGAAACCCAAATATGAGATCGATTTTTAATTGGGTTTCATTTCTTTATATTGCACCGCACCGGTAACTCAGATCACTGTACTATTTCCGCTTATTTTACATACACTAAGAGAATTCTCTGCATGATGTTAATGCATTTTTTATAGAAGCAATGAAGTTGCACTGGAACTCGGTCATTAAAACTTTAGCATTTAGCTACAGCAAGTTTTCATAAAATTTTATATGAAAAATATCGATTTATTTATTAAAGTTGCATTCACGAAATAATGAAGAAGTTTTATTAAAAAACTAGTTTCCTAACAAGTATGGAACTATTCATTCATTTTAAGAAATTTAAACATAAATTAAAAATTTCAATTATTTTTCATCCACTAAAATCCTCTCTGTGTACTCCGAGCCTCGTAGCGTTTCACAGACAGCTCCAAAACGCTCTGTTTATATTTATGAAAAGCCTCGTTGGGTCCAACGTAACGATTTTTATCGACAATACAACTGGAAACTATGTTTCTTAGACGCCAATGTTGATGACGCTGCAAAAATGATAGAACATGTAATTTAGCTTGGAATGAAATTGTTTAAAGTACAGATGAGGAAAAATGCAGTCAGATCCAGAGAGGAAGCAGTCAGTAATTGGCTTAAGAATAGAGACTATAATACTGAATTGATGCGCAAACAAGCGAGAACTGAATGTGCCACAGTACTTAGACGTGAAAAGCTTCTACACGAACAGAGCCTACGTGCTAATTTTCTTGCTGCTCCTCGGTGTAGTCAGAGTTTTTGGATATTTGTTAAAACTGTAAAGGCTGAATTAGTTTGTACTTTGGGTTCCGTGACGAATCAGCCGATTTGTTTTTGATGTATCAATGTGAGTATGTGTGGTTAGTTTGGCTGTAATGTAACGTTGCGTTCCGGACGAACCTGTTAAAAACTGAATTTTCTATACTACGTTAAGTGACAGCTAAAAACAGCTGATGACGTCCAGCCGATCCCCAAAAATGGTGTGGCTAATAACTCTGACAATAACCTCCCAATTACAATCTAATCTGAGCTCTCAAAGTTTATGGAGTGCATGGTTAATTACCACATTGTTAGTTATCTAGAGTCAAGTGGTTGCTCTAAAGCACCCGTGTCAACGCTTTCTGCTTTTGATGTCGGGATAGCTTCTCGTGATTCATATTGAGATTTCTCGGAGATCGGAGTATCATCTAAAGAGTTTTAGTTAATTGCAGGAGTATCAAAACGTTTCGTTTTCTTCTTCTCTCCTTTTTTATCCTCCTAAACGACTTTCTCTGTCTAAATTCCAATGCTATATACTCTTTTGCAGATAACCATTTTATTTTTCTTTGATCACAGGCCAAGCATTGTAGAGGTAGTTTATGAATGACACACTCAAACAATCAGGACCTAATTACAATATCCGATTGGGGTCGTGGGAATAGGGTCGATGTTCATAAACCCAAGACCCAATGCTGTTTCATGACCCATATGACCATTTTTATACATGGGTGATAAACATACATAGCATCTAAAGCTTTCCATATTTTGGGCATAATAATTCAATGTGATGTTGTCCGGGAAATTCACATTAGTCGAGTGTCGAAAGAAGCTATAAGTACCTTGGCTTTGTTAACCGGTGCAAAAATGACTTCACTACTTCTGATCTTCTTACTATTTATACACACAGAAATATTCTGCAATTTTCCAACTGAATTTCGGTTAATACAACTGAATTTTAGTTACAACGCCCCGCAGACGTCTTTCTTGACACTTACAATTTAGAAAAATTTAAGTCAAATATGCATAGACACTACTGCCTATTTCCTCTTCCCCATAACTTATATTTCTGATATCAACGCAATGCACTGCACTGTAGGGGCATCCCCTAAGCCTTTGTCTATAGTAAAAAAAAAGGGTTCAGAGCTTTCCTCATTTTCCTCGTCTAAGCTTGTGTGAAACTGCCCAACGAGCTAAGATCTAAAGGGATTCGAAAAGAAGGCAGATGTCAGCTATTGGCAGTCATGAACTTCTCTCGTCATTGTCCGATAAAAACCCTGTGCTTGGTACTACAGGTATCTTACAACTCCTGGTCAAGGAAAAAGATCTACCAATTTATCACCAAAGCACGGATCTGGTCCAGCCAGTGAAAGTGATAAAGATCTTTAGTCATACAACAAAGGTCCCCTACAAGCAACTCACCGAATAAATAAAATTTAGATATGTAGTTGAGAATGGAAAAACAACACTCAAGCGTTTTTTTGCCTGCGATTCGTACTAGCATAAAAACAATTGAAGAGTAATTTATCTGTGACAAAAAAAAAAAACGGATGCTGCAATTAAACCTTTGAATTGACCACAAATTTGGTTGTCAGCACGAATCTGTTTGCTAGGTGTTTTAGTATAATTTATCCTAGAATTTATCCTTAACGGAAATAATTTTGAAAACTTTATCAAGATAATATTTATTCTGTTAATGCAAAAGTTGACATCACTGCAATATGCTTAATTTTGTATATTTAGTGGAGTAGTTCATAATATTCAACATTAACTTTTTTCCACACTCCGACTCGCTCACTATAAGTTCTTCTATATATTTACGATATAATCTCTAAAGAATTTTCTTGTTATTAAAACAAATTTCCTTGAAAATCTAATGTAGAATTATGTTTCCTCTTATACGTTTAGTTGTACAATACGACGAACATGAATAGAAAATTGTGCAATGTTCTCCCTTAAATCTTGTTGGGCAAAAAAAAAAAAAAAAATAAATAAAAATAAATGGGACCGAATAGACAAGATGAAAGTGTTTTACTTCTGTTTCTTGTTCTTCTTCTACTACATGCTTCATTTAGATAGTTTTTGTTATTTTTTTTTTATTTATTTTTTTTTTTGGTTGGCATACAAAGTTTAAGTGTAGTGCGATAGAATAGAGGAAATAGATTCAGGAGGTGAATTCCTTTTTTTATATTGCTAAGGTGAAATTTGGCAACATTGCAAAACATTTTTTCTTTCTTTTATAACTTTAAATGCAATTCATGCTAAATTTTTTGTACAACTTTTTTATTTCTACTTGACTCAACATTATTTAGTACACATTTTGTTGCTGTATTTTGTTAGTATAAAGGAAAAGGTAAAAATGTTTGTAAAAAATGTACGTATAAAAAAAGTTTTTTTGTTACTTTTTTTTAACGTTCATAAAAAAAATGTAATTTTGTCTATTTTGTTATCTTCTTTTTTTAAATAAAAGCATTTTTTAACTCTTTTTTCTTTAGGGGATTTTGTGTTTTACATCATTTATCATAATGCCAATTTTAAACAACACGTGTGGCAACGTTGCAGTTGCTTTTTTTTTTTTTTGTGTGTTCAATATTGCTGAAAATATGCAATGTAAGAAAAATGTTGTAAAGGGTGTTTTTTTTTATACAGGTATAGAAGTTTAAGTTGGCAACACTTTTTTAACTGGCGGCCATTTTGTCAGCTGTCAAGTGATTTATGTTTCATTTGGTTTGGCATTTCAACATGACACAACGCTTCCAAATTGTGCAAATTTATTTTGAAAAACGTTTGGTAACCGCAAAGTTTTACGTTTCGGACCCGTAAATTGGCCTCCAAGACCGTGCGATTTATCGCCGCTGGACTATTTTCCGTGGGGATATGTGAAGTCGCTAGTCTACGCAGATAAGCCCGAAACGATTGACCACTTGGAGGACAACATTCGCCGCTTTATTACCAATATACAGTCACAAATGTTGGAAAAGATTAGATTAGACTAGAAGAGGCGAATATCTTTCGAATAAAGTAAAGATAATGTCAATTTAAAAAATTCATCTTTGTTTAATTCCATTTTAAAGTTGTATACCTCTATAAAAAACACCCTTTATAAAATTTCATCATATGTGATGTGTAGTAAATTGTTTTAGTAATTTGGTTTGAAAATTAATTTCAGCACAAATACTGAACATGGTCGAAATATTAGAAACTCTAAAAATTTTTGTTGGCTTATTATAAGTTCATTCACTATCTTTTATTCGATGAAAATTCGCAATTTTTAATTGTCGACTTCAAGT
Organism: Delia radicum; assembly: GCA_021234595.1. NCBI lineage: Eukaryota > Metazoa > Arthropoda > Insecta > Diptera > Anthomyiidae > Delia > Delia radicum. The sequence continues at coordinate 148,993,696 of CM037852.1, forward strand.
TTTGAGTGTCATTTGACACATTTCCTGTTTTATTTCTTCATTTAATTTAATTTTGGGCGCTACGTATTAACCCCCAACGGCCAAAAATGAAATAACCCCCAAAAAAATTGTGTAAAATTGTTTGGGGGTTTTTTCATTTTTTTGGGGATTATTTCATCTTACGGTTTGGAGATTATTTCATTATGAAGCAACCCCCAATGAAATAAAGCCCAAAATTTAAATTCTTTGGAGATTATTTCATATGCAATTATTTTGGTGGTTATTTCATATTTTTGGGGGATATTTCATTTTGCTAAAAGTGAAATTTTTTTAATATTTGTTAGTTTTTCTGCGTGGCGGCCTGCGGCCGCTCTTAGGGGTTTTCTCCTCCATGGGACGCGGCAGGTGGCTTCGCTGAATAAAGTTTCCCTGCGCGCGTCACACTAGGGAAGATAATGAGACGCGCGCAGGAAAACTGTATTCAGCGAAGCCACCTGCCGCGTCCTATGGAGGAGAAAACCCCTAAGATCGGCCGCAGGCCGCCACGCAGATAAACTGAACAGTGTAACAAAAGAATCAAAAATATGAAAACAAAAAATAAAAAAAATTTGGGACATATTTCATTTCTTTGGAGCTTATTTCATTGGGGGTTATTTCATTTCTTCCTTTGGGAGTTATTTCATTACGAAACAACTCCCAAATTTTGGGTGTTATTTCATTTTCACCTTTGGGGAATATTTCATTTCTTTTGGGTATTATTTAATTTTTTTTGTTGGGACTTATTTCATTTTTTTTGGGATTTATTTCATTGGGGGTTATTTCATTTTGTCGTTTGGGTGTTATTTCATTGGGGGTTATTTCGTAGCGCCTTAATTTTGCTTTTAAGTTCTCATTATAATTAACCATTTCTAAACGAATAATGTTATATATTTCATCATACATAAGTGCATTATACTCTGGAAATACAATTTCTTCTTATCTTTCTCACAAATATTAAATAAAATTAATACAGTGGAGTACGGTTATAACAAACTCGAGGGGACCGGACGATTTAGTTCGTTATTAGCAAAGTCCGTTATAAACGAGGTAAACCTCTTCCAAAAAATGATTAAAATTTCAAGATTATTTCCTAAATTCTCCTTATTTTAAAATTTTTTGTTTGTAATTCTGGAACAATTATTTTATTAAATAACGTTTTAAACGGCTTTTAATTCTTTTTGGTAAATTTGTAATTAAAATGCAAACATTTTTAAAATTTGCAGCAGAGTTTTAATTTCAGAATCTCGATTTTTTTATGTGTTCGTTATGCGTAGAAGTTGAAATGAAAACTCGTAAAAGGGTCCAAAAAATTAGTTTGTTATAAACGATGTTCGTTATAACCGAATTATTTGTATGAAATTTGAATCAGAAAAATCGTTTGAACCAGAAAAATCGTTTGTTATAAAAAAAGTTCGTTATAACCGGTGTTCGCTATAACCGTACTCCACGTAGTTGTAAAAAAAAAAAAAAATAAAAAATAAACATTAATAATTAAGACTACGACTTCTAAAGCCTTGTCATATATTTTATTTAATACGATGTCAACAATTATTATTATTTATTTTTAGCGTTATCATATGGTTCGAGTAGAAAAAAAACTTCCTATTTTATTACTAATAAAAACGAAAGAATTTTTTAAATATACACTCTAGGATATATGTATATTGCCACTACTAAAACTTCATTTATATCGCGAAGTGTTAAGCAAAAAAAAAAAAAAACTGGCATGTGATGAAAAACGATCGTTTTGAAATCGATCGTTTTTGAACTTTCAATCACTGGTTAAAAATAAGTTTAATCCACCTCCACTTCTTTATTCACTTTTAAAATTTTGATTTTTAGCCAAATCGATAGATTTAAAAACCGATCCGGTTTCATCTCATGCCAGATAATGTTGTTATTTTTATCATTAGTACCACTAATACACTGCGTTGCATAACTATAATTACAAATGATTTTTGTTTTTCTTTTTTTCTTATATTACAAACTTTTTTTTTTAAACTTATAACTGTTTTTAAGAGTGTGATAACTGATCTCTTATTGTGTGAAATTTAAGAAATTACTTAATTGATTGAAGAGAAAAATTGTGTAATAATATTTTGTTAGTGTTTCATAACTATAATTACATATAACGGTAAAGAAAGAAGAATAGCAAATAAAGAAAAATAAAAGAATTATTTTTATATTTATGCAATTGTAAGTAATCAATTTGCAATAAATGCCGCGTGATTAATATCTAAGTGATTGTATATACTTACTAATTTACGTAGTTGGCAGTATATTTATTTCCCTCGAAATTTATATAATTTGAAAAGAAATGAACTATTTTATGAACTAATGCAATAAAAAGTCAAATTCACATTAAATACAATACTATATTACCACTTTATAATTTTGTCTCTGATACTTCGCAATTTAAACCACATTTTAGTATTGGCAGTAAGTATATATATTTCCTTGAGTGTATTATATGTCACGATGGATTATAAGATAAGAAAAAGATTATATTTAAAAATTATAAAAAATGTCTAAAAGTTTGTTTTCCAAAATCGCAGCGGTAAATCTTTAACTAAAAAACATTGTATGTCTAGCAGAATAGCAAAGATTTTGTTAAGAGCCCCACGTTGGGCGCCATTAAAACCACTTGTGTTATTTGCTACACACAGAAAAAACAATTGTCAACCGAATTAAAAAGTATATTTTTATTGCTACAAAGCTAAAAATCTGTTTAGATGAATAAAAGTGTGGCAACAGTGTAAAAATTTAGTATAGATACTGTTATCAAATCGATATTGAATAACGAATTAAATACAGAAACTACAAACAACCGGTAACCGTTATTGTTCAGATGTTCGGAACTGCATCGGCGCAAATTCATTTTAAATACAATTTTAGCGGTTAAGTTGTTTTTCCATCCTACGGAAAAGCACAAAGACAAAATCATGGCTCACAGACTAGAAATTGTCCACTGAAAAAGTGCCTTCGCTCGGACACAGACAGAGAAAGCCGTTTAAAAAGTTTATAAAGAGAGAAGAGAGATTCCATCTATAACAACTCTTATAGTGTGATCTCTGAAAAAACTGAGTATGTTTCTGGGGTGGTTCTTTCTGGGCTGTTTGCAAAAGTGTTTATTCCTCCGCAGATACACAGAGATTATTTCAGTGGACGAAAAATAATGAAAAATTTTACTAAACAAACGTAATTTTTTTCACGACCGAAAACTATCTTAAAATTAATGAAAAAACATCATACTTTTGTGAAACTTATTTTTTAATGAAACTTCTTCATCGAGTGAATGACGTTTTTAATAATTATTATTCATAAAATTATTATTCATAAAATTTTATGAAAAATTGCATAAGTTTAATCAATTTAAATGGACGAGTTCCAGTGCAACTCCATTACTTTAATGCAAAATTTTATTATTATCTTGCAGATAATTCTCTTAGTGTAGTCCCATCTGAAAATCTCTTAATAAAAATAGTTGTCACACAAGAGTCGACACTAACTAAGAGCTAAGCCCTGGTTCCGGATTTGCCAACAGCGAATATTATCCAACGTAATCCAAAGAATCGTCAATATCCCTATGAACCGAAAACAATAGTAAGTAGACAGACCATGTTCCTCATATAGCTCTGATTGAGTATGCGTTTACACTCCCGAACACGGATACTGAATCGTCTACCTCACCATAATTTATCGACTATCCACTTTGCCAGCAAAATTTTAAGTATGAAAAACTGTCACCATTTTGCCCATGTTATAAAAGTGTCTATTTATTTTCCAGATACCAATATATACAGTTCCAGTACCGTTGGAGGTACTAGATACAACACTATAAAAAGTGTCAGAATAATCGGTTGCACCAGTCCCCCTAATAAGAAAAATCACTCTGAAATTTCTAACGCTTTCGATGAGGGATGTCATGTCGTACAAAGGCAGAAGAAAAATCGCACAGAATTTCGAAAGCCTCCCAAAGAAGGGACCATTTTATTTTATGATTCATTCTTTTAGACTTGCCCTGTACATAAAGATTCAGGGGGAGCATGTGCAACATAATATTAAGCGCGGCTCCAGGTTTGATATTAATATCTCCGTTTATCCAATTAGCACTTCTTAAGAAATGTCAGCATACGAGAAAGCATAGGAAAGTTATCGATGCTCTTCTCCTCCTCCTCCATGCAGCTCCTACATAAGTCGTGGAGTCGGGAGGTATGCCGACGCGGACCCCTAGATTGCAATGCGTTTTGGGTATAATGTAGAGGAGAAAAATTAAGTAACTTCTACATTTTTTCAATTTATAACGAGCTTTCAACCTCCGTATATTTACAAAAATAAAGAAAATCAAACATATTAGCTAGGTTGATACTAGTATTTCGATCTGGCTAAAGATCTCATCAGAACCCGAAGTTTTAGAAAAGCTAGAGCCTATATAATAGGCAGAACTTTAACAAAAAACCTATTAATAATCAATTTTGCTCCATTCTTGTCTTCTTAGTAATCAACCACGTGGTTAGGTCTTTTTCTAACAAGCATCATGACGTTACTAAACTTTGAAGACCAAAAATGTTCTATTTATATAAAAATTTTTAGTGTGTACTCTGGCTCAAGTAATATTTTTTACAGTTATATTAGTTTTTTGTTTTTATATACATCGAGATTATTTTTATGTTATTTTCAATTTATAACGAGCTTTCAACCTCCGTATATTTACAAAAATAAAGCAAATCAAACATATTAGCTAGGTTGATACTAGTATTTCGATCTGGCTAAAGATCTCATCAGAACCCGAAGTTTTAGAAAAGCTAGAGCCTATATAATAGGCAGAACTTTAATAAAAAACCTATTAATAATCAATTTTGCTCCATTCTTGTCTTCTTAGTAATCAACCACGTGGTTAGGTCTTTTCCTAACAAGCATCATGACGTTACTAAACTTTTTGTTTAGCTGCGCAATATTATTATATTAATTGGTTAAAAATTTGGGTCAAAAGTGACCACATCATTATTTTTTTTTAATTTCTTTCTTTCATGTTGATTTCTAAAAACAAATTAGGTATCAAAACAGAGTTATTTTGGAAGACATATTCAGTGGAGCCAAACAAGTATGTATTGACTAAAACAGAATATTTAATAAAGCGCGTAAGTAACGCACAAAGGGTTTCACTAGTCACCAGGCTATTTACTGCTTAAATTACTTTGACCATTACCAGGCCAATTAGAAATATGCTCTATCATGTTTTGTCTGTGCGTTGTATTGACAAATGTATAAGATATTTATCCATTTCAAAACAATGGATAAATTACGGCATCGATTTGTCGATTTGTCAGAGCTTGTTTTTAATATCATGTTTTTGCATATTTTGATCTTAAAAGCATATTTTTGATAAAAAGTCGTAGTTTTTAGCATATTTTTGTACTTTTTACAACAAAAGCCTATTTTTAGAGCATATTTTTCCTTTTATTTTAATTTTCCGCTATCGAACAATTTTATTTTTCATTAAAAAAATGTTTTTTTTTATTATTTTCTGTGTTTTGCAACACCAATTTCGGAAATTCAAGCCAAATTTTAGTTTAGTTTTCCTGTATTTCGACTGTACCGATTTATAATCGGAATAAATTTAACAAAAGTTACCCCCAACTGAACTTAAAAATAAATTTTCAAATACAGGGTTTTAAAGAAAAATGCATGGATATTAACCGATTCGATGCAGGTATCGGTTAGGTTAACGCGATTTTCTTTAATTTCGTTAACGGTATTTTAGGGTTAACGATATTTAAATTATTTCGGTGACGGTTTTTTTAGCGTTAACGGTATTTTACTTATTTCGGTAACGGTATCTTAGTGATAACGGTATTTTAGTTATTTCGGTTAAGGTATTTGATATTGATATTTTAGTTAACTATATCGGTAACGGCATTTTTCGGATAACGATATTTCAATTATTTCGTAACGGTATTTTAGGGATAACGACAGCCAGTTGAAAGGGTTTTAAATCGATAACGGCATTTAACCATATTGTCTGAACATATTTTTCAAATTTTTTTATGGCATTTTTATGGGCATAAAACAGATTTTTTAGAGTGTATATCTAGTTGCCCTAATCAAAAAAGTGAGATTAATGTGTTACCCGACTGGTTACTTACAAAATAAAAGAGAATGAGTTTTCTAATTGGTTTCTTATAGTGGAAAAATAAGTAGTAAGAAATAAGTGGTTACTCACAATTATAGAATAAGTGGTTAACTTTTTTTTTATAATTTTTTTTTTCTTTTAATTTACTTGCAAAAAAGTTAAATTATGTAACCAATTACCAGTTACTCATTATTTTGTAATACCATAAGGGAATGTTAATAAATCGTTGGCTTACCGCAATTAAAAAAGTTTGCAGTACGTATGGTAGCTAATTAAGCAGCTTTAAACGATACATAAAAAGTTTTAATAAGCAAAATTAAAATAAGTTTCAATTTAATTACAATTTTGTTGTCTTTACTTTATTTTCTAGCATTTTTTTTATATGCGTTTAGAAAGATTTTCAATTTAGGTCCACTTTATGGTACATGTTCCCTAATGTGGACCTTTTGAGTTGTTTCGAAAATTGTTATATAACTTTTTCAAATTAGTTGCCACTAGAAAATTATATAAGACGAAAAATGCCCTATAAGCTGATTTGAAATATTCAACTTGGTTTTTTATGTAGCCCAAATGTAAATTCCCTTATTTTTATAACCCATTATCAATAAGTCATTATTATGTATTTTAAAGTAATGCAAGATTTAATATACGTTAATGATCCTCAATCACGTACGCATGTTTTATTGGGGTTTGATGGTCCTCGTCAGAATATCAACCTTGTTAGTTTTCACTAAACATCGCATTTTCTATTAAACTTGATTCTTATGATTATTTTCCTAAAAATTTGCTTAGATCTTGAAATGTATACAAATTTGTCGTCCTGAGTTATTAATGAAAATAATCTATGAAATTCGGCAACGTAGCAAAATTAACACTTCATCAATATTTTGATAACGTAAATAACCAACTTTAGTTCATTTTAAAATAATATTTTCCAAGAATTTTAATTTTAAATTAAATAAATTTAATACTACGCAATTAACAATGAAATATTAAAACTGCAGTAAATATTCGAAAAACGTTTCTTATCTATTAATAAAATTTGTCATCGAAATACTTTTCAATGACCTTTTCTTCAAAGAAACGTTTGTAGCTACAACTAATTAAACGTGATTTAGAACGCAATAATAACCAAGATTAAAATCTTAAATCTGAATAAAAACTCAATTTTCACAAAATTTAATATTTAAGCTTTTTAAAGCTTTAAATGCAGATAAAAAAATTATCATAAAATCCTTCAAAAAAATAAAAAAAAAAAATGTGTACGTATAACAACCCAAAAAACAGTCATTCATATTATAAATAATAGTATTATCTGTCATTCAATGTAACTGTCACAAAACAAAAAATATTATATCGTACATAGTATGTAGAAAATATAAATTGTGAAATGATATTTTTAAAATACGAACGGCAATCATACCAAATTCAACCCATCAAAGCACTATGGGATGGAATCATGAAATGAAACTTTGAACAATTACAATTTAGAAAATAAGTACAAAAATTGGATGACTTTTAACTAGTTCTCTTTTAATAGTCCATGCTTCTCAGATATATACATGTCCCTGCTCAAGCGTCAACATTTGTGTTCGAACAACATTTAGAGAATTATTTTTTAAATCAGCTTTTCAAAATTTTTACGTTTGTTTTCTTTTATAATATTTTTTTGCTATAAATACATTGAGTTTTCCTTTTTGTATCATTTCTGATTTTATTGTATAATATATACCTACCCGATGAAAAAAGTTCCGATATAGGTATATATAGTCATATATATAATTGCATGCCACATCATATATCAGGTGATCCGAGAAATGGCAACTCATGAGATCTCATTTGATATAATTTGATACTAAAAATCTATCTAATTTGGTCAAGTTATTTATATATAATTTGATAAAATTTCATCTTCATAAAATTCTTTGCGCTTCAATTTTTTTACACTGAGTTTCATAGCTATAACGTCATTTTGTTTTCCAATTATTTCTAAGCAATTGAACCGATTGCTTAAGTGTCTTCAAAAGATGAACTCATCTCTGTCTTAGCTTTCGATTGATGCAACATAGGAAGTTGTCGTTTTTGGTTTGATTATCAAGTCATTAAGTGTTTTTAATTATAACGCAATTTTAAGAAAATTTTAAAAATTTGTAGAAATTTTTCAATAATTCAACCTTTAAGCTTTAACTGCTTATTTTAAGATTTTCTGACTTTAAATGTTTGATTTTATTTATAAAATATTTTTTTCAAAGTGTATCTTTTCTAAGTGTTTAAGTTTGCTTTTTTATAATTTTCTTTAATTGAAATATATTGAGTTTTGTTTTTTTGTGTATATTTCTGCCATATACAAAAGTGATTGAATTTTTCTTTATAATTTTAACACATACATATATTGATATAGAATTATATGTGATACCATATATAATTACAATATAAAAATTATAGAATTTGTTTGGTTATACTGTTTTTTATGTACTTATACATAATTATACATGAAAGTATATATGATCTGATATAAAGCTATATCAATTATATATGATGAGATAAAAAAAAAATAAACTTATATATAACATAAGATATAGTGATATATCTAAATGTTCGTAAAAATAAGTATGAGATGTAAGTATATATGTTTACATATGTGCACATATATAATAAGATAAAACTATATCAAGCTATATACGACTATATATAAACTTTTTTGGTTTGGTATAAATAATTATACATTAAAGTATATATGATCATATATTTAGATATATCAAGTATATATGAAGAGATAAAAAATATTAATTAAATGTAATATAAGATATAACCATATATGATGATATATAAGAACTATATTAGAAATTTTCGTAAAAATAAGTATGAGATATACATATATATATCGTTACACATAAGCACATATACAATTATATCAAGCTATATATGACTATATATAATGCTTTTACGTCGGGTATTTTTTTTTTTTTAGTTTAAGTAATTTTCTAATTTAGGCGATTTTTAAAATTTTGGAGATTTTTTTTAAAATTTTATAGATTTTTTCAAATACATATTATATTAGCCATCTTTTTTTCTATAGAGAATTTTTTTTTTTTTGAATTTTACAGATGTGTTTTTTGTGATTTTTTTAAAAATTTAAATTTTTAATTTTTGGCGATTTTCCCCCAATTTCTGTCGATTTTTGGCAATTTCAATTAAATTTGTAATAATATCTACTAAAAATTTGCTTAAAATTAAAAACAGTATTCAATTAAATATTTAATAGCTATGATAAAAATCTCAATTGGAACTAAAATCAATTAAGTACTTGATTAAACTTTTAATTGAATTAACAAATATTTTAATTAAAACTCGATTTTAGTTGTTTCTGTAAAGAGAAACAAGAAAAAAGTGTTATTGTTTATTTAATAAACAGTAACAACACAGTGTATTCTATCTAGCCTTTACACAAACAATGTTTTATTAGTTGAAAGTGCTGTATTGTTGATTTGAATTAGTTCAATTCTTCCAATTTTGTTTTTTACTTCTCATCAAGTATAAATAACAATGCGGGTAAAGCGTTGATCTTTTTCTTTCAAAAATTATAATTTAGGTAAATCTTTAACCCCTTGTACATTGGTCCTCTGAAGATTTTCGGTGACGCGAAATGAAAGAAGAAAATATAATATAGATTATTTCTATCTGGCATGTGATAAAAAGCGATCGATTTTGATTTCAATCTATTTAATTAAAAATTGAAATTTTAAAAGCGAATTAAAAGCAAAATTATGAATAATTTTTTTTTTAATTAGGATTGATTTATATTTTTCTAATCCATTTTAAATTAAAAATAAACACGAAAAAATCGTTATTCAAATTTCAAAAGTGATCGATTTTACACTGTTCGTTTTTTATCTCATACCAATATAATGGTCCCTGGTTCGGCGCCAAAATGTTTTCACTTTTTAAAGTATTTTGTATTTAAAATATTTACCAAAATATCGCATTTCCACTTAAATCTGATCAATTTATTTTCAATTTATAACGAGCTTTCAACCTCCGTATATTTACAAAAATAAAGCAAATCAAACATATTAGCTAGGTTGATACTAGTATTTCGATCTGGCTAAAGATCTCATCAGAACCCGAAGTTTTAGAAAAGTTAGAGCCTCCATAATAGGCAGAACTTTAACAAAAAACCTATTAATAAACAATTTTGCTCTAATTTATATTTGGCCCATAGTGAAAACGTTGAGTATAAATAAAAAACAATTATGACAGAACAAAGAATATTAACAAACTACAATACGAAACAACTACTTCTCTACTACCAACAAATACAAAAAAAATTTTATGTAAAACTAAAATCGATGAAAACAATAAAAAATAAACAGAAAATTGCTGTTGCTGACGTTTTAAACAGCAGCAACAACAACAAACAGCATCTACAACCAATATGTTGTTAGTAGTATATGGTTAAGGCAGACATAATGGAGATACATACGATTTTATATATATATACCTACGATTTTTTTTTCATTTTACAGACAACAACATTTTACTATATATAAGATTTTATGTACATAAATACAATTCTATATACTGTATTTTGTATATAGAAGACATATCAAGTAGGAATGCAGAGTGATTTAGGTAGGGTAGATAGATGTTCATATCATTTTATATGGACCGACCGGTATGTGGGAGGTACATTTTCCATTTAGTTTGAATTTCGTATATAAAACAAGGTCTGTCTTTGTTGTTTTCGTATTTGGATAATTGAGAAAAGTTAAATAAAAAAAAATAAACAATTTATACTACAGAGCAAAATTGGTTTATAGAGAGCGCATGACAAATGGAGAAGTATACCCCCTTGGATAAAGGAGACCCAAAGGATAGTTTTTTAATGAAAATGTTCAGTGACTCTACACAAAGAAATAAATTATAAACCTAAAATATCTAAAGAAAGATTTAATTAAAATAATATTAGTTTTTAAACAAATATTTAATTGAACTAATTAATATGTTAATTAACTGTGTACAATCTTTAGTAATTAATACAGTCAAAAAAATAAGTTAATAGAAAAGTTAGTAAAACGTCTGATAAAACAAGTATACTATTTTGCAGCACATTTTTTGCTAAAATTGTGTATTCAGCTTATATTTTAGTTATACTTATTCAGCACTCAAGTGTTTTGAACTAATATTTTACTAATTTATTTTGTTAAAAATAATAGCTGATAAGCACATTAATAGTGTGGATTACAACCAGATTGAAAGATATACGCTGAATGAAGTAGATGTCGCGGCATGTCAAGATGTAGCAGAGACAAGGAAAATGATACTAAAAAGTAAAACTCTTGTAAGACATACACTTAAAAAAAGTTATTTTTGCTGTGAACTAAAAAACCTTAAATATTGTGTTGTCACCTACTTGTGAAAGTAGGTGACAATATTATTGTTTAAATTAAAGACAAAAGTATTTTAATTTAATAAAGATTAAATGTGTATTTGTAAACTAAATGTTTATAATGATTGGCAATTTGAAATTGCAAACAAATATAAGTTTAGGTAGATAGACTAAAGCAAAAGACAGGGACACACATCTTAGGTAATGTTTTATGTTTTCTTTTTCTTATTGCAAAAATGGTTGTATATGTCATATTTTGTTATTTTTTCGTTTCGTTTCTAGAAATATCTAAGGCATTTGTCTTCCTTTAAAAGATAGCATCATTTAGACACCCATTGATGTAAGTAGCTCAAAGATAATTTAGTTTATGTTATATATAATTATATATAATTATTTCTATATATTTTTAGATATTACATATTATTATTATATTACAATGTGGGAGCATGAGCATTTTTATATTTTGTAATTTATTGTAAATTATTTTTAAAAAAATCACAAAAAAATGTTTAGAATTTTCAGCAAATGAATTAATTAAAGCATAATTTTTCAACAAATTTTTTAAGTTTTTTTCAGTCTACTAAGATTCAGCAAAAAAAAACTTTTTGCTCGCTGATTTTCAGCAAAAGATTTTGCTGACATTAGCAATTTTTTTGCAAAAATTTTGCTGAGTTTATTTCAATCATCTTAATTAAAACTCGTGTCTAATTTTTCAGGGTAAATATATTTTTCGTTTTATTAAACATTGTAACTGACTTGATATAATTTTTATTAAAAATTATGACAAAAAAAAATCAAGGACATTCTTTATTAAAATAATCTCCAATTCGATGTTTTGAAGCAGTAAGCTATTTTTCGCATATTAATCACTTTTTTTTTTTATTATTAATTAATAACACTGTGCTCGAATCGGACACTTTTTTGTAACAAACGGGGCACCCGGTGGGTAAACCTAATTCGAGTACGCTGAATCCTGTGGTGCTAACCGTTTTTTTAGGTTAGCTCTTGTTTAAAAGATAATTAAGATTGAAAATTATGGTTCCCTCCCATACAAAGTAAATATTTAATATCATATATCTACAGTACTATAATAGTCTTAGTCTTAGAAATTTGTGCACGTTGATTATTTGATAGTGTTAATAGTCATGGGAAAAATGGGCGTGATCGGACCAGTGGGCGTGTCAGCTCCCATACAAAGTAAATATTTAATATCATATATCTACAGTTCTATAATAGCCAGAGTCTTAGAAATTTGTGCACGTTGATTATATTATGAATAGTCATGGGAAAATTGGGCGGGATCATACCAGTGGGCGTGGCAGCTCCCATACAAAGTGAATATTAAGCTCATATACAAAATTAATATTAAATATCTAGGGTTCTATATTAGCTATATAGCCTTCAAATTTTGTACGAGTCCATCAATTACAAATATTGGTAGTCAAATTGAAAATGGGCGAAATGCGAAAAATGGGCGTGGTACCAAAAGCAAAAAACAAAAAAGCATTAAAATAAATTATCACATTCAAGACTTTTTGCAAGGTTATTTAATAATGTTGTTCAAAAATTGTTTTAGCGTTCCTCATAGTCCTAGAATATATAAAAAAGGTAAAGAAGTAAACAATAAATTTTATGATATGGTTTTAAGTAACAATTCATGTTTAACAATCACCAGCTGAATCCGATGAACATGGCGAACGTTTTCATCAAGTGACTGCAAGGCTCGAACATTGGTATAGTGGCAAAAAGCTACATTCACTTTTAGGTGACATTTGTTGGAATTTGCAAGAGGAAGATAATGCTATAGAAGAATCAGGAAATGAAAATTGAAAAAATCATGAAAAATTTATTTATTAAAAAAAAAAAAAATATAAATCACTTTAAAATTGTTGTAGTCAATTAAATTTTGTTGCAAATAGTTTATTTTTGATGTTGTTTCATAAAATGTTCTCAATTTCATACATTTAAAATCAATAAATGGTAAAAAAAACTTAAAAAAATTGTTTTTTTTTAGGTACTTGGAACCATAATTTTCAATCTTAATTATTTTTTAAACGAGAGCTAACCTAAAAAAACGGTTAGCACCACTGGATTCAGCGTACTCGAATTAGCTTTACCCGCCGGGTGCCCCGCTTGTTACGTTTTTGAACTAGCACAGTGTAATCATATAATTACAAATTATATCCTATTACCCTAACCGAGCACTAGCTACTATGGCCTTCGGCGCGTTGTAGCGAAAACAGACCAGTGCCTCTGGTGGGAATCGAACCCACGACCCCCGAACTGATAAGCCAGCACGCTACCAACTAGCCTACAGGGGCGCACAAATCGCTTAATTCGAGCATTTCTATGGAACGATGACTTAAAAGTACGTTTCAAAAACTTCTTCTTGATATTTTTCATTTAGTTTATGATTTCTCAAACATTATCTAATTTTCATTTAGTTTACGATTTTCTGTTTACATAAACAGCTTGAAAAACAAAATATTAGCTAAGATTATTAAAGTTATTTAAATAAAGAAAAAAAAAAGAAAAATTTTAGCTCACATGATCATTTTGTCTATATTTAATCCCATTGAAATTTTAATATGCTTACCTGAAAATAAAAAAAAAGAAATAAACGAATTAACAAAGTTTATAGGAATATTAAAAAAAGTGTAAATAGTTATGGAGACTAAAATCATAAAATATGGCTTAGGCTCATTTTCATTAACAAGGGAGGTATTCCGACTTGAACCCGCAGATTTTCATGAACTTTGGATATGTTGTAGAGGAGCAAAAAAAAAGATATACATATTTTTTTTAGCTGCCTAATCTCACGGTTAAAAATTAATTTGTTTTTGTATCAAAAAATGTCTTAAATTTACGAAAATTAGACTCATTTGTACACAAGGTTAAAGTACACAAGGTTAAATACTTAACAAACCATAAATTTGTTTTTAATATCACACAGGACAAAAGCCAATTTGTTGCAGCCAAATTTGATCATATATAATTCGAGGGTGCCGATTCCGAAGATGACAATGATTTTTCGAGATCAGCTCGAGTTTAAGAGATATCAACACAAACAATTTTGTGTTTTAATGTACAACATTTTAACAGATAATGCTATCAGAAGAGTTATTATTGACAAAGAGATGTCTGACCAAAATTTAGGTGTACACTCAGGGAACTTCTGCTTTAAAAATATGTAGTTGTTTGGGTTGTAATACAGTTTCTTTATTTTTAATGTAAATGCCAGTCATTTGTAGAACAAATAAAATTTTTTACTAACCCAGTAGTTCATTTACAAAAACAAACCACATCAAATGACTGTTTTTTTGTTTTACATTAATTTTTTACAGTTGTTTTTTGTTATTAAAAAATAAAAAATCAATATTTGTTTATTTTTTACTAACATATGTGTTAATTTTTACTACAATTGTGGTTCATTTTTTGAACACTAAAAAACAAACAACAATGTTATTTGAATTTACTGAAATGTAAGTCGTCCTTTCTTTAAGTGAAATTTCATTTGTTTTTAACTACATTTGCAGTGGTCTTTACCTACATAGTATTCTAAGTGTACTTATGTTGTTTATATTTCAAATAGTTTTTGAGTTATGGCGTATCAAAGTTGAAAATTTTGAAATTTTCAATAAACTGTAGAGTTTGCAGGTAGGTAACATTTTCCTTAAGCATCGTAACATTTTCTTGAAGCATCGTTCTATCTAATGTAGAAAAACGTTGAATTTTTTACAAAAACATTAGTTAGGGCGGGTATCTCTAATGGTTTTCGAGACAAAAAAAATTTGTTTTATTAAATTATAAAAAAAAAAACTGCAATAATCATCATTTGAACTCATAACAGCTCCGACAGCTGATGGTGATATAGGGTAAATCCAATTAGAGCGGTATATCTAGCTAATTCTTGATATATTCACAACAGAAAAAATCAGATATCGTGATGATTAAACGGTTCACGCCAGATCATTGGAGACCGGAGTTTGAAAGGGGTTCTTTTCTTAGAAGCCCACAAACGTTACTCCTGAACAAAGATTTTGCATACAACATTAGGCACCCAGTATTTGTTTTTTTTTGTCTCCAATGGGAAACCAAAACACTCTAAAAATGCTTTTTTTACGAAATGTGAGGCATTCAACCGAAATTTTTTAAAAATATATTCACCATAGATATTACAAAACCAATATGTATCGTTAATACAGATACATATACAAAGATTTATCTAAAACGCGAATGCCTATGTATTCACGTAGTAACTTTATCTCAAAAAATACACTGATTGAATTTGTATTAATGAAATCCATCATTAATACAATGAATTTTTTCATTAAAGTCCCAAAAGAAAGATTGATTGAATTAATGAAATATTTTTTTTTAAATCAAAAAAATTAATGTTTCTTCTGTTTCATATTTATTTAGATTTTTATGTTTATTTATTTGTTTTTTTTTGACATCTCCCTGAATGCGACTTGAACCCGCAACCATGGTTGGTGCACCAACATGTAAACAGTACCCGCGTTACCGATTGACCTAAATAACCAAAACAAAATGATATGCTTACTTAAACCTTTGTAATAAAATAACTTTTTCCAATAGTTGAAACTCCTCCTGTTGAAATCTGATGGAACTAAATGTTTGCTGTACAAAAAAATATGTATGTATATAAACTGATTGCATATTTTAAGGAGCATCCAAAAACATTTTATGAAAATTTCATGAAGTTTGCATTAATTTAATGAACATTATTTATTAAATCAATGAATAAATGAGCTGCTGGAAAAAAACTGAGGGCAGATGTGAAATCAACGACCTCGAATTAGTAAAAAACCGTTCAATGTTTTTAAAAAACAATTTTTTCATGGGCAGGATATCCGTGTCATTCAAAATAACTTACAATACAAGAATTCCGATCAAAATGTCTGCGATATTTAAAATTTTGACAAACAATTTCTTAATTTTTAATAGAACCCATTGAATAAAGACATTAATATTAGTGACCGACCGAAGTTACATTTTCGGAACGATGCCGAACAACTGCGAACTTTACAATACTCAGAATAAGTCAATGCCGAATGTATACAAAACAGCCAAAACAACAATTTACACAAACTTTTTAATAAGGGAACGGTGTTGGGTTTTGTCTTAATAAAACTACAATTCTTTAAATTACAAGAATACTCTTGATTTATTAGACATAATTTATACACCACTGAATGTGTCTTCAAAAAAGTTTTAATTTGATATAAAATGTCTCCATGCGAAAAAAATTCAAAATATAGTAATTTTTAACCCCACTTACAAGGGGATTTTCCCGATTGGTTCCCTTTTTCTGAAAAAAAAAAATAAGAATAAAATTAACATACTCTTTGCGTGGTTTAAAAGTCGGGGTTTGCACAACGAAATCCCTTATGGCACAATAATTAATTTCCCTTATGGCACATTAATTAATTAAAAATTTCAAAATATTTTACTATTGTTTATGAAAAATCGATTAGGAAGTTCTAATATAAAGAGTGTTTTTATAAGCCCGGTAGAACTTAAAAAAGGGTTAGCTGTCAAACGAACTGTCATACTGCTATCACTTTTTGACATTTATTATCAGTATACTCTAGCAAATCATCATGTATAGATTCACGCTTAAACAACGCTACTAAATTATTCAAATTTACTTTGAAAATTAGTCACCGCTTCGACCAATGTTTTATCGCACAATTGTGTTCAGCGATGAGGCTAATTTTGCACTAACGGGTTTGTTAATAAACAAATTGCCGCATATGGAGTGAGACCAATCCAAGTGTGAGTTTTTGTCTTTAAAAACTCTAGAAACTCGTCGTAGCATTGCTGCCTTATCTTTTTAGCATGGTATTATGTGTGGCTTTATCGATTCTCCTGAACTATTAGAGTTAATTTCAGTATATGTTCCCCCGAGAACATTTAGAAATACACGTACATTTTAAATGAACCACTTAATACATCTATGAGGTTATTTAATGTGTAGGCATAAGTGTTTCTCATTTTTTTTTTTTTAAGAGAAGCAACACTCAGGAAATTCTTCCTATTTATTAATGTGTTGCTTTCTTTGGAAAGGGGATAGAGGAGAGATGAAAGGTGGGGAGAGATGAAGTGCTTCAGATATGGAAACACTGTAATTGCGCGAGATGATAAGTCATAGAACAGTTGTTGCTTGCCACCTGATGGAGAGTTGGCGAACTTATTGAAGCTTTTTGGTTCATAGCAGTGATTAAATATTTTACTTCGGTGGTGTTAAGTGATATGGGAACACCGAAGGTGGGAGCTGCGATACATATGAGGGATAGAAAACGCATACATATTATTTTTCTAAATTTATGTTGCCGTCACCGGGAATCGAACCCGGGACCATCTGTGTAACAGTCCAACGCGCTAACCGTTACACCACCAAATTTGGCCATAAGTTGATTTCGAGATATGGACATGTGAATTGGCCTCCAATTTCGTGTCATTTTTATGCTGATAAACCAGCAACAATTGTCACCTTGGAGGCCAACATTGTTCGTCTTATTAGTGACATACGGCCAGCTCGAAAAACAATTTCCTGGTTAAAATGAAATTTTTTAACAAATTCAAGTTCTATCGGGCTTAAAAACACCCTTTACAAAAAGCGGGATTTCGGTTTAAAAAGCGGGATAATCTTACAAAAAGCGGGTTGGTTGGTCAGGTTACTTAAGCAATGCTTAAATTGTTAATAATACTTCACCTCAAAATACTATTAAAGCTTCACCCCAAATGGAACATATTCACGTAATTTAAATAATTAGCAATTTTTTTTTTGCGGATACAAATAACAAAAATACTTTCATAAATAAAACATGAACGCAAAACATATTTTTTCAATTTTTCCAACAGATACAATTGTAAAATGTATATCTTACTAAAAGTTTTTGAATTTAAAAAACCAAAAAAAAAAAGGAATTTCAATAATGCGGGTTTTTAAGTATGTATTCGAACCTTTAGCCGGGTTTCCTCTTTTTATACCCTAATACACAAACGGCTTTATTTATGAGTTTATTTTCTTTAATATCTTACAAAAAATCTTAGTTTCCTTGTAAGAAGTTTTATTTTAAAAGGTCGAGCATCAGAAATTTTCGACGATTAATCAGCCGCACCAAATTGACCAGCCCGTGTACTTTCTTGGTCACTTGCACTGATGAAAAAATCTTTACTACTTCGAAGTTTAATGCCAAGTATTCGGATTCTTAGTGTTTCCGAAAAGTAATGCTCGACTATAAATAAATTCTTTAATTTCCAGTCAAAATAAATAAGTTTTTATGAAATAAACTTTATTTTTAAATGAAAGAAATATTAAAATTCAAGTATTCTACTTTTTTTCTTGAAAATCTACTTCAAAATCAAACGAAAATGTATGTTTTATTAAAATTTAAAAGTATCTTAAAATAATATGTCAAAAAAGTATGTATAATATTATTTAAAAAGTCATCAGAATGTAACTTTCGGTGAGAAAAACTTTTTAGAATCTGAGGGATTTTCGAAAAATTGTTAAAGAAGTTTAAGAAAGACTTAATTTCAGACACGATTATTTTAGAAAATTGAGTTCCTATACCTTAACCTTACAATGAATTTATTTAATACATTAGTTACGATTTATGAAAGACCATTGCCTAGAATTGCTAAAAAGTTAATTGAAAAAGTTGTCATTTTATAAAATGTGAAATTTGGCAACACCCTTTTTATTTCCTATAATAATCTTCGGATACTTCTCTTTTATTTAAATAAAAAGCACGTTGTTTTAAATATCTATAAAAGGTACGTACATTCATACATTCTATGAAATGTACATAGAATACAAAAGGAACAAAAAAAACATACATTATGTACTTTTGTTTAATACATAGAAATATATTTAAGCCCTGGGAATTTCTCTTTATTTAAGTTTTTTTTTTCTATTTTATACTTTCAAGCCAGAAATAAATAAATCAACATACCATAAGCTTCTTAAAGTTAAAGTAAAAAAAAATTTACATTTAATCCATTAAAAAAATTTAGAAAACTATTTTTGCAAATTAAATACGCTAAACCAGGAGCATGAGGGTGATGAAGAGCCATATGGAAAGTGGTAAAACCAAAATACCAAGGAATGTCAAATACTATAAAAGTTTTTATTTCAGAGAATAATGAAAAAAATCTTATAACTTTATAAAAATTTAACAAAAAAAAAAAGTTGATGCAAACTTTTACGGGTTTTCCAAAATGCTTTTATGCAAAAACTAGAGAAGAAAAAGTTGTCCCCCAAAAGTTAAAGCAAAAGGGATTTAAAATAAAAAAGTTTTATAAGGAAGAGAAACAAATATAATATATTATATTCAGCTAAGATGTGAGCCCTAAGGGCATAAAAGTTTTATT
Source organism: Delia radicum (assembly GCA_021234595.1). Classification (NCBI taxonomy): domain Eukaryota; kingdom Metazoa; phylum Arthropoda; class Insecta; order Diptera; family Anthomyiidae; genus Delia; species Delia radicum. Next base: position 149,013,639 of record CM037852.1, read on the forward strand.
TTGTTAAAATTTGTTTCAAATAAACGTCTCTTTTGAAAACTACGAAAATTGTAGCAATTTCAATATGGTACCCTTCTAACGAGGGTCATTCATTCACAAATTGTATTTAAAATAGTTTCCACATAGTTTGCCACAATAGCATGGCAACATGAAAAATATATTGGTGGGTAATTATTATCCATTCAGTTTTTTTTTTTTTATTTCTTCCATTCAGTCAGTCAGCCAGCTAGCCCACCCACTTCAACATCTATCCAAACTTTAGTTTTTGTGTCGTTATGTTGATTATGACATTGTACTGTTGTTACTACTACTTCTGCTGTCAGTAGTGTCACACCGAACAGTTCGGCCAAAAAACTATATTTTGTCGGTTTTTTTTATATCTAGAGGCAATGATGACAAATTTTGGTATTGGAAATATGTTTGTTGAGGCGATTTAATTCGATTTTGTGTATAAAATTTAAGAGAAAAGCCGAAGTTTAGCTTCAAAGTTAAAAGTTCGGCAGCCGAACTACTTTCGATTTGGCCGAACTTTCTGAGGCCGAACAGTGAATTCATTCATAACTACAGACTTTTCTTTAAATTTGACACTCAAAATAGCATCTAATCAGTCCAATAAACATTTTTTCCATCCGCCAAATTTGTCCATAATGCTTTAAAATACCGAATACAGACCAAATGCATTTTCTGGCCGAACTGTTCGGTCGGACACTAGTTGTCAGTGGTTTCTGTTGTTATTGCACAACAAATTTATATACCCAAGTAAAAAAGTTAATATATATTCAGATATAATTTTATGCAATTAAAGGTTTCATTGCATAACTTTGTATAGTAATATAAATATTAGAGTTCGTTTTCAAATTTTTTTTTCATTTTGATTTCTGGATATTATGACTTTTTAGAAGGTTTTTGTATCAATAAAAATAATGGCGTATTTTTTTTTTAATTCCAACTCCTTCCCGTGCCTATAGGCGACTCAAATCGCGGATTTTGGGTCCATATTCCCATACAACAAAAACGGCTAAATATATGTCAAATCGTACTTCAGTATTCGATTCTACGGGAAAACTTAGGCCCATAGAATTTTTTTTAAGTTTTGGGAATGCAACAGAATGTATAATTAGAGTGGTCCAAAAAAATATTTTTTAAAAAACAAAATTAAAATATTTTTTTCTGTTAATTTTTTTTTTTTACAATGAAAAAATACTTACATCTGAGAAAAATGGTCCAAAAATTTGAATTTTGTAGTTACCCGTTAAGAAGTAATTAAAGTTTAAAAATTTAATTTTTTAGTGAATATATATTTATTGGATTTGAGTCGCCTATAGGCACGGGAAGGAGTTGGAATTAAAAAAAAAAGAATACGCCATTATTTTTATTGATACAAAAACCTTCTAAAAAGTGATAATATCCAAAAATCTATTTTTCAAAATTAACTCTAATAAATATATATGTTAACGCATTAATATTTATATCTAATTGTAAATAGCAATATATTATTTTATATTGTCTTATATACTTAATATACTTTATTATATATTACTATATATGTACATATAATTATATATAACTTGATGTGAATCAACATTAAAAATATTTCTTTTATAATTTTTAGTAAAGCCATATATTGGTTCATACAAACTTATATACAAATATATAAGGTATAATACTTCGAATATTTTCCAATTGAATTTAGATATGATTATTTATGGTACATTACCAAAACCACATTAAATTATGTGTGGTGCCATATAAACAATATTTTCTAAGTGCTTTCAGATATAATTATATAATTCCGGAGTTGAGAATTCTGAGTTAGTTAACTTAAACTTGCGCACAAGTATTGCTAACACTTGTGCAAACGTTGAGCCTTTCTTGCAACCTATTTCTTTTTGATCCACGCTAGTTATGTTTCAAACTAACCGCTAAGAGTTTACACAGACGGAAAAAAGATATATGCATTTTAATAGTGGAAAACCTGAGAGAAGCAAATTTTTTTAGAGAAACCCTGTTCGAAGTTAGATTGTTAAAGTAGAACCTTGAATTTTTTGTCTCCACTGACATGTATTTAACACAAAATACGATAAATAACTGCCAAATCGTACGTTATCACCAGGGACAAGAACTTCATACACTAACGAATAGTGTTTTAGGCGACTATAATATGCATAAAAAATCTTAAAATATGCACTAAAAATTACAAAAATATACACTTAAAATTTATTTAAATTAATTATTTTCATGTTTTTAAGCGATCTTAAAGTTAATTTGTATTGTTTTATACATTCTGTGCATACGTTTTGCACAATTAACACAAAATTTTCATTATTTATACTCATAAACACGCATTTAAAAAACCCACTAAGAGCTGTTTATCTTAATCACAGTTTGCATATAAAATTTAAGAGAACTCTTAAAAGTGCTTAAGAAGCTTGGATCCTCTTTAGTCTATATGCTCGTTGGTCAAATATAAAATAATATTAAAAGTGCAAAATAAGTAAAAATATGTATTTAAAGAAAAATTTGCAAAAATATGAATTTATAGCAAAGTATGCTAAAAATATGCACTAACAAATCGATGCATTTTTAAAGCAAAACTCTTTGATTCGCAAAGAGCCAGGACAAGCTCTTTGGAGATAGAGAGGGCATGCGGCAGAACATAAATGACACACTCAATCAAGACCTTTCTACAATCTCCGAGTATGGTCGCGCGAATAAGGTCGATTTTAATGCACGCAAGACCCAATGTTGTATGTTAACCCACAGACGGGCTGTGGAATTGACATTGTCATCTCTAGCTATGGATGGTATAGGTATTGAGGAATCGGATACTCTTGATGTTCTGGGCATGAGAATACAGTGTGATGTCCGTTGGAATAAGCACGTATTTCAAGTGTCGAAAGAGGCATTCAAGTGTCTTGGTTTTCTGAAACGGTGCAAGACTTACTTCACTCCATCCGATCTCCTTACTATTTATACCAGCTATATCCGGCCGAAAATGGAATACAACTCTAATATATGTCTATTCTAAAGATTCTGGACCGTGTTCAGGGGAGGGCGGTGAAGCTTATCAATGACAGTAGTGTATCCAACTCTATTGATTCATTGGAGTATCGTCGGAATGTGGGTTGTGTGACACTTTTCTATCGATATTACCATGGAAGATGCTCATCTGAGATAAGTGAACTTATTCCGAGAGCCCGAGTTTTTATTCGTAATACTCGCTTATCTAGTAGAGCACATCCGTTTGTAGTTGATTATCCTGTGTTTCGCGCAACGCATTACAGAGAAAATTTGTTTTTTAGTCGAACGATTCGTATGTGGAACAAACTTCCCGCAGAAGTCTTCCCTGTTACTTACAATTTAGAAAAATTTAAATCAAATATCCACAAACACTACTCCCTCTTTCCTCCATCCCATACCCTATTTTCCTAATCAATACAATGCACTGCATGAGTAGGGGGCATCCCCTGAGTATTGGTTAAATTAAAAAAAAAAAAAAAAGATACATTGTATATCCTGTCCCTGGTTAGCACACAAATTAGGTATATAGTAGTTTCAAAAATTAAAATTTTATGAAATTAGAAATAATTTTATATAGTTGTTGAGAAAAACTAGTAACTGTTTGTGTTCAACTGTTATCTAATAATATCAACTTATATCTAATTCGATACAAAATTCAGATGAAATTGTATCTAATATACATAAAATTGTATTTAATTGCATTGAATTAGATCTAATTCGATGCAGTTGTATCGAATTCGGTACAATTTGATATATTTGACAACTAAAGTTTAGTAACTACAACTGAAATCCGTTGGTGCTACTGAATATTGGTCGACACAGCAAAATCCGGTTAATAAAACTGAATTACCCAATACCCAAAAAAAACACACTTTGATATGGTTGTACTTTTGTATTTTGCACCCTAAATAACGTATCCAAATTTTATCAAAATTTAAGGAACTCATACTTTTAGAATCTATTTAACTTTTTCGTGTGTTATTGTTACCCCAGTGTTATATACCTTGTACAATGTACATATATACATTTTAAATTTGTATTTACTCCTGGTTTGCACTTGTGAGGCCTACAAGGAGTAAACAACGGTTTCGACACAAATACCAATAAATTTATTTGTGTACGTGATTTTAGCAGTTGTTGTTAGTTTTGTATATATATTATACAAATAAACCAGATGAGAATTATGGCTTTAAATAATATTTGTTTGTTGTTGTTGTTTAATATTTGCAAAAAGTTTATTTTTATTTTTTGTAATTTGCGTATTTAAAATTTAAGCTCTTTATGAAAATTTAAGGTAATATGTCTACAGTGTTGCCACATTTCAAAGTGCTGCTTAAATTTAAACTTAAGGTAATTGGCAAATAGAAGAAAATTAAGCAGACATATTAAATGTATATTAGATAGAAATTTAAATTCTTCATGGTAATCACGTCAAAAAGTTTAACCTTATAAATATGCTAATTTGACAAATTGCAATCTTAATGACTAGTGTTTTAAAAATTCATTAAAAACTATGATCAAATTCCTAACTCTTTTTTTAAGAGAAGCTAAACTCAGGAAATTATTCCTATTTATTAATGTGTTTCTTTCTTTGTAAAGGGAATAGTGGAGAGATGAAAGGTAGGGAAAGATGAAGGGCTTTAAACATGCACTCAAAAAAAATTTTACCAAATATTAAGTAATTTGAACTAAATCTTAAGAAATACGGAAACGATTTGGCTACAAAGAAAATGAAGTATGCAGTTTTCTTAAAAACAAATAAAAACAATTGGAAATTAGGTAAATTTGTATTAAAATTTAGTAAATTTTGTCTTAAATTTATTGAAACTTAGTATATTGTGAAAGGCGTGGTAGAGAAGAATTAGTGTATTTTCTAAAAATCATAACTACATTGTAAATTTTCAATTTTCTAAAACAGACTGCGCAGTTTCTGGTACTGAACCTTCGTCAGTGACCCTGTTTTTTTTTTTGAATTAAATTAAATATTTGCTTAAATCTAGTAAAAATATCTTAAAATCTAGTTAATTTTTCCTTAATTTTAAGACGTTTGAACTTATGCTAATGCAAAATTAATTTATTTTTAGTTCGTAAGTTAAAGTAATATTAAGTAGGTATTTTTTAAACAAACAGCAACTAAATTTTTGCCTGTTGTCTGTTTCATTTTGTTTGTAATGACATTTATTAATTGGTAATTCTCAAAAGGTATATACTTTCATAAATATAAGTTTCATATATTAATATTAACGAAAATAATTATACGATTAAAGGCTCCATTAGTCTTGCCGTTCCGTGATGGCTGTTTTGTGTGGTTAGTCTGTTCCGTAATAACATAGCAGCTTTGTCTAAACGACTATAGTAATTGTTTGAGTAGTTGTAAATGTAGTTGTAATATTATTATCATAATGTGTCACAAAACCTTTTTTTTATGTTCTTTTGTACAATTTAGCTGAGCAATCAGCTGTTTTTTGCTGTCACTTAACGTAGTAGAGAAAATTCTGTTTTTAACAGGTTCGTCCGGCACGCAACGTTACAGTTCAGACAAACTAACCACACACACTCAGTTTCATACATCAAAAAAAAAATCAGCTGATTCGTCACGGAACGTAACGTTCAAACTAATTCAGCCTTAAATGTAAAAGTTATTACTTAACTTTCACTTGACAAAACTAAAACACTTGTATAATATGAACTATAAACCAAATGAGAACTTTATAGGTTTAAAAATTTGAATCTTCTTAAACAAAATTTTGAAGAAGTTTTTATACATAATTTTAAGAAGTTAAAATTTGTAAACTAAATTTAAGGAAGATATTTGGTTTAAGTTTTTTCATACAATTTTAAATTTCTTAACTTTTAGTTTAATGAGTTTTTGAAATTAAAGATTTTTCACTAAAAAGAAATACATTTTCTAATATTTTTTAATAATTGAAGAAAGGAAAATGAAAGAAAAAGCATTATTCAGTGCTGCCGATCGATTCGTCATTTCAAAAGTCCCAAAAATCCTTATATTTCAATCAAAAAAAAAAATGGGAAGTTTACTCATAACTTCGCTTTAATCACTTTATTTGTATTAATTAAACCATTTTCCCTTGTTACAGCTTCTTTACTAACGCTCCTAGTTGTAAGCGCACAACTTCTAAAACACAATGAGCAGATTAAAAAGCAGATCTACGAGTATTTTCAAACCTATGAAATTCCATGAAACAATATCTATTTTTATTTTTTTTTTTTGGTTGATATTACACTAAACAAGTCAGCAATTGCTAATATCAGCAACTTTTGGTGACTAGCAAATTTTAGATAGATATTAGCAATTTTTCTGCAAGGATCCTCTCAGAAAAAATGTTGCTGTCTTTACAGACTTTTTTTTAGTGTATGTTTTTAAATTTAGACTTATAAAAAATTGCTACTCAAAAACACATTAAAAAAATTAATGGAAAACCCTTCCGATTTTCGTAATATAAATGAAATTATTTAACAAAAACTTTCAATAAATCAAAATTTTCAAATATCGTCATTTTCCATACAATCAATTTTGTAAAACCGTCAATCGTCATTTTATCATATTTTACTTCAAAAATAGTCAAAATGGAGACAAATCGTTAAAGTTGGCAGCTTTGGTCTTATTATTTTGAGTTAATGAAAAACTAATATGAACTAAAATCTAATAAATTTGCATAATTCGTAAGCAATTTATTTGGTTTAAGGTAAATTTTAAAAATTTAATTTAAGTAAGGCGTAAACTTAATTTTTGTTCATACTTTTTTTTTAATTGTGGCAACATTGTAATTGCGAGCCGTTAAGTCTTAAAACAGTTGTTGTTCGCCATCTGATGTAGAGTTGGCGAAATTATTGAAGCTTTTTGGTTCTTAGCCCTGATTCATTATTTTATTTCGGTGGGGTTAAGTGCTATGGGTATACCGAAGGTGTGCGATGCGATACATATGATGGAAGAAAAACTCATAATATTCGAAGGATTTTTTTTTTTTCAAAATAAAACTTTTTTTTAATGATTTTTTTTTTTCTTGCACAAGAATTGTCGGAGTTTTAAGTTGTTTTTATAGAAAAAAGAAGATATAGTCTTAGGATCTAGAGACCCTAAAAAACTCTGCGAAACTTAAAAAAAAACTATAAAAAACGTCTTTCTTAAAAAAAGCGCCATTCATTTAATGGTTTTATTTCTCTAGAAAATAATCGTAAAACTCTGAGGATTCTTCTGCAAGAAAATATTTTTAATGTTTCAGTGGTTCTTATATCCTGATAGTTTTTTAGAGAAATCAGTTTTCAAAATCTGAAGATTTTAAAGAGGAAAATGCTTTAAATACGAAAGCTTGTTTTTGGAAAATATACCCTAAAATTTGGTGAAAATAATCAGAATTTTAAGTGTTTTCGTAAAAAAAGTCATATCATACTTTTTTTTATCAACAGGAATAAAATATGAATGAGAAAAAGTTTTCAGAATCTTAAGCGTTTCTACTAAAAAAAATCTTTTGAAAGTCTTTGGAATAACTTTCCTAAAATAAAAATCCCATACACACAAAAAAATATTTCTTAAATTCCGCCAAGTAAACATTTTGTTGAATAAAAAAAAACATAATCAATTACTTTTTCAATTGACTCAATTACTTTTTTAATTGACTCAATTAAAAAGTAATCAATATTTTAAATAATATTGATTACTTTAAATAAACAAAAATATTGATTACTTTTTAATTGAATCAATTAAAAAGTAATTGATTATTTTTTTTTATTCAACAAAATGTGTACTTGGCGCAATTTTTTTTTCTGTGTAGTTTTAACATTTTTTTGTTAATATCAGATATCAGGACATTTTTCTTAATGAAAATCTAATTGGTCTGAAGAATTTTGCTTAGGAGAAACCTACAGATAATAAGGACTTTTTACTATAGCAAGAAGCATCAGATTCCACTGATTTCTTTATAAACCTTCCGATTTGGTGGACTTTTTCACATCCAAAAACTTTTGGATTCTGACTACTTCTTCATACAGAAAATCTTCAGCTTCTGAATACTTTTGGTAGAAAAACGTCTGATCTAAAGATTTCTCTCTATTGAAAAATTTCTTCATTAACCGAGTACATCTGTTAACCAGCATGCTGGAATTAAAATAATACAAGGAATTAATATTCAGGAATTATAAGTATCCTCTATTAACCGTGTTTTCGATTATCCGTGCTGAGTTAGGTCCCTTGCAACCAGGATAATCTATGTTCAACTGTAATTTAATATAATTCGTTATTCTTGTTGTACAGAATTTAGATGTTAATTCTTATATTTATATGGTCTCTTAATTTTATTTTCGTAATAAAGCATAAATTTAATGGAAAACGCATTTTTCTTATTTTAATGTACTATAAGTTTAAGTATTGAAAACCTTTTTTAGGTGCATATGCATATTATTAAGAGCGTTTTTATGCTTTATGTATTTAATAGAGTTGTTTTAGACACATTTAATTTAAATTTCACACATTGTGTTTAATATTTTTAAACACAATGTGTTTAATATTTCTAAACACAATGTGTCTATAAATTGAATATTAAACACAATGCCTATTTCTACCCAATATATATGTAGAAGGTAACAAGGTACCTACAGTGAAAAGAGTACACTTCAACAAAACTATATTAGAGTGTATACGAGGACGCAGTAGTTGAAGTTCATGACAAATTTTTTGATTTACATTTTTTGCACAATTTTTTTCTAATTTTTGTAAATAATTGCAATATAATAAATCCTAACCAAAAACTTTATGCCGCTATATTTTCATTTTATTAGTTATTTAAAGCAGCTTTACTATTGAATGCATTAATATCTGCATATAAATTTACACACATTCTGTTTACAGAAGCGTGTTGCTGAACATTACTGAAACATTTTAAGCAGTAAGTTTAATAGTGTCCAACCGAACAGTTCGGCCAAAAAACTATATTTTGTCGGTTTTTTGATATCTAGAGGCAATGATGACAAATTTTGGTATTGGAAACATTTTTGTTGAGCCGATTTAATTCGATTTTGTGTATAAAATTTAAGAGAAAAGCCGAAGTTTAGCTATAAAGTTAAAAGTCCGCCGAACTATTTTAAATTTGGCCGAACTTTCTGAGGCCGAACAGTGAATTCATTGCTTAACTACAGACTTTTCTTCAAATTTGACACTCAAAATAGCATCTAATCAGCCCAATAAACATTTTTCCATCCGCCAAATTTGTCCATAATGCTTTAAAATACCGAATACAGACCAAATGCATTTTCTGGCCGAACTGTTCGGTCGGACACTAAAGTTTAAACACAATTTGTTTATAATTTTTACTCACAATGTGTCTATATATATTGAATTTTAAACACATTGCCTATTTTTCTTATAGCAGGTAACAAGTTACCTCCTTTAAAAAGAGTAGTTTTCAACAAAAATTTATTAGAGTGTATGTTATAATATTTTTTCCATATATTTGCATTCAAACGCATGGTTTTAGCGAAAATTTTTTATATTCTACTTAAATCTTCGTTTTAACAAAATCTACATTTTTCCAATTTTTTTTTTTTATTATTTTAGAGAATTGAACAAATTACAAGAAATAAAATTCAAAAAAATATATTTTTCACTCCAACATGGTTTTAATAGAGCTCCAAACGGCGGCAGAGAAAAAAAAACGGGGCCTCGTGGTTGCAGCGCTGGGAGTCGCAAAAATTGTCCGATCTTGAAAAAAATGACTTTTTTTAAATCTTAACAAAATTGGTTATCGTATGACACGAGCTTTTTTTTAAAATTTTTTTTTCAATTTTGGTGATGTTCCAAATTTAAAAGTGTGTTTTTTCAAAAAAATATTGACTTTAAAAATTCATAAAAAATCGAAAAAAAAATAAAAAAAAAAGCTCGTATCATACGATAGCGAATCAAGTTTAAAAAAATACAAAAAAAAAAAAAAAAAATCCGTCAAAAAATGAACCCGATAGTGCCGCAACCAGTACGAAAAATATGGTTTCGAGATAAACGCGTTCAAAGTTTGTGAACAAAGAAAAAAGGTTACCTTCAATCTGCCATGCCTGCTTCGTACTGTATGCCTTCGTTATCTTGTGTTGTGCTGTTTCTTACAGTTTTTTGCAATCGTTCAGCAATTCGGGCTTCTTTTGAAGCTTCATATGCCTTCACCCTTCAAGTAGGTACGAAATAACAACCACCAAAAGTCAGGTAGCAAGTAAAACAAGTATATACCAGCTGTCGTACGTAGGTAGCGCGAATATTAAAAATGCGCTCTCACTAATCCGGCTGTAACTTTTGAAACCGTAGGAATTTTTCCATGAATTTTTTTTTCTTAGAATCTTAAGAATATTTACTAAAATACAAAATTATAAAAAAAGTCGATTTCAAAAAACGGCCAATGTCATGTCCCCCCTTAATAAAGGGGAAAAGTAAAAAAAAAACCAATAATAAATGCATATTTATTTAATTTTAAGTACATATTTTACGATGTTTAATGCATATTTTATGTAAATAAAATACGATTATAAATGCATTAACTTGCGAGCCCTATTTATATCTCAACCAGACAGATAATCTTTATAGGAAACATAACAAAGCAACAATAATAAACAGGGCAGCGACTTTCATGAACTAACAAATCGAAAATATGCAGTAAAAAAATTAAAAATATGCGCTTAAAATATACATTTAAATTCAAATATGCACTAAAAATTAATATACATAAACTAAAAATACAAAAAAAATATGCACTAAAATACAAAAAAACATGCACTTTAAATTTGTCGATTTTTAAAAATTGTGTTCATAGCTCGAGATCGATAGTTTAAAATAATACACAATACTTAAATATAAATGCCTAAGTATGTCTATGGCAATTTTATGTTTCTTATTTTAATTCAGTTATATCTTAAGTAGTGTCTTAATTTAAAAAAAAAATCAAAAATATGAAATAATTAGTTTAATTATTTTGACGTTTTATGAAAAAAAAAATGGAAATTCTTGAACTTATTTATTTTTACTAAAATATATAAACGAATTTAATACAAATTCTTGTGTTTGTACTCGAAATTAAAGAATTTAATGTTTAAAAGTAACCAATTTCTTGAAATACTCGGTGTTCGGCTAAAATTTGGACGAGCATCACAATTTGACCGAACTCTGAAGTCGAATAATCGGTCGGGCACTAGTGTTCAGGTTTTAAATCAAATTTTAATTCTAAAAAATATGCAAAACATGCAATAACAATTAAAAAATATGCTAAAAATATGCACTTAAAGTCAAAATATGCATTAATAACAAATATGCATTAATAACAAAATATGCATTAATAACAAAATATACAAGAGTATGCGACAACAAATCAATGCCATTTTGTTGAAAATTCTTTGATTTGAAAAAGTATTTCGCCAAACTCGACTTTGGGCTACTCACTACAAACAGTTGCATGAAAGTCGTTGCCCTGTCAATAAACTATAAACAAGTATGACTGACCTTTTGGGGGAAAAAAATATATAGTGATTCCATGTTAGTGATTCCAAAATCTCGACTACACATGTGTTTATATTTCACATGAAACTGTTTCTTTTTACATATCTCAACAAAACTTATTTCAAAGAAAACCGTTCAAGTTTTTTTTTTTTTCATTTTGTTAATTGTTCAAAGCTAAACAGAATTTGCAACTCTGTTTTAAATCAGAGCTGCCAGATGTGATGGAAAAATAAATATTTGAAGAAAAACTTGTAGAAGTAAAAAACAGAGATGATTAATTTTTTCTTTGAAACACGTGAATGCTTGAATGATTTTTAACAGTAATGTAGTATTGTGTATTGAATTTCTGTATCTGGATGTTTAAAGAAAACAAAAATAAAAAAACAATTTTTTGTTTATTTAAAAACTTTAGTTTGAATATTTATTTTTCTTTGAATTCTTCTTTTTCAAATTGTTTAATGTATTTGCATGTTTAGTTTAAATGTTGTGTTCTTTCTACTTTAATTTTCAAATTATTTGTAGATTCATTGTAGTCCTGAAGCTGTCAAAACATGTGTTTTGCATGCACTTTTTTCAGTCGTTAAAACTGTAAATTCATTTCTTTTAAAGGTTTTATTAGTATTCTTACCTAATTAGTACAAAGATTTTGCTGCCTAAAATTTTGCTGACTCAGCAAAACTTTTTGCAGACTTTACTAACTTTTTTTTTTTTGAGTGTAGTATTAGGTCTTACATTTATTTGGTGTAAATTTGAGAAAAACCGGATACCAAAGATTTTTAAAAAAAATTTCGTTCCGACACATAATTTTTTATTAAATTTGACATGCTGAACACAAATATTTTGAAATTTTTTAAACCAGATTAACGGTTTTCGAGATATTGCGATTTGATTTTCACTAAAAATGGCATATTTTCCCTCTATTCTAGACATTTTTTAAAAATAATTTTAGAAGTTTTTCTTTTTGCACTCAAATACTACACAAAACATGCATTCATTTGATCATAATTATGTTTGAAATTAGAGATGATGTAGCTCGAAATATACTTTTTAAAATTAATTTTCATTTTTTATCCATATATCAAAAGGCTTTGTGCGCAGGTCGACAAGGGTTAAGTAATCTAATCTTTTTTTTATATCAAGTGTACTATTTTTCAGCAATTTTTTTTGCTGAAATTGTGTTTTAAGCCATAAGTTTAGTTATACTTACTCAGTACTTATTTATTTTGAACTTATGTTTTACTAATATTTTATTAACTTATTATGCTAAAAAAATTGTTCTGATAAGCACATTAAAAGTGTGGACAACAACCAGATTGAAAGATATACGCAGAATGAAGTATATGTCGCGGCCTGTCAAGATGAAAATGATAATAAAAAAGTAATAAAAATGATAATAAAAAAGTACAACTCTTGCAAGACATATACAAAAATCAACCATGGAAGATTTTTGTATCAGTTTTTTCATAAATAATAAAACGAAATGATGCCAACGATGTGTATCGTATAAATAAAAATTGCGGATTAAAAAAAGTTTAATTTTGTGTTGTCACCGGCTTTTCAAAGCAATTCTCTAATTAATTAATTTAAAGATAAAGCAATATATTTAAATATAATAAACATTAAATGTGTATTTGTAAGCTAAATCTTTAAAATTATTATTAATGTAGTGTGGTCAAATTGCAAACACATATACGTTCAGGTAGCCAGACTATAGAGGAAGACAAGGACACACATCTTACATAATTTTTTACACAAAACAGTTGTATATTTAGACAACCATTAATGTAAGTAGTTGAAAGATAATTTGTTTATGTTATATATAATTATTTCTATATATATTCAGATATTAAATTAATTCGTTTCGTTTATGAACATTTTTATATTTTTGTAACGTATTGTTAATTATTTTTAAAAGAATAACAAAAAAAAAATTAAGAATTTCAGCAAATATATTAACTAAATTATAATTTTTCTACAAATGTTTTCAGTTTTTTTCAGTCTACTAATATTCAGCAATAATTTTATTAACTTTTAGCAAACATTTTTTAATTTCGAATCAACTAAGTGTTAGCAAAACTTTTGCGGCCTCTACTAATTTGTTGCTAAAAATCAGCTCGCTAATTTTCAGCAAAAGATTTTGCTAACATTAGCAATTTTTTTCCAAGCACCCTCCTGACTAAAATTTTGCTGACTCCGCAAAATTTTTTGCTGACTTTACTAACTTTTTTTTTTAGTGTAGTACTACAACAATCTAAGCATTAATTAATTAAAATAAAAAGTTAATATTCAATAATAATGTGTTTTACTATGTAAATTTATGTTTTTCCGAGATATCTGTAGGTAAATTTACAAGTTACCTTCAACCAATATTAACATAATAATGTTCACATAAAAGTAATTTTGTCTTCTTTGCTAGCGCAAAAATAAAAAAAATTAGAAAAATTTTTAAAAAATTTGCAGAATGGAGCAAAAATCAAGTAACAATATCTCGAAAACCGTTAGTCCGATTTCAGATTGTTTTTAAATATTCGTGCTTAGTATGCCAAAATGAATTAAAAATTATGTGTTGTAAGACATATTTTTATTAAAGCAGTTTAAGAAAAATTTTAAAAATCGAAAACTTTGTTTGCGTGGCGCCAACGGTTAATGCTACCCGATTTTTCACAAATTCGCACCACCCAACTTTAAGACCTAGTTTTACAATAATCGCAACAATAATTGATAAAAATCGAAAGATGAACAGAAAAAATGCCGCTCTAATGGGCAGTACGAATCTATATCAAAAATGTTGAAACTTACGTTTTGAGCAGAATCCTAAGAGTTAAAAAAAAAATATTCCGCTTTCCCGGAAAATCGAAGATGTGGTATTTTGTATGCCCTAATTATAATGTGTTGACTTAATTATTATTTTTTATTTTTTTTTATAATACAATGAGTAATGCAATGTTAAATTTTATATTCTTTTTTTTTTCTCATCGTCTTTATCGTGTCAATTTGCAAAATTTAAATGATTGATGGTTTCCTTTAGAAGTTTAGTTTTTATGTTTTTAAATTCATATTTAAATAGGTATGCATGTAGTTAGTTGACAGACATAAAGTCTGGGTCTTTCAAAGGTTGTTTTTTTTTATATATTTAGTATTTACACTAAAAAAAATAAGTTAGTACAAAAGTTAGTAAAACGTCTTGTAAATCAGGTATACTATTTTTAGCAAATTTTTTGCTAAAATCGTGTTTTCAGCTAAAATCTTTGTTATACTTATTCAGCACTTAACTGTTTTATACTAATGCTTTACTTATATACTAATATTTTACTAATTAATTTTGCTAAAAAAAATTGTGCTAATAAGCACAGTAATAGTGTAGACGACAACCAGATTAAAAGATATACGCAGAATGAAGCAGATGTCGCGGCATGTCAAGATGTAGTAGAGAAGAGAAAAAATGATACTAAAAAGTACAACTCTAATAAGACATATAAAAAAATAAACCATGGAAGACTTTTGTATCTGTTTTTCATACATAAAACAAAATTGAGGATTAAAACATTAAACTTTAAATTAAATAACATTAAAACTTTTAATTAAATAAAAGACAAAATAAAATATTTAAATTTAATATGTATTTCCAAACTAAATGTTTATAGATTAATAATCTAGTGTGGTCAAATTGCAAACAAACATATACAGACATGTAGACAGAGTAAAGCGAAAGACACACATCTAAGGTAGATTTTTATGATTCCTTTTTCGCATTGCAAAAAAGGGTTGTTTTTTTCGTTTCGTTTGTTTTTGTTTATTTTTTCGTTTTGTTTCTATAATTATCTTCGGCAGTTGCGTCCTTTAAAAGAAAGCATCATTTAGACAACCATTGATGTAAGTAGTTGAAAGAAAATTTTTGTTATGTTATATATATTTATTTCTATATATTTTCAGATATTAAATTAATTCATCTGTCAATGTGGGAAAATGAAAATTTTTATATTTCGTAATTATTGTAAATTATTTTTAAATGAATCACAAAAATATGTTTTATGATTTTCAGCAAATATATTAACTAAATTACAATTTTTTTACAATTTTTTTGCGTTTTTTTCAGTCTACTAAAATTCAGCAAAAAACTTATTAATTTTTACCACCGCTTTTTTATTTCTAATCTACTAAGTGTTAGCAAAACTTTTGCTGAATCTACTAATTTTGTTGCTAAAAATCAGCTCGCTGATTTTCAGCAAAAGATTTT
This sequence comes from Delia radicum, assembly GCA_021234595.1. Lineage (NCBI taxonomy): Eukaryota > Metazoa > Arthropoda > Insecta > Diptera > Anthomyiidae > Delia > Delia radicum. The sequence goes on from CM037852.1 coordinate 149,029,385, forward strand.
TCTGACATTAGCAATTTTTTTGCAAGCACCCTCCTGACTAAAATTTTGCTGACTCAGCAAAACTTTTTGCTGACTTTACAAACTTTTTTTTTTGAGTGTACTATGAAATTATTTATGTATGAGATTTGTCAAATTTCTTACTCATGCCCATTCAAAAATGCTTATATCTTAACCCTCTAACGGGCTCACGCTGTTTTGCAATCAAATTCATAGCATGTGCTAGTCTTAAAAAATAAACTATAAGTTCTTTTTTTTATCGTTGCCTACTTTAGGCGATATGAGCCAAAATAGGTTTAGGGTGCATCTCGAAAGCTAACGCATAACAAAAGAGAAGTTTCGGACAAAAATTATTGCTCTTACTAAGATATACAATCCAATAATAAATTGTTTTGTGATTAAAGAATGGACCACTTATAATATGGACACACAAATGTTTTAATAACTTTTTAAGAAAAAGTGGCACATAAGAGTACACTTAGAATACTATGTAGGTAAACCCCACTGCAAATGTAGTTAAAAACAAATAAAATTTCACTTAAAGCAAGGACGACTTACATGTCACTAAATTCAACATTTAATAATAATAATTGTTTTGTGATTAAAGAATGGACCACTTATAATATGGACACACAAATGTTTTAATAACTTTTTAAGAAAAAGTGGCAAGAGTACACTTAGAATACTATGTAGGTAAACCACACTGCAAATGTAGTTAAAAACAAATGAAATTTCACTTAAAGCTAGGACGTCTTACATGTCAGTAAATTCAACATTTGTTTTTTAATATTCAAAAAATTACTAACAATTGTAGTAAAAATTAACCACGTGTTAGTAAAAAATAAACAAACATTTATTATTTTTTTTTTTAAATAAAAAAAAAAAAACTAGTGCAAAAAATTAATGTAAAATTATAAAGCAGTCATCTGATGTGGTTTGTTTTTTTAAATGAACTACAAGTTTAGTAAAAATTAAATTTGTTCTACAAATGACTGACATTTACATTAAAAATAAAGAAACTGTATTACAACCCAAACAACTACATATTTTTAAAGCAGAAGTCCCCCGAGTGTATGATATATTAAATTTAGGCATTAAGAAAAAAAATAAAAAACTTTAATATCTTAATATAAATTAAAATTCATATTTTCGGAGTGCATCGAAAATTTTAGACTACAACTCCCATATATGAGCAGAGTCATCAAAGTCCATTATGGAGTCTCGAACCGTGTGCTCTTTATTTCTCAGTGTGTACCATATATATACGTTAAAGAAGGTATACAACTTCCATATGTGGGCAAAAACTTCAAAATATATTTTGAAGCTTCTGGACCGTGAGCAAAGTAGGGCGACGGCGCTTATTAATCACTCTATTGATTCATTGGAGCATCGTTGCCATTGTTCTATCTATACTAACATGAGCAGTGTTCTGCTGGGATTAATGAACTTATCCCTAGGGCTCGCACGAATTTGATCATTATTGGTCTATAGTTTAAAAAAAAAACCCAATCGGACCACATTTAGGCCTAGCCGTCATATAAATAATGGGAAAATAGCGTCCTCTTTTGTTACAATTGTAGACAAAGACTGCATCTGATGTCCAATGAAAAGATGAAATCTTGGGAATCTTAAGGGGTTAGGCTATCGTATTTGACATCAATTATTTTCGTTAAATTAACGAAAACTTTTAAATTTCCATTAAACTTTTTCACCTAAACTGAGATGCAATTTAATGTATGAAAAAATCATTAAAAGAATTTCTACTTTTAACAGGATTTTCTTGTTATTATTAATCTAAAAAGGATGTGTTTTTTGTGGTTTCATGTGTGTTGTATTCTGAGATGTCAAGTACTGAACAACACACGAAGACTAACAACAATAACAACAAAAGAAGAACAAACACCACATCTCATGTGGCACAAAAAAACGTATTTCTTTATGCAACACTAAACAACAAGTGCAACACTGACAGGCAACACACTCACATACTAAAATAAAAACAACAAAAAACAAAAATCGTTGCTGCACAAAAATGTGCCTAAAAATTAATTTATTATTACAAATGGTTCAAAATGGAAGAAATCGATTTTTTTTTTGAAAAATGTTGCCCCGGCAGAAAATGGCCCATTTTAGAAAAGAAAAGTTCATTATTATTATTAATTCCCAAAAACTCAAAGTATCGAAAAAATGTATTTTTAATTTTATTTATTCATTCAATATACTCAAAATTATTCAGATATGCAATTCCGACTTCATTTTATATCATCAACCCAATTTAGCCTGAAATCCAAAATGACCCACGAATTTGATAAAAAATTGTTGTTGTTTCTTTTTAATTGCCTATTTTTGGAAAATACCACTTAAATTTGATATATGAAAATAATTATTTTAACTTTAATCTAAAAAAAATAGTTAACCTTTAGCGGCCTGGGGACAAAAAAAAGTCCCATGAAACTTCCCAGTAAAATAGTAAAATCTAAATAACAGGTTGCAGAACAACTTATGCTGTATTATACCAGGTTCTAATTTCTGTTCTGCAACCGATTCTTGTTATATGGAGTTTGTCCCATTTACAATAGGTGCTTTACCTCTAAACTAGAACAGGTTGCTTTAGAACCGGTTCTAGAAAGAGTTATCGAACTGGTTCTAGGACAGTGAAACATTACATTTTAACTCCCAAGAACCGGTTCCATGTAACCGGTGGTAAAAAAAACTGTACTAGAACAGGTTCAAACGTAATATGTACCAAAAATTTTTGCTGGGTTACTTTTAATTATAACTACAAGATTGTAAGTCCTTTAAATTTTTTTTTATTAATTAATAATCATATAATTACAAATTATATACTATTACCCTAACCGAGCACTAGCTTCTATGACCTTCGGCGCGTTGTAGCGAAAACAGACCAGTGCCTCTGGTGGGAATCGAGCCCACTACCCCCGCACTGATAAGCCAGCACGCTACCAACTAGCCTACCAGGGCGCACGAAGGCCTTTAAATTAAAAAAAGAAATCAGCACCTAATAAAAATAATCATTCTATGTAACTTATCCATATAGGCTAAATTTTTACACTTTTAGCCAAAACAAAGAAAAACTGCTTTAATAATTTTCGGACAAATATCACTTAAATTTTATATTAGAGACTATTATTATCTTTACTTTTATTCAAAAAATATTTAACCCTTAGTGGCCGGGGGACAGAAAAGACCCATGAAACTTAATTTAAATTATGACCACAAGAAGAGAATATAAATATAAAGACTTTAAATGGATCAACAAAAATTTTCCATTTTGTGTAAATTGATTCGTATATGTTTAATGTTTTCACATTTCACCAAAAAAGACCCACTGGAAATTAAAAGAATAACATCTTTCTGATTTTTATTAAATTCTCTATTACATATAGAGGGTACAAAACTAACGAACAAGCGAAATTCTTTATAGTCCCAATATTATTTTAGGGGTTACTTTTGACCCCAATTATGACAGGTGTTAATCTGTAAATTTCCTAGTGGGTCTTTTTTGCCCAAAAGTGTAAAAATTAACCATATATGGATTAAGTTACATAAAATAATTATTTTTGTTAAGTGGAGATTTTTTTTTTTATCAATTCAAAGGCTTTACAATATGATAGTCATAATTTAAAAAAAAGTTTCATGGGTCTTTTTTGTCCCCAGGCCACTAAGTTTTAAATATTTTTTAGTTAAAAGTAAAGATAATTATTTTCTAATCAAATTAAAGTGATATTTTTCTGAAAATTATGCAAACTTTAATTAAAACATTAAAATATTGTTAAATTTTTCACAAAATAAGCAATTTTCAAAAAATGTCCTGGAAAGGAGTCGCCGCTCCAAACACAAACTCGAATTATCATTTTGCCTATTTTTTGCAAAAACTATTACGCTATAAAAATATCAATCGACATCTCCAAATTAGGATTTTTTAATAAATCTTGAAATTAATTTAAAAAAAATACGTTTTTGCATTTTTATCAAATTCGTGGGTAATTTTGGATTCCAGGCTGAAGTGGGTTTATGATATCCGATGAATTCTGAATTGCATCTCTGATTAAATTTGAGTATACTAAATGAACAAATAAAGTAGAAATTTTTTCGAAACTTCGAATTTGTGAAATTTTTAATAATACAATTTTTTTTCCAAACCGTGCCATTTTCGACCGACTTGCAGCACGGGTTAACGTTTTCAAGAAAATAAAATAAATTATTTCTACCATTTGGAACAATTTGTAATCAAACTGGGGGGTGGAATGAAAGAAATTCGATATATCGTTATTTTAAGGGACATCCTACAGCACATACATATATGAACAATAATAACCACAACATTTTAAAATTTATGATGTTGATGACAACAAAAGACCTCTTTTTTTGCTGTTTTGTTTGGTGGAGCTGTTGTTGCTGGTGTGGCTGCTGCTGCTGCTGTTGTTGTTGTTATAGTGGCCTCTTTACATGCCATCATACATGGAAGAATGTTGTCAGTTTTTTATGTTGGTTGTTTGCTGTGTTGGTTCGATGTTGTCGTCGTTTGTGATTTTGTTGTTGTTGTTGTTTTCTGTTGCCAACTACCGGTGAGATGTTTATTATGGTATGTAGAAGTATAAAAGGCAAACAAAAAATTATCTACTACAAAAGTTTGGTTTTTTTTTTTTTAAAAATTACAAAAAAATAAATAAAACTTGACTAACTTGTTTTATTAAAATTATACAAAAAAAAATAAAACCCATCAAGTTAATGTGAATTAAGATGGCAAACAACAACAACAACAACAATAATAATAAATTGTCAGCTACTTACAACACCACACACAAAAGTATCAAGTGTTGTTTAACTTTCCACCTTCTTTTATTGATTTTTTTGTTATTTTTTTTTTTAAGTTTTATATCTCAAGTTTCAGAACCAGTTACTTTTTTATATTAATTTTAAATTAAATGCAGTTGAAACCGGTCAGTTTTTTTTTTTCTTTCTTTGTGTAACTTCTGTTAAAAGATTTAATTTATTTTTCTTAATTTATCTTAATGATTAATAGATGTTTCTTATGAAGTGATTATTAAACCGTTTGATCATTGATTTTGAAAAATGATATTAAATCAGTGTCATTTTCTCGACTCTACACTCAGGGAAAATAGTTTCATCATGTTTAAGAAACAGTTTTATTAGACATACATCTGCGAACCATTGTAATATTTATGAAGTTTTCATAACTACTAGGGCGGTCCCAAAATTGACCGACCTGACGTATAGATGACGGCAGTAGTTTAAAAAAAAAAAACTTTAGTAAAAAGTGACAACCTTACAAAACAGTTGTTTTAAGTTCCAAGGCGCCAAGTTGTTTAGTATTTTTTTTTTTCTTTTTGGAACCATCAAAAAGAAACTATCTTAGTGCATTTGTAAACATGGAAAAATTGGTCACCGTTATATAATTCAATACTTTCTGGTGTGGACAACCAATTGAGTTGTCCACACTAGAAACGGTTAAGAAAATCTACACAATTTTATGCGATGATCGTCTTCTGAATGTGCGTGTGCTGGCTAAAATAGTAGGCCCTTCAAATAGTTCTATACATCGCGTATTGACCGAAAATTTGGAGATGAGAAATCTGTGCCCCAGATGGGTGAAGCATTTGATCAGAATATAACAAAAACAGTGTCGTGAAGATGTTTCAATGGAGTGTTTGGCGATGTTTCACAGCAATCCACTGCTTTGACTGTTCCTTTGTCACATATGTGAAGTGGTGAACCCATGTCTTATCCATGGTTACGAATCGACACAAAAACTAGGCTTTATTGCGTTGAAACATCGTCAAACAATCTATTGAAACAACTTCACGACTCTGTTTTGGTTCTTTTGTAAGTAAACGCGGCACCCCTTTTTTTATATTTTTTATTTATTTTTTTTTTTTATTTATTTATTTAAGTCTACGGAATAAATCCCTACAGACAATTTTCTTGAATATAATAAGTATTTAGTAAACGCGGCACCCATCTTGCACACAGCTTACTCATTTCCAAACTTTCGGTCAATATGCGATATATGGCACTTTTTGAAATGCCTATCATTTCAGCCAGCTCCCACACCTTTAGCCGACGATCATCCAATATCATTTTGTGGATTTTCTTAACCGTTTCTGGTGTGGACACTTCAATTGGTCGACCACTACCTTGTTCGTCTTGGCAGCTGGTACGACCTCATTTATAACCTACCACCCAGTATTCTATAGACGTAAACGAAGGAGCAGACTCCGCCAGAGTTGAATCTAGCTAGACTTGAATATTGGTTGGACTCAAACCTTTCACATGAAAGTATTGAATAAAATAACGGTTACTAATTTTTTTCATGTTTACAAATTCACTGAGATCGTTTATTTTTGATGGCTCCAAAAAAAATATTTATCAAAGTGGCGCCTTGAAACTTAAAACATAGATTTTATAAGGTTGCCACTTTTCATCAAAATGCTTTTTTTCAAACTACTGCCGTCATCTTTACGTCAGTTCGGCTAATTTTAGGTCCGCCTGTACATGTACTATAGTATTTTAAGATAATTTCATATTTTGTCCTTAACTGTCAAACTAAGCTACGCTAATGATAACCAAATGTGAAAATTGCATTGTATTTACTAAAACTGTTGAAACATTCATAAACGGGAATGCTTCCAAAGATTTATATTTCACCTCAAAATTTTAAAAAATATTTACTTTTTGCGTTTCAATGTACAATCACGAATTTTCTTAAGCTATGTACAGACGGTTGTCAGATCTTACAATATTGTAAGATCTGGCAATGTGCTGGCAATGTACTGACAATGAAACATGTTTAGCAAAAGGTAAATTGTCAGTTCAGACGATTGTAAGAAAACCTTTCAATTTCATTGTCAGACAATTGTCAAACAATAAATGTATCTGCCAACGAAAATTGTCAGTTCACATGGTTGTCAGATTCTTGTATGGCAAAAATTGCCAGAGCTGTTGTTAGACATTGCCAGAACTGTCAAAGCATTTGAAAGAAATTATTAATTGTCAATTATGTGTTTAATTAATTTGAAAAAGTAATAATATTAATTGTCATGGAACAAAAAAAGCAATTGCAACGATTTTAGCTGCATATGTATTAGAAAGTAGCGAGGATGATGACAAAATATTTTTCCAAATTGCAGTTTGAAAGAGTTGCGGAGATTTGCCCATTTTCCTTTGCAATCGTTCACACTTATCTGGATGGCATCTGCGGCCTCTTGCCATAAAATGTCTTTGGGAAGTTTATACTCAGCGCAACCAGCATCCCATAAACTTCGCCGTACCTCATTTTCCTCGATAAGTTTGATAATACTTTCGTGTGACTACACTGATTCCACTTTTTTGCGGTAGGATCTTTGTTTGGGTGTTGGGCTTTTTCCGGCTTTAGAGCCTGTTGGCGACTGGGTACGAAACATCAAGTCAGTTGGCTCATAGCTGCAATCTATGACGCAGGTTTCATTAATGGAAATATCGCCATCCATTTTTTTTTTTAATTTGATTTCCTATTTTGTTTCACTTTTGATTTTTAATATTATTAATATGAAGTTTTGTGTTTTTTTCGTTATTTATGGACAGTGCCGCCAATACAAACATTTCCGTGACAATACTGCCATTGTCAGATACATTAATTTAAACACATCTGCCAATAAAAAATTGTTTACAATGTCTTGCAATTATCTGGCAATGGCAACGTAGTGTGTTCACACGAATGTCAGATGTCTGACAATATTATTGTCTTACAATGTACAGTAGGCGGGTCGATTTAAAAATCGCTCAACGTTCAAGGAAAATCGTATTCTAGGGATCAAAATAAGAAACTTTGCCGAAGGAACCATACCTCTTAAACGAATTCTGATGTCCCGACTCTTGACCCGTAGGGTGAAATTTTGAAAAATACCACTTTGACCCATTTAGAGTGCCCGAATCGAATCCAACCCAATCGAATATATTTATACTCTATTTCTTCCGGAGAAGAAATAGAGACCCTAATCTTGGAAAGACTCCTCCTACTTTCTGAAATATCTCTATCCCGAGATTTGTACATTTTGCTAAAAAAAACACGGCTAAAAAGGCCCTCTTTTAACTTAAATTTTAACCCCTAGAATGATGATTTATGCATTAATCTGCTAGCGCGTCTCCCGGAGAAGAAGTATCTCCCATAATCTTGAAGAGATTCCTCCTACTTTCTGAAATATCAAAGTGGGCTTTTTCAAAATTTGATCCTACGGGTCAAAAGTCGGGACATCAGAATTCGTTTTAGAGGTATGGTTCCTTCGGCAAAGTTTCTTATTTTGATTCCTAGAATACGATTTTCCTTGAACGTTGAGCGATTTTTTTTGCCTCCATACAAATCGACCCGGCCTAATGTACAGACAATGTTTTTTCTGACAATGTTGCAAGACAAAAATTGTAAGTTCACACTGTTGTTAGACATTTTCTGAACATTTTTCTGACAATATTGTAAGATCTGACAACCGTCTGTACATAGCTTTAGCAATAACAGACTTAATAGATGAAAATTTAAGCTTAACATTGGCATTATGAGAAATAAAACACCTTATAAGGTAGTGAAAAATGAAGGTACATCACACTTCCCTACAATTTCTTCAGTACAGCAGTTTTTTAACTCTTTAAATTTGTAAAAAAAAAAAAAAAAATCTATTTTATTTTTTAAAAAATTCATGACAATTTTTAAAACAAAAATTATCGTACTTTTTAATAAATTTATGGTAATTTAAAATATGAATAAAAAAAAAATTTACATATAAAAAATATAATAATGTCCTTTTTCATATATTCAAATTCCACTATATGCATATTTTTGTTTTTATTGTTTGCTTATCTTTCAGTTTCAATCTACCCGAAAGGAGATACTTACTTGTATTTCACAACTTCCATAACTAAATATGTTTATGTCAAAATTAATATATTTTTTGTTTTGTTAGTTTTACATTAAATTGATGTTACTACTAAAAACAACAAACAACAAATACACTTTAAAATTTATTGTAGGTAAAAAGTACGGAAATTCAAAACCATAAAAATTTGAATTAACAACATTTTAAAGTACCAAAACAGTTAAAACGAATAATTTTTTCAGTTGTTTTTTTTTTTTTTTTATTATCCGATATCCGTGTGCTTAATAAAAACCTTTAAACTCTGAAAAAAAAGTAAAAAATAAATATTTTCTTTAACCCTAGAATCATCTGCTTCATTTGGAGTTACGTAGATAATAAGCCCTTGTAAGCAACGTGGTCGGTGTTCTACACAGAAATTTTAATTAAATTTTTTTTTTTTTTTAATTTTTGATTCGTAAATTTACGGCTGTTCATTAGAGTTTAATTTTTTTCAAACTTTCCATTTTTATCAATTATTGTTGCGATTATTGTAGAGCTACGTCTAAAATTTAAGTATAGCGAATTCGAGAAAAATCGAATATCAACAAAGTTTTTCGATTTTTTTTTGGCAGATTTTTTTACACAGCTTTATTAAAAATATGTCTTGTAACACATCATTTTAAATTAATTTTGTTATGCTAAGCACGAATATTTAAAAAAATAAAATTTAAATCGGACTAACGGTTTTCGAGATTTTGCAACTTGATTTTTTAATAAAAGTGGAGTTTTTTTTCTCCATTCTACAAATTTTTTTAAAAATTATCCTAAATTTATTTATTTTTGCACTAGCAATGTAGACAAAACTACTTTTCTTTTTAATTTATAACGAGCTTTCAACCTCCGTATATTTACAAAAATAAAGAAATCAAACATATTAGCTAGGTTGATACTAGTATTTCGATTTGGCTAAAGATCTCATCAGAACCCGAAGTTTTAGAAAAGCTAGAGCGTCCATAATAGGCAGAACTTTAACAAAAAACCTATTAATCATCAATTTTGATCCATTCTTGTCTTCTTAGGTTTCATTTGAGCATAATTATATCAATATTGGTTAAAGGATATCTTGTAAATTTACCTATAAATTTGCATAGTTAAATTTATATGCTTTTCATACACATGATTATAGAAAAATATTTACTTTAATCTTTGATTTTCATTAATTAATGTTCTGATTGTTGTAGCACTAGGTCCAAAAGATTTGTGGTGCGAAATTTTAGAAAAATCGGTTTAGTTAACCCTTGGTGACCTGCGCACAAAGCCTCTGATATACTGAAACAAATTTAAATTCATTTTAAAAAAAATATATTTTGTGATGCATCATCTCTAATTTCAGACATAGTTATGATAAAATGAAAGCATGTTTTGTGTTGCTTTTTTAGTGCAAAAACAAAAGGTTTTGAGATTATTTTTAAAAAATTTCTAGAATAGGTGAAAAAGACGACATTTTTAGTGAAAATCAAATTGCAATATCTCGAAAACCGTTAGACCGATTTCAAAAAATTCAAAATATTCGTGCTCAGTATGCCAAAATAAATAAAAATTATAGATCGCAAGATATATTTTTATTAAAACAATTTAAGAAAAATTTTCAAAAATCGAAGACTTTGGTAACGGGGAATCACAGGTTAAAGCTATCCGATTTTTTGTTTTTTAGAATTGCACCACATATCTCGTAGACTAATAATCTGAACAATAAATTGAAATTAAAAAAAAAAAATGTTTTCAAAAAAATGCCGTTCTACTGCTCATGAGTCAAGGTTTAAAAAGCCATTGGATGTACATTTAAAATTATATGTACTGAAATCTATTTGATTGAACTACAAACTATAAATTGAAAAATTCCATGAGTGTAGCTAAAACCCAAACAAAATTAACAATTTCATTTTTGATAACATATGATGTGTTTTTGGTAGTAACATCCATTCAGTAACCATTCATCCATCCATCTACCCAAACAACAACCATCCATCTATATTTGTAAATAAGTGGGGCATCCACAGCTGACAGCATAAAAACAATATCTTAACCATACACAGATACACACATTCTCATCCCTCCACATACACACAAGTACATACAATACATCCGTCTATCCCTTCAACATTACATTGATGTGAAGTTATCGTCGTACAATGGCGCCATTTGAATTAGTTTCCAGTTAATGAACACAAAATATATTTAAAATTTCTGTTACTAACGAAAACATAAAAAAAAAATAAAAAAATTTGCAAGTTTAATGAAATTTTTACAAACTTGGGAAAGGAAAAAATTGTTGTAAAAAGTTTACACGTGCATGAAATGACTTTTTTTTTGATTGAAGAGAAGAATTTCACTAGGAAATTATAACGTATCCTTGTATAATATAGATAACGTATTATTTCAGGCATACACAAGTTTTCATAATAATAACAAGCTCATGCGTATTGCGTAAATTCAAGTCTTGACGTCAAATATAGATTACATGAAAACTGTCAAATGCCAGATACCAACGTAAGACTTGCACAAAAGGCAAATTGTTGCCAACCTAAAATGTTATTTGTTTAGAACTTGCTTCAAAATCTTAATTGTGATACCAATCTATGGCATTATTTTACTTAGACTTGCTCAAAATCTACTCCTTTAAAAGCCAAGTCATTATGTGTGCAATACTTGCACAAAATCGTTTAATTAGATTTATAGAACTTATTAAAATTACCAAAAATGTTAAAATCAACAACATTGTTCAAATTTTAAAACTTTGTAACATTAACAAAATTTTTTCAATATTACAAAACTTGTTAAAATTACAAAACTTATTAAAAATTACGAAACTTGGAAAATTTAGCAATACTTGGTATTACAAACTTGCTGAAATTTAAAAAAATTGCTCAATGCTAGATAAAACTAAAAAAAATATTAATAGTTACAATCTCAGTAAAGTTTACAAAGCTTGTTAAATTTAACAATACTTGGTAAAAAAAATAAAATGGTATAATAAAAATTTAAAAAACTTGGTAAAATATAAAAAACTAGTTAAAATTAAAAAATATATGACATCACGTACTATTCAAATCACATTTATTTTTAAAATGCTTTGATTTATATTTAAATTTTCATTATTATTTGAAATGTGAAAAAAATTATTAGTGCGGATTTCCAAACGATTTTAAAGGATTTTATAAAGTTATATCCAATTATATATATAACTTGATCAAATTAGATAAACCCATTTTTCGGATCAAATTATCTGATATAATCCCATGTAATCACATGAGATAAGGTTATGTATGCCATTTTTCGGATCAACTAAGATATAATGTGATATGAAATATATTTATATATACCCATATCAGAACTCTTTTCATGGGGATATAAAAAAAATTTTTAAACTTTGCTAAACTTTAAATAGCTTATCAAAATTTACAAAACTTGGTAATATTTACAAAGCATTTGAAAGCTGCAAACTTAGTAAAATTAACTAAACTTGTTAAAATTTATTGAACATGTTAAAATTTGCATATTTTATTGAAGTATCATTTTTTTCTAAACTTGCATAAACTCTTATTTTTTTATTAAAACAGATATTGAGCATAAATTATACAAGATCTTAGGTAAACAGCAATTAAAGTTGGCTCAGATTAAAAAGAAAAACTTGAAACTAAATTTCAAATGACTTTAATAAATTCGAATAAATTTTTGCCAAAAAGTAGTCCCAGTCGTATTTTAAATTAAAACTTGGGCAAAATTCTTCTTAAGTTAACTGATTAAGGCTACAAATAAGTATTTCCAAATTACTTTTATAGCCCTTTTAAAATGTTTTTAAAGCTTAAAGTATACATTTTATTGTTAATATTTATAAAAGCCATAAACTTAACCCGTATACAAGAAAAAAAACGTAAAAAGAAATGACGTCAGTCAATGCCAAAAAAAAAATCTTAAAACTCCCCAAATAAGATGCGTAACCAGAAAATAAAACGTTTTTCTGTATACAACATTTATTTCCATTTTTGGCACTTAAAACAACCCAAAATATATAAAAACCTTTAAATGATTTTTGGCAAACATTATAAAATGTAGAACAATAAAAATAAAACCACAAAATGTGAAATGTATGCTCTTAAAAGCTTAACGCTAATGACACACGAAAAATAAATATCAGAGAAATGAAGATTAAATGAAATATTAATGCATGTTTTTAAACAAAGAGCAATGGCAATGGCAACTTAAATGAGGGCGTTTCACCGCAAAAAAAAAAACTTTAATTTAGTTTTAAGATAAATCATTTAAATAGTTTAAAATTATTTAAGATTTTAATTCTGGTTTTATTTTAATCTAGAAAGACAAATACATATTTCAAATGTGTTCGCTAAAAGATTCTAATAAAAAAAATGTAAATTTTACTAAGTTTTTGCGTAAAAAAATATACCTACCCTACCTTAAAAATATGGATCCATACATGAGCACTCATGCTTCATACATGTCCACATGCATCCATACATTATTTATATGTGTTCATAAATGATTCACGTATGTTGATATAAGGGATCATATATGTTCATGTGTGCGCATTAATGAAAATTGAGGTATATTTACATATATAGTCATATGTGGCCATACATTTCCATACATGGTCATATGTGAACACTAACAAAAAATGAGGTAATATTTACACGTATTTTAACATATGAACAGCTATGATCATATTTATAAATGGATGCATGTATGTTGATTTTTAACCGGGAGGAAAAATTCCATTAGGTTTTTGATAAATGTTTCTAGCTTTACCAAAACTTGTTTATTTCAAAATCACCAGTAAGATTTTGAAAAAGTCTTTGTAAAATTATGTTGAGATATTAAAAACTAAAATCAATAAAATTTTCTAGATAGTATTGTTCAAACTTATGAAATTATAATATATAATTTTTTTTTTTTTTAATTTATAAAACTAGTTAAAAATTCAAAACTTGCTAACATTTACAAAACTTGTTGAAATTTACAAAACTTGGTAAAATTTACAGAAATTAGTAATAATAATGGTTAAATATGCAAGAATTAGTTAAATTTGCAAAAATTGGTTAAATTTATAAAGCTTGTTAAAATTTGCAGAACTTAGTAATATTTATAAAACTTGGTAAAATTTACAAAACGTGTTAAAATTTACAAAAAGTAACTAAAATGGTTACAATAAAAAAAACATGATCAAATTTGTAAAATTTTTTTAAAATTTATAAACTTGTTAAAACTTATTACTCTTATTACACTTTAAAAAACTTTTAATCCTCTAAATAGCAAGCCCGCCTCCAATCGGGGTATTTTTTATAATTCTCTTTTGACCATAAATACGCCAAGTGAGTGTTTTGGAATAAGAAATTTAGCAATTTCGACAGCAAACCAAATTTACAAAATATTTTGTTAAGAAAATTTGTGTATGCAGTGCATGGTTTGGAAACGAGAAAGTGTTACAGTTTAAATTTCGTAATATTTCAATAAAAATAAGTATTGTTCAAATGAATGCGATTTTCAAAAATCTTAAAACATATTTAGTTTGACTAGAAACTGGTGACAGTAAACACAAAGTAAGATTGCAGCTACAGCATTTAAAAAATCTGTTATTTTGGTCCAAGGACATACAGGATTCCAACAGGATGCCTCTAAAGGACATCGTCTTAACTTGAAAACGTACTCTCAGGGAACTTCTGCTTTATGTAGTTATAATACAATTTCTTTATTTTTTAATGTAAATGTCTGTCATTTGTAGAACAAGTTAATTTTTTAATAACCTTGTAGTTTATTAAAAAAAAAAACAAACCACATTAAATTACTGTTTTATGATTTTGCATTCATTTTAATTAGATTCAATTTTTTAAAACTTATAAAATCTATCCCAATTTACAAAAACTACAGAAAAACTGAAATTGAAAAAAATTCCAAAATTCAAAAAAAAAAAAATAAAAAAAATTCAAAAAAAAAAAATACAATTAAAAAAAAATAACCTAAAATCACTAAAATTTCAAAAAAAAAAAATATATATAGTAATAATACTTAATTAAATAATCTAATAATTAAAAAAATAACCAAAAATCACTAAAATTTCTAAACAAAAAAAAAATTAATTTAAAAAAAAACGACAAATTGAATAAAAAAATCACCAAAAATTAAAAAAAAAACTCCAAAACTACCAACAAAAAAACAATTGAAGGGTCTATTGTAAAAACCTGATAAGCCATATTTTATTTTTAGATTGTTTTCGACTTTTACAGATTAAACACTTATAGAAATAAACCTGTAAAAATAGCAAAAAAAAAACTACTTAAAATAGGCAGATTCTTTTGCTAAATATTAATAAAATAAGAAAAGCAGAAATATATCCGTCAACTGTACAAAATTTAAGCTATATTTGATGTGATTTTTAGTTAATTGAATATAGCAATGTACTCTGCTAAAATTAACAAAAACTTTTACTATATACTTGTAGACTAAAAATAGCAAACAAAAACAGTACTTAAAACAACATTTTTGCTGTAGTTACCTCAAATTTAGTATAAATGCAAATAAAAATTTATTTTGCTACGTTACTCATTTCAAAATGGCAGATTTTTGTTAGAAAAAAAAAAAAAAAAACTGAAGAATAAACTTGAAAAGTTTTACATTTTTAATGATTTTTTTGTCTAGTGGTATTTAGTAATTTTTTTTTTTTTGCTGATTTTAGCAGAATAATTTGTTACTTTCAATTAACTAAAATTTAGCTCAAATATAACTAAATATTTGTAAATTCAACAGATTTATTTTTGCTATTCTTATCTTACTAATATTTAGCAAAAAAAATGCGCTTTAAATGTTTTTTCTGCAACGTAATTTTTAACAAATTTTTAGAAGCTTTTTTGATATTTTACATGTTTGCTTCTTTGAGTGAACAATTATAAAAAAATAAAGAAAAAGTTTGTTACAAAAAAAAAAAAAATTGTTGCGATAGAAAGACACAATATTATGTTTTATACTAAAAGTTATAGTTTTAGATTTAGACTAACATGGCAACCCTACCCTGGTGGCCATCTCATTACAGCCCTTCTTTTTAACGGCAAAATCGGGTACCACCGTAGAGCCATGAGTACTCATTTGAAAATAAATTCTTTAGCCCCTAATGTAGCCGGATTTTAAATTTATGATTGAGGGCAAACTCAAAAAAGAAAAAAACCTACATTTTTGTTACAACAAAAAAAAAAAAAAAACTAAGCAAAATTTTAAAATGTCTGTATGTTAGAGACTTAATATTTTATTACTCTAAAAACAAGCTGTAACTTTTTATTTCTGCGATTTTTTCGCCAAAATTTCCACAATATATAGAAAAAAGATCAAACTATCGAAATGTGTAATAAAAAAAAGGTCACTAAATCACTAAATAATAAAAATCTAAGGAGAGTAAACCCCCCTAAGTAAAATAAGCTTTCTAACTCTAATAAATCATTTTTAAATTTGATTTAAATTTATTTTTGTTTGCTTTAGTACTACGAAAAATTTGTGGACTAAAAATAAAAAACATGTGGATTTTTTTTTAAAAAAAATTAAATTTTGTTTATTTAAAATTAAGTCCTATTGTACATTAAAGGCTTTAAGGGTTAATACTACACTCAAAAAATAAGTTTGTAGAAAAGTTAGTAAAACATCTTGTAAATCAGGTATACTATTTTTCAGCAAATTTTTTGCTAAAATTATGTTTTAAACTATAATTTTAATTACACTAATTCAGCACTTAACTGTTTTGAACTAATGTCTTACTAATATTTTACTAATGTTTTACTAATTTATTTTGCTAAAAAAATTGTGTTGATTAGCACATCAATAAAGTGAACGACAACCAGACTGAAAGATATACGCAGAATAATTTAGATGTCGCGGCTTGTCTAGATGTAGTAGTGACAAGGAAAATGATACTAAAAAGTACAGCTCTAGTAAGACATAATATAAAAAAAACAATCATGGAAGATTTTTGTATCTTTTTTACATACATAAAACAAAATTGTGGATTAAAACAACTTAATCTATTAATTAAATAAAAGACAAAATAAAATATTTAAATGTGTATTTGCAAACTAAATGTTTACATATATTAATAATCTTGTGTGGTGAAATTGCAAACAAATATGCAATAAGTAGACAGACTAAAGCGAAAGACAAAGACATACATCTTAGGTAGATTTTTCTCTTTTCTTTTTCTTATTGCAAAAAAGGGTTGTATATGTTATATTTTGTTAGTTTTTCGTTTTGTTTCTATAATTATCTGCGTCATTTGAGTTCCCTTAAAAGATAGCATCATTAAGACAATAATTGATGTAAGTAGTTCAAAGATAATTTCATTTATGTTATATATAATTATTTCTATTGTTTTTAGATATTACATTAATTCATATCGTCAGTTTGGGAGTATAAACTTTTTTATATTTTGTAATGTATTGTAAATTATTTTAAACAGAATCACAAAAATATGTTTTATGATTTTCAGCAAATAAATTAACTAAAGTAAAATTTTTCTACAAATTTTTTGAGTTCATCTCAGTCTACTAATATTCAGCAAAAATTTAATTAATTTTTAGCAAGGGTTTTTTTAACTTCTAATCTACTAAGTGTTAGCAAAACTTTCGCTAAATCTACTAATTTAGTTGCTAAAATCAGCTCGCTGATTGTCAGCAAAAGATTTTGCTGACATTAGCATTTTTTTGCAAGCACCCTCCTGACTAAAATTTTGCTGACTCAGCAAAATTTTTTGCTGACTTACTAACTTTTTTATTGAGTGTACTTATTTTAAATCTCCCTTAAGAAAATCTTAGTTTTTAATTAAAATTGTTTTTTTTATGTTTGTTCTAAATTATTCGAAAAATGTTTCATTATAAATGTATTTATGCAAAGAAAAATTTAATAAAAACACTACATAAAAAAAGCTATTAATATGTGCGTTTAACACGCACCACATTTGCAAAATATATTTTGCAATTCCTCTTAAAATACGTAATTTTATTATATAAATTATAAAAAAATAACCAAAGGCAAAAGTGAGGAATAGATGAAGAAAAGAAAAAAAAAAATTGCGTGAAATTAATATATGTTTGGAATATACTACAAAAAAAATATATATTAATGTGAACTAGAATTCAGGTTAATTGGTTTTAAAATAAATTATGAATATAAAGCAAATTGAAATATTTTAGATTGTAAACAAATTTAAAATATATGATGGATTATTAAAATCCTTGAACTAGATTTTATATTGGCGCCCAACGTAGAGGTGATATGCAAAAATAAAACTGAAAAGAAGAGATTATTCTAAAGCCTCATTCGCACTAGATTGCAAAACACGTATTTGGCCATAAACAGGTATTTAAGCTCTTTATTCTATTCCAACAGTTCTTTATTCTTTTCCACTCGTTTTAGCAAAACGCGTGGTTTGTTGTTTGTAAATTGGGTTTTCGAATGATAAAGAAAATTCAATTTTATTAAGAGCTATTGCATATCATGGCTTCACATTTTCCCGAAACGATCATCAGTAGAATTTCAAAATCATTATTTCTTTAGTTAATGACCAAACTCATTATGGTTTTGATGATAATTTGTTGTATTTAAGTTGTAAAATCAAATAGTTAAAAAAAAATATATAAGGAATTTAAAAAATTTTCGATATTTGAGGCAAACTATTTTAAATTTTTATTTTCGTATTGCATGAATAACATTTTGTGTATGTGTTAGACGATTTTGAAGCAAGCTAAAACCATCCGCGTTAATCATTTATCTTTAAAGGTCCAACAATTATGGCGGTTTTAAGTCTAATGGCGTTTTCTTTTCTGGCAAAAAATGTACAATTTTGTTTGCCCTTTCTAAAAAATTGCACTTTTGTGTTCTTTTCTAAAAATTGACAGCACTTTAAAAAGGAATCATGTTCTTTTAAAAATATGTCGCCCCTATTAACATGCAAAATGTTGCCATTTTCACCCTTTATAAAATGATGGGGTGAAAATGTTGCACTATAAAACAGCTGATTTTATAGTTTTGTTTTGAAAAAAAAAAAAATATTTAAAGACGAAAATTAACAAATTTTGTTTAATAAATTATAATAATTTTAAAAATATACATTTAAATTGCTAAAAATGGAAAAAGCTGCTGTAGTGATATGCGTAAACAATGTTGTTGGGGTTACTAATGGATTCTTCCTCATCATCAGATGAAGAGGAAATGTTGTGTTCTGCAGGAGCGAAATATTGTGCTTGCATCAATTCCTGAATCCATTTTAAATACAAAAAAAATAATTAATTAAAAACAATTTGAATGCCAATTTGCAACTTGTTTTCTTTTATACACAAATCAGCTGTTCTAAAGCAGGGCAGCATTTTTTGTATAAATTCATGTTTTATTGTGACTATGAATATGGCAACATATTAAGAGGGTTATGACAACATTATTTAAATGTCACTTATAAAAATGCAACATTTTTTTGTCAGAAAAGAAACGCCATAAAACAAATTTAAAATATTAAAATTATAGTTTTTGCTTGGATTTAATTAAGTTACATCAATTTATAGATCTTATCTTATATTTTATTATCACATTTCAAAATATATATTACACCACCAAAAAATATAAAAATACACTCAACAAAATTGTGTGCCATATATTAGAACTTAAAAATAAATCTGCGATAATTTTGGAAAACGGGTAAGGCTTCCTCAGGGCAGTCTTCATAAAATTTACCACAAATGCGTCAAATGAGCGTTTTATACTTAGAAATTAATATATTCCGACAGAAAACTAAATTTGCTAAATATTTTGCGAAGAAATTTTTCGTGTGCCGTCCACGGTTTGGAAGCGAGAAAGCTTCAAATCAAATTTCGTAAAATTTCAAAAACTAATTATTTTTTAAAAAAATATAGTTTTCAAAAATCTAAAAAACCAATTTAAGTTTACTAAAAACTCTTTATAATAAAATATACGTAAGATTGAAGCTTTATATTTAATAATAAGTCCTTACTTTAGTCCAAGGACTCACAGGATTTTATCAGAATTCCTCTAAAGGACATCGTGGTTAACTTATAAACTAATAGGAGGATTCTTATGAAATTTTGCTGCTGAAAGAAGACATTAAGTATTAGTAGCAAAGCGTTGAATTTTGAACAATATAAATTGAAGTTTAGATACTTTTTCGCCTAATTTCGCTTTTTCCAAAAAGCGAAAATCCCGATATCTTCTTAAATAGGAGCAGAAAAAAAAATAGTTTTTCGAGCGTGGTTATATCTTGGTAAGAGAAATATTTTTTGTCCAAAACTTCTCTTTTATATGCTTTAGTTTCCAAAATGCACCCTAAAATATTTTGGTTCATATCGCCTAAATTAGGCAACGATAAGCAATTTTGTTGAAGAACCTATTATTTGTTGTTCGAGTGGAGCACATGGTACGAATTTCGTTGCAAAACATCGTTTGCCAGTTAGAGGGTTAAATATTACATAATAAGAGATCAGTTCTCACACTCTTAAAAGCAGTTATAAGTTTAAAAAAATTTTTTTTTTGTAATATTCGAAAAAGTAGCAAAAATCATTTCTAATTTTAGTTATGCAACGCAGTGTACATAAATATATTTTTTAATAATGTATAAATAAAAAGTCGATTTTTATATCTTATATCCACTATAAACTAAAAAAAAATTCGTAGGGTGATTTGCATATTAAAAATGTATAAATTTTATTTTATATTTATGTAAATGTTTAATTTTTACATTAATCAATTATTGAAAAAAACAAAAAAAAATACATTCAAGGCCATTTGTTGTAATAAACAAACAAACTTTATATTCACTTTATTTAAATTCTCAATCGTAAAAAAATTTTGTTTCTAACTTTATTTTGTATTTACAATTGTTGTGGGTTTTTTTTTATTACTACAACGAAAAAAAAAATTCAAAATCATTTTTCAATTATATCTATAGATCAATTGTAAATAAAAAAGTTTGCATTAACTCATTATTGATATAGTGTTTCTCTTTCGCCCAGTACTTTTAAACGGCTGTATTTTTTTACTGGATAAATATTAACTATTAAGTGGTTTAAAAATTCTAAAATAATTCAACATCTTGACCACAATCGTGGATAACAAAAATTGTGTAAAATTGTTATCCATAGTTGCCAAATATTTATTTGAAAAAATTAATTTTTCAAAGTTCCATAAAAATTTTCTTTTTCAAATAATTATTTGGCAACTCTTTTATAAAGGGTGTCCCAAGAAGAACGTAATTTTTAAATCTGGCAACATTCGAAGTGTCTTTGTTTGACATTTGTACAATTGTTATTGTTTGCTAGTAGAAGGTACGAGGTTAGTAAAAATGGAGCGCTACACGAATGGACAACGCAGGGAGTTGGTTAATTGGGTATTGGAGAGACAACATGAAAATGCTGATTTTGCCGATAAAATCATCTTCAGTGACGAGGCCCATTTTCATCTTAATGGCTTCGTCAATAGGCAGAATTGTCGCATTTGGGGTGAGGAAAATCCTCGAGTGATTCACGAGAAGCAAATGCATCCTCAACGTGTCACTGTGTGGTGTGGTTTTTGGGCTGGAGGAATCATTGGACCTTTTTTATGAAAATGAGGTAGGTCAAGCGCAAACAGTCAATGGTGTTCGGTATCGTGAAATGATAACCAGTTTTTTCTTGCCTAGAATTGAAGAAATGAATGTGGAGGGCATGTGGTTCCAACAAGACGGCGCCACATGTCATACAGCCAGAGAAACAATTCAATTGCTGCATCAGTCATTTCCCGGTCGTGTTATTTCGCGTTTTGGAGATCAGAATTGGCCGCCTAGATCGTGCGATTTAGCACCACTAGATTTTTTTCTTTGGGGTTTTTGAAGTCGATGGTTACGCGAATAAGCCGACGACGACTCAAGCCTTAAAAGAGGAAATTGGACGCTGCATTAATGAAATACCCGCAGCATTCATGCAAAACGGTCATTGAAATTTCATTAAAAGATCGCGTGCATGCCAGCAAAGCCGCGGCGGCCATCTGCACGATATTTTGTTCCATACATAACCTCATTCTGTCTACTTTACGATATAATAAAGTTTCACGATTTTTTTTAAATATCTGTGTTTTATTTAAAATTTAAAAATTGCGCTCTTCTTGGGACACCCTTTATTTTTGATCGTTATGTTGTGAAATATGAAAGTGTATTTCTCTGCTAGAAATTAGTTCATCGATTGTATATAGTTTTTGAAAATCGGACCGATCGAACGATGCATTTTTTAAAGACGTCGAGTTTTTGGAGAGACATGATTAGATTAAGATTCATGGAAAAGAATTTAGGGGTCGCTACCAGACTTTAAAATTTTTCTCGATTTTCAAAAAGGACATCATTTCATTAAAATTGTTTATTTTCAAAAATCCCAAAAAAAAAACATTTATATTAAATTTTTTTTTTTTTTGAAAAACTCATAAAAAAAATATTTAGTTTTTTTAACTAAACCACACTAGCCACAAAAAAATCTAAAATGTTGCATTATTGTCAAAGCTCCAATTATGAATAAAAAATAAAAAAATAATAAGGATTGCAAATATTAAAATAAATTTGCAAAAAATTTCTTTATATCAGCAAATTTGGTTGCAAAAACGTCCAGCGGATCTAAGACGTGCCATTAATGAGTTAATTTTTAATATTCATTCATACATACATTCGATTTTAACGGGGCAAAATGTCATTCACGTCTAGCTCGTACATTTTTTTTTTTTTTTTTTCATTTTATTCAAATTTATTACATTCAAGTCACAATTTGCTTACCTGTAAATAAAGAGAGAGAAAAAAAAAACATTTAATGATTATATTTTTATATAAATTATTGTCGAGATTATAAATAGATAAATTATAATTATATTTTAAAATTGCAATATATTACTGTATGGGAATTGATAACTAAATAATGAATATTTTTATAATAAGTCAGGGATTAAATAAATAATAAAACATAAATTTCTTGGTTTTGGAAACGAATACATAATATTCAAAATAAAAATCTACATATGTTTAAGAAAAAAATTAAAAACAAGTTTAAATTACAAAAGTTATAATATCAATTAAAATTTTAAACGATTTCGCATCTATTACCCAATTGATAGTAAAGGGTAAGATAGTATAGGGTAAAGGTATAGAACTTTAAAACAGAATAAAATAAAGATGAATTTTTTAAATTGACATGAAATTTACTTTATTCGAAAGATAATCTTTTGGCATTATAATTTAAATATGACTTCTGGCTTTTTCCAACATTTGTGACCGTTTATTGACAATAACGCGGCCAATATTGTCCTTCAATTCAATCGTTTCGGAATTATCAGCGTAGACTAGCGCCTTCACATATCCCCACAGAAAATAGTTAAGCGGCGTTAAATCGCACGATCTTGGAGGCCAATTTACGGGTCCAAAACGTGAAACTATGCGGTTACCAAACGTTTCCTTCTACACACACAATATTTTTTCCGTAAAGACTACTTAATATACACACAGAGAAAAATTAAGCTATTTGCCAACTGAAATTCGGTTAATACGACTCAATTCGGTTATTACGAACTTAAAAAGTTTGGCAAAACTTAACATTAGTTTTCACAACAAAGTTCGGTTATTTCAACTGAATTTTGTTTGAAACACCCAAAATATTCAGAAATCTAATGTAAATAATGTTGTTACCATTAATATACACTTTTCAATTCGGTTGCCACTTTATTTCTCTGTGTGTACACATTAAATTAACTGAAAATTAGTTAAAAACAGGACTTTTCGTTTAAAACAATTGTATTTTTAGTTTATTTTCAAAAGTTGAAAATTTAATTAACAAAATCTATAAAAACAATAGATTGTTTTGTTTATTTCAATACTCAATATAATAAACAACTTTTTGTTTTAAATAGAAAATTTTAACTGAATATTTTAACTATTACCGAAAGTCCGTTTTTTTTTGTTTATTGAATAACAGATAGAAAGTTAAAAAATATATTTCTTTGGTAATTCAACTGTATATTCCATTGAAACAACTTTACCGATTAAACTTTTAAATAACTGATGATTTGTTAAGGAAAAGTTCTTGTGAGTGTATAAATCAATTGTGGCACGAGCTGTGTGACATGTTGCGCCGTCTTGTTGAAACCACAGCTCCTGCACATCATGGTTGTTCAATTGATGAACGAAAAAGTCAGTTATCATGGCTTACTATCAATAAAAAGTTTAATAATAACAAACATCTTACTTGTAAATTTAAAAAAATTAAAACAAAAAGTTTATTTTTCGATCTTTTATCATAAGTTATGACGTGAGCAAGATTAATTTTTAATATACTTATTAATAAAAAACTAATGATCTTGAACTCGAATAATCTTGTTGGCGTCATTGTTTAAGAATATCTATTTAATGTTTAATTGAAAAATGAATTTGGTGCACACATAAATTTCCACTTTATATAATCCATAATGACAATAAATTGAAAAATTAATGCCAAAATTAACAATATCACCAAAATTTTAAAAAAGTCGACAAATTAAAAAAAAATCTATTAACTTAATATTAGTGCCCGACCGAACAGTTCGACCAAAAAACTATATTTGGTTGGTTTTTGGGTACCTAGAGGCAATGATTATACATTTTTGTATTGGAAACACGTTTGTTGAGCCACTTTAATTCGATTTTGTGTATAAAATTTAAGGAAAAAGCCGAAGCTTACCTATAAAGTTAAAAGTTCGGCCGCCGAACTATTTTCGATTTGGCCGAACTTTTGAAGACCGAACAGTGAATTTATAGCTTAACTACGGACTTTTCTTTAAATTTGTCACTCAAATCGTCTCTAATCAGCCCAATAAACATTTTTCCATTCGCCAAATTTGGCCATAATGTTTTAAAATAAAGAATACAGACCAAATGCATTTTTTGGCCGAACTGTTCGGTCGGACACTACTTAATATATTAGCAATTTTTTTCATAATTTTTTTTTTTCAATTTTGGAAATTTTTTTTTCTGATGTTGGCGATATTTTTACCTATTTTTGTAGATTTTTTGAAATTTTAATTATCTTAAAAAATAATATTCAATTAAATTTTAAGTAAATATGATTAAAATATTAATTGAAACTAAAGCAACTAAATACGTACAAGCTACTTTAATACAAGGTGGCGCAAAAACAACCTTCCGATGTTTTTTTGGCTGTAATTTAAAAAAAAAATGAAAAACATTGATTCTTCTTGTGGATTATTTTTATTTGGTATTTTAATTTTTTTTACATCAAGTCGAGAATATGATGTCATGTAAATGGCCGCCGCCACAGTTGATTGTCATTTGAGCCCTTTTTATGGCATTTTCCATCACTTTGGCCAAAACTTCCGGCGATAGGTCCTCACATTCTTGACGGATATTGTCTTTAAGAGCTGCAAGAGTCTGAGGCATGTTGACATAAACCCGCGACTTCAAAAAGCCCCACAAAAAGAAGTCTGGAGCGGTCAAATCAGGCGATCTTGCTGGCCAGTGCAAATCGTCAAAACGGGAGATTAGGCGCCCGGGAAATGCATCCTTCAGCATATCGGTTGTGGCACGTGCAGTGTGTGCCGTTGCACCGTCCTGTTGGAACCACATGTTTTCCAATCCCAATTCATCAAGTTGCGGCAAAAAGAACTCGTTGATCATTGCTCTGTAGCGCTCACCATTCACATTAACCGTTTGGCCCGCGACGTCTTCGAAGAAAAAAGGTCCGATGACTCCTCCAGCGAAAACAGCACACCATACAGTGACTTTGAGCGGGTGTAATGGCTCTTCGTGGGTTACACGCGGAATTTTCAGTGCCCCAGAAGCGTAAATTTTGCTTATTTACGTACCCGCTAAGATGGAAATGGGCCTCATCACTCATGATTATTTTTGATGAAAAATCATCTTCCTCTTGGTGGTGATTAAGGATGGCTTGAGCGTATGTTACACGCGATTGGCGGTCAGCAGCTAACAGCTGATGCACCGTCTGGACTTTGTACGGAAGCATCTTCAAATCTTGTACCAAAATTCGCTGTAAAGACCGTCGACTGATACCCATTTGCGTGGCACGTCGTCTGGTCGATGTCGACGGCGCTTCCATGACATCCTCGGCTACAGCAGCAATATTCTCTGCAGAACGGCTACTCCGGGGTCTGCCACGCCTGGCAGCATCTCGTGTTGTGCCAGTCCTCTTCGAGGAGAGCGGCTAAACGTCGCAGTGGTTTCACCAGTAGGCGTTGGACGGCCAGGAAATCTGTGACGAAATTCACGTTGTGCCAAAGTCACCGACCGATTATTGGTCAAATAAATAGTCACCAATATTCCGCGTTCTAGAGCAGTGTAGCGTAACATTGTTTATTAACGTGTATTTCGCATGTGTTTACTACACAAATGTCAAAACAGAACTGACATTAGGGGCCAATCGCAAAATTTATAGTATTTTCTGATAGGAGGATTACTTTTGCGCCACCTTGTATATACTACAATTTCCTTAATATGACCGAATACAATTAAACTTTATTATTATAATTATTATTATTAATTAAAAAATCATATAATTATAAATTATATACTATTAACCTAACCCAGCACTAGCTACTATGGCCTTCGGCGCGTTGTAGCGAAAATAGACCAGTGCCTCTGGTGGGAATCGAACCCACGACCCCCGCACTGATAAGCCAGCACGCTACCAACTAGCCTACCGGAGCGCACAATTAAACTTTAAATTGAATCAACAAATATTTTAATTGAAGCTCGATTTAGTTTTTCTGTGTCTATCAGAAATAAATGGTCGCATCCCCAATGCATAACATTTTCTGATTTTGTTGAACTGTGTAATTATAACCTAATATTAATTTCTCTAACCCAATTACAAATGCAAATCATAGCATAACTATTAATTAAAAATCTAATCAGTCGTAAAACTTAACCAATAGTATGATATAATTAAAATAAAACATTTACAAAAGGAAAAAAAAAAATCCTTAATAAATGAGTTTAAATATGACTACAATTAAAATTGTAGTATAATGATGGTCATATGTTGAGAGCTCGTAAGTTAATTAAAGATAATAAGAGAAATTATTTTTACTGTATCAGTCTTTTAGCATACTAAATTTAAGAAATATCCATTATCTCCATCTCAACATATGACAAATTTTTATATGTACACTGAAAAAAAAACTTAGTTGAAAACTTTGTTAAAAGTCTATTTAAAATATTTAACTAACTTTCAGCAATTTTTTTGCTGACATCGCGTTTTCAGGTAAAATTTGAACACTACACGCCAAACAAAGGCAAGCATATGCACATAAAAATTGTGAATAATAAAAAAAAAAAAAAAATATAAATAAAACAATAAATAAATAAAAAAAAAAAACTACATTAAAAAATTTTTCAAACTCAATTTGATAATTAAAGATACAGGCAAAAATAAAATACGCGTGGCTGCTACTGTTCGAAACAATATTTTGATAAATTGAGGATGTAGGTAAAATAAAATATAAACTACGCTTTGGTCCGACTCTGCAAAAAAATATATTCCAGACTCATGTTGTTGTTTTTTAACGATATCGGGGTTTTTGTGATATTTAGCGATATTTTGAATATTTCTTTTTTGTATTTTAGAATTATCTTCATTTGAGAAATGTAAAATTGCGTCATACATACATAAACATACATGCATGAAAGTAATTGGGAATTATTATGTTTTGTTCTTAGTGTTATTAATAAAATATTTTGTGTATTTCCAGAGTTTTTATTTAATTGTATTATGTTCCAATGCTTCAAGTTAAAAATCAGCTGACTGATTTTCAGCGAAAAACTTTGGCAGATACTACCAGTTTTTCTGCAGGATCCTTCCATCGAAAATTTTACTGACTTAACTAACTTTTTAGCTAACTTTACTGACTTTTTTTTTGAGTGCACAAATGCTTTTAAGCTGTATTAACTGATAGAGTTTTCTTTCATGCTATTAATGAATGTCTTTCAATATGTTGGATTCATTGATTTAATGAAAAATTTTCATTTAATTAATGAAAAATTCTTTAAGTAAATGAAATTTTCATAAAATGTTTTCGGTTGATTCTTAAAATATGCATACAATTTTATATTCATATTTTTTTTTTTGTACACCAAACTTTTAGCTTCATAACAGGAGGCGCTTAAACTATTGGAAAAAGCTATTCTAATACAACAGTCTAGCACATAATTTTGTTTTGTTATTTAGGTCAATCGGTAACGCGGTATTGTTTAAATGTTGGTGCATGCACTAAGCATGACTGCGGGTTCAAGTCGCGTTCAGGGAGATGCCAAAAAAACGAAGGTAAAATAAATATATCTATAAAAAGTAAAATAAATATATATACAAAAATCTAAATAAATATGAAACATTCATTAATTTAATGAAACTTTCCTTGTGGACCTTTTAATGAAAAAATTCATTGTATTAATGATGGATTTCCTTAATACAACTCAAAAAATTCAGTGTTTCTATAAAAAGACAACTTAATACACTTAAAAGAAAAAGCTTAAATATCAGAAAAACCTCATTGTTTTTCATCCAATGAAACTGTTTTATAAAAATATTGTTCAGGTCATGCGTTTAGGAATTCCACCCGAGAATGGCTAAATTTGATTGCCGAATTGTGTTAGTACACCACTAGACTAAAAAAAATCCGTGTTGCCCTATCTCTTTTGGTTGTCGAAACATGGGTCATTTCCATTTAAAAAAAATTTATGACATTTTTCTATTAAATTATGAAAACATTTATAAGGTGGCGCAAAAGTAATCCTCCTATCAGAAAATGCTATACATAATAAATACATAATAAAAAAAAAAAACATCGGAAGGTTATTTTTGCGCCACCTTATATAAAGCATTTTTTATATATTTACGAAAAGTTCATAAATATGATGAAACTTTTTTTCCCTGAGTGTAGAGCACTTGAAAGAAATTAAAAAAAGGAGGGAGAATTACAAATGAACGGGTATGAAAATAAAGAAACTTTGATTACATTTGAAATAGCATTTATTTCTGTTAAAATTTCATCACTTCTTTATACAATTGTATCTAACAATAAAGATTAAGCGGAAGAGTATAGCGGCGGAATGAATGTATCAACACCGAACAGTAGTGGTAATAGATACAAATGAGAAATATGAGCGACAAATGTTTTCAAAGGTTGTAAAAAAAAACCAACATTATATGAAATAAATACGTGTTGTATATTGCAAATGCTATTTTCAATTGTATTGAATTCCAGCATGCAGTTGCCAAGTGATATTGGATGGTACACTTAGAAGACAAGAATCCCCTAGTACCATCCCACCATTTCAATATCTCTTTCCTATATTGATGAATTTCGTATCAAAACCGATATGCGTTGAACCCGACCCTCTCAGAATTTGATGAAATATTGCATACAGCTACATTTTACCTATACAAGCACAACCTCATAATTAGAAATTGCATTTTTGAAAATATGTGGGCGTGGCAAGGTATCGAAGTTTTTGAAAAATTACGATAATATGTACTTTCAAGCTGTGACTACTACGGAATGGCTGAACCGATTTCAAAGATCTTGGTACCATTAGAAAGTCATTTAAATTAGCTTTCGAAAACATATCAAATTCTGAGGGGGTCGGGTTCAAAATGTGCATTTTTTATAGGTTTTGATATGAAATTCTTCCATTATTGAATGTCCTGAGTATTCATGAGGTTTCTCAATATGTTAAACTTAAAGAACCAATATTTTTTTTAATTAATCACGAAATATGGAAAATGCAAAAGTAAAAAATAAAAAATTTAACAACAAAACGAAGAGTCAAAAAATTAAAGTCAAGAAAGGCCGACCAAACGATACGCAACAGTAATTTAAATCATTAAGGACAGTCATAGATTCGCTGCCAATTTTTCAACAACATTTTGATGATATATGAAGAGTTTCAAAAATTTTCTACACTTGTCAAAACTTTTTTCTGTATAACATGAACAATTGTTCAAGATTAACTTTTTGTAGATATGTAAGTCGATGTTTAAGTTTGTGCTAAATTATCCATTCGCGTTATCTTTAATGGCGCACAAATTATGGGCGTTTTAAGTTTTTAGGAAATTGATTTTAAAATTACAATTTCTGCTTGGATTTAATTAAAGCTACATAAATTTTTAGATCTTATTGATTTTATTACATTTATAAAAATATATACACCCATAAAAATGTTTTTGTCATATATTATTGTGAAACCCGTGAATATTTTGTAAATCACACATTTTTTTCCGGTTTAATGATATTCAGTTTGGTTTACGGTTCAAATCTTATTTAATATTTTAAATTCAAAAAATTTTAAATTTTGTACAAGGATGCTGCTTTTTAAGATTGTGAAAATTTTGTTTGCTTCATAAAATTCAAAACTTTTGTAAGCATTTTCGATTTTAGTATTAAGCTTATTAACATCATTTATTTGATGTACGTTTTGGAGGAATTGATAGAGCGCTTTAGTTGTGACAAATCGATAGGAATGAAAAAAAAAAAATATTTTGTTTGCACTTTATCATAATCGTAAAGATTCACACTAAATGTAGTTAAAAACAAATGAAATTTCACTTGAAAAAAAGACTACTTACACTTCAGTAAATACAACTAACTAACATTGTCATTTGTTTTTTATTACTCAGGAAATTAACCACAATTGTAGTAAAAATGAACTACATATGTAACAAAAAATAAACAAACAATTATTAGTTTTATTTTTTTTTTTTCAATTAAAAAAAAAAACTACTGTATACAATGAATGTAAAATCATAATACAGTAATTTGATGTGGTTGGTTTTTTTTAAATGAACTACATACATATTGAGTCAAAAATTAAATTTCTTCTACAAATGACTGTTTTTTTTTCACTAAAAATAAAGATACTGTTTTACAACTCAAACAACTACAAATATTTACAGCAGAAGTTCCCGAAATTTTTAAAAAGTTCATAAAATTTTTGCGTCTACAATTTTTAAAATTCGTTTTTGACTCGGAGGTGCTGTTTACGAAATACGCTAGCCAATTTCAAATATAATTGTGAATGTCAAACGCAAAGAACATACATTTTCAAAAAATGTACGCCAATTTCTTCTAAGTTTGTGATGTTTGTAACCATAAACTTGGTATACCACAAGGTGTATCAGATTACACAATTTTTCAAATACTGTTCACAAAACAAAAAACTGCGAATGTGAAAACAGCAGCGATATGAAAATAACTTTTTCAGTAAATGTATCTCCCAAGTCTAGTGAGTCCATTTTGTTCGGATCTGAAAGTTCAAACTATGAGCAAAAATGATTAAAAAAAAACTGTTGTAAGTTTCAAGTAATTTTTCAAATTTTTCGACTTTTAAATGGTCATCTATTGTTTAGTTGAATACTTTTGGAACCATGTTCAAACCATGTTTTGAAATTACGCATATATTTCCTACAAAATTTACTATTTTTAATTTCTGTCGAAAAATTAAATTTTTCCGTTTAAAATTAACCCATAGGTCAAGCCTATTTAAGCCGTAAGTATTCAAAAGATATGGTTTTTGTTTTGCAATTTGACTGATCAAAGTAACATGATACTAATTTTTTTTAAATTAAAAAATATAAAATATTTCAAAAACTGCTCCATAAAATAATTTTTTTAACTTGATTTTCGGTTTTAGGAGGCCTAAATATATAATAAAAAAAAATAGTTCATGTTTGTCGTATTTTTGTGCAAACTAGTGTAATTACTGAAGTACAAATGATAGCCTCTGGAATACAAGGAATATTTAACTGACATTCTAAATGTAAATAATTTCCTCAAAGTCATTTTGCGGAAAAACTGTACCATAGATCAAAAATAATGTACGCCATGCCCGAAATATATAGAATTTATGTTCAAAAATAATAAAATGTAATCTTTGTTTAAATATTCGAAAATTGAAATAAATCACTAAAATTAAAGAATTCGCTAAAATTATAAAAAACCGCTAACATTGGAAAATAAATAAAAATAATCCCAAAATTAAAAACAATCCCAAAATTTGAAAAAATAGTCAAAATAGAAAAAATCACCGAAATTAAAAACAAAAATGGCAAAAATTATGAAAAAAAAATATGATGACTTTTTTTCAAAATTTTGTTAATACTTCCAATTTTTAGGATTTATTTAAATTTCAGCCAAATTTGGCACAATTTGGGTAGATAAATGAATTTGCAGAAAAAACTGCTAAAATAAGCAGATTTTTTTTTACTAAAGTTTAAAGTTTTTTTTTATGCGAATAAAAGTATTTTTTAGCAAAAAATTCAGTTGATTTTAGCAAAATAAACTGTTGTTTGGATTTAACTAAATTTTAGTTAAATTTAGCAAACATTTTGTTAATACTACAGTTTTTGTTTGCTTTTTTGAGTCTACAAATATTTAGTAAAAGGTTTTGCTAATTTTACAGAGTAAAATGCTATTTTCATAACTAAAATTATTTAAAGTTAACAGATTTATTGTTTTTTGTTCTTATTTCATTAATATTTAACAAAACAAAAAATCTGGCAGTGCGGGGGTAGTGGGTTCGATCCCCACCAGAGACACTGGTCTTTCAGCTTTTTTTAGAGCTTTATTTCTATGAGTGTATCTACTAATTTTAAATATATATGATTAAAATCTTAATTGAAACTAAATAAATTAAATAATAGTTACAAATTATTTAATTGATACTACAATTTCCTTAACCCATTAATGCCTGACCCCCGATTCCATTGTCCAATATCGATGACATTTCACACATTCTTTACTTAAGGTTTTGGAAGTTATTTGATATAATTTTCTTTTCGATTTCCCATACTTGGGACTTATGAATTAACCACTGATATAATATAATTCCTCTGTGGTTTTTTAATTAAATTATTTTGTTATGCTCTTTCATGTAAAACTCTTAATTTTTACTTGAAAATAATCGATATTTCAAGCAAGGGTACTTCATAAAACTGTAAAATACGTATTTTAATGGTCATGTCATGAAATCATACATGTAGCCCAAGTGAGTTGTCCTACCCAGCTACAAATGTTTTGCACTTTAAAGAATACCTAACACTATTAGCCAACAATAAAGTTTTCCGACGTGTCGCTTTTCCAATTTTTTAGAGGCATTTCCTTTCAATTTTTCAGAATATGTAAATTTGCAGACAATTGAACAGATAATTACCAACCCCCAATTTTACACCAACATTTTCCTAAAGTAGTTTTATCCTTTCTCCACCTACCTGTAAAAATCAATTTGATGCAACTCTTACCTGTCTTTAGCTATAAATTTTTTTAAGATGGCTCCTTTTTGGGTATTTAAGCACACGATAGGCAGGAATGGGTAAATAGGACTCAATATAATTAAACTTTTAATTGGCGGAAAAAATATTTTAATTGAATTACTGAAGGAACTTCAAAGTTTTTTTTTCGGTCGGTCACAAAGTGGATAAAAATTGATCTTAACCACCTAGAAACATTTATGAAATTTTCAATAAGTTTTTTTCATTTCACACTTCGTGCATAAATATTTATATTACATATTTATATTTCAATGTAAATGTTCATATTATTTACACTTTCTGTATAAATATTTATGAGAAAAAAAAAGAATTCGTTGAAAATAAAAACAAATATTGAAAACTTATTTAAGTGATTGCAATATTGAAATAACGAAAACCAATACCAATAACAACAACAACAACACCAACTAAAATACAATATGGCGTCATTGTCACTTCCGTATGGATCTTGAACTTAAATTTATCACGTTGTAATAATTCCCCTGTTCATTAATTGCTTGCAAATATTAAATTTGTTGACCCCCTTTTCGTTTTCATACATCAAATAAACTACACTGAGAGTATTATGTGCATGTTATCAATGATTTTTTGCACTTAGATCTATGAAGTGTCACTGGAATTCGTCCATTAAAACTTTTCATTAAATTATTGCAGTTTTTCATAAAGTTTTATGAAAAATTTCATTTCATTTATTCAAAATTTCATATACCTAATAAAAAAAAACATGTTCATTAAAAATAGTTTCATAAAAAGTATGAAGCTTTTTTCACAAAGTTTAAGAAATGTTTCATTCACTTTGAGAAAAAAAAAACTCATTAGTTTAGTGAAAAATTTCATTAAAACTCGTTCAAGAAAATTCTCTCTGTGTAACAAAAAAATATTGTATATTGATTTGAAATGCATTTTGTTTGAAGTGACTTAAACCGACCAACCAACCAAATGACTGACTAAATGAGTGACTGCCTCACTGACTGTGACTGCCAAGAGCCTCAAAATGAGTACAATGACTCATTTTCCTTAAACTAAAAAACGGCACACATTTGCTAAATTGTGTTGTAATATAGACAGGAGGTGTAATAAAAAAAAAAAAATGCATTTGACTTGACAATGATGATGACGATCTATCACATTCAACGGTGAATTGCCGGTTAACAGGGGTTGACGGGAGGGAAATGTTGTGGGAAGAAGGTAAAAATTACTATTGTCTATTGTAAATTGAAAAATATATTTTTTTTATTATTCAAACCGTTTCAAATATCATTTGTGTGTTTATGTATTAAAAAAGTTTCTAGTATTCATAAAATGTACATTTTTACCGTTGACATGACATGTTGGTATTTCGAAATGTGTTAACGAAAAATAACGTTTCGAAAAATACGAAATTGTAATCAGACCTTTAAAAATATAATTTCTTAATTCAGTTTTTAAATCTGCTTTGTTACTTATTTCGTTAACGGGTAAGGAATTTGAAAAATAATGGTTTCCAATTTGCATCCTTTTACGACGAATGCCATTTTTATTTTTCGTTGTATTAGCTACAATTTTTAATCAATTTTCCGATTGAGATGTGTAAGGACAAATGATAGATGTATATTTCAGATCATAACAACCACTTGGACCAATATGGTCTAAGAGCCGAATAGGGTACCCACCCCAAAGTTAAAAAATAGTATCATTTTTTCATAATTTTTTGTACATAATTACTCGAACGCTATTGGATATAGGGTCAAACTGTTGGCAGGACATGGCTCAATCGTTCAAGTTTCAAGAAACATTGAGATATTTGGAATTTAATGATTCCATTTCCTACAGAACACTGATACAATACGGGACATATATATCCCACTGGTCGTCCAAGGTAAATAAACGAGAGGTTTTTGTTCAGTTTTTCATTTTTCGTATATAAATTTAAGCAATTTTTGTTTGATTTCATTTAAAAAAAAAAAAGTAATAATTATAGATTTTTTTCTCCTGATTCCAAATGTTTCTATCACTTTACAATTTTGAAATATCGTATACATATGATAGTTTTGGACTACAGTCAAAACTCGTTTTACGACTCAAGCTATATATATTTTTTTGACATTCGCGTTTTTTTGACATTCGCAAAATAATTAAAAATCATGTGTATTATGACGTAAACAAGATAATAGAAATAAACACGACACGTCTTTCGCTATTACTTGGTGAGTGAGACTCACTAAGTTTGACCGTTGACGACCAATGGGATGTCCCATGGATTTTTTCATAGAAAGAGTAGCAAAAAAAAATTTTTTTTCCACACTTTATTTTGGAAATGTGAAGTCGATAAACCCTAATCCTCAAAAAAAAAAAATTCCAAATTTTCCAGCAGTTTAAGTTCGTCGTGAAAGGGTTAAGTGTATTCATCCAAGAATAGTGACCGAAACTAATATTGGCTGGAGTCTTCGTACGGTTATAATTTTTTCCTTTAATTAAGTTCCTGGTTTTTAAAAATAACGGTTACACAGAAAATATTATTGTCAATAAAATTTTGATTAAACTTTGTTTGATTTAAAACAAAATTTCTATGAAAAGTTTAATACACAGCGTTGCAAAACTATATATGACAGTTTTTGCCGATTGATTTTTCCAATTTTTGGTATGTTTTCCCATTTTTTTTGTAGATTTTTCGCAATTTTATTTAAAGTTTTGATAGTATCTACTAAAAATTTGTTTGAAATTAACAACAATATTCAATTAAATTTTTGATAGATATTATTAAAATATTAATTGAAACTAAATCAATTAAATAGTTACAAATTATTTTAATTTATACTCCAATTTCCTTAATAGGACCTAGTTCAATTAAACTTTTAATTGAATCAACATATATTATAATTGAAACTCGATTTTAGTTTTTTCTGTGTACGGTATTTCAATTAAGGGGTACATGACATTGGCCGTTTTTTTGAAATCGACTTTTTTTTTAATTTTGTATTTTAGTAAATATTCTTACGATTCTAAGAAAAAAAAAATTCATGGAAAAATTCCTACGGGTTCAAAAGTTACTGCCGCCAGTTTGGAGCTCTATAAAACCATGTTGGAGTGAAAAATATATTTTTTTGAATTGAAAATTTGGAAAAATGTTTGTTTTTGACTGAGATATGAATTTTTTAAAAAAGGTCTGTTTTCTCTGCCGCGAATTTAATGTCCCCCCTTATTAACGATTTTTAATTTGAATCGAAATTTAAACCTTTATTGCACCCATTCCTAAATATGACTGAAAATGTACACTATTTACAAAATCTAATTTTTGCATATTAAGAAAACAATTAAATATATTTCTCATTAAAATATGTTTTAAACATGGCATTTTGCCATAAACTTAATAAATGACATTCCATTTATTTTGAATGAAAAAAAAATAATAATAATAATAATCAGGGACAGGAACCTAATGCACTAAAAAGTGTATAATATGCATGAAAAATTTTACATTATGCACTGAAAATTTAAAAAATATGCACTTAAAATATATTTTATTAAAACCAAAAATATAACAAATAAAAAAATAGGGCCATTATAAATTAAGTAATAGGGCCATAATATCTTCAAAGTATATAGAGATTACATACATTTTAATTTGATAAGATTTTAAACAACAATTGTTGACCGCTTAACGTCGACGGTTGCGATCAGTGCAAGTTTGTACGATGTAAACACTTTTGTTGTGATCACAATAAAACCATATTTTTTTTATAACAGCATCGAGTTTAGGCCGAATTTGTTGGCCAATGCAATAACTTTTTTATAGATTCGTCAACTAGATTTACTTGGGTTGAAAATGGATTTAATTAATGTTTAGTTTAGCAATGGTATTAAAAAATATGCATAATTTGAAAAAAATAAAAACCAAACAATTCTTAATACAAAGTCAATTTAAATTCGTCAAATATAAAATATAATAAGTAAATATGATTTTTTACGAAAAACTAAGAAAAATGCCAAAAAAATATGCATTTAAAGCAAAATAAGTACAAATATGCTATAAAATTACACACTGAGAAATAAAGTGCCAACCGAATTGAAAAGTGTATTTTAATGGTAACAACTTATAAATTCAGTTAGTACAACGATATTTACATTTGATTTCTGAATATTTTGGGTGTTACAACTAAAATTCTGTTGAATTAACCGAACTTGGTTACGAAAACTAATGTTCAGTTGTAGAAACCGACTGAAATTTGTAATAATAGAATTTAAGTCGTAGTAACCGAATTTCAGTTGGCAAATTGCTAAATATTTCTCTGTGTGTATGCATTTAAAGCAAAACAAGTAAAAATATGCATTTATGGTAAAACATGGAAAAAGATGCACTAACAAATCGATACCATTTGTATGCAAATACATTGATTCGCAAAAATATTTTGTTTACTCTGTTCTCCGACTGAAGGGCAAAACATGCATTTGCATGAACTTCCGGTTCCTGATAATAATAAATATAAAATAAATTTGTATTTACTTTTGTGTGTAAATACAAAACAAAGAAATATTCTTAAAATATTTTGTAATCATCACAAAACAATAATAAAAACACCAAAAAATAAAAATATCAGGAATTATTTATGGCATTTCATATAAAAATAACAACGACAAACATTTTAGATATTTTTGGAAAGTGGGTATTATATAGATTTTATGTATAAGACGATAGCAAAACAGAAATTGCGCGTGTTTTTGATTTTATAAATAATTAAAAAACGGTAATGATATTTGAGCATTTTAATTGTGTACACATGAAAAAAATATATGTGGGCATTATCAAATAATATTAAAATATATATCGCACATCTAGTTCAAAAGTGACTTAACTCAAAATTTTAGTCTTTCAGGTTTATATGTTTAAACTATGCACAATACACTTGTTTAACTATAAAAAAAATTTCAGTGTATTTTTGAACTGGATGTGCGATATAAATTAAATATGCGATCAGATCAAATTTGATCAGCAAAATGAGAACATATAATTGTATATAAAATACATCAAATTGTATCAAACGCGATGCAATTGCATAGAATTAGATTCTAAAATTCTTTCTTAAATTTTTAGCAATTTTGATATATTAGGAAAAAAACAGCATATTTGTGGATTTGTAATCCAGTTATTGAGCATAAAAGGTGAAAAGTGGAGGGAAATGGGCATTTTTTTTTTAAGACACCGGATGCACTTTTTTCGGGTAGAATTGTTCAGCATTTTTTTCTCCTATTCAATATCTACAACTTTGCTTCAGACACAAAAGAGATATTCCGTACGGTATACCGAGATGTAACCGTGTTAAAATATAGAAAAGTTCTAAAAATCCGCCTTGAGCCACAAAATTCGCATGGCCAATAAATTATAACTGTAGCCAACTTGACACAACGAATAATGCAGAAGTTCTTATTTTTGGGACTACTTTCACGTGCAATTCACAGAATTGAGTCTCAAATTGAGTGTTAAAAAATGTTGTACTGTGTTATTGTCAAAAATCATAAAAAACAAATTTATTTTGATTAGAAAATGCTGGTGTTAAACACAAAGTGAGATTGAAGCTTAAGCATTAACAAAAAGCTCTTATATTGGACCAAGGATATAAAGCATTCCAACGGGATACCTCTAAACGACATCGCCTTAACTTGAAAACTTATGGAGGGATTTTCATGAAATTTGGC
This sequence comes from Delia radicum, assembly GCA_021234595.1. Classification (NCBI taxonomy): domain Eukaryota; kingdom Metazoa; phylum Arthropoda; class Insecta; order Diptera; family Anthomyiidae; genus Delia; species Delia radicum. The sequence goes on from CM037852.1 coordinate 149,068,317, forward strand.
AGAAAGATTAAATTTGGTAGTAGTAGCCTTTAAGATTGAACAATATATATTCAAGGTAATGTGCTTTTTCGCCCAATTTCGCGTTTTTCGAAAAACAGAAACCGCCATATCTTCTTAAGTAAAAGAATAAAAGGTGTAATTTTTGGACTCTAATATCTTGGTAAGAGAAATACTTTTATGCCTAAACACAATTATTAATTTATAATCATGTAATTACAAATAGAGTTGTGTCGTTCATGAACGAACTAGTTCAATTGAACGACTCGTTCACCAATATTCGATCTTGTCGTTCAATCGTTCATTTCGTTCTCTTTATTTACAGAACAATTGCATCTCTATTTAATTAAAACAGCTCGTAAGAGCAATTATAGTCATACAAATAAAATATTTTTTACACAAAATAAATGAATTTTTGTTAGAAAAGTTGCAATTTTATAACACTTTTTGTCTACGTACAGTAAAATTTGTGAAAAAACTCGTAAAACATGAATAGTGTGAAATAATTGTCAAACAAACGACACAGTTTACAACACGCAGATCAGTCACAAGTCAATGGAAAAAAGAACGATTGAACGATTTGAACGAACTAGTTCATTGACTCGAATTGAACGATACTGACCGAGTCACCAAAATGAACGATTAATCCGAACTCTTATTACAAATTATATACTATAAACCTAACCGAGCACTAGCTACTATGGCTTTCGGCGCGTTGTAGCGAAAACAGATCAGTGCCTCTAGTGGGAATCGAACCCACAACGCCCGCACTGATAAGCCAGCACGCTACCAACTGGCCTACCGGGGCGCACTTTTAGAAATTAGTTTTTGAGATTCACTCTAAATCCATATCACCAAAATTATGCAACGAAAAAAAATTGCTAGGGGAACATATTTTTTATTTTTCGTGCCGAACACGAAAGCTTAGGCCATTTTGGGGGTTAAACAAACATGTGAATTCGTATTCGAGTTCTTTGATAACGTATCTAGAATTTTTTATGTTTTTTTTTTACCAAGTTTTGTTTAATTAGAGTGATTTTTTCGTTAGTGAAATATAAGGGGTTTCAATACAAAAATGAGTTGATACGAATACAATTTGCGGGTTTTAAATTAAATTGTTGCATATAAGTGGTAAAAAAGTACTATGTACACCAATTTCAAAAACGTGGTCAAATTTATTTAAATTTGCAAAAACTTTTAAGTGAAAAAATTCTGGATGATTTATTATTCATTCACATTAGCTAAAAATTATTATAATTCTGAAATCGGTATTGCAAACCCTAATTTATATTGCAGACGTTTTTTTACGTTTGTTTTCTGAAAAGTCATTAAAGTTATTTGTTGTTAGCAAACTTTTTTTGCATTTTTTTTTTTTAGCAGACAAACTTAATTTTGCTGTCGTTAAATGAAAAAAAAAAATTGTTTAACTTTATTTATTTTTTTTTATAGGATTTACAATATTTATGTAAAATTTTTTTTTTCATCTTCTGTGTGTTAATTGATGGATAGATGGTTGGATTTAGTATGTACAACGTTGTATTTTAAATTTTATGTTTATTTTTTAAGATTTTTTTTTTATTTATTTTTTGTTTGAAACTTTTTATGGTTATTTTAATGCTGAGTTCATGGTCACAAGTAAGTACATAGAGAATTATTTAAAACACAATTTCAAGTGCTTGACATAAAGCAAATAAGAATAATAATAATAATGGTTAAGTGACGAACAGACGGATAGTCGACAGAAGTAGTTAATTTTAACGGCATTTACACCCTGAAAAAGGGGGGTTTAAACTACTTTGTATTTGAAGAAATTTTTAATAATGTTCTTAAGTAGTTTGGTTTTAAGAATGAACAAACTTGTTCGCCAGGTTCAAAAGTTATGAGTAAAAATGTAAGAAAAGAAAAAGTGAGCTTGTTTGTAAAGAGCATACACGGCGGTGCTCTTTTTAACAATTTTAAACTCAAAACTTTTATGAACTTTTTAAAAAGTTTGCGAAATCAAAGTATTTTTTTTTTAATAAAAATCATCAATTCAGAATAACCAGGTGGAAATTGCCAACCGTACCAAAAAATAGTACTGGCAAACTACAGCTATTATTGTGGGCGTTGTGGTGTAATGGTTAGCGCTTTGAACTGTTACACAGATGGTCCCGGGTTCGATTCCCGGTGACGACAACATCAATTTAGAAAAATAATATGTATGAGTTTTCTATCACTTATATGTATCGCTGCACCCACCTTCGGTGTTCCCATAGCACTTAATCCCACCGAAGTAAAATAATGAATCAGGGCTATGAAACAAAAAGCTTCAATAAAATTCGCCAACTCTACATCAGGTGGCGAGCAACAACTGTTCTAAGACTTATCTAATCGCGCAATTACAGTGTTGCCATGTTTGAAGTCCCTTCATCTTTCACCACCTTTCTGTTCACTATCCCCTTTCCAAAGAAAGCAACACATTAATTAATAGGAAGAATTTCCTGAGTGTTGCTTCTCTTTTAAAAAAAAAAAAAAAAAAAAAAAGTACACCGTGTTAAAAATTACCAAATGTACACACAGAGAAAAATTTAGCTAGTTTCCAACTGAAATTCGGTTACTACTACTCAATTCAGTTATTACTACTCAAATTCGGTTATTACGAATTTTAGTCAGTTGGTATAACTTAACGTTAGTTTTCACAACAAAGTTCGGTTATTTCAACTGAAGTTTATTTTTTTTTTATTAAATAATCTTGAAGCCACTTACGGCCAACCGATTACAGTAGATTTCCGACAGTTTTCATATTATTATCTTAATATTATTTAAAATTAATAGTATATCTATACTTTTACATTTATATTAAAAAAATGCATATTTAAATTCCTAAATTTCCCTATCACGAATATGGATCATCTGTTTTCCCCCCATGAAAGTGGCAGCCAATGGTGTATGTACCGAAACGGAGTAATATAAGAAGAGCTATAAGAAAACATTTACACGTATATAGCTTCCTTAATGAATTATTGAGTATAACAAATTTTTAAATTGCGATACAGATAGCGAAGAATGCCTATTTTCGTACTCTAAAATTGAGTTCCACAGTCTGGAAACTCGAACTACAAAAGATTGTTGCATAAAGAGTGTATAAAAACGGGCTAATAATAAAGAATGAGTTCGAGTTGAATGTGCAAACTCAAATCTTGAAATGAGATGTAATGGCGATGCATCCTTAAATACTTTATAAAATAGTCAATAGCTTAATATTTACATAATCCTTAAAGCTGCATCCCAAAAAATCATATACAGATGCCGACACGTGATCCCGAACCATACACGTACCTAATAATTCGATTGAAACATCTTTCTATTTTTGAAAAATTACCAGAGGAGGTTCCGCTATAAACTTCTAAACCATACACAATTAGTGGCATTAGAAGAGTATGCTCAATTTGCTTTCTTATGTTAATCGGTAGATGACATGGAATGCTATACACTAGGCTGGGCCACATATGTATGGAGAAAAAAAAAATTTAATTTTTTTTATGGGCACGGTGACAAAAATATGCCAAATTATAAGTGTTATTAGGTTACAAAGTTTGGTAGCAATCGGAGTTAATGTTCTGCCTCCGGTTTAATGTTTAATCTTTCAAAAATGTACTTAAAAAAGAACTTAAAGAATGATATACAAAGTTACTCTAATTAAGTTTATTTATTTGGAAAAGTTAGAAATCAATTGTAATTATATTTATTTAGAGAAAAAAAGCATGACAAAATTTTTTTTACAAAAGTGCAAAAAAGGATAATCATAAAAATAATGAATATAATGAGTTTATTTAGTGACAAAATCCTTTTTGCTATCGAATTTCGGCATTAATTTTCTTGATTCTATCTGCGTTTTGATGAAACCTTCTCTTGTTGTTTTGTTGCACAAAATTGATGATGCTTCACTCACAGCTTTGACTGCTCTTTCTAATAGCAATTCCTCCATTATTTTCTTCTTCAATAAACAGTCGAAGATTTTCTTCATTTACTGATTTTAATATAGGTGGTTCAGTGATAGTTTCCTCCCAATTCAAAAGATCAAAATATGATGATGCATTAAAGTTTATCGTTGGTATCTGAAAAAGCCGTAATTGCTTTGATATTGCTGATCTACTTTTCAAAATTCGATGGACAGCTAATTCACGAATGTGTTGCTGGGGATCTGTCAACATTGCAAGTAATAAGTTTTCAGGGTGTGCAAAGTAACCGTTTCTTTGAATTACTGGGTCGACAACGGCTTTCAAAGTTGTTGGTAAATATCGGCTTAGTTTAATAAGTTTAAAAAGGTGTCGTGATCCGTCTTTACAGCTGGGGAGAGTTTTAATAGAAAACCACACTGGAGCGTAAACCTTGACAATATATATTGCAAGAGTGGTAAGGTTTGCAGATGGGTTCTCAACTGAAATATATAGACGAAGAATTCTGTTAGCACGTGTTAGCCATCGATCATGAGACATTTTGCCTGGTGATTTATTTGCCAAATTGTTTGCAGCTATACCCGTTGAAACTGATTTAACTATTTTGTACAAATACTTCTGATCTGCACTTATATCTTCAACACAAAGCTCTGGTAAGTTCGTGGGAATTGGTTGAAACTTCACTATAGGTCTTTTTCACAATTTTCAAGTGCCTTGCCAATTTTTCCCAAAAATGTCTGTGGTCCTGATGTACCACCATCAACATGTTGAAACAGGTGTCTGAATGGCAGTTCATTCATATGCAACATACAAATGATCCACTGTAAGGGTCTACCCAATCTTTTTTCTAGTATACGTATAATACCCCCAGATTTGCCAACATTTACATTTGTGCCATCACAACCAATTGCAATCAAAAAATCCATCGATATATCCGCATTCAAGAAAAAGTTGAATATTTCTTGTTCTATGTACTTTGCAGTGCCTGAAGAAGGTGAAACATATCCTAAAAACTTCGAGTTAGGTTCTTTAATTAATGAGATGTGCTCCTCTAGTACACATTGCCTGTACTTCTTTCCATCTTTTTCAGATAGAATTGAAGTTCGGTCTTTTCTTCCATCGAAATATAAAGCGGGTATTTGTGAAACGCTTTGTTGTAAAGTTATATTTTCTCTAGTTTTTTTTCTTTCTCGGCGAAGCTTATTTTTATCTATAACTACTGAACTCGTGTGCGAAATGTGCAGAGCTGCAGATGCGATAGCAGCTCCTGCCCTGTCTGATACTCCAAATCTATCGCATGTTTTTGCTAATAAACTAAAATCAATTGCCCCTTTTTTTGTTTCAGTTTTTGAAGGACGCAATTGAAATTGTCGTGTTTCTTCACAATCCGACTGAACACATTCGGTTTCAGATGCACTACTCAATATATCTGTAGGTATTTCGGCCATTTTTTGTTGTTTTAGATTAGATTTTTCTCGTAACAACTTTCTTTTTAATGTTTTTCTAATCTGTTTTGTTGTTCCAACATCTACGCTACTTATAGCCATTTGTCTAACCGTTCTTTGATCTATTATAAAACTTCGCTCTCTTTCAGGTATTTTTTTGTTTTTAATGCAAGCACATTTAAGAAAATCTCTGCACTTACATGCCGAAATATCAAACAAAATCTTACTTTCACAAAGAAACTTTTCCAACTTGTTTTTAGGTATTTTTGGGTGAGACTTCAAAAGATTTTTACATTTTAAATGATATGTTTGTAGCATTACCTTCATTCGTTTAACCTCTACTGTAGGTATAGACGATTTCTCCCATATTTCCATTAATTTTGCAACTACAATGGCTTCAATTTCCTTATATGTTCGCTCCTTTTTAGTTTCCCTCTCATATTTTAAGCTATGACGGGTCCACTCATAAAATTTCATCACATCTTCATAAGTTGGTAATATATTATCTTTCAAATCACATAAAACACCAAACAAAGGACACCTCCAACTATTTCTGGTACGCTCCATTTCGCAAACGATAAAATAAACAAATAAATGACAGCACTCTACAACGCAACACTAATTATTTTAACGATCGCAGCACACTTGTCTCATCTAACTCCGTGTTGTAAGAATTAAAGATTGTACTGGGATTTCCCTATTTTGTTTTTACATTGAACCGTTTAGATTACATATACAAAAGCAGAACGTTTTTTAGTTTTTGTAATATATAAAAAAGCAGAAGTTTATATTATTGTTCCTTAGCCGTAACCATAGCCGTAACCAAAATTCAATTGATATATGGGCAAATCCCAGAAACAGTCCACCAACAAAAAATTTAGTTAGGGACTTTCTATATTAAGGTAGCGATATGTAAATGCGTGTTCTGGGGAAATTTAACAGTGTGAATCCACATTGTAAAAGTACAGTTTTATATCGGGATTACCTCTATATACCGATACTTAAAATTATTTTGCATAAAACTTGTATAGATATGTAACTTTAAAAGTATTATTAAAGTGATGTCAAAAATCTACTTTTTCCAAAAATTCTATCGCTATCCGGAGGCAGTAAAACTTAAAATAATGCAATAAAATTTTATATACAGATTAGCTATACCATTTAGCACCTTTTTATCACTGAGCCTCTCAAGAAATGAAGAAAAAAAAATTTTGACCCAGCCTACTATACACTCTACGTAAAGTTATCAAAACACGATGGATCATAAAATTAATATGTTGGATAAATGATAAGTTTTCATCAATATAGAAACCAAGAGTTTTAATATAGCATTTCCTAGTTTATTATTAAAGTCAACCGCTTTAGATTTGAAATATTTAATGAAATGTAGTTTGTAGCACACCATCTGTTAACGTTTAGAAGGTCCTCTTGTACTATTCTAATAAGTTCATTTCTTGATTCTGCAGTAGCTATTAATTGCAAATCATCTGCATACATGTAACCTTTTAACGAAGTCAAAGAGGAAAGAATATCATTAACAAGTCAAAAATACTAAGGGGCCTAAAATAGTACCTTGAGGTACCCCTCTACTAGTAGTTTAGCTTGATGATGATCGATACCAGTTTGTAGAAATTGTGTTCTTTGTCTAATAAACGTTTCTACTAACCCACACGCAGTTGTAGAAAATCTAAAATTAGAATAGAGCTTATTAACAACCACTTCATGAGATATTGACTCGAAGGCTCTACTAAAATCTAAACTTATCATAACCGCCAAGTGATGATTATCCAAACTACTTTCATGTAAAATATCAAGTTTGTGTGTCGTTGTGTTATGTCTCTGTCGAAATCCTGACTGATATTCCGATAAAAGGTTTTGCCTGTTAATAAAGATTCTAACACCTTTGAGCAGATTGATACAATGTTTATAGGACGATAATCGCTATAACTAACTGGATTTCTTATCTTTGGGATAGGTTTAGTTGAAACTGCCAAAATATTCAGAAATCTAATGTAAATATCATTGTACTATCTGAATTTATAAGTTGTTACCATTAAAATACACTTTTCAATTTTGCAATTTTGGCGAATTGAAACTGGATTTTAGTTTTGTCTGTGTTCTCTTAATGCACAAACTGGAAAATTTTACGTTAATTCAAATTTTCAAATTGTCGAAATAAATTAGATTACAATTGATAAAAGTGTATGTTATTTTCCATTTAAAGAAAATTATAACAAAATACAATGTAGTCTACTATAATACTTGGTACACTACATTATTTTTAAAATATTTTTATATTGTTGCCAATTTAATTTAAATGCAATTGTGAGAAATTACGCTAGAAATTTAAACAAACTTACGTAGGAACGAACCAACGAGCATGCAACATACACATTCTCGGTATGCGATATATTTGCTCTAAAAAGTAATTTATTTCAATTGTACAATCATCAAATGCAATAACAATTTATTTGTTTATATACAAAACAAAAACATGCACAAACTACATTTTATATCATCCTCAGTCATCCATCCATTATAACAATTCGAAAACGTTGGCATTTCGTTTTTTTTTTTTTTTTTTTTTTTTTTTTTTTTTTTTTTTTGCAATAAAATGTGTAAAATAAATTAAAATTGTTTGTTTGCAACGCAAAGTAGTAGTCAAGTGTTGCCAACACATTTGTTTTAAACAAAAGAAAATAAAAAAAAAAAAAAAATACGCGTTAGAAATTGTATTAAAATAATTAAATAAATTTTAACTCTAAGACATATGTTTTACATTAGAATCAGATCTGGAGCACTGTTTTTTGCACAAAGACAATTTTAGTGTAAATTAATGCAACATTTTGTAAATTAATGCAACATTTTGTAAATGAATGCAACATTTTTTCATAGTGTGAACATTATATAATTTTCATAAAATTGTACGAAAGCTTGCATTAACTTAAAGAACAGTTTCAATGGACGAATTCCAGGCAACTTCATACCCTTAATGTAAAAATGTATTAGTATAGTGCAGATAATTCTCTCAGTTTGTAAATCAACAGGTTAAAAATAATAAAAAAATTACCAAAATTATAGAAAAACATTAAAGTTTTAAAAAATATTTTTTTTTTTTAAATTTTGGCGATTTTTTTAAATTTTTTCCATTTTTGACAATTTTTTTCATATGTTAGTGATTTTGAATTTTATTTTATTTTGTTTAATTTTAGTGATTTATTTAATTTTTGGCAATTTTTTATTTTAATTTTATAGATTTTTCAAATTTTGACCATTTTTTTAAATTTTGGTGATTTTTTTTTTTTTTTAATTTTGGTGATTTTCTTAAATTACGAAAATTTTGAACTTTTTCAGTAAACTAATAAAATGTTTTTCTCATAAAGTAAATGAAACATTTCCTAAAATTAATGAAAAGCTTCATACTTTTTGTAAAGCTAGTTTTTTAATAAACTTCTTCATTGAGTGAATGAAACTTATAATAAATAATATGATATTTTTCATAAAATTGTAGCAAAACCTACATTTACTTAATGAAAAGTTTCACTGGATAAACTCCAGTGCATCTTATTTGTCTAAATGTAAAAATTCATTATCAGTGTGTAAATCAACATGTTCAAAATCATGAAAAATTGGCCAAATTTATAAAAAAAAAATATTAAAATGACGAAAAATTTATTAAAATTATAAAAAAAATCATCGAAATTATCAATATTAATAAAAAATTTTAGATTCACGCAGAGATGTGGTTAAAGATCATCATATGATTATTAATACCTGCAGTGGGGAGCACTCGTGAGCACATGTAAGAACTTTTGACACCTAAAGATTCAGGTCGAAATATATTTGACACTAGAACTAAAGTATACTTTTCTGAAGGTATAAGGTACGCTGAATCGAAATCTGGTCTCAGAATCAATCCCCACATCAGGCGTTCGAGCTATATTAACGGGAAAAGTGTCGTTCTTGATCAAAATGCTCCGATTTTTCATCTTCCTGGAAATATATTTTTTATAATACTTTTAACATACTTTTACACCTGAACACACTACTCTTAGCCTTTTTTTCTGTTTTTGAATTTTTAAGATATCTTATTTGTTCTTGAAAATATCGTCTGTTGAACTTGACAATAAATTCGATTTTTTACAATTTCACACTGCGGGACTTTAAAATTGCAGTTACAACCTAAATTTTAATTTACAATATATTCGTGGGGAAATTATCCCTACTTATCTTATTATCACAGAAAAAATTATTGTCAATAAAATTTCAATAAAGCTTTTGTTTGACTTCAAACTCACTTTCAATTAAAAGTTTAATAATATCTATTAAATGTTAATTGAAAATGAATTTGGGGCATACAAAATTTGCGTTTTTTATAATATCATAATGACAACAAAGTGAAATAAATTCAAAAAACTGAAGAAATCACTAAAATTTAAAAGAAATTCGCCAAAATTAAAAAAAAAATTGATTAAATTAAAAAAAAAAAATCCTTGTTCAAAAAAATATTTGAAAAAATCGTTAAAATTAAAAAATTCGCTAAAACTAAAGAAAAAAAAATCTAAAAAATTTAAAACTGAAAACAAAACATCAAAAATTAAAAATCCCCAAAATTGATATCAATAGCCAAAATTAAAAAAAATATATTTAGGTGATTTATATATTTTGACGATTTTTATCATTTTTGGCGATTCCGTTCATTCAATGGATTTATTAAATGCATACGTTTTTTGTGTTTTTTTTCACAAATTTTGACGATTTTTAATTTTTTGCGTTTTTTTTTCCATTTTTTAAAGACATTTTTCTCGAAATCTGTAACATTGATAAAAAAAAAAAAAAATTAAGTACACCATTGAAATCAGCATGTCCGAAATATATATAATTAATGGTAAGATCTTGATTAATTTTTTTTATGTCATGCCATGTTACCTAAGGATCATACTATGATGATCATACTCTTAAAAAATTGTCGTACACCACATTTGGCTATATTGTCCAAAATCTTTACAAATACAAAAAAAAAAAAAAACATTAAAATTTCAAAACAAAAGTCTTAAAAATTCCCATATTTGTCCTAGTTGGCAACCTTTATTGTATTGTATAATATTTTTTATTCGCTAATAAAGAAAAATTGTACCAATAGACTTTTTTAAATGAAGCATAAGACGCGTGATTTCATTTAATTTAATTCAATTTAAAATTTCCATTTTATTTATTAAAATAGTTTCCTTAATTTTGTTCAATTTCAATTCAAATATATTTTCCTCGAGTGTACAGTTTTCTTTTTATTGATATTAATGCTATGGAATTGCAAACATACACGCAAAAAATGTTGGCCAACAAATTGTTAAAAATAGCTCTTAAATGGTACAGCAAAAAACTTGAGAAAGTTTACCAAGTTTTAGACTGAAACAAAAAAGTTTACATGTTTGTGTGTTTAACTACTTAACTAAAAAAAACTATAACGCAATTATTGAATTGTACAGTCATGGAAATAAATAGCAAAAAAGGCTACTAAAAATAGTTTAAAATGACGTTGCGAAAAAAATGCTGAAATTAGCCAATTTTGTTTTGCTTAATATTAGTAAGTGGTGAATTTTACAGGGACAGTAAATAATGATTCCTTTTTTTAAATCAAAAAATCAATCACTTAGAACAGACATAAAAAAAATTTATATCACCATTATTATTATTTTTTGAGAATCTTTGCATATCCGTCATGATTTTTAAATTTCTGATTTTTAAAGTTTTCTTCAATGGTAATGATTATTTTTGCGTATTAATAAAAAAAATCAGCCATAATCATTATTTTTGAGCAAAAAAAAAATAAAACTCAAAAATAATCGTTATTTATGATTTTTATTTTTTTCGCTCAAAATAAAACTCACTTTCATTGCCCAACTCGTGGTACTATGCCAAAAATTTGGTTATATCCCTAATATGCATGTATACTGGGCATGAAGAATAGTAAAGCTGGTATGTAAATCTATACCCAATTTAAAAAAAATAAAAAATCAATGTCACGAAGACTGCAAGTTGTTATAAATCAAATTGAAAGCAAACTTATACTAAATTTTTTCCATATCATTTTCAATTTTACGAATATTTAGTCTTTTTATAGATTGTTGTTTAAATTGGGTACGAGTAAAATACTATTACTAACTCGGTCAGTTATAAGGAATATTCCAAAGTGAGCACAATATTAAAATTAATAATAATAATAAATATTATTATGTCGTTGGAATTCAACATATCATATGTTGAACACACTCCTAAAGTTCGAGGATTTTTGTGAAAGGCACCTTAAAAATTCTATGAAAGAGAGTTTTATTTTGAGCGAAAAAAATAAAAATCATAAATAATGATTATTTTTGAGTTGTATTTTTTTTGCTCAACAATAATGATTATGGCTGATTTTTATTTATATTACTCAAAAATAATCATTACCATTGAAGAAAATCCTTAAACCTCATAATATAATCATTATTGTGTAATTTTTATTATAAAAGTCATAATGATTACGGTCCCTGAAATTTTACTTATATTCGAGTTGGATTTTAGTTAACTAAAAATAGCAATACACTCTGCTAAAATTAGCAAAAACTTTTGCTGAATATTTGTTGACAGCTAACAAAAACTGTTATATCAACAATCGTTTTGCTATATTTAACTCAAGTTTGATTAAATACAGAATATTCTACTAAATTTAACTGAAATATTAACTAAAAATTTGTAGATTGCGAATTTTAGAAGAGTAAAATTTTATTAGCATAAAGAAACTTAATACAAAATTAAAAATTTTACATTTTTTTGTAATTTGTTTGTCTACGAGTAAATTTTGCAGTTTTTTTTTGCAGATTTTAGCAAATTAATGTGTAACTTTCGACTAACTATAATAATATTCAATAACATTTTACTTTTAACAGTTATATTAGTTTTTTGTTTTTATATACATCGAGATTATTTTTATGTTATTTTAAATTTATAACGAGCTTTCAACCTCCGTATATTTACAAAAATAAAGCAAATTAAACATATTAGCTAGGTTGATACTAGTATTTCGATCTGGCTAAAGATCTAATCAGAACTCGAAGTTTTAGAAAAGCTAGAGCCTCCATAATAGGCAGAACTTTAACAAAAAACCTATTAATCATCAATTTTGCTCCATTTTTTGGTTAACAAAAAACCGTGCAATGTTTATTTATTAATTAAAAATGTCTTCATCCGCTAATTTAATGCAGACTTTATCTACTGACATGCCCTTACATGTTTAATTTTGCGCACGTTTTTTTTTAACAAATGATCTTGAACTAAAATAATTTTGAATATTATTTTAAATCAATATTTTGTAAAAAAAAAAAAAATTGATCATTTTTGCAGTTTTTATTGCAACGTCATTTTGAACTAATTTTTAGTAGTTTTAGCATATATTTTTACTAACTTTTTATTATTAGTTACGAGCTAAAAAGCTACTCTGTATGTTGCACCAAAGTTGCAACATAAAAAAATAACTCCGAAATACTGGTTTTATGACAGCCATAACCAGTCACATCAGTGAATAGTGGCCTAAATCAATGAAATGGTTAAAGCTTACTTACTTACTACAATTTCCTTAATAGGACTGAATTTCATTAAACTTTTAATATAATTAACAAATTGGCTATCTTCTGTATTTAACGAGATTTCTAATCGCAGTGAAATTGAAATTATTAACACTATTTACACTGTGTTCTAAAATTTGGTTTGAATTGATTTCAACATAGACATAAATCAGTTTAATTTCAAATAAAACTTATTTAAGTTGAGAAACAAATTTAATGAAATTTTCACCCGATATTTCAATAGAAACTGGATTTTAATTTTTTTTTTCTGTGGATCACAACCGAAAAATTCGGTAGCAGCAATCAAAAATTGTTGTGCAAAATAATGATGGGAATAATTATTTTGTGATGGGAATAATTATTTTATGATGGGAATAATACAAGAAAGAATATCAGAATGGTCGCATCGTAATAAAGTATTAAATGAATATCAAGCTGGGTTTCGAAAAGGATATTCTACAATCGACAACATTTATAACCTCACAGCTATAGTTAACATAAAATTTGCGGAAAATCGAAAAGTATATGCATTTTTTGTAGATTTTAAAGCGGCTTTTGACCGAGTGCCACGAAAATTACTCTTATATAAGCTACATCAAATGGGATTGTCAACAAAATTGATAAATTGTTTAGAAAAAGTTTACCAGAATACGAAATCTGCGGTATGGACTGGTACTGAACTTTCAACTTACTTTGAAACAGATACGGGAGTTAAGCAAGGATGTTTGCTGTCTCCACTGCTTTTTGCCTTATACCTGAATGATATGCATGATGCTCTAAATGGTGGTTTAATGGTAGGAAATATAAACGTTCGAGTACTAATGTACGCTGACGACATTGTATTGTTGGCAGAAGATGTAAATATTTTGCAAAAGATGATCAAAAACCTAGAAGAATACTGCAGCATCTGGGGAATGGAGGTGAATCTCGTTAAGTCAGAAATAATGGTATTTAGAAAAGGAGGTAAAATCAGTTCAAGGGAAAGTTGGTGTTTTAATGGAGAAATTGTCAAAGTTGTATCAGAGTATAAGTACTTAGGAATGCTTCTAACTCCAAAAATGTCTTACTCCAAACACGTGAGTGTCAAAAATGATGCTGCCAAAGTCAGCATTAATGTAACATGGAAGAATTTTATAGGAAGATGTGATGTATCCTTAAAAGCTAAGTGGAAAATGTTCCTGGCGGTGTGTAGATCTATACAGTGTTATGGTGCACAAGTATGGGGAAATTCATGTTTCAGCGATATTGATAAATTGCAAAGATTTTTCACAAAACGTATTTTGAGACTGCCAAATAACACTCCCAACTATGTTATTGCATTGGAAACCAATCAAGAAGAGGGTCACTTTTACTCATACAGCCTTCATCTCCAATATATTTCAAAGACCATATTTGATTACGACAGAAGCAGATTGCCTCACAAATTATCGAAAATAATAATATCAAAAAATATTTTTTGGCACAAGGATTTTAAACAAAAACTCCAAGACTTTAATATTGAAATGTTTGATATAGAACCGCAGAAAACAACATGGAATAATGCTTGCATAAATATAATAGATTCCATGAAGCGCAAAACATATCAAGATCATAAAGCAAACGCCCTTACTAGCCAGCAACGAATTTATAAACATCTGGATCATTATAAGGGTCAAACGTATTGCAATGAAAATTACAACCAAGATCAAATCTGTTACATAATGAAAGCGAGAGGAGATCTTTTGTGGCTAAATGGTAACCAATACAAAGAAGAGAGTTTTAGACGTTGCTCTTTGTGTAACACGAAGTTGAAACAACAAATCATTTCATAGGCAGATGTCCCGTTCTTAAATTTATAAGATTGCAATATTTTAAAAGCATGACATTATCAGAGTCTGAAGTTATTGAAGTACTTAATGGTGGTAAAGATACTTATTGGCTAAGCCTATACAACTATGTGAAAAATGCCCTTAAATATAGAAGCTTATTAGTAAACGAATTTAATTTCTAATTTTAGCATTGAATTTAATTTCTAAAATTTTTATAAATTTATATATAATAAAATCAAATCAAAATAATAAATTAAAACCAATTCTCCAGCAGACGGTTCTAAACCATGCTGAATTATCTTTATTTCATATATTAAATAAGTTATTTTAATAAGAAATATTTTGTAACTTTTTTTATATTGAAAAAAATAAAGATCTTATCTATCTATCTATCTATCTATCTATCAATCAAAATATTCGATTGCCAGCAAATACGGTAGCCACGACCGAGTCTGTTTTTTGTGTGCATTGATTTTAAAAATCATGTATATTATTTTCCCAGTGCATATTTTCTTAAAAATAAAATTAGCTCAAACATTTGATTTTTTACAAAATCTTGTGTTCGTTCCAAAATCGTAAGTTTTTGTCTAAAAAAAGTTAAATTTTATAAAATTGTTAATAATTAGTTTAAGAATTTATATTAAAAAACCATAAAAAGTTTCTTTAATAAAAGTTCTAAAATTATAAGCGCAAGAAAAAAAATGTAAAAATATAGTAATTACAAAACTTTTTTTATGACTTAATACAAAATTGTACTTATTGTCACGTATTGTCACGTATTTAGAACATGATGGAAAAAGTTTAATATTAAAAAAAAAAAAAAAAAAAAAAAACAATATTACTTACATAATTAGTAAATATATTTAAAATTCATAATAATAATTAGAAACTATTCAAGCAATAAAATTTGTATGTTGAATGCAAAATAAGTTTAAAATTGCGAAACGAAGAAACCAAAAAGTTATTGAAATTAAAAAATAAATTTTAAATGTTGGTCGATCTTAATTTTAATAAATAATTTTAATAACTGTCACATTTTCAATAATATTTTTGTAACAAAATTGTGAAGTATATAATAAAAAAAATAACTAAAAACTTTCATAAAAAGTCCCTGCTCGGGCGCCATCGTACTTTTATATAAGACTAAAGAAAAAGCACAAATTAAATTGAAAATCTAATATTAAATCTAGAAAATAATTAAACTATTTGCCATCATTAAAAATTAAAATTTTTCAAGATTTCAGAACCCAAACTTAAATTTGTCTATGTTAAAAAATTCACTTGAGTGACCTTAACTTTTTTAAGGTTTTTTTTAGGCAAGAAAATACAACAAAATCATTAAACCATGAAGGTTGGAATAAAAAAGATTTATTACAAAACAAATATTAATAAAAAAAAAATAATAAAAACAACTTCTTTTTCTATACAATACTCTTAACAACGTGTAATTACAAGTGATATTGTTAAAATAAATAATGATTTTACTAAAAAAAATTTCACAAATTCAAGGTTACATAAATTTAACAAATTTTCCATGTCATGACTATAAAAATAAAAGAATAATAATAAAAAAAAAAAACATTAACATCTAATATTATAAAGAAACCATTAAACAATGTTTTTTTTTTTTTTTTTTTTTGTAATTTACATTTCAATTTTGTTGTACAAGTTTTCAGTTTCTTTTCAGTACTTATGTTACGATATTTACATATGAATGGTTTGGTATAAATTTATATATTTGGTATGATGGAATAGAATTCAAAATGACTTTGCTATGTTGCCATATTTCATTGAAAACCTCATCAACATCATTGCCATGTTACCATGTAAATCTTAACTGGAAAACAATGATACTTTATAGTATTCTCTATTTCAGTATTGTAATTTGATTTCCATTATATATACATATATTGTTTTCAGTTTTTATTTTACTCTAATGTATTTGAATTTTTATGTAAATTTATATACATCAGCAGCAAACCACAGAGCCGTATATAAATTAATAAAAAAAAAAAAAAATTAAAAAATATGGTAACGATATTTACACAAAAAAAAATACTGCTTGTTGCCTTGTCATCACATCTTTGATTACTATTAGTTTATTTTTTTTTTTTTTATTTTTCAAACTAACCTAGGCCAATTTAATAAATGGACAATTTTAAACCGCTTGTAATTAAAAAACTAATTATTTTTTTTTTTTTTGAAAAAGTATTTTTATTTATAATAAAGTATAGACTATAAATTATTAATTCACTTTTTGTCGAGAGCCAACGGACCGTGATCTTCTATTTAGCGTATTTCATGCTTGATTGCTTCAATCACACCTTGGACGACATTCATGTGAATTTTTTTTTTTGCACTGCTTTTAATTTTTTTCTTTTATTCTTCAGGGCATTTGGCTTCCCAACAATTTTTATACACTTTTTGGCATAAAATCCCCCAAAAGTCATCAGTCGGACATGCTTTTAGGACATTAGTAGAATTTGTGTATTTCGGTATAAAAGTAATGTTTTTTGCATTAAGTCATTTTTAGGTATAATCTTTTAGGTATAATGACAGCTTGCTAAATCTAGCTAAAATAATATGTCGTCTTTAGAGTGTATATCTCTGATACATTTTTCCAGTTTTACTAAACAATGTATACATCCGCGTTTAAAGTCATAGCTTTTGAATCCTGCACTTAGAATACTTTGTAGGTAAAGACCACTGCATGCATATGTAGTTAAAAACAAATGAAATTTCATTTGAAGAAAGGGCAACTTACATATTAGTAAATTCAATATTGTAATTTGTTTTTTCTGTTTAAAAAATTAACCACAAATGCAGTAAAAAGTACACAAAAAACTATTTTTTTTTTATTTAAAAAAAAAAAATACTGTATAAAATGAATGTAAAATCATAATAGAGTAATTTAATGTGGTTTGTTTTTTTGTATTCATTTGTATTCAAAACTGAAATTTCTTCTAGAAATTACTGTTTTTTTACTTAAAAATATTTTTTTTTTTTTTTTTATTAATTAATAATCATATAATTACAAATTATATACTATTACCCTAACCGAGCACTAGCTACTATGGCCTTCGGCGCGTTGTAGCGAAAACAGACCAGTGACTTAAAAATAAAGATGCTGTAGTACAACTCAAACAACTATAAATAATTACAGCAGAAGTTCCCTGAGTGTGACTGTAAAGTTGTGATATAACTTTTGAAGTCGCCGCCCATACTAGTACTTTTGGTTCAAACTTCGCTTTGGCCGAATACCGTACCATGTCGGGAGTTATTTTGAAGTCATCAGAATAAAATAAAGAATTAATACTTTCGTACTTTTCATTCAAAATGATTTGAACATTTTTGTTCATAACGCATTTTGTTGGTATTTCTGCCAATTGTTTTTTTTTTACTGTCTGTCTCTGGTAGTGTTGCACGTTCATTTGGAGTAAGTTTATGCAAATTTCTGTCCAACTTATGATTTGATGTCAGAATTTTATTTATCGCCGATTTTTTTCAATTTAACAAGCTCAGCTGTGGTCAATTTTTTTTGGACGTCCCTTATTTTTTATCACGGTTGATGCTACTACATTTTCAAACCGTTTGAATATGGAACATATTGTGCTACGTGGTACTTGTTAATTAAGGTATTGATGTAAAACTTCGTTTTTAGGATACCGACCAAGCACGTCCTAGATATTTTTTCTTAAACTGTTTTGTTCAACCACTTTCATTTTGAATTATTTCACTGTTGGATATTTACAATGTTGCTTATAATATAAGATTTTGTTGCCATGCATTTGGAAAAAAACTAAAGGGTCCGCCAAATAACTTTTTTTTTTGAACTCCTGAACCAATTGGACTTTGTATGGCGTCATAACAAGGTCTTTATGCAAAATTCGTCCCAATGATGTCTCCGAAATGTTCAATTGTTGAGAACGACGGTGAAATAAATAAATAAATAAAAATGTTGATGGCGCTTCACGCACACTTTCTGCCACAGCAGCAATATTCTCGGGTGTACGCACTGTTTTTGGCTTTTCACGCTTTGGTTTATCGATGAGGATGCCAGTTTCTTTCACTTTTTTCACAAGATAACGAACATATGGACCATATTCGTTCAGCGGAAGGATAAACTAATTATCTGGCAAATCAGACATGAGCTAAGTGTTACCATTCACGAAATAAGCACTAGTTGAAAAAAAAAAACGTTAGATGGCGGACCCTTTACTTACATTAATTTATATTCAAATTTTGTCCATTTACTAAGTTGGCATAGGTTAGTTATGTAGTATTTAAAACATTGTAAAGTTTTTTTTACATAACATTTGACATTAAGAGTTTAGTTTGGGATTTTTTGTTTAGAGTTCTTTTAGTCTATTTAGATTTAAAACTATTACATTATTCTTGAAAACCATAAAACCACAGAAAGATTTATTGTTACACAATTGATACGAGTAGATTAGCTGCCAATTAATATTATAGAAATCATAAAAATTTCAAATTGTAATTAAACATTATACGGTTTAAATATTTTGAGATATAATTTTAAATAAATCTGAGGTTCCCACCAACTTTTGATTCTCGGACCCCCTGAGACATTTCTACTGGTTCACGGAATATTTTTTTTTTTTAAATTATGAAACAAAAATGTAAAAGCAACGAAACAAACAAAAATTAGATGTTTATTTTAAAAATTATAAGGCATTACAAAAATCAAATATAACAAAACCCATTTAAGAAGAACTCCGAGGGTCCAGATAAATTAATTAGTTATAATTGAGATTCGTATTTATTGGAGTAAAATTTCTTTACAATAAATTTGTTGTCCATAAAACATTATTTTTCATTTCATTTCATAAATAGATAATTTTTGACACATTTGAAAAATAATTTCTGTGTGTTTGGATTAAAATTTGTTAAAATTAAAAAAAAAAATTGGCGAATTTTTTAAATAAATTCAATTTTAGTGCCAAGACAGTAATCTATATGGCAAACAAATAAAAATAAATAAAAAAAATTCTTTTGTGAGTTTTAGAAATTGCATTCAGTGCGTGAACTCAAGAGGTTCAAAAGTCTAACCACTGGTAAAGCATTTATTTTATAAAAATGATGATGCTTTGTTTAAAAAAGTTTGTAGTCAGAAGGTTCCGGGTTCGATCACAGTTTCAAAATACATTTTTTTGTGATTATTTTATACTTTTTTTTAAAAATTTGTAAATTAATTTATTTGTTTCTGGTAAAGCTATTTTAAGACCAAAGTTTTTTTTTTTTTTTTTGTTTTCCCAACGTTGGCAAGTTGTTTTCATAAAACCTAATGCCAGTACTGACATATTTGAACAGCCAACTGTTAAACAGCACTTATCATTTACATATGTTTTAAGCTATCAAGTATTATAAGTCTCGTTAGCTCAGTGGTTAGAGCTGGCGGCTGCCAGGGCTCGAGTTCAGGCGGAACCAAAAAAAAAAATTATACATGAACCTTTTTTAAATTTTATTTTTATTTTCATGGATTTACCAACAACGTTGGAAATTTGGTTTTCCCAGTGCTTTTGTCTAATGATGTTATCATTTTAGAATTGGGAAAGCACTTGTTGCCAGCACTTGTACCACTTGCTAAATAGCATTGCCAGCGGTGGCCCGTTTGTCGTTGTCTCACTGGGTAACTTTTTACATCATGATGTACAATAACTATGCCAAATGAAGTAGGATTTAAAAATCGTTTGGCGTTTTTATAGTCTAAAAAAAAATTATTGCATTTGAGTATTTACGTATTTTTAAAATTTATTTGTATTTGTTATTCGTTTGATTAATCGAATAGTTTTAAAAAATTAATCACTTGATCGCTTGAACAAAATTGTTTGATAGTTGAACTTGTTTGAATATTTGAATCGAACAAAATAAAAACCCGAATTAATGACAATTCTAGTGTACAATATATACAGAAAACATTTATTAAGTTCAAATATCTAAAGAAAGATTTTATTAAAATAAAAATTTTATAAAACAAATATTTACGTAATTAAATAAATTAATATTTTGTTTTTATTAAGTCTGCTAAAAGTCAACTATCATTGTATACCAAGCTATAGTTCAGGGGTTTAGAGCCAGCTTGGAATGACAAAGTTCGTGTGTTCAAACCCCACGCCTGCCACAAGATTATTTTTTTTTTTTTAATTAAAAAATAAATAAAAACATGTGAAAAATAATATCCTTTTCATTGGTTATTATTCAAAGGAACAATTTCCTTCCTATGACAAGAAAATGTTAAATTCACCGACAAGACACCCAAATTTGAACAACATCCGATTCAACAGTTGTAGTGTTTCTATTACTCTTTATTCCTATAATAAAATGATTTTAAATCACCTTTTGTAAAAAGTCTAATATTGATAAGAGTCTCTACTACAAATATCTAGACGACTTAGAACTATTTTCTGGAACTTTTACACTAAAAATATGTGTCATCAATTTCATTTTGCTAAACTTAGTTGACCTTAAGGGTTAAATTTATAAATACAGACTTTCGACTTTGTAAATTAAACAAAACACCGCAAAAACTTTACTATATTAATTATTAAAAATACAAATATTTCCATGTCATCATTTTTATAAAAGTCATTGGATTACAAAAATTAATACTACAACTGAAAATAATATATTAAGAGAAGTGCCGCAAATTGCGGAGATGCTCTTGTAAGGGAAGCAAACTAATAAAAATCAAGAGATTTCATCATATTAAAACTATTTTAACAAGTTCACCGTCTAAAGGCTTTAAATTTAAGCATTTTTGTTATGAAAGAAAATGTTTTTCAAGTAATATTAAAACTGGCGCTTTGTAGTTAGATTAAGCTTAAAATAATTCATATTAATGACTATTTAGTTTAAAAGAGGGTGTATCTAAACTTTTTTCGATATTAGTAGTTGTTCGGTTTTTATGCAACTTTTTCCGAGGAGCTTTTGCCCCCACATTTCAAACATTTCAAAAATGTGGCCACTCTGAGTCCACGATATAGGCAATGTGGGAATCAAAATGTTTTTTTCTTGAGTACTTTAGCCCCTCCCAGTTAAATTTTTTAGAACTGGTTACCTCTGAATATATTCCAGAACAGCTTCTTTTAGTACCGATTGCATGAAACCGGTTCCAGAACATGTTCCTGAGAGTCAAAATATAGGACTTCACTGTCGCAGTAACAGTTAATTAACTGCTTCTAGAACCGGTTCTAAAGCAACCTGTTATAGGACAAAGTCCATACAAAAAGAATTGGCAGTAGAGCATAAATTAGAATCTATGATTCACTGATGATTACCGATTCGATGCGGTTATCGGTAAGGCTAACGCTATTTTCTTTTATTTCGGTAACCGTATTTTAGAGTTATCTTTATTTCAGTTATTTCGGTAAAGTGTTGTAGCGATTAAGGGCTAGGTTATGATTAAACTTCTAATAAAAAACTTGTTAAATATACTTTTTTGTAGTTTTTAACATGTAAACATTTAATAGCATCAAAAAGTTTTAAAAATATTTTTTTAAAGCATTTGGCACACTTATTTAATTGCAATTTATATTGTTATTGGTTTTATGAAGTGTTATCAAGTTAGGGGGTTTTCCCCTACACTTAGGGGGTATTTTAGTCCTTTCGGGAGACTGTAAGGGGGTAACAATTTGTTAAGGGGAATTTTGGGGGGTAAAAATCTGATTAAAATAGGTAATTTTGTCTTTATAAAAATAAAATTCCGGTTCAATTATTATTTTTAACAACATTTTTTGACATTATTTTAACTTTTGTTTAGATTGTTGCTAAAATTTAAATCATTTTTTTATGAAAACAGTAGCAGTAAGGTTTTTTGGACAATGTAGGGAGATTTGTAAAAAAAATATTTGGCAACACTAGTTTTATGTTATAAATAAATCATACTTTTTACCGAAACTGGCAAGCCCAACTTATTTATTTTTCAAAAATATGGCAACCACCCAAGAAAAAGCTTTCAACACAATGTTGCAACTCAAGACATTTTTTTCAGAAAATGTTTGCTATTCGACTCATTTTAAAGAGAAAATGTTGGCTACAGAGTTGGGTAGAGCTTGACTTTTTTCGAGAGGCACGTGAGCGGTATTCCATCGCTTTAAAATAGTTACTCTAAGTTGCTTTGCAATCTGTTATTTGGATTTTACTATTTTACTGGGCTTTGTACAAATAAATCTAATTTTTGTAAATTTCGGACATGTTTTTGTAAAAAAAATATTACTCTCAGCTAATTGTCAGTTATTTCCAGCAAAAAATTCTGTTATCAGAACCATTCAATGCCAACAAATTTGACTGTCAGCACTAAGCGGGTTTTCTGTGTGTTTGTTTCGAAGGACCAAGAATGGAAATTTTACATGGAAAAACAAGAGTTTTAAACTTATTTCTTAAAGGTATCAATAAACTTAAAATCCCTTATAAATACAAGCCTGCAATTTCAATAAAAAACTGAATATCAATGATGCAATGGTCCTTCGAACCTGATATTAGTTTACACAAAAAAAACTTTATCGAACTAAAATAAGATTAGAATATTCTTAACTGCTTTTTCTAAAGAAAATTTTAGATCCAAGGACCAAAAAAAAATTATACCAAGGGTTAAATGTCATATAAAAAGCTTAAAATCCTGGACATATGGTATACTTCTCCTGGCTATTTTCTATAGTTTTATTGTTTCAAGTGCTATAACAAATTTTAATTTTAGAAGACCTCATATTTATTCTATGTCGTCTTATTCATTTTTGCTTTCTTTGCACTTTTATTATTATAAATTCTAGTTGCTGTTGTAATTGTCACATACATATATATATAAATATATATAAATTTTTTTTTTTTTTTTTTTTTTTTTGTGAATGTTGTAAATTGATTATGAAAGAGTATGGCGCAGTCAGGCAAAAAAATAAAAATAACGTGAGTTTCTTAAATGTTTTTGTTTATTTTGCTTTCTTATTTTTTATATAAAATATATTATTTATTTACAACGAATAAGTTACGAGAGTATTTTAAGTAGACGCTTGGCTCTAGTTTATTTTTTTTTTCTTAACCCTTTGACGACGAATGGTTGATATATAACCCATTTTTATATTTGTTGCAATAGCTACAGCTACAGATTTTTCGGAGTATGATGTATATTGACAATGGATAGATGTAGCTTTCAGAGCATACCAACCACTTGGACCAATATGCTCTAAGAAACGAATAGAATGATCGCAAAGTTAAAAAATATGAATATTTTTTTCATAATTTTTGATGCAAATTTCCTAGGACACTCTTGGACATAGGGGCTCGAAATGTTGGTAGGACATGGTCCAATCCTTCAAGTTTCAGGAAACATTGAGATATTTGGAATTGATTTATTCTATCTCCTACATGATCCTGATACAATATGGGACATATATATATTTTTTTTATTTTTATTTTATTAATTAATAACACTGTGCTCGAATCGGACACTTTTTTTTGTAACAAACTGGGCACCCGGTGGGTAAACCTAATTCGAGTACGCTGAATCCTGTGGTGCTAACCGTTTTTTTAGGTTAGCTCTTGTTTAAAAGATAATTAAGATTGAAAATTATGGTTCCCTCCCATACAAAGTAAATATTTAATATCATATATCTACAGTACTATAATAGTCTTAGTCTTAGAAATTTGTGCACGTTGATTATTTGATAGTGTTAATAGTCATGGGAAAAATGGGTGTGATCGGACCAGTGGGCGTGTCAGCTCCCATACAAAGTAAATATTTAATATCATATATCTACAGTTCTATAATAGCCAGAGTTTTAGAAATTTGTGCACGTTGATTATATTATGAATAGTCATGGGAAAATTGGGCGGGATCATACCAGTGGGCGTGGCAGCTCCCATACAAAGTGAATATTAAGCTCATATACAAAATTAATATTAATATTAAATATCTAGGGTTCTATATTAGCTATATAGCCTTCAAATTTTGTACGAGTCCATCAATTACAAATATTGGTAGTCGAACGGAAAATGGGCGGAATGCGATATTCACTTTTAGGTGACATTTGTTGGAATTTGCAAGAGGAAGATAATGATATAGAAGAATTAGGAAATGAAAATTGAAAAAATCATGAAAAATTTATTTATTAAAAAAAAAAAATTATAAATCACTTTAAAATTGTTGTAGTCAATTAAATTTTGTTGCAAATAGTTTATTGTTGATGTTGTTTCATAAAATGTTCTCAATTTCATACATTTAAAATCAATAAATGGTAAAAAAAACTTAAAAAAATTGTTTTTTTTTAGGTACTTGGAACCATA
Source organism: Delia radicum (assembly GCA_021234595.1). Classification (NCBI taxonomy): domain Eukaryota; kingdom Metazoa; phylum Arthropoda; class Insecta; order Diptera; family Anthomyiidae; genus Delia; species Delia radicum. The sequence continues at coordinate 149,093,405 of CM037852.1, forward strand.
ATTTTCAATCTTAATTATTTTTTAAACGAGAGCTAACCTAAAAAAACGGTTAGCACCACTGGATTCAGCGTACTCGAATTAGCTTTACCCGCCGGGTGCCCCGCTTGTTACGTTTTTGAACTAGCACAGTGTAATCATATAATTACAAATTGTATACTATTACCCTAACCGCGCACTAGCTACTATGGCCTTCGGCGCGTTGTAGCGAAAACAGACCAGTGCCTCTGGTGGGAATCGAACCCACCACCCCCGCACTGATAAGGCAGCACGCTACCAACTAGCCTACCGGGGCGCACACACAGATTGGGTTTTGTTTAATTTGTTTTTATTTTTGTTTGTATAGAAATTTAAGCGATTTTTGTTTGATCTAATATATGATATTTATAGATTTGTGTCTCCTGATTCCAAATCAGGTCACCAAATTATTATTATATCCCTTCACAATTTTGAAATATCGCATAAAAATACATATATATATATTTTCGACTCAAGCAATTTTGAAATTTTTTACAAATCGCGTTTAGCATAGCAAAATAATTAAAAACCATGTGTTATATGACGTAAACAAGATAATAGAAATAATTCCGCTAGGTATTTTTTGTTCACCGTTGATGATCAATGTAATAAGTGTCCCATGGTTTTTTTTATAAAAGGAGTTGCTAAAAAAATACGTTTGACGACACTTTTCTTGGGAAACGTTCGTCCAATAAAATTTCCAGCAGTTTAAGTTCGGTCGTGAATGGGTTAATTATTTGTTGTTGTTGCACGAGTATTTTTGTGAAATTTTTTTTTTTATTTATTTTTTTAAAGGAATGTTCCCTACTGTGACATCATCCCTAGAGTGGACCATTCGTTTTTTTATGGATTGTTGCATGAATATGACAAAACAGCCAAATGTCATCGAGTTTAATTTACACTATCAATATTTTAGAAAACGTTTCGCCTTGAATGCACATGTTTTTCTTGTTTTTATTGTGCATTCATTTTACCGGGGAGAAATTAATAATTTGTGTGCTCTAGTAAAGTAGCTTTAAATTTAAGTATCTTTAAAGTGATGTATCAATGAAATATAGGGGCATTCATGGGCAACTATTTTTTCAAAACTTTTATCTTTATGTTTTTCAATAAATAATTTTTTTATGTAATTTTTTTTTTTTTTATTATATTTTGTAACTTTTTTTAGATTTTTATCGATAACTTTGAATGCCGTAAGAGCTCCCCAATTTAATTTCGAAAAACCAGTTTTTTAAAAAAAAGTTTTTTTAAATATAGCGGTTTAAACCGCTGATTTTGAAAAAATGCATTTTACCTGCAAAAATGCTTTTTTTATTTAAAGCATGACAACGTGGCTTTAAAATGAGGTATCAATGAACCACGTAGCTTTGACTGTTAAAAAGATATGAACGATTTTTTCATATGTTAAAACGCGTTATAGCTAACAACCCAAAGCTTCCATACCAAGTTTGGTTAAAATTGAAGAAGGTAAAGATCGAAAATTGTATATTTTTGATGGTTTTATATGGAATAAGTGTTTACGAGGACGGTCCCAAAATTAGCCGACCTGACGTATAGATGGCGGCAGTAATTGGAAAAAAGTACTTTGGTGAAAAGTGGCAACCTTAAAAAAAAACACCTTATAGACCTTATAAAAATTTGAAGATGAGAAAGATCTGCGCAAGATGGATGCCGCGTTTGCTCACAATAGAACAAAACCAGTGTCGTGAAGATGTTTCAACAGAGAGTTTGTCGATGTTTCACCGCAAAACGACGAGTTTTGCTTCGATTCGTAACCATGGATGAGCCATGGGTCCACCCACCACCTCACACCTGAGACAAAGGAACAGTCAAAACAGTGCACTGGAATGGAAGAATCGTGTTTAAAGAAGGTGAATACAGTTCCATCTGCCGGCAAGGTCATGGCGTCAGTTTTTTGGGATGAGCGTGGGATAATGTTTATCTTCAAAAAGGAAAACCAATCAACAAGCTAGTATTATGCAAACTTATTGCAGAGTTTATGTTATGAAATTATGGAAAAATTCCTCATTTGGCGAAAAAGAAAGACAATGCAAGAGTTCATACATCCACTATTGCGATAACCAAATCAATGAATTAAAGTACGAATTGCTCCATCACGCACCTTATTCGCCAGGTTTACCTCACTCGTATTGTTTTATATTTCCAAACTTTAAAAAATGGCTAGGTGGTAAAAGAGTTGCCAACAATGAAGAGGTGAAGTCCGCTGTTGATGGATATTTTAAGGAGCTAGAAAGTTCTTCATATAACAGTGTTTTCTTTGTTCGGTCGGCTAAATTTGGGGAGCTTTCACCAGTGGTGCACAAACACCCCCCCCCCCCCCCCCCCTATTATCTAAAAATTTAAGAGAGATAATAAAAAAGCTTAAATGACAATTTGTTTAGTTTTTGATCATGTTTTATACCTCCAAATTTAAAGGGTTTATTCTACAGGTAGTCTCGGACAGTAAGTATATTCTTTGATAACTTTTTCAATTGGTGTTTTAAAAAATATATATTTAATTATGATGTGCTTTTGATTTCAATAAAAAAAATCCGATTAGGTCTTTGCAAAAAAAAATTGGAAAAGTGTATAAAAGTTATGGTTATGTGGGAGGGGTTGCACCCGTGGCGCATTCACCATCCTACAGCCATAGCAATTTCTTCGGAAAGATTTCCAATGGGGTTGATTCGCCTAAGACAATTAAATACAGTGAAACAATTTTGATGCTAGGGAATCATCACTTCAAACTTGTATTAAAATGTCCTTTCATTTCCGCTGTCTTTTCTAAACTAATGTACACTAGGGTAATAACTTTTTGCATTTTTTGCAAATATCAAATCTCCCCAGACAAAATCGTGTAGGGCATGAACAAGTATTAAGAACTGCGTTTTTAGTTTTTCGCTATCGTTAAAAGACGTTAAAGTTTTGAATCAAACAAAGTTAAAAAAAAACTTTTTTTGATGCCTCAACGTCTGACCATCACATCTATATAATTAAGGCATGCTGATTTCAATAGTAAAGTCCGTTTTCGAGTCAATGGAATAGTTTTCTTCCAAATTTGCTTACTTACATATGTATAAACCATATTTTAAAAGAATTGTTATTAAAAAAAATAAAAAAAAAATATATTAAAGACATTTTAGAAATAGCTGTCGGTGCTTAAGGTTTTTTTACCAAATTGAACTGAAGTAGTTTTTTTTTATCATTAATACAATATTTGCCATTAGAAAACCCCTGGGGAGAATGTTGTCCAAAAAAAGTTATCACCCTAATGTACACTCATAATTTTAAAGTAATTATGTCCAAAACCCACCTAATAATGGACACTTTTAAAGATTGCTCTGAAAAACATTAAAAATATTATATAAGGCATAGGAATAATGGAATTTTTTTGCATTCAAATGAAAGCCAGAATGTGTAAATCTCAAGATTAAAAATAATTTTTCAAAAAAATTTATTAGTTTGGTAAAGACAGCTCTTTAAACAAAAAAAGTGACGAATGGTCCCAGTATACCTATACATTTTTTCTAAGTTGAACCTTTTAAGTTCTTTTGAAAATTGTCATATAGAACTTTTTAATTTAGTTGCCACACGAAAATGATTTATATCCGAAATATGTCTAAGGAGCTGGCCTTGCATTTAGATTTAAAATATTCCACTCAGTTTTTTTGTATGTAGCCCACATACCAGATGTAGGGCCTCAATAGGGAACATTCCCTTATAGTTTTTTTTTTTTTTTTTTTTTTTTTTCTTTGGGGTCGTTGTAGTACAAACTACAGTTGAAGGTGATTTCATAATAATCACTTACAATCACACATTAATAAGTTGAATTGTCGAGTCGAATGAATTTGTATAGTCGAAAGTACATTAGCATTTTACCAACACTTTTACATACAATTACAATAACAACAACAATACATTGTTATAGTTGTTAATGTTGTTGCTGTTAAAAAAAATTGTCCATTGTCGCAGTATGACTGACTACATTTAGAAAATTTATAATAATAGTCGTCGTTGTGTAGTAGTTTTGGGCAATGTGACAATATAGTTTTTTTAGTCGAGTCTTTCAATTTCGTTTTAGTTTTCCAATTTTCAACACCTTTGAGACTATAAGTGCATTTACATTTCATTGTCTTATTGTAATTATACTATAAATAGTTTGAAAATAAAAGAAAAAGTAATTTACTTTATAGGGTTTCACATAAAAAAAACTTACATTGACTACTTGTGCTTGTACTTCGCTACAATGTATTCAATGTTATTCAATATTTTTAATAGTTTTAATGTTTTAGCGAATAAATATTTACTTGTAGTTACTATTAACAATAGTGTGTGTCGTTGTATAATGAACAATTATTTACCTGAAAATAAAAGAAATAAAAAGAAAAAAGTTTAATGGATTTTATAGCAAAAGGGTTTTAATGACTTAATAGTATTTGTTTGATAATTACGTCGAAATATGTCGGCAATGCAGCTATTTTAAGCTCTAAAAAAAGCCCTCTGTTATAATCAAAAACCACTTTAAGATCTACACTAGAAAAAAAGTCAGTAAAGTTGGCATAAAATGTTGCTGAGTCAGCACAATGTTAGGCAGGAGGGTGCTTGCAAAAAATTGCTAATGTCAGCAAAATATCTTGCTAAAAATCTGCGATCTGATTTTTAGCAACAAAAGTTTTGCTAACACTTAGTTGATTAAAAATTAAAAAACTCTTGCTAAAAGTTAATAAAACGTTTGGCTTAATATTAGTGACTGAAAAAAAAAACTAAAAAAATTTTTTAGAAAAATTATACTTTAGTTAAGGGGGGACATTACATTCGCGGCAGAGAAAACAGACCTTTTTTTAAAAATTCATAACTCAAGTCAAAAACGAACATTTTTCCAAATTTATTATTTTTATTATTGTAGAGAATTGAACAAATTACAAGAAAAAAAAATCAAAAAAATATATTTTTCACTCCAACATGGTTTTATAGAGCTCCAAACTGGCGGTAGAGAAAAAAACGGGGCCTCGTGGTTGCAGCGCTGGGAGTCGCAAAAATTGTCCGATCTGGAAAAAAATTACTTTTTTAAATCTTAACAAAATTGGTTATCATATGACACGAGCTGTTTTTTTTAATTTTTTTTTTTCAATTTTTGGTGATGTTCCAAATTTAAAAGTGTGTTTTTCCGAAAAAAATATTGACTTTAAAAATTCATAAAAAATTGAAAAAAATTAAAAAAAAAAAAAAGCTCGTGTCATACGATAGCGAATCAAGATTAAAAAAAATACAAAAAAAAAATTTCATCAAAAAATGAACCCGCTAGTGCCGCAACCAGTACGAAAAGCATGGTTTCGAGATAAACGCGTTCAAAGTTTGTAAACAAAGAAAAAAACTGTACTGTATGCCTTCGTTATCTTGTGTTGTGCTGTTTCTTACAGTTTTTTGCAATCGTTTAGCAATTCGGGCTTCCACCCACCCACCCTTCCCACCCTTCAAGTAGGTACGAAATAACAACCACCAAAAGTCAGGTAGCAAGTAAAACAAGTATATACCAGCTGCCGTACATAGGTAGTGCGAAAATTAAAAATGCGCTCTCACTAATCCGGCTTTAACTTTTGAACCCGTAGGAATTTTTCCATGAAATTTTTTTTCTTAGAATCTTAAAAATATTTACTAAAATTATAAAAAAAACGGCCAATGTCATATCCCCTTAATTTATTTGCTGAAAATCTTGATATTTTTTGTTATTCTTTAAAAAATAGTTTACAATACGTTACAAAATATAAAAATGTTCATACTCCCACATTGACGACATGAATTAATGTTATATCTGTTATAATGAAAGAAATATTTATATATAATATAAACAAAATTATCTTTCAATTACTTACGGCAATGGTTGGCTAAATGATGGCGTCTTTTAAAGGAAGTAATTCAAACAAAACAAACAATATAAAATATGGCATATACAACCCCATAATTTTAAAAAATTACCTAAGATGTGTGCAATTGTCTTCGCTTTAGTCTATCTACCTGAACGTATATTTGTTTTAAATTTGACCAAACTACATTAATAATCACTATAAACATATAGTTTGCAAATACAAATTTAATCTGTATTAAGTTTAAACATTTTATTTTGTCTTTAATTTATTTAATAGACAATTACTTTGACAACACAAAATTTGATTTGTTATCTTAAAACAGTTAAGTGCTGAATAAGTGCAACTAAAATTTTAGTTGGAAACACAATTTTTAGCAAAAAATTTGCTGAAAAATAGTATACTTGATTTTCTTTTCTACTAACTTATTATTTTTAGTGTAGCTAAAAATATAGTTCATCAAGGATTTCATTAACATCAAACCAAAATTAAAATATTTCACAGTTTTCCAACGAAATAAGAATTTTGAATGATTTCAAAAAATAGATCTCTTTGTGTACATGCACTAAATGGCGCCCAATTAAGAGGCGTCAGTAGTTAAATCAGGCGGATAAAATTCAGAACTTTACGATAAAACATTATAAGCTGATAAGCATACTTTGAAAAGTTACGTAGTCAAATTTATTTAAAATTATAACTTATGTGGTTAACCACTTAATGCACGAGGTTGCTTATTGACCTTTTTGGTTATATTTTAAGCCAGAGAAAAAATACAAATTTTAATTTTGGTTTAATTAAAATAAAATCTGTTGAACCAAACGACATATTATTTTGAGTATAGTGTACGACCGGAAACTTCTGCCAGTTTAGCATTATTTTACTATATTTACAAGTTCATGCGCGGCTTCAGCAATTAACATGAGAAGACATAATTTTTATGAGAAGACTTATGTTTTTAAAATTGAAAGAAACCATACAATATTTATATTTAAAATATAAAATAGACCATATTATCCTATTATATTAACACTTAGATAAAATCTTAAAAGTATAATGCATAATTTGATAAAATTGGATGGGGTTAAAATTCGGACAAAACTGCACGAGTAAAAACGTATACATATAGTCATGCATTATTTTATATAAATATATATGTTATTGGATTCTATTATATGTAAATACGTTGTTGTGTAATGGTTAGCGCGTTGGACTGTTACACAGATGGTCCCGGGTTCGATTCCCGGCGACGACAACTTCAATTTAGAAAAATAATATGTATGAGTTTTCTATCACTTATATGTATCGCTGCGCCGACCTTCGGTGTTCCCATAGCATTTAACAGTAAAATAATGAATCAGGGCTGTGAAACAAAAAGCTTCAATAATTCGCCAACTCTACATCAGGTGGCGAGCAACAACTGTTACTGACTTATCATCTAGCGCAATTACAGTGTTGCCATGTTTAAAGCCCTTCATCTTTCACCACCTTTCATCTCTCCACTATCCCCTTTCCAAAGAAAACACATAAATTAATAGGAAGAATTTCCTGAGAGTTGCTTCTCTTTTTTAAAAAAGCAAAAAAAAAAAATTACATATCGACCAATGGTATATGACATATACAATTATATATGGTTACTCTAATTATGTACGAATACATGAATAATAACATATAACACAAATCAAAATTATATATAATAACATATAGAGTAATATTCGAAAAAATTTATTTCATTTTGGATAAAACGATATCTTGACCTATTCATAGTTATATATCTTTCCTCACCAAAAAAAATAACATCTTCTTTTGGATAAAATTATATATTAAGGTATTCAAAGTCTGATGTCTGTATACTAGTCAGTCCCGAATTTAAGAAAAAAAAATGCGAGTTTCGTCATGTTTATGAATAGAAATATTTTTTTTAAGGGTACATACAAGAGTTTAAAACAAAGGAAACATTTACAAAATTTCCATAGATACATTTTGGTCCACCACAGCATAATATAGTTTGAAACAAGTAATTTTATTTATAATTTTTATATATATCCAAAAATATGCTCAGCATTACCAAACATGAACCCAATTTCTCGATTTTTTTTTATTTTCTCCTTACACGACTCTTCGTTTGAGTACTATTACGTAAAATTATACACTTTCGGGACAATTATACACTTTCATTCATAAACTATTAAATATGACTAATATTATTTTTACAGTTTTTACGAAGGTGAAACTGTTGAGCCAAAAAAGCATTGCTCTATTTCAACAATTTAATTCCGAACAGGGTCGTTTTGTAGAAAAATAAGGTTTTCTCAAAATTTTAGACAACTTTAGAATTATATAATTCTATCTAAAATCACTTAGAAAATATTTTTCATATGCCACCACATATAATTAAATGTGGCTTTGTAATCCACCATATAGAATCATATCTGAATTCAATTAAAATATTCAAAGCTTTGCGCCTCATTTATTTCTATATAATTTTGTATGGAACAATATGCATTTATAAAAAATTATAAAAAAAAAATAATTTTAATATTAGTTCACATGAAGTTTTATATAATTATATGTACATTTATGTTGAATTATATACGAACGCATATATAACGCTATATTGTATATATAATAAGATACAATAAGTATAATTGTATATACGACAATATAAAAATTATATATTGCTATATATTTAGGGAATTCACAAGGTGTACTATAGTGTTGTATTTGTCGTATGTGCTAATATTATACAACAGTTGTAAAAATGTTGTTGGTATTCTTCGTGCAAATATATTTTACGAATATACAACTTGAGCATGTATGTTTTTCCAGTAAAGTGTGTAGTATGTTAAGTGTCAGCTGTTTTTTTGTTTACTATTTAAATCAGCTGTTTTTGTCTTTTTATTATTCCATTTTGAAGATTTTTTTTTGAGCTTCTGCAACATTTAAAACAAATTAATTTTTCTGTGCCATTAAAAAAGGAAATTTGTCAAATTAATAAAATGGAAGCAAAAGGAATTATTTCGGTAAGTTTTTGTACAAAAATATACAAAAAAAAAAAATAACTTAAATGCTGTTTCAGATAAATCCGAAGCGGGCATTGAAAAAACAGTTAAATTCTTATTTGTTTTAACGATAAGTACATCGAATGCATATTTTTCGCACAAAGCCGTAATAATTTTATCTTTTTCGGTTTTTTGTCGGCATTTTTTAATATTTTTTTTTTCACCGACGTTTTGATTTTGACGTTTTTAGTACTTAAGAATTAGAAAATATAACATGCTTCTCACATATGTACTATTTTTTTTTTGCATATGACTTTACGATTTATGACTTTAAGGCACCATGTGAATTCCCTAATTATATAAACAATTAATTGTATAACATTATATCTTAATATATATAAACTTTTTTAAATGGGTATAAATATAAAATACGACTAGGCTATACCTCAGAAACTAAGCGTGATAAAGCAAAATGGACCAAAAATCGTTACTCAGCACTTCTTAAGTAGTCTTTATTAACTACATATACTTTCAATAATAAATAGAGACCTGCCACTAGTCTAATCTGGAAAGACAAATTTAGCAGAAATTTTCTGTTGTTTTTAGCTTAAAAATTCTGTTGATTCATCTAAATTTTAAGCTCATTTACCTAGTATTGTCAATGTCTTTAACAATATATTTAGTTCATATTTTTTAACTAACTCTTTTAGCTAAAATTAAGGTAACCTGGATTTTGCAGAATACGATTCCCCACTTCATTGAAAATTCCCTTTGGAATAAAAAAAAGCTACAAATGTTTAAATTAAATGACAAAAAATTCAAATTTTTTCAGTCAAATACCAAAAGCAATAAAATTATACAAATTAAAAAACAATAAACAAATAATTTCTCTTTATTGAATAAAATGTGCCCATACGGGATTCGAACCTGGTATTCCAGGTTGTCATTTGAGCTATCTCAACGTGTTACACTTGATAGATAAAAACATAAATGACCTGCTTGCACAAAATGTCATTACTTCCCAACTAACAAAAAATCAAAGATAAGCAGTTTTATACAAGGGCTGTCCCAAAATTAGCCGACCAGACGTATAGATGGCGGCAGTAGTTTAAAAAAAATTACTTTGCTGAAAAGTGACAACCTCATAAAGTATATGTTTTAAGTTTCAAGGCGCCACGTTGTTTAGTATTTTTTATTTTTTTTTTAATTTGTAAACATGAAAGAAATTGGCCACTGTTATATAATTCAATAATTTCATTTGAAAGGTCTCAGTCCAACCAATATTAAAGCCGAGCTAGATTCTCTGGGGAGAGTCTGCTGCTACGTTAACGACTACAAAATATTGGGTGGCAGAGTTAAAACGAGGCCGTACGAGCTGCCAATACGAAAACCGTAGTGGTCGACCAATTAAGGTGTCCACGCCAGAAACGGTTAAGCAAATCCACAAATGGTGATCGTTGACTGAAATAAGGCATTTCAAAAAGTGCTATATATCGCATATTGAACAAAAATTTGGAGATAAGAAAGCTGTGCGCAAGATAAGTGACGCGCTCAGCTTTCTCACAATAGAACAAAACCAGTGTGGTGAAGATGTTTCAATAGTGTTTCACAATATTTCACCGCAATAAAGCCGAGTTTTTGTTTTTTATTTTTCTTTATTTCTCTTCTTTTTGGTTTTCCTTTTTTATTTCCCTTTTTCTTCCATTTCCCCTTTTTCTATGCTTTTTTCTCTTTTTTGTTGTTTGGTTTTGAGAAAGGACATCCCCCTTGGATCAACGCCTGGCTTAATGTGTTATATTATCTCTCAAAATTTAAAAGATATCGATAATTAAAAAAAATTATCATTTAATTTATATTAATGACTAGTGTCAATTTAATTTTAAAATCATAAATTAATTTGTTCTGTCGCAGTTAAAAAATATATAAAAACTTAACTATGCGAAAAATAATATCTGAAACTGCGATAAAATTATAATGATTGCCATTTTTGCGACATCATTTTTTTTTTATCCGGCAGCAATTTATTTATACACTCAGGGAAAAAGTTTCATCATATTGAGGAAACTGTTTCATAAAGCGTTTGTCATAAATTATTCATCATATTTATGAAGTTTCCCTATAGGAAAATGAAGAGTTTCATAAAAACTTATGACAAAGATTTCATAAATCATTTTATAAAAAAGTTTCAAAAACCGTGTGTACATATTTTTTGTTTGTTCTCTTATCAATTGAAATTCAGAATTTCCATTTCAAATCTAGAAATTAATCAATAGAACTTAAGATTTTTCATTTGAAATACAAAAAAAAATGTAATTTGTAATATTGATTTTCTATTTAAAATTCAAAAACTATCATAGCATCAACTGAAAGTCAGAAATTCTGATCAGTTAATGTGTGCCAAGTTTTGTGAATATAAATTTAATTTTTCTAAAATTCAGTGAAATTCCAAATGAAAATTCTTAACTTTTCTTTATTATGATATTGTCCTAACAAATAATCTATAGAGTTTTTGTTTTCAAATTTATTACTTGACTAATTTCAGGAATGTGTTTTTAGATCTATTTCGGGAATTTTCTAGGTTCCCATCATCATAACACGTTTTGAAAGAAGTGACAATCCCATGCAAACATCAAACATTCATATAACCTAGTTATCGCACTAAATGAGAACTAATATATGAGCTCGAAGTTAAAGATTATCACCATTGATTAACAATAAATTGAAAACTTGTTGGCTATGGGCAAGCTCTACCTTAGATATACAACACACGCTTGTTTTTATTCTACTTTTTATATTTACACTTGTTTTGTTTTATTTAAAAAATAAAACTAAGACCGTACTTTGTCTTTTTTACAAGTTTGATATAATTTTTATTAAAAATAAAAATTATGTTTTTTCGACCTTTAATTGTGCAATGGACATGAAAATTATTTAAGTTCAAAATACTCTACATTTCTTTATTAGGATATTGTCGTAACAAATAATCTATTGAGTTTTTGTTTTCAAATTTATTAATTGACCAATTTCAGAAATGTGTTGATAGATCTATTTCGGGAATTTTCTAGGAACAAGTTTTCAATTTATTTTTGTTCAATGGTGATAACTTCGAGCTCATATAATAGTTCTCATTTAGTGGAATAACTAGGTTATATGAATGTTTGATATTTGAATGGGATTGTCACTTCACCTAGAAAATTCCAGAAATAGATCTATCAACACATTCCTGAAAGTGATCAATTAATAAATTTGAAAACAAAAACTCTATAGATTATTTGTTAGGATAATATCCTAATAAGGAAATATAGAGTATGGCCTCGAACATGAAAAATTTTCATTTCATGAAAAGCTATAAAACTTCTACATATTTATGAAACATTTCATAAATATGAAGAAGCTTGTCATCAGTTTGAACTTTTATGAACAAACTACATCGTATTTATGAAGTGCTACATTGGACGAAAATTGATGAAGTTTTTCCATCATATTTATGAATTTTTTATATGATATTTATGAAGTTTTTCATAAATTTTTTATGCGTTGTTGATCTATCATAATTAAACTGTTACTACTATTACAAATAGAAAACACTAATTGTCAATAAATGTTAGAGAAGATGATAGAAATCTTGTGGGAATCAGCGCTAGATCTAAGCATCTAGAATATGACCCTTCAGCCTCATTCTAATCCACCACCCACAGGAAACTCAAGGTTTGATCAGGTATATATATCGACCAACCACAAAAAATCAGTGATGTTAATTGATTAAACGAAAAATATGAGCTATTTTCGTCTTTTATAACAAGTTCAGCGCTGGATCTAAGCATCTAGAAGATGACCCTTCAGCCTATTCATCGACCAACCAGAGAAAATTGGTGATGTTAATTGATTAAACGAAAAACATGAGCTATTTTCGTCTTGTATTACAAGTTTAGCCAACAGCTTTAAATTTTAAAAGCTTTTTATTTGGCAGGGTTGCCAGTCCAACTGCTAATGTTACCATTACTGGGAACGAATTGGAAATCCGGCATGTATACTAATATTTAAACACAAAATATTCTAGTTGACTGTTTTCCTATTAGATTTTACATTGCAAGATATCGTGTTTTTTTTTTAATTTTTTTATCTTTTTAAAATTGCATATAATTTTGAATTGTAAATATTATGAAGCTTTTTCCCTGAGTGTACATTGAAACATAAAAAATAAATAAATTCAAACAAACGAAAACGTCAATGTATCGTTTTAAACATTTTATGTACAATATATTTCACATATAAAAAATATGTATATATATTTTTTTTTCACTAGCAACCTTGACCGTCGAAAAGCAATTTAAAATACAAAATTAAACACCAACAAAAAAAAAAAATACAAAAATATATAATATATTTTATTTATTTATGTGCATATAAACACAGACACTTATATATATTAACCATTAATAAAAATTAAAAAAAAAACACGAATTGTTGATAATTATTAGCATGGTACTTTTTTTCTTTATTTTTTTTTTTTTGGTACATACTCATTCATTTGCTCTGGCAGATGAACGAACGAAAGGACAGACAGATAAGCAGTCACAGTACACTTATCGGTTGTTTAAAAAAAAATATAATTATAATTATTATCTGTGTTTATAGAACTGTCAATACAACAGGCATGGATGGATGGTGGAGTAATATACCAACAAATTTGCAAAACAAAAAAAGAAATATTTAATAAATTTTATTACGGAAATTGCGATTATTTATTGTTGTGTGATATGATACTTTTAAATTGTATGAAGTGCTATTATCCGTTAAATTTTTTTTTCTTTTTTAATATCCCATCAAAACCACACATTACCATATAATTGTTAAAGTAATGCATCACCTTGGGGCTTCAAGCATTACCTTGCACCTTCAATTACCGGCGATGATCCTAAAATTTATTTATGGATCCATTACCTTGTAAGGGGTAAAGTAACTGGTTACTTTTATGGTTACGCAGAGAGAATTTTCTCGGACGAGTTTTAATATTTTCTTCACGATGCGAATGAAAATTTTCTAAATCTTCATAAAAAAGATTCATTATTTTTATGAAACTATTTTTAATGAAATTTTTTCATGATTTTTTATTTTTTTTAATTTTATGGAAAACTGCATTAATTTAATAAAATGTTTCAATGCACGAGTTCCATTGCCACTTCATAGATGTAATGGAAAAATTCCTTTATTTCACGCAGATAATTATTACAGTGTATAGGGTTGGGCAAAGTAATGTGCCTATAACAAGATTTTCATTAAAAAAAATTCTTACAAATAATTTGTTTAATTAAATAAATAAGGTTGGCACACTGGATTCGAACTTGGGATCTCTGCACAAAGAGAATTCTTTGGACGAGTTTTAATGAAATTTTTACACTAAACTAATGAAGTTTTTTTCACTATGTGAATGAAAAATTTCTTAAGCTTTGTGATAAAGCTTCAGTTTTAATGAAACTATTTTTAATGAAACCTTTTTTGCAATTATTCAATGAAAAGTTTCAATAATGGAAAAATTAATTTATATCATGCAGATCATTCTCACAGTGTATAGGGTTGGGCAAAGTAATGTGTCTATAACAAGATTTTCATTAAAAATATTCTTGCAAATGATTTGTTTAATAAAATAAATAAGGTTGGCACGCTGGATTCGAACTTGGGATCTCTGCACAAAGAGAATTTCTCGGGCGAGTTTTAATGAAATTTCAGCACTAAACAAATGAAGTTTTCTTCACAATGTGAATGAAAAATTTCTTAAACTTCATGGAAAAGCTGCAGTTTTAATGAAACTATTTTTAATGAAACCTTTTTTTGCAATTATTTAGTGAAAAGTATCAATGGACGAGTACCAGTGACAATTCATAGATGTAATGGAAAAATAAATTTATATCATGCAGATCATTCTCACAGTGTATAGGGTTGGGCAAAGTTATGTGCCTATAACAAGAATTTCATTAAAAAAAAGTCTTACAATTAATTTGTTTAATTACATAAATAATAAATCTTCATAAAAAAGATTCATTATTTTTATGAAACTTTTTTTAATGAATTTTTTTCATGATTTTTTTTTTTTTTTTTTAATTTAATTGAAAACTGCATTAATTTAATAAAAAGTTTCAATGGAAGAGTTCCGGTGACAATTCATAGATCTAGTTCAAAAATTAATTGATACCATTCAGATAATTCTCTCAGTGTGGTTGTTAAGCGAGAACTTTACCAACTGAGCTATCGATACATATTAATATACATATTGATATTTGACTGCCCAGGTGATATATTATCATAAATATTATGCATTATGCATTATGTAACCACCCAGTAAAAAACGCTGCTTACATGCAAGCACGTTTGTAAGGGAGTAAGTCAAAAAGAATCCCTTACAAACCTGCTTACATATGCTATGATTTTTATATGGCGAATTCCCACTTGGAAGCATTACTTTTGGGCAAATTAAGCGCTGATTTTTGCGCTTATAAAGAGCTGTGATTTCATGGCTTGCAGTAAAATCATATTTCATGTCTATATTATTGCAATTAAAAGTAATAAAATGAATATACCATGCATAATTTATTTTACATAAAATTCTACAGACATTATTTTTTTTTGTTGTTAGCGTTTTTGACATATAATATAATCACATTATTTTTTTTTACCGCTCCACGTGATAGCTCTTCAGAAACAGTTAAATGACTAATTATTTTTTATTACATACTCGAAAACAGCAAACACAATCGGAAATCACTCGGGACAATTGGTACAGATCGTTTATAATACATGATATGAAACTTTCTGCATTACAACCTGCATCCTTATAAGGGATTAGGGTAAGCTGCTTACAACCTGCATCCTTGTTAGGGAAAACAGTAAGCTCAAAATTTTTGTTTGTTTATTTTTATACGAAAATTATTCGTTTCTTTTGCTGCTTCTCAGTATTATGTAATAGTAAGCACTTACATCAGTGCATTTGTTTTATCCTGCTTCTAAAACCACGAACAATTTTTACTGGGCAACTATTGGTAACACATTACTTTATGATTCAAAATAATGCTGAAGGTAAGGAGTATTTATTACACAGTAATGCATTATGTAGAAAGTTATTGGTTACTCATTACTTTCTGGTTGGAAAATATTGATACAGGTAAGGAGTATAGATTACAAGGTAATGCATTACTTTATCACGGCCCTTACCAAAGTTTCCCTGGGTAGTATCAAAACATTCCCATTACTTTGTATTCTAAAATAATAATTTTGCTGATTTATCACATTCCGATTCCCGGTAATTTTTATCGGAATTCCTGGAAATTATTAAAAGCACTAAAATAATCATGTTTGCTTAACTAAAACTTCGTAAAAAATGTAAAAAAACATCATAATCCTAAAAAGGTTTACAATTTTTAACTATTTTTGTGCAATTTTGTTTAAATTCAATAATAAATCTTTTCTAAAATTGAAATTTTAGACTAAACAAAAAATAGATTAAAAAAGCCTAATATGAAAACAAATTTCAAAAAAGTTTTTAAACAAATGTTGTTTTTAGTTGTTTTTAGTAAAATAAATGTAAAAAATATTCCTGAATTAACAGTGATCCTTAAATTTAATTATATATTTAATTTTGTCCTAAGAAAAAGAAGATTTTACTACTAAAACCTTAATGAATATTTATTTTGAAAATCCCAGGAATTCCCGGACTCACATCATTACTTTGTGGTTAAAATCAAAGGAATTTATCGCAAACCCAGTGTTCAAAAGTGACTCAACTCAAAATTTTAATTTTTCGGTTTTATATGCTTAAACTATGCAAAATATCAGTGTATTTTGTTGTTATTAACTGTGACTAACAAACAGTTATGCCTTTCTTTATGTTTCAATTGGTATAAAGTTGCAAATGTTTTTTTTTTTTTCGATTTCTGAAAAATTAAAAATTTTGAGTTGAGACACTTTTGTACTAGGTGTGCGATATGTACTTTAAAGCTACTAAACATATTGTGTAAAACCGGTTTACTCACTTTTCTTTCAAATCAAATGTTTTTTTTTTCATTTATTTTGAACTATTAAATAATTACCTCAAAATCCGTAAAAATAAAGATTTTCTTTTATTTTTACTATTAAAAATAAAATAAAAAAAATTTAAAAAACTTCCAAATCCGTAAAAATTAACGATTTTATTTTATTTTTACTATCAAAATTAACACCCTAATTAATAAAAACAACAATTTCTGTTTTTTTTACTATCATTAACCCTTAAATGCTCAATAGCTTCGATTTGAATAAAATTGTGTTTTTATGATATGAAATGCTAAATAAAAAAAACTGCATACCAAGATTTTTCAAATAATTTTTTTTACGCTTTTTATAAGCAAAAATCCAAAATTTTCAAAATTTTAAATTGCCCGTTACACAAAAACGGAGTGGCTTAGGAACAAAAAAGATATACCATTCAAAAGCTTATATTTGCCTCTTAACACTAATGCCTTTTATTTAAACTTTCTAAAATTACATGTGCCCTTTTTTCGATATCATAAAAAACGCAATTCTTGAGTTTTTAATTAATTTTGAAGTTTTTAATTTTTTTGACTTTGATGGTTAATAAAAGGTACGATTCTAAATATTTATTTATAAATATATTTTATTAAAGAGCGCTTGAGAGTTCCTAACACACTAGTGAAGTTTTCATTTTGATTAAGCTTAAAATAAAGTCGTAGGAAATTTTTGAATGGTTGTATCTTTAAAGATACTGTGAGCATTTAAGGGTTAACATTTTGGTTCAATAAAAAATTTTTTTTTTTTTTTTTTTTTTTTTTTAGTTAGTCTCTCTACAGGAAGAAGAAGAAGAAAACATTTTTATTGAAAAATTTTACGGACACAAGGGATACACCAGACTGCCGCAGTTTCGTCCCCCTCCTTGGACTCGTCAGTGGTTAATTTATGTGTCAATTGAACAAAGTATTTTATATTGTTAATTTTGCTCTATATGAAAAACTTTTTATTTTTTGGTGTCGTACTGTGATTTGAACTCACGGTCTTAGCAACAAGCTATGCATCGTAATCTCGCCTCTTAACGAGTTGAGCCACGGTCGACACAGCGTTGACTGCGACTAAATTGGAGTTTGGTCACACTACATACACACAAGTATTGTTTCGATCAGAAGAGACAGAATTAGCTAATACCAATGCACAATTCATTTCTCAACTAAAATTTTGTAAAAAGATAATTTTAAAAAAAAATAATAACTGGTACAGAAAACAGTATTTATGTGTAGTTTTTTTATATTAAATGGTTAAATAGGTTAAAAAAAAATATTTCTTTGTAGTTTAAATGTACATATATTCCTTAAAAAACAAAGTTTACTAATTACTTTTTAAATAAACTACAACCAAAAAAAATTCTCGATTCCCGGGAGTTGAAAAAGCCAGGAGTTTGGAAACCCTAGTTATGATGTCGCTTAAAAACGACTTTCAACTTTCATTCAATGAAAAGCAAAAACGTATTTTTTTCAGAGACCCATTTATTTTTTATTTTTAAACAAAACATTTATTAATAAATTCTATTTTTCTGGTATATTAAAATTACTGTAACAAAATAACAGTTATTTATTTTAAAAATTTTTTAAATTAATGTATGAAAAATCAACATGTTAATGGTTTCAAATTGTAAAATAATGTTGATTCTTCACTTATGACCAAGGTTGACAACTTTTGAAGTGAAAAAAGGGTAGAAATGGCTAAATTTGAAAAATGATGACAAAAGTCAATCATGGGAAAGTAAATCATTCATAACACGAATTTTTCTTAATTTGAATGTTTTCTAAAATATTTTCTGTCAAATTTTACAAAAACCATAATTTTAAATCGGATGTAAAAATTTCATGTAAAAATTTCTTGTCGAAAATTTAAAACTTTAAAAGAAAATTTTGAAAGTCATTAAAATTAGATCACTTTTGTATGCAATTAACTGAAAAACGAATAGGAAAAGAAATGGTTAAGGAAAAATAAACTTTCTAAATCTTTCGGCCGGATACAATCTAGACATTTTTTATGGCCAGATCAAAATAAAATGGCTATATCTAGCCGGAAAATGGCTACATTGGCATCGCTGCTTAGTGCTAGTTTTATTTAAAAATCTTTAGTGGTGTGGTCACAAAAAAGGCGGTTGAAAATTTATTTAAATTGTGTCTATAGTATTATAAAATTTTTAAACTGCTCAAAACTAGTTTTTTACTCGATAAAACTTATTATTTATTGTAATTTGTAGTCGTTCGGACGAGTACTTCGACTTCGGAGTTCAGCCAAAAAGTGATGTTCGGCTAAAATTTGCGGAAGGAAAAATTTTTTAGAAAAAAATCTTTAATTTCGCATGAAAAGAATTTGTATTAAATTCGTTATATATTTTATTAAGAATAACAAAGTTCAAGTATTCCCATTTTTTTTTCAAAAGACAACATTAAAATAATTGAACATTAAAATTATTTCATGTTTCTGAAAGAAAATCGTAAATTAGCTTTTTTGTAGATTTATTCATGTTTAAATATTTTTTATTTTACTTTAAACAAATTTCGTTGTCAAAATTAATCGAATTTCACAAAAAAAAAAAAATTCAGAAGTAAATTTAACAGTTATAGTAAGAACGGTCTTGATCCTTAAAATAGCCATCAACCGCAGACTCCACCTCTTCATTGTTGGCAAATCTTTTACCATAGAGCAATTTCTTTAAGTTTTTAAATAGCAAATAATCCAAGAAAGATAAATCTGGCGAAAAAAGTGCGTGATGAAGCAATTCGAACTTTAATTCATTGAGTTTGGCCATCGCAATAGTGGATGTGTGAACACTGTTGCATTGTGTTGATGAAACAACACTTTCTTTTTCGCCAAATGCGGCCTTTTTTCCTGAATTTCATCACTAAACCGCTGCTGATTGTTTTTCCTTTTTGAAGATAATCAATAAAAATTATCCCACACATATATCTTTACACTGCTTTGACTGTTTCTTTAGCTCGGGTGTGAAGTGGTGAACCCATGTCTCATCCATGGTTACGAATCGACACATTGCGGTGAAACATCGTCAAACACTCTATTGAAACATCTTCACTGTAGCTGTTTTTGCTCTATTGTGAGCAAATGCGGCACCAATCTTGAGCACAGCTTTCTCATCTCCAAATTTCGGTCAATATGAGATGTATAGCACTTTTTGAAATGCCTATAATTTCAGTCAACGATCATCCAAACCATTTTGTAAATTTGCTTAACCGTTTCTGGCGTGGACACCTCAATTGGTCGACCACTACGGTATTGGTCTCGTTAAACGGTCTCGTTAAAACTATTCCACCTGATATTTTATAGTCGTAAACGAATTAGCAGACTCGCTCAGAGTAGAATCTTACTCGGCTTTAATATTGGTTGGACTGAGACCTTTTAGATAAAAGTATTGAATTACAAATTATTTCCATGTTTATAAGTTCACTGAGATCGTTTATTTTTGATGGCTCAAAAAAATACTAAACAACGTGGCGCTTGAAACTTAAAACATATGTTTTATAACCACCTTTCAAACTACTACCGCGAATTTTGGAACCGCCCTCGTACATATATTCAAAATATTTGCAAATAAATCACAGTCCTCTTCTCTGTTTAATCAATTTGTTTGTCTAAACTTTGTTTTATAAATTTTTGGCTCTTAAAAGTCTCTAAAAAAAGTACTTTTTGGCAGCAACTGCATTTTATTTGTGTTATAAAAAAAATGCATCATTTAAAATGTTTTTTGTTGAAATTTTGCCAATTTGTAGCAAAATGAAACCATCATATTTAAAAATACTTTTTGTCATATATTAAATTATTAATATTTAACAAAAACTAAAATATAAAATCAGATATTTTAGTCATAAAATAAATTGTTAATAAAATTAAATGTTTTTTTTTTTTTTTTGTTTTTGTAGAGCGGGGGATTTCTACGAAAATTTTAATTATTTAAAATTTTTAAACATAAATTAAAGTTATTCGAATAATTCTTAAAAATAAAATTTTAAAATGTATGCAAATAAATTATTTGAACTGAACCATCTTACCATGTACAGCATTAAAAATTAAATAAGAAAGTTCTTCTAGAATTTTTTTTTGTTGCCTTCTTTAGTCGATATCTCCCAAAATAGGTTTAGAGGTAATCATAAAAACTAATGAACGACCCAGCAAAACTTTGGTAATGGGTGCGATAAAGTAATGCATTACCTTGTAATGTGTACTCCTTACCTGTATCATTATTTTCCAACAAGGAGTAATGAGTTACCGATAATTGAACACTCATGGATTACCTTGTAATGAGACCTCATTACATTTTACATTACTTCAAAACATAAAATAATGACTTACCGATCATCAATTAAATAATGCATGAATTATAAACGTAAAGTAATTATTAATATTTATAGACACATTACTTTGTGATTTTTTGTAAGCATAATGGTAAGGTGTATATTTTTGATATCACGAACGAAAACACGAAAGCACAACAACTCATCTACATGTTAAGCAATAAAATATTGTATGTATCGATAGCTCAGTTGGTAGAGTTCTCGCCTACCTAATTGTTAAATACCAGAGACCCCAGGTTCGAATCCCAGCATGACCAAGTTATTTATTTAAAAAAAAAAATTATTTATTTAAAAAAAAAAAAAATATTTATTTAATTAAAAAATATATCTGTAAAAAAAATTTGTATGCATTTTTTTTTTTATGAAAATCTATTTATAGACACATTACTTTTTCCCACCATGTGACCATATAAGTAACTAGTAACTTTACCTACTACAAGGTAATGAGTTACTTTGACGCCTGTAAAATTCATCAGTGAAGTAATGCATGAAGCCCTATGGCCATACATTACTTTACCCATGATTTGGTAATGTGTGGTTTTGCTGGGGAATAATAGTAAGTTGAGACAAAAAGGAAGGCATCCCTACCCAAACTAGCAGATTTTAATGATCTTTGGATATGTTGTAAAGGAGTAAAATAAAGAAACACGAATTTTTTTTAGCTGCCCAATCTTACGTTTAAAGGTTAAAAAGTGTGGTTAAAAATTCATTTGTTTTTGTATGAAAACTTGTCTTGTAAGTTAATAAAACTATATTTATTTGTACACAGGGTTAAAGCACTGAAGCAAATAAAAATTTTAATACCCATATTGTCTATATAGTGGACCCAGAGTTGCCATATTTTTGAATTATTTGAAATATAAAGAAAAAAGGCTCTTCGAGAAAAGTTGCATAAAACCCCAACGATTTCGAATATCGGAAAAAGCTCAGACAACCCTCGTTTAAATTAAATAGACATTAATATGCATTATTTTGTGCTTAATACAGCCACAATTCCCTAATGAAACGCCAGATTTAAAACAAAAACAACAGTGAAGTGAATGTGTCTTCAAAAAACCTTTAATTTAATAACAAAGTTGTCTAGTGTTACTTTGTTTAGAACGAAATAAACATTTTAAATACGTTTTTAATAGAGTTGTCAAGCAAGGTTTCCGAATTATTCGATAAACCGGTTTTTTATATTTTTCGGTTTTTTAAATCCGGTTCTTGAAAAGGGGCGGTTTTCGAGTTATTCGAGAAACCTAGTTTTCGTCTCGAATAATTCGGCATTTTCAAATATTTTTCAATTTTAAAATTTCAGAAAAATAAAGATTGTTTTACATAATTTACAATTTGTTCCTTTTTCGCTCTTTTTTTTCTTTTTTATTTTATTTAGATTATCTGATATTGAGCTTTAAAAACAGTTTCTTAAGATTTTAGAGCTTAATTGTTTTTTTTAAAGATTTTCCAACTTAATATGTTTTTTACTCATAAAATATTATTTTTTCTATTAAATTTGAATTAAAAAGGCTTTTTCAAGTTTTTTTACTTTTAGAGTTGGATAATCCGTAGCTCATTTAGTTCACTTTCATTATTGATCTAGTTGGTTCTTCTAGTTCAACTTTTCAGTTTTTGATATGGTTATATTCGTCAAAGGTTTGTTTGTCAATTCTGAATATAATGAATGCAAATTAGAAAAGATAATTAGAAAATTAAATAGTTCGTAAACGAAATGAACTAAAATGACCAACTCCAATAACTTTAACACATTGAATACCAAGAGGTTTTGATGAAAACTATCCTAGGTGGGCAACAATTTTTTTTTGTTAAATGAGTGTATCAGTGATAAAAAACGATTTCTGAGATATCCCTAGTTCATTCTACCACTTACTTTTTATTTTATATAAGATTTTTTGTGTCGTACGACGTGGCACTACATGACGGGTATGCATTTGTAAAAGTCGCTGTCGTAGAAAAACGTACAACGCTTTTTTCTTGTTTTTTATTTTTGTTTGATTTCTTTTTTTTTTCTTTTTAGTTAAAATAAAAATACAATAAAATAGAAACCAAATATCTAAAATGTCGAAACGATCGTTAAGAGAAAAGGAAATATTGAAAGTCTTGACGGAGAGTGATGAAGATTTTTCTTAGGATGATGATTTTGATTGGATACCGGAGGTTTCGGATTCTGACTCTGAGCGTGACATAGATCCTGTGGGAATCGATGACATGTTGTTTGAAGATGGTATCAATACGGAAGACGAAGCTGAAGAAGACAGTTTAACAGCAGGCGCGGGAATGTTGAATACCGAAGTCAATTGGTCTTAAATTTCAAAAGACCTTTACATTTACTGGAAAATCTGGTATCCAGAAAAATATTTCATTTCCTGTTTGGATACATATTTGCTATATGTAGACAATGATATCATTGATTTAATTGTCAAAGAAACCAACCAATACGCACAACAGATTTTGGACAAAACCGCCGTAACTAGATCTTCGAGAAAAAAACAATGGGTACCGAAAACAAACCTTGAAATTAAAAAGTTTCTGGGACTTCTTTTATGGATGGATTTTTTTTTTCAGTAGAGGATTCTTTATTTAAAAATCGCAACAAATTCCACTCAGTGTCGTATATAAAAGAACTACATGCTCTAAGTAAAACCAATCACTGTCGTACGGAAACATACGACATGGCACCCTACGACGGGATAGGCGTCGTACGGAAACGTACTACGTGGCACTCAATGTGTTAAAGGCTACAAAGATTTTGCACCCACCAATTACCCTAAAAGGTATTAAATCTTTAGATTTTTTTTTTTTTTTAATTTTTACCGACTATTTATTTTTTTTTTTTATCACATTTTTAATTCCACATTTAATGCACGTCGGTAGGTGTCCTGGTAGAATACTTGTAGCCAAATATACTTTTACTACTTTTAATTTGTTTAAAATAAGTTCAGTCGAAAGTGCCATGAATGGTCGTTATATTGTAAATTTAAATAAATTCATTCGATTTATAGCCCCCAATATTATCAGTTCAAAACTATAAATAAAAAAACGAATATCCGGTTTTTTTTTTAATTTAAAAACCGAAAATCGGGTTTTAAAAAAAATTCAGTTTTTATGAATCGAATATTTTTTAAGGTTTTTAAAAATTGAATTCCTATAACAAAAAAAAAAATAAAATAAAACCATTTCATTATGAGGCACTCTTACAGGTTAGAGGGTTAACCGTATTTTTTTTTTTTTTGTTTGCTCACTCCGTTATGGAAAATTTTACACAAACGTTATTAATTATAAAAAAAAAATGTTATGCATATTTAAATTAGTATCACAAAATATTATAAAAACAATTTCAAAACCCGTATCGAATATTCAATAACGGTATACCAACAAATTATTTAAATATTTTTTTTTTTTTAAAAATTTTTGTTGTTTTGCTTTTTAAAAACAATTTTTTTTTAATAGACATGTGATGAGCCATACGTGATTTTTATTCAAACCATATACAAAAATAATTTATTATAAATAATGTACATAAATATTCATTAGGTTTGTGTGTCTTTTTGGCCTTAAGGCAATGAACTATTTTGAAAAAAAAAAAACTTAATATTTTTTATAGGTATTAATAGTTATTCTGTATTATTATTATTTTTACATTTTATCTAAACCGTTAACACAGACAGATAAAGTGGCAACCGAATTAAAAATTATGTTTTGGTAGGGCCAGAGAACCATATGGAAATATGATTTCTAAACATTTTTGGCATAGCAACTAAAGTTCAGTTGAATTAACCAATAATCAGTTGTACCAACCGATTTTAATCGTAGTAACCGGATATTAGTTGGCAAATGGCAAAAATTTTCTCTGTGTGTTTAAACGAGATCAGAATTTAGCGGGATTCACGTGAATCACGAGTGATCACACTTGTGTGAGTAAAACCTAGTTTTACTCACGTGAACGTGATTGAGTCTGAGTAGGAAAAAATTCTACGTGAGTGTATGTGCGTGTCAAATTTTTGCGTGAGTGGGTGTGCGTGAGTAGAGTTTTACCAAAACTTTTTGTTTTAGTAAATGTTTTCTTTAACTTTTTCGCAGATTAAATATTTTTGGAGGTTTAAAACACTAAATAAATGGAAAATGCGGTCAGATTTTTGATTTGGAATTTTTCTCTATTGAGCGTCAGTGAGTGTGAGTCAAAATTCACTTACGTGTCCATCCCTAGTTTAAGCAAAAAAAAAATGCTGTAATTATGCACATTTGTTTACTAAAATTTTTATTGAAAATCTGTAATTATTTTCATGGTTTGTAGATTAATTCTGGAGAATTTGATTTTTTTAATTAAAAATTATATTTGACATTCACAATTATATTTGAAATTGGGGTAGCGTATAGCCTGAACTGACATGAGTTACCTTTTAAACAACGCTTCCTAGCCAAAACGGTTTTTTTACAAATTATAAACTCAAAAATTTGATGATTTTTTTAATAATTTAGCGAAATTTAATTTTGAATATGTTTAATTTTCTTCGATCTTCTTTTATTATATGATTCTTCTTCGAGCTTAAGATCTTTTGTTAAAACGATTGTAAATTATTAATTTCCAATATTTCGTCTCCACGTTGGGAGACTTCTTCAGGGAAATTTATTTTATTTTAATTTGTAACAATTTGAAAAATTTTATAAAAATAACAAATTTTAAAAAAGGCGGGAAAATAAATTTTTTGTTTTTTTTTTGCATTTATTTATAAAAAAAAAACCTGTCTTAAGAACATAGTTAGGTATCTAGAGTGAATATAATTATAATATGTGGTTATATATGGTGTCATGCATGGCCATATCTTAATTTATGTTTCTCATGTGCTAACATATATAACGATATATTATATATTGACCTTTATAAAATTAGATATTAATCATAAATGCTATACATAACAAGATATGATAGATCTATTGTCATATATAATACAATATGAAATCATATATGTTGACATATACTTTAAGATATAATAATATATAGTCTTATAAAAAATATTTTTGTGTTTGATATGAGATATGCTTATATATATATTATATATATATATTTAAAATTTTTATTTGAAGCGAAAAGTCGATGATTAAAAAATAAAAGATAAACTTTTGGTAAAAAATGGTAAAAAAAATGGGTTAAACCAAAAAAATGTAGTTTCACAAAAAATTTCTTAAATTTAGTTTTCCATCGAAATAACTTTGGCGCCTTTGTAGTCAATTTAATATACCCGGCCTAGAGGCGGAATTGCCAGTTAGATATTTGAGCGCTTAATTCTATAAGAAAAATAAAAAACTTCTATACAAATTAAAATTTTTAAAGTTCTAGGAAAATGTTAATTATTTTACTTTGCTTGCCTTACATTTGGCCTTTTGACATTTCCAAAAGTTTTCTATTTTTATACTTCCTTCTCATTTATTGATATTTCAAATTCCCTGGATAATAAAATGGATATGACTAATAACACTAGTCTACAAAGAGTTTGCACAGACTTCTACTGAAATTATTTAAAATAAATTTGAAGTAAAAAAAGTTCCTTTTCGTATTTGGAGACATTCTTTATCCTAATATTTGTATTTAAAAAACAAAATTATTCAAAATGTTGATTTATTTTTTAAATATTTCTTTATGCACGTTTTACAACACATTTTACGCAGCGAATCGTTTAACATAAAAAAATACAAAATTTCGCTAAAACTCTTTTAAATATTTCCGGATATGATTATATCACCACTATCGTGAATATGAAGGGAAATGTTTGTTCCCATGAAATTTTCATTTCCCCTCAAGTGAAAATAGGTACCGTGATTAGACGAAGGGAACAAATTTCGAATGAATTTTTATTAACGATTGGAATTGAGTAAAAAGGGAAAACAATTCGAAGAAAAATATTCACGATAGGGGTGAATAAATCAAAATTATATTGAAGTACCTGTCCGCAGTATGTACCCTTAAAATATGTTTTCTTGATTTTTGGAATGGAAAAGAAAGGCCACCTATTTAGAAAGACAATTAATCGGAACTTTTCTTACTTCAGATTATGATTAAGGAGAATAATATACCTTTAAAGAAGCTTTAGTAATTTTGTGTTGAGTAGTGTAATAGTTCATGATTACACATGCATGAACAATTCTTAATCATAATAATTTATGTCCTATAATTTTATATGACATTTCAATTTTCTTTTCTTGTTATACCTTGACACGCACTTTATATGAATAATGATTATAATAATAGATTGAATCGAAAAATAAAGAAATAATCAATGAATTCTTTTGATAATTTAAAATACAGCCTTACCAAGAAAAATAAATTAGCCTTAAGATGTTTATTTGATTATTTCTTAACGAATTTTTAAAATAAAAAACTGTGCAAGAAAATTTTATATAAAAGATTTTAAAATTGACATTTTATTTTTTTGAGCCGTAACAAAAAGAATTGAATTGTTAAATACAAGTTATCTTAAAGTAACGATTTTATTTTCATCTTGTGGTTTTAAATATACAGCCTAACTAAGAAACATTTTTAATTGTTGAAAAATAAAAACTTTGTAAGGAAATTATTAAATCCTAAGCATAAAAGCTTTGAAAACCGATATTTTATATTTTTTCAGCCTTAACAAGAACAACTAAAATGTAGAATTTTAAAGCTATTCTCAGGATTCTCAGGATTTCAAAATTTGGTTGTGATGTTACGATATTGTCCGTTTCAATGCTTTTTATTTGAATATTTGCAAAAATTCAAAGCAATTACATATTTTAAAAAGCACTGAATTTAAGATAAATTTTAATTTTTTTGGTTAGGCCTTCAGTAGAGGAAATATATACAAAAAGTTTATGTATGTTTGCTTTTAAACATATTTTATAATTTTAATTAACATAGAATTTAAAAAAAAAAATTAAATAAAAACTCATAGTTCATTGAACTGATAACTACAGATGTCTTGAATTAAAAAAAATAAAATAAAATATATTTTTTTTTGATAGTAATAAACTATTTTATTTTTTTATCAAATTATCAATGACTTTTTTATTGTAGTAATGGGTCACGTAATATATATTTATATCTAACTTGTTATCTTATCAGTTATAAACACATTTAGTCTGAAGTTTTATAAAACGAGATTACTGTTTATTGTTTTTATACTCGAGATTAGATAATTTTCGAAAGTAGAGTAGATTTTTATAAAATATACAAACAAAAACTAAGTCATATGTTAAAATATATAGCAACAAATTGTTTGTTTTTGTTATTAGCTAAATAGTATTTTTTTTTTATTATCAATCAAGTATTTACCTAAAATGGAATTGAAATCCTCAAGATAAGATTTGAACTTCAACTGAAAATATGAGTCGTTATAAGTGTCCGACCGAATATTCGGCTTCGGCTACGGAGTTCGGCCAAAAAGTGAAGTTTGCCAAGTTCGGTGTTCGGTCAAATTTTGTCCGAATTTGGCCAAACTACCGAAGTTTTTATATTTTTTTTAATAAAAAGCACAAATAAATAACAACTGTGGTTATATTTACTTTTCAGAATTAACAAAATAAACTACATAAAAAGTACAACGTTGAATATGATAGAATATCAAAAAAAAAACAACGATATTTAAATATCAATGTATGTATGTGAGAAAAAATTTCAAAAACATAAAAGAGTTTAAAAAAATTTCCAGAAATATACCTACAAGACTTATAAGCAAATAATCAAATTTAATGCGATATAACTTAAATAAACGTATACTTTATATTTTGGAATTAATTTCGATTGGTAATCGTAAAAAGAGGATAAAAGGTTCATCAATTTGGGATAGACATGATGGAAAACCAGATTTAGAAGTAACAGAACCAAATGTGATATTGGGCGCGTTGGACTGTTACACAGATGGTCCCGGGTTCGATTCCCGGTGACGACAACATCAATTTAGAAAAATAATATGTATGAGTTTTCTATCACTTATATGTATCGCTGCGCCCACCTTTTTTTTTTTTTTTTTTTTTTTTTAAAAGAGAAGCAACACTCAGGAAATTCTTCCTATTAATTAATGTGTTGCTTTCTTTGGAAAGGGGATAGTGGCGAGATGAAAGGTGGTGAAAGATGACGGGCTTCAAACACGGCAACGCTGTAATTGCGCGAGATGATAAGTCTTAGAACAGTTGTTGCTCGCCACCTGATGTATAGTTGGCAAATTTATTGAAGCTTTTTGTTTCATAGCCCTGATTCATTATTTTACTTCGGTGGGGTTAAGTGCTATGGCAACACCAAAGGTGGGTGTAGCGATACATATAAGTGATAGAAAACTCATACATATTATTTTTCTATATTGATATTGTCGTCACCGGGAAACGAACCAGGGACCATCCGTGTAACAGTTCAACGCGCTAACCATTACACCACAACGCCCACTACTCGTGCAATCACAGTGTTGCCATGTTTGAAGTCCTTTATCTTTCACCACCTTTCATCTATCCACTATCCCCTTTCCAAAGAAAGCAACACATTAATTAATAGGAAGAATTTCCTGAGTGTTGCTCCTCTTTAAAAAAAAAAAAAAAAAATTAAATTTAAATGTTTATTACGGAGCCTTTAAGACCCAGAAATATAAATATATTTGAGTATTGGAATTCAAGTCCATTTACAAATTTAAAAGCTGTAGCAATTAAATATTTATCAGCTGTATTCTGATAGACGAAGCAATTTACATGGTGTGAATGCGGAAAAATTGCTTTTCTGTCATTACAATATCAAACTTTTTTTTTCTATATCAACTTAAAAATCAATTTCTTTGACTATAAAATATAGTACAAATATTTTATTCTTTTTTTTACGTAAATTAGTACAACTTTTTCGAAATATGAATTTTTAAAAAAATATACCTATGAATTTTTATTTTTGTTTATGTTTAATAACTTTTTGGTTTAAATTTATTGATCTAAAAAATCAATTTATATTTTTTTTTTTTTATTAAAACAAAAAGTTCGGCTTTGGCCGAACATTGATATTATGAGTTCGGTCGGACACTAGTCGTTATAACTAGGGTATTATGAATAATTTGTTGAATATCTCATCAAAATATTAGTTTTTGTGGTTGTTTAAAAAGAAAAAACGATAAGATAAAAAAACATTTTTTTTTATTTCGAAATTTTAAAGAATTTTCTTATAATTTAAAGTGGTTTTTAATGCAATTAAAGTAAGGAATTTTGCCAAGCTAAACTCTAAACACAGCTTTTGAATTTAGTACAGCTGAACTTTTTGGTAAACACTGAGTTTGAAAAGAATTACCTTTTTGCAAAACTGAGCTTTTTGAAAAAAAAAAATCTGATATTTTTGGAAAAAAAAAAACTGAGACTTTTGTTGAAAACCAAGCTTTTGAGTAAATTCTGAGCTTTTTGAAAAAAACCTAAGCTTGTTGGTAAAATTTGGGTTTTTTGGTAAAAACGTAGTCTTTTGGAAAATACTACATATGCTATTGCCAGAGCATTTTGGTAAAAAAAAAAACTGAGTTAAAAACATCTTAACTTTTTGGTGAAATCTGAACTTCTTGCTAAAAAAATAAGTTTTCTAACTGAGCCTTTTATAAAAAGCTAAGCATTCTCGATTAAAAAAAAAAAAGACGCAACAAAGGCATGTATCGAAATTTGATATAGCCTTATATATAATTAAAATACAATGGATTATATTATATCGAGTTTGATATAATTTGATACGATTCAGTCCAGTGAATATAAATTAGTTAAATTGACTAAAGTGGGCTAGATATTATGATGCGATTATTAAAAGCCCAATTTAAAGGTGACGTACATTTAAATTAAAATTAAGCTTCACAGTTTTACAAAAAAATCATGGCTATATTTCAACAATTTAGCTCCAAACAGGGTTGCTTTGTAGAAAAATTAGCTTTTCACAGATTTTTTCACAATTAAAATTCATACATTTTTTTGTCCGTATGATCTCTTAGCGTATGTTAAACTTCTTATGCTAACTTATGCTAAGTAACGTGAATCAAAAAAGAGGTATGTTGTGAGAGAGGCTCAACTTGTTTCTTAATTTCCATTAAAAGCACAAAGCGCTTGCGGAAACTAGTCGTTCTTGTAAACAATCACAACATTGTATGTTAAAATAAATTTTTTTGAGTTGATATAAGGATGTTATGGATTTCAAAACAAAAACTCTACCTTTCCTCAACTTAAAAAAAATTTTAATTTTTTTTACATTGGACAATACCTACTTCGTTTTGTTGAATCCCATATATTAATTTAATTCTGCCAATTCGATTATATATTGCCCGTCTAATAACGTATGGTATATTGTAAGATACTATTAAATATGCCGTTTGACGAAAAATTACAATGTTAAGTATAATTGTATCTTGATATATATAATTTCATAATTAACTATATTAAATTGCACAAAACTGGATCACATTTTGCAATATAATATTATATTATTTTTACTCGGGTTTAAATAAATTCTGAGCTTAAAAAAAAACTTAAATTTTTTTGTAAATTCTGAGTTTTTTTCAAAAAACCTAACCTTTTATGTAAAAACTTAACCTTTCTGTAAAAGCAACTTTTTATGGTTAAAAAAAAATGAGCTTTTTAATAAAAAAAAACTGAGATTTTTAGTAAAAAACTAAACTTTTTGATTTTAAACTAAGCTTTGTAGAGCTTTGTTAAGCATACAAACTAATATTTTTACTGAACTGCCAGCAGTAGTAAAATTCCAACATTTATTACAGTAAAAATCTTAGGTAAAAACTGTTACAACTGTATAAAAAACTGGCTGTAGTAAAATATTAGCTTTAAAATAAATAGTGTTAAAACAGAGCTTCTTTGCAAATTTTTGTGTTTTTGTTAGAAACTATATGAGGGGGAGGGGAGGTTTAAAAAATAATCAGCTTTTTGTTAAAAACATAACTTTGATGAAAAACTGAGCTTTTTACTATAATTAAAGCACCTCTTTTTTTGTGTAAAACCAAAACGAATTTACTGAGCTTCCAACAGCTTCAGTATAACATTCGCTTTAAAGAAAGAGTAAAAACATGTATTTTGTTAAATGTATGATATAACCTAATGCAATGAACTGTTTGGTAAATTCTAAACTAAGCTTTTTGGTGAAAACACAGTTTTTTTTTTTTTTTTAAACTGAACTTTTTGGTAAAAAATTAGCTTTTTGGTAAGAGAAAATTTGACTTTAGGTAAATCTGAATTTTTTGATTAGAAACTCATCATTTTATTACAATAAATGCGTAAAACGTAAAAACTAATATTCTTACTGAGATTTTAACATTTACCGTAATAATAAATATAAAAAAGCTTAGGAAGGAAACTGTATGAACCGCAAAAGAAAACTGCAGTTTTAGCTGAAGGTAAATATTAGGCTAGTTGGTAGAGTGCTGACTTATCAGTGCGGGGGTCGTGGGTTCGATTCCCACCAGAGCCACTAGTCTGTTTTCGCTAAAACGCACCGAAAGCCATAGTAGCTAGTGCTCGGTTAAGGTAATAGTATATAATTTGTAATTATATGATTAATAATTAATAAAAAAAAAGAACAACATTTTTTAAATTAAAAATAAGAACAAATTTTTTTTTTTGTTAAATTTAAGTTTTTTTTCTTAAAACTGAGGTTTTGGTAAAAAAAACTGAGTTATTTGACCAAAAACTAGATTTTTGGTAAATATTGAGCCGAATGATAGAAGCAGAGCACTGTGGTAAAAAAAACTGAGCTTTTATAAAAAAATTTAGTCTTTTGGTAAAAACTTAACATTTTAATTAAAAACTAAGCTTATTACTAGGGCAACCAAAAAAACAGCACTAAAAACAATGTTTTATTAAGCGCTTAAAAAAGATCCAAAAACAGTAAATTTAGCCGTTAAACAATGTGTTATTAAGCGCTTAAAAAAGATCCAAAAACAGTAAAAATAAAAAAATTAAAAACCGTTAATTTAAAAAAAAATTACATAATTTTTAATTAAAACTTTTACTACAAATAAAATTTGTATTTAACATGTTCGTTAGAACTTCATCGGTCAAATAAAGTTGTAATAGAAAAGTAGTTTTTATTAAGCTTCAAAATTCAAACTGGTTTCACAAAATATTTTGATAAATTAATTTGTTGTGCCCTCTTATAACTTTTAACATTAAATTTACAGCTTTCAATTAAAAAAAAGCTTTAAAATACTGAAATATAAAATCACCCTAATTTTTAAAGAAATAAATCAAAAATAAACTTAAATTTACAAAATAAGCTAAAATAAGCCAATATCGAAAAATTAACTAAAAGAAGCTCTAACATATATAGCTCAAAATTTTCATAATTTCAAGATTAGAACTTGTGGTCAATCAAAATTGTTCTATCATTTCAAATAAAAAAACAAGCGCTAGCTTATTTTTGGTTGCGCTACTTATTACTATAAAAAAAATGCAGAGCTTTTTTTAAGTATAACAAATATTTTTTGTGTGCTTTCAACAGTCTAACTTTAGTAAAAATATAAGTTTTAAATAAAGTGTAAAAACAGAGCTTTTGATAAATTTATGCTAAAATCATATTAAATGCATCTTACACTGCTAAAAAAAAAAGTTTATCCCTTTTATTTAGAGCTTTCTAAACGTTTATCCAATAAAGAATTTTATTATTTTATTACGTTTATAAAACTTGTTATTGATCAAACATTTATTAAGCTTATAATAAATATGATTAAGCTTTTTCTATCAGTGTAAATATGACAATACCTTGGGGGTTATACAGTAGATATCGGATATAAGCACATCTCATATAAGAACAAATCGCATATAAGAAAGATTAGCAAAAACACCGAGCCTATTTGCATCTTCTCAGTGTAAAAATTGCTTCATATAAGAAAAACACGTATAAGAAAAACACTGATATAAGAAATGTTTGTCAAACACCAAAGCTGACAAACGTATTTGAAATGGTTTCATATAAGAAAGTATTTAAGATTGTTGTCAAACTGTGAACTGATTTTATTTTATAGTAATTAAACGTGCTAAAGTCCCAAAACTTACTTAACAAATTGTGAAAAGCAATCTGATGTAGGCGTGTCCCTATCCGGATTTCATTCCTGCCCAAGGAAATCTGCAGGGGACTTTGTTATTAGAATTTCTAGAGATATTTGTTATGTTAAATCACAAACTCAATGAGAATTTCTTGTCCTCGTCTAGGAGCGAGATTCAAAATTTAAAATATCAAAGAAAAAACAACAACAAAAAATTGTCACAATTGGCTTTGTCATCTTCCAAATACTACTCTGTTTTTTTGACAGACCTAGCAATGTAGTGACGTTTATTCAAGTAAATCGACAATAGAAAATCATATGTTTTCTATTAGTGTCAGTTACATTTAAATTTGCACAAGCACCTGCATATTTGTTATTTTGTTTTTTTATATACTGAATTGTTTTGTTTAATAAAATGTTTTTCTTTAAAACTTTTTTTTTACTTTTCATTTAAACATTTTAATTTTAGAGAATATATTCGTATAAGAAACAACTTTCTTATATCCGATATTTCCATATAAGAAAAAATCGCATATAAGAAAGAAATCTCTGTCTTTTCTTGAGTTTCTTATATCCGATATCTACTGTATATACAAATATAATTTTTTCAATTCAACCAAATTATACCACAATAGAATGCCAATTGTCAGAGTTAGTTAGATATGGTATGGTATATTATGGCATGACTTTGGTATATGCTGGCTGGATTGGATGGCTGGCATGAATAATATGTACAAAGAAAACATATTTTTGGTTATGACGGAATTTATGATACACACGTGGATTTCTTTGGAAAAGAAATACATATTTAAGTGTCTTACAAAAAAAAAAAAAAAACATTTTTCATGTTTGGTATATAACTCACAAAAAATCAAAAAAATAAAAAAGGGATGCAAACATTTTGTTTGCCATGTTGCCAAAATTCATTTATAATGTTTTGAGCAGAAAGGAAATTAAAGATTGTGCCAACTTTATGCGTTTTTTTAGTTTAAACAAAATTTATGGCAGTTTGACAATTTTTTTTTTTTTTTTTTT
Organism: Delia radicum; assembly: GCA_021234595.1. Taxonomy (NCBI): domain Eukaryota; kingdom Metazoa; phylum Arthropoda; class Insecta; order Diptera; family Anthomyiidae; genus Delia; species Delia radicum. The sequence continues at coordinate 149,128,723 of CM037852.1, forward strand.
TACATAAATTTAGTTTTTCTTGTTTTTATGTCGTCTAAAAATTGTAGTAATTTTTGCTGTTCCCTGTAAAAATAAATCATTTGTAAAGTAGATATTGTAGTTAGTTTTTTTCTAATGAAAACATATCTCAGTTTTTGGCAAAATATTTAGAAATTAGAAAACAATTAGGCAAAAATAAATTTCTGTGAAAATGTTTAATAAACACAAAGAAATAAAAAAAAAAAACTATTTAAAAATGTTCAACTAATTTGAAGGCATATAAATTAATGTTGCGTCATTTTCTAAAATTATGTAGGAGAACATATTTTGTTTAGATATTTTTATTTATCAAGGTTGGCCACCGATATAAATACCGACATACGTTTCAAAATCGTTTCAAATTGATAACCGATTCAATATGATCAGAGAAAAATTTAGCTATTTTCCAACTAAAGTTGGGTTACTACTACTCGAAAGTCGGTTGTTACGAATTTCAGTCAGTTGGCACAACTTAACATTAGTTTTCACAACAAAGTTCGGTTAATTCAACTAAATTTTAGATGCAACACCCAAAATATTCAGAAATCTAATGAAAATATCGTTGTACTAACAGAATTTATAAGTTGTTACTATTAAAATACACTTTTCAATTCGGTTGGCACTTTATTTCTATGTGTGTACCAATACCGAAACACCTGAATTTTAAAATACAGGTGTACCGCAACCATTTTCCTTAATACCGCTACAAAACCGGTATTGAAAAGGTTTAAAAAAATATTTTTTTTTATAAAACATCCAACAATACTTTTATATGAATTTATAAATTTTCCAAATAAATTTGAAAAAAAAACTTTAAGTATTAAATAATTTTTGATAATTTTATGTTCACATTTTAACAGAACGTACATTCAAAAAAATAAGTTAGCAGAAAAGTTAGTAAAACGTCTTGTAAATCAAATACACTATTTCACAGCAAATTTGAAATTGTGTTTTCAGCTGAAATTTTAGTTATTTTTACTTAGCACTTACGTGTTTTACACTAATGTTGTACTAATATTTTACTAATGTTTTACTTATTTATTTTGCTTAAAAAAATTTTGATGATAATCACCTTAATAGTGTGGGCGACAACCAGATTAAAAGATATACGCAGTATCATGTAGATCAAGTTGTAGTAGAGACCCGGATAATGATACTAAAAAATACAACTCTCAACTTTAATGTTGTACTGCCACCGGCTTGTCAAAGTAAATGTCTATTAATTAAATTAAAGATAAAAATATTTTAATTTAATAAACATTAAATGTATTTTTGTAAACTAAATCTTGATAGTGATTATTAATATAGTGTGGTCTAATGGCACACAAATATACGTTCAGGTAGACAGACTATAGCGAAAGACAGAGAACACATCTTAGGTAATTCTTTATGTTTCCTTTTTCTTATTGAAGTAAGTAATTAAAAGATGATATTGTTTATGTTAGATATAATCATTTCTATATATTTTTAGATATTAAATTAATTCATGTCGTCAATGTGGGAATATGAAAATTTTTATATTTTGTAACGTATTGTAAATTATTTTTAAAAGAACCACAACATTTTTTCAAGATTTTCAGCAAATAAATTAACTAAAATATAAATTTTAAATGTTTTGCGTTTTTTCAGTCTTTAGCTGAATTTACTAAATTTTTGCTAAAAATCGGCTCGATAATTTTTAGCTATAGATTTTGCTGACACTAGCAATTTTTTTGCAAGCACCCTTCTGACTAACATTTTGCTGACTCAGCAACATTTTTTGCTGACTGTACTAACTTTTTTTAGAGTATACATAAACTATAAGTACTTTATATAAAAATGAAAAAAAAAATTGAGTTTATGTAATAATTTAAAACATTTTTTATATATTTCTTTTTTAATTTTTCCAATAATACCAGTACATACCACTGTTAATGATTCGGTAGCGGTTATACTGATACCGATACGAATGAAATACCGATACCAATGCCGAAACAAACAAAGCCCAATACTGTTATTCCGTTTCGGTAGCCAGCCTTGGTTTTGATTAATTTGTTTTGTATTTTTGTTGATGAATAAAAATTTCACAATGATTAAGAAATGTTACATTTTAAGAAAGTGTGATTCTTTTGAGGACAAAAATAAAGAATCAAAGATTTGTTGAAAATTATCATTTTGAGAAATTTAGCTTTTTTTAAAAAACCGTACTCAGATTTTACTATGCAATAGGGAAAAGCTCCGGGTATTTAGTTTTACTAAAACCTTTGTTGAGTTATAATTATTTAGCACATTGTTTGTTATTGTTATAGAAAAAAGTTTAATTATGTTTTCGCTTTGGCAAAACGAGCTCGTATTTATTTGCTTGAGTAGAAAACTTAGTAAAGTTTTTACGATAGTAAGGAGCGCAGTTTTTCCTTTGCAAAAAAGTTTACTTTAGTTATTTTTTATAAAAACATATATTTTAATTAAAACATCAGGTTAACTTTAGTATAGCATAAAGCTATAAAAGCACAGTTTTAAGTTTAAGGAACAATTTAGCTTTGACTTAATAAAACCAAAAGCTTTTTATGTTTTAAAGTTCGCACAGGATCATTGCCAAATAACACTGTAAGTAAAATTTTAACTTTTGAAATGAATCAAACGATTTTTTCAGTGTATGTGATATAAAAAAACACTGAAATCTCTTTTGAAATTACTTTATTTATTGTTTATATGTCGAAACTCTTACAAAGATGGTCGTCCATTTTCAGACCATATTTTCTAATGAATTTTTAAGATTCGAACAATATGACATTGAACTAACAGACGGCAGAATAAGTCAAAGGGATGAGATAAACAAGATCAACTTATATATAACATGAGATATAACGATATACGATGACATAATGCGCCGTAAAAATAAATATGAAATAAATATAACGTTACATATGGCCACACATGTAATTAAATCAAGTTATATCAAGCTATATATGACTATATGAAAATAATTGCGTGAACAGAAAAATGCTTAGTTTCGCGGGAATCCCGGGATGCATTACCTAACAAGAAGTAATCATGTAGGTGACAATTATAGAACTTTTTGTGTATTGTTAAAAAACAAAATATTGCCAGTTTTTTAAAAAGCTCGGGTTTTCAAAAATCTCAATTTAAAAAAGCTCAGTTCTTAAAAAGAGCATAGTTTTTAAAAAAACACAAGATTTAAAAAAGCTCAGTTTTTGAAAAGGTTAGTTTTTAAAAGGCTTATTTTTAAAAGCTCAACGTCTAAAAATCTCAGTTTTAAAAAAGCTCAGTTATCAAAAAGCTCACTTTTCAAAAACCTCAGTTGTTGAAAAATTTAAGTTTTTGAAAAGCTCAGTTTTAAAAAAAGCTTAGCGTTTAAAACGCAATGTTTTTAAAAACGCTCAGTTATTAATTATTTTTATTTTTTTTTTTTCATAAAAAGTTTCATACATTTAACAAACAAGTTTCATTAAAACCCAGTTTCATGAAAATTATAAAGCTTTTTTTTTAATGTTAGGAAATATTTTGAGAACAAAAATTTGTTTATATAAACAAAAGTTTTATTGCCCGAACTAGCCCTAATTTTCTTTCGTGTAATAAAATTTGTCTTTTTAAATTCTAAAATTGTGATTTTAAAATAATAAAAATTTCTACATACCTATGAATTGGTGAGGCACCAGCTGGCATCCTTTGTTGTTGTTGATAAGCTGACATATTAGCAGCTTGTTGCTGCTGTTGAGTAGACTGCTGTTGTTGTTGCTGTGAAAGCTGTGAATGATGTTGTGGTTGTTGCTGTGGATTGGACGTTGGTCCATTATCAGTATTTTGTGATTGTTTTTGTTGTTGCTGTTGTTGTTGTTGTTGCTGCTGCTGTTGATGTTGCTGTTGTAATTGATGGTGGTGATGAAGTTGTTGTTGATGATGTTGTTGTTGCTGCTGCTGCTGTTGTTGCTGCTGATGCTGTTGCTGCTGTTGTTGTTGTTGTTGACTTTGACCACCATTAGGTGGCGGTTGTGGACCACCGACCTGTACTGATGAACGTATGGCTGCTTCCATTTCATGCCGAAATATCAAAAAGTAAAATTATTACTTTAACAGCTGATCAGGCCACATCATTAAGTGAGTATTTAACGGCAACAACTCCAATTTTCACAGTGAACAAAAATAAAGAGAGTAAGACAGACAGCGAAAGATATAGTGTCAAATAGAAATCAGTCCACAGCACGTTGATAAAAAATGTTTTGTCAAAGATTTTTGTTTTAAATATTTTTTTTTTTTAACTTTATTCAACTCATTTTAAGAATATTTTTTATAGCTATATATCAACTGACAGCACTTTTTAAGCAATTTTTATAATTATTTTGAAATTACTTTTTATTTCAAAATGCTCTGCTTTTAGCTTTTTTTTTTAAATATTTTAATTACACTTTTTTTATAATTATTAAGAATAATATTGAATATTATTAGATTTTTTATATATTTTTGCTGGTATTACTATATTTTTTTTATATTCAGAAACGCTTTTTATGGATTTTTTACACTTAAATTATTATTTTTTTTTAGCTTTAAGCCTTAATAACTATTTTTATTTATTTGAATAATATGAATAAACCACTTTTAATAATTTCAATATTATTTTTTATATTAATTAAAAATTTATTATTATTATTATTTTTAATTTAATAATTATTATTATAATTTTTATATGATTAATTTAAAAAAGAACACAAGTTTTCTCCAGTATAAATAATTTCCACATTTTTATTATTTATTTTTTTTTTTTATATTAATTATAGCAAAATTTGGAGAAATCATTAAATATTTTCACATCCTGTAAAGAAATAAAAATATAAAAAGAAAAATAAATATTTTATAAAAAAACTAGGAAGGTCGATTTTTATAATGTTTGATATCGCAATAATATAAATCCTTCAAAATATTTTGAAAATTTAATAAACGGTATGATTTTTTAAAACAAAATCCAAATTAAAAAATTTTAACTAAACAAAAATTAAAGTAAGAAAAAAAAAACAAATTAAAAAAATATATATTTTTAGTAGTAACCTCTAAGACTTAACAGTCGGTTTATGCAAGGCCCCGCGTTTGTCAAAAAAAGAAAATGTATTTACACGTAAATTTCTTATTTTTCGTATTAAACTTTAAAGTAACGCTTTGTAAAAAAAAAAGTTATTTACATTCAGATTTTTTATTGATTTTTTTTCTTGAACTTTAATAATCTCACATCATAATTTTTTTCATTATTTCTTCTTTTTTTTCATCAAAAATTTTTTTTTCAATTTTATTTTTTCTATGTCATTGCACAAAACTACAGTATTTATTATGATGTTTACGATATTTATTATAAACGGTCGTCAGTAAAGGAAAATATTCATCTAAATGTATTAAACTTAAAGACACTACAAAGTTTCTTTAGGAGGGAAAAGGTTGGGCGCCAAATTATTAAAAGCGCTCGGGTGAACATTTTAATATGGAGTTCAATATAATTATATCTAATTTGATAAGTTCCATATATAAACACATACAAAATGATCCGAAAAATTGGGAATATACCAACTTAGATATAATTTAATAACAATTTTTCCGAGATTTGTCCATATCCGGGGACAGTAAATTATACTTAATTAGATACAAATGTATTTGATTTTTTAAAATTTTAGCCGATAGTAGGTATGGTTTATGTTAATTACCCCTCAAACCGTCCCAAGCTTTTTTTTGCAATTAAATTTATAATACCACTTGTTCGGCACGAAAAATAAACAATATGTTTTTCTACCAAATTTTTTTTCGTTGCCTGTTGTAGGAAATGTGGGCCAAAAACTAATTCATAAAACTAAATTTATTTAGACATAAATTATTACTCTTACCAAAATATAACTACAGTCTTAAAATTACCCTTTTTGTCGTTTTACGTAAGAAGATATGGCGATTTTCGTTTTTCGTAAAACGCACGTAAACTGCAACTTAAAAGCTTTGCTCATACTATTAAATATAATATTTCTGTAAAACTTCTTAAACCTCCGTCCATACGTTTTTAAGTTACGACGATGTCCTTTACATGTATGCTTTTAGAATTCTGTATATCCTTGGACTAAAATTAGAGCTTTTTTGAAAAGTTTTAGTTTCAATCTTACTTTGTGTTAAGTATCAGCGGTTTCTAGTCAACATGAATATGTTTTCAAGATTGTGTTCATTTCAAATTCTTTATTTTTTGAAATTTTACGCAATTCTCACTTTAATACTTTCTTGCTTCCAAATCGTGATATGAACACAAAAAGTTACTTCACAAAATAGTTTGTAAATTTGGTTTTCTATCGAAATAGCTTAACTGTGGTAACATTTCTAATGATATATTATTATATAATGACCTTTATAAAATAATATATTAAGCATATATGCTATACATAATGAGATATGATAGATTTTTTGCCATATATAGTAATACATTTTCATAAATAACAGAATATGTAATCATATATGTCACCATATATATACTGTTATAAAAAAATATTTGATTGCGAAATATAAGATATGCTAAAAGCATAATATAATATAAGACAAGGTGCTATATGTATAATACAACTTAAGACATAATTATATATGATATCAAATGATATAAGATATAACTATGTAAGATACCATATATGACACAGGATTATCAATATAGTTTGAGAAATGACTATATACGGTCCAACATCTAATATAACCTTATATATAATTATATATGCGCCTAATGAGTAATATTTTTTTTTTTTAAATTATAAAAAATTATATATTTCACTTGATTTAAGTAGATCCAATTAAATCTCAAAATATCTTATTCGATCCACCAAAAATTACTTATCTTTTTAAATATAATTAGATCCAAATATATCCCATGGGATATTTTAGAATCTATCTGGATCTGTAATTACATATTATATGATCCCAAAATTTTGAGATCAATATTGATCTAATTTAATCCAGTAATTTGTTTGAGGGATATAATTGGATATTTTTGGATGCCCCAATTTTGAGATTAACTTGCATAAGATTAAATATCGATCTATATAGGATGGGATATGATTTTATATTTGAGATATACTTTTTTTGATCGGGTATATAAACGAATTCACTTGAAAATAATTTCGTTATAAAATTAATATGGTTGTATGTGAAGCCATATGTAAGAAAGCCTTAACTTGCAGATATCTTATTATAATATTAAACTTTTGCAAAATATGTATGGGGTTATATATAATGCTATATAAAATTATAAGGAAAATATTTTCAGTATGAAGTCACATATAGTTTAATAAGACTTAGCATGTGCCTATATATAATCATATCGATCTGTACATATATTGGATTATTATTATATGGCGTCTGTAGTTATATATGGAGCAAGATTTTGAGATATATAATAATATCAGGTACCATATAAAAATTATCTTAATAAAATTTATCAGATGTAATTGTATATAATGATATAAGCAGGAGTCATATCCATTCAAAGTCAGAAATGACTTAATTATATTATATATGACTAGATATAACTATTTTTACCAGGGTGAATTTAAATTAATTTTATATACAATTACACTGAGACAATTATCTTCACTGCAGTAATGAATTTCTTCATAGCTTTAATGAAAATTGTCACTGGAACTTTTCCATTGAAACTTTTCATAGAATCTATCAATGTTTATGAAATGTTTGTAGAATTAATGAAAATTTTCATAAAACTAATGTATCATTCCGACAAGGAAGAGTATATAGAATTTATGAATAAAATATAAAATTTTTAATATTAAGAAGTCTTGAAAAATGCATTAAAACTAAGCCAATGAACCGCTTCATATGATTTTTTAAACAATTTCATAGAAATCCAAAATTAATATTGAAATAATAAAGAACTTTAAAAAATATGTCGAACACTTGAGAATTAAATCTTAAAACCAAAGTTTGAAATGTATGTAAACTAATGAAATTATGAAATTTTATGAAAAAAATACAAAATTAGGTCTTTTATATAGTTTTATAGCTGTAAAGAAATCTTTCTCTAAATACAGTAGTTTTCCGATTTATCGAACCATCGGTTTAACGAATTCGGGATTTAACGAACTCATAAAAATTTTGAATTGAGTACCTTAAATTACGAACACCGTAACTTTGTACCGTAATTTTGTACTCGATATAACGAACAAATACAAAATTAGAGTCTTAAGTATAGAATGAGATGCAAATACAAAGATTTCCGCAAACAATATGCAAAAGCAATAGACATATAGAGAAAGGGGATTCCCCAACGATGTTCTGGCTGCGTTTTTCTTTTGGAGTTTTTAGCATTCTTGTACGATCGTTTGTGGTGAAAACATGGAAAGCAGAAAAAGATTGTTATTAAAAGAAAAATTAAATATGTACAAACAAAAATTAACAATTTTTAGTTCTCAAAAAAATAAGCTTGAAAAATTATTATTTTTTTGTTAGATTAAAAAAGAACTTCTTGTTTAGTTATTCTTTGTTAACACGATTCTGATGCAAGATCTCAATACAAATTCATATGAATTGCATTTATTTTATTTATTACTCTGTTTATAATTAAAATAATAATAAAGGCATTCTCCAAAAAATTTTAGAGTTGTTATTTCCATAAATAGTACTCGGTTTAACGAATTTTTCAATTTAACGAACAGGGCTGACATTATATAGTTCGTTAAATCGAAAAACAACTATATATGAAGACATATTTTATGATACTGAATGAATTTTTTTAATGAAACTATGAAATTTTATGAAAAAAGTTTATCAAGCATTTCCTAATATTTCTTGGATATAACGAAATTTTTCCTTGAATATACGAAAATAAAATTCTATGGAATTGTTTCATTAATATCATGTAGGTCTGGAATTTCCTCAAATCTCAGATATAAAGTCAATCACAATGTATGCTCTTCTATGAAAATATGAAAAGTGTTATTTTTTTTTTTTTGTAATTTTATTTAATTTTTTTCTATTTTAATGCACTGTTTGTTATTTATGCAATAATAATTATAATTTTTTCGTTATTGTTTTTTTTATATTAATTAAATTATACTTGTTTGTTTGTTGCAATTTATTTTTATGAAAAGTTTTTTTTTTTTTTTTTTTTTTTTTGTAATTATTAGTTATACTAATTTGATGTTTTCTCAAGCGTTATAGAGTAGCACAATAATAATTATAAATACATTTCATGTTTTATGCATTTTCCAAATTTTATTTCATTTCACACAGCCATAAATGAGAATTTACTGAAAATAAAAAGAAAGAAAAATATATTAATATATTATTATACAAAAACGTAATAAACTAATTTCAAACATGCTAAATATTTCGAGATTTCTAAAATACATTGACCCCTTCCAGAAGTATTTGCAACGACTAAAAAGGAAATTCTAGTGGATGAACAAAACTCTGTAATATCATATTATGTTTTTGTTAAAACAGCTGATTTAATTAAGTTTCCAATTTCGAAATAAAAACGTATTAAATTTCTTTTTGTGATAAAGCTACATTGACTGCAATAATGGCATGTGTCAGCTGATTAAAGCTGCAAAAATATCAAATTGCCAAAATAAATTTATTAAAGATTAATGCACATCTAGAATATACTTTTTTTTTGGAAAAAAATTATGAATTTGTTATTTCATATTTTTTTTTAATACGGATTTCGCTTAAACTTGACTAGCAAAATTTTTTAGAAAATATTACATCTGAACCTGTTCTAGAACAGCTTCCATTACCACCGGTTACATGGAACCGGTTCCAGAACAGGTTCCTGGGAGTCAAAATGTAAGGTTTCACTGTCCCAGAATCAGTTCTATAACTGGTTCTAGAACTAGTTCTAAAGCAACATGTTCCTGTTTGGAGGTAAAGAACGTATTGCAAATAGGACAAACTCCATTTAAAAAGAAGTGGTTGAAGAACATAAATTAGAACCTGTTATAATACAGTATAAGTTGTTCTGCAACCTGTTATTTGGATTTTACTATTTTACTGGGGGTAGTAGTGCCGCCAAAAGAACGAGTATTGGGTATTTGGCTTTTGGATACTCGATACTGAAAAGTAACAACTCAATATTTTCAGAGTTGTATTTTGTACAGATAAACAATACAAAAATGCGGCTCCGCTAACATTATTAGCATTAAATTACAACTCTGCCAAAAGAAAAAATAAAACGTGATAATTATAAAGAAAAAAGTTAAAAAACTATACATTGAATAGTTCATAAAAAAGTTTAAAAAATATATTTCTAAAATTTCAATTTTCTACAAAAAGTTAAAATTTTATAAAGTTTTTCCAAAAAAATGTAAAGTGAATTTTAATTTTAAAACAAGTTAAAAGTATCGAGTATCCAAATTAAAAATATCTAGTAGAATCGAGTATTGAAAAGTAATCAAATTTAACAGCACTACTTCCCACTCAATACCAGACTATTTACTCGCAACATTTGCTTTGTCGGCGATGTTCCAAAAGTAAAGGGTACCTATTATTTTGAGCCTTTTCGTAAGCGATAGGGTAATGGACACCTATTACTTTTTGGACTTTTTAGCATGTTTGTCATATACTTTTCATATTGTTTTCCATATACACTCCTACTTTTACGCCCCCCCGTTTTTGTGAATTTTTTTTATTACATTGGATGATCTCTAAAAAAGTTTTTATTTTTTACGGATTTCACTTCACTCAAATTTACTTGACATGTTTTTCATATCCCAGGAAAGGTCGTTATATATTTTATATAGGCTTCGCCCATTTTTACTACCACTTCTTTAAAAATAATTTATATACGCTTTACTTAAGAGCCTCATGAGCCAAAAATTGAAATCTTTGCATCATCTATTTCACTGCGAACAGGGTGAATCAAAATATATTTTTTTTTTTTGTTCGTTTTTTTTCTTGTTTTCGAACGGATCTGTATTCGGTAAATTTGGTGGTTTATTTCGTTTATCTTCTATTTATGCAATTAAAACTAGAGTTCGGATATTCCTCAGTTTTTATATATATATTTTAAAAAATCCAAATATTCCAAATATGCCCCACTTTTTGGAGTATAAGTCCTTAACTTCAAAAGTATTCATAAAAAATGATCTCCTTACATAGCCTGGACATTTTGCTTTCAATATAAGTACACCTAATTGTGGCTCCGCTTATTTGTACCCTTGGGAGCTGTAGCCATTTTTCTACTCCAAGATCTGAAAACATGTGTAAAAAATCTAAAACACAAAAATCTAATTAAAAAATAAGAACAATATTTGAAAAAAAATATACAATTTTTTCCCCACTTATGGGGCTAAATTATAACGAAAAAAGGTCCGAATAATCATACATGATTGTATGTAGTATCACATATAACTAAACATCACATCTCATCTAATCCGAAGCTGATCTCATGGTATCTCATGGGATCTAATCACATATAGTTTGTTCCGAAAAATGGTTCTATCAAATATGATCAAATTATATATAATTTGACACAATTTTTGTCTAATAAATTTATTAAGTAAAAGATAAAAAAACAAAAATTTTAAATGTTTTAGAGATCAGTACTTTTTATTTTTATACAATTAAGTACCCCAGCAAAAATAATGCGAAGTAGTTCCATATAAACAACATTTTCATTACACACAAAGTAGCTACTACTACTGATTTTTCTGATCTAATGCTGGTCTTTTAGATCAGTTCCTAAACTTAGCATATAATGTCATCATATACAACGCTAACTAGTAGAAATGTCACGAATGTTACAATTTGGTATTTGACATACTCGAATGGAACCAGGAGTTTGTGTCTTTTAACAACTATTTTCTTTAATCTAGATGTCGCTTTGAATTTGTGTTTTCTGACCTTTTCATTTGAAAAACAATGATTACAAAATATCGGACTTAACAATGGGTTTCTTTCTTTTCAGTTGAACGAAAAACTATTATTTCGCTTTGTTTTTAAAGCTAGCAAGCTCTTTAAAAGTTTTTTTTTTAATTATAACATTTTATGGACTCCTACAGATATATATTATCACTCAGTTAAAAAGATGTGACTTGACATCATACCTTAATCACTAATTAAAAATAACAAATTAAGTTCTATGAAAAAGACCACCTAAAAATACAATCTTTCATAACCTTACACATAGTACTTTTAATATAGTGAAGTTTGCGGAACTTGCATTACCTCCGTCCTATGACAACCCCATGTTAAAATCATGCGTGTTTCAGCTCAATTTGCACTACATCTGAATCCGTATATGTGATGATTTTACTACATCTTTTTCCACTCTTTTTTCGCTGGGTACTACTTGTAATTCATTTATAAAACATATAAATATTAATTTCAAAGAATAATGTTAAATCTAAAAGTGTATGCTTTTTATGAACCTGAAGTTGAAACATATAGTAAATTTAAAACGCTAGGTAAAACAAACAAAAAAACATTTACCGAGAAAGAAAATCAAATTCTTTGTTCGCAAAATTTTAATGTAGAAGACTTACAGATTTTTCCAAGAGCAGAAATAAAGATCAAACTTTAAACTTCCTTGCAAACTTACACGTCCAAAATAATTAAAAATAATAACTCGGTATTATGGAGCAATACGATATTTTGTTTATGAAGGATAAATCTCCCCATTAGTACTTCAGCAATTTCAGATATTTCAACACAACTATTTTGTTAACCACAAAACAGGATCAGTGGTAGAAAGTATAATGCCTATAGCGGAACTAAACTATATAATTTTTAAAATTGAAAATTGAGAATCCATTACGCATGTTATAAGGGTTGGGTGTTTTCATATGTTTAAACAAGCCGTTTTCAATGCTCTCTTCTAAAAACCAGAACTGGTTTTAAAAGAATTTCGAAAAAATTGTGTTAAAAATTGTAATTTTATTGGGTATTTAAGTTAATAATGTCGATTTGTAAAGCCCGGCAACCAGCCAAATCAACGCCAAAGCCGAATATCCATGGCGCCAAGGTAATGCTCTGTATTTGGTGGGATCAGAAGTGTTTTGTATTATGAGCTGTTGAAATCGGGTCAAATGATCACAGGGAGACCTGTACCGAACACAATTGATTCGTTTAAAAAGAGCAATCAACGAAAAACGACCAGAATATTTGACCAGACACTAGGCCATAATCTTCCATCATGATAACGCGCAGCCACATGTAGCGGTCAAAACTATTTGGAAAACAGTGGATGGTGACGTTTTGGCTCACCCGCCTTATAGCCCAGACCTTGCGCATTCTGACTACAATTTGTTTCGATCGATGCGGAACGCCCTTACTGGAATACGCTTCACTTCAGAACAGGGTATCAGAATTTGGCTTGATTAATTCTTTACCTCAAAACCGGAGCAGTTCTTTTGGCGCGGAATCCATATGCTACCAGAAAGATGGGAAAAATGTGGGCAAACGATGGACAATACTTTGAATAATGTATCAATTCATTTTGTTATTATAATAAATGCATTTTCCAAGCAAAAAAATCGACATTATTAACTTGTATACCCAATAATTAATTCATTTGTGTTGTTTAATGTATGCTCTGCATAAGTTTTGTTTAATTAACACAAAATTTTGTTTATGAAACCAGTTGGCATATAAAATTTAACAGATTTTTAGTACCTTGGTTCTTCTTTAGTACCTTGGTTATTCTATATGTATTTTATAGATTTCGGAATTAAAATTTTCTTCAAGATTATACAAACAAACAAAATTCTTTTAAACAATCTTAGGTCGTGAAACTATCTAAAACCTAATAATTATAACGTTGTTTTTTGTACTTTAATAAAAAAAATATATAATCATTACAAAACAAAAAATTTTGAAACTGATTTATATTCAAATTATAAACGGTGCTATAAAAAAAAATAAATAAAAGTGACAGAATTTTTTTCATTAAATTTTACTAAATAAAAATATTTATATATAATCATATGTTTTGCCATATATAATTATATATAAAAGTGATAGAAATTTGGTTGAATAATTGTACCATATGATCATATATGGTAGAATATATGGCCACATATATGCCCATATTTATTTCATATATTAGCATGCAATATATGCTAATATATAACATACGATACAATGATATATGATGATATATGAAGCCATATTAAAAAAATGTATAAACTAAGTATAAGATATAACGTAATATATTGACACACAATATAAGCATATCAAGTTGGATATATAGAAATTTTTTTCATCGGCTACTTTATCCAAAAAAACGATTAAAGCTGAATTTAATGGTCAAACTTGCCAAAACATTTCAGTTTTGTGCTGAAATTAAACAAAAACACGAGGTATGAACGAATTATGAAGAATTTTGACCGCCTTCTCTAAAAATGTGCCAGTGTGCGTCCTGTTAGAAATTTTATTAAGCATCTTTGCTAAGTCTATGTTAAACATTTTATAGACAATTAGTTAACACCATTAAAAATTTCATACATAGATGTTTATAGACCAGCCATAAAATTTAAATTTTGTGTTAGGACTCCAAAAAGTCGCATTTTTTAGGAAAATTTAAAATTTCAATACTTCTTAATATTTCGTATTGTTCTAAAATAAAATTACTTAAATTTATTTTGCTAAAATAACCTTCTACAACAAAATGTATGTTAAAAATCAACTTTAAATTTAAATTAGTTTAATATATTTATTTTTATAATTCTATTGAAAAAAAACTAGTTTTTCCACATTTTTTTATTAAGAATTTAATTTATTTAAAAAGTACCAGTCACGGTTTTATGAAAGTGATAAAATTATAAACACGATATTAAATAATACATTTTTTTGTTCCTAATTTATTATTCAAATAAAATTAGTGTGTTGGCATAAATAATTCTCACTTTATTAAATATTCATTAGCATTTTAATAACAATTATATTAAAAATTTATAAATTTTATAAAAGGGGTAATATGTATTCAAAAATGGGGAAACAGCTGAATATTAATTTAAAGAGAAAACTATGATTAGGATTATGATTAATACAAAAGAAAAAAAAACAAGACCTTTTAATAAAATAAATTTTTAATTTAATTAAATAACGGTTTATAAATATCGTTTGCAACATATGGCGCCCAACGATTGTCCCTTGTTATTAACAGCATGAGTCTTAGTAACAATGTTGTCTATTCAGCCCTTTAAGGAGGTTTTCTTTAAACTGTTAATGAACCATTTATATAATTTTTAGTGTCCGACCGAACAGTTCGGCCAGAAAATGCATTTGGTCTATATTCGGTATTTTAAAGCATTATGGACAAATTTGGCGGATGGAAAAATGTTTATTGGGCTGATTAGATGCTATTATGAGTGTTAAATTTGAAGAAAAGTCTGTAGTTAAGCAATGAATTCACTGTTCGGCCTCAGAAAGTTCGGCCAAATTGAAAATAGTTCGGCGGCCGAACTTTTAACTTTATTGCTAAACTTCGGCTTTTCTCTTAAATTTTATACACAAAATCGAATTAAGTAGGCTCAACAAACATGTTTCCAATACCAAAATTTTTCATCATTGCCTCTAGATATTAAAAAACCGACAAAATATAGTTTTTTGGCCGAACTGTTCGGTCGGACACTAATAATTTTAATGTTTTTCTTTATAAAAAACTATATCTTTAAAGAGTTTGTCATTTAATTCAAACTAGTAAAGAAGCGATTACGTATTTCTATATCAGCCCATTAAAAGTTATTCTTGTTTTTTTTTCCTCGTCAATAATCATAAACCCTCAACAAAAATCAGCAATTTATTAAAGTAATAAAAAAAAACTAGTTTGCCAATAAAAAAAAGGAAAAAGAAAAGCAGAATCGCAATAACATAATGTCGCCCCATGTTTTTATTATATTTTAATTTGTTAGTTTTATAAAAATCCTAACCCGCCATTGCCCCCATTTTTATAGAGTTTATTATTGCCAGAAATAATTTGGAATTTTTTATTTGTAGAGATTTTAAGATTTTTTTTTTTTTTAGTTTTAATAGATGTGATTAAATTTTTATTTAGTGTTGTTTATAAATGAAAAATAACGAATCTATAAAATTAAATGTAATTAAATTAATTTCATAATAAAATAATGAATCATCCATTGCAGAATTTTAAAGTTTTGGAAAAAAACATGAATTTACATGATAATTGTTTATGTCAACAAAATACTGAAAAAAATATAAAATTTTCTGAAAATTTAAAAATATTTTTATCCTTTTTTTAGTTTAAATTTTTGTCTGCTAATCTCTAATTATCTGTCACTTGAAAATTTAACATGTTTTGTTGATATGAAATTTAATCTTGAAATAATCTCTAAATGTTGTTGTTTTTTTTCAAAAATTTAAATTTTAAAAAAATTTCTTTATTTTCTTCCTCTTGTTCATTTAGTAAACGTGCCAATTTTATTGTTATCGCTCGAAATACCAAATTCCTTTCGAGTTTTATATATTTTATGTATATTTAAACTTTGCTAAATTTTCATTGTATTAACAAATGTTTATTTTAGCAGGGATGGCAGGCAATAACGCTAAAATACCGTCATCGATTCAAAACCCTTTCAACTGACCATCGTTATCCCTAAAATACCGTTACCTAAATAATTAAAATAGCGTTGTCCTTAAAATACCATTATAGAAATAATCTGACAAGATCAGAAAAAGTAATAGCTGTAAATAGGTGGGTGATTCTGATATTACGGACCAACTTCGAAGTTTGCATAAATTCGTATTTAAGATAGGTGTCTTTAATAATTGTAAGAATATCTACTCAATTATAGAAGGTACACTTCCATTTCTTAATTTTCTTCGTACTTTAGCTCTTCTGGATAATCTTTAATTCGACTAGGTCATTCATTATTTGAAAGAATACCAAAAAATTTGCATTTTTGTCCTCATATCTTCCGATTTTCTTTAAAATAAAACTAGAGATGGGCACGTGACACGAAATTTGAGTGAGTCACGTGAATCACGCGTGATCGTGAGTGAGAAAAATTTTACTCACGTGAGTCGTACGTGAGCGTGAGTAGAAAAAATAAGTTCGTGCGTGAGCGTGAGTGAGTCAAATTTACTGCGTGAGTTTGTGTGATTTAAATTTTTTTCAAGTATTTTTGAGGTATTTTTGCGATTTTTTTGAATTTTTTTTTTTATTCTTGTTTTGTGTTTTTTTCTATGCCCTTTATTGATTTTTTTGTTTTTAATGACAATTCCATACAAATGGCAACACCATACTAATTTATTTATACTTTTTTTACCAGTGACTGATACCACAGTGAGACATTCTAATAGTGTCCGACGGAACGTTCGGCTTCGGCTGCGGAGTTCGGCCAAAAACTGATGTTCGGCCAAGTTCGGTGTTCGGCCAAATTTTGGCCGAACTTGGCCGAATACCGTATATTTGAAGAAGAACAGTTAGTTCATTTTTGGTTTATTTCACGTAAAAAACAAAATTTTCAAATTTATTTCACGTAAAAAACAAAATTTTCAATTAAATTCGTCATATACTTTAGTTAAAATAATAAAGTTCATGTATTTCCATATTTTTGTTGAAAACTTCAATAAAATAATTGAACTGACTTTATAATATTTTTGAAAAAATATTCTAAATTAGCTTTTTTATAAATTAATTGATGTTTGAATATTTTTTAATATACTTTAATGATGCTTTTTGTAGTCAAAATCAACGAAAATTTAAATTTTATTCAAACTAAAAAAAAATTAAAAAGTTCGGCTTCGACCGTATATTAAAAATTTGGCCGAAGTTCGGCTACGGCTTCGGCTTCGGCCAAAAAAAGTGACTTCGGTCGGACACTACATTCTAAGCTTCAGCAGCTAACCACATCTTTCTTATACAAAAAACGCAAAATTTAAGCGTGAAAAGCGCTAAGTTGCAGTTGTTGCTTGTTGCCTTAGATGTAGTTAATAGTGTTGTGAAATCCTGCTACTTTTGACTACCCGATACTACTCAATACTTTTGAATTGAGTACCCGATATTACTCGATACTTTTTGATTTGTATTTTATGTTTCAATATTTTTAAACACTCTTTTTGATTACATATTTTTGAATTTTTTTAATTCACATTTATTTTGCACAAACTAAAAAACTAAATTCATTTCTCGTTCTTTGTATTTTTTATTTTTCTATAATTTTTTAGTTTTTATTAATGTAACATTTCTTTGCATTATTAACGGCAGTATTTTGTCACAACTATGTGAACAAATTTCGATCTTCGTTTGAAGCGTTTTGCATGTAAAAAAGTTCCTGAAAACACAAAAATGAAATCGTTCTTAAGCAGTTAAACTTTGTAACTAAGGATATTCGGCCACTGTCTGTTGCTGAAGGTAAGATTACACAAATAATGTGTATTCCAGTCAGTTCTTGAGGAAAAAAAAACCGACTTCTTGGAGAGAATGTTGTGACAAGATTTTGTTTCTTCATAAACATTCAGAATAATATTTTTTATAAAATATTAAAAAATTTTTACAAAATTTATTTTGTAGTTTAACCAGTAATCCGTAATAATTTACAATACCAAATATTGAACAATGAGTGTAACAATTTTAATTTAAGTTACTTAATTTTTAATTTTTATATGCATAAATTAATAGCCTTTTCTTCATAAAAATAAAACGAAAATTTCGTGATTATTTCGTGAGCGTGAGTCAAGGTAAAATTACTCACGTGATCGTGCTTGAGCGTGAGCGTGAGTGAGCAAAAATTATTCGTGCGTGAGTCGTTAGTGATTATAATTTTTTCTTCGTGAGCGTGCGTGAGCGTGAGTGAAAAATCACTCACGTGCCCATCTCTAATTGAAACACATACTGACGACGTTAAGTCATAGTCGTATGTTCTGTTTTATTAAACTTATACATTGTACTACAGAAAATTGAATTTGAAATAAAGAACAATTAACTAACTAACTAACATATTTTCTATGCAGCCTGTAACATATCTCATTATTAAGTTTTTACATTTTAATTTTTTAAAAAATTCAAAAAATTCGAGTACAGGGCTCTTCGAAAAAATTTGAAGAGTCCTGTACTCGAAAGTTGTTATCGGATTTCGCTTATTCGAAAATTTTAACGATTGTCCTCACAAAATTTTAACGATTGTATTCACACTCATGCAATAAAACAAACGCATTTAAAAAAATTAATTTTTTATGCAAATGCAATTTTTCAAATTGTTCTCCCCTTTCAAAATATTTTAAACCTGGATAAATTGAAAATTTAACATTTTGTTATAAGATTAAAGTTTGCCTTGTGGGCTTTTTCAAAATTTGACCATACGGGTCAAAAGTCGGGACATCAGAATTCGTTTTAGAGGTATGGTTCCTTCGGCAAAGTTTCTTATTTTGATCCCTAGAATACGATTTTCCTTGAACGTTGAGCGATTTTTAAATCGACCCGCCCTAATATATATGTTAGGTACAGATAGGGGAATGAATTTTGAACACTTTGGTAGGCAATTTTTTGAAGAACAAACCCTTTTTTGAAAAAAATATTTTAGTGAATACAAAGGATCTTTATTTCTGAAGTAAATAATATAGTGAAATACATTTTATCTCTCCCAATTTAAATACACAAGGACAACAAATTATCCAGTTATCTCAGAATCAACCACATATGTTTTCCCAAAGTTTGATCATTAACTAGCCCGTCATTGGCATTCGGCAATGATCGATGTGCAGGCATACCTATACGGAAATATGTAACTAAAATAGCGTTACTCTTAAAATACCGTTACCAATACATTTGAAACGCCGTTAGCCTTAAAATAACGTAACCGCACTGAGATAATTCTCTGCATGATATCGAATTTCTGCATTAAATCTATAGTGTCACTGGAACACGTTCATTAAAACTTTTCATTAAATTAATGAAAATTTTCATTTTATTTGTTAAAAATTGCATCCGACATATGAATATATTCCATTAAATCTATGAAGCTTTTCCATAAAGTTTACGAAAATTTTCATTCAGCTAGTGAAAAAAAACTTCATCAGTTTAGTGAAAAAAGTTCGTTAAAACTCCATCTGTGCGAATATACTAAAATACCGTTACTGCTAAAATATCGTTACTCTTACCAATAACCGCATCGAATCGGTTACCAACCATGTTTTAAAGTGACTCAAAAAGCAAAACAAAAATGTAAAACTAGTCAGAAATAATATAAAATTCTTTCCACACTTTTTTTTTTATTAATTGTTTGCATTTAATTTTTGCGCATAATTCACAGGTTTTTATTTTTACAATTGAATTTTGCTGACGTCAATATGTACGAAATTGGAAACATTTTTAAATATATAATTGAAGCTCAAGTTGTAATAATTTTTATCGATTTAAAATTAGCTTAAATTAACGTATTGATATTTAGACTGGATTTTCCTGTTAAATTACATTTTAGGTCGTTAAAATTTTATATTTTTTTTTTTGTTTAAAGTTTTTAGGGCAGCATTTTTAGTGCTGTCAATTTTTTCGAAAATTATTAAAAAAAAAACTGTTAAACATTATTGACCAAAAAATTTTTAATTAAAGATATGTTTAAAATGAAATTTGATGTGAATTCAAAATTTACTAAAGGGTCCGCCAAATAACTTTTTTTTTTTGAACTCCTGAACCAATTGGACTATGTATGGCGTCATACCAAGGTCTTTATGCAAAATTCGTCTCAATGATGTTTCCGAAATGTTCAATTGTTGAGAACGACGGTGAATTGATGTTGATGGCGCTTCACGCACACTTTCTGCCACAGCAGCAATATTCTCGGGTGTACGCACTGTTTTTGGCTTTTCACGCTTTGGTTTATCGATGAGGATGCCAGTTTCTTTCACTTTTTTCACGAACATACGGACCATATTCGTTCAGCGGAAGGATAAAACTAATTATCTGTCAAATCAGACATGAGCTAAGTGTTATCATTCACGAAATAGGCACTATTTGGGAAAAAAAACGTTAGATGGCGGACCCTTTATAAACATTCATTGATTGAAAAAAAATTAATTAATTAAAAAAATATGAAATATTTCAAAAATGTGAAATCGTTCTTTTGGGTATAAAAATCGTCAAACCTGGCAACACTGAAGGTGTGAGAAAAGTCGAATAAAAAAACCCTTTGTAAACTGAGACCAAAGTTTAACATTTTTAAAATATTTTTTTAAATTGCTTTAATAAAAATATATCTTGCGACACATTATTTTAATTTTTTTTTTTTATTTACTAACGGTTTTCGAGATATCGCGATCCATCCGATTTTTCTCAAATTCACACCACATAACATTTAGACCTAGTGGAATCAAAAATTATCCAATTTGGAGTTTTTTTAAAAAAAATTTCTTATACCAGTTATTTAACTATAGGGCACCTAATGAAAGGTATTTATTTTGAAGACGCATCCATTGGTATATAAAACATGTCACTGCATGTCTGAATATTTTTGTTAATAAAAAAATTATTTTTTCGAATATCACATTTGTAAGTGCAGTTGTTGTTGGTTTGAGTTCAAATTAACATATAATAATGCTTATTTAATTTAATCCGGGGGTGTCTGGACCTTTTTCAATTTTCGTAATCGTAATTCGAAAGCCAAAGGGCTTTCTTCTATAACCTATATTTTAAATAAAAATGTTAAGTTTTCTTCGATCTTCTTTTATTTTATTCTTCTTAGTTTAAACGACCTTAAGATCATTTATTTATTAATTATTTATTTCCAATATTTCGTCTCCACATTGATTGACTTCTTCAGGGAACAAATATTACAATTTGAAAAACGAGTTTTAATAAATTTTTTTTTAAAAAAGGCGGGAAATCAAAAATATTTTCTGTCAATATGAAAAAATAAAAAAATATCCCAGAAATCAAAATTAAATAAAAATATCACAGAAAACAAAAATAATTATAATAATATTTAAAATATTAACTATACATATAAATACATATATTTTTAAACATCATAAAAATTATCTTAGTTTCTATTAACTAAATGTCTGTAATTTTATGCAACATTTGCTGTCTGTCTTATAGTTAATGCGTTGTGTTTGTTTTCTCGAGTACTTTAAAATTGCGTGTAAAAAAATGTGTGTTTCATAAATATTAAAGATGTTTTCATATAAAAATGTTTTAGTTTTTGAACCCCCATGTAAACCCATAAACGCGCGACTTAGCACCTAAAAACCTAGACACCTACGTGTCTAATATTGTTTAGTCCTCAACAACATATTCAAGTTTCATTAAAATCTTGCTAGTCAGTTTTAAACCGTTTTAAAACTTTTGAACGGTTTTGGAAAGATGTACGTATAGTTAAGCTTTCCAAATATATATAGTATATATGTTTATACTTTTAACACACCCATGTGGAAATATTCGTTTAAGGTCATAAGAATGACCCTTAAACTAATAATTTATATAATTTCATAATTTATGGTTTCATAACCTCGATTTTTTTTCACAAAATTAATTTTAGCGGACACAGTTTTTGAAAAAAACTTCTCAAAAATTGTTTGGCCTGACACAAGCTTTTATTTTCTGTTTCAAGAGTTGCAAAAATCCAGAAAAGTGGAAATACTGAAATGCTCTAATGCCCATGTAATTAAATATTAGTAATGGGATTTTCATCCTAAAGGTTATACGAAGTTTTACTGGGTAGTTACTGGCTATTCAAATTACTCGGTTTTGGTTTTGTCCGTGTAAACGAGTAACTTGATTTTGAGGTTTTTAACTTTATCGATTAATCGAGTAACTGGAATAATTTCAATAATTGTATTTCTTTAATAATACATATACACACCAAAAAAATTTACAAAATCAGGAGTATTTTTAAAATGGGGCCTTAAGGGGTTAAACCGACAAGGAATTTGGATTAGCGCACAAAAATACTTTAGAAAAGTTTAAAAACTCAGCCTGTGTAATTTATTAGAATTAAAAACTTATTAACCAAGTATCGTTTTAAAATAATTCAATCTGTTGGGCGCCATTTGTGTTAGACGGTGTAATTTATCATGATTATTTTCCTCAAATTGTTCACCCAGTTTATCTTAGTTTCATTGAAAAAAAAACCTTACTTTATGATACACATTTAATTAGAAAAAAAACCATTTAATTATGTAAAATTAATAAATAAACAAGGAAATTTTGTATTTTTATATTAAATTGATTTTGTAAAGCCTATTTCAGTTAAATAAAAACACACCCAGAAAATAGACTCGGTAGTAGCAAGCATATTTAAATTATTACAATTTAAATTTCAGCACCCAAAAAAACAGACTCGGTAGTAGCAACCGTATTTGTAGCCAATCGAATGGTTCGGTTGTTACTATCGAATTTTTTGATAGTTATCAAAGAAATTCAGTTGACGCAATCGAAATTCAGAATTTCTGTTGTTACAATCGAATGACTGTCATCTCAACCGAACAATTCGGTCCCAACAACCAAACCATTCGATTGACAACAAATACGGTTGCTACTACCGAGTCTGTTTTCTGGGTGCAGAAATTTAATTTGTAATAATTTTAATAAAATATTTATTGTAATCAAATTGAAAACACTATTAAATTCTTAACAAAAAAAAATTGAAAAATTTTTAAAAAAAAAAATATACAAAAAGGTGAGAAATAAATTTAATTAAGCCAACAATAATAAAAGGTAAAAAAAATCTAAACACAAAAACAAGAAAAAAAAATTTGCGCAAAAATATACAAAGAATTTTGTATTATAATTAAATGAAATTTAAACAAATTGAAATGAGAAATGCCAGGTTGCCAAAATTCAAAACACAAACGTCAACAATTCTATGCGAAAATATTGTTGTTGTTACTGCTGCTGCTTTTGATGTTGCTGTATATTTTTTTTTTTTCAAGCAATTATAATAAAAATGAGAAAGCTTAAAAGGCAAAAACGCGTAACGAGTTCAAAACACACTATAACAACAACATCAGCAACAACAGCACAATAATAATGTTGTACAAACATACGTATATGTACGTATACGTACGACTGACAACTCTACTCTACTATATGAAAAATGCCATGTTGTCAAGTTTCACTTCACTACAAAAAAAAAAAAACAAAACAACCAAGTGATGAAGACTGTTATTATAATATAAAAATAGGCTTAAAAATCAAATAAGAAATACAACGGCCACAAAAACAACAACATAATATAGTAACAATTTGTAAAAAAAAAAAATACAACAAAAACTCACTGCACCCGTGTAAAAATTTTAATATGGAGTATAATACCCAAGTAATAATTTTAATATGGAGTCTAATATAATTTGATAAGTTCCCATATATAAACACATACAAATTGATCCGAACAATGTGTCATCTACATGTATCTAATTATATCAAACTATATAAAATTTTATCCGAGATTTGTCCATATCTGGGACATAAAATTTAATCTAATTGGATCAAAATATATCTGATTTCATATAACTTTAGCCGATAGGAGGTATGCTTTTGGTGACTTGAAGTTATGCTTAAAAGTATTTAAGTTGAAAATTTAAAATTCTAGAAATCAATAATTTTAAAGATATATGCGCATTTTTTTTATTTAAAAAAAATATGTGTGTATGATACTCGTATATAAAGCTTTATAAAATTAAAAGGAAAATATTTTCAGTATAACGTCACATATAGTTTAAAAAAAACTTAGCATGGGATCATATATAATCATATCAACCACTATATATTTGAATTATTATTATATGGCTTATGTTGTTACATATAGAGTAAGATTTGAAGATATATATTAATATTAAGTACCATATAAAAAATTCTCTCAAAACAAAATATCAGATGTATTTGTCTAAATGATATAAGCCGTAATGTGACTCCACTCAGAGTCAGATATGACTTAATCATATATTATATATGACTATATATAACTATTTCTACCCGGGTATAATTAGATCTCATTTAATAAGTTCACATATATAAACACATACAAATTGATTCTAAAAATGGGTAATCTACATTTATCTAAATATGTCAAATTAGATATAATTTGATAAAATTTTATAGGAGATTTTTCCATACCAGAGTAAAATAGTTTTTATATATTCAGATATAATTTTATACAATTAAATGATTTAATCTATAAATTTGTATAGTCATATAACATGTTAAACCATAAATAATTGTATCTAATTGTATATAGCTTTGTGTTGTTTAAAAAATATTAATATGGGGCAATATATTATGGAATATGAATTATTTTTTAAGGAATTTGTTTTAATAACTTAGTTTATCCTTTTTAAGTATGTATATGTGTTTGTGATTTAAAGTTTCAGATTTCTACCTTAATGGAATTCCATATGTCATTAAAGGTGTAATTTCTTTCTTTTAAACTCCATTTATACCAAAATTTTATAAAAACACTAATTATATATTCATTAAATTTCAGATTTGTTGCCTGAATCTTTTCCCTGTAACCGTTTTTAATACAACGTCTTAGCGAATACATGCACCAAATTTTAAGTTCCTAGATTGAACAGTTTATGTTGTGTGCATTGACAACCAAAATTTTAAGATCATTACTTTAGTGGCTTTAGGTGCAGAAATTTCTACAAATGAACCATTAAAAACCCACATACCAAATTTAAAATACGTCGCTTAAGCGGGTTTCCCAGGCAGTCAAGGGGCAGACTATACCCCTTTTTGACCGTTCCTGTACGAATTTCCAAATATATCATATACGGGGATGTCTACGCCGGATCAGGACCCGCATACCATATTTTAAGATCCTCCCTTATTCCAAAAATCCCTCTATACAGATGTCTAGTTCTGATAAGGAACTCCCATACCAAATTTTACGTTCCTAGGCTCGGCTGTTTGGAAAGGCTGCCAAGGGAGAGACTTTGTCAACCTTTTAGCTCTACTTCTCGTGATACGAAGTTCCTCGCTTAATGGGATTTTTTTTTTTTATTTTTGTCCCTCCCCATGGAATTTTCAAAAATTCCGTCAAAACATATATCTGCTCGTGATAAGGTAAACCATATAACAAAATTTTATGGTTCTAGCTTCAGTGGTTTGGCCAGGCCGACAAGGGGGACATTTGCACCCTGACAGCCAAGAGGGAGACGTTTATCCTTATTGCCCCTCCCCGAAGAAATTTCCAAAAATCCCGTCTTATCGGACGTCTACTCTGGAGGATGGACCTTCCAGCGGTATAGGCTGGACGTTGAGTTTGTTGAGTCAGCCAGTCAGCGAGTGAGTAACTGTATTCTTTTATATAAATATATAGATTATACTTAATATACCTAATTATATTTTACTATATATACAATATAGAGTTATGTATATATGCGTTCGTATATAGTTCAACATAAATGTATATATAATTATATATAACTTTATGTGAATCAACAATAAAAATATTTCTGTTATATTTTATTGATTACTAGTATTATCTTACTATAATTGTTTATAAATTGTTCTGTGCAAAATTATATAGAAATAAAGGGTCCGCCAAATAACTTTTTTTTTTTTGAACTCCTGAACCAATTGGACTTTGTATGGCGCCATACCAAGGTCTTTATGCAAAATTCGTCTCAATGATGTCTCCGAAATGTTGAGAACGACGGTGAATTGATGTTAATGGCGCTTCACGCACACTTTCTGCAACAGCAGCAATATTCTCGGGTGTACGCACTGTTTTTGGCTTTTCACGCTTTGGTTTATCGATGAGGATGCCAGTTTCTTTCACTTTTTTCACAAGCTAACGAACATACGGACCATATTCGTTCAGCGGAAGGATAAAACTAATTATCTGTCAAATCAGACATGAGCTAATTTTTACCATTCACGAAATAAGCACTAGCTGAAAAAAAAGTTAGATGGCGGACCCTTTATATGATTTCCAATGCTTTGCATATTTTTTAATTGAATTCAGATAATATTATATGTGGTACATTACAAAGCCCCATTTAATTATATGGGGTGCCATAATAAAAATATTTTCTAAGTTAGTTAACTTTTAAAATATTGATTTTTGTTTACAAGAACGACTATAGTTCCCGTGGACGCTTTTTACATTAAATGAAAATTGAGAAAAAAAAGTTGAGCATCTCTCGCAACATACCTCTTTTTTGATCCACGTTAGTTAGCATAAGAAGTTTAATACATGCTAAGAGTTCAACAGACAAAAAAAAATGATGAATTTTAATAGTGAAAAATCTGAGAAAAGCTAAATTTTCGACAAAAATTGTTAAAATAAAGATATGATTCACATTCGTAAAAATACTGTAAAGTAATATTAGTCATATAAAGGGTGTCCCAAGAAGAACGCAATTTTTAAATCTGGCAACATTGGAAGTGTCATTGTTTGACATTTGAACAATTGTTATTGTTTGCTAGTAGAAGGTACGAGGTTAGTAAAAATGGAGCGCTACACGAATGAACAACGCATTCTCATTGTGAAATTGTTTTACCAAAATGGTGAAAGTTTTGCGGCTACAGTTCGCAAATTGCGATTCATCTTGATGGCTTCGTCAATAGGCAGAATTGTCGCATTTTGGGTGAGGAAAATCCTCGAGTGATTCACGAGAAGCAAATGCATCCTCAACGTGTCACTGTGTGGTGTGGTTTTTGGGCTGGAGGAATCATTGGACCTTTTTTATGAAAATGAGGCAGGTCAAGCGCAAACAGTCAATGGTGTTCGGTATCGTGAAATGATAACCAGTTTTTTCTTGCCTAGAATTGAAGAAATGAATGTGGAGGGCATGTGGTTCCAACAAGACGGCGCCACATATCATACAGCCAGAGAAACAATTCAATTGCTGCATCAGTCATTTCCCGGTCGTGTTATTTCGCGTTTTGGAGATCAGAATTGGCCGCCTAGATCGTGCGATTTAACACAATTAGATTTTTTTCTTTGGCGTTTTTTGAAGTCGATGGTTTACGCGAATAAGCCGACGACGACTCAAGCCTTAAAAGAGGAAATTGGACGCTGCGTTAATGAAATACCGCAGCATTCATGCAAAACGGTCATTGAAAATTTCATTAAAAGATCGCGTGCATGCCAGCAAAGCCGCGGCGGCCATCTGCACGATATATTGTTCCATACATAACCTCATTATTTCTACTTTACGATATAATAAAGTTTTACGATTTTTTTTTAAATATCTGTGTTTTATTTAAAATTTAAAAATTGTGCTCTTCTTGGGACACCCTTTATATTAGTTTATGAAATTAGATGTGGTTGAAGCCACATGTGATAAAGTGTTAACTTGCACATAACCTAATTTGATATTGAATTTTACCAAAATATACATGGGATTATATATAAAATTATAAGGAAAATATTTTCAGTATGAAGTCACATGTAGTTTAATAAGACTCTGCATGGGACCATATATGTATAATCATATTGGTCACTACATATATTTGTATTATTATTATGTATATGGATTATGTGGTTATATATAGAGTAAGATTTGAAGGCATATAATTATATCAAGGACCATATAAAACATTCTCTCAATAAACATTATCAGATGTATTTTTATATACATAAGCCACAATGTGACTCCATTCAAAGTCAGATATAACTTAATCATATTATATATGACTAGATATAACTATTTATATACGGGTGAGGAAGAAGAAGCAGCATTAAATTATATGAAAAACGAAAAAAAAAACATGTTGCCGGGGCGCACATGCACAAATAATGACATGGTTGTGTATTACGACGATGACGACTTAACGATAAAGACCTACAAACAACTAAAAAATTCAACATACATATTGTACAACAAAAACGTTAACAAAAAGTGGTAAGAGAGTAAGTAGTACACTCAAAGAAAAAGCTTTATAATATTTATGAAAAACTTCATAAATATGGTGAAAATCTTCATTGATTATCGTCCAAGGTAACATTTCAGAAATATAACGAAGATGTTTCATAAAAAAACAAATTGATGACAAGCTTTCTTAAAAATGAAGCAGTTTTATAGATTTTCATTGAATGTTTCATAAATATTAAAAGACACTTTATAAATAAGATGAAGCAAATTCATAAATTTTTATGAAATGAAAAATTTTTCTTTGGTAGCTTACAAACTCAATAAAGGCTACAGCCAATGACGATTTTTATTTTTTTTTGCTGTAGAATGTCCGAAATTTGTTTATACCTACTCCGCTGAAAACTAGTCAAAATTACTGATGGTTGTTACAAATTCGTTAAAAATACATTAAACATAAAACATTTTCTGGAAATTCTCAATTTCATTGCCTTTTTCAAAATGCGTTTTTTTGAATCAAAAATGATAATAAACAGATTATGTTCTATATAAGTAAACTAATGATGGTAAAAACCCCTATTATTTTTAAATGAAAAAAAAAAAATACAATAAAACGAAGAAAAACTAAGAAAAATAGTAAATTTATGTACAACAATTTTTAAAAAGTTCCAATTTTTGCTTTCAAAAGTGAAAAAACACAGATTTTGGTAATAAATATGTAATTTCTTTTGATTAAATAAATTTAAAGTTCCCTGATGAGATGTGTATAAAAATATTGTACAAATATTGCCGTGCGCTGTTTCAAAAACGTTGAAATTCAAATCCCTTTACTTATCATTTTAAAAACAAAGGGACTTATGTATACCACTTCCAAAATAAATAGTTCATATATCTAGCCGGGAAAAAAATAGTTATAGGTATATATATATCATATATAATACGATTAAGTCATATCTGACTTTGAATGGAGCCACATTACGGATTATTAGATCATTATACATCTGATAGTTTTTTTTTGAGAGAATTTTTTATATGCTACTGATATTATTATATCTCTCCAAATCTCAGTCCTTATATAATTACATAAGCCATATTTTTTTTTTTTTTTTTTAAGAGAAGCAACACTCAGGAAATTCTTCCTATTAATTAATGTGTTGCTTTCTTTGGATAGGAGATAGTGGAGAGATGAAAGGTGGTGAAATATGAAGGGCTTCAAACATGGCAACACTGTAATTGCGCGAGTAGATAAGTCTTAGAACAGTTGTTGCTCGCCACCTGATGTAGAGTTGGCGAATTTATTGAAGCTTTTTGTTTCATAGCCCTGATTCATTATTTTACTTCGGTGGGCTTAAGTGCTATGGGAAAACCGAAGGTGGGCACAGCGATACATATAAGTGATAGAAAACGCATACATATTATTTTTCTAAATTGATGTTGTCGTCACCGTGAATCGAACCCGGGACCATCTGTGTAACAGTCCAACGCGCTAACCATTACACCACAACACCCATAATAATCCAAATATATGTAGTGATCGAAATGATTATACATGGTGCCATTCTAAAACTTATTACACTATATATGGCGCCTTATTGAAAATATTTTCCTTTTAATTTTAAATCCCATACATATTTTGGTAAAGTTCAATATAAAATTAAGTTATAAGCAAGTTAAGACTTCATATATAACCATATTAATTTTATAACGAAATCATTTTCATATTTCGGACCAACTTGTATATTTTTATATATGGGAACTTATCAAAGCAGATATAATTATATTGACTCCACATTAAAATTTTTACCCGAAAATTTAAAGTGAGTATTTCAAATTAAAATTAAAAAATATCAATTTATATTTATTAAAATTTCTGAAAAAATTTATTTAGTGATTTTTATTTGGAAGTGAAAAACATTAAGTGACGTTAAGAATTTTATATTCACAAAATTCCATGACGAATTTAGAGTACATCAACTGAATAGACTTGCAATTGATTTTACGTATGATATTTTCTGAATTTTAAATAGGAAATCTAAATTGCAAATTACATTTTTTTTAATTTCAAATAAAAATTCTAAATTTCTATGGACGATTTCTAAATTTCAAATGGAAATTCTGAGGAAAAGAAAAAAAAATATGTTCAAATTTTTTTATGAAATAATGAAGATTTATAAAATTCTTGAAAACTCAATGAAAACTTCATAAATATGATACTCCTGATATATGAATGTGACGAAACATTTTTCTCTGAGTGTAGAATTACAATCATGAAAACAATAAAAACAATAAAGAAAAAACTTACTCTACGAAACGACCATTAAGTTGAAAGACTGACAGAATGACGGACAGACGTACGAACAAACGTTTATAAAAAGAGGATGAATGGTCAAACTAAACAACAGTCAGTAAGGCAGACATACATATGGACAACAGCAACGGCAACAACAAAATAACATTAATATATGTATAAACGGTTGAATGTATCATATTGACGTGTTTAGACTTTTCAAACACACTATGCTTACACATACAAATGTGTCCGCGTGTGTGTGTGTGTGTGTGAATGTATACAAATATGAAATATGACAACATAGCAATGACCAGACTATTCAGCCTGGCAATATAAGCAACAATGTATTAAATCAACAGCAATAATAACAGCAACAACCAACAGCAGCAATTTAAAATTCGAAATAGTACAACATCAAATTCTAATCAGAACTTTAAAAGATTTTATTTCATTTCTAATTTAAATACATTTTTCGTATTATATTAGAGGGCGGTCGAAACTTTTCACAGAATCTATGAAACAGGTTTCGTAACGTCAATGTTTATGAAATGTTTGTAGAATTAATGAAAATCTTCATAAAACTAATGAATCATTGCGACAATGAAGCGTTTATAGAATTTACGAAACAGTTTCATAAATTTTTTAATATTAAGATACTTCCTTGAAATAATAAAACTCTGCATGAATGTCTTGAAAAATGCTTTGGAACTAGACCAATGATCCAATTTAAATGATTTTTTAAATTTCATTAAAGCCCAAAATTAATAAAAGGCTAAATTTTTTAGAACAGATTACCTTTGAACCTGTTCTAGAACAACTTCTTTTACCACCGGTTACATGGAACCGGTTCTAAAACAGGTTGCTGGGAGTCGAAATGTAAGGTGTCCAAGAATCAGTTCTATAACTGATTCTAGAACCGGTTCTTAAGCAACATGTTCTTGTTTGGAGGTAAAGAACCTATTGCAAATGGGACAAACTCCATATAAAAAGAACCAGTTGCAGAACAGAAATTAGAACCTGTTACGATACAGAATAATCTGTTCTGCAACCAGTTATTTGGATTTTACTATTTTACTGGGATGTTGAGCACTTGAGAATTAAATTTTAAAACTAAAGTTTGAAATATGTATATGAAAATTAAATGATAAAATTATGAAATTTTATGAAAAAATAATAATACTAAGTCTTTGAAATAATTTCATAGCTTTAAAGAAAATGTTCATTAAATTTATGAAGAGATAATTTATAAAAGCGAATTTTTTTTTCTAAAACTATGAAATGAAAATTATTGAAGTTCGAGGCCATACTCTATATTTCTTTATAAGGATATTGTCCTAATGAATAATCTATCGAGTTTTTGTTTTTAAATTTATTAGTTGACCACTTTTAGGAGATATATTTCAAGAATTTTTTAAAATACACGCTTTCCAGAAAGTGGTCAATTAATAAATTTGAAAATAAAAACTCTATAAATTATTTGTTAAGACAATATCCTAATAAAGAAATATAGAGTATGGCCTCGAACTTGAATTATTTTAATTTTCAAAAAAACATAATTTTTATTTTTAATAAAAATTATATCATACTTGTAAAAGAGACAAAGTGCGGTCTTAATTTACTTCCCCTTTACATCTTCTTTTTAAGGGGGGCATGACATTGGTCGTTTTTTGAATATTTTAGTAAATATTCTTAAGATTCTAAGAAAAAAAATTCCTACGGGTTCAAAAGTTGCAGCCGGATTAGTGAGAACGCATTTTTAATTTTCGCGCTACCTACGTACGACAGCTGGTATATACTTGTTTTACTTGCTACCTGACGTTTGGTGGAAATGATGCAAATCGTTTGAAATGCGCCAGAGTGATGGCATATGAAGCTTCAAAAGAAGCCCGAATTGCTAGACAATTGCAGAAAACTGTAAGAAACAGCACAACACAAGATAACGAAGGCATACAGTACGAAGCATGCATGGCAGATTGAAGGTAACCTTTTTTTCTTTGTTCACAAACTTTGAAAGCGTTTATCTCGAAACCACGTTTTTCGTACTGGTTGCGGCACTAGCGGGTTCATTTTTTGACGAAATTTGTTTTTTATTTAAACTTGATCGTTTTTTTAAACTATCGTATTTTAAAGTCAATATTTTTTTTTTCGAAAAATTTGGAACATCACCAAAAATTGAAAAAAAAAATTAAAAAAAAGCTCGTGTCATACGATAACCAATTTTGTTAAGATTTAAAAAAATAATTTTTTTTTTTCAGATCGGACAATTTTTGCGACTCCCAGCGCTGCAACCACGAGGTCCCGTTGTTTTTCTCTGCCGCCAGTTTGGAGTGAAAAATATATTTTTTTGAATTTTTTGTTTGTTTTTGACTGAGATATGAATTTTTAAAAAAAGGTCTGTTTTCTCTGCTGCGAATCTAATGTCCCCCCTTAAATAAAAACAAAACAAGTGTAAAAATAAAAAGGAGAATTAAAACAAAAAGCGTGTATTGTAAAGGGTCCGAAAAATAACTTTTTTTTTGAACTCCTGAACCAATTGGACTTTGTATGGCGTCATACCAAGGTCTTTATGCAAAATTCGTCTCAATGATGTCTCCGAAATGTTAAATTGTTGAGAACGACGGTGAATTGATGTTGATGGCGCTTCACGCACACTTTCTGCAACAGCAGCAATATTATCGGGTGTACGCACTGTTTTTGGCTTTTCACGCTTTGGTTTATCGATGAGGATGCCAGTTTCTTTCACTTTTTTCACAAGATAACGAACATACGGACCATATTCGTTCAGCGGAAGGATTAAACTAATTATCTGTCAAATCAGACATGAGCTAAGTGTTACCATTCACGAAATAAGCACTAGTTGAAAAAAAAAACGTTAGATGTCGGAACCTTTATATCTACCAAAGGTAGAGCTTTCACATAACGAACAAGTTTTCAATTTATTGTTGATCAATGGTGATAATCTTTAACTTCGAACTCATATATTAGTTCTCATTTAGTGGGATAACCAGTTTATATGAATGTTTGATGTTTCCTTCGTAAAATATATCTATCAACACATTCTTGAAAGTGGTCAATAAATTTGAAAACAAAAACACTATAGATTATCTGTTAGGACAATATTCTAATAAAGAAATATAGAGTATTGCCCCGAAATTGGATAATTTTAATTTTCATTGCACAATTAAAGGTCGAAAAAACATAATTTTTATTTTCAATAAAAATTATTTCAAACTTGAAACTATAAAATTTTATAAAAAAAAAAGTTTATGAATAACTTCCTAATACTCATATAATTTCTTGGATTTACTGAAATTCTTCATTGAATCCACGAAAAAAAATTCTATGAAATTGATTCATTAATATCATGGAGGATAATTCTTTCAGTGTCCCTCGTCTTACGGAGGTAGTGCCCTAAGATCGCTCTCATAATAATTAGCAGCGGTATAGCGACTGACATCGCTGTGGAAACATTTAACCCTACACTGCATGACTTTTTATATTTGACCGAAAAAAATGTTTTGTAAGGGGAAATTACCGTCTGAGTTCAGGAAAAATATTCAAAAATTTTAAATCACTATTTTAGTAGATATTATGCAATTTTCATAAAAAAAATCATTTTCATAAAAATTGGAAACATAATATTTATTTATAAATGAAATAAGAATAAGTTATATAATAAAATGTTGTGTAATAATACATATAGTATATTATTACGCAAATTTAATTCAACTTACGCTTTTTACGTAAAAAATTCAAAACGTGCAGCTGCTTTTTGTCTAAGCACTCCGGATACTTTCACCTAAACTGTAAGACCTTTTAAAAACTGAGTTGACAATACAAAACTATTGAGAATCACATTACGGTTTTTTTTTATTGTGCAAAAATTATCAATATAATGTTATATGTGCGCACCGGTAGGCTAGTTGGTAGCGTGCTGGCTTATCAGTGCGGGAGTCGTGGGTTAGATTCCCACCAGAGGCACTGGTCTGTTTTCGCTACAACGCGCCGAAAGCCATAGTAGCTAGTGCTCGGTTAGGGTAATAGTATATAATTTGTAATTATATGATTATTAATTAATAAAATAAAATAAAAAATGTTATATGAGTTAATATTTTTCGAAAACAAGAGCGAAATAGCCGTTATTCTAATAATAAAATTGTGTATCACCAGTGATACAATATGAAGTGTAGGGTTAAGACAGACCCAGCCCTTGTCAACTCGTCTGCCCGCTCATTGCAGTAAAAGTACCTGTGACCGAGGACCCATAGTGTAATCCGAGACAGTCAACTTAGCCTGGACACTTCTTCTCTACACTAACCAATGAGGATGGTAGGTGTAAAGTACGAGCCCAAGTACTCTTAAAAATTCAGAGACTCATATTGACTTATAAGTGTGAAATCTTATGAAATATTAGTCAAGGTTTTAGTAATTATTTGCCCTCAATTAAATTGTGACACTTTGATAAAATAATTAAAGAAAATAGACAATAATATTTTAAATTTAAAACCAAATGAATTAATATTCGGGTGTTTTAAATCCATTCTTTGAAATTCTGTTACTACTAATCAACTGACAACAATCCAAAAAATTAAAAACATTTAAAAAAAATTACAGCAAGTGTATGTATTTTACACATAACGCAAAACCGGCTATTAAGAACACATTCAATTACTGCAGGTCTGAAGGGAGCTCTGCAGAGAACAGGCGCTATGTCTAAAAAAAACTACATAAATGTACCACGCAATGTAAAAAAACACAAACCTACACTACAATAACCATAATTATTTTAAGATTAATCAAAATGAAAATATAAAAAAACACCACAAAACACAGACATAAAACGTCAAATCTGTAGTGGGTCGGAGGAGGGTCGTCTAATCGACAAAACGTGAGTGAGTTTTTACAAAAAAAAAAAAAATAAAAATAATAATAATAATGTAAAAATAATAATGGAAAATAATGAAAAACGAAAGCCGTTATTATAATAAAACTTAATAATTATGAGGATGACTGATCTGTGTCGTAATAATGTTCAAAATGATTATTATATAAATATTACTAGAGAAATGGAACATACAAAGTTAACCCATAACACCCTGTAGTTAACATATCGCTCATTTCCTGCAATAACGTCATAACTCAAAAATTTTGATTTTGTAGAAAACTAGTTTAAAGTTTTCAATTTACTCCCACCTTGAAGAAGGTGAGTATACAAGATATCTTTCAAGAGGTGAGTATACAAGATATCAATACGACATTGTTACACAATATGTTACGTGATATAACGAATAATTCTGCGTCTTTAACTCAAAAATCACGTTTTTTTAGTTGTGACATTATTGAAGTAAATGAGCGATATGGTAACACAAAACATGCATTTACGTTTGGGGTACCTGTGCTTAATGTACTGAACATATCGTTGTAAATGAAAACGGGTTTTATAAAGTAGACTTGTAAATTTCCACAGAAATCATTTTTAGGACAGTAGCTCACTGATTATAAAAGCTAAATTTTCCCAAACTTAGTCCATTTTTGAAAAGCAAACAAAGTGTTTTTAATAATGGATATATTTATTAAAAATATAGAAACAAAGTGTTATTCATTTGAAAATACAACTCGAATATTTCAAAATTACTAACTTGTTTTTTTTTTTGACTTTTTTTACGACTGATTTCTGTGTTACCATATGATAGCGGGTTAGGGGACTAGTTTAGGATACGAGGACGGTCCCAAAATTAGCCGACCTGACGTATAAATGGCGGCAGTAGTTTAAAAAAAAATACTTTCGTGTAAAGCGGCAACCTTAAAAAACATATGTTTTAAGTTCCAAGGCGCCACATTGTTTAGTATTTTTTTCTTGGAGCCATTAAAAATACGCGATCTATGTGAAATTTAATTATATGGAAAAAATTATTTAACGTTATGTTATTGAATACTTTTATTTTAAAGGTCTAAGTCCAACCAATATTTAAGCCGAGCTAAAACAATTACAATGAAGAAGTAGAGTCTGCGGTTGATGGATATTTTAAGGACCTAGTTCTTAATATACGAGGGCGGATCAATAAGTCCGTGAATCTTCTTGAATGAAACAGTTTTTTTTTTTGCAAAAAAAAAAAATTATTTTTTAACATAATCTCCTATTAGCTCAATACACTTAGTCCAACGTTTCTCCAATTTTTATATCCCTTCCAAAAAATAGGAATTTTCGAGGTCCATAAAATAGGCCTTTCTTGGCCATATGGGGTCGCTTTTTTTTTTTAAATCCTCGTTAAATCGGTCCAATAAGTTGGCATAATATTCGCCGTTTATTGTTTTTCCCTTTTGAAGGTAATCGCGTGCATTTCAAAAAAACTGTTGCCATCACCTTATTGGAAACGATTTCGTTTATGGTAAATTGAGGACAAAAGCGGCACCCATCTTGCAGGCAGCTTTCTTAAACCTAACTGATCATTTAAAATCGAAACCACACTGCCATATGAAATCTCAACCACTTTTACTCTTCGATCGGCCAACACCATATGGTGGATTTCGGGTGTATTGACCTCAATTGACCGTCCGGAACGTTCAGCGTCGTTTTTACTTGTGTGACCACAACGAAAGTCAGTAAACCACTTTCTTACCATTGAAAGCGATTGTGCAGATTCCCCATAGTATTTATCAAGCTTTTCCTTGGTTTGATTGACGGTTTTTTTTTTTTGCAAAAAATAATGTTTAATGAGCGCTCGAAATTTACTTTTTCACATCTTTAAAATAATCCACGAGGTTGTATGTTTTGAACAGCTGTTAAACGCAAAGTAAATGACGGGACTTGCTCATAATTTGACAGTAGTCTATTACCTGGTGGTACTTGATGGGAGCAGTGTTGCATTTCATATAACTACGAGGGAAGTTCGAAAAGTCACGGACTTATCAAAGCTATTGAATATCGCTATATCAAAGCTATTGAATATCGCTGAAAAAATTTTAGTTTGACACCCGATTTTGTAATTTTTTTTTTAAATATTTTCTGTTTTGGGACATTTTTGTACTTTGGGGACGTTTTCCAAAAAATTTACACTTTTTAGAGTTAGAGTTTTCCTCTCTAATAAAAATCATATATTTTATTTCATATATTTCATTATATTGTTTTAATAACGCAACGAGTTAGGTCCAAATTAGCCAAGAATATTTTAAAGAACTATTTACAATTTAGAGATCCCATACTGTATTCTGTGAGAACGTTTTTACTGATGTTGTATTTTTCTTTGTATTCAAATCACTTTTTACCCTGTTTCTGTTCCACTTGTAAAATTCATTTAGTCTTGCATTTTTAAACATAATTCATATTAATTTACCAATCAAAATTAATATTAACTTGATAATAGTAAAATACCTTTTCTTTCTAAAAAAATACATTTTCCTATATGCACAAAAACCAGTCCGCTAGCCCGCTCATAGTTACCATATGGTAACAGGGCATTTTGAATGTCCTAGAGACAGGATAAAAAACGGATTGCAGTTTTTTATACTCAGGTAATTACTAAAGCATATGTTGAATATCTGTTCAAAATTCAACGAAACAATTTCTAGGGTGTTTCGGGTTAATGTAGAGAAAAATTAATTAAAATTACAGGTTTAAGGGCTTTGGTTATATCTTATAGATTAAAATTTGTAAAACAGAAAACAAAAAAAATAATAAACATTTTCATTTATTAAACTTATATGAAAAATACTTGCATTTAACAAATGCGTACAATCAAAAAAATAACTTAGTAGAAAAGTTAGTGAAACGTCTTGTACTATTTTTTTTGGCAATTTTTTTGTTAAATCGTGTTTTCAGCTAAAATTTTTGTTATACTTATTCAGCACTTAACTGTTTTATACTAATGCTTTACTAATATTATACTAATGTTTTACTAATTAATTTTGCAAAAAAAAAAAATTGTGCTGATAAGCACATTAATAGTGTGTACGACAACCAGATTGAAAGATATACGCAGAATGAAGCAGATGTCGCGGCATGTCAAGATGTAGTAGAGAAGAGGAAAATGATACTAAAAAGTACAACTCTAATAAGACATATAAAAAAATAAACCATGGAGGACTTTTGTATCTGTTTTTCATACATAAAACAAAATTGAAGATTAAAACAACTTAAATTTTGCGTTGTCACCGGCTTGTGAAAATAATTGTCAATTAATTAAATAAAAGACAAAATAAAATATTTAAATTTAATAGTATTTCTAAACTAAATGTTTATAGATTAATAATCTAGTGGTGTCAAATTGCAAACAAACATATACATGTAGACAGAGTAAAGCGAAAGACAAAGACACACATCTTAGGTAGATTTTTATTGTTCCTTTTTCTTATTGCAAAAAATGGTTGTTTCTTTCGTTTCGTTTGTTTTTGTTTATTTTTTCGTTTCGTTTCTAAAATTATCTTCGGCAGTTGCGTCCTTTAAAAGATAGCATCATTTAGACAACCATTGATGTAAGTAGTTGAAAGAAAATTTTTGTTATGTTATATATATTTATTTCTATATATTTTCAGATATTAAATTAATTCATGTCGTCAGTGTGGGAAAATGATAATTTTTATAATTCGTAATTATTGTAAATTATTTTTAAAAGAATCACAAAAATATGTTTTATGATTTTTAGCAAACAAATTAACTAAATTACAATTTTTCTACAAATTTTTTGCGTCTTTTTTCAGTCTACTAAAACTCAGCAAAAAATTTATTAATTTTTAGCAAGGCTTTTTTATTTCTAATCCACTAAGTGTTAGCAAAACTTTTGCTGAATTTCAGCAACTGAATTTCAGCAACTAAAATGACTAAAATTTTGCTGACTCAGCAAAATTTTTTGCTGACTTTACAAACTTTTTTTTTTGAGTGTATGAGTGATATCCAATTATTAAATAGAAAAATATTTATTATTCGAACCAAAAACTATTATTGAAGACATTTTCACATAAGAAGTAATTATTTATTTCGATATTTTTGTATACGTATGAGTAATATGGAACCACAAAATATTAATCATACGCACATAAATCAATTATAGAGTAATTCCAATTGGGAGTAATTTGGTATGCAATGAAAAGTTATCGTTTTCATATAATAATATTTTTTTTATTTGTTTAATTTTAATTAATTTTAAGTCTCGCCCACAAGGACGTATTAAAAAGTAATTAATTAATCTACATCAGTCTTTCAAACTTAAATGTCTCTAGAGTTTAAAAAAAAAATATAACAATTTAATATTAATTTTAGTTTATTCAGTAATGCTCTTATACAACTACTTCATAAAATTCATTACACAAGGAGAAATTAATTGGAAGAGTTTTAATAAAAAATAAAATTTAGTAAGCTATAGACGTAAATTATATATTTCCGAAATATGAATAATGAAAAGCTTCATAATTTTTAGGAAACAATTTTTTTATTGAAACTTATTGATTAAGTACATGAAAGTTTTATTAATATTAATAAAAAACTGCATTTATTTAATAATTTTGTTAGATATGCAATATCTAAGCTAAAGTAATTTTGAGTCTCTATTACCAGAATATATGAACAAATTATTAGTTTCTCTACATCATTCTTTAATTGTATGCTAAAATTCATAAATATTAGGTAGATAATACTCTAAGTGTACAGAAAATCACTATAATAATGTTGATATGTCATCATTGTTTTATGGGAATTCATACAGGTGCTTTTTCTAATTACGGAAAACTTACTCTCGTGCATACAACGTAGTATGAATACTCAGTAAAATAATAAATGATTGTTACTATAGTAATGTTTAGGGCAACCAAAAATAAGCTGAAGATTTATATTAAACACAAGTTCTGAACATGGAAGTATGAACATATTAAGCTACGAGGGCGGTCCATAAATTAGACGAACTGACGCAAAGATGGCGGCAGTAGGTTGAAAAAATTACTTTGGTGAAAAGTGGCAACCTTATAAAACATATGTTTTAAGTTTCAAGGCACCACGTTGTTTAGTATTTTTTTGGCGCAATCAAACATAAAAATGGAAAAATTGGTCACAGTTATGTAATTCAACTCTTTCAATTGAAAGGTCTCAGTCCAACCAATATTAAAGCCGAGCTAGATTCTACTCTAGGGGAGTCTGCTCCTACGTTTACGACTTTAAAATATTGAGTGACAGAGTTTAAACGATTCCGTACGACCTGCCAAGACGAACCCCGTAGTGGTCAAGCAATTGAGGTGTCCAAGTCAAAAACGGTTAAGAAAATCTATAAAATGGTATTGGATGGTCGTCAGCTGATGGTGCGTGGAGTCTGCGGTTGATGGCTATTTTAAGGAGCTAGACAGTTCGTACTATAAACAGGGTACCGAAGCTTTTGAATATCGCTGGGAAAAGTGTATCGAGCTAAAAGGAGATTATGTTGAGAAATAAAGAAAATGTTTCCCAAATTTTTTGGGTTTTTTGAAGTATAGTAATCGGTGTTTTGAAGTATTTTTTTTTTAAGTTGAAAATTTAAATGTAAAGATAAACTAATTTGAACTTTGAAGCTTAGGAAAAACAATTTCTCTATTGCACCTTTGTTTGACTTACGAAGTTCTAAGGAGCAAATATTATTTGTAGTAACAATTGGACTAAAAAGTTTTGAAAATAACGGTTTATTTCTTGAATTTAACGGTTAATTTTTATATTTAAACGGCTTATTTTACTATTTTTCGAGTTTTTTTTAGCGCTTAAACCACATTTTTTAAAGCTGTTTTTTTGGTTGCCCTAGTAATGATAATCATATTGCATTGTGCAATATATTTTAATTATTGACTAATAATTGTTACGAGTAAAATAAAAATCGTTAGAATGTTGTAATTAATTTAACAAATAAAGGGGATAAACAATTATTTGTAATTAAAAAAAAATTACTTTAAGAAAATTACAACAATTGCAACATTTGTCTAACTTCTCATTTATTCAATATATACAATCAGAAAAGATCTGCAGTTACTACATGACAGTTCTTTGAATAGTTAAATTTACAACAATTGAGTT
The DNA here is from genome assembly GCA_021234595.1 of Delia radicum. NCBI lineage: Eukaryota > Metazoa > Arthropoda > Insecta > Diptera > Anthomyiidae > Delia > Delia radicum. The sequence continues at coordinate 149,170,791 of CM037852.1, forward strand.
GTTTTAATTAGGGACAAAATTTCTACGTTTTTAACAGTTGTCATTTTTAGCATTCCACAAAAACTACTGCATTTAAGTTACATTTATTTTATGACATTATATTGGATTGTTCAACAAAAATGTAAAAATCCAAAATATGCCCTTAAAATATGCCCTTAAAATCTTAAAATATTTATCCACAGTTACAAAACGCAGCAAAAACTAATTCGAATTGGCGTTAAACAACTTCAAACAATCCTTTGAAGTTGTCACACGATTACGTTTATGGTCACTTGAGGACAAACGCGACACCCATCTTGCAGACAGCTTTCTTAAACCCAACTGATCATTTAAAATCGAAACCACACTGCCATATGAAATGCATATGGCATCAACAATCTCACGCACTTTTACTCTTCGATCGGCCAACACCATATCGTGATTTTTTTCGACAATTTCGGGTGTATTGACCTCAATTGGCCGTCCAGAACGTTCAGCGTCATTTGTACTTGTGCGACCACAACGAAAGTCAGTAAACCACTTTGTTACCATTGAAATCGATGATGCAGAGTCCCCATAGTAGTTATCAAGCTTTTCCTTGGTTTGATTGATTGATTTGATTTTTTCGCAAAAAATAATATTTAATGAGCACTCGAAATTCACTTTTTTCCATTTTTAAAAAATCCACGAGGTTGTATGTTTTGAACAGCTGTTAAACGCAAAGTAAATGACGGAACTTGCTCAAAATTTGACAGTAGTCTATTAACAGGTGGTACTTGATGGGTTCAGTGTTGCATTTCATATTAATACGAAGGAAGTTCGAAAAGTCACGGACTTATTGATCCGCCCTTGTATAATAATTATGTATTTGAGATATAATTTTATATGATTTTATATGAATACATATTTTGCAATATATCATTATGACGAACAGGAACTTCATGTACTAAAAAGTAGTATTTTAGGCGCCTATAATATGTACGAAAAATATTAAAATATGTACTAAAAACTACAAAAATCTGCACTTAATTTTTTTTAAGTAATTTTTTGCATGTTTTTAAGCAATTTTAATTAAATTTCATAGTGAATTTGTATTGTTTAATATATTTTCTGCACACGTTTTGCAAAATTAATACAAAACTTTAATTATTTGTAATGAAAAATACTTAAATAAAAAACAACTAAAACCTGTATCTCTTAATCTTAGTTTGTAAATAAAATTTAAGAGAACACTTAACTCTTAACTCTTTAATCTATACGTTCTCGTTGGTAAAATATAAAATAATAATAAAAGTGATTTTTTACGAAAAACTTAAAAGAAATCAATAAAAATATACAAATATGCGTTTAAAGAAAAATTAATAAAAAATACAGTCAAAATATACATTTAAAGCGAAATAATCAAGCAAAAATTGCATTTGCATGAACATCCGTTCCCTGATCATGAGCATTATACAGGGTGTCTGCCGGGAAGGTATACTACTTTGTTTTGCCGCCATTTTGGTAAACATTAGTCTTGACAGTTCATAATTGGCAGTCGTGAAGTAGACACATGGAAAAATATTCGATAATTCAACGTGTTTTAACCGTTAAAACATTTTATCAAAATCAATCATCGCTTACTGTGACGATGAGAAAGTTACGTTAAATTTTTGGGAGGAACAACGTGCCAACAAAACGAACTATTTATCGTGTAGTGAATGATTTCGTAGAAAGAGGTTCTGTAGGTGATGGGCCCAAGCATTGACAACAACGTACTGCAAGATCGGCTGAAAACTTTACTGCTGCTCAAGAAAGTGTTCAAAACAATAAATCAACCTCAATTCGACGCCGTGCTCAGGAGCTTGGTCTTCAAAGAACAACTTTGGCCAAAATTTTGCACAAGGATTTGCATTTGTTTCCATTTAAGATTCAGTGGTATCAACAAGACGGTGCCACATAGCATACAGCCAGGATTACAATGGAATTACTGCGAGACCTCTTTCCACAACAAGTTTTTTCAAAAAATGGTGATGTTGATTGGCCTTCACGGTAGCCTGATTTGACTGCTCCGGATTTCTTTTTGTGGGGATATCTGAAAAGCACGGTTTATACAAACAAACCAGAAACGCTTGAGCAACTCAAACAAAATATTCGTGATGAAATTAATGAAATACCGCGTGAAATGTGTGAGAATTTAATCAAAAATTATAAACAAATAATGTAGTATACCTTCCCGGCGGACACCCTGTATAATATATAACTACCCAGGAAAAAATTACACATTCCAAAAAGAAGGTGATGCCCACACTTGCTTACATATCTCATTGCCAAATTTAGTAACTGCAATACCAAACTCATTCCAATGACAGAGTCAAAAAAGCAAGTAGTATTGTAATCAATTCTTTAAATTTAAACCAGAAAGCATGAACTCAATAACAAAGTAATTATTTACTTAAAAGAAAATAACAATGTTATTAACTTATATGTCTAACTTTTTGTACTCAAGAAGTAATCATATAATTTTTCTTAATAAAAGGACGTTATTGGAAGTAGTTCCTAATTTTTAATTTTTTTTTTTAAAAAATTTATCTCATATATTTTTTCAAACAAATTTTTATTTGCAGGAAAATAATACTAAAAACAGAAATTGCATGTTGCCTAAATTTTGTTAAACTGTGGTTAGGTATTAATTAGGGAAGGGAACGTGAGCAGAAAATTGTGAGTGGAAGTTGAAATTACTGAAGTTATCGTGAGTGTAAAAAAAATTTCGAGGGTGATTGTGCGTGAGTCATATTTTTGTTTTTCAATTTTGAATTGTTCTTTTTTTTTGAAAAATCTATATTTTCGTGGTTTATAGCTCCAAAATTATGACAAACCCATGTTATCAAAACAATTCGATGCTTCACTTTTCAGGATTTTATTTCCGTATGTGTTTTGATCGTTATATTTGAGTGACCTAGGAGAATCATCACGTGTGAGTAAAAGTTGAATTTACTTATGGAACTACTTCCTTTTTTTTAATGTAAGTACTTCTTATTTTTTCTAGGGAACTATTTATTTGTTCTTTTTGTGTAAGTACTTCGTAGTTTTACAATGGAACTAGTTCTTTATTAAAAAATGTATGTAGTTCTTAAAAATATAAAGTAAATAGTTCTTCGGTAAAAAAAATAGTCAATTCTAAAGAATCAATTATTTTAGTCTCACGCCCTGTTAAAAGAATCGAGTAGGTAATCTAGTAAGGAATGCGTTCTGCCCAATATGCTTGATAACAAACCCGCTTACCTTTTTGGAAATTTTTTGCTGGGTATATCAAAACTTTTTAACTAGGGATACTTTATTTGATAGTTCTTTTAAACAATTTAAAGTAAAGTAGAGGTACCATTAATAACTTAAACGTTATCCTGTTTCGTAGTATAGCAAACCAATCATTGAAATTCTTTCGTAAAATACATAATAATAATAATTTGCAACTAAAATTTAGTAATTTACTGTATTTTACAAAACATTTTCGTGATGCGAAACAATGTAATTTTTTTCGTAAAATATAAAAAATACTTTCGTAAAAACAAAAAGAAATTCGTTAAATGCACAAAAAAATTCGTAGATTTCGTTTATTTTACGAAATATTTCGTATACTATTAAGAGTATTACGCGATCTAAGCCTATTCCAAAAAAGAGCTTAAATTTAAAGTTAGATTATATTTTAAGAATAAAAAAATGTTAACAGTGTTAATAATTTTCATTTAAAATAACTTCAAAAGATTTTTAAAGTTTTAAAATTAAACAAAATTTAAAATTTATAAGCAATAAAAAAACTCAATTTATATAAATTACTAACAAAATCAGAGAATATTTTAACATTTAGTTGTGGCATTTATTACAAAAGTAGAAAACCCAAATTGGTTAAACAACTAAAACTGGTTTGAAAATTAATTAATTCGATAGAAACAAAAAACTAAAATGCAGTTTATTTCTAAATAATTTATTTTAAAAAAAAAATAAAAAACGATAATAAATTTTAAATTGCACAAAAAATTGTGTCTTTGAATTGTCCAGCTGTGTCAAATTGTTTGAAAACAGAAATTATTTAAAACAAGATTGACAGTCAGTCCATCATTTGAAGAGGTTTAAGGTGAATGTAATTTAAAAAAAAAGTATAAAAATATATATATTAAAATTTACAGCTGCTCGGTTTATGTCTTAAAATAATATGTTTCTTTTAAAATGATGATGGTGGTGATGATCAGGGCAGCGACTTTCGTGCAAATGCATTTTTGTAGTCAGTAGACCAAAATCGATTTTAACCAAATACTTTTCAATATCAAAGAATTTGCTACAAAATGGCATCGATTTGTTTTTGAATATTTTGTTATACCCGGATTTCAGCGTGCTCTGCCCATGGGCAAATATCCCTCCGTTTTTCAGGCGGAGGTCTTCGCTATCTGTATCTGTGTGGAAGAGTGTCTGCGGAGGAGGACATGTGGGGCCACGACCTACATTCTATCTGACAGCCAGGCGGCACTTGGTGCCTTGAGGGCTCAAGATGTGTCGTCGGGTATGGTTAAGTATTGTATCGACTCTCTAAATCAGGGGTGCCCACGGCCTATGCGCTTGGTACTCAATTGTTTTTGTAAAAACACTTAGCTATAGGCTGTGTGTTTTAATACACATATAGAGCGCTCAGCACTAGCAATACGAAATACACAAACAACTTTGTCTTATTAGTTTTTTTGTCGTTCTTCACTTTATACACGCAAGCGCAAAGCAACAACACTTTCGTATGCTTTGCTGGTAAACATTGAAATATTTTTTTCTTTGTATGGATTGGTTTTTACAACAAAAAATATTGAATAAAAATTAGTTTTTCTTTAAATGTATTGGTGTTTGCTCTTCCATAAGGAACTTTTGGGCACTCCTGCTCTAAATCGTCTCGGACTTAACAACTCCTTGACACTGAGCTGTGTTCCTGGCCATGAGGGGCATGAGGGCAACGAACGGGCTGACTGTTTGGCCAACTGCGGAGCTCGTCGACAAATCATTGGCCCTGAACCCTTCTGCGGCATACCCAATGGGTATGTCAGAGAGAGGCTCAGAAGATAAAGGGAGTCTGAGTTTGACAGGTGAGGCTGTTTATATCTCCCTCTGGGGAGAGGTGGCGGAAACTCTTGTCTATGACGAGGGGCGAACTAAGGGCGGTGACGGGTTACCTCAAGGGACACTGTGGCCTTAGGTATCAATTGTACAAGATGGGACGATCCTCTACGGATACGTGTAGGTTTTGTGAATTGCAACCCGAGACCTCAGAGCATGTTCTTTGCAAATGTCCGAGGCTCTCCGACAGGAAGGTACGTTATTTTGGTGGTCGAATAGTGACGCCATCGGACGTCTGGAATTGTTTACCTGGTAAGATAGTTGGCTTCGTAGGGAGCCTGAACCTATAGGGTGTATTCGTTGGCAGCACAAAATACCAACTTCTGGTAGCGGTGCATAGTGCCACTCTAGTCTAACACTTATAATATGATCTAGTTTTAATTTTTTAGACGTTTATATTATATTTAATTTTTAAACAATGAATAAATCGAGTAATAAATTAATTTTCAAAAATCCATAAATTTTAAGAGCTTATTTTTTTTTTTTTTTTTTTTTTTTTTTTTTGAGTTTAAGTACATATTTAAGGATTTAATTTTTTTGTTTTTAGTGCATATTTTATATTTTTTACTGCATATATGTTAAGCGCATATTTTTGATTTTTAATTGCATGAAAGTCGCTGCCCTGGTGGTGACGATGATGATGAGGTTTTATGGTTAATATTGTCGGTTTTTACTAATGATGCTAATCGTACTTTAAACTTATTTGAAAAAAAAATATGGTTTTGCGCAAATCTTTGAAGATTTAAACGTTTTTATTTGTATTTAAAACATGTATTTGTTTTGACGTTTTAAATTAGATAAAGACGGTTGATAACCAAAGAAAAAAAAACAACAAGAAATTTTAAGACAAAAAACCCAGCACATGAAGAAAAATGTAATGCAAGTGATTACTTTTACTAAATTTTGTACTCCTAATTTCAATTTTTATTACTGTTCAATCTATCATAATCTATTATAATTGACATTACTGTTTTATACAAGTTTGACGTTTTTTTCTTTTCATACCAATACTATTGGCATTACTGGAAATTATTAATGGTCAATCAACTAACAAGACGACAAGAAGTGGTTTTTATTATTTTTAATTCAAGTGGCGGAAATAATTTTTGTGTGGAAATTGAGAAATAAAAAAAAATTAATACAAAAGATTATAATAAATGAGATGGTAAAACTATAAAAAGGAGAATGTAAAAAACACTAAACAATAACCGCAAAATAAATAATTTAGCAGTAAAATGAAATAAAAAGAAATAAAAACAAAACTATATAAAAACACTAAAAGGTGGATAACCATAAAACTCAATAAAAAAAACTGCAGTTATTTGCAGTAAAATTAAATAAAAATCGATACTAATTGCTATGGACTTAAATAAACGTTAATATGCAAATTTAGAAAGGAAAAAAAAAACGAAAAACCTAAAAAAATCCTTAATATTTCATGACTATGACTATTAGGGCGGCCCTTAGAATTGTATTTGTTATTATATTAATGTGAGAAATGTTTTTTTGGAAAGCGTTTCTTTTTGAAGTTTTTGACAAAAATGGGGCAATTTGTGAAAAAAGTGTATTTTATTAAAAAAATATAAAATTTTGAAAAATTTATTTTTTCATTCCTTTTATTCATTTAATACACTCCAAATTATTCAGATATCGAATTCCGACTTCATCGCATCCCATGTAAAAAAAAAATATTTTGTGAATTTTCGTCTTATATATAATTATATCCGAAAAATGAGAACATCTTATTGTATCATATCAGACATAATCTGATACAATTAGATACAATAAGATCTAATGTGATGAAATTAGAGCTAATGTGATGAAATTAGATATATTTAGATGCAATTGTAGCCGAATTTTGTCCTCATCCAAATGTATCACATTATATATAATGTGATACATTTACATCCAATTGGATACAATAGTATACAAATATATGCAATTACATCTGACATGCATCATACCCAATTAAAAAAAAATGTATAGGTAATTAAATATGTGCCCATATAATTATATAAGTTTGCGTTACTTTAGTTTTAATTTGATAATATCAGATTAAATTACAATTAAATTAAATCAGATTTTATATATAAAGGTATAAAATTATATCCAAACTGATACAAACATATACAAAATAAGTTATAGTAGTATCCGGTTTTTGAATTAAAAACTCCATTGAAATACGAAATATTTACTAAAATAATTACCTGCAAATACAGGTTTAGCTACTTATAATTATTCACAAAATGAGATAGGAAATTGTTCAAGTGTTTTGATGAACGATATAATTATACCCAAAGCAATATTGACAAATTTTCTTGTGTGAATCTGTATGGGGTAATATACAATTTAATCCAAAATGAAATTTTGTTTTTTAATTATGATATAATATCTCAATGTATATTTTGTATTTTGCAATGTATATACTTATAAAGGGTGTTTTTTATAGAGGTATGGGTATACTTTGAAATGGAATAAAGCAAAGATGAATTTATTAAATTGACATGAAATTTACTTTATTCGAAAGATAATCTTCTGGCATTATAATTTAAATATGACTGCTGGCATATGACAGCCACGGCTAACTCGGACGTAGTCTAATCTGGAGGTCAAATTTTCGATGACTTTCTCCAACATTTGTGGCAGTATATTGGTAATAACGCGGCGAATGTTGTCATCCAAGTGGGACCATGATTTTCAAAATAAATTTACACAGTTTGGAAGCGCTGTTCAGGCGTCAGTCTATTCATGTTGAAATGCTAAACCAAACTAAACATAAATCACTTGACAGCTGACAAAATGGCCTCCAGGTTAAAAAAAGTGTTGCCAACTTAAAGTTCTATACTTGTATAAAAAACACCCTTTATAATGAGATATTTAATTGATTAATTTCATCTAATTCCAAATGCAATATACTATTATATATTGATCGAGATGAGATTAGACGCAAATATATATGACATTATATTATTTTTTTTCGACAAAAATAATTTTATATAGAAATTTGTATAATTATGTTCGATTAAATACACTGGCAGACAAAAACATATAAGTGTATATAAAATAATGTATTATTGTATACAAACTTTTTACACGGGTATTTATACATATTGCACTATATGAAGTGTAACATAAAGTAAGATATAATTATATATTTGAGATATAGTTTTATATGGCTTTATATGAATATATATCCCAAATAAAAAAGGTTTGATATAGTTATATATTACTTTAAACAGTTATTTATAATGATATATTGCAAAATATATATTCATATAAAATCATATAAAATTCTATCTCCAATATATAATTATATTTTTATTTATGCTACACTTCATATAGTGCTATATATAAAAATATATAATTACATATCGATCTATATAGGGTTATATACAATTGTATGTAATTGCATTAAATTATATATAATTTAATAAATTTAGATGAGGACAAAATTCGGAAACAATGAATCATCAAATAATCTAATTGCATCAAATTAGATCTAATTGCATCAGATTATATCTAATAAGATACAATAAGATGTTCTCATTTTTCGGATATAATTATATATAAAATGAGAATTCACAAAATATGGTTTTTACTTGGGATTATAAATACTGTATAAAGTAATATATAACTATATCAACACTTTTTTACTTGAGATATCATTAACATACTTCAGTCTGGAATCAAAAATAACGTACGAATTTGATAAAAATGCTATGAAGTGTTTTATTTAAAATAAAACAAAGATTTTTTAAACTGACTATTTTGGACATGTCGATTAAAATTTTTATAATATGTATAAACTTTGTAACTAAAAAAAATATTAATTGAAAAAAATGATAATTCGTGTTTGTGGGGCGATTCCTTTCCATGACATTTTATAAAATTGATTAACAAAATTTTAATGTTTTCATAAAAGTTTGCATAATTTTCGGGAAAATATCACTAAAATCTTATTAGATTATAATTATTTTAACTTTTATTTTAAAAAATATTTAACCGTTAGTGGCCTGGGGACAAAAAATGTCCATTAAACGTCACTTATATTATGACTACAAGTTGATGAAAAAAACGTCCACTTGTTACAAATTTCTCCCATATAGGGTTAACCCTCTAACTGGCAAAAGATGTTATGCAATGAAATTCATGCCATGTGCTCCACTCGAAACACATTTTACAAGTTCTTCAACAAAATTGTTATCGTTGCCTAATTAAGGCGATATGATCCAAAATATTTTAGGGTGCATTTTGGAAACTAAAGCATATAAAAGAGAAATTTTGGACAAAAAACATTTCTCTTACCAAGATATAACCACGCTCGAAAAACTATTTTTTTTCTGCTCCAATTTAAGAAATTAATATTGTTTATTTATATTGTTCAAACTTCAACGCTTTGCTATTATTTCATAAAATCTTTCAGCATAATTTCATAAAAATGTGTCTATTATTTTAAATCCTGATAAAATCCTGTGTGTCCTTGGACTAAAGTAAGGACTTATTATTAAAGATAAAGCTTCAAACTTAGTTATATTTTATTATAAAGAGTTTTTAGTCAACTTAAATTGTTTTTTTAGATTTTTGAAAACTATATTTTTTTAAAAGTAATTAGTTTTTGAAATTTTATGAAATTTTGATTTTGAAGCATTCTCGTCGCTTCCAAACCGTGGACGGCACACGAAAAATTTCTTCGCAAAATATTTAGCGAATTTAGTTTTCTATCGGAATATCTTAATTTATAAGTATAAAACGCTCATTTGACGCATTTGTGGTAAATTTTATGAAGACTGCCCTGAGGCAGCCTTACCCGTTAGAGGGTAAATATTGTCACTTTGGACCAAAAAATATCCACTAAAAAATTAACAGAATGACTTTTTTCAGATGTTGAATAAATTTGGATATGTTGTTAAGAGTGATAACCTAACGAACAAGCGCAATTCTTTTATCGTAACAATCTTACTTATAGCGTTTAAAATGTTAGGGTCAAAAATGTCTTCAGTTTACATTTTTTCGTCTTTTTCATATTTATTCCAAATATAAATATATACAAAACAAGTATCAAATTAAAGAAATTTTAAAGATCTTTCTAAAGATTTACCAAAAAAAAATTAAAGGGCTATATGCGAAGAGAAATTACCGGATGACTGGCTTCAAGGAATTCTTATAAAAATACCAAAAAAAAGGGGACCTTTCTCAATGTAAGAATTATAGGGGAATCTCACTTCTTTCAATACCATCCAAAATACTTACGAAAATTCTTCTCAATAGAATAAGTGACAAGATAGGAAATAAATAACGTTAGAAACAAGCAGGTTTCCGGGCTATTTGAAAGTACAATCCTTCCGGTTAATAATGGAAAATAATATCATTCAAATGGCTGCCTCGGCTGGCCATGCAGTAGCCTACACGATCGGTCCAATTTTTAAGCAAATTATCGAATTATCGATTGTGTGCATCTGTATTTCACCAATGGCTTCACGAATATTGTCCTTTAAAGCGTCAATTGTCTCTGGCTTGTTGGCGTAACACTTATCTTTGACGGCACCCCACAAATAATAGTCCAACGGTGTCAAATCGCAGCTCCGAGGTGGCCAAACGACATCAGCTCTGCTGCTGATTTGAATTTTCGCACACATTCTGTAACATTACCATGATTTTCAAAGTAATGTCGCAATATTTCCCAGCGTATACACAACCATATTCGTTCAGCGGAAGGATAAAACTAATTATCTGTCAAATCAGACATGAGCTAAGTGTTACCATTCACGAAATAAGGTTTTGACAAGGTTTTGGATGACACACTTGCTAATCATCTACGTGGCATCCAATGAATTCTGACCGAGCATCTCGAGGACTTAGACTATGCTGACGATATATGTTTTTTGTCCACCAAGCATTCGGATATGCAATCAAAACTTAATGATCTTGTTTTCCACTCTGCAAATGTTGGTCTGAAAATTAATACTGGGAAAACGAAGGCAATGAAAATAAGAACCACAAACAACAACCCTTTTTTCATCGGCAACGAACTGGTTGAATTTATTGATAAATTCTGCTATCTGGGAAGCATGGTTTCATCAGAAGAAAGTGCTAAATCAGACATCGAACACAGAATTGGAAAGGCAAATAGTGCGTTCTTTCAGCTGCAGAACATTTATCAGTTTTGCTTTACAGATGCGAAACCTGGCTGACAACAGTAGCACTGAACTGCAAACTGCAGGTCCTTACAAGCCGTTGCTTGCGTTCTATACTGAAAATTTGGTGGCCAAACGTCATAAGCAGTGAAGATTTGTATAGAAAATGCCAAATTGATCACATTCCCATCATTATAAAGAGAAGATAATGGAAATGGATCAGTTACACCGCTTAGGAAGAACCCTGATGAAATAAGCCGTCAAGCACTAGATTGGAACCCACAAGGGAACGGAAGAAGAGGTCGGCCAAGACCAGCTGGAAAAGAAGCTTGCTCAAAGATATTGAGCACAGCGGAAGAAGCTGGGAGTTAAGCGGAAATGAAGAAGAAGATATGTCTATTTGCTTTCCTGCGGTCATTTCGGACCCCACATTTGTAACACTAAAAGATAATATTGCTCTTATTTAATCCAAATTTAATGAAATTCTAAAACAACTTATTCTTTAAATTTACTAGTGGGTCTTTTGGTCAAAAGTCGAAACATTAACCCTACATGGATAAAATTACATAAAATAATTTTTTTATCAAGTGGACATTTTTTTTTCTTCTCAATTTAAAACTAGTCATAATTAAAATTACGTTTCATAGGTGTTTTTTTGTCCGCTGGCCACTAAGCGTTAAAGATTTTTAAAAATGGGCCATTTTCGGCTGAAATTCAGAACAAACGAAAATCGACATATCGATTTTTAAGGGACATCGTAAAGACTATGCAATTATGTTCTATCTATAATTTTTTATTTTTGTCATCTGCCGATAATCTCAAATACGCATTCTTTCAAAATTTTTTCGTCTTTCAAAACAAATGATAAAAATTTTCTAAAGAAATGTATTCACACATGAATTATTTTCAACAACACACTCTGCCAAGAGACAACCCCAGCCTAAAAATTCTACAAATTCATTTTTTTTATTTTATTTTTTTGTATATTTAACAAGAATGAACAACGACAAAATCATTTAATGGCGTTTCACCTTAATTTGTTCTTTGAAACAAAACAAAAAAAAAAAGCAATTCGCATTTTAACCCTTTTTTCAAATCTATTTCAACCCAAAACACATCCATGTTACATACTTAAATTTATTCGCACACGATTTTAAGAATCTTTTCTTTATTCGTGTATTGCATGTTTTAAAAAAATTTCATTATAAAAAGGTTTTATTTTTGGTATTCTTTCATAAACCAGTTTATCAGGATCTTTATTTGAAAATCTTCAGAAAAAAAAAAATAAATCGTTAAATAAAATATTCGTTAAATAAAATAAAAATTGTTGTTGTGCAAGGGTAGGATTTTCAAGTCGTTAAGTCACTATCGTATACATTTTTTATAAAATCTTAATTAAAATATTTTTTTTTTTTGAAAAATGTATACGACAGTGACTTAACGACTTGATTTTATAAAATCTTTATTTAAATATATTTTTTTTTTTTAATATATATGCGACAGTGACTTAACGAAATCGGACCGGATACGGTATTAAAAAAAAAAACCGAGTCCAATCCGTTTTGAGCACTACATTACAGTCCGTAAACGGTCCTTCATTGACAGATTTTAAAAGGATACGAATCAGTTTCGATGTTCCTCATAGTCATTTATCTGATCCGTATAAGGATCCAGAAAACGGTAGGTATACGGAGTCGGATTCCGTGTATGCCGTACAGTAAACGGCATACACGGCCATAAACTGGAAACAAATTTAATTTCATTTAATAGAAATTTAAATAAAATGGGCGCATTCAAATTAATTTTGTTAATTTCCTTGCAACAAAATTATTCTACTAACTTTTTTAAGTAGATTTAAGAAAAAAAAATTTGCCAAGCATTGCTTAGACTTTACACTCAAAGAAAAAGCTTCATCATATTTATGAAATGTTTCATTAATTTTCGTCCAATGTAACGTTTCATAGTATTTATGAAACATTTCATAAAAAAAATCACTTTCAACATATTTAGGAAAGGTTTTACTATTGATATGAAGGATATTTTGTATTAGTAAGAATTTCATTATTTTTGTGTAGAAAAATTCATAGAGACCAGGATATGGTCTTTATAATTCTTGCTATTTATGAAATATTTCATAAATATTGATGAAATTGTTACATTGAACGAAAATTGATGCAACTTATTTATGTTTGTTATGAAAAAAAAAATGCCTTTCATTCACTTTAGAAGAAATAGTAAACAAAAATAAAATATCAGTTTTCTTTTAATATTTCAAAAAAAATTTGAACAATAAGTATGTAAATTTGATGATAATGGAAGTGGTTATCAAATTAAAGTTATTTTAAAGACCTATCTAACAAATTTTAGAAGGAAACATTGAAAAATTCTGAGGAAAACTTTGTAAAATTCTGAATTTTTACATTTATGGTCACCAAAATGTCCCTGAAACTAAAAGATCAATTAAAATATTTTTGAGTGTAAAATTAGCAGATTTTAATAAAATAAGAACAGTAAAAATAAAACTGTAAACTTTACAAAAATTTACTAAATTTACTAAAGGATATTTGGTCGGTTTTTTGGTATTTGGAGACAATGTAAACAAATTTGATATTGAAAATCTATGTGTTAAGCCGTTTAATTCAATTTTGAGTAAAACATTTTAAGAAGAAGCCGAAGTTTAGCTGTAGTTAAATAACCGCTGAAATGTTTCCGATTTGGCCTATGGTTCGGCGGCTGATTATTGAATTCTTTGCTTAACCACAGACTTTTCTTAAAATTTTACACTCAACAGAAATTTAGTTGCAACACCCAAAATTTTCGTAAATCGAATGTAAGTATCGTAATTACAGAATTTATAACTTGTTACCATTAATATAAACTTTTCAATTCAATTAGCACTTTATTTCTCTGTGTGTAACATATTATAATACTGTATATGTATATGTATAATAATATGTATAATATGTATAAATATGTATAATACTATATATGTTCTAGAAATTTGTTTATTGAGATCTTAGGTAAATTTTTGTAGTTGATTGTTTCCTTGAATTTTGAACGGTTTGCTACCTATGGACCTGAACACGGGAAAAAAGGTAAAAAAAATCGAATTTTTTTAAGTTTTTTTGCGATTTTGATCTGGAAGGTGAAGTTTTTTTGATTTTATATGTTCGCAATTTTTGTTCTTTATGACAAGAGCTACAACTTTGCCATAGAGAGTAAATCGAAATTCTGAACGGTTTGCAAGATATGAGCCTGAGAAAATGATCACTTTTTTGCGAAAATGATACCGAGGCCCCAAATCTTTGGCGGCCCATAAACAAAAGAGGAGATGACTTTGAGAAAAATTGGGAGACACGGGTCTTTTTTTTTAGTCTTTTATCACGTAGTGGTGTCCGTAGTACGATTTTAACAAAACTTGTTGTGATCGACAATAGACATATCGCACACCTAGTTAAAAAGTGACTCAATTCAAAATTTTAATTTTTCGGGTATATATGCTTAAACTATGCACAATACACTTTTTTTATCTATAAAAAAAAATATCAGTGTATTTTGTTGTTGTTAACGTTTGCTAACAAACAATTATGTCTTTCTTTATGTTTCAATTGGTATAAAGTTGCAAATCTTTTTTTTTTTTTATTTCTGAAAAATTAAAAATTTTGAGTTGGGTCACTTTTGAACTAGGTGTGCGATACTTATATATCGGAGCCTTGTAGTCTCAGAGCTTTACAAGGTCTACACAAAGTCAAAAAAGTTGTTTTTTCAAGATTTTTTTCACGCTTTAGTGTTTAGTTTTTCCAATGTTAAAAATTCAGTTTAAAGTTTATACAAAAATGGATTATAGCAAAATACAAAATTAAAACTTAGACAAAATCGTAACCCATTAATGAACGACAGCCCATCAATTCTTTAGCTTTAGTACCATATTTCTCCGATATGGGAAGCAGTAAAACGCCAAAAGAAACACAAAATTTATTTTTAGCCATAGGCCCAAGTCTCCACGAAGTTTCGTCAAAAATCTTCAGCGGTTTTAGTTCGGTCGTCAAAGTGTATAAAACAAAATCAAGATGATTCTTTGAATTTAATGTTGATAGCATTCAATCAGTACAAATTATTTCAGCGAATCTATTCGTTAAAAAATTAATTAAACCAGTGGACTGCAGTGACGAGCTTACCGCAGTCGTGAACCTTTTAAAATTTGAATATTTGCTACAAATTTAATCGAGTTGCTGTATTTTTAATGCTTAAAATAAAAATATTTTTTTTATCGAATGAACTCGAAAACGGTTGCGGAAATCTGCCTCTTGATATTCAAAATTTCTGTTTTGAAGAATTTACATTCAGAAAATATAAATTTACATTCAGAACTTCTAATTTAAGTTTAGGTAACATTAACTGAAGTGAATTTTTGTTTTTGGAAATTAAGAAAATATTTAAAACTTAGAAAACGTTAATTAATATTCTAAAATTATAAATTCTTACACACAAAATTCTGTTTAATTCATTATTGAGAAAGTGTTCCTCTTTCCACCCAGTAGTTTTAAACGGCCATATTTTTTTATAGGATAAAGATAATTAAATTATTTAAAAATAATTCAGCATCAAGATTACAATTGGGAATATATTTTTGTAAAATTGTTATCCAGCGTTGCCAAATAATTAATTGAAAATAATCAATTTTACTGTTTTTATGGGACGTTTTTCTAAAATTATTTAAAATTATAAAAAAAGAGTAATAACTTATATTTTTTTTATTGTTTTGTTTATGAGAAAGTATAAAAATGTATTTCTCTGCTAAAAATAAGTTTATCGATTGTTTATAATTTTTTGAAAATCTGACCGATCGGACTATGAAATTTTCAAATACACAGTCTAAAATATTTCAAAATTTATTTCGTTTCACTCAAAACATAAATAGTGGCTGGTTTTTATTTAAATACAACTAGTGCGCCCCGGTAGGCTAGTTGGTAGCGTGCTGGCTTATCAGTGCGGGGGTCGTGGGTTCGATTCCCACCAGAGGCACTGGTCTGTTTTCGCTACAACGTGGGGGTCGTGGGTTCGATTCCCATCAGAGTCACTGGTCTGTTTTCGCTACAACGCGCCGAAAGCCATAGTAGCTAGTGCTCGGTTAGGGTAATAGGGTATAATTTTAATTATATGATTATTAATTAATTAATTAATAAAAAATAAAAAAACAACTACATTTATAAAAATTACAATGTCAGAGTTGCCATATGACAATTTTAAAAAATGCTCAAAAACTACGATATTTTTTCGAAAAATTTTAAAAAATCGTTAAACTTTAAAAAATTTATTTTTCATATATTTTTCAACAAAGATTTGTTGAAAGAATCATACAAAATTAGAATACAATAATTTAAAATAATTATATTTTTTATGTTTGTAAACGTTTAACAAAAACGGTCACACTTTTTAAAAAAAAAAACTTTCCGATATTAAAGTTTTATATGTACATTTTAAATAAATTCCGTGTAAATAAAACATATATATTTTTAAGTAGGACCAGTATTTTTTCAAGAATTGGAAACTATTTTCTTAAAAATGTGACTGTAATTATAAAATATTTTTGGGAATCAAAGTTAAAAGTAGTATTTTTAAGTTTTAGATTTTTTAAATTTTATTTTATATTTGCTATTTTTTAATATAAAGAAACGATTTTCGAATTAATTATGAATTTTTTATAACAAGTATTTTACCCGTAAAGTCAACTGTGTTTGGAAAGTTTTCCCCATAAGTTTCCTCAATATAGTTTTGCGAAGAGAATGCCTATATTTTTATTTTGTGTTTAAACTTTTGTCTATTTTTATTTTAATTTTGCCAGTTCAGGATTTACAAAATGACAACTTTTTCTAATAGTTCTTTTCTATTGTTTTATCATGTTTAACAAAAATTTATGTTTTTTGAATTTCAATTGATTGTTTCTGAATTTCAAACTAAACATCTGAAGTATAATTTGTAAGAGCCATAGATTACATAGATCTCAAACTCTTTGACATTAGCTGTCAGTGCACGTAACTCATGAAAATGTGTTGGACATACGTCGTATAGCTATACAAAACAAATTGGAATGAGTATGATAAAATGTGTTTGTGGTTAAAAAAAGAAGAGTTTGAGATTTACGTAGATTATGATACGAGCTTAAGCCTTCATTGCATAGTGTTATTTACAAATTATCAATTCAGTTTCATATTTATCAATTGAATTTCAGAAACTACAAATTTTATTTCATATTTAACAATTATATTTCAGAAAATATCACTAGTTTTTTCATTTTTATCAATTGCTTTTAGAAATTATCAATTGTATTCCAAATTGAACAATTGTATTTCAGAAACTATAAATTGTTTGTTCAAAAATTACCAATTGTATTTCAGAAATTGTTAATTTTATTTCAGAAATTTTCAATTTTATTTCAGAAATTATTAGATTATTCCAAATTTATCAATTGTATTTCAGAAACTATAAATTGTTTGTTCAGAAATTACCAATTGTATTTCAGAAATTGTTAATTTTATTTCAGAAATTGTTAATTTTATTTCAGAAATTATTAGATTAGGATAATTTTTGAGTAAGAGCGTGTCTCAAGTAAGATTTCTGAAACTATTGAAAGAAAATATTTGAAATAAAAAATTCCATTTAAAATTTAGGAATATCAATTAATATTTGGAATGGCCATTTCAAATTCAGAAAATATCAATTGGTATTAGGAATATCTATATAAAATTATAAAAGATCATTTATAATAGATCATTCATATAGCAAGTTATTCTCCTAAAAATGGGAAACAAGGAGATTAAGCCATTTTAAATCTTTCTGATTATTATTTCTAAATGACTCTGTATTATACTACTTATTGTGCTCAACTCTGTGATTTTATATATGTAAGCTCGGTTGACAACGCTTAAAAAACAATAATACAAATTCTGGTAAAAAATAACGTTAAGACTTATGACTGACTTATTTATTAAGGTTAGGAAAACATAAATTGATATTTAGAAAATATAGATAGATCAATTTATATTCATATTAAATAAGTTTATTAATTTCAAATGGAAAATCTGAATTTCACATAATGAAATATGAATTTTAGATGCAATGAAATAATACTTATTTCGTACCTTGACTTTAGTCAAATACAGAGAAAATTTGAGTTTTTTCTAAAAAGTTCGTCTAAAAAACATACTTTTATAATTTGACGCTTGAACTAGAAGTATTACATTTCAAATGAAGGTGCTTCAATTAGCTTTTAAATGATAATGTCAAAGATCGATTGAACTAGAAGAGCAACCTAGTACATTTAGATCAATCGAACTAAAAAGAGAGCTCACTCAAACGAACTAGATTGCCCAAGTCTATTTTTAAGGCATTCAATCAAAATAAAATTCTATCTTCAAAGGTCTGCATGTAGGGTTGCCAGATTAGAATTCGAGAAAAAAATAAAGTACATCGAGGAAAAAAAAAAGCAGTACAATTAAGAAAAAAGTACAACTATTATTTTAAAAAATCATAACATTTAGTACATAAAAGTAGTGTTTGACCGAAGACTTCGGCCAGAAAATGCCTTTTGAAGGTATTCGGTACTTTAAGGCAAATATGACAAATGTTTATTGGACGTATTACATGCGGCTTTCAATTCAGTTTCTTTAAAGTTTTTACTCAAAATCGAATTAAGACCGCTCAACCAATATGTTTTCAATAACAAAATGTGTCCACATTGTCGCAAAATACCAATAAACATATCAAATATCGTTTATTGGCCAAAGTCTTAGTTCTGACACTACATAAAAGTAACTATTTATGTAATTAGGAACAAAAATATATTCGGCTGAAATTTACTTTTTCGGACAATTAAAAAATATATATTTTTTTTATTATTATTGGTTAAGGTAACATTTTACTCCCTCCAGATCTATATTAGACAACCGTGGGGTCTAAAATAAAAAATTTACCTATTCAAAAAACGAAAATTTTCACACCAAGTAACCTTTATTAAAATAAATCTTTCAAAATGTTGATAATTAAATGGGTAATTGAATGAAAATTTTGATAAAAATTGTCATTTTCCATGAATTTACAAAAATTGCTAATTTATCGTACAAAAATGGTCAAAATGGAGACAAAACGTCAAAATTTGAAGCGCTGAGCAGACATTGTTTCAGGTCTGTTCAAATAACCTGCATCTGTTTTTTTATATTTTTTTTTTTTTGTTATTAAATAAGAAAAATTTTCGAATTTAATGTTTTCCACAAAAAGAAGTACAGAAAGAAGTAGAGGCTAAAAAAAAAGTGCTTTTGCGTACTTCTGTAGATGTTGAGCAGAAGAAAAGTACAATTGGGCCAAAAAAAATACGCGTACTGCTGAAAACAGTACGTCTGACAAACCTAGCTTGATGAGTTTAACCATGTCCATTAACGAAAATTGTTGGATAACTAAAATTTCTGATTTTTTACAGATGAGTTATATATTTACATAAAATAATTCTATTGGGGTCTTGAGAATAAACTTAAATAAAAAAGTTAAAGTTACAAGACTTACCTTTATTCGTCTTTTATAAATGATTGATGATAATCCACAAATGGTTATTTCCGATTAATTGCCAATAGTTATCGATTTATATCCAAATTAAGAAACACATAAAAAAAACATGTTAAAATTTTTGCAACTCTGTTTAAAGAACACACACCAAAATCAATTTTGAAGTATATAAAAGACAAAAAGGAGTAAAGAAAAAGAGAAAAAAGAATAGAAAAACTAAAAAATTGTGAAATTAAAAGAAGTTAATAAAGTTTTAAATAAAATTAGTGAATTTAATGAAAATTTAACACTTTTTTTAAGTAAAAATTACAAAGAATAAAATAAAAAACAGAAAACAGGGTGTGTCTGTGATAAAACAAATTTTTTTCCAAGATTTTCTTCACTTCTTGCATTTACACAAACAATTTTGAAGGAACCACAACCACAATTTCGTACACTTTTTTTTCTTTATTTAATAAAGAATGATTAAGCAGATTTTCTACACAATTTTTTAATGGATTTGTGAATTATTTTTTGTAAACGGTAAGTACATATTATGTATATAGCACTTTTAAACACTTGAGAGAGTATAATTTGTGGAAAATTTTTCTTTTTCGTTATAAACTTTGAGCTAACAAAGGTCGGTTTTGTTTCACTAGTTTCTTTATTAATAATTTTAATTAATTTGTTAACACTTTAATTATTTATAAATTATAATAGATTAGAAGTAGAGCAATACATTTTTTGTGATATATAGGGAATTTATTCATATTTTATTGATAAATTGCTTTAATAATTTTTCTTTGTATTCCAATGCATTTTAATTTTACCTTTTTTTGCAATTAATTCGCACAATTTTTTTACGAAAATTTTTTGCAAATTTCTACTGAACCCGATTTAATTCAATACAAAACGCACGGCCGACGACGAAGAAACTTGCTTTAAACAAATTTTTTTTTGTATCACAAACGTCGACGACGTCAACGTCGAAAGCAACAAAAAAAAAAGAAACACTCGCAACCATTGAATACTACTTACCAAAGCAACCAACCCAACTGAACACAACTCAAACTGGGTTGGACTTAATACTTGGTGTTTTAAAACAAACATGTTTAAATTTTTTTTTTTAAATCATCCACAATTTTTTTTGGAAAATATCTGGTTTTATAATTTTAATTGAAATTCTCGGTGATTTTAGTTAATACAATTTATAAATTTACTGTTAAATTATATTGTTAATAAGTCGTTGTTTTTAAATTATTATTCGCGGTTTAATTGTTTTTTAATAATTTTTTTAACTTTCCTCTTGATACCGTATGTTTTTTGTTTGACAATTTGTGTTGGTATGATTGTCATTTCTGCATTTCTCTTCTTTTTCGTATGTTCGTTTCATACCATCAACACGTTTTCTTTATTCACCTCTTCTTTGTATGTTTGATGGTTAATATTTGTGTGTTTGTTGTCTTTTTTCTACTTCTTTACCAGTATTGCCATTCATTGTTTTTTCTTTTTGTGTTACATTTTCTTTGCAAAATGTGTTTTGTTTTTTTTTTCTTTCTATATCTTCTATTTTTGCTTTATTTGCTTTATGTGTTTTTTCTGTTGTATTCTCTTGTATATATATTTAATTGGGTGTGTGTATGTGTTCACATTTGTGAGATATGATGGCATTGCTGCCACATTTCATTATTGGACAAGTGAAAATTTTATTTGGAAATTTATTAAATGTGATTTCTTGGTATATTTTATTAGAAAAGAAAAAATGGTCACCTTAACACCAGTTATATATTTTCTTTTATGGGATTTTTCTTTTAAGTAATTAAATTCTTTTATCATTGTGGTTAACGAACAATTTATTTGTAAATAAATATAAATATGTAGCATAGAATAAAATCTTGTATTCATTAACCCTCTACTAGAGCATTCACATTTAACAAAATAACTAAATCTTCTCGTTTATGTTCTTTATTCTTTTACCATACAATGATACACAAATACGTTATTTGGTAATAGAATAAAGAACAAACACGATGAGGTTTAAGCCTTGTTCACACCAAAATGCTTAATATGTGTTTTGCCAGCTCTTTACAGATTTATTTATATGTATATTATTTGTTTTATTATTTATTTTTTTATTTTTATTTATTATTTAATCTCTTTATTCTATTAGTAAAGTTATTTATTTTTTACACTCGTTTTGCCAAAATTCGTGTTTTGAATTTAGTGTTAATGTCATATTTTTGTTCATTATTCTATTACCATATAATGTCATGTTGTGACACTATATGGTAATAAAATAGAAAACATTCATGTGAATGTCATATCACTGACTAAACAGACCCAACACAAGTGACAAAGGCCAAAATTGCTTGTAAAAACCGTAGGTACCTATATTTTTTAAATAACTTTTTTCTAAATGCCGTGTGAGAGCGAGTAAGAACGTTGAATTACCTATTTGTTATTATAGACACTGCATAGTGTATATATTTGTTTCATTCTAACACAATATTTTGAAAAGTTGCCATAGACAGTATTTTTTTTTTTTTGTCAGTGCTGTCAGACTTTTAATTTTCGTGTCTGCTCTAGTTAGTCTATAGTAGGGTTGCCATATTTGAAAAGTGAAAAAAAAGTACATTGATGAAAAAAAACAGTACTTTTCAAAAAAAAACAGTACATTTATGTATTTATTGTTAACATAACTTTTACTTCAATACATCACATATTTACTTAAAATAAGTTAATACACCGAACCAAATAGCATAGGTAAAATCAACAAAAAAAATTTTGTAGATCTTTAACGAAATTGTGTCAATTTATTTTTTAAGATTTAACAAATTTTATTCAAATCAACAAAATTTCGTCAAGTTTACATCCTCTAAAGAAGTAAAATTGACTAAATTTCATCAAATTAACTAAATTTCGTCAAATTGGCTAAAATTATTAGTTTGGACGCCATTACTTCTTGCATTCGGCAGTGTCATGAAAAAAAATTGTGTTTACAAACATCCATTGCTTGAAAAGTAAACAAACCAAACTTATATACATATGTACAAAGAAACGAAGTGGAATTAATACAGTGAGATTCAAAAATTTTATATAAAAACTATTGTACACACAAAAAAACATGGTTAAAAAAATATATATTCTTTGTACACGCAAAAAAAACTTGTTTATATAAAAATATGTAAAATATACAAAAAAAAACAGTACAAAAACAGTACAAATCCAAAAAAACAGTACTTTTGCGTACTGTTTTAGGTGTTGTGAATAAAACAGTACATTTTTCAAAAAACAGTACATGTACTGTTTAAAACAGTACGAATGGCAACCCTAGTCTATAGTCACAGACTAAACAGACCCGACTGAAGTGACAGATGCCAAAATTGTTTATATAAACCGTAATTTTTTTTAAATTACTTTTTTTCTGTAATGCCGTGTGAGAATGAGTAAGAACGTTGAATTTCCCATTAGTTATTTTAGGCACTGTATTGTGTATATATTTGTTTCATTCTAGCACGATATTTTGAAGAGTTGCCATCGACAGTATTTTTCGAAAATTAGTCACTGCTCTTAGACGTTAAATTTTCGTTTCCGCTCCAGTTAGTCTGAATATTTTAAAAAAATTTTAATTTTATTTGGAAACCAGCGGAAAATTCTGTTAAAATAAATAACACTGTTACAAGTAGAAACAAATTATTATACTTTGGAAATAATCTAGTTAGATTGTTGGCCGAGATGAAATGTTCACTTTACAATTTTTAGAAATTCGAATAAACCATCAAAATCTTAAATAATTGTTGTAAAGCAGATGTTTAAGGCTTTACTGCATGGCGTTATGTACAGTTAAACCACATTCACACTTTAGAGCGGAACAAGAGTTATGTTCTATTCCAACGGTTCTTTAATCTTTTCCATTCGTTTTGGCAAAACATGTGTTTTAAAAAATATTCTGAATGAATGTTTAAAATTTTAACATTTGTTTAAATCATGTTTGTAGGCAATGCTTAAAACTTTCCTATGGCTTTTATTACAGTGTTATATCGTCTTGCTATCGGAAATTATAGACTCTTAAAAATTAACATGTTGGTTAGAAATGGTTTAAATTTGGGTTTTAAATTGGTATTACATTCAACTAAATTATTATTTTGAAGGCTTAACTGAAAACAACTAATTTGACAATATTATAATTAGCGGTTTATTTCGTTGTTTTTAAATAAAAGTTTCTCCGTTTTTGTTAAATTAAAAGTGTTTTAAAGTTTTTCAGAATAATTGACAATTATTAAATTTTTTCGCAAAAAAAAAATATTTCAAACAAACAAAATCAAGGTATACTTATTTCTAAGGTATATAAATTTCTAATTGTAGCAAAACTTGTAAAGTCCAATGATATTGTAAAAACATCTGCAACTTGGTTCTTCGTCGATAAAGGCTTTATGACCAAATTTCCTTTTATAATGTGATTCCTTATAAAGCGGTGTCGAATATTAATATGCTTTGACCGTTTACATTCTGCGTTTTTAGCCATTGCAATACATCCTGCATTGTCTTCGAAAATTGTAACAGGATATTTATCACCAATAACATTAAGATCTTGAAGTATTCCACGTATCCACAAACCTTCAGAAGCAGCATGACTGAGGGCAACATATTCTGCCTCACTGGATGACGTAGCTACAGTTGCTTGTTTTTACTAGACCAAGAAACTGGATTACCAAACACATAAAACACAAAACCACTTGTATATTTTCGATCTTCAAGACTGGATGCCCAATCCGCATCAGTGAACCCAATTAAAGCTTCATCGTTTGGATTTCGTTTATAAAATAGTTTAATTTCTTTTGTACCTTTGACATACCGTAGTATTCTCTTGAGTGTTGTCCAATGTATTTCACCTGGATTTTGTTGGAATCTGACCTTATAACCAATTGAGTAGCAAATATCGGGACGAACACTAAGCATAATATACATAAGACTACCCAATAATTCTGCTTCAGTATTTCTTTGCAATTGTAAACCTTTTTCCATAGGTGTTCGTGAAACGTTGCATTCTGTCATTCCAAATTTATTATGGACTCTTGAGACATAATCATTATTCCATCTTTTTTGATTGTATTCAAATTTTATACCGAGATAAGGTTTTAGTTTTCCACAATCGGACATTTCAAAGTTTGTATATAATATCTTTTTAATATCAACAATTTCATCTTTATTATTACCGGCAATCAACAAATCATCCACATATAACTAAAGAAACATCATACTATTGGATTTCATTCTTGTATACAGACAATAGTATTGTTGAGAACGTATGAAACCCATATTTATAAGTAGTAAATTGAATTTTTCATTCCAGCACCTTGGTGCTTGTTTCAAACCATATAATGATTTTTCTAATTTTAACACATTGCCATGATCACCTTTCATTCCTTCCGGTATATTCATGTAAATATCCTCCTTTAGTTCTCCATGTAGGAAAGCCGTTTTTATATCCAGTTGATGAAAATAAAGTTTGTACGTTACACCAACTGCCAAAACAATTCTTATTAATCACCCTTATTGTGTATGTCGTATTTAAAATACGACTACGACTGTTTTGTAATAGATTAAAGAAAATAAGTTTACGTTCTCTTTAATCTGTTACAAAACAGTCGTAGTCGTATTTTAAATACGACATACACAATAAGGGTGATTGTTGATAATTTTGCCACTGGAGAGTAAATATCCTCGTAATCTACACCAAACTTTTGTAGATAACCTCTAGCAACAAGTCTTGCCTTATAACGAACGGTATTACCATCTGCATCTTTCTTAATTGTAAACACCCATCTGGATTTTAGAGTTTTTACATTTGGTGGACATTTCACAAGCTTCCACACTTTGTTTTTCTCCATCGACTTCAATTCCTCATCAACAGCAGATAACCAATCAGAATGATTATTACATTTCCCAATTTCAGCATATGTAGTTGGAATAATGAAATCCGTAGTAACAGCTTCAAACAATGTTAAGTAGTAGTTTGAAAATTTAGAGTTTGGTTTTGGAACCCTTTCACTTCGTCTCGGTGCTTCGGCAACTTGCTCTTCCACCTGAGACACTTCATTAACATTACTAGGCACTTGATCATCAATAACCACATCACTATTAGAAATTGCATTCTGATCACCATTACGTTCCGCTTCAATTTGTTGATTTTCACATGGAGTCCACTCGACATCATCACCCTGTTCATGTTCAGTTGCATTTATAACATCAATCTCATTATCCCCCTCTTGATCGTTTCTTGTAGCAATCAAATCATTTATAGTAATATTAGTTTTCTTTTTAAAGGGAAACAAATTTTCATTAAACTTAACGTCTCTAGAGAGAACCACTTTATGCTTTTCCTTGTCCCACAAACGATAACCATTTGGACAATACCCTATCATAACGTAAGCTTTACTTTTAGCATCTAACTTATTACGTTTTTGTGCAGCTACCCAAACATAGGGCTCACATCCAAAAACTCTAAATTTTGATACATCTGGTTTTTGATTTAACCACATTTCTGCTGGTGTTTTTTAATTTGTCAACGATCTACAAGGACTTCTATTGATAAAAATTTTGGATCACCAGCTTCTAACAAAAGAGCTCAAACACGTTCAACAATAGTACGGTTAAGTCTTTCAGCAACACCGTTTTGTTGCGGGTGTAAGCAATGGTTTCACAAATCTGAATTCCTTTCTTTCTACAAAACGATAACATATCTTCAGATTTTTGGATTCAGCGCACCTCAGCGCCTTTAGAAAAAAATGTTTCAGTTCCATGTCCCTAACCTTTCAAAAATTTTGTAAGCATGTGTTGAATATCTTTTAAATTTGTCCACCGTTTTTTATTTAAATAGGTTTTTCTGAAATCAAAAATATCTAACTTTTGCTCACTTTTTGTGTAATATTTTTTTGTCAATACCTAATTTTAGAACATCTGTGAACGGTTATAAAACAACTAACAAATGCAGTAAAAATAACTATTATACTATGGTTTCAACATCACCATTTTTATGGTTCTATTTATGTTTGCCTACACTCAGACAAGTTCTACATGGCAGTTATTTGTGTAGTGAACACTGTGAATTGTATTAAATAAATAAAATATTAAGGTAACATTCGGAATGGAAAATGAATTTATTTAATTGAACATTCCAGGTCAGAAACTGCCAGTGGTACAAAAAATCAAGCACTGGCATACCACTGGCTAACCGAGGAATTGTAAATATATTACTGGCAGAACAGTTGTTTAAGACGTTTTACCAGCGTTTCCAAAAAGCGTTTTGCCAGTATTTGTTTGACAATAACTTCAGTGGTGACTTTTGGTCATTCAATAAAGGAATAATGCTAGTGCTTCTATTCCTACACACAGAAAAATAAAGTGCCAAACGAATTTTAAAGTATATTATGGTGGCTACAACATATATTTGGTTAGTACAACCACATTCAAATGTGATTTCTGAATATTTTGGATGTTACAACTAAAATTCAGTTGTATTAAACAAATTTTGTTGTAAAACCAGATTGTTCCAACCGATTTCAGTCGAAATAACAGAATTTTAGTTGGCAAATGTATAAAAAAATTTCTGTTAATCCGTTAATTTAACACATTGTTTTGTAAATGCATATTTTGATGTTTAACTTTTTGATGTAGAGTTATTTTGACAAAATATCGTCAAATATTCTAACAGGAATTAGTTATGCTAACAATCTTATTTAATCAAATTGAATAATTATTTTGTTGTTTTGGCAATGCATTTTAATCAATTTAACGACGAATTTTATTCAAATTATTCGATTATTTTGTCAATTTATTATTAAATTTTTCTTTCAAATATGTCAGCACTGGCATAAGGTTTAATGGAAACAGTTGGTCTTAAAAGAACTTTTCCAAAACCAAAAAAAATAAATTTTATATGTAAAAAATATTAAAAATTATAAAAAAATCACAACAAAAATGTTTGCCTGCAACCGGGCTCGAACTCAGAACCTTCCGACTACAAACTTTTTTAAACAAAGCATCATAATTTTTATAAAATAAATGCTTTACCAGTGGTTTGACTTTTGAGCCGTTGGTAATTTCTGACTGGAGAGCACTGGGAAAAGACTTTTTCCCAACGTTGGCATAGTGGTCTCAGCCAATTCTTTTAAAATGATTTTTTCTGTAGACAACTAAATTATTGTAAAACAAATACTGGCAAATACTGAGAGACTGGTAAGATTAGCCCACTTTTTGATTATTTTGCGCCAAAATCACGCTTTTTCAAAATTTAGTACTTCTTAGTACAATCAAAAAATAATAATAAAACCTTTTCAAAATGTTTGTATCGATGGTGTGTTTAAGTTTTAGATATGTAGGAGTTTTGAAATAGAACCTGAAGGTTTTGAGAGAAAGGTGTTTTTCCAATTAAAATTTTTTGATTTGATTAGAGTTTCCGTGTTTTTTATCAGATTTTTGTTATAATAAACTTTTTTTTATTGAAATCTGCGAATTTGTATACCAACATTCTTTTTAATTAGTCAATTACTTTATAATAACTGAAGGATTTTCCCAAAATCCCATAGTATTTCAATGGAAAAACATCCTAAGCATCGTAGGACATTTTTTGGAAAGATCTCTTTAGTATCGAAAGGATAAAGTAAAAATAATAAGCGTAATATAAGAATTAATAAAATAAGGCTTTTTACACAAAAAATATAAATATCTCGCTTTTTGCACCAAAATCTCATTGTTGAGTCAGCGAAATTAAAATTTTCCCAAGCTTTTCCCTCCATTTTTTGTTTAAATTTAATATAAGAGTCTTTAATTTCATATAAATTTAAAAATTTTTAAAATTATATGATTTTTTGTTTTCTGTTTTATGACGTTTTTGTTTAGAATTCCATAAAATCCTACTCAAAATTTTAATATTAATTCGAAAATTTTCATTCAAAATATATATTAAAATTATCTGAAATGAACATCACTATTAAAAATATCAAAATTTAAGTTTGACATAAAAATGTTTGATTGTTAAGCATAAAAAATTTAACTGTACGTTAAATTTAAGTTAGACTCTTAATAATCGGACCATAATATCTAGCCCTTGCATTCAATTTAACAAATTTATTTTCAGTGTATTGAATCGTGTCAAATTATATCAAACTCAATGTAATATAATCTATTTATATACTACAATACGATCCACAATTTTTCGGATCAAATTGTATTTCAATTAGATATAAGGCTATATCGGATTTGAAACATTTCTTTGTTGCTACATATTCATTTTTTTTAATCGGGTCACTAATCTTAAATTATTTGGTTATAAATTTCATGTTAATTTTAAATTTGTATATGACAACCCATTTTAAATGCTCTTTACACCAGTAATGACGCCACAAGACTAAAGCATTTTTTATAAATTTATTTGGAATTAAAAAATTGAATTGTGTTATTAAATAAACAAAAATCAAATTGTCAAAACGACAATTGATTTGTAAAGCGATGAAGTTTGTTATACAATGTTTTTACTTGTGTTTCTGAGCAAAACATGGGTTTTGGTGAAAAAAATGTATGGGAAAACACGTAAAAACATGTTTTTTTTTTTTAAACACTCCCAAAATATGTTCAGTGGAAATTAATGGTTGTTTTAACAATTAAGTTTGTCAAAAGTTAACAAAAATTGTATGTTGATTTCACTTACTACTTTTGGTTTAGTGCAATGTTTAATCAATCCCCGAAAAGCGTGAGGCTTATAAATTACCGTCCAATTTCAATATTATCTTTTGAATGGGATTGAGGGCATGGTTAATTACTTCAGAGATCGTGTTACACTTGTTGTTGGGTCTCATCCAACGAGTTTTTAGCTGAATTTCCTAATGACCTCCATTTTTGAAATGTCCACTCTTCCAAAATAATAAAGGCTTAAGGAGGACTACATTCGCCGTGTGGATCGTGCAAATATAATAGACTTTAATGCAATCAATACCTAATGAATTACTCGAACGTAAATGTAACGTGACGGGTCAGCTGATTTTTTTTTTTTTAATTATATTTTATTTTATTTATGTCTTAATGTTCAGTGCTTTCATATCAGAATTAATCTTATATGAAAGCACTGAATTACTGGAGTAATTACAATGAATATAGTTCAAATGATTCAACCTGTATATTGAGAAACACATATTAGTGAGTACTAGACGTAACGTGACGGGCAATTCTGTTGAAAACAGAATTTCTCTCTATTTTTACGTGAGAGAGGTAAAACAGCTGTTTTTAGATGCAAAAAAAAAAAAAAAAACAACAACAAAAGAAAACAAAAGAAAACAAAAACTAAAAGCACAATAAACAAAATCAAAAAATGTGACCCGTTACGTATTTTGAGTAACTTAAAAAAAATTGTTCCACGTTACGACTCGTTCACTTTAAATTTACGTTGGAGTAACGAGCGCTTAATTCATTGGGGTGGGAATACATAAATACGGTCATATGTTCAATTGGGTGGTATTAATATTAGTGATTCGGATATACGTATTTTAAGTGCCGAAAGAAGTGTTTCGGTTTTTACAACGGTCAAAAAGTTCTTTTCTTGATGTACTCAATTTGTATACCACCGATATCCGACCGAAGATGGAAAAAAGCTCCCTCCCATATGTTGTCATAAGCTTCAGAGTATATTTTAAAGCTACTGGACCGTGTGCAAAGGAGAGCGTCGGCGCTCAGAGTACCAATTCTATTGACTGATTTTATAATCCCCATAGGAGTGTTTTGTTAAGATAAATGAACATATTCCCATAGCCAGAGTTTTTATTCGAAATAATCGGTTATCAAGTGGAGCACATCAATCGTACTCAAAAAAAAAACTCATAGATATCCAAACATTTGCAGCTATGGTGTCATATCCTTAATGCATAATAGCACTTTGGAATCACCTTTCCACAAGCTCCACTCAAGAAATGAACAAAACATGTCCCAATATAAAGTTCTAAAGAAAGATACTTATCGAATGATTTTTTTTAAACAACTGTTTTGTAAAGAGGGCTAGAAAGGGGTAAAAAAAAGGCTGCGGACTTAAGAGCGAAGTACAATTATACAGGATTCAGGCACTTCTTCCGAGTAAAAGATTAGGTAAAAGACAAAAATTTTTTCGAAAAATCTCAAGTTTTTTTGACAATACCAAATGAGCTGGATAAATATCGAGAGAACCTTGAGTTTTATAGTTTCGCTATAAAGTATGGTCCCAGGCACTACTTCAAATCCCTCCAACTTTTACCGTCCTATAGCCTTAATCAAACGAGGCCAAATTGTAAAAACTCAATATCTTAGTTTTCGAATAAATTTTAAATTTAGATCAACATCCTCACATTAAAAAACATTATCTTGATTAAATATCAATTTCCTTTACGCATACAATTCAGTATTTTATTCGATGTACTATAAATGTACGAATTTTTTAGATACTACGTGTATTATGTTCGCATTTCTATCTCAAAAATCTACAATTTCAAACTAACAAAAAATCAAATTTATATTCTAAATAAATACAACAAATAAAATAAAAGTTACCTAAAAAATACAAAAATTTAAAGCAGCTTAAATTCATATTGATTTGGCAGCAGCAGCAGCAGCAGCAGAATAAGAAGAAGAAAAAACACATTAAATGTTTGTTTTTTTTATTATTTTTTTTCCTTTTTTGCAAAAAAAAAAAGAAAAAAAAACACCATCCATCTATACACACATACACAGCTACATAAACAAAACACATTCATACATATAAATTTGCTGAAATAGTGAAATTTGGCAACGTAGCATGAGTGATAAATGTGCTGTGTTGTCAGAGTTCAGTACTGCATGTTGTTATTGTTTTTTGTTGATGTGTGTATGTGTATCTCACTACTACGTACATACTTTCATTCTACTATTAACTCTGCTTCTACATCTCTCCGCACCGCACCACATCCCTCTGATGTTATCATTCGGTATTGTTGTTACTGTAGCCAGTGTTTTGTTTTCATCGTCGTCGTTGTAGTTGTTGTTGTCGTTTTTCTTTTTAGCTTTCATTTGCTTTTACTGTTTGTTGTAGTTGGTGTTGTTGTTGTTATAATAATAATTATTTTTATACACCTCATCTGCAATTTATATCAAATATAAATAATATAAAAAAAAAATAAAAAAACACGAATACAAAATAACAACGCAAACTTAACAACCAGTGCTGCCACATAGATAATTTTTAACAAAACTACAGGGGAATTCATTAAGTTATGGCAACTGGATATAATTAAAAAAAATCAGTTTACTTTGGAAGCTTTTAAGATATGTGCAAGCTTTATAACCCTTTGATAAATAATGTCCGAGATATTCATCCTAGGTCATACAGTCAAAACGGTGTATGGCTCAATAAGTTCCCGAAACAGTATGTTATGTCAGCATTTTAGCTGTACATTGAACTTCTACGTAATCTTGTCCATTGGCCGGAAGGTTTATAATATAAAATAAATCCCTAAAAAGGTAATATTGGAGATTCCTAAAACGTTTGTTAATTTTTCGATTCTCACACTCTTACCTTCGCTTATTATTTTTTGGATTCGGTAAATTTTTCTCACGATAAGACTCTGTTCTTTTCTACTTTTTCTTAATTTTCTTTAAGGTTTTTTTGGGTCAATCAATCCAGTTATTGTCTTCGAGTAACACTTTTTGGATGCTGTGGGCATAAAAATAAAGTACGCAAAAACACATTTTAGATTTTGAAACAGACACATCAAGGCAATGTATTTAAGGCTTACGAGAAAGAAAAAGCTGAGACAATGCGTTTGATGGCCCTGTACCACAGTGCGGTAAGCGATAGGATAGGTACAGTCGCGGGAGTCTATTCCGGGTAACTGGAAATTCGAGTTTCCATGAAATTTTGTAACAAATGTAGTGCTTTATATACAATCAATAATGCCGAAAGGATAATAAAAACGGATTTTGGATAATACAGCATATTATGAATGACACTCAATCGCAACCTTATCCCTTACTATTTATAACACCTATATCCGACCGAAGATGAAAAACAACTCCCATGTATGGGCAGGAGCTTTAAAGTCTGTTTTGGAGCTTCTGGACCGTGTGCAAAAGAGAGCGTCGGCGCTTATTAATAACGGTAACGTATCTAGCCCTATTGACTAATTAGAGAATCATCATAATGTGGGTTCTGTGTCACTGTTCTATCGGTATTACCATGTAAAGTGTTATGCTGAGCTAAGTGCACTTATTCCCAGAGCCCGAGTTTTTATTTGAAATACTCTCATGTCTAGTAGAGCATATCCATTCGTAGTGAATCGTACATGTGAATCGCATGTTTAACAAAGTCCCCACAGAAGTATTTCCTGTTACTTACAATATAGAGAAATTTAAATCAAATGTTCACAAATACTACTCCCTCTTTCCTTCCTTCCTTAACCTATTTTCCTAATTCGAACATAATGCACTGCATTAGTATCTACTATTTACCAGTATTGGTGATACGAACTTTCAAATTATTGGTAATTCTCTTTTGAAGATGACATTTCGTATTATCAATGCTGGAAAATAGTATATATGGGTGGACAGGTGTAAATAGAGTGATAATCAATCTTAAGCGAGAGAATTGCCTCTTAACCTTAAAATATAATATATGGAGGAATTTTGGATATTTCTTATTCAAGTTAAAGGGAAAAGATTCTACAATCACTGGCAACAATACGAACAACAACTGTGAATTTAAAGCAGAGAACAGAGGCCAGGCAAAGCAGCACACAAACACTTTTTAAATACACAGAGCTACATACATAACCTTAGCCACAGAAAATATAAAAAAAAACAAACACAAGAGAAAAATCGAGTTAAAACTTGCTGACACCAACACAACACACAAAAAAAAAAGAAACGTCTGTTAAACAAACTGACAACCAACAAGTCAGACAGGCAATCCGACGTACCAACTGTCAAACATACAACAAAAACAAACCATTATTATTATACCATTCTGCGTGTTTTTTTTTTTTATTAATTTAGATTTCTGTAAATCACCCCACACGGCATTAACATTTTCGTTTCGTTTTTCAAACTGGTCCCCTCTTGCTCTTGCCTTTTTATACCACTCTCTCTTTGCCTGTACTCTGTCCTTCAGCTATTTACCGGTTCGGTTTTGTAACACCACAGACTTTTTTTAGTGTACCAGTCCCACATTGGAAGAAAAAAAAAGAATCTTATCGTATCTTTATACATACATACAATATAATTTTTTTATTTTTATTTCTTTTTTTTAAATAATTCTTTTATTTTTTTTCTGTTATCTGACTGCTTTTTGCTACTGATTCTTCTTCACGTTTTTTCCTATTGGGGATTTTTTATTGTAAATGGGAGGAAAGCGGTTTTATTAAGAAGAAGAAGAAAGTAATTGTATTTGTTTGAGTGGAGAGGTTGTTATAATAACAACAACAACCATCGAAACACAAGACTATCTATCTTCTTTGTTGTTTCCTAAAATAAATCGTCGTTTTTTTTATTTCTTGACGCCTTTGGTCTGTTGTTTAACTAGGGTGGTTAATTTAGTGATTTTTTTTGTTTTTTAATTTCGATGGGTATTTGGATATCGATGATGTGATTATATTAGGGTAGGTATAATACATGCCGAAAGCATAAAGGTAGAAATAGTCTTGCCGTTCCGTTCCGTGCCGTAACAAATCAGCTGTTTTATTTTTAGTTTATGGAAATTACGTTTTTAAAAAAGCACGTCGCATAAACAATGAAATTAAATCAGATTCGCTACTGCACAGAACGGCAAGACTAATTCTACTTTTAGGGTGTTTAAAGTTTGAAAGTAAAACATATATGGTCTAGCCATAGGCCAAATCTATATAATGTAATTATATGAATCACGTCCTGCCATTCACGAAAGATATCAATAAATTGCTCAACATTACCTTGTATTAGGGTGAATATATTGTTAAGAAAGTTTTGGGTAACATGGACTATGAAGCAGTAGTCCAAACTTTGGACGTGGCGAATATGGTGCGTCCAGGAATAATCATCGTTCAGATAATCCCCATGAGAACAATGACAATTTCCGCCTAATTGCAAATCAACACCAGGCCAAAACTAAAAACAGTGTTAAATCCAATGCCTGTCATATTCATTCAACATTTTTGACCAATATTCTCAAACTGAAAATGCTGCTAGTGGCGGTGGGAGCTATGGACAGTTACCATCTCAATCTGTCACTAGCAATATTTCTCTCCCGTGTTTTTATGGCTTTCGGTGAGCGGATATTGTCCCCACGAATAATACACCCATTTCGAGTTGAGCGATTATGTCTAATTTTTTTTCCGCCATTACCACCATGTTAGAAGTGTGGATTATGGACAAATAATTTTGGCACATAATGTCCTGAAAAAAATGGATATAATACCTATAATTGTGGTTATAATTTCCAAAAAAATTTATATGAATAGTGTTCATAAAGTTAGATTCACAATATTCTGTAGCATAGAGTACTATGCTACAGTGTGAATTATGTTCCTTTCTCTGTTGCACTTAAATATTTTTAGTATAATTTTATTTCTTTTTTTCTTAATTCCAATCTGTAGCGTTTTGTGAATCTACCCTGATACTTATTAAATATTTTCCAATAAAAACAGTATGAGTTCGTTACAAAGAGCTGTCTGGTATGAGACCCGGTCACGAGTGGGTAGACGAGAGCAGCGGCAGTATCTGCCTTAAATGTCTCCACAGCAGTGTCAGTCGCTGCACCTCTAAGGGCCAATAAGGATAAATCTTCAAGCACTACCTCCGTAGTTCAAGGTATAGATGGCGTGGTTTGAGAACATGGAGGAGCCTTACAATTTATGTTGTACTAACTCTCTATTTGGCAGGAGTAGAAATGACGGCACGAGACTGTCGGCTGTGCTGACTGGTCACTGGCTGATAGGCATACATGCATCAGACTCAGGTACGAACTGTGCAGCGTCCAGCAGCGGCATACCGCGCGTGGAGGAAACCGTAGATCATCTTTGTGATTTTCCAGCACTGGATCTTAGGAGATCATATACTGGACAACCTTTTTGTGATATCGGAGGAGGGAGTGCGTGACCTCATCCGTTATCTTAACCTATCGGGGTTGGTCTAGTTCCTCGGCTTTCGGTGAGGGGATATTGTCCCCACGGATAATACACCCATTTCGAGTTGGGCGATTATGTCTAAACTTTTTCCGCCATTACCTCCATGTTAGATGTGTGTATTATGGTCAAATAATTTTGGCACATAATGTCCTGAAAATAATGGATATAATACGTACCTATAATTGTGGTTATAATTTCCAAAAAAAATTGATATGAATAGTGTCCATAAAGGTAGATTCACAATACTAGAGGCACAAAATAAAATCTGTAGCATAGAGTACTATGCTACAGAGTGGATTATGTTCCTTTCTCTGTTGCACTTATATATTTTTTGTATAATTTTTTTTCTGTTCTTAAATCCAATTTGTAGCGTATTGTGAATCTACCCTGATACTTATTAAATATTTTCCAATAAAAACAGTATGAGTGCGTTACAAAAAACCCCTCGGCCGGGCCTATGGGTTTTCTACTCTGGAGTATTCCTATGACAGGATTCGCTAAATCATGTTTTTTGAGTAGCCAGCCCTTAGGCCGGCCTCCTAACTTAAAGGTTTTATATTTTGCGGTGTTTCCAACAACGGCTTTCCTAAACATTTTTTCTGGGCCTTTGGCCGGGCATAAGGTCATATTTCCAATTCTTTTTATAGGGATTAAAGGTGGATTCATAATACTGGAGTACTCTACGCTACAGACTGAAATCAAGAAAAAAAAAATTGAATTAAAATTGGAAATAAATAATCATAACTTATAAATAAAAGAAAAATCATTGAAAATTTAATTATACAAACATATTAAAGTGCAAAAGAGAAAATAACAAATTATAATCTGTAGAGTAGAGTGCTCCAGTATTGTGAATTAACCTTAGGTTAGGTTGCAAGGAGGAATCGGAGTTGAAGATACCCTTCACAACCGATTTATGTCGAATAAGATAGGACATACACTTAAGCCCGAAAGTCGGCTTTTTTTGCCACCTCATGCCTCGGTGGTTCCCGTTCCTCTCTATTCCAGAAACTCCTTCCCGTTGACGAAATTCCTTAGTCTCCTTCAGCCCATTCCATTAAGGCCACCCAAAGTCGAAATGTTATCAGCAGACAGGTGAAATGGTTTCGTGCTCCCCAAGTTGACTGTGACCAGAGAAGAACCTTCCCTGGTTAATTCATCAGTCATCTCGTTCCCTTCGATATGGAGCAGCCGGGATATCTGTGAAGATCCTTATACTTCCGATGATTCATTCAATAATAATAAATTTTATGCATTACGTTATTGCCCTGATTTCCGCCTGAAACCCGGTATTATGATCCGAGCGGCGAAAGTATTTTACAATAGAAATATCGCTGCTATAGAAGCCCAACCAAGTCCTTCCATCCATTTCCAAATCAGCCGTATAAAAGTAAATACCTGGATTGTCCCTTAAAAAGGTACTGCACCTTGCAGCTAGTGACCTTTCGGAGATTGTATACCAGTCCAATTCTGTGATGTTGTATCCCGGTAACTCGTCCAAGATTTTCTGGTCCTCACCAGTTGCATTCAGCCTCAGCATATCCAAAGCGGCCTCATATTTTAGCCGAATCTCTGTAGGTTCTATCGACGAAATTGTCTCAAATGATCCAGTTGTCTAAAATGTCCCAGTTGCCTAGGCAACGTAGGCGCTGCATTTTCTGAAGTGGTTTAATATTGCACTTCTCATCGACTACGAAGACATGTAATATCTGGGCACCACGCCTTTCAAATTTGTTTTTTAGTATACCTGATGTCATTACCTTCATCGGCGGGTATAAGAATCCAACGCATAGCATAAATCACGTTGAGAGGGCTTGAAAGTTTCTGACTAGATAAGTAAATTTTTACCTAGATCCTTTGTGGTTGTTAACTTGGTCGACATCGGTTTTGGTCGATTGTCCACTGTCCGACGAAAATTGATGCAGTAAAAGTAACGAAAAAAACTAAGGCTGCAGGTGTGTTGTGATTTCGACCGTATTTCCGTTGTTGGATTAAGACTGCATATAACATCAAATAATAGGGAACTAGGGTTATCTTAATCTATCCTGTTATTTTTAGTGTTCATTCTCTCAGTCTGCTTACAGTATAATAATAGTCCAATTCTGGTTATACTTTATATACAATTCTGGTTCTACTTTATATACAATTATTTATTAATGTCGCATTAATCAGTGCCTAAGATTTAGAGCTTCACACGTATGGCTACAAGACCAGGTTCAAGTCAGAAGTGATTTCTCGGGGAAGTCGAGGTGGCAATGGCAATGTTTCTTCACATGCTCATGAGTGTTTCCTTAATCGAGTAAATTATAATTCTTTAGTTTGGTCATCTTGATGTACTTAAACAATTTCTTCTCCAGTTCCTGAAAGAAATACAAATCAAAGTATTTAAAGACAATTATGGTTTTAGGTGTCTATCGCCACTTCCTCATCTTCACATAATCGAATTAAGTTACAGTTCTTGTGTCAAATGTCTTACTATAAGATTTCAAATTAATATGACCTGTTATTATATCTATATTCTTTCTGAGTTCTGTCTTTTCCATAAGCAGAAGCGTCTTTTCCGCATTTTTCATACCAGGTATCCATAGCGACTTCGTTTTTTTTTTGCAGTCCCTGTTTGCATTCAGACATGGGCCGCTCTCCTTCGCTCCAAACCGTCTGACTTTTCAATTCCAGGAATATTAATGAGATATCTTATGTATGGGTTTCAACTCTCAAAGTGATTTAGAAAATCTTTAATTCCACACCAGAAAAGAGACTCTGTCGTAGCAACCGTATTTGTAGTCAATATAATGGTTTAATTGTAGCCAACAATTTTTTTGGTATTCATCACCAAATTTCTGTTGTGGCAGAATTTCTTTTGTTTCAGTCGAATGATTGCTATCACAACCGAAAAGTTCGATCGCTACAACCGAAACATTCGACTGGCAACAAATACGGTAGCCACGACCGGGTCTGCTTTCTATTTGCATTTGTATCTTACTACCATCAGATGTTAACGAATTTTATTTAACGCTAGTAATTTTTTAAATAAAATGCAGCGTCTTTTTCAAAAACTAACAAGTTGACATCTCTGGTCTTAAGCTAAACAGGCGTTTCTATGGAAAAATTAATGACTGTGCAACTGATAGACAGACAAGCACATTTTGTGACTGACAGTCAGTGAGGCAGACAAACAGACCGACTGACATATAAACAGTTTGGGGTATTATGTGTTTTTAGTGTCTGTCTGCTTTGGTAGTTAACGTCAGTCGTTTGTATGCTCGTTATTTCGTTTGTTGCTTTACTCCTATCTACGTCGTTTTTACTTTGCATTTGTCTGGGTTTTTTTTTCATATCATGTGTAGTTGTTGTTGTATGCAAGTACGTAGTTGTTTAATATGTTGTTGTTGTTGCTATTTGCTGCCTGTGCACATTAAAGTAGATTTTTTTTGTACTCGTTCTTCTTGTTTTTGCCTTTTTATATATGTTGGAAATGTGTGTTGTTGTTGTAGCCTGCTGTTCTTTCAAGAGTGTTTGGAATTTTAGCCGCATTTACAATTACACACACAACTACAAACTATCTCACTCACGATTCCGACATCTACCCTTTCGTTCGTTCGTTTTTCTGACTGACTGTCTCACTCACTCACTAACCCACCAAACAACTGTCTTTATTCACATACAAATACTTGTGTAGTACAATCTCAAATGTATTCATTAAATTTTTGCAATTTATTTTCTGTTTTTTTTTCTTATCTTTTATGTTGTCGACTCTGCCGCTCTGTCGCTGCTGCCAATGCCTCCTCTTCTGCCTTTTCTTCTTTGGCTTTATAGTTTTCTATGCTAGCTCAGCATGGTTCTTGATAAAAGGTTGTATACATTTCGACCTATGGTAACCAAAAGTTCCAACTAGAATTCTCACATGTTAACCTTCAGAGTTTTGTATTAATTCTGTAACGTAATCTCTTGAGGTTTTGTTCAATTCTATTCCATTTAGTGTTTGTTTTCATTATTTTTTTTTATTGCATTAATTTTTAGAGAAACCTTAGATATAATATGAACTGTGAACTGAAAAAATGGGATCTAATTGGGATCTACTAGAAAGATTATGAAACATCTCTAGTATAAGTTATTCAAATTGAAGAAAATAATTTTGATGTCTCGGTGTGAAATTTGTTGATATCTAAACCGAATATATTCCCCCGGACACAAGAGGATTTCGTTACTAAAATGATATGGTATTTACCTTAATTATATGTAAGTAGGAGGAGGAAAAGTTCATATTCCGGCCAAGTAGAGGCACGGAAGACCTCATATTCGCAATGCGTGAACTTGCTGAAAAACTATAGAATATAACATTAAAATACATACGTACTTCGTTGATCTGGAACAGGCGTTTGATACTGTGGAATGGACTTAAATTAAGAGAGCACTTGTAGAATGTAACGTCAACCGTGCTCTCGTTCAACGAGTTTTTAGTTTTTACAAAACCTGTTGGAATTATGTATGAACAGTGAACAGTGCCACGCGACTCGCTGCAACGGGTTTTTGGAGGTCTTCTCTAGTGATTACGACATACAATTCTCTTTCAGGTTATCTGATCACGCCTGTGTTTTCCTTGCAGAAATTCAGGCTATCAGGGAGGAACTGTCTGGTATGGGACCTGGTCACGCACTTTTACTGAATGGGCGTGTAGACGACTTAGCATGGACAGGATCTGCCTTAAATGTCTCCACAGCAGTGTCAGTCGGTGCACCTCTGAGACCATGGCTAATAGGCATACATGCATCAGACTCGGGTACGAAATGTACAGTGACGCAACAGCGGCATACCGTGCGTGGAGGAAACTGTAGATCATCTTTGTGATTTCCCGGCGCTGCAGGTCACCCGGCACTGGATCTTAGAAGATTATATACTGGACAACCTAAGGGTGATATCGGTTTTGGGAATGCGAGACCTCATCCGTTATCTTCACCTATCGGAGTTGGTCTAGTTCCTCGGATATCAGCTCCTGGCGGGTGGTGTGGTGTCTCAAAACGAAGTCGCTTTTAACTCTGCTTGATGCTCTAGGTTGGCATGAGCTGCCACTTAAATCAACCATGTTAGAACAGAAAATACGACATCAGAAGAATTTAAAATGTGTCAAGGTGTTAGACAAGGTGACATCTTAAGGCCGTACTTGTTTATTATTCTAATGGATGGTGTATTTAAAGAATCAAAAAAGAACAAGCTTACACAGTGCTTTTTAAGTTTTTTTTTTTTTTATATTTTAATACATTTGCAAAAAAAAAATATTATTTATCTAGTGGAGCTTTGAATTGCTACCTTTTTCTGTTGGCTGCTTAAAAATGTCATAAGTTTAATGGAATATTAAAAAAGTATGTTAATTGATTTTAAAACTTTTATTTTTTTATATACATACATACTTTGTATATTTGTTTATTAGGAGAGTTAAAAAAAAAATAACCGAATTTTTACTTAGACTTCAAAAACATTTTTTTTTTGGAAGTGCCGAAAGTTATATTTTTCTAAACTCTACTTTTATGACAAACGAAAATGTCTGTAACTTTCTTAGTTTTAGCGGAATGTTCCGATTTTTTCATCAAAGTGTTCAGAATTGTCGATGTTTTTAGACCAAAAAGGAAGCTTTTACAGAAAATAATTATCTTTTTTATTAACAAATTTTGAGTTATACCTAATATTCGGATAAAAGTATAAAAATTACCAAAGTTTTATAAAATATTAAAAAAAGTATGTAAACCTGTTTTAAAATTTTTATTTATTTTTTTTGTAGAGAATGGACTCTTATTTATAAAACAAAAAAAGTTTAGTACCGATTTTTCACTACAAATTTTTAAATATTTTGTTTTTGGGATGGCTCTTTTTCAATGTCTCACTTCAGTCATATCCCAGCAAAATAAAGTGGAAGTAGTGCTTTAAGAACCTCTTTAACTTGACTTATAAAGCATCCAAAACATATGTTTTGTGACTAACGAAAATATCTGTAACTTTCTTAATTATTATCGGAATGGACTATTTTTTTTATCAAAGTGTTAAGAATTGACTATTTTTTTAGAAAAAGAAGTTTGGATTGAAAGGTATTATAGTTTTTTTTTTAATAAAATATAATAATGAAATATAACTTATCTTCGGATAAAATTTTAAAAACTACCAAAGTTTGATTCCCATAATAAAAAAAAAATATGTTAACCGATTTTCATATTTTTATTATTATTTTTTGAAAAGAATGGAATCTTATTTATAAAACAAAAAAAGTTTAATACAGATTTTTTTACTAGAAATTAAAAAATCATTTTTGTAATTTAAAATTTGTAGATAACAATATTGGTTGTCACTTAGGTTTTTTTTTTAGGAAAATGGCAAAACTTTTGAAAAGCCATAAAATTCTTATAGCCTCACAAATATTGTGCTCTTAATTTGATATACATTTTAAATAGTTGAAATCATCACACACACCTTGACGATTTTAAAACTTTGTGTCATTCCGATGATTTATAAAAGAATTATAGCCCTTTTAGAAAAAAGGATATCTGACATCTGTACGAGTCCTTGCTGCGATTGAAATGAAAATTGTCACAAATATTACAAGAATAATAACCAATTTTTGAAACATTGGAAGAAGAATTACAACTTTTATTAAAAATTTACAAAATTCAGAATATATGGAATTTTGGAAAATATTTACAACTAATTTATGAAAAAAATAAATTATAATTTTAACAAAATAAAAAAAAATTGTGGTAATTGGATGATTTTCAAGGGATTTATAGACTTTTTAGAAAAAAGGATTTGTGGCAGCTATACGAGTCCTTGCTGGGATTGAAATGAAAATTGGCACAAATATTATTGATTTCATTCCAATAATCAATTTTCGAAACATTGTAATCAGAACTACAGCTTTTGTTCAAAATTAACAAAATTGGTTGCATATCCTTGCAACTATTTCGTAAAAATAATACTCTTTTTATATTTTTGACAAAATTATAAAGTAAAATTGTAGCCATCGGATGTTTTTCAAAGGATTAATAGCGTTTTTAAGAAAAAGGATATATGACAGCTATACGAGTCCTGCTGCTATCAACATGTATATTGGCGCAAATAATACCTAATTTATTCCTAGAACAATAACTAATTTGTACCACATTTTATGGAGACTTGTAGCTTTTATACA
The DNA here is from genome assembly GCA_021234595.1 of Delia radicum. NCBI lineage: Eukaryota > Metazoa > Arthropoda > Insecta > Diptera > Anthomyiidae > Delia > Delia radicum. Next base: position 149,213,900 of record CM037852.1, read on the forward strand.
AAATTCAGGATGTGTGGGAGGTATGCGTATCATTGCGCCGAAAATTATGTTTTCTCCAATTTTGGCGAAAGAAACCAGCATGCTAATTTTTATGGAAATACTATAACTCCTTCTATTTTTGTCCACTCCTTATATGGGGACAAAGCACTGTGCGTCTATACTTCATAGGCCACTGGAAAATGAAACCCACAAAACTGTCAATGCTGGCATATGCAGACGACATTGTTCTTCTGACAGATTCGAGCAAAAATCTACAATACAACCTAAATATAATTGTAAGAGAAATGTACAAAAGAGGACAGAGAATTAACATCAAGAAAACTTAGACAATGGTTAGAAGCATTGAAAATCACAAAATATAGATTGGAATGGAACCCCAAGTTCAACATTTTTAATACCTGGGTGCAATAATCAGTGAAGATGGTAAACCAGACTAGGACTAACTGTAGGTTAGGCTGTAAGTCCTTGGCACATAATTAATCAAGAAAAAGCTGAATACAGGCTACAGAAATGAAATATCTACGTAGATTATCTTTAGATATCTAGAAGGGGTAAAATTAGAAACGATAATTTAAGAAACAATCTGGAAGTTTCAACGCTTGATAAAGGAATTGAAAAAATTTAAATAAGATTGTAAGGTCATGTTTTGAGAATGGAATACTCTAGAATCCTTTAGCTAGTGTTCAAGACAAGACCAAACGGATCACAACACAGTTAGAGGGATAAGAAGAGTTTTCTGGTGGGATAATGTGACTGATACTCTTACGAAACCGTAGAAGAGGTCAGGAATAAGTAAGTATATGGCAGTAGACGTTTTCTTCATTTTAACTACCAAGGCGCAGTTTTTGCAATTGATTATCAAGCCCACGTATTACTAGAACCAATTTCATAGATCTAGTTCTGGAGACTTTTCTACGGAACTTAAGTGAAGGGTACAAATGAAAGAACTGAATTACTAGGATAGAACTTATGATAGAACATATACTAAGGGAAAGAACTTGCTCTACAATCAAAAAATTACTGGGTGTTGGTTAACTGGGTGCCAATTACATCTACTTTATACCAATTCGACGTATTACAAAGATACAGAAAGCTTCAATCATAACAATCCTAGGATTGTAGAATTTAATTGTTTTTGTCTTGTGTACTGGTGTAGACACCACGCGTTAGTTCTCATCGCGATCTCCGTTAAGTGTTTTGGGTACATTTGTGCTACTACTAATATTAAAGTTTTCCTAAAAGAAAAGACGAATTCTTGCTTGATATGAGCATCGACACAAGATGTGTTTAATTATTTACTCATGTTTGGTTTGAAGAATCCAGTGTAACAAAAATTTATACCGTAAATAACTTAAAAAATAGTTGAAAGGGACCTTCGGATACCAGACTTAACCCCATTGTATTCATAATCTTCGTTAAAAATGGTTTTCTGTGTAGCCGGCCTTAAGCCGAGTTTAGGAGCCGACACCGGCTTCATCCAAAAATGCTCTTCTGAATAGCCGACCTTCGGCCAGGCTTGAGAGTTTCCTACTCTGATGTATTTTCAGCAGCGGCTTCACTGAGTAAATAATCTCCGTGTTTAAATAAAATTCTGCCCCACAAAATACCCACAGTAATTGACTATAATTCTTATGGGAACTAAGTCCAAATTTTTTTGAGTCATAATTCAAATACCCGGTGTTCAGGGTAATTCATACAAGGAACTGATCGACTTTAACTTGATAAAGTATAAAACCAATACTTGCTCTTGTAACCAATTAAGAAGACTTACGACCTCCGATCCTTCGGGCAGGTGGATACCGGGTAATGGTATAATAACATCTGTTATGGTATTACCTAGTGAGAGCAATGTTTCATATGTTCTTGGGTAAATACGACTTATTCAGAGAATAGGGTTAAACAGATTACTGCACTATTATGGCAGGATAGTTCCATGGAGAGGGTATCAGATGGTAAGACCAAATAAGTTTCGAGGAAGCCTACGAATGTGCTTAATAAAACAAGAGGTGTCAGGCCTTCTTTATCCTTTATTCTTACAGGTATTGAAGGAACCTTAGCAAATCAGTCATGTTTAGACAATATTTCATTCCAATAATTTCTCAGGGAAATATGGAGAAAGTAGAAGAATTCACATACCCAGTTTGGTGACTAAACTCACATAACAAATTCGGTTGTCTCAACAGAATTTCATCCAACTGAATTGATTCGGTTGCTGCAACCTCGTAAATTCGGTTGTCTCAGCTGAATTCAGTTGTTGTAACCGAATTGGGGGTTGTGACAAGCAAGTTTACGAGGTTCCAGCAACCGAATCGATTCGGTTGGATGAAATTTTAGAATTTTTATGAGAGTGTATGTTAATGGAGGAAATGTCCTACGGTCGTTTACACAGAAATTTGTTTTTGCAAAACCGGTGTTGGATATCCGGGATTTTTAATCCTTTTAACTTTTTTCACCAAAGCGATTTTAAATTTATTGCAATTTTCATGAACTCTGACTTAATAAAAGTTATGTCAAATGTTGTCTTCCTAGACCTCCCCTTTGCCCCTCATTTCGCTTGCCAAAAGAAACTTAAATTTGACGACCACACTCTTCTGGCAAAATAGATTTTAATTTCTTTCATATTTTTATAATCTGCAACTTATTAATAGTTACCCTACAAAAATTGGCTCCAAAAACTGTTGTCAAAAATTTTTATTTTTCCCTCAATAAAACATTTTTTGCACAAATTTCGAGGACACTTTAAGTATTGGTTTTAAAAATTTTAAAAGCTTTCCAAGGAAGAGTTTAAGCCAACAAATGTGAGAGTAGTTCTGAAATTATTAATGATATACAAAATTTACAAGTGAATGATTGCAAAACGTAATTGACATCGCCAAGGTCTGACAGTTTCAAAGTACTCTTGCTTGTCGAAAAAATGCGTTTTCAGTGACATTAAAATTGGCGTTTTGATAAGGAATTGTAGTTAATTTCGGTGCCCATGCAATGTCTTCACAAGCACTATACCCATTTTGTGTTTGGGGATAATGACCGAAAAAGTTTCCCCTTATAAATTTAATGAGGATAATTGCCGAATATTTTTGGGTCATGACTTATGCCCAGAGAAAATTTGGCTGTATACCCAGAATTGTGGTCATATTCCTCACAAATGTTATAAATATAGGAGGAGTATGAATAAAATACGTTTTTAGTGAGGTTTTTTTACTTTGCAAAAATTGGATTTCTGTTAAGACAGACAGGACTTGGGAGTTTTTTATTCTGTGGTATTTCCATCGGCGGCTTTACTAAGAAACAAATGCTTTTCTGTGTAGCTGGTAATAGGTTTTCTACTCTGGAAACATTCAACGCTGGCTTTGCCAAAAAATGCAATTTCGGCTAAGAGGGTTTCTACTTTGGGGTATTTCCAATGTCGCCTTCGCTGAAAGAATCCCTTTCTGTGAAGCTGACCTTCTGGCGCGATAAGATGTTTCCTACTTTGGTTTATTTCTAACACCAAATTCGCTAAGAAAATAATCTCTATGCTTCAAAATGTTGCTATCATTTTCCCCACAAAAGTCGGTCATAATGCCTATATGGATTATGACCATTTTGAGCAAGGCAAAACCCCCATTTGTTTATTGGGGATTAAGAAGAAAAATGTCGGTTATAATCCCCATATTCAGTTTGGGGATTATGTCAGTGGAGTAAATTTTAGGAGGCCAAAATCATGTATACTAATGCTTATTTATGTAATCTGTAGGTGACTGAACTTTTTACGGTATTGCGAATTGTTCGGCATTACAGCGACTTGGCTATAAAAAAGTTTGGCTCCTTGAGTACTTTAGGCCTTTGTACAAATAAGATATTTCAAAGATATTTTCATACACACAGAGAAAAATTTAGCTATTTGCCAACTAAAATTCGGTTACTACGACTCAAATTCGACTATTACGAATTTAAGAACACAACCTAACATTAGTTTTCACAACAAAGCTCGGTTAGTTCAATTGAATTTTAGTTGCGACACCTAAAATATTCAGAAATGTAATGTAAATACCGTTGGACTAACTGAATTTATAAGTTTTTACCATTAAAATGCAGTTTTCAAGTCGGTTGGCACTTTATTTCCTTGTGTGTAGAAAAAAATTAATGTTCATCAACCTTTTTAGCCATTAAACGTAAGATTGGGCCGCCACAAAAAATACGTGTGTCTTATTTTGCTATCCTCTACAAAAGTCCGTTTTAGGACACAATTATTGAAAACAAAAGGACACAATTTTTTACAGTTATATTAGTTTTTATATACATCGAGATTATTTGTATGTTATTTTCAATTTATAACGAGCTTTCAACCTCCGTATATTTACAAAAATAAAGCAAATCAAACATATTAGCTAGGTTGATACTAGTATTTCGATCTGGCTAAAGATCTCATCAGAACCCGAAGTTTTAGAAAAGCTAGAGCCTCCACAATTATTGAACACACAATGAAATTTACAAAGTTTGCATCGTCAATACTGCTCAGGGCTGAGAAAATGGAAATAAAAGGCTGTGCATATTTGCATCGTGTGCAAATGACCATCATAAATATCATCAAAAATTTATATGTTTTGTCGTTCTCAAACAACATCGCGGCGGCTCTAAATAGTGACATATTGTTATTGGTATTTCTTAACCTACTATTTGTATAACAAATAATATTCAATTAATTTTGTTGCCTGATGCAATTAAAGATAAATTAACTACATATTTACGAGTATTTGTCAATTTAAAATTTAACATTTCAATTATAGTTAAGACACATATTAAATTGGTTGATCTTATTGACATTAAATTTGACAGTTTGATACATGTGCAAAAAAATCAACAGCGAAATCAACAACAGCATAAAGACCTCTAGAAAAACAAGAAACACGTTTTAATTAGTTAAGAGCAGTGATCCCAACGTGGTGCTTTTAGCACTATTTATGGTGCTTTTCGATAACGCAAATTTACCCCAAATTGTAGTGAAAAAAATTGAAAGCCTAAAAAATTAAGCAAAATCTATTATTTTGGTAGAGAAATATTTCAATTGTGATACTTTACAATATATTTTAGTGATTATTACAAGTTTACTCTCAACTTTTGTTCATGTTTATTAAATTACTTATGTGTAAAATGATTTAATTCTATAACTTTTCAAACAAAATTTCAGAAAATGTTCTTCTAACGAAGGAAAAATTGCAATGGGCTTTTTAACGCCTTTTTTTTAACCGAAAATACGATATCCTTTGAACACAACAGATAATCAATTTAATTTCCAATGCCTTAATGTGTTGGACGTAGCCGCAGGTTTTAATGCTGTTAAGTCTGATGCAGTCGGCTTGGATGACATAAATCCCAGGTTCGTGAAGATAGTTTTACCTTGGATAATTCGAACTCTTACGCATCTGTTTAACACTATCATTACTACCAGCACTTATCCAATCGACTGGAAATATGCCAAAATTGTCCCGGTACCTAAATCGGTTAATGAATTCCGTCCAATTGCTATCCTGCCTTATTTATCCAAAGTGTTTGAACATCTTGTGCAAAAACAAATTTATAAATTTGTTAATAACAACAACCTTCTGACTGATCGTCAATCTGGATTCAGGCCTCGACGTAGCTGTGTTTCAGTCTTATCTGATGAGTAGAGGATATTCGAGGCAAATTGGATAGTGGAAAAATATCGATTCTGGTCTTATTAGATCATTCAAAAGCATTTGACACGGTGCACCATACAATTCTTTGCCTTAAGCTAGCGAAATTTTTTAACTTCTCTTCGCCCTCTGTTAAATTAATATCGTCCTACCTGTCTAATAGATTTCAATCTGTTGCCAATGATGGATCCATCTCACAACCTTTGTTCGTCTCAAGAGGTGTTCCACAGGGATCCATTCTTGGGCCACTGTTATACTCCTTATATGTCAATGATCTTCCACTTCAGATAAACTTTTCGAATATTCAGATGTACGCTGATGATGTACAGTTGTATCTCAGTAGTTCTAAGGATACCATTGCTTCTAAAGTCCAAGAATTGAACTATGACCGAGGGAAAATTTTTACTTGGGCTTCGGCGAATGGTTTGACACTGAATCCGAGGAAATCAAAGTGCATAATAATTTCGAAAAGGTCAATGATAATGGGGAATGATATAAATATTTTTCTTGGCGGCGCAAAAATTGATATCGTTGATACGGTAAAAAATCTCGGTGTTACTTTCAACAAAAATCTAACCTGGTCGAATCATATTAACCAATCATGTGGAAGAATATACAGTATGTTACGAAGTCTGTGGGCCACTCAATATTTCACTCCGCCAAGAGTAAGATTACTTCTGGCAAAAACATATCTGTTATCGACTCTATTATACGCATCTGAGCTTTTTACCGGATGTAACACGAAGGATTATAGAAAACTGAGCACAACTTTCAATAACATCATACGTTACATTTTCAGCCTTAGGAAATTTGATCATGTGTCTCAGTACTCATGTCGTGTATTCAACATCTCTTTTTGTAATTACCTTAAGTTCAAAAATCTCATATTTTTACACAAGATTATCATGACCAGGGAACCAAATTATCTTTTTGAACGTTTACAGTTTGCAAGATCGACTAGAGGAAACTACATAATACAATTCCGTGACCATGCTTCTGAGTGTCAATTTTTTATTTTAACCATTTGTCTCTGGAACCAACTTCCCTAGCAACGCAATACTTTTTAGGAAATTATTGTTTCAGCATTTTTCGTAATTTTTTGCATTAATGTTTTTTCTTTTTTTTTTTTTTTTTTTTTAAATACCGACATCTTAAATTAATTTACCATCAAATTTAGTATGTTTTAAAATTGTTTAAAGTTTTTAAATTCTGTTATATGTAATTTAATTTTAAGTATAATTAATTTATTTATATACAATGTCCTGTTTAACTTGTCTGATTCTAATACTGTAATTTATAAGATATTGTATCTTGTTGTATTAGAAATTCAAATTTAATAAATATAAAATACAAATACATTTTTATTGCGCTTTTTACTCTCAAAAAATTGGTAACACCAAAGAGTTTATACAAATAGAGAGACTACATTCTCCACGCTTCTCAGCAACAAAATACCGAACACGTGCAATCAAATGAGAACATTTTATTACACTAAAAAATTATTGCAACATGTTGATAAAAAAAAATGTTGCTTAAAGCACTCACTTTTATTTTTTTTATATTTTGTTATTTTCTATTAAAAATTAATATATTTTAATTTTATCTTGCTGATTTTATCATTAGTATTTGAAATAATTGAAAATTTTATTTAATTATTATTTAAAAACATGGTAAAAACTTATTTAAACTTTTAAATTTCTGCAACATGTTTTCATTTGCTCGGTGCGAGATTACAAACAAATAAAAAAGAGAGCAGATTGAGCGACACTGAATAGTATGGAAACCCACTGGCAACACTGATTAAAAAACATTGTTGTTGTTGTGATACCATATGATGTGGTAAAGTTAAAACAAACAACAAAGAAAAAACGCATTAAATTGTAATTCCCAAACGTGAGAGGTCGAAAAACGTATGGTAAACAACAACAACAATTTAACAAGAAGAAGAATAAGAAGTGTAAATGGAGGCAACAAACAACAACAATACTACAACTTCAGTTTTAGCGGATTACTTACATATCACTGGATAGTTAAAAGAAATAAAAAGAAAATAAATAACAAATCTAAAATAATACAATAAACTAAAGAAAGTAAACTTTTTTGTGGAGATAAAAATATAAAACATTTGTTTTTATATATTAGAAGGTGACGACAGCAGCGCCGGGTGACCATAATAATAACAACACAAGCAAAGTCTACTATAATATTTTATTGTCAACAAGAGCAACAACAACACATTTGGAATGGAAAGTTTAAAATTAAGATTTAAATGGCAAATAATTAAGCGGTTAATGATAAAAAATTTTAAAGAAGGGAGAAAGGTTGTTTTTAATGAAGGTATCCAGACTCAGATCACCAATAAAACTAAGGTATGCAATAATAGATGCTTAAAGCTGATTCCCAGACAACAGCACAACTACTGCTATCCTAATCGTGAACTTTTGGCGAAGTAGATTCAATATCTTAAAACAAGGTCACCGATTGCAGAAACTGGAGAGACACACAGTGAATTATCTGCATGATATCTATGAATTTTTGCATTAAACTATGAGGTGTCACTGAAATTCGTCCATTGAAATTTTTCGTTAAATTAATACAGATTTTTATAACATTTTATGAAAAATTTCATTTTATTTGTCAACAACTTCATACGCCTAATGAAAAAGTTTCGTTAAAAATAGTTCGATAAAAATTATGAAGCTTTTTCATAGAGTTTAAGAAATTTTTCATTCACCTTGTGAAAAAAAGATTAATTTAGTGAAAAATTTCGCTAAAACTTGTCCAAGAAAATTCTCTCTGTGCATCACAATTATTAGTGCAGCTAACAAGGTAATTGCGCATGTTATAAAAAAGATAGTATGCTGTATTGCCAAATCAGGTCAGGCTGGTTTCCGGTCACACAAATATTGTGGCGACAGCAATCCGCCACTGGCAAATCTACTGGTCACTAGCAAATCTACTGGTCTTTTAACACCATTGTGAAACCGATGGTCACATACGCCTCTTTGGCGTGGTGGACAAAGGTTGAACAACTCGGGGCTCAGATGACTCTTAAGAGGATTTATCGACTGGCATGTATTGGTATCACTGGTGCCTCAAAATCATGTCCGACTGATGCCATTGGAGTCATGCTGGGTATTCCTCCTTTGCATATTTCTGTAAAGGAGAACGCGTGCATGGGATCCCTAAGGCTGCGGGAGATTGGCAGCATGAGGAGTGGGGATCTGAAGGGGCATCTTGAGATTGCGAAAATGTTCGCTGATGACCCGGTTATTAGGGTCAGTGACAAGATACTGCCTGTGCAAGTATTTGTTAGGCACTTTGTTGTTGTGATTTTCGACAGGAGCATGTGGTTGAATGGATCTTGGGTACCGGAGGTTGGTGCACAGGTCTGGTTCACGGATGGCTCGAAACAGTCGAACATGGATACGGGGGCGGGTGTCGTCGGACCCGGATTTCAGCGTGCTCTGCCCATGGGCAAATATCCCTCCGTTTTTCAGGCTGAGGTCTTCGCTATCTGTATCTGTGTGGAAGAGTGTCTGCGGAGGAGGACACGGGGGCCACGATCTACATTCTATCTGACAGCCAAGCGGCACTTGGTGCCTTGAGGGCTCAAGATGTGTCGTCTGGTCTGGTTAAGGAATGTATCGACTCTCTAAATCGTCTAGGACTTAACAACTCCTTGACACTGGGCTGGGTTCCAGGCCATGAGGGGCATGAGGGCAACGAACGGGCTGACTGTCTAGCCAACTGCGGAGCTCGTCGACAATTCATTGGCCCGGAACCCTTCTGTGGCGTACCCAATGGGTATGTCAGAGAGAAGCTCAGAAGATGGAGGGAGTCGGAGTTTGGGGCCTATTGGGCCAGATCGCCTGGGCAGCGACAGGCGAGGCTGTTTATATCTCCCTCTGGGGAGAGGTCGCGGAAACTCTTGTCTATGACGAGGGGCGAACTAAGGACCGTAACGGGTTACCTCACAGGACACTGTGGCCTTAGGTATCAATTGTACAAGATGGGACGATCCTCTACGGATACGTGCAGGTTTTGTGAATTGGAACCCGAGACCTCTGAGCATGTTCTCTGCAAATGTCCGAGGCTCTCCGACAGGAGGGTGCGTTATTTTGGTGATCGAATAGTGACGCCATCGGACGTTTGGAACTGTTCACCTGGTAGGATAATTGGCTTCGTAGGGAGCCTGAACCTATAGGGTGTATTCGCTGGCAGCACAAAATACCAATTTCTGGTCGCGGTGCATAGTGCCACTATAATCTATCTATTAATCCGCCAAATGGGAATTTACCCTCTATATGACATTTATAGACCTCGAATAGGCGTTCGACACTTTGAGCCACCACTCACTATGGAAATCAATTTGTTTTTTATTTGAACCAACGCTCAGGGGATACCCTACTGATGCATTGCGTTTGGGAGAGGAAATTAGGTTACAGGATAGAGGAAAGAGGGAGTAGTGTCTGTTGACATTTGCATTAAATTTCTTTAAATTGCAAATTACAAGAAATACACATACGAATAGTACAACAAAAACGGATGTGCTATTCTAGATATGCGTTTATTTTGAGCAAAAACTAGGACACCTTCCATGGTAATATCGATAAAACAATGTAACACATAATCCACATTCCGACGATGCTCCGATGAGTAAATAGACTGGTTACCATACTGTCATTGATAAGCGCCGACGCCCTCTTTTGGACACGTTCCAGATGCTTCAAAATCTAATTTGAAGCCCCTGTCCACGACAACCCACTAAGTTTTAATGTGACAACTGGTACTAAGATCAGCATATTTAATAACAGCGTAAATCAGTCCTACCTCAAGGCTGAGAATCTTGGAACAGAACATCGCAAGATATTAATGCGATCCAGGTATTCATTATCCACTGGTTTAATACCATTCCCAATACGGAACTATTGCACAGTGGGGAAAATTGTGCATTTTTGAGCAAATTTACCTAGAGCTCACAATTTGAAACGAATTTGAAAAATTCGATTCCTTCTAGCCGATTTTTAAAAGTCATTCAACCAATTTAATCTCTGTGTGTAGGAATAAAAACGCATCACTTTTGTTTAGAGGATTTGATGAGTTTGTTGTTAAAATTTTTTTAATTTTTTCTGTAAATATATAAAAATACGGCTTAAGTTACACAGAAAAAATACTTCCCTACTTTTTTCAATTAAATCGGTTTTTTGAAGATTTTAAAAGTTGTCAATTAAAAATTAATTGAATAAATTAAATATTTGCTCAAATTCAGAACTTGCTTGGCATTTTTTATACTATCGCTCAAAACATATTGTTGTTGTTTTTTTGTAATATTTTATGTATGTAGTTGTTTTTTAAAAATGTTTATGTATTAGTAATACATATTTAAAATTCATTTTAATTAATTCTCATTAGGTTTATTAAGTTAAATAATTTTATTTCAGTGGTTTAAATCTAAATATTAATTTATTGTAAACATTATCATAAAATTGATAATGTGATTTTTCAATTTTTCAAATGTCAAAAATTGTATTTTTTTTAATTATACGGCAAAGTAGGTGTTGCTTTAAAGCAACGCGCGGTGTAAAATGGATTAAATTACAAAAATTATCCATTGAAAAAGAGCTTTTCGAAAATATATTTAGAAATTTCTAATAAAAAATCGGTACTTAACTTTTTTGGTATTACAGATAAGAGCATATTCTTTACAAAAATAAAAATATATGAAATATTGATTGTTTCCGACAACTCTGTTTCCTTTGTGTAGAATCGAAAAGTGCATTAAAATTTCAGATATCGTAAATATAGCTGTTTTTTCTCTGTAGGCCTTTTTTCTCTGTGGCCTCCACGAGAAAGAGTTGGAATTAAAAAACAAAAAAAATAATAACTCCATTTTTTTATTGATGTAAACACATTTTAAAAAGTTATGATATCCCAAAAAACAAAGAATTGTCATACTTTTCTGATGAACTCTAATAAATATATTTCCAAAAATATGCTCCGCATTAACAAACTTTTGAGCCCAATTTTGTATAAAAATTAAAAAAAAGGATAGTGAACAAAATTATCAAAACTGTGTATTATCCATTATCATCTGGATAATACACATCATTTGAGCACTATTTCGTAAAATTGCCCACTTTCGGGACACCCCAGTGTGTATTAAAACTTAAAAAAGTTTTATGTGGGAACTTTTCTGAAAACCGCAAAAAGTAATAGGTTTCTTAATATTTTTGTATGGACTTAACGGATATGACAGGATGAACATACATTTGCATGAAATTGTATATATGTATATCCAAATATATACAAAAATGTAACTTGCATCTATTTATATTTAGAGATATCAGTTTACATACAATCATATTAAATTATAAAGGGTCCGCCAAATAACTTTTTTTTTTTTGAAAATGCGATAAAAAAAAACTACTGAATATTTTCTCAAATTTCTTTTTATTTGAAAGTACAATCCTTCCGGTTAATAATGGAAAATAATTTCATTCAAATGGCTGCCTCGGCTGGCCATGCAGTATGAGCTTCATCTGAAAAGATGATTTCTTTGGCAAAATCGGCATCGGAAAAAAAAAACGTTAGATGGCGGACCCTATATTAGGTCAAAATCCGGACACAAACATATCTAGTTTTTATATAATTATATAATATATATATATCTATTTGATACAATCTAATACTTTTCTAGCGGGCGATCGGTTTGGATCATCCCATATTTCGAATGAAATTTAATAAGATCATGTTTAAGAACCAATACTACTAGCTAGCACTAAGTTGAGGTTTGTGCCTGTTGTGCAAAATAAGTAAATCTTTTATTTTTATTTCTTTGGACATTAATTTGATTAACATATCACCGAATACCCATTTTTTGAATTATTTTTTATCTCCTTTTAAAAAATAAATTCCAAGGTAGTGACTTTTTGTTTTTTTTTTTAAAAAAGCGATTCAAATAATTAAATATGAGTTAATTTTGTTTTATTTTTACAAAAAAGATATTAATTTATAAGTTACGTGCATTTTTACTGACAAAATGATATTATTTTCAAAAAACAAGATTTACTTTCTAGGATTAAACATGAGATATTTCTCTAACAAGGGGATTCTAACGATGGGTTCACCCCGATCTTAATGAAATTTGGATATGTGATAAAGAAAAAAAAAAAATAAGGGACACGTATTTTTTTAGCGGAACAATTTTCAAGTTTAGGGTTAACAGGTTGGGCCAAAGTTAATAAATTTGTGTATGGAAATATGTCTGAAACTAATTTAATTCAAATTTTTTTGACGTTGTTTTGTTGTACTCGAGAATATAAAAATTTTGATACCAATATTGCCTATGTGTTAGTGTGTGCTCTTCGAAAAAAGTCGCATAATAGCCAAACAATTTCGAATATCAAAAAAAGCTCAGACACCCCCTCGAATAATTTTAATAGGCATTAATATACGCATTTTTCAGCTTAATATAACTATAATTATTTTAAAAAATACCACTTAAAACACTTAAAAAACATTTTTTTGAATAACAAAAATACTTGAAAGTTATCGAACATGTTTTGTATACCAGTTAATGCGTCTCCAGCAGCTCTTTCATTTAATACCCCATTTGCCTAAAATTTCTCTGAAACAATTCAAAATAAGCCAAAAAATGAAAATGGAGTAATTTTTTTACCCCACTTTTTAACTTCTTAACATGAGATTGGGCCGATAAAACATATGTGTTCCTTATTTTTCTTTTTCACATATCCAAATTTCATTAAGATCGGATAGAATCTGTCGGGAGACTCCCCTTGTCAGTTTTGATAAAAATATCGAACATCGAATCGCTATTCAACTCAAACTGCACCGTATTTTTAAAAACTTAATTGAGCATATATATCATAGGAACGTTGAATATCGTTTATTTTGACTATCTTTGAATGTATTTATTTTCAAGGATTTTCGTAGTCACATATGCGTCGAGAGTGTCGAACATTTTTGCAATGACTCAGGAATCTATTTCAAATATCATTATTAATTTCAAACTCAGATTCAATAACTCTGTCTAGTTCTAAGCACCTATTCTCAAGATAAAGTAATTGAATCCCAGTTTGCAATAATTTAAACGCTTTTTTTCGAACGCTGATCCTTAATCTCTGAAAACCTTTTCAAAATAACCTAGCAAAATGTTCGGGTTATGAAACAACTATATTTCTTTTGTAACCCGTTCTCCTAAGTTACTGTTTAAAATTATCACAAACGCAACCTATTATCACAAACGCAACCTATATTTGTCCTAAAATTAGTTTTATTACTGGTTCTTCGTCAGCCATATTCGAACGCACCTGCGACTTTAACATATCGTTGTCATAGGATTGCGAAATTGTCTCCCTGTGATATATCACAGACCTTACCTTGGATATGTAGACGAACTATTACTTTAAGGATATTTGTGTGACATGTTCTAGTTTAATCCAGTGACATATTCTAAAACATGTCACGGTACTGCGTTTTTGGGTAAAGTTTTGTGATCTATCCGGGTCTGTGACAAGCTGTAAACTTTCCCTCAACACCATGAAAAGTGACAGGTGGGTTTCATATAAAGGGATTGGTGTGATAGCAGTTCGTCAAAATTTCAACAAGGGATCTTAGATTTAAATATTTTCCGTGGAACAGGTTCTAAAACTACTTCAGTGGAATTGGTCTTACTAAAATTAGTTGCTAAATGAATGTAGTTTGACAATTTTGAAATTTCCAGAAATAAATTTAAGATTTTTTTTTTTTTTTTTTTGAATTTTAATACGAACATCCACTTTCCCTCAGCTCTTTTAACAGCAGCAAAAATATAATTAAATAACGATAATGTGATGTTGAACTTAATTTTTTCTTAACTTTATATACTCTATAATTTATTCTTTGGCTTTTTTTTTTTTTGTAGTGACTAATCATGTGTGTTTTCTTCTTCTTCTTCATACATATAAAATGATATGACGATGACTTCCCTTTATTTGAGCGCATTAAAACTAAAATTATATTTATTTATATTAACAAAAAAAAATATATTATATTTTGTTGTTGTCGTTGTTTGTTTTTTTTTTTACTCCAAATCTTTTATTTTTTTTAATAACAACAAAAGCGCCATTAGCAGACACATTAATTTATAAATTGTGTTTTTTCTGCTGCTGCCGCTGGTAACAAGCAAAATGAGAGGGGGGAGGGCGGTGGAATAACGGTAGGTTTTCTAAAGAGAAATGTAGTTCAAAATTATTGTGAACTCTCTACGTGAGACCAATATTTTCTATAGAAATGAAAAAAAAAAAAATTCTATATGCTCTGACAACAGCAGCAATCGCCAACGCCAGCAGCACCAACAACAGCAACAACAAAAACTAAATTTGTAGTATTAAATTTAGAAAATAATAAATTATTTTGTATATAAGTAAATGGCTTAAATTGTAGCAATGTTGCAACGAAAAGTAGATTGTTTTCAATGTGGGATATCTAGTGAGATAACGACACAAGAAGCACTCTGTAAATGATGTGGTGGCTTTTGGGAACTTAGGAGATCTTAGGAAGTGCTTACGAAGTGCTGCCTTTGGGTTATTTAAGACTTTAGGAAAACACTAGTCTGCGTGTTTCTTTGGAATTGGTATCATATGGAAGTAATTTTTGAACTAGGAGGCTATTTTAATATTCTTAGGAATTAGTATACAGGTACTAAAATCTAAAAATAGTTTAAAAGATTCCTCTTTAAGAATTCAGAATTAGATCAGAAGTTTCTTTGCTTATGTGTTTTTGTAATAGACCAACACAAAGGGAATGCCTTCTACTAATGCATTAGGAATATAGGTTATGTGTTTCTCTATATTGAAAATAACAGGAAAGACTTATGCGGGGAGTTTATTCAATATACGACTTCTAGGTAAGCGAACATAAATCCAGGCTCTAGCGATTAGTTAAAGACACTTACCGATACAACAGTGATCACAACCCCCATTCTGACGATGCTTCATTCAGTCAATATAATTGGATACCCTACTGTCAATGATGAGCACCGATGCCCTCCTTTGTTGTACACCGTCCAAAAGTTCTAAAATAGACTTTGAAACTTCGGTCAAATATAAGTGGTATAATTAGTATGGAAAATGTTTCGACACTTCAAATACGCGCTTATTCCAACAGACATCACACAGAATTCTCATGGCCAGACCATCAAGAGTATCTTTTTCCCCATTATATGTACCCTTTGACCTTTGGGCAATATGCTTTGGGTCTTAATTTTATTGAAATCGACCCTATTCGTAAGACCCAACTAGGAGAAAGGTCCCAATATTTATACATTGGAAATTTGGGACAATTGGGATCTTACGTGGATTGTATTCGACTCTAGTCAACTAAAAATTTTTTGAAAGATCCTGATTGAGTGTAGTAACGGCAGTGTTGTTGCTTCACTCGTTTCTGTCAACACACGTTTTAAATAACTCAAGTACCACTACTACTCAGACAAACCTCATTATTTCGCTTAATGATTACCAGAAACGCCTCGATACTCTTAAATGGCATATCAAGCGCAGCATTGCAGAAAACTTGGTCAAATGGCTGCGATCTTAAGGTCCTGCTGAGGTCCTTCTGATACCCGTGAATTTTGTCCAACAGAGAAAGCGTGTCTTTCCATCGTTGTCCTCCTAAATCAAAGCCCAAGAAAAAGTGTAGCCGAAGGTCATTGTCCTCACCTTATTTGAATAAATTAGAATAAACGTGCTGCCTTAAACTTATATAGGATATGTATATTATATAGGATACCGTCTATAACAACACTAAATATCGGGAGACACCAAAATAAATATGCTTTAATACCAAAGCGCCATAAACAATCTCTATACCTTTACCAAAGTGGAAAATGGACCTACTCCAATGATCAGAAAGTAAATTTTTCGAAATGAATGACTTGAGCAACCCACGACGGAAGCCGGAGTTTATTTCTTTCTTTTATTAAAAATTTAGGACTAATGCTATACGGACTCACAATTGAACCAGGGGGTTCAAATTCCTTTTAAAGGAATTTGTGCCAATAGAAACCCTCGATTAAATCTAATGCCACTTTTCTTAGAAATTTGTGTCTTTGGGAACCAAGGTTCGATTCGGAAAGTAATATATATTTTTTTTAATTGGTACACTTGGGGACTTTTTCTAAGAAATTTGTACTTCATTTTTACACATCATTAAATAAGGAGGAATTGGAGTCTTTACGTAAAATACCATCATGAGATTCTTTACTCATTTCCCATTTCTAGGTTATTTTCTTAGGAATTGATAACTTTTGTAACTCTTTATGGAATCAGGATATTATTTTAAATACTAAAAATAACCCACAACTAGAAATCTATGACAGAGTTAGGGGATTGTAAAGGTATTGATAACTCTTAGATCAAAAACTGTAGAATCAGGTGAACCCCATGGTCAACAAATTCTTATTGTTTTATTTTGATTTCTTCAGTAACTTTAAAAACCCATGAATATACATTCCTTTCATATTCTGGATATCCCCGAATTAGAGGTTAGGGGTTTGATATATTCGAAAATCTACAATTTAATTTAAGACCCCTTGCGAAATTGTATCTTTAAGAAAACACTCAGAATAGTATAAATATAATCCTTATTTTCACTTCTTAAGAACCTGATATTACAATTTTGAAACTAAGTTAGTGAATTGCAACAGAATGTGATTTTCTTTCAAATATGAACTCTTACTATTAAATTAACAAAGTACTACTCAAATTTAATGGCTCCAATTTCCCATTTTTTTTTCTTTCAAAACAAATACTAAAATTGGTAATAATGAACTAAGTAAATGTCTTAAACGATGTTAAAATTTCATCTCCTTCTTTTAATTTGATACATACACTCTCGTATGTAAGTGCGAGTACTTATTATATATACTAGCATTTATGTATGCAACATTGTTTTTGTTGTTGTTTGCTTTTTTTTGCACTATGTGCGAGTTTGTATGTACTCGTATCTATTATTCTCCATTTAGTTTAGTATTACGCTAAAAGCAATTTTAAACAACAATTCTTAAAAGTAACATAAAACCCATACATCATATATAAATATATATTACATATATGTATGTAATAATGCACTTAGAGATGGGGTTTGGTGAAATTGTCAACTATTTAAGATATTTCGAATAGGCATTTGATAAGGAAGAAGAGAAAGAGGTGGTTAATTACCAGAAGGAAGATATTTTTTAAATTATTACAATACTATTGCACAGGCTTATGTAAGAAATCAACAATAGACCAGAGCATGGTCCTTTAAGAATTTTGAATCAAACTTTCGTCTCAGCAACAAAAACCAAATATTAGGAACTCTCCATTACTTTTAATTATATAAAAGAGTTCTTGAATCCGGAAGATAAGTAGAAAGAGGTCATCATTGGAATCTCTTGGATTTGAAACTTTCTATAGTTTATGTTTCCAGTGGATTGGAGTGGACGTTTGAGACTTTTAAAAACCCATGATTGTCTAAGATTTTGAAACCCACGATTGGATTTGAGTGTTCTTAACTTTAAGAACCGACGATTCCATTTGGATGTTCTATTCTTAGATTTTCCAACCATAAGAAACCCACCATTGAATTTCGACGACCTCATCTTAGATTTTGAAACTGTTAAAACCCATCAATTTCATTTGGAAGTTCTTAGATACCATTCAGATGTTCTCTCGATTACATTAGGATGTTCTTATCTTAATTTTTGGAGTCTTTTCAAATTCCCAATTGAATTTCGACAATCTCTTTTTAGATTTTGATACCGTTTAAAACACATTTACAAAATACGATTGGATTTCGACAATCTCTTTGTGGATATTGGAAACTTTAAAAAACCACGATTACATTTGGTTGGATTTGGAATTATTAGAAACTCACAATTGGATTTCAAAGTTTTGTTTTTTATAATTTAAAACCGTTAAAACTCCACAAATTTGAAAATTCTTGTCTTAGATTTTGGAAAACTGTGATTGAATTTAGACGATTTTTAACTCTCAGAAAACCACGATTGTATAAGGATGTTCTCATCTTGGAGTAAGGTATCATTAGAAACCTCTTTTAGAAAAACTCACAAAGTTGCAGATATAATGTTCAGCAATCAAGTTTCTGATTTATTTCCCAAAAATTATCTTGTCCCACATCATACTCGTCCCAAACTTATTTTCTTTTGAACAGTGTACTTCAACAAAAAAATTTTAGTTGTTGGCAAAAATAAATATAAAAATATGTATATATAAAAATATTCAAGTTCTCTACGAGTGCCTGTCTACATGAGCTTGCAAGTCATGGTAAATAAATGATAGAATGAACGTAGCACCATCACATTTTGGAACAACGAAACGAAAGGGAGATTTGTAACGATGTCTATATATGTATGTAGCAGCAATCTTGTATATATGTATATTTCGTCGTTGTAGTTGTATGTAGCAGTAGTGGCAGCGTTATAAGTATAATGCGCCATTTTAACTCTGCTTGTTCGTACGTTAACATTCTTTTGCTGGTTGTGTTGTTTGTATAACCTCAATTTGCTCCCCTTTTTGTGTTCCCTCATCATACATATACGATTTCCTAACTAGCACATACATACAGACAAACGGACGGACGGGCGGACAGACGCTACGACAAAATGTACGACTAACAAACTGAGCAACATCAAAATGATTGCATGCATGGTGAGTAAAACGAACTAACGAACTATTGTGTGTGTGTGTATATAAACGAATAACGACCAACGTTGCTTTTTTTTTTATTTGATATTTGTTGTTTTTCTCAATTAAATATACTAACACCACGTTGCCCCATCTACATACCGGTCCCACATGAGATGATAAATGGAAATTCTTGATTTTGAACAAAGTTTGAATAAGGTACTTTCTTGCGATTGGTGACCTTACACCATTACTGTATTAAACCTTCGATTACATTGTGAGTTGCGAATCCCATTTTTGTATCCATAAAAACCCACGATTGCATTAGGAGGTTCTTATCAAAGAGGCGTTAAAGTAACGTAATTTCCTTTGGACGGTCTTATCTGAAAATTTTGGAAAAGCTTAAAAAGCTGTTAATCTTAGATTTTAATGCCGTTAGAAATCCATGATAGCAATATAATGTTCTTATCTTAACTCAAATTGACCGAACGAATCTATATGGTAACACAAAAAATTACCGACGTAGTTTCACTTTAAGTAACGTAGCAACCATATTTTTTTAAAAAATAAATCTAATAAAAACCGTTATTTGGGTATAACTTGATTAACAAAGCAATGCTGACTATTCCAAAATCATAAAAAATTTAAAAATCCGAAACATTCCCGGTTAATTTGGGTCAAGTTTTGTGTAGGTTTAAAAGTCATGATTACTCATGATTCGAATTTTCTTTTATTAGATTTTTTTTAAGTTGGAAACCCTATTTTTTATGGTTATATCAGAATAATAAGTTATGGGAGGGAAGAGGAAGTACCGTGTTTGGACATTTGACTTGTTTCAAACAAAAACTCAAGTCATCAGTATATGTTCACACATCTTAACAAAACACTTTCTAATGGTAGTATCGATGGAACAGTTTAACACAACACACATTCCGACTATGCTTCAGAGAGTCAATTTATCTAGATATCCTACTGCACTAATGCCCTTCAACTTCTTCCTCTATACAAGGTCCAAAATCTCCAAACTAAACTTTAAAGCTCCTGCCTATAAATGGGGGTTAAGAAAGATACAATGATGGCGTTATTTCTTACACTGTTTTAGAGATCATACTGAGTTTTCATGTCCAAAACATTAAGATTATCCGATTCCTTAAAAAAGCTGTAGGCTTTATTTCCAAAATTGTTGAAAGGTCCTGATAGAATGTGCCATTCTTAATATGCCTATTGCTCCAACCTCTAAAATGCTTGGTTTACGATAGAAAAAACTCGAAACAAGTCTGGAGAAGTCATTACTGATGCCAAAGTCAATCATTTTTGATTTAATTACGCCTTGAAACGCACTATTGAAAGCCTTGGAATATTTACAGCAGCCACTTTGCTTTCAACAAACCTTTGAATGGATTGACTTCACTCTAACAATATTCCTTAAGATCGTCTGCTAGAAAAGCTCACTCCATATGAGTAACAAGTAGAGTGCTTGATAACTCTGTTTTAAGAAACCACTCTGTTTGGAGGGTGTTAATGGCGAAAATGCGAGATACAACCCAAAGTATCAAAATATCTAATCATAACACCTAGCTCGATCCATAATATCGCAGATAATTCGTCCATTCATATGCTTTCCAAATGTAATGTGCCTAGAGGCGAAAAGTGCTGCACAGTCACAAAGGTACCCAGGCAGAGCAATACTATCGGCACAGTACTGGCAAAGCTTCGGCGACGGTAAGTTAGGCGTTGACAGAACGTTGGATTTGTGAAATGTTTATAAAATTCGCACATTTTAAAACCAACAAGCGAATTCGGGCTTACTTTTAATTAAATAGTCTTTAATTGCTGATTGAGGAAGTAAAACATAATGAAATATTAAAAATTATAATGCTACTGAATAATTGTAATATTTGTAAAATCAATAGCGGCAAACAATTTTGGGGGTGATATTGTCAAAACACTTGCTTTGCAAGCAACATTGTGTTTTTATAGTACCTTTACCATTGGTAATTTTTAAGAGGGTGAGATTTACAAAAATAACCGTGGTGTGCCAGAATATTCGGTATTAATATCTAAGAATAGTTTGAATACTTTGTGTTTGGGTATCCTAGATTTGAAGTCAAAGTAAATAAGTAATTTAAAAGTAATTCTGTCTGGGAAATTCCACATTAAATTCCACAAAAATTCTCGTTTAGAAATCCAAAATTTATTTATTAGATATCCAAAATACTGAATTTACGAGTCATTTGAAAGTCAGCGAGTAATTTTTTTTTTTGCGTTTAACCAATACTCAGGTGATGCACCCTACAAATGCAATGCATTGTGTTGATATCAGGCAAATATGTTATGAGGAGGAGGAGGAAAGAGGGAGTAGTGTTTGTTAGACTTTAATTTATCAACATCACATTAACGCATCAACATTACAATAACACATTATTTATCCACATTACATTAACACATACGGCAAGTTCGACTGATAACGAATTTTCTCTGATTTACTGTACAATCGACAACAAACCGATGTGATCTACTAGATAAGTGGGTGTTGCAAACGAACACTCTGGCCTTGGGAATAACTTCACTTATTTCGGTAGAGCACCTCCCATGGTAATATCGATAGAACAGTGTTACCCAACCCACATTCCGTCGATGATCCAATGAGCCACTCGAGTTGAATACCCTACTGTCATTGATAAGCACCAACACCGTCCTTTTAACACGGTCCAAAAGCTCCAAAATAGACTTTGAAGCTACTGCCCATATATGGGATATGTATTTCATCTTCGGTCAGAGAAAGGAGGTGTAAATGGTAAGGAGATCGAAGTTGTTCCTACACCGATTTAAAAATCCTAGCCACTTGAATGTTTCTTTTAATTATCATGGCCAGAACACCTAGAGTATCTGATTCCTCGATAAGTTGATGGCTACGTTGGCGAAACAGCCCAATGAGACATCATAAAACAGGGTTTTACGAGCATTAAAAACGACGCTATTCACAAGACCCCACTCAGAGATTGTAGTCATGTCTTCATTGAGTGTATCATTCATAATCTGTCTTTTGCCCCCCCCCCCCCCCCCCCCCCCAACCATAACAAAGCTTGGCCTACGATTGAAGGAAAATTAATGACAAATGTTGCTGTCATCTTCGAAAGAGTAGATAGTGTTGAAGGTTTGACCAAGAAGATCATTAATAAAGATAAGAAAAAGAGAGGGAGAAAGAACAGAACAGAACCTTAAGACACCCCTGAATTTAGCTGAAACTCATTTGATGAGATCCCATATACGAGGGCGGATCAATAAGTCTGTGACTTTTTGAATGAAACACAATTTTTTTTGCGAAAAAAAATTTATTTTTAAACATAATCTCCTTTTAGCTCAATACACTTAGTCCAAAGTTTCTACAATTTTTGTATCCCTTGGAAAAAATAAGATTTTTCGAGGTCCATAAAATAGGCATTTGTTTGATCAATAATTTCATCGTTGGAGCTAAATCTCTTTCCACCGAGCCATTTCTTTAGGTTTGGAAGTAGGAAATAGTCACTGGGGGCTAAATCCGGAGAATATGGCGGATGAGGTACCAATTCGTAGCCCAATTCATGAAATTTTGCCACACGTGTGCTCCCGTGCATTATCTTGATGAAAAAGAACTTTTTTATAGGCCATATGGGGTCGTTTTTTTTTTTAAATCCCCGTGAAATCGGTCCAATAAGTTGGCATAACATTCGCCGTTTATTGTTTTTCCATTTTGAAGGTAATTGAAGTGGATTATCCCGCGTGCATCCAAAAAAAATGTTGCCATCACCTTATTGGCCGACAAACTTACCTTGGCCTTCTTCGGAGCCGGTTCACCCGGAGAAACTCATTGTTTAGACTGCTGCTTGGTCTCCGGACTGTTGTAATGGATCCATGTTTCATCCACGGTTACAAAACGCCGCAAAAACTCATTTGAATTGCGGTAAAACAACTCCAAACAATCCTTTGAAGTTGTCACACGATTACGTTTATGGTCAATTGAGAGCAAACTCGGAACCCATCTTGCAGACAGCTTTCTTAAACCCAACTGATCATTTAAAATCGAAACCACACTGCCATATGAAAGGCCTGTGGCATCAAAAATCTCACACACTTTTACTCTTCGATCGGTCAACACCATATCGTGGATTTTTTTGACATTTTCGGATGTATTAGCGTCAATTGGCCGTCCAGAACGTTCAGCGTCATTTGTAATTGTGCGACCACAACGAAAGTCGGTAAACCACTTTATTACCATTGAAATCGATGGTGCAGAGTCCCCATAGTATTTATCAAGCTTTTCCTGTTTGATTGACGGTTTTTTTTTCGCAAAAAATAATGTTTAATGAGCACTCGAAATTCCCTTTTTTCCTTTTTTAATAAATCCACGAGGTTGTATGTTTTGAACAGCTGTTAAACGCAAAGTAAATGACGGAACTTGCTCAAAATTTGACAGTAGTCTATTAACAGGTGGTAATTGATGGGAGCAGTGTTGCATTTCATATAACTAAGGAGGGAGTTCGAAAAGTCACGGACTTATTGGTCCGCCCTCGTATGACAACACGTATAGTGCGATCTCTGAGAAAACTCGAAATAAAACGAGAGAAATCAATACCAACACTAAAAGCAATAAGCTTTGATAGCAGTGCGCCACGTCACTCACGATCGAAAGCCTTGGCAATATCTAGAGCAACCACTTTGTTTTCACCAAATCTGTGACTTCAAAAGTGCATAGCGTATTGCTAATAGGCGGTAATTTTCGGGGCCGCACAATTTTTGTGGGAAATACACCCGCACGGTACGACGTTAGCCAGTGGATGGGCAAGCGTCGAAGAGCACTGTTTCAGCACCAGTGCTGGTAAACCATCCGACTTCGCAAGAACCATTTTAACTGCAGGAGCTCGGAAGAATATCTTAGGCATAGTAAACGATACTCATGCTAGTTCGGGAGTTGGTTGATTGCTTTCCGGCAGAGTTGAATTCTCCGCGAAAATCTTTGACAAAAGGTTAGCCTTATCAACCTGGTCAGCTGGATAGTTCTCAATTAGATAGTTAGCTGTTTTAGTACCATGATACGGGTACTATTTAGATTCAAAAAGTACTATCGTTATCATTCCTAGTCTCCATACATTCATGTATAATATTGTTGTTTGATTATGTGAAGTTTTTTTATATTCCAACAGTCGGTTCGCTGATTTGTTTGTTGGTTAGTCAGTTAGTTAGCCCCACAGACCAAACCAACAAACCGGTTTTACTTATTCTACTTTGTGCACAATTCTGTTTTTTTTTTTTGCAAAAAAAAAATGCTGTTGTTGCTGTACGAAATATTTTGTGTTGTGGTTTGGGGTTTTTATTTTTTGCTCTCTGTATGCCCGTCGTCGTCGACATCTATTCTAAATTTGATTTCTGTTGTTGCGTATTTCTTTCCGACATTCGTTCATACTTATGTGTTTGTATGTCGGCCGGTTCTTGTAGTATTTTTGTATGTATAAATTACCTCGTCTGACTTCCCCCTCTTATTTCAATACTATAGTGTTTAAGTACCCTCCACAATGAGAATGAGTCCTATTAATTTGGTTACACTATTTGTGACATATCCAAATTTTTGTTTGGATACCCTAAATTTCAGTTCTTCCTTGGATCAAAATCGCAAATTTTTAATTGCAAACAATAAGATATCAAAATTCAACTATCTATTTTTGTGCGTTACGGCTCTATCAGTGTTTCATTAGACAGACTGATTGTCTGAGGATTCAGGATCCTTTGTTAGAAAAATTATATATTTTTAATAAAGCCTTTTCCTACCCAAAATGTTTTTAAAGTTCGCTGATTTCTGTAGGGTATATAAAATTCGTCATAGTAGATCTTAGCATTGTTTTTTTTTTTTTTTTGTTCTCGTTCTTATTATTTTTTTTATTTTTGTTGGTTAGGTCGTGTTTTCTTTAATTTAATTTTTCTTCTGCCTCTCCTACGTCCCTATAGTACTCTGTTGTTGTTATAATGTTAGCAATTCGTTGCTGCTTTTAGTTTATTTTTAAATTTAATGTTGGCGTTGCACTGTGTTTTAAAGACTCTTTCATTAGGTGGACTTATGCAATTTTTTGAAATATAAGATATCCCCTAATATCTTTTCGTTTGACAATTAAAATTTAAACAAATTAAGTGCTTTTGAAATTTGCAGACAGTTAATTCAAGTTGGAAAAGATTTTTATAAAATAGTTACGTTACGCTAACGTTTGAGTAGTTTAGGCTTAAAGGCTTCCTTACTCGAGCGGATACGTTTCATAAACGAACTATAACTCTATACACTGCGTTGCAGAACTATAATTACAAATGATTATTGCTATTTTTTCTAGTATTACAAACATTGTTTAAAAATTATAACTGTTTTTAAGAGTGTGATAACTGAAGACATCATTTATGTAAAATTTAAGAGATGACTTAATTGAGGTAAGAGAAAAATTGTTTAATAAAATTTTGTTAGTGTTTCATAACTATAATTACATATAACGGTAAACAAAGAGGAATAGCAAATAAAGAAGAAATAAAGAATTATTTTTGTTTTTATGCAATTTAAGTCAATTTGCAATAAAATGCAGCGTGGTTCATATCTAAGTGATTTTAAAAAAGAGCGAATTTCGGGAAATTTCTAGAAAAATAAACCGTTTAATCAAGTTCAAATTATGATGTTCCAAATGGTTTTAATAGCTATTGGACCTACGTAAGGAACCACGATATTTTTCAAAAAGAAATTTCAGTGGTGGGTCCTTATTGGTTGGGGGCGCTTTTTGTTTGAATGAATTTTTCAGAGTTCATTACAGTATTAGAAAAGAAATTGGTGGCATTATTGAAAATAGCAACGAAGAAGACTTCATTTTCCAACAAGACAATGCCTCAGTACATGGAAGTTGTCAGACGATTTAATGGCGTACAGCAAAAACTATAAGAGTACTGGAATGGCCCGCATGTTATCCGGATCAAAACCCGATTGAGAATATATGGGGAGTATGAACCCGTCGAGTTTACGCAGAAAACCGTCAATATAAAAGCGTTGTTCATCTAAAAGAAGCAGTTATTATTGATGCAGGGTAGACAGTATGTCTGATTGAATTTTCGAGTTTATTCAAAAAAAAAAAATTGGGCCTCACGCATTTTTAAAGCAGCTGCTTTAAATATTTCTCTTAAATTTTTTTATATTTTAATATATTTAGTTAAGTGTAGTTACAGTTATTAAACACTAATTGATTTTATTACTTTTTAAATAGTAAAATAAAAAATAAATGAATTGTTTTTTTGTTGAATATAATATAATTTTCCATTGGTTTTCCTTTTGTGGCAGTTAAACTCTTCTACGTTTTTTTAACTTACGAAATTTAGTGAAATTAAAGTGTACTTATAGTTTTGCAACGCAGTGTATAATGTGTAAAAATAGTACCTACATCAAATATGTTGTATATTTTTTACAGGCACCCGATTTTACAAATTTTAAAACGAACTTTTTTATTTTTTTTTTTACAAAAAAATTAACATTTGTGTTCAAATGTTAATATAAAGTTATTTATACTTTAGAAAAGTTGAAAAAAAATAAATAACAAAGTTGAAAAAAGTACAAAATAAAGTTCTTATATTTTCTTCAACTTTTGTATTAAGCTCAAAAAATTTACATTATTTCTACAAATAAAGTCGGAAAGAATTAAGCGAGTATTAAAGAAAAAACTTGCACAAAAACATGAATACACTAATTGGTAAATCCTTTCAGTACGTACATCCGCATGATTTGTGGTATCAACAATACCCCTATTTGTAAATTGTGGTAAAATATATAGATACCACAGAAAAGCGAACACTCCTTAGATTTTAATAATTTGAAAACTACATTTATAAAACAGCGAAATAATGGCGAAATGCGAAAAACGCGTCATGGGATAACAAATTTGCTATAAAACTTATACGCGATTTACATCCCGAAAATAAATATATGAAACTATTAGTTGCAAGTTTTTTAATTGCAAATTTTTTATATAATTTTTGTGAACTAATATTTATGTTATAAATTGGATTCACCAAACTTAAAACTAAACGCTAAATTTACTATCGACCTAAACAAATGTATAAACAAATAAACTTAATTGTTTTAAACTAATGTTTTACTAATATTTTACTAATGTTTTACTAGTTTATTTTGCTAAAAAAAATCTGCTAATAAGCATATTAAAAGTGTGGACGACATCAGATTGAAAGTCATACTCAGAATGAAATAGATGTTGCGGCATGTCAAGATGTAGTAGAGACGAGGAAAAAGTATAACTCTTGTAAGACATAGAAAAAAATCAACCATGGAAGATTTTTGTATCTGCTTTTCATACATAATAAAACAAAAGGACGCCAACAATGTGTATCGTATAAAATATAAATTACGGATTAAAAAACTTAAATTTTGTTCTGTCAAAGTAATTGTCTATTAATTAAATTAAAGACAAAATTAAATATTAAAGATTTAATGTTTATTTGTAAACTAAATGATTATAGTGACTATTAATATAGTGTGGTTCAATTGCACACAAATATACGTTCTGGTAGACAGACTAAAGCGAAAGACATGACACTCAACTTATGTAATTTTGTATGTTTCCTTTTTCTTAAAAGCGTTGCTTATTTCATATTTTAAAGAATTTTTTTTTAATATCAAAAAGATTTTTCAAACAACGAATTTAGATATTTGAATATACATTTAAGGATGATTCAAATGACTTACGACTTTAGGACCGAGAATTCTTAGTATGGCCACACTGGACCAAAGCCTTGGAAATAAAAGCTCAAAATCATGCATATGCGATTTTAAAGATTTTTTTTTAATATCAAAAAGAATTTTCAAACAACTTCGATATTTTGAATATACATACATACATTTTGTTTATACTTCATTTGATTTCCGTGTAATCTATTTTTTTTAAATCTAGTTTTTATTTCTTTATTATTTATTTATATTTAAAAATGGTTTAAAACAGATCGCATTTATGTTATTTAGTTGTTTTTGTAGCATTTCCGTGTAATCTATTTTTTTTTTATCTAATTTTTATTTTATTATTCTTTATTTTTTTTATCACGTTGCTTAAAATTGTTTAAAACAGTCCGCATTTATGTTATTTTGCTATTTTTATAGCTTTTTTCGTTGCATCAAAACAAATTAAGTCTTAAAAAAACACATTTTACTTCACAGATTTACTTACGTAATTACATATTTAACTGGCAAGAGTTGTCAACCTTAAATATATGATCTAAGAAATCAATAATGGAAGTAGTTTATTGTGCTGAAGAACATAAATATTCTTTCAAATTGATGACAAAGTTCATAAAATTTAATGTTGATAGCGTAAAAATTTTTGATTATTTATCGAGGGCTTATCAAACTCATCTCTGACCCCATCTGCTGTACTGTAAAAATTTCAGTGGAAAAAAACAATTTTTAGTACTATATATCCTATATTTTATCATTTGTCTATCTACAAAGATACTTATTTATGAATTTTATGACGGCAATACCGTCTATCTACATCATAGAATTTTGTCGTTTTATTTAATTTCAGGCTATTTCTCTGTTTGATATCTATTTATTCACTGTTCGTTTTTCGGATACATACTTCTCTTGTCGAACGATCAATACCTACCATAATACGCTGTGTATGCGGTGGTGTGCCCTTTATGCTATTTTCTAGCACAAGTGCACAACTTTACCGTGTACAATCTCGCCACGCATCAATGTACAAATTACTGGTGGAACGTGACTGATGGAGACCTCTCCGCTGCGACGTTTATTTCGTGCATAATGCACCATTTGTCAACACACTGTCTAACAGATACTCTACCAATAATAATTTACTCCGATGGTTGCGGTTACCAACACCGTAATCACTTTTTGTCGAATGCTTTGTCCAATTTTTCAATAGAAAACAACAAAATCATAGAACAAAAATGCTTGCAGAAAGGACACACCCAGATAGAGTGCCCAGTGCCCATGCAAAGATAGAGGCTAAGTTGAAAAATCAAACCATATATTTGCCATACGACTACGTCAGAGTAACCAAAGATGCCCGCAAAAGAGTCAAAATCAAGAACAAAATTATTAAAATGCCATTTGATGCATTACATTTAAAGTATGATTTTTTTTAAGAACTATAAGGATACGAACCTTATCCGATTTTCCAGTATTAGACCTGGTCGAGCAAAAAATGATCCGACAGTATCCCAACTAAGATCTCTCTTACATTCCCCAAGTGGTACCATTAAGTTTAAAGTGAATTTTGATCATAATTACACTGAACTACCTATTAGAATAAAGCAATGTGAAGGTCACGTAGAACCAAAACAATTGTATACCGGTCGACTACCAATTCAGCAAAACAAATGGAAACATTTACAGGAGTTAAAGGCGGTAATTCCAGAGGAGTATCACTACTTCTATGATAATCTTAGCCACGCGCAGTAAAAATTATAATAAATTATAATAAAAAAATTATAAGAAACATTGTCTTTGAATTTAAACTGGTTAAACAATTCTTCTGAACACGCCTACCCTCTATCTGACACCCTTTTTGAGACACCCATGCCAAAAACAAACAAAAACTAGTCAAAAACAACCCCTAGCTCCCTGAATACTATTTTTCTATCCCCAACATTTCTTGTGAACATATCTACCCCCTATCTCCCACCTTTTTCGGGGTCCCCATACAAAAACCGTAATACAAACTTAATTTTAAAATAAGGCAATACCGTCTATCTACATATTATTTTCCTACACAATGATTTTATTTTTGAGGCAATACCGTCTTTCTATCATAGAAGCTAAAATAACGCGAACTTCAAGAAACTTTTTAGTTAGAACGTTTGTTAGACACATTCTGTTAATATTGTAGAAGATGAGTTCATCGAAATTGTTGCTTATTTGCGAATAAAACAGTTTTTTGGCTCTCCTGAAAAATTATGTTTTTGTAGATAGACGGTATTGAATATGAGCCCTCGTTATGTATTTTTTAAATTTTTTTAATTCGTTATTCGTTCGAATAATCGAATAATTTTGAAAAATGATCGTTTATTCAAGCAAAATAAAAACCCGAAAAAATTACAACTCTAATCATAACTTACCAGGATGACCCCATAATTAAATTTTTAGTACAATATGTAAATACTTGAAATATAAAATAGTTGACAAATCGCGAAATTTCCAAAATAGCGGGTTTGATTTTAAGATTTTTGAATCAAATTTGAACCATAAATATACTACCGGTTTTGACCTCGGTAATTTTAATTCAAAAACTTATGTCTGAAAAATTTGCAAAAAAAATATTTAAAAAAAATAGTTAAACGGCATTGTTTTATATATTTATTTATTTATGTAAACCGCTGATGCATTTTATACCATAAAGCTTATTTTTCGAAAACCGCTGTTTTTAAATTATTATAATCTAGAAACTGTGCCGTTTTTTTGTGATACCTTGTTTTGTACTACAACTTAACGGTTTTGTTGATACCACAAATCATACGGGTTTGCCGCAATGTACGTAGTGAAAGGATTAGCCCATCATAATCTTATGTTTTTATGCAAGTTTATCAACATCGTGAAATTCCTTTCGATTTTGTTTGTTGAAATATTTGAAATTTTTTTAACTTAATACAAAAGTTGAAAAAAGATTAGTACTTTTTTCAACTTTTTATTTTTAACTTTGTTATTTAACAATAATTGTATGTTCGTTTTTTTGTATTAAAGTTTTTTATAGCCCTCCCAACTTATAAGTCGTAAATGAGTCCAGAAAAAGATTATTTTAGTAGCCCTCAAACTTATGACTCAATAATTATTCAAATATGAAGGTTAGGTTAGGAAGGGTTATGTGTCCAAGGGCACGTCTCCACTCGGAGACCAATACGGTCCATTGTGAATCCCTTCAGTGAAAAACAGTAAGAAAGAATAGAAATAGACAGCAAGATAGATTGAAAGCTAGATATAAAGAAAGATAGAAAGATAAAAAGATAGAAAGAATATATACTCCCCAGAAACCAGCTAATATCGTCCCCTTGCTAAAAACAGCCGTCCTATCTCCCTTACAAATCTCAGCAAATATACTGGATTGCATCGAGCGACACACCCAAGTTCGTCGTGAAATCTATCTCCTAGCCGTTTCTGTCTGAGACCCAGCAACCTAGGACAGTGTCACATTATATGCTCAACTGTCTCCAGTTCCTCAACGTCCTCGCACAACCTGCAAAAATTCGGTATATTCCTGTCCCATCTGCTTGTGAAAGCCCTGACAGAACAATGACCGGTCAGGAACCCCGTAAGGGTCCTGAGACCCTCCCTGTTCAGGTTCAAAAGAACCTTGGTTGCCCCTGCGTCCAATGCGGGCCATAACGCCCTAGACACCCTGCAATCCCTCCATGACTGGTTAACGGTTTCGCGGAATCCCTTCCGTATAACCTCAAAGTAATAACATAGGGGGGCTTTACGATTATATGACTCCCTTTTAAAATTTAATTTTAGAAATGTTTTCCTACTGAGTCTCGATGAAGATAATTAAATTCTTCAATACTTCTTTTTTATTTTTTAACAATTTGCCGACCAAACTAAAACTGATGGAAAATTTGCAATTTTTTTTTGCTGATTCCTGCTTATCGACAGAACATTTCTAAAGAAAAAAAGGGGTTGTCTGTCAATCTGTCGAAGACAATCCTGGTACCATTCACGAGAAGGAGAAAACTTAACCTGTCTATGCCGGTCGTTGGGGTTGTGACGGTTGGCTTCTCTAGCAGTGTTAAGTATCTTGGAGTGACTCTTGATAGCTCCCTTACCTGGAACGAACATCTTGACCACGTCTCCAAGAAGGCCACCAGGGCATATTATGCCTGCCAGAGGCTTTTCGGGAGAACATGGGGCCTAAGGCCACAAATGGTCTACTGGTCGTTCAATACTATTGTTAAACCGATGATACCCTATGCTGGCCTTGCATGGTGGCCAAAAGTTGAGCAGAGTAAGGCAAGGGATGCTCTTAAGAGAATCTACAGTCTTGCGTGTGTTGGCATTACAGGGGCCGCCGGAACTTGCCCGACAGATGTCTTGGGGGTTATGCTGGGGATCCCGCCATTGCATATTTCTGTAATGGAGGTTGCCAGTATGGGTTCCTCTAGACTTAGTGAATTCGGTGGCATGAGGGGGGCGACCTAGGGGGTCACATGAGGATCGCGCGCATCTTAATAGATGACCCGATTTCTAAGGTTGCGGACAGAGTGTCACCGGAGTGGATCTTTGATAGATATTTTGATGTGTTGTTGTTTGACAGAGACATGTGGACCAATCAATCCTGGGAACCGGAAGATGGTTCTCAGTTGTGGTTCACTGATGGCTCTAAGCAGTCGAATAGGAACACGGGTGCGGGCGTCTTTGGACCAGGCTTCCAGCGTGCTTTACCTATGGGAAAATATCCGTCCATTTTTCAGGCGGAGATTTGGGCCATCTGTGTCTGTGCAGGGGAATGCCTGCAAAGGGGAACGCTCAGATCTCGCATCTACATTATTTCTGGCAGTCAGGCTGCACTGAGGGCCTTAATGGCTTATAAGGTGTCGTCTGGGTTGGTCATGGAACGCATTCAGACTCTCAATAGGCTCGGTAGGGGCAACTCTCTAACCTTGGGTTGGATTCCTGGTCATGAGGGGCATGAGGGCAACGAGAGGGCAGATTGTCTTGCCAACCGCGGGGCTCGAAGGCCCTTTATTGCCCCTGAACCATTCTGTGGAATACCTGCGGGGTATGTTAGGGAAAGGCTCAGGGCATGGAGAGAGTCTGAATTCTCTGGTTATTCGGAAAACTCTCCTGGTCAGCGCCAGGCTAAGAGATTGATCTCTTTTTCCAGTAGGGGGTCGAGGCGACTCTTGTCGCTTGAAAGGGGGGTTTGAGGACCCTGGCGTCATACTTAACTGGACACTGTAATCTCAGATACCATCTGCACAGGAAGGGTCAATCAGACACGGATAAGTGTAGGTTTTGTGAGATGGTGTCTGAGACCTCGGAGCATGTTCTCTGCGAATGTCCCAGGCTTTGTGATAGGAGACTTAGGTTTCTAGGTGATCGCTTCATTTCGCCTTCCGACATCGCGAACATTTTGCCTAATAGGATAATTGGCTTTATAGGTGCTTGATCTGTAGGTAACTTTAGGCAGCACAAAAGGCCTACATTGGTCGCAGTGCATAGTGCCTTCTGATCTAATCTAATCTAAGGGTTTGCATTTTGCTAGAGTCCTCTCCACTAATCCCATTACCTCTTGAAGAGCAGTCACAGTGGAGCTTTGACGATCCCTCAAGTCTTTGTATAATATGAGCATCCAAAGCCTTCAGTTGAAAAATTGAGAGAATGCTTGTAATGATGTCGTTAGCACTCTCGTGGCCTCTCGGTTGAGAATTTAGGAGTGAATCTGAGATAAACAGACTTCCGTTTTCCCCATAAAGGTACCATAGCATCATCCTGAACTCTTAACAGTAATATAAACTTAATTCCGCTCACAGAGTGAAGCCAATAGTTGCTCAAATCATAAGCTAAATACAAAATCCTGAAATAAAAATTTTTATGAAAACTTACATCAAAAACTAAGCAATGAAGCCAACGGTTGTTTTTCACCATAATGTTTGGTTCGAGAAGGGACTTGAGTAGGAAATTGGTTTAATGCAAGAGCGACATAAAAGGCTCCTAAAGATTTTTTAATAATGCTAGTCTATTTCAAACGGTGTTTCTGGCTATATAAGAAGCTTGTAGGATCTTGAGAACATAAAACCCTTCATTGATTTCCAGTCAGCTGTTATGTCCTTGAACTCGTCAACTCTATCTTCCATCCATAACGTTTAGTTCAAAGAAGACTGTAAACCAATCCGTGAAACCTTTACGGGAATGAAAATGCATACCCGTTGTCTAGGACCGGTGCTGTGATGAAAGTCGATCTTTGAACACTTTTTCTGTGAAGCGAATGGCAGTTGGTGTGGATTGGAACGTTTAGAACAGCGAGGCTGTCGTGACCTAATAACACGACTGGTAACTGAATCATAGGAAAGACTGCAGAATTGGACTGTGATGCAATCTTTGCTGCGATTGACCAGCACTCAAAGTATCCGAAATATAATTTAGGGTGACTGTATAATAAACGATATATTGGTGGTATCGGACATTGGGTTAAGTAATCTAATCCGTTATCTTAATTTTTTTGGTTATATCAAGTACTCCATGCTACGAGTAGCATGGTCTTTTGAAATGAAGTCACTACTTCAACTAACAATAATGCACATTATTCCTATTCGAAATGGTCCATGTGCTGTATTAACATTCCACCACCAGATCTAATTAAGATTCAAGAAGGGGACTAGTTCCTGACTTCTATTCATTGAACCTTATACTTAAAAAAAAAATTGACTAAATCTAGAACAATATTCTAATTAAACATACCTAGATCTCTGATTATTTAATAAAGTGCGCGAAATAACCAAAGCATACAAACTGAAAATCCTTTTTTTTCTGGTTAGTAATATTTATCAATTTGCAAATATTTTATATGTACACTGTATTAACATGTGATCGAAATGCCATATAAAGACATTTTGCAGGATGAGTGGAATAATTGTTATTCGTGGATTTATTTCTTCGTAGAAGGAAATTACCAAAGCATACAAATCAAAAATTTGTATAAATTATGACAATTAATTGAAATATCGTTTAAAAACGGGTATTTTATGTTACGTTTTATAAACGATACGTGCCCCTGAGTCTTAATTTTTAAGCTCACCTAATAAATTAGTCACGAATTTTTGCACTTAATTTCAACATTTACAAAAAGAGAACATTTGAAAAAAGATTAAAGAGATTTTTGCGATTCTTATCAATTTTAAATTTAATGCACATAAAACTTCTTGGATAGTCCAATTTTAAATAACACAAATGGAAAGGCCAATCTTCTGTATAATGAATGTTAAGATGATATGTTAAGATGACTTTTTTAATGTGCTAAATGTAATGATTTAATGGGAAAATGTATTGGAAACGCTGTAAAAACTCTTGTAGGTCGTAAATGTTTATATACAACATCAAGAAATTTGATTTTGCTGGATACATTTTTTATTTTAATGGATTTTCTCAGATTTTGATTTTCAACTATTCGCAATCTATCGTCCTTTCTATATCCTTTTTACATCTATATACAACTTTGCGATAACGATTTTCAAAAATGTATACAAACCTGTTTTTATTAAGGAGTATGATTCCAACAGACTCTATTTTGGTTTATTTTTTGTTTGTTTGACACATAAAGCAAAGTTCTCTGACCTATATGCCTTGGTTATTTTGTGTTACAGCGAAAGTTTTTTGTAAAATCCACGGATAACAGTTTTACCATTCGTCATGTAAAATGTATTTATGTATCCATTGGATCTTACATCATTACAGTGTAGTTATAAAATATTGGAAAATTTCTAATTATATCAAGAAAAGATATATGCTTTGGTTCTTTCGCCGACTGCTTTGGTTCTTTCGCCGACTGTATATTCTTGACACCAAATTTCTTAGTAAAGTAAATTTTTAATAAAAATCTTTCTTAATTCTGACTATACAACAATTTATAGTTAAAAATGACTACGTATTTTATTCAAATCATTTCAGCACTAACTTTTACACTGATACTACAAATAACATTAAATTGTTTGAAGTAATAAAACTCTGTTTGATTGTTAATTCAATGTAAAATTTTAACATTTTCATAAATGCGCATAAATTTTCAATGCAACAATAAAATTAGAAATAAGAAAAATTACATAAGTTTGCATGTGATATATTTTTACGCAGGTTGTCTAATAAGTCTTGAGCCAAACGAGCAATTAACAGTTTTAGAGCATTCACACAAAAACCAAATTTGCTGACAACTGAATCTGTTGCCAATCGAATAGTTCGGTTGTGATAACCGAAAGCTATTTAAGATGACAGTTGTTGATAACCAACCAAATTCAGTTGCGGCGATTACATTTCGATTACGATTACAATCACTTAATTTGATTGTAAAAATCCTTTAATATGTAGAGTTGGTTAAAGGATTTCAAGACTACTTTAAATTTAAAATAAATAAAATTCGTTATGAAGTCTGCCATTTTCTCATAAAAACCTTTCCTTTGTCGCAGTTTAAAACAATACACATCAAACAACCCTCCTATTCTATATAATTGCGTAAAATTATGTTTGCTACAAATTAATTTTTAATTTTTAAAATTTCTGAGCACATTCTAACATTTTCATTTATGGTTGCTGAGGATATCGTCACCATTTGCTACATTAAATTACAAACAAATATTTGCGAATTTATGAGAATTCGTCACACGTGTCACCCGACGACAACGATGTCGATTACCCTCTTCCATTTTCATTTTAATATGAAATGATATCATACAAAAAATATGATAAAAAAGTATTCGAAATTTTGAAATAAAAATATTTTGGTCAAAAACTTAAAGAATATAATTAACTTTCTAAGTCGATTGAGGATTCTATACAAAAGAATGGATCCTCTGGTGAAGCAGTCTGGATGAGAGGAGATTGAGATCAATGGGATTGACTACTTGTTAAATATCTTAGACCCTGTGGTCATTGACTACCTAAAGAAGCATAAGACTCTTCTTGGTTTTGGCAAGCTAATTGTCAGCTAATGGGAAATCTTACCTTGCACTGCGCGATAGGCCGAATGGCCGCGAGCTAGAGTTACTCACATAGACATTACAGTTAGAACTATGGAATACGAAGAGGAGGAGTAGACGGAGCACCGTCTACTTTGTGGATGCTCGGCACTGAAGCAGACACTACTCAGATATTTGGAAAACACATTTTACGAAAAGCTAGACATGTTGCTGGATGTATCTTTGTTCGGGCACTCCTTGATGGGCCAGATGGCAGCAAGCTAGAGTTATTTTCATAAGACTTGGGCGACGTCAATTGCATTTCATAATCATTCACTTGTGCATTTTTTTTATATCATTAATAATTTAGACCTACGGTCAAATTTGTGGGAAGCGTTAATTCCTTGGAAAATTTTCAATTTTGTCAATACCAGACATGTGACATATCACAAATATTTGTGCATTTAATTACAGGCCAGTTACTTTTTTATGTCTAATTACATGTAATTGACTGTAATTTTAAATTAAATTTTTTTAAATTAAATTTTCCAAGGAAGTGTTTAAGCTGACAAGTGTGAGCGAGAATGAGTGTGAAATGTAATTGACGTCGACCGAGTCTGATTTAAATAGAGATTACTGTTGGAACTGTGGCAAGGATGAGGAGCAGTAGACATAGCACCATCTACATTATTACCTCAGGACTGAAGGAGCGTCGACTCAGATATCTGAAAAGAAATTTCTTCATTAATCTACACAGTCTGCAGAATGTATCTTTGTTTGGGTTTACAGACTTTTTGAGGAAATGGTAATAAGGTCGTGGTTTTTTATGAGAATATGATGATGAAGTGGTGGAAATCGCAAAGGGACCTATAAAATGTATGACACTTTTTAAGACATTTTCCTAAGTAATTTTGCCAATCGTGCTTTTTAATGAGAATATGAGGATAGAGTGGTTGAAATCGCAAAGGGCGTAAAAATCATAAAAATTCTGGGACCTATAAAATGTAAGGCACTTTTTGAGACATTTTCCTTAGAAATTTTGTCAATTTGGTACCTTCGGATAAGCGTCATTTTCCATAGATCTTGCAAGCCTCCGGACATTGCCCCCAAAGAAATAAATCCAAATATATGTGGACTAGTAACGAACATTTTTCGGACATATTCGAATAAAGGTATAAAAGGGTTTAGTTGAAATTGGTCCTCTAAAGTGCAAAATTATTTTTATGTATGTTTTTAATAATACTTACCATGGATGATAACCGATTCGATGCGGTTATCGGTAAGGGTAACGCTATTTTATTTTGTTTTATTTCGGTAAAGGTATTTTAGGGGTACCTATATGCCAGGTATTTCGGTAACGGGTTTTCAACAAATTCGGTAACGGTGTTTTAAGAGTAATGTTAATTTAGTTATTCAGGTAATTTCAATGCACACCGATATTTTTAGCCCCATTATGCCCGAATTATCAAACTTTGTGAAAATATACCTATTTACAGCGATTATTTTTTCTGATCTTGTCAGACTATTTCGGTAACAGTATTTTAGCGATAACAATATAATAGTTATTTCGGTAACGGTATTTTAAGGATATTTGGATTTTAGTTACATAGCTAACGGTATTTTGGGTATGACGGTATTTCACTTATTTTGGTAACTGTATTTTAGGGATAACGAAATTCAGTTCAAAGGGGTTTGAATCGATAACGGTATTTTAGCGGTATTGCCTGCCATCTCTGATATTTACATACGTCATTATGTAAATAAAGTTTCAAATAAATCCATTAAGGTTTAGTAAAATTAGACGCCATAGAAAAATACACTCGTGAAAAAGTTCTGCAAAAAAACCTTAAAAATTTACATGGGCACTTAATTTGGGCACTAAAATTGGAAAATCACATAAAAGCTTGCCACAAAGCTTGCAAAGAAAAGGTTATGTCCCATTATTACCAAATACAAATTGAAAAGTTTGCTAAAAAGCTGCAATCAGTCTGTAGTTTCCGGTCAACAAGCATGTGGTTCGATAAGTGCTAGTCCTTATACACCGCAAATTAATGTCCTTAGTGGCAATGTCCATCACAGATTTCGGATAGTAACAAGATTAAAAACCAAAATCGTAACGGACTCTGCGTAACTGTCTTGCTGTCTACAAGAATATAAACATCCATAGACTCGGTCGTGGCTACCGCATTTGTTGGCAATCAAATGTTTCGTTTGCTGAGAACGAATTTTTCGGTTGTAATAAAACTCATTCATCCGCAACAGAAATCCGGTGACAACTACCAAAAAATTTGATAGCTACAACTACGGTTGCTACGAACGAGCCTGTTTTCTGGGCGAATCAATACACTCTTAATACTCTATGCTAAAAATACGAAAATAATGTCAAAACAACAAAAACTTTCGTAAAAAGAACAAATATTGGTTTATTTTACGAAAGTTTTTGTTATTTTGACATTAATTAGTATTTTTATGCATAGATTATTATCAGTGTATCTTTGATATCCAGCAGTGGCTTAAAAACTCTTATCCAACAAGGGGTACACTCACAATATTTTTTCCGTAAAGACTACGGAATATACACATTAAATTAATTGAAAATCAGTTAAAAAAGCACTACTTACTTTTCGTTTAAAACAATTGTATTTTTTAGTTTATTTTCAACTGTTAAGAAATTAATTGACAAAATCGGTAAAAACAATAGATTGTTTTCGTTTATTTCAATACTCAATATAATATAATACGTTTTTTGTTTTAAATAGAAAATTTTAACTGAATATTTTAACTATTACCGAAAGTCCGGTTTTTTGTATATTGAATAACGGACAGAAAGTTAAAAAATATATTTCTTTGGTAATTTAACTGTATATTCCATTGAAAAAACTTTACCGATTAACTTTTTAAATAACTGTTGAACTTTTATGGAAAAGTTCTTGTCGGTGTAGGTAACTGAGTAGGTAACTCTTGCTCTACATTGGAGTAATCACTGTTATACACGAGCTGATAACTTTAAAGCTGATACGACATACTTATGACAAAATTCTTAGGAAAATACTTTTGGAACATGGTTTCTTCAAACTGAGCGGGTGTTTTTATGATTAAAGGTTCGTTTTTCCTTTTTTTTTTAAATCATCATGATTTTTATTGCTGTTATCGTTGTTGGTTGGTTGGTTAAAACTTTCTTCAAGTATTCAGTTGGGTTGATTTGTATTGTATTCGTTGGATTGTATCATTCATTCATTCTACTTTTGTACTATTAAATATTTCCCCCCCTCATTTGTTATAAACAAGGTCAAGTGCAAATTATTTTGTACAAAAACCAAAACATACACACAAACACACACTGACACACACACATGCACAGACATTTGTAAATTACTTACAGTCGCATGTTAAATTCACATACAAATCCAACAGACCAATTTTGCAAAATAACATAAAATTTTATGAATTACAGTTTAATTTGTTAAAATATGAATGTATTTGCATGTGTGTGTTTGTGTTTGTATGTGAATAAGTGCACACTTATACATTTACAAGTTAAATTATGGCTTGATATGTATGCATGCACCTAACGGCTCTTAGTAACTGTAATTATTATGAAATATTATGATAACATGCTTAATTTATGCAGATTATATTTTATGTAAGTACATATTTACATACATACATATATACATCCATACATACATCTTTATGTATCACGAATTTGTAGTCGTAAATTAAGTTCAACATATTGTAAATACTCCCCAAAGTCACCTAAGGGAAGCTTAATCACAATTATTGCGCTAGGCGACAGCTAAATGGAAGAAAGTTAGATTAATGCATGCGTAGGCAAGAAGAATTTTATGAGATAAAAACAAATTCAAATATCAGTGATTTTAATGCCCATTATGAAGCATGACTTATTTTCACATTGGTCACATGTACACTCAAAAAAAAAAAACTTAGTAAAGTCAGCAAAAATTTTTGCCGAGTCAGCAAAATTTTAGTCAGAAGGGTGCTTGCAAAAAAAAATGCTAATGTCAGCAAAATCGTTTGCTGAAAATTAGCCGGCTGATTTTTTAGCAACAAAATTAGTAGATTAAGCAAAAGTTTTGCCAACACTTCGTTGATTAAAAATTAAAAAACCCTTGTTAAAAGTTAATAATATTTTTGTTGAATATTAGTAGACTGCAAAGAATTCAAAAAATTTGTAGAAAAATAATATTTTAGCTAATTTAATTTAAGTCTTAAGAAATATTTTGTGATTCTTTTAAAAATATGAATATGAAATATGAAAACATGAATTAATGTAATATCTAAAAAAAATAGAAATAATTATATATGTATAACATAAACAAAATTATCTTTCAACTACTTACATCAATGCTTGTCTAAATGATGCTATCTTTTAAAGAAACGCAAATGCCGCAGATAATTATAGAAACGAAAAGAGAAAAAAACAAAGAAAACGGAGACATAAAAATCTACCTAAGATGTGTGTCTTTGTCTTTCGCTTTAGTCTGTCTACCTGGCTTTATATTTGTTTTCAATTTGACTACACTCTATAAACATTTAAATCAAATTAGCGGATGAAGACATTTTTTAATTAATAAATAAATATTGCATGCACGGTTTTTTGTTTAACAAAAAACAAATGATCTTGAACTTGAATAATATTGCTCACATCATAATTTATGATAAAAGATCGAAAAATAAACTTTAATTTATTTAAATTTAAAAGTAAAACATTTATAAACATTTAGTTTAGAAATACACATTTAATCTTTATTAAATTTAAATATTTTATTTTGTCTTTTAATAGACAATTACTCT
Source organism: Delia radicum (assembly GCA_021234595.1). Taxonomy (NCBI): domain Eukaryota; kingdom Metazoa; phylum Arthropoda; class Insecta; order Diptera; family Anthomyiidae; genus Delia; species Delia radicum. Next base: position 149,255,742 of record CM037852.1, read on the forward strand.
CACAAGCCGGTGACAACGCAAAATTTAAGTTGTTTTAATCCTTAATTTTGTTTGATGTATGAAAAACAGATGCAAAAATCTTTCATGGTTGATTTTATTATATGTCTTACAAGAGTTGTACTTTTTAGTATCATTTTCCTCCTCTCTACTGCATCTTGACATTCCGCCACATCTACTTCATTCTGCGTATATCTTTCAATCTGGTTGCAGTACGCACTATTAATGTGCTTATCAGCACAATTTTTTTAACTAAATAAATTAGTAAATCATTAGTATAATATTAGTAAAACATTAGTTCAAAACAGTTAAGTGCTGAATAAGTATAACTAAAATTTTAGCTGAAAACATAATTTTAGCAAAAAATTTGCTGACATATAGTGTACCTGATTTACATGACGTTTTACTAACTTTTCTACTAACTTATTTTTTTGAGTAAATAACCCATTAGAAACTATGCGGGGTTTCTTGTTGCAAACAATCATTGATCACTAATGATCAAAGTCCCGCCATACCTTCAGATGTTCAGTATGATGACTGCTATTATTAGAGGTTACGAAATACTTTAGATGTTTTCTAGCCTTTGCTCCGAAAAAATGTGTAGAAAATTTGCTTTTGCTCATAGAGATTGAAGGATGAAGACCTTTGGGACAACATGATAATCGCTAGGATCTATAAAGACGACCGAATCTCAAGGGTTTTTCTTCGTTACTTTAACTTTTTGTTGTTTGATAGGAGCATGTGGTCTGCATTTTCTTCTAACTCCCACGGGGTATGTTAGGGAGAAGCACCGGCGTAGATTGGCTGGTGTGGAAAAATGTTTGTTATCACTCGATTAAATATTTGTCTTTCCCCAGTAAAGATGCAAATTATAATATAGATTTATAAAACACTGATGTTTTAAAATTTTAAGCTTAAGTTGACAATTGTTAATTTTTTTCGAATCTGTCATCATCTTCTGGGCGGATTTTTTTAAAACTTAGACTTTATGAAAAACAATTATTTTAAACTTTCTATATCTGTTCCAGCATCTTTTGAAGTACAGAAAATTTCTAAATACAGAAAAAATGCAAATTTTAGAGAAAAGCATGTTCATTTAAAAAATAAAACCATATTCGAGTTTAGTTAGCATCCTAAAATTAGTTAAAAGTTATGTATCACACTTTTAGTTTTCAAAAAATGAAGTTTGTTACATAGGCATAATCAAAAATATACACTCATTGAAATAAATCTGTAAATATAACAGAAAAAGCTACTAAAAATTAGTTAAAAATTACGTTGCAGAAAAACCTGCTTAAAATAATAGATTTGTTTGCTTAATATAAGTAAGATAAGAAAAGCCAAAATTAAACTTTTAAATTTAAAAAATGTTAGTTAAATTCGAATTAGTTAAAAGTTAATTTTTAGTTAATTGAAAAAAGTAATTTTATCTGTCAAAATCAGCAAACACTTTTGAGAATATTTGTAGATAAAAAACAGCAAACAAAAATTGTAATATTTATAAAATTTTGCTATATTTACCTTAAATTTATTTGAATGCAAAAAACAGTATATCCTTCTAAAAATAACAAAAAAATATGGGATATAAAATTTTATACTGCTGATTTCGGAAGGGCAGATTTTATTCGAATAAAAAACTTTCAAATTTGTTTGTGATTATTTATGTCTACCCTTTTAAAAATTGACATTTATGGATCCATACATGAGCACACATTCTTCATACATGTTCATGATTAATATCTGTTCATATGAGGGATCATATATGTTCATGTGTGTCCATTAACGAAAATTTATGTAATATTTATATATATAAACATACATGTCCATGCATTTACATACATGGTCACATGTGTACATTAACGAAAAATGAGGGTAATATTTACATGTATGATCTCATATGATCACATAAGCATGAATGAGTTAATACATGTTCATAAATTGTGCATATCTGTTGATTTTTAACAGATTTTTTATGTTTTTGGCATATTAATTTGTAACTTTTAATAAACTAAAGTATAGCTCGAATTTAACAGATTTTGTGGGCGTTGTGGTGTAATTGTTAGCGCGTTGGACTGTTACACAGATGGTCCCGGGTTCGATTCCCGGCGACGACAACATCAATTTAGAAAAATAATATGTATGAGTTTTCTATCACTTATATGTATCACTGCGCCCACCTTCGGTGTTCCCATAGCACTTAACCCCACCGAAGTAAAGTAATGAATCAGGGCTATGAAACAAAAAGCTTCAATAAATTCGCCAACTCTACATCAGGTGGAGAGCAACAACTGTTCTAAGACTTATCTACTCGCGCAATTACAGTGTTGCCATCATCTTCTTCCTTTCATCTCTCCACTATCCCCTTTCCAAAGAAAGCAACACATTAATTAATAGGAAGAATTTCCTGAGTGTTGCTTCTCTTTAAAAAAAAATATTAATTTATAACTTTCAATAAACTAAAATATAGCTCGAATTTAACAGATTTGTTTTGCTATTCTCATCTAAATGCTAATTTTAGCAATTTTTCCTGCAACGTCATTTTAAACAAAATTTTAGTAGAAACTTTTTTTTTTCTATTAGTGTACCGAGAAGATATTGACAACAGATTCGAAAAAATTTTGCAAATGGATTACTATCATCAAATTGTCAACTTTTTAGACTCCTTAAGAAAAGATCCGGATCAAATTTAAATACGGACCATCCCAATTAGCATATCAGTCCTTAGAAAAGCGCAAAACACTTTAAAATCTTGCAAATAAAAAGAATATAAATTTATTTTAAAAAACCTTATTTTATTTATGGTGGCTATAGCCAAATTACAAATTTATGGTCACTGGTTGTATCCCGAATGAAACCAACGGGAAATAAAAGTAGATAAAAAACTCCCAGAGGGTTTTGAAAACTTAGCTCGGATTTTATTTGTTTGGCCTTTTTTTAATTTTGTCCATTTTTTTAATTTTGTTACATAAGTATTTCAAATAAATAAACTGCTCCATGTAAAAATGGTATCATATAAGAACGTATGTGATCATGGGCTTGTATATGACCAAATATGGGTATAGCTAATCATATATGACCATAAATGATCGGATATAAGCATATATAAAACATATGGGAGCATAAATAAATATGTATAATCATATACCCTAAAATTTCGGATGCAAACATATATGAGACCATTTATGGTCATATATGAATTATAAGTATATGGACGTATATAATCAGCATGATAATAAATAAGACCATATATGAACATCATTTTGTAGAGTTGTACCTAAACTCAAAGGAAAAGCCTCATAATATTCATGAATTGTTTGAAAGATTTTCATCCAATGTAACGTTTCATAGTATTTATGAAACATTTAATAAAAAAAACAAAATCAATTTCATCGTATTTATGAAATGCTTCACTATATATATGAAGAATATTTTGTATTAGTAAGGATTTCATTATTTTTGTGTAGAGAAAAGTTCATAGAGACCATGATATGATCAATATAATTCTTGTTGTTTATGAAATATTTATGTTTAATAAATATTGATGAAACTTTTACATTAGACGAAAATTGATGAAACTTATTTATGTTTTACTCTGTGTACAAAACGTACAACTGTGTACAAAATGTACAATTGTCGAAAAAACTTAGCCAAAAAACTGTTTCCTTTGTGTTTTAATATCGGATCTAAAAAGACAACTCGTTAAAAAATGCTATTGTTTGCAAATCTTGTAATTGTTTAACTTTCACCCTTAGTGTAAAAACGCTCAAAAAGGGCCAAACTTCAAAAGGCTATAACAATTAAATTTGAGCTAAGTTTTCAAAACCCTCTGTGTGTTTTGATCTATTGATTGTCTATTTTCATTTCCCGTTGGACTCGTTCGGTATACAATTTCTTGTCACACAGTGTTTTACGCAACTCCGGGTAGATTGAATGGGAGCTCGCCACACCTCGCATTCCAAAACCAAGAAGATTTTTAATTCTCCTGGAATAGGGCAATGGCCATTGGGTCCGACATTTACCAGAAACAGTCAAGTCTATCCACCTTTCCCTCGTATCTTTATATGATATGACCTCTATCACATCAAACCGCTCCACTAGAGAAACCAGAACATCTGTCTGTACCGGACCCCCTACCGGCCCAGATCCATTTCTTGCACACCTATGCCAGCCTGGCTGAGGGCCTAGATCTAATCGTTTTGGAATCCAAGGCTTTTTAATTTAATTACGAAGATGCTAATGAACGATGGATGCATATCCTGTTCTATTCTCACAGAGGCAGCGGCCGAGTCCTTTCTGGTCGGTAAAATCAACTCTGTCCTCTGGAAGTTTGCGATTGGTAAAATGTAGTCTGTGTCACGATCAAGTTATTGCCCTATGTGCGTTGCCTCAACTCATACATTTCCCTTAGGTTGAGACTTGCCTTAGCCTCTGTGTCCCTAATACATGTCTATCGGCAGGATGCAGAGAACCACCTCCAAACTCGCCAGGGGATCTGACCGGGTGCCTTCTGTGGCACTTAGGTAAGTCATTCTTTAGACGTAGATCAGAGTGGTATGACTTCATGTTCAGCGCCCTCCACGACACCAGGGCCCGTGTACATATAGTGGATGGTTGTGGACCACACTTCTTTGCAAAATTCTTCCTGCTAATATAAAAAGGCTTCTTTAGAGTTTAGAATGTCACCTAGGCGCTATGCTTCCTTTAAAAGTTTAAGAGTAGCTCCATCTAGACTAGGGAGATAAAATTTCTCTAGAGAGTATTTCATCGTATACATAATAAATTCGCTTGTCGCTAGATTGACTACCAGATTATTCTCATTTGTCCATGCAATGATGCAAGCGATGACTCTGTCGAATAGATGATTCCATTGGTCAGAAGGTTAGACAGAAGAGGAGAAATAACTCACTCCCCGCATTGTGGAGTGCCCCGTGTTCCTTTCTTGTCTAACCATGCTCTTTAATCGAGTTTATCACTAAAGGTTATCTAAAGGTCAATGCAAATATTTCCCAATGCATCAATGATAGATCCCCGTTATTGAACGCTAATTACACGTCCAGGAAATATGCCAACACATGGATTCCTTCCTTTCAGATATGTGTGTTGAGTTCTGCTGAAATTATCCGCTTTAAAAGAGCTGATCACATAAATACTCATCTTCCGCTCTCAGAATATTCTTACAGTAACTACATGTAGGAGTTGTTTAACTGCTATTGTTGTAATTTTTCTATGAGAAAATTGAAAACGTCTAATTTAGACAGTAATTTTAGAATAACTGACGTACAATACTGTACTCCTGTAACACTTGTTTTGAGTAGTTATTTTAATAAACAACTACCAAAACAGTGATTTTGCTGTAAAAAGTTAATTTTTGTTAGTTATTTATAAATAGAAAATTATGTCGGGTTTTAAAAAATTATCATTTAGTTTATATTTGTTATTATTAATATGTTCATAGAGGTGTTCAAAAAAATGAAAGTGAGTTCTAAAGTCAACGCATGGGCTAGCTTGGTTCCTTTGTACATAAAAACATTTAATATGAAGTTTGGTGCCGATCGGACAAAGAAAAGTCGAGGCGGAAATCGATTGAAAATTGACAGTGTGTTTTGTATGGGAAAAAAATTACTTTTTTGCATTTTTTCAAAAAAGAAGTAATATCGAAGCAGTTTTTGTGCCATATTATAAATTAATCGAGATGAAGACACAAAAACGTTTTCAAAAAGATATAAAAATCCCAAATCGGTGTAGAATTAGCCCAGTAATAAATAATGCCCCAGACCACTAATGTGCCAAATACCACTTGATCACAAATTTCGAGCCCACATTCTAAACGTTTTCGAAATTAATTACCGAAATATTTTTTTTTTACTTAGTGGACTCATTAACTGTGAGATATGAAATATATTATACTTTGGACGTCGTTAACCTGTCCTAAGGTGACTTCAAAAACCAAAAATATTTTTAGGGTAATTTTCAAATCTCCAAAATCAAATTTTAAAAAATTTTGTTCAACAAAAAAGGAAAAAAATAATTTTGCACACTAAGGTTTTATTAAGCATAAAATTCTAAGTTAAACTACCAAAAATTAGACATATCCCCCGGTTAATTTAGTTAGGGCACCTATTTAAATTCGGCGGATTTCGAGGAAAATGGCTTTTTTTGCACAAAATTTAATATAAGGGTAAAATTTTTCTACTTTTAACAAGTACCAATTATTGCTATTTGGGGTTTGATAACACAAGCTGAAAGAAGTATATTCTGAAAATTTTGTCAAAATCGACCTACTCCAAAGGTCAAAACACAAGGTCAAAGTTCAATTTTTTGGAAATTTTGAAGATTTCATGAAATCGATAACGAAAAATCGTATGGTATCTTCGTATTTTGATGAAAGTTGACTAAATTATTTTTCGTAGTTGGTATTTGTTATTTAAAAAGAAAAAAACCTAAATTAACTCTTTTGTGCACTTGGGGCCAAAAATGTCCCAATATTTTTTAACATTAAAAAGCGTAGTTTCTTTTAAATATCTGCATAATAAAGGTACAATTTTTGAATTATAAAGAAAAAAATACAGATTTACTTACTTAGAAATCGAAATTTACCCTGTTATGCACTTTGGGCCAAAAATTACTCAGTATTTCGTAACATTAATGTTCATAGTTTGTAAATAATAATTAGAAAATTGCATTGTATCTCCAATGCATAAACACTTCATAACTGGAATACCGTTTGGAATTTGACTTTGCATTTTAAATATGATGTAATTTTATTGTAATTAAAAGAAAAAAAAAATATTTTTTTATTAAAAAAAATTTTAAATACCGAAAAAATAACTGTTTAAAACAGTAGTTTTTACAACTTTCATCCCACTAGAAGTTTAATGGATTCCCGCTTAAAAACCGACCTTGATTTCTTCTGAGTGGCACTACTCAACGAATCTTGAAGTGCATGATTGAGTTATGCTTCCGATTGCATCTGCTCCTTTGACTTAAAAAGTCAGTTGTTTACCTTGTTGTATATACACTATATTTTGAAGAGTTGCCATCGACCGTATTTTTGAGGAAATTTGTCAGTGCTACCAGACTTTAAATTTACCTGTCCGGTCTAGTTAGTCTGTACCTGAGCCCTGTATAAACCGCAGCTTATTTTAGAATCTTTAGAGTAAACCTCAACATCAAAACAGCCATTAATATTTCCCCAGTAATTTCTGAAAGGGAACTTAACCACGAATAACTTATCAAAGTCCGTCTTTGGAGTGAAGAAATCAGATAATTTCCGCAGATGTGTGGAAAATCGATCCAAAAGGCTTGCATATTTGAACTTTATTGACTTCTAAAACGACAATGACGTCCAAAAATATCGAGTGGAAAGAAAAATTTTAAATATACTCCTGTGCAATGCATCTGTTTTATATAAAATTTCAAATTTATGGTAAAACCTTTAATGAAAATTTTCTTTCGATTGATATTTGATCCATTGCATTAAGAACAGCAACTGGCTTTGTTGTACAAAGCATTAATAAAATGATTTACAATTTATATTCATTGTCTGTATCTTTGATATGGTTTTATAAAGAATCTCGTTAAAAGCCCACATGATCCCACATTTTGTACCAGATTTAAACAAAAAAACAAAAAAAAAAAGAATAGAGATGCAATTACGACATACCATAACAATATGTAAATAAGTGAATGTGTTGTAAATAACAAGAGAATATAACGAAAAACAACAACAACAATTGTATAAATATTTACATTCAAATACATATGTATAAAATTATGCATATATGTTTAATACAGTTGAGCGTATAACAATAGCGGTTCAACAAGAAGTTTGATTGGAAGTACAAGGACGATTAACCCTTTACTATTGCTGTTACATATGAGTTAAAATAAATAAAACCAACCAACCAATTATATAGTTTATTGAGAAGGTATTAAAAATAGCTCTAATTTAATTATATATATATATATACTATGGGGACTTCAAAGAAGAATAAGAAGAAATCTAAGAAGACATTACTGTTGAATTCAAATAGAATATTAAATAGATTATTATCCCATGAAACTCTGTCATAACCGGTCATGGAGTATGTCTGGACTACCGGAGACCACGTTAAAAAATGCGCAAAGTACACTACCTCCCAGGTGGTGTGGAAATGTATGCATATATAAAGAGTGTTTTTTAAAGAGGTATAGAACTTTGAAATGGAATAAAACAAAGATGAATTTTTTAAATTAACATGAAATTTACTTTATTCGAAAGATAATCTTCTGGCATTATAATTTAAATATGACTTCTGGCATATGACCGCCACGGCTGGCTCGGACGTAGTCTTATCTGGAGGTCCACTTTTCGATGACTTACCAACATTTGTGGCCGTATATTGGGAATAACGCGGCGAATGTTGTCCTCCAAGTGGTCAATCGTTTCGGGCTTAACGGCGTAGACTAGCGACTTCACATATCCCCAAAGAAAATAGTTCAGCGGCGTTAAATCGCATGATCTTATAGGCCAATTCACGGGTCCGAAACGTGAAACTATGCGGTTACCAAACGTTTCTTTCTATATATCAATTGTGGCACGAGCTGTGTGACATGTTGCGCCGTCTTGTTGAAACCACAGATTCTGCACGTCATGGTTGCTCAATTGATGAACGAAAAAGTCAGTAATCATGGCTCTATAGCGGTCACCATTGACTGTAACGTTCTGACCAGCATCGTTTAGCATCGGATAGACTGATTGGAGTCTTCCTCTACGCTACGCTCTACAGCAGCAATGACTTTTTCTGTACGCACTGTACGACGTCTCTGTGGATGCATATTATCATTTAGAGTAAACGTGGTGCGAAAACGTTCCATAGTTAATCGAATTAATTGCTCTGATGGACGATTATGTTGACCGTAAAATGGACGTAGTGCGAGATACGTATTTCGAACAGAACCATGATTTTCAAAATAAATTTGCACAATTTGGAAGCGTTGATCAGGCGTCAGTCTATTCATGTTGAAATGCCAAACCAAACAAAACTAAACATAAGTCACTTGACAGCTGACAAAATTGCCGCCAGTTAAAGAAGTGTTGCCAACTTAAAATTCTATACGTGTATAAAAACACGCGACATCTTAGAAATGGTGACTCTTAGAAAACAAAGTATAAGGACAATTTTTGTAGATAAGTTTATGATCTACAATTTTGGTCTGACCTTGTTTTTTGATACAACTTACCGGTTACGAAGAAAATCCAATAATCCGAAAATTTTGACCTGTAGCCTTGAATAACTTTTCTTTATCAAAATTCAGCTGTCGGAATTTTTGTTATTTGAAATGTCTATTTTGACCGGACTATAAATAATAAATAAGATACCTTTTTTTATTTAGTGTTTAGCAAGTCGAAATCGATTAAGACTTTATGCTATTTGTATGACCACTATTGTATGTATATATTCACATATAAAAATGTATGTAATAGAATATGAACAATACAAAAAAAAAAATCCAGTTTGTTTACGACAACAAATACTGACTACAAATACAACTTTAACATCAATAAGATGAAAAATATTGTAAATATTTATGTACATAAGTAAATGTATACTTTTATATACATTTAAATTTTATACAGAGTAATGTTTGTATGTATGTAAGTACCGGTTATCTGTTAACTATTAAGGGGCCACTAACCTAAAACAGACTCTCAAGACTAGAGATTTGTTTGTAACAATATCTAAACGGTGATTGTGTTGACTCCCACCAAAAACATTGTAGTGCTAAAGTTGTTTAAAGTTATTTTGTAACTCCTAGGTAACCACTTATCATATCATTGTGAGTAAATACTTATTGCTTATATAAAAGTAACCACTTATTCTTTGACTATGAGTAACTGACGTGACTGTGAATAAAAATTATATTTTAATAATTTTTTATATAAAAGACAATTCGAATTCTATTTTTATTCCCTATAGTTTCAAAGCAAAAATTTAACTTTTTTCGAAATTTATATTTTTAATTTCTTTCAAAATTAAGATACTAAAGTAAAAACCCAGAGATTCAAAGTTTTTATTTTCTTAACAAACTAACAAGTCGCTTTATTCAAAGTGTTGTTCCAATAGTAACCAATCATGTAACTCATTATTTCCACTTTTTTGTAAGCGAGAAGGTAATGACCACCAATGAATTTTGGGACATCGCGAACAAAAGTAATTAAGCGGATTTAAGGGATTTTAATGAAAAAGCGTGAATTACTTAAAGCAAACACAATAAAAGTTCATAATCGGGGTTCATCGGTCTCCAAAGTGATTATGTGAAAATATGTACCATTGATAGAAATGTCCCTTCTAGAATTCTTTACTACTTAGGTTGAATTACTACTTTAGGTTGATTTTTGACATTTAAATTGTAGTGGTGAACCCGATCGTAACAAGTTTATACTTCTTTGTAAACTAGTACGCATCTGAACTATCGCGTGTTATATTGTTTCGGATAAGATTGGAGGGCTATATAACAATTTGCGATTTTCTTGTCATCTGGAGAAAGTACTATTATTCCAGCTATTTTGCAGAATGATATATAATACACTCAAAAAAAGTCAGTATAGTCAGCAACATGTTTGCAAGGAAAGGGGAATATGTCCCAAAACGAAACTGGATCTAAAAACCAAATACGTTTTGGGACATACTCCAATTTGCTCTTTGCTGAAAAAAATTAAGTATTGTATTAATCTGAAATACGGTAATACAGCCAGCTAGTTTTCTAAATCGTAATGTTACACTCAAAATAGTTTTACAATAGAATCTACTGAAAATGATTGTAAAAACAACTGTAATGTAATTTAAAAGAGTGAAAATGGTAATTACCGTTAAAATAACTAAAAATGTAGTTGTTCAAAGCTGTTAAAAATCAGCTAACAAATGTACTAAAAACAACTAACTGACAATATTTTCATACAAAAATTTTGAAACAACTACCAAAATTAGTAAAAACTACTGTTTTAACAGTTTTCTTTCTCGGTATTTAAAAAAAAAATACATTTTTAATAATAAAATATTTATTTCTCTAAATTACAAAAAAAAAAAAAAATTGTATTTTCTACATCCTACTTAAAATGGCAAACGGTACTCCAGTTATAACGTTTTTGTGCATATGAGCTACAATGAAATTTTCTAATTATTACATTGTAAGTAAAATTTCAACGTTTTAAATGACACACGAAAACTCCGGGACACGCAAATTTAATTTTGGGTCGCATAATCCTGTGGTATACTTCGTTTTCATAGGTTAGGTCAAAATAAACAATTTTAAGTTTGGATTGACTCAAGCTATTTTTTGAGTGTATATTAAATAAAAGACATCGAAATCTCTATGAAATTACTTTATTTGTCGTTTATACGTCGAAACTCAAAACTAGCAAAGATGGCCGTCCATTTTGATACGAAATTTGTACATTCGGACCATATGACACAAAGCTAACAGATGTCAGTATAAATGAAAGGTTATTACCCTGACGTTTCGGATTGTATACACTTAGAATATTCTTACAGTAACTACATGTAGGTCATTCGGGTAGTAAGCAGTAGTAGTTGTTTTAACTGCTATTGTAGTAATTTTTCTATGAGAAAATGTAAAACGACTTATTTAGACAGCCATTTCAAAAAATAACTAACCAAAAATACTGTTCTTCAGTAAGAGTTGTTTTGAGTATTTTAGTGAACAACTACCAAAACAGTAATTTTGCAGTAAACAGTTAATTTTTCTTAGTTATTTAAAACTAGAATATTATGTCGAGATTTAAAAAATTCTCGTTTAGTTTATATTTGTTATTATTGATATGTTCCTAGTCTGCAAATAATAATTAGAAAATTTCATTGTATCTCCAATACATAAAAACGTCATTTTAAATAGGATGTAGGAAATTTTGTAAATATTTAAAAGAAAAAAATATTTTTTTATTAAAAAATATTTTTAAAATACCGAACAAAAACTGTTGAAGACAGTAGTGTTTACAACTCATGTAGTCGTTTTTATTGTTGTTTGGCTCGTTTTTATGGCTTATGCATTCATTTAAGTTAAGTTGCTTTGACAGCTTTGATCGTCGTTTTTACTAACATTGTAAATGTTTTGTCAATAGTTTAAATTGACTACATGGTTAGTCATTTTTATGACAAATGCAGTCAGCGCATTTTTGACTACATATGTAGCCATTTTAACTGTAGTTTTTAGTAATTTCTATCTTGTTAATTTCCTGAGTGTATAAATGAATTGTATCCTCCTAAAAATGGGCGGCCATCATTGTTGGACTTAATTTTAGACAAATAAACAATAAATAAAGTAATTTCAAAAAACATTTGGGCGTCTGTTACTGAAAATACACTCAAAAAATCGGTTGAGTCAATACAAACTTAAAATTGAAATATCTTTTCATTTTAACCTAAACGGAGTATTCCACTGGATTCTACGCCCCAAAATTAAGTTTACGTGGCCCGGGGTTTTGGTGTGTCATTTCTACATACTTACTGTATTGTTCGCAAACTATTATCACATCAACAATAACAAATATAAACTAAACGAGAATTTTTAAAAACTCGGCATTTATTTAAATAACTAACAAAAATGAACAGTTTACTGCAAAATTACTGTTTTGGTAGTTGTTTATTAAAATACCAAAATAATTGCTTCAAACAACTGTTAAAAATACAGTAATTTTCTTCAGTTGTTTTTTTAAATAACTGTCATAATAGTTGTTTTGCATTATTCCATAAAAAATAACTATAATTGCAGTTAATAACAACTACTACTGATTACTACACAAACAACTGTCATGTAGTAAATGAAAAACTTTTCTTAGTGTACGTTCTTTTTGTTGGGAGTCAATGGAAAGTTTACTGGATTAACGTTCACAGCTTTGTGTCTATTTCAGCAAAAAAAAGATTATTTTATACTCAAGAAACCAGTCTCACCGGACCACAATGTTGTCTTTAGGGTTAAACAAAAAAATATGCAAACAACGACAAATAATAATAAAAGTAATGAAATAAAAGAATAAAATGAATATGTACTTTAAAAAAGTAACTGCAACAACAACAACATCAGCAACAAACAAAAAACAAAAAACAGCAACACAAAAAAAAAAACGGCAATGTCGACGTCAACAACATGACACGAATAACCCAACAACGACAACAACCGGTACAATAATTTTCGGCATACATTTGTACATAATGTATTGTATACATTAGAGTGCGTCACGAAAATTTGTGTTTGGGATATCATCACTTTTTTTTTACGGATTTTGCATCAATAAAAAGATAGTGTAATTATTTTTTTTTTTTTAATTATATTTTTTTACATGCACTCGGTGGCCAAAAACTCTGATTTAGGGTCCGTTTTCCTAAAAGCTAAAACAGCCGTATTTTTATAATAAATTCGACATTTGATTCTAGGCCAAAAATTATTTGAAAAAAACCTTTTTTCCAATTTTTAAAGTGAACCATTTACGCAATAGAGTTTTCGGAAAACTCTCTTTTTCCAAAAACTTTTAAAATAATTTTTTAATCACACACAAACAAATTTATTCATGACTGAGAAAAATGGTTTCACATTTTTTTAATATATAACAGCGGTTCCCACCAACTTTTGGTTCACGAACCCCTTGACACGTTCTCTTGGTTCACGGACCCCCATAAATGGAAGAGCTTATTGCAAAAACTCGATAAGCCACATTTAATTTTTGGTTTGTTTTCGCCTTTTAAAGGTTGACAAATGCAAAAAATATTACTTTTGCTGGACGTTTATACTCTAGGTACTTGTTATATGTGTTTAGGCAATAAATGTCTAGAAAACAGCGAAAATCCATAAAAAATTTAATGTGGCTTATCATTACAATCAATCAAATTTTTTTTAATAATTTGAATTATTAAAAAAATTGCAAAAAACTATTGTCACATTTTTTCAAATTTGTTTTAAACAATCATTTTGTTGGAACTATCTGCAGACTCCCTGTAATACTCTAACGGACCCCCATTTGGGAACCGTTGCCATATATCAATAAAATATGATGTAACTTTAATACCTTTTTACTGGGTTAAGAATGCTCTTTGACTTTATAAGATATTTGAAAGTTGATTTTTTCCGATCACTCTATTGCCTTAATGGCAATCCCTTTTTTTAAATAATTTTCGGTGTAGAATCGAATGGTGAATTCAAATTTCTTATAAATACAGCTCTTTTTGCTCTATAGGAAAGGCGACCCTAAATCAGCGTTTTTGGCAGTCGAGCACATGTGGATGGAGTTGGAAATAAAATAAAAATAATAACGCCATTTTTTTATTAATGAAAAAAAAAGTGATGATATCTCAAAAAAAAAAATTAAATTTTATACTTTTCTGGCGAATACACATAAACAAGTACATCATACACTTGTAGAAAATGCATTATCATACACTTAAAGAAACCACTTGAACATACCAACTAAAACATTCATATTTATGATAAAAGCTTCGTAGTTATTAGTCCAATGAAAAGTTTCATAAATATTTTTAAATTTGTGTCATACAAGTATGTACAGTTAAAAGAAAAAGTGTAAAAGGATTCACTTTGTTCAGATATATTGCTTTAAATTTTTATCTATGAAAAGTAATCCAATAATTCTTTTTTGCCTTTTTTTTTATTTGTTACACACAGAGAAAATCAAAAATAACTTTCATTGATTTTCGTCCAATATAACAATTTCATCAATATTGATGAAACATTTCATAAACAATAAAAATTATAATGACCATATCAATATCTCTATACAAAATATCCTTCATATATATAGTGAAGCATTTTATAAATATGATGGATTTGATTTTGTTTTTATAAAATGTTTCATAAATACTATGAAACGTTACATTCGCCGAAAATCTATGAAACATTTCACAAATATGATGAAGTTTTTTGTTTGAGAGTAGTGTGTCCTTATTCTAAATCAAAAACAAATCTTTCAAGTAGTTGATATAACGAAGAAAATAATGGCATTTTTCTACTTTAAGACAAATGTTCCACTTGTGTGCGGGGTTAATTTTTGATAGTTTTGTTTAACATTTTTTAATATTAACTTAAAAAACCGCAAACTTTTTGTTGTTTTTATATGCAATTGGTCAAATTGTTGTAAATTATAGCATTTATCTCGTCAAAAATCGGGTTCCACATACTCATAAAATTGTCTCTATTGTTGTGGTCGTAAGCCATTTTTGGAAATATTAAGTAAATCCAAAAGAATTTATTTGGATTCGTCACAGACGATACCACGGACCAACATTAGAAAATGTTTTGATTGGGTTTCTATTCCTATTTATAAAACTTTCTTTATATGACTATTAAATTTACGGAGTTGGCCCAAATGGTGCATTTTTGGCCACAAATGCTTTATTTTTCTATGCTAGCAGGTAAATTTTGCTCTTAAATTTTAAGATTTAAATTACAAGCAAATGTAACTTTTTTAAATGGTCTTGTTAAATTGTTACAAAACACCCTTTTTTGTACAAAGTTTGGCAGATATTATTTTCGCAAAAGAACGAACAAACTTTGTAAACAACTTTATAAACAAATAAAAAAAAAAATCAGTTTGGTAATTTTTTACGCCTTTTTAATAAAACAAATCACGCTTTTTTACGCATTTGACAACTTTTGTTTTGCTCTGAAAAAGTTAGCAGCACTGGCTATCAGCTATCTAATTTACAATTTTTCTCAGCTACTGAGAGATTTACAATTTCTATTTTTTTTACTAATCAATGAGAGTCTACACTGAGAGAACTATCTTCTCTTCAGTAATGAATTTATTCATAGCTTTATTGAAAATAGTCACTGCAACTCGTCCCTTATAACGTTTCATAGAATCAATGAAACAGGTTTCATTAAAGTAAATGTTTATGAAATGTTTGTGGAATTAATGGAACCCTTAATAAAACTATTGAATCATTCCGAAAATGATGCGATTATTAAATTTATGAAACAGTTTCTTAAAAATTTTTAATATTTAGAAGTTTTCTGATTTAATAAAAATCTTCATGAATGACTTGAAAAATACATTGGAACTAAGCCAGTGAACCGCTTCATATTTAAACAATTTGCTAGAAGTTCAAAATTAATACATTGAAATAATAAAGCACTTTACAAAATCTGTTGAACACTTGAGAATTAAACATAAAAATATGAAATTTTATGAAAAAATAAAAAAATTAAGTCTTTGGAATAATTTCATAGTTTTAAAGAAAATTTTCGTTACACAGTGATGAAGTGGTAATTTATGAAATCGAATGAAGTTTTTTTTATGAAACTATGAAATTTAATGAAAACAAGTTAAAGAAAAATTTCTATATATTAATAGCATTTCTTGAATATAATGAATATTTTTCATTGAATCTACGAAATAAATTCTATGAAATTGTTTCATTAATGTCATGAAAGATAACTCTATCAGTGAATAAATGGGTTTTCATGAAAAAAACTGTAATAATAGTTTTAACAAAAATAATAAAGGAATATAACATTTTTTTTAATATATAATTTTTATTTAACATATTAAAAAATTTAAGATTCTGATTAAAAGCGTTGCAAAAAGTCACCAATAAACCAGAGATAATGTGATAATTTGCGTGGATTAAAGTCGACCCATCCTATTTGCAAGACTCCACTTAAAGATTGTCAAAATGTCTTGATTTGGTGTGACAACAAGTGGATTTTGACCTTTCGTTCAGTAGAACGATAGATCGAAATCTACCGGATAAATATTAAAATAATCAAAATTTGTAGATAAGTACACTTAGGAAATTATGTTGGTAAAGACGACAGCAATTGCAGTCAAAAACAAATAAAATTTCATTTAAAGAAAGGACGACTTACATTTCATTAAATTCAACTAACATTGTCATTTGTTTTTTAATGTTCAAAAAATGACTAACAATTGTAGTCAAAATTAACCACATGGTAGTAAAAAATAAACAAACATTTATTTATTTTTATTTTTTTAAATAACAAAAAACAACTGTAAAAAATTAATGTAAAATCATAAAACAGTCATTTGATGTGAGTTGTTTTCTTAAATGAACTACAAGGTTAGTTAAAAATTTGATTTGTTCTACAAATGACTTACATTTACATTAAAAATAAAGAAACTGTATTACAACCTAAACAACTACATATTTTTAAAGCAGAAGTTCCCTGAGTGTAGCTTTTTATTAATTGATGTATTCTCAAAACCCAAATTTCTGCTAACTAATTGAATTTAATGGAGCAAATTCACTATTTATTCATTCAGTTCAAAAGAATAATTTAATAATTTTTTTAAGAAATTTATCAAAAAAAACGTGTTATTAATCTGCTGCTTATGTACATTTCGCATACATAAATTTAATTAAAATCATTAATGTTTGGCAACATCAATTTTTTTAATTAGCATATTTAAATGTTTAATACAAACAAATACATACATATGCTAAATATTATTTGATTAGAATATTAATTATCAGTTTCAAGTTATAAATTAAAAAAGTTTAAGTCATTCACGTTTTATATTGTTATTCCATATACTTTGGAATGAGGTATATAGTCATTCGATCATGCCGTTTTCACCATCGCAACATACATAAATGCTACACTCAGGGAACTTTTAATGTAAATATTTGCAGTTGTTTGAGTAGTAAAACAGTATCTTTATTTTTATGTAAAAAATCAGTCATTTGTAGAAGAAATTTCAGTTTTGACCACATTTGTAGTTCATTTAAAAAACAAACCACATCAAATTACTGTACTATGAATTTACATTTATTTGATCAGTTTTTTTTTTTAATTTAAAAAATACAACAAATTAACGATTGTCATTTTTTACTACAATGGTGGTTAATTTTTTACTACAATTGTGGTTAATTTTTTCAACAGTAAAAAAAAATATTTTATCAACAGTAAAAACAATTGAATTTAATGAAATGTAAGTCGTCGTTTTTTCAATTGAAATTTCATTTATTTTTAACTACATTTGCTCCATAATATTCTAAGTGTAGCTTCGAATCCCAATTTTTGCTTCATTTTTCTAAATCCATAGGAATTTTAAGGTCGGTCAGGCTATTTAAATCTGTTTAATTAACCCATTTTTTACCAACGTGTCTTTAAAGACACGGCAATTTTAAAGATCCTATAACTTCTGATAGGAAGGCGATGTAACAACGCAATAAAAAGCATGTGAATGTTCGAAGTCTTGGCTACAAACGTGGTTTGAAAAATCTTAAAATGTTTAGTTCCAGAGTTGCCATATAATGATTTATTTTTAATTTTTGACATTTTTTAAAGCACATTTTTAAAAAAAATATAACACACACAGTGGTGTGTTTTCAAAATAAGTGGCATTAAGTATATAACTTCTATACTACTGGCCCAATCCACATAAAAAATGGATGAGTTATAAGGGAGGACCTTGTCTTTTAGAATATTGTCATGGGCCACTCTGTGCTTACACAGGCTGATTACTATGACACCAAAGTTGACCACCTCGACTATAGAAAATCTTTAAGTGCTTGCTTTTTTGGCAAATATAAGCCGATTTAAAATAAATTTATTGAGATAATCTCCTATACACGATAAACAAAAAACATGCTTATGGGTGGTAAGATATCTATCTCTTTTAACTAAAAAGAGTTGATGTTAACAAATAAAACATTAATTTTTTGCCTTAATTTTGTTTTTTGTTGTGGCCAATATTTTTTTTTGTTACCAAACTAAATCAAAAAAGACAAAATTTTTAAGTTTACTAACACATTCAGAAACAAACTTCAGAAAAGATTTTTAAATTATCTTAAATAGTATAGCAGTGAAAATTGCTCAGAATCAATGTTTTAAAAAAACATCTTCTTCGAAAATGTACCTAAATTCATTTACGTTTTTCTCAGAACTTTAAGAAAGGCTGTGAATGTAATTTTATTTAGTTTTTGACACTCTACACCCAGCATTGGTCGAAAATGGGCAATTTTTAAACTAAAATTTGAATTTGCAAGTGTGCCGACCATTTTGCCTGCGAATTTTGATTTTTTTAATTTGAAATAATAGGTCAATATGTTTTGAGCAACTCCTCAAAAAAACTGATCTTACGCATAATTCAGAGCTAGAGAGCTGATTTTGTGAAAAAAAAATTTTTTTATGATACTATTTTTTTTTATCAAAAAAAAAAAAAAAAATCATATTTAATTTAATTTTTTTTATTTTTAATTTTTTTTATTTTTTTAACTTCTCTTTATTGTTAGAAATTAACGACACTTTGAGCTTTAAAAATTTGTTAAAATCATTTCAATATCTTTAATAGATAAAAACTTATTTAACTTCAAAATTTTAAAAGGTAATTAGTGAAAAACATTTTTTTATATTTTGCTTGTTTTTCGGCAAAAATGTTGAAAAAAAATTTAAAATTTAAATTTTTTTTTTTATAAATTTTCAAAAAGAAGAAGTATTTACCAATTCATTGATATATAATATGTCTATCTTTAGATTTGTTAAAGGTTAATATACTGCATTTGAAAGTTAAACCTCAAGCAAACCTCTTTCTTAAACATAGACAGGTAGTGCAGGTGTATGAATAAAATTGTTATTTTACGTGTTTTTTTACCTCTTAATATATTTTGGAAAAAAATATATCATGCAGAAACCACAAATTTATCTGAAAGAATTCTGGAATTTTAAGAATACTAGGACGCCCTAGTAAAAACTACGGTGAAGCGCAACTAAGAACACAAAAGAAAAGGCAAGACGAAGTTATTAGCAATCATCCTGCTAATCAAATAAAAGACTCATTTAAGTTGGTATTAACATAAACCCAGCCGAAAGAAGCAGCCAAAATTGTGGATGTCCTGCCTAGGGCCT
Source organism: Delia radicum (assembly GCA_021234595.1). Taxonomy (NCBI): domain Eukaryota; kingdom Metazoa; phylum Arthropoda; class Insecta; order Diptera; family Anthomyiidae; genus Delia; species Delia radicum. The sequence continues at coordinate 149,275,617 of CM037852.1, forward strand.
CTTCAAAAAGACTAAAACGAATGATAGAAAGTATGACTTTTAATAATCTGGTCAACATCAGGACTCTTACGCTTCTGCACAAAATCGTGTATACAAAAGTACCGTCATATTTATACAATCGGATAACTTTTGCAAGGTCCGACAGGGGAATAAGGTTATACCTATTGCACACAGAAGTAAGATAACGGAATGGCAATTTTACTATAACGCGATCTATCTATGGAACAGACTTTCGAATAGGGCACAAACAAGCAGCAACGTAAACACTTTTAAAACCGAAATAACAAAACATTTGAACAATAATACAACGTAACTACACACTTTAAACTAACATTAATAATTAATTTGCACTATTGTTAAACTTTGTAATTTTTTTTTTTTTTTTGTAGTTTTTAAACTGTTTTTAATTTTTGATTTTTAAAATTTGTCATCCTTTTTTTTTAATTTTTTTTTTTTTTTTTTTTTTTAATTGTATTAAATTGTATTACTATAACTTCTTCTAGTTCCATACTATAATTAAAAGATGTATGTCTTGTTGTATGGAAATACAGATAAATAAATAAAATAAATAAATAAAAAGTATTTCAACTCAAAAATCGCTTACTGAGTTCACGGACGAAGATGCGTTGGCGCTTAGTCTTAATATGCATTTAAGAAGGAATAAGTAGGATCAGTTAAGAAAGGCGCTTATTGAAAAATGATGGGATTTAATGCCTGCTAAAGGGTGTTTTTTTATTGAGGTTTGAAATGGTATGAAACAAAGATGAAATTGACATGAAATTTACTTTGTTCGAAAGATAATCTTCTGGCATTATAATTTAAATATGACTTCTGGCATATGACCGCCACGGCTTTCTCGGACGTAGTCTAATCTGGAGGACCAATTTTGATGAATTTTTCCAACATTTGTGGCCGTATATTGGCAATAACGCGGAGAATGTTGTCCTCCAAGTGGTCAATCGTTTCGGACTTATCGGCATAGACTAGCGACTTCACATTTCCCCACATAAAATAGTCCAGCGGCGTTAAATCGCACGATCTTGGAGGGTTATTCACGGGTCCGAAACGTTAAACTGTTTCCTTCAATAAATCAATTGTGACAAGAGCTGTGTGCCATGTTTGTTTTTGTTTGTTCAATTGATAAACGAAAAAGTCATTAATCATGGCTCTATTGCGGTCACCATTGACTGTAACGTTCTGACCAGCATCGTTTTTAAAGAAGTACGGACCAATGATTCCACCAGCCCATAAAGCACAATAAACAGTCAGTTTTTCTGAATGTAACGGTGTCTCAACATTGAGGATTATCATCACTCCAAATACGGCAGTTTTTTTATTGACGTATCCATTTAACCAAAACTGAGCTTCCATAAAATGGACGTAGTGCGAGATATATATTTCAAGCACAACCATGATTTTCAAAATAAATTTGCACAAATTGGCAGCGTTGTTCAGGCGTCAGTCTATTCATGTTGAAATGCCAAATCAACTAAACATAAATCACTTGACAGCTGCCAAAATGGCCGCCAGTTAAAAAAGTGTTGCCAACATAATGTTCTATACCTGTATAAAAAACACCCTATACTTATTCATTAAATGTAGCAAAGGAAAATATGTTGCCGCATGTTTCTGAAATAAGTGATAAAGGTTCAAGTGTTAGTTTATCTCATCTTCTTGAGAATACAGCTTCAAGAATCATATCCAGAAATAGACATATGCAAAAACTAAAAAATATGTCTAAAAATACAAAATTTTTAAAAAAAAATTCTTAAAAATAGTGCGTAAACAATATTTGCTAATATATAAAAATTGGATTTTCAAATTTCATTAATTATACTCACACAGAAAAAAATAGAAAATCAAGTAAAAACAACATTAAATTAAAAAGAAACAGCTTTGAAATCAAACAAAGTTTGTTTTCTATTTAGTTTAATTATGTTTCTACTTATTTTTAAAATATGGAAATGACTTCTTTAAATTAATATTTACGTAAATACAAAAAAAGTTTATTTTAACTAGAATCATATTTACTTTAATAAGATTCATATTTAATATAAAAATGTTCGTAAAAAAATAAGATATTAATTTAAATATGTAATAAAACTTTAGTTTAGCTATGATTTTTTTTGCTCTTATTTGGGTCATTTTGACCAAAGAAACATAACATTTGGGATATAATTTTAAACAGAACAGAAGTGTTAAAGCTAATTTAAGAAAATATTTACAAGCACTTAGGAACTATGTTGTTCCATATCTGCAATTCGAATATTTGTTCAAATATTTAAAGAACAGCAAGTTGAAATCAATACATATATGAGCAATTCCATATGAAAGCGATCACCTTTTGGACGACCCCTCTCCGATTTTAAAATAAATAGTCTCAATCGATTGCCCAGCAAAAATAATGTACCTACATATTTTTTTTTTATAGTGACTGGTTTAGTGGTGATGTGCACCACTGTCATGTGACAAAATTGAAGAATTCTTCATAAGGGACCTCATTGAAAGTTGTTTTAAAAAAAACTACTAAAGCGATCGCAACGAGTGATAGCTCGTTGGAAAGGTATTAAATCAGGCTTTAATTGAAAAATAAAATTTATCTTTAACTACCTAAAAATTACTAATTTATCTTTAACTACCTAAAAATTATGGCGGTTCTAAATTTCAAGCAAATTGAAATTGTAGTTTTTGCTTGAATTTAATTAAAGCTACATATATACATACATTTATATTAGAACTTAAAAAGAAAACTGCGATTATTTTGAAAAACACGCATTTTTTCCCGGTTTAATGATATTTAGTTGGGTTTAGCGTAACATATTTGCAGAAAATTATATTAAATACTTTTAAATTCGCAAAATTAAAAATTTTATATACCCGGGTAAAAAGTTTAATATGGAGTTTAATATGATTATATCTTATTTGATAAGTTTTCATAAATAAACACATACAAATTGATAAGGAAAATGGGTACTCTACATGTATCTAATTATATCAAATTAGATATAATTTGATAACATTTTATTCGAGATTTGTCCATATCCGGGACATTAAATTATATCTAATTAGATATAAATATATCTGATTTCATATAATTTTAGCCGATAGCAGGTAAGCTTTTTGTACGCATTTCTTATTTGAAATCATATAAAAGAAATCACCGAGTGATTTCTTAAACAAATTAATATGGAGCTTAATATAGTGATGTAATATTTTATATAAGATGCATTAGATATATGAAGTGTCACTGGAACTCGTCCATCGAAACTTTTCATAAAATTAATGCAGTATTCATACAATTTAATGAAAAATTTCGTTTTATTTATTAAAAATTTCATACGACTAATGAAAAAGATTTATTAAAAACTATTTCCTTAAACCTATGAAGCTTCTTCGTAAAATTTAAGAAATTTTTCAATCACCTTGTGAAGAAAACTTCATCAGTTTAGTGAAACAATTTCATTAAAACTCGTCCCAGATATTCTATCTGTATATATATATATATATATATATATATATACACTAGGGTGTCCCTTAAAAATAGATTATTATTAGTGTATTATTATTAAAAATTCCAAAAACTTTATATTTCTAAAAAATATGCTTTTTATTTCATTTATTCATTTGATATACTCAAAATTAATCACATAAATTCATCGGATATATTAACCCACTTTAGCTAGGCATCCAAAATGACCCACGAATATGATAAAAATGCAGAAATGTCTTTTTTTGTAAATTAATTTATTATAATATAATAGTTGTTATTACAGAAAAAAAATTAATTGAAAAAATGATAATTCGAGTTTGTATTTGGAGTGACTCCTTTCCAGGACATTTTATGAAAATAGCTTACTTTGTCAGAAATTTAAGAAAATTTCAATGTTTTCATCAAAGTTTGCATAGTTTTCGGAAAAATATCACTTAAATTTAATAATACTATAATTATCTTTACTGTTATTTGAAAAATATTTAACCCTTAGTGGCCTGGGGACAAAAAATACCCATGAAACTTAATATTAATTATGACTGCAAGATTGTAAAGCTTTTAAATTGATAAAAAATCTCAACTTGATGGAAATAATTATTTTATGTAACTTGATCCATAAATGGTTAATTTTTAGAAAAAAAGACCCACTAGGAAATTTACAGAAAGTCTTAAATTGCATATAACTTTATTTAATTATGAACTTTACCAAAATATGCATTGCATTCATTATATAGTATAATGATATATGAAATGATAAAAAAAATATTTTTAGAATAACGGCAGATATAATTTAATAAAACTTAGAATGGAACCATATATAATCAAATCGATCATTACATATATTTGGATTATGTATATATATATATATATATATATATATATATATATATATATATATATATTAGGGTGGCCCTTAAAAAAAAGTGTTAAATCTTAAGGTCTCACCCCCCAGAAATATGCGAATGGCCAAAAAGTGATAAATACGAAGTTTTGGGCCAATCGAAAAATGTTTAGAGGTCGCTCAAAGCTATTGAAAATTGCAAATGCGTTTATATGACTTTTTTCGAGACTTATGTAAATTTTTCAATTATGGGAAAACATTTTATTCTACATGTTAAATTATTTGGTATAAAGAGATAATTATCTATTCAAAAAGGTATAAAAATTCAAATACGGTTAAGAACCAGCCCAGTAATAAATAATGCCCCAGACCAAAAAAGGTTAAATTATTACTTCATTGAGAAATTCGACCACACGTCATAAATATTTTTGAAATCGATTACTAAGTAATAATTTTTTTTACTTAAAAGACTCAAGGCTATGAGATATGGAACAAGATTTTTTTATTGGATGTCGTAAACCTGTCGTAAGATGACGTCATACGCGGACAACATTTTTGGGACGTTTTTGAAATTTCTCTAATTTCAAATTTCAAAATTTTTTCTTCAACGTAAACATAAGAAAATATATAAAACAAATTATATATTTTCTTATGTTTTTTCATCTTAAAATATATCATATGATATTATATATGCTGTCAATTATAGCCCTATATTATTATATGTTTCTTATGTGGTAGCATTTCTAACGATATATTATATATTGAACTTTACTTACAAAACATTTAAGTGCTGAAACAGTTTTGCTGAAAAATTGTATATTTTATATACAAGACGTTTTACTAACTTATTTTTTTTAATGTAAAAATGCTCATGTTGTAATTATGATTAACCCCATCTTGTTTTGTCATTTATCTGAACATATTTTATGTAAAAATTCTTAAGTTGTTTTACAGCTCCTCCTCTGTCTACGCGTTTAAATGTAGTAGGTATGTTTGTACAACGTCCAACAGGTGTCAATATGTTGTACATGGTCATCGCACCCAAACATTAACTACAACTAACACATACATACGAAAGTAGATTGTATTGCAGTAGACGACATGTTGAAAACTGTCGAAATGACAGACTGACAAACTAACAGTCTTCTACTACAATTTTAATGAATGATTAAATATACTCATACTACAAACATTTGATATGTCAAAATACTTAGCGTTGACTTTTTTAATTTGAATATTGGTGTGAGTTTTTTTTCTTCTTTTAATATTATTTTTCATTTAATATTCATTAGACAGTTTTATTTTCTATATTTATTGTTTAAAATAAAATGAGGTGTTGATTAAATCGATGAATCATGACTAAAAGAAAATTTATGACACTACGATGTAATAGACTCTAATTTTTCAAAACATTTGTAAAATACTTGTGCTAGAAGTGAGAGTACTTACTGTAAAAATAAACTTGACCTATCCCGACCTATACCGACATGCTAAGAATCTTGGCATCATCTTGGATTTAAAACTATCTTGGACACTTAACACCAAATACAGGTTCAGGAAGGCAACGGTTGCATTCTACTCCTGTAGGAGGATGTTTAGTTCATGGTGGGATTTGAGCCCGAATACGGTGTTGTGGATGTACGCGGCTGTTGTGCTTCTAATACTCACTTATGGCTCTATTGCAATGTGGACGGCGACTACCAGGCGGGTAGTTACGGACCGGCTGTATAGGGTGCAACGCTCGTCGTATATCACTGGTGCGATATTCATATTATCCCCATTAATTTATAGGTGATGGCAGTTTCTGCTAGTAGTGCAGCGCGAATCGCTGCAGCAGATTCTTGGAAGGTTAGCACCTATGGATAGGATAGGCTTCTGAGTCAGCTTCATCCACGAACGGGACTGAAATCGGACTAAACTACTTCTAGGATTGACTTCTGTAGACCTTATAGGATCAGTTTCCCTTCTAGGCAGGAATGGGACAGGAGGGATCCAACCGCGGGTTTTCAGGGTATATTCCGACTGCTTAAAGATGGGTTGCGGCATAGCCTCTGGGATTTTCCTTAGCTAATGCGACACGTAGAGCTCTTTCAGGTTACCTCACCATACCAGTCTTAAACAGGTAAAGATTTTGACCTGCAGACTTTTGTGTTAAGTCAGGGCTAGAGGAACCGTGGGCATATTCATCGATAGTCGAGCGGATCTTATTTCCCTGGGGTCGTACATTACAAATTCCATCATCATTAGTCAGCGTAGAGAAGAACTGTCTAGGCTTAGTTGTCTGTTCCAAATTACTCTGGTATATGTCCACGGTTATAAGGACTCTTACGGTAATGATCGGACAGATGAGTTGACAAGGTCAAGATCTGCCTTAAATGCATCCACAGCGATGTCAGTCACTATAACGCTGGGTGCCATTAAGGGAGATATCTTCGGGCACTGCCTCCACAGTGCAAGGGACAGATTGTTTTGGAAAGTTGTAGTACCGCGAGACTTACGTGGCTCTACTGCGATTTGGGGCGTACTAACTCTGTACTCTTCAGCAGTAGGAGGGACGTCTGGAGACTGACGACTGAGCTGACCGGTCACTTGCTGATAATGACACGGTAACAGACTCGGGCGAGTACGCGATGTACAGTGTCGCTGCTGTGGAATACCGAGCGAGGAGGAGTCTGATAATCATCAAATCTGTGATTGACCGGCTCTGCAGGGCATCCGGCAGAGGATTTTTGGCAGGAGTAAAATTTAGTGATTTTATTCATTATTTTAACCTCTCAGGTTGTGTCAAGATATCAGCTCCTTAGGGGTGTCGCTTTTGACTATACTTGATGATCACGTGAGCTCCCGTCTTCTCCGCGCTTCTAGTGAAAACTCCAAAATGTACCTTATTTTTAAGTTAGGCCTATTCAACATATTTTAAATTGAAAACTTCTAACCGCACGTCAAGTGGACTCTTCACACTTCAGGAATTTCCAAAAATATTGTCTTAGCGGATATCTACTCAGGAGTAGGAACCTACATGCCGAATTGCAAATTCTTCCCCGTAGCGATTTTTTAACCCCACTTACCTGGTCAGAAACCCAAAAACCATCATATCAGTGAGTAAGATTATACCCGAATGAAGAACATACGCGTATATATTAACTATCCAATTTCTAGTTAAAAGTGTTATTGCAGGCTTTATATCCCCTTTTTTCGCCCTTTCCGTGAAAATTTAAGATAATGACAATGACAGTGTTCTCATCGATGTTCATTAAAAATTGCGTCGTCATAGAAGGGATAAAACGGCCCAATTGTGTCCTGTCATAGAACCAACCATGAATTCATGAAAAAAACTATGCTAGGACATATTACATAAATCTTCTTAAAGAAACACCTCGTTGACATGGCTCAGTTTCATTCTGTGATTATAAATCAAATTTAAATATAAAAGAACAACAAATTTCGCTTATAAGACTGTTACAAAAATAAAAAAAATGATTATAAACAAAATGATTATAAGACTTCAATAAAAACATGTTTTCAATTCTTGAGCAAGTGAAGAGTTGCGTTCTTAATGTTGACCAAAACATTCTGGAAGTATCCCTAATTAGAGAAACACATTTTCAGGATTTGAAAACCCTTTTGTTCTGTAAAAATAGTTAAAGCTGAATAAACTTAAGTATTTATCAAGGCTACCACCGATAGGTTAGGTTAAGAAGGGTTATGTGCCCAAGGGCCCATCTCCACTCGGAGACCAATACGGTCCATTGTGAATCCCTTCAGTGAAAAGTTAGGAAAAAATAGGAATAGACAGATAGATAGATTGACACATAGACAGATTGACAGATAGATAGAAAGAAAGATCCAGAAAAAACGGATAGATACTCCCCAGAACAAGCTCCTCTCCTTAATAGAAACAGCCGTCCTATTTCCCTGACAAATCTCAGCAAATCTACTGGATTACATCCAGCGACACACCCAAGTTCGTAGTGAAATCTATCTCCTAGCCGTTTCTGTCTGAGACCCTGCAAACTCGGACAGTGGCACATTATATGCTCAACTGTCTCCAGTTCCTCAACGTCCTCGCACTACCAGAAAAAGTCCGGTATGTCCCTGTCCCATCTGCTTGTGAAAGCCCCTACAGAACAATGACCGTAAGGGTCCTGAGACCATCCCTGTCCAGTCCCAAAAGAACCTTGGTTGCCCCTGCGTCCAATGCGGGCCATAACGCCCTAGACACCCTGCAATCCATTCTGTCCCTCCATGACTGGTTAACGGTTTCGCGGAATCCCTTCCGTATCACCTCAAAGTAGTAGCTACCACCGATACCTTTTAAATACTTTTAACCGTTTTACAACCGTTTCAAATTGATAACCGATACAATACCTATACCGAAACACCTGCATTTTACAATACCGGTATACCGCAACCGTTTCCCAAAAAAAAAAAGAATTATGCAAAAAAATACAATTTATTTTAATAAATGTCATTTAAAAAGCAGCAATACAGTTCGATCTTAGTCTTATACATCATATTTAAATGTCTGAAATATAATTAAATACTAAAAAAAAGAAATGCATCTAAATGGCTGATTGATTGTTTTTGTTAATTTGGTTTTTGGCTGATTGATTGTAATTGGTAAAAACAATATTGGCAAAGAATTTTGCGGGGGGTACTGGCAATACACATGCTTTGCAAACAAAATAGTGTATTCCTAGCACAATATTCGTTGTACATATGGTAATTTTAAACACGCAGGATTTACAAAAAAAAGAAGTAGTCTGTCAGTACTATTTCTACCTGGGAACTTGTGTTCCAAATAAACTTTAAAAACTGTGAGTTTAAAAAGTAAAACTTGAAATATTTAATATTTTTTATAATTTTATGTCCATATTTTAAAAGAACATACATACATAAACTATAAGTACTTTCTAAAAAATTAATAAATTTTAGTTCTTCTAATAATTTAAAACGTTTTTTTTTTATATATTTTTCAATAATACCGGTACATACCGTTATTAATGTTTCGGTATCGGTTATACCGATACGAATGGAATACCGATAACAATACCGATACCTATACCGTCATTCGTTTCGTTGGCCAACCTTGGTATTTATTAAAAAAAATTGGGATTTTTCTAGACAATCTAATGAACATTTCCATTTGAAAAAGTTGCTTTTAGCTATTACCTGACAGAATTTTATTGAAAAAAAAAAATTGTTAAAGAATCCGACATAGAAATGTTGTTTAACTATCTCAGCAACATTTTCATGTTGAAGAGTATGTCAGATTGTTAGTTTCTTTTTTAATTACACTAAGTTGAGTACGAATTCTTGATTCATTAAGTGAATTTACATTCACTTAGTTATTAAAACTAAACTCTTAAATTACTATGAATTTCTAAAACTTCCAAACAACTAACTAATCAACTTTTACAACCCACTTTGACTGCACACATGTGGCAACAACATTTCTAAAATGCACATCCTACACCTCAACCAACAACAACTGCTGCCTTAAAGTTGCCAGATCATTTTGGGAATTTCCTCTAACACGTTCGAAAAATGTTCTAAATTTTCTAAAGCTGTATTTTCATTACAATCGAAATCATGTTTGAACTTGATTTCCATCATATCGTAGTTTATATAATGGTACGCGAACTAGATTTCGAAATCCAGTTTAAAATGTTTAAATATGGCTGACTTTACTTACTGGATTGGGAAAAGTAAAGTGTGAAGTGTAGATTTTCAAAAATTGTTAAAAAAAATTACAAATGTTTTTTTTTTTTTTTAGTTAAATAAATAACGTGGTCAAGCTGAGATTCGAACCTGGGGTCTTTGGTTGCTAGGTGAGAACTCTACCAACTGAGCTATAATGGGTTGCTTAAAATGTAAATAAATCAGTGATGTGCTTCCTCTCAATTTCCAACCACACGGGGTTACAGAAGAAAATGCTGCTTACGCTGCGTCAACACACGTACACTATAAACATCTTCGTATGGCTTTCGATGTGCATATTCGGCTTTTGCTTTGTTCTCACTGAGTTAAAAGAAAACAAATCAATTGTAGTTGAACCATTGTTGAAGCAACACCACGCTGCGGAACACAAATAAAAATACACGTAGAAATATGTTTGATGATGAATGGGAAAATACTTTTTTTTTTTTATAGAGAATATGGATGACGATGCACAATGCTTAATTTGTAATAAAATTATAAGTGAAAAATTTTTATTTATTTATTTTTTTATTTAAAAACCCTAAACAAACACCAGTGAAATATTCGTATTTTAAATAAAAATATTAATTGACCCAGCAATATCTTTACTTATAGAAATAAGTCTGTAGAAAAAGCATAAAAAGTAACTAAAAACTAGTTAAAAATGACCCCCGCAGAAAAAAACCAGTTGAATTAACAGATTTTTAAACTAAATATTTGTAGACTTAAAATAGCAAAAATAAACCTGATGAATAGTAACAAAGTAACAAAAACACCTGCTAACATTAGCAAAACTAATTACTAAATATCTGTACCCAAATAAAATCATAAACATTTTGAAAATTTTAAGTTTTTTTTAATGCAATTAAAAATTTTCCGTTATTAAATCAGAAATTTACAATTATTTAGCAAAAATTTCAGTTGGTTTAACAATTTAACCTGTTATTTGCATTTTACAAAATTCGGGCTAAATTTAGCAAAAAAAAAAATGTTAACACAACAGTTTTTGTTTGATATTTTAAGTCTGCAAATATTTAGTTAAAAAATCTCTTAATTCAACTGGTTTTTTCTGCAGAGTCACTTTTATCTAATTTTTAGTACCTTTTTTTTGCTATTTCTACAGACTTATTTCTAGGAGTGTACCAAAATTATATTTGAAATTAATTCTTGTACAGTCATAGAAATGAAAGCTATACTCATAGAAATAAGTCTGTAGAAATAGCAAAAAAAGTTACTAAAAATTAGTTAAAAATGCCCTTCTAAATTTAGCCCGAATTATGTAAAATTTCTATGAGCGCATTTGTACAGCTTTATTTCTATGAGTGTAGCTTTCTTTCTATGCAAAAAATCTATTTTTTTAAATTGTAACAAAATTTTTTTCACTTGAGTACACACACTAATATGATACAACGCTAAACTGTTTCTGAGCCATGGTGGTTCCCAGGAGCCCTTGTCCGCTTAAGCCGAAATAGAAAAAAATATATATTTTTTAGTTTCAAAGGGGTTCATATATTAAAAAATATATTTTTATGAAATTCACTTTTTTCAAAAAAAATCTTTTTTCTGCTATTGAAATTTATTATCAGTGTACCGTAGAATAAACTTCGTTTTTTCGCTGCTACACACACAAGTATAAATGCAATAGTGTGCGTAAAGAACATCACTGAAATAAATTGTTGTGCGAGTGTTCGTTTGTGATGCTCACAAAAAATCACAAAGCAGTGTGTCTATATAAATATTTTCAAAAAAATATGTTAAATATTACTTTAGGTTTTATTTCGGTAAATAATTACTTTATGTTTTCCAATAATGTCAAAGGTAATGATGTATCATTACGAGTGTCCAATTATTGGCAACTCATTACTTTATTTTTCAATATAATGTTAAAGGTAAGGATTATACCTTAGAATGTGCATTATGTATCCAAATATTGGTAACTCATTACTATATCCCGAGTAAAAATAATGTTATATCATCATATATAATGTGATCCAGTTTTGTAAAATTTAATGTAGATAAGTATGACATCATGTATGCTAAGCTACAATTTTACTTGCCTCTGTAATTTTTCGTAAAACGGAAAAAAAAGAGTAAAGTGACAGTTTGATACTAGTGAACTTACAAGTTTTTACTGAATACATTTTTTGTCTTGCTCCCTGTAATTTTGTTAGTGGCAAGGGTAGTCTCCGGATGGGTTCTCTCCGGATGGGTTCTCTCCGATTTAAATGAAATTTGGATATGGAATAACGCAAAAAATAAGGGAAACGTATATTTTTTAGCGTCCCAATATCATGTTAAGGGGTTAAAAAGTGGAATCAAAAATTAACCCATTTTTCGTTTTTTTTTTTTTTGCTTATTTCGAATAGTTTTCGAAAAATTTTAAACAAGTGGGGTACTAAATAAACGAGCTTTTGAAGACGCATAAACTGGTGTACGAAACATATCTGATAACATTCAAATATTTTTGTTATTTAATGTGTTTTGAGTGATATTAGCTAAAGAATGTGTATATTAATGCATATCAAATGAAATCGGGGGGTGTCTGAGCTTTTTCCGACATTCGTAATTGTTCGGCTTTTATGCGACTTTTTCTGAAAGCATTTTAGTCAATATTATAAATAGTTTATATAAATGGCAACCATAACACAATATTGGTATCAAAATGTTTGCTTTCTCGAGTACATCACATGTGCGTTCTAAAAAATCTGAATTTAATTAGTTTCAGACATGTTTTCATACAATAATGTATTTGCCCTACCTTTTAGTCCTTAAACGTTAGATTGAGCCGCTAAAAAATACCAGTGAATTATTTTTTTTTTATCGCATATCCAAATTTCCCATTGTTAGAACCCTTGTGAGTTTTTTTTAATGGACTTGACTGGAAAAGTAAGAAAGCAGACCTCGGACATTTTTATTGAAAATATCTATTGAAATTATCTTAAAAAAACATCACAATTTAAAATATCGATCTTCAAAAAATGTTGTTTGACATACAAATTTTTGGTTTTTGAGCATAAAAATTCAAATGTAAGTGTACGTTAAATTTGAATTGGGCTCTTAATAATAGGACTATAATATCTACCCCCCTGTATTCAATTTAAGGAATTTATTTTCAATGGATTGAATCGTATCATAGTTTTTCAAACTCAATGTATTGGGTATACAAGTTAATATTTGATTTTTTGGCTTGAAAAATGCATTTATTTTAATAACAAAATGAATTGATACATTATTCAAAGTATTGTCCATCATTAGCCACTACTTTTTCCCATCTTTCTGGTAGCATATGGATTCCGCGCCAAAAGAACTGCTCCGGGTTTGAGGTAAAGAATGAATCAAGCCAGTTTCTGATACCCTGTTCTGAAGTGAAGCGTATTCCAGTAAGGGCGTTCCGTATCGATCGAAACAAATTGTAGTCAGAAAGGGCAAGGTCTGGGCTATAAGGCGGGTGAGCCAAAACGTCCCATCCACTGTTTTCCAAATAGTTTTGGCGGGCTTGCTACATGTGACCGAGCGTTGTCATGATGGAAGATTATGGCCTCGTGTCTGGTCAAATATTCTGGTCGTTTTTTGTTGATTGCTCTCTTCAAACGAATTAATTGTGTTCGGTACAGGTCCCATGTGATCATCTGACCCGATTTCAACAGCTCATAATACAAAATACCCTTCTGATCTCACCAAATACAGAGCATTACCTTGGCGCCATGGATATTCGGCTTCGGCGTTGATTTGGCTGGTTCGCCGGGCTTTTCACATGACTTTTTGCGCTTGTGGTTATCGTAATATATCCATTTTCCATTACCAGTAACAATACGATGCAAAAATTACTTCTTTTTGTAGCGTTCAAGCAGCATTTCCGACATGCAAAATCGCCTTTCAACGTCTCTCGGCTTCAATTCATATGGGACCCAACTTCCTTGCTTTTGAATGAATCCCAATGCTTTTAAACGTAGGGAAATGGCTTGTTGTGTGGCTCCCAATGATAATGCAAGTTCTTCTTGCATTTGACAACAATCTTTGTGGAGTAATGCTTCCAGTTCCTCATCTTCAAACTTTTTTGGCTGACCAGGCCTCTCCTTGTCTTCAGTGTCGAAATCACCACTTTTTAATCGAGCAAACCATCGTTCACAAGTTTTTTGAGTTGGTGCATGTTGACCGCAAGCTTCTACCAGCAATCCATAACTTTTAGCAGCCGTTTTCTTCAAATGAAAGAAGGTTATCAGACTTCCCCGCAAAACATCTTTTTTAAGCACAAAATTCGACATTATTATAGCGATTGAAAAAAAATGTGTGTTTACACTTTGGCGTCTATCGAATACTGAATTATAGTGACAGATGTTTACCCTCCAAAATACCATATTTGTTCTTATTGACACAAACCATATGTGATAGTTATGCCATATGTTGTCCAAATCGACATTATTAACTTGTATACCCAATAATATAATCCATTTATATATAAAACGATCCACCATTTTTCAGATCAAATTGTATTTCAATTAGATGAAAGGCTGTATCGCATTTGATACATTTCTTTGTTGCACCATATAAAGTTTTTTTAATCGGGATGTTTCGAAATAATGCTGAAGGTAAGGAGTATACATTACAAAGTAATGCATTATGTAACCCATTATCGGTAACTCATTACTTTCTGTTGGTAAGGAGTATACATTACTTTATCGCTCCCATTACCAAAGTTTTCCTGAGTTATTTAAAATTTGTATGTAATATGATAGTAATTTAACTCGATCGTCTTAAAAAGTTCCTAGCCTATTTTGGGACAAAATTTAGCCTATAAATTTAGGGGAAATCCCCTTTTCAATTGGCAACACTTTACAACTCGTACAACTTTAAAAACCAACATCTTACCACAAGAAAAGAAACAAGTACCCACTGACAGCAACAACCTGAAGTAACTACTTCGTTACATACATGAACGAACGACTACAGTTTCTGAATGTAGGTACCAGCACAATATTCCACCACATATCATAACAACAAACATGCAACTTGTACATATATATCAGGACAGGATTATGCTTTTAATATGGTGACAGGTTTTCCATGTTCAAAATATATAATTGCGAAAAAAAAACGTCATGAAAACAGAAACAAAACGACAACGACTGTAATGATGAAGACGAAAAACTTGTTTCACCCATGTTGGGTAATTGTTTTGAAAAACGAGTATAAGCTTAAGCTCCTATTTCTTAAATTATATTAAATAGCAAATAAAATAGAAAATCGTTTTTCGCAGAAAACGTGGGAAGTCCAAAGGAAGTGGACATGTAAGCAGGTGTTTAAAGGAATTATATATTTTTATGGATTAATTTGTTATTTAGGTTAGATCCACCTACCTCTCTTATGCCATGTGATGTCATGATATATATGAGCAATTTCAAACATATTCGATATCGTTTAAAACTGACGTTAGATGCCTCTTATTTCTAAAGTTTTTCGGATTGACAAAAACGATGAACAGGTTTGGGTATTCTATACTTAAAAACTAGAACATGCAAAGTTTTAGAATGCAATGGAAATTATATCCATTTAAAAGTCGAAAAATAAAAAAAAAATTATTTGAAATCTGCAAAAGTTTTTCATTCATTTGTTTTCTGATAGTTTTAAACTTTTTAATCCAAACCAATTCATAATAGAGTCCCTAAACTTGGGCGATATATTCTCTACATACATAATTTTCATATCGCTAATTGTTGACAAATTGTGTGGTGCAACAAAAATCTTCCGATTATCAAATTTTAGTAGATTTATTCATGGGTTGACAATGAAATTGAATTTTGAGTATTTGAAAAAGATTTATATTTGCTAAAGTTTAAGGTGTATTAAGCATTATCGATTCAAAGCCCTTTCAAGTGACTATAGTTATCCCTAAAATATCGTTACCAAATATTCATAAAATACCGTTATCACTTAAATAACGTTACGGAAATAATTTAACGAGTGGTATTCTTTAAATATCGTTACCGAAATAATTTAAATTAGCGTTACACTTAAAATATCAATAGCATTATTTTTTTTTTATTATTAATTTTAGTCAAGATTAGAAAAATTTTCTGTATATTTAAGGCAATCTTTGTGAAAGGGACACCACCCCTTGTGTCCAAAATATCCAAGGTGTATAATGGCTTAAAATTTATTTGCATATCTCTTCTTTAAAAAGTCGAGAGGCGCAATATGGAGGTAATGACGGTTCAGCCAATTAAGAGGTGCGAGTTGGGATACCACTTTCAGAGACGCTTAAATATATGCCAAGGAGTGATGGAATCGGCTGCAAAATGGCGCGCGGGAAGTTTTGGGTTGATGATCTTGTCATAAGATTTTTAAAATTGAAATGTAAATTTGAAATATACAAAATGTCGAATCTTATATAGCTGAAGATTTTTTTTGAAAAGTGATCGGTTTCATTGAAAATTATTTATCTGTTCTTCAAATATGAATCTGACATCTGTTTTTTGAAATTCAAAATGGAAGATCTAATATCTTTAAATTTTATAAGAAACCAATAAATTTTCAGAGAAATTATCCGCCATTTTGAATTTTTAAAATCTGATGTCAGATTCGAGTTCAGCGACCCCAAAACCCAACATTTGCCAATTTTCAAGCCAATTCTATCACTTTTTGACATTTATTTAGAGGCACTGAAAAAATATATCAACTCGTACCTCTATATTATCTGACCCTTAATTTTAAGCCATTATACAGCTCTGTCCGTCAAGCTCAATTTTGGACATCCGGGGTCTCCCGTTCACAAAGAATCCCCAAGATATATATTTTCTCAAAGTTTGATCATAAACTAGCCAGTCATTAGAATTTCATAATGATGGGGTTACAAATATTGGTGTACATTCATATTATCGTTATCCTTAATATACCTATACCGAAATAATAAATAATGTATGGAGCTCCCATACAAAATGACATTTTATAAAATTTGCTCCCACTGCTCTAACTTTTTCAGGGTTGCCCCCAATATGTTTTCAACCCCAACATTTTCTCGAAACATACCTACATCCTATCTCTACTCTCATTTGACTCCTCTAGGGGCAACCATGGACAGCGATGGGGGAAAATTTTATATAACGTCATTTTGTATGGGAGGCCCCTTAGGGAGTGGAGGCAGGCATGTTCTAAAAAATGTTGGGTGTCGATCATACATTTTACTCCGCTAACGGCAGTTAAAGCATTGGGACCAAATTTTATAAAAACTAAATGTTTAGTGAGTGGAGTTATGTGCGAAAAAAATTTTACGGGGAGAAAATAAATAGGGGTCTGTCTAGCATTTTACCCATCTAGGGACGTTACTGGGACAGTTGTGGGGATTTTGGTCGATTTTTCCACCAATGTTCACACAATCGACTGACGTATTAGTCCCCCACTTTGGCGCAGAAAAACTACTTCCTTCTATTTGTTGACAATATTTGCTGTTAGTATACAAAATTTCTGCAGTAATAAAATGAGTTTGATTTTCTTGAAATTTTACATGTTTATGGGGATGATTGACGCCTTAGTCCCCCACTTGGGGGCGGCAGACTTTTTTTTGCTGTTAGCATAGAAAATTTCAGCAGTAATAAAATGAGTTTAATTCTACTTAAAATTTACACACTTAAAGGGCTCCAGTGGTTAAAATCCCCCTGGGTGCGCCAGCTGACCACTTGTTTATGTATGAACAAACAATAGTCTAGTATATAACATGTTAATAATGAATCAAACAATAAGTTAAAAAAATATGTCGCTGCCTCCCGGGCTACAGCGCTCTCGAGTAATAAATCTATTTTTAAAATCCACAAATTTCAAGTGCCTATGTTTGTGATTTTTATTGCATGTTTTTGGATTTTTATTTCATATTTTTGAGTTTCTGAAAGTCGCTGACCTAATCATCAGAATCTTATAAAGAACCGAATTTCTTGCCAACCGAATGATTTTGTTTCAGCAACCGAATTTTTTCGTTTTGGTTTAAAAATTAATTGGTCAAATTGGTAGAAACAATAGATTGTTTTCATTTATTTCAATACTTAATATAATATAATTTTAACTTAATATTTTAACTATTACCGAAAATCCGTTTTTTTTTTTTTTTTTTTAAACAGACAGAAAGTTACAAAATATTTTTCTTTGGTAATTTAACTGTATATTCCATTGAAACAACTTTACCGATAAACGTTTTAAATAACTGTTGAAATTTTACGGAAAAGTTCTTGTGAGTGTATTTAAATTATTTGAATTAAGTTTCTTAGTAAACTGAACCTCTAAATCAAAAAAGGAATTCAAAAATTTTATATCGCAAAAACTTTGAACTCTTTCAGAATTTGGCGAAAACAATTATTTCCAAACACATTTCGCTTTGTGACAGACAACTAAGGACCTGAGGCAATTCCACCAAAATGTACATAATATGATAGCTTTTAATTAGCTTTAGATTTTTTTATTTTGTGATTTTTTTTATTTTACACACAGAGAAATATTTTACCAACTGAAATTCGGTTACTACGACTCAAATTCAATTATTACGAATTTCAGTATTTTTGCACAACTTAACATTAGTTTTTACAACAAAGTTCGGTTAATTCAAATGAATTTTAGTTGCAACATCAAACATATTCAGAAATCTAATGATAATAGCGTTGTACTAACTGAATTTAAAAGTTGTTGCCATTAAAATACACTTTTCAATACGGTTGGCACTTTATTTCTCTGTGTGTATATTTCGATGATTTAAACTTTTTTCTATATATGTACTGTGAAAATTTTTGGCGAAAAATTCGCTGAAATAAAAAAGTTACAGCTTGTTATACAATCTAGTTGCCCTATATTTTACTTGCGCGATATTTACTTTAAATGACTTTTTGTTAAATCCTAAACTGATGGATCGATTATCAATCGGTTATTCTGTTAGGGACTAACAAATTAAAACTAAGAATTTTACGCTCAGATGAGTACAGATATGTGTAATGAAATGTCCACGAGGGTTGACATGTTAGACCGAATTTTACATTATAATTTTTAATATAATATTTAATATTGTGTCTTTCCGTTGCAAGATTAAGTTTTTTAATAAACCATTTCTTTATTTTTTTATAACTGACTGAAAGCATATAAAATCAACCAATCGATTTTCTCTACCCCTTCTGATTTCAACCAAACTTGGTATAGAAGATGTACATCATATAACTATAACTTCGTCCAAATGTGGGACTGCTAATCCCAGCGGAAATATCGCCTTTAAAAATATGAAAAATATTCGAAAAATTTAAAAACGTAGTCTTACATAATAATCCATATCTATTTAACGGCTTAAGCTACGAGAGTCATTGATACCTCATTTTGAAGCTACTTAAATTGCGGTTTTAATCGTGCAAACAAGTTATTCACTCCACTGCAACACGCGCTGTTTTCAAAAACCTCTATTCGAAAATCTGTATTTCAAAAAATTATTTTTTTTTAATTTAAAAATATATGTTAATTATAAATTATTTGCCTATGCCGTGTCCAAATCCCTATGTGGAGCCCTTACGGTATCCTGAGTTATGAATAAAAATGTGAAAACATTTTTCTAAATAACTCAGAAACAAGCAGAATAATTAACATTGTTTAAACATTTTAGAAAACCGCTGAATTTTTTAAGTAATTTTTTTGTATAGAGGTATAGAACTTTAAAATAGAATAAAACAAAGATGATTTTTTTAAATTGACATGAAATTTACTTTATTCGAAAAATAATTTCTGGCAGTATAATTTAAATATGACTTCTGGCATATGACCGCCACGGCTGGCTCGGACGTAGTCCAATCTGGAGGTCCAATATTAGATAACTTCTTCCAACATTTACGGCCGTATATTGGCAATAACGCGGCGAATGTTGTCCTCTAAGTGGTCAATCGTTTCGGGCTTATCGGCGTAGACTAGCGACTTTACATATCCCACAGAAAATAGTCCAGCGGCGTTAAATCGCACGATCTTGGAGGTCAATTCACGGGTCCGAAACGTGAAACTATGCGGTTACCAAACGTTTCCTTCAATAAATCAATTGTGGCACGAGCTGTGTAACATGTTGCGCCGTCTTGTTGAAACCACAGCTCCTGCACATCATGGTTGTTCAATTGATGAACGAAAAAGTCAGTAATAATGGCTATATAGCGGTCACCATTGACGGATAGACTGATTGAGGTCTTTCTCTACTCTACGCTCTACAGCAGCAACGACTTCTTCTGTACGCACTGTACGACTACTCTGTAGATGCATATTATCATTTAGAGTAAACGTGATGCGAAAACGTTCCATAGTTAATCGAATTAATTGCTCTGTTAGACGATTATGTTAACCGTAAAATGGACGTAGTGCGTGATACGTATTTCAAACAAAACCATGATTTTCAAAATAAATTTGCACAATTTGGAAGCGTTGTTCAGGCGTCAGTCTATTCATCTTGAAATGAAAAACCAAACTAAACATAAATCACTTGAAAGCCAACTTAAAGTTCTATACCTGTATAAAAAACACCCTTTAGTAGATAAACCTCGGTACCCAAAAAAATTAAACTGTTGTTTTTTAGTTAAAGTCCCATATCTTGCACATATCCATCAAATTGCATAAAAATGCATTTATTTTTGACGCTGAAATTTTTTTTACCATTCCATTGCTCCAACTTACACATATTTTTCATCTTTCGAAAAAACTAAGCACTAGTTTTTACAAGACGTTCGCCGCTACGCGAATTAGTGTCTACACTGATAATAATCCATGCGTAAAAATACAAATAAATGTCAAAATAACCAAAAATTTTGTAAAATAAACGAAAATTTGTTCATTTTACAAAAGATTTCGTTGTTTTGACATTTTTTTCGTATTTCTAGCATGAATTATTATGAGTGTACATGTATGTTGTTTTTGTATTGCATGCATTTTGTTATTGTGTTTTTCGTTTGTGTGATGTAAAACGTCATCTAAAAACAGAATTTTTCGAAATTTTAAATACTGAAAACGCCAATCTTTAAGTGGCTCCATAGAGTTTCTGAGTGCAGAATTTAATTTAAATCGGAAGAACCAAGCTGAAACAAATTTCTTTTTTTTGGCCGATCTTCGGTGAAATGACCGATGTTTTTTTTGTGTGTAAATTTTTAAAACCGATTTAATGAAAACTTTTTTTTTTAATTAAATTAAAGAATTAATTATTTTCAATAATTTGCTCTCGTAAAACTCGTATGGTTAAAAGGAGTTTTGGATATTTTATGACATATTCGTTTTATGTTACTTTTTTTATTATTGATTTTTATCTATTAACCAATAGCAGAAAATCGTATTATTTTCAATAACTATAGTCTACATTTGTAATTTAACATTTTAACTTTATATGTGTGTGTAACCATTTAAGTAACTTTAAGCTACAAATCCATATTATATAGAAATAAGGCCAACTTTTGTTTTATGAGGGAGTTGAACAAAACCACCTGGAGTTTTTCTCATTGCCATAACACAGTATGATGCTATAACTTTAACAATTTAACCATAAATTAATATTATTTATTGGTTTTAAAATGTTTCAATATTATGCTGTTAGATATAGTTTTTTCTCTGTTTGAAATTTTTTTATATAAATATCTATGGTAAATATATTGAATAGACAAATATTGAAAATTAAAAAAAATTCTAAATTTCTAGTTACTTCGGCTTTTTACCTAATTGCTTTCCTCAAAATCGAATTTAAACGGTTCAACAAATATGTTTTCAATATCAAAATTTGTCCACATCGTTTCTAAATACCAAAAAAATATACAAATTTTCGTTTTTTTGGCCAAAGTCTTCGGTCGGACACTATAAACTATAAAAGATTCTCAGTGGAATCATAGTTTTTGTTCTTAATTAAATGGTAAAGCCTAAGTTAAAATTAAAAAGAAAATTCATGACTGGGTTATAATTTGTATCACAAAAGGCTTCAGAATTGCACCAGAATTTAATTTTAAAAAACAATTGTGCCCTTTACTATATTAAAAAAATGGCGCCCAACGCAAGGTCATAGAAAATGTATTTATATTGAACTTATTTATCGTGATTTTCTACATTAGTTTCTTTTTTTTCTCTCATTTTACAGTCTCATTTTATTAAAAGATATTCATATTAAACAGAATTTGTCATAAAATCTATGAAACTTTCAAATATTCACGTTTCTTAGTTGAAATTAAGTTCAGGTTCAAAGTTCTATTGTTTACACGAGCATGGCTATAAAAAAGGCAGGCAGGCTGTCAGATATATTTTAGTTATTTGCAATTCTTTATTAGCATTTACTAAACAAACAAATCAACACAATAACAATTTCAACTTCAAAATACCAATAATAATTTGAAATTATATACAATACAATGTATTGTGGTCTTTGCAACAAATATGCCCCTCATGCCCTTTTATGGGTTCAAGACCTAACATATTTTTAAGTTTTCTTTTTAGCATGATTATGATAAACTATAAACAGAATGCTGATACTCCATATAAGAATACATAAAATATACGGACATACTGGCGTACCATGCCTTCGCTCCACACATCCAGTGATGCCAACTTTCTTGAAGGAAAACTCGCAGTTAATCCCCTAAAAAACGCTAAAAGCGATAGATAATAAATTTGAATGCATTGCTCGAATAAGGGTATAGCGAAATTTGTTTGAAAACGCGCTTGTTTGCCCATAATAGTTGATCAATCATTAATACGTATGCATACCTTCTTCTTAAAATATGATTTTTCGAATTTAGCTGCTTTTGATCATTTGCTGACAAATTTGTTATATGTCATCTAAAAAGTCTATGATAAATATTTGAGCGAAATCGGATAAATTTATAATGTGTCGCAAATGGGTCAAAGTTTAGAAATTTTGGTCAAAGTTAACAACATTAATTAATTTTTTTTATTTCTTTTAAATTAACAAAAAAAAAAATATTTTTATGTTAAATTTTTCCATAAATATTCGCATTTAAAATATAATTTTTATAACAACAATAAAAAAAAATTCAGTAATTCACCAATCGCAAAGTTCAGAGTTTTTGTTAACAAAATGGAAAAATATAAAAAAAAATTCTTGGTTGCACATTATATTAGATGGAGAATTAAACTGTAAGTTATTTCATATATTCGCTTTTCCAATTTTATTTTCGTGTGAAGCGTTTTAAAAACAGCGGATTTCAAGGAAATGTTATTTTTTGTAAAAACGCTTATTACTGTCAAACAACTAATGACTGATTTTGTATTATTCCTTAGACTACACTAAAAAAAAGTGTACTTGGGGCCTTCTAAGCTCGAACTGAAGTTAAAACACCTAAATTGAACCAGCCTTCCGAAATATATGCCTAGTGTACTTTAAAATAAATTTAGTTCATAATTTTGGCCTTTTTCCATATATTTCTGGATATACTGAACGGATTTCCAAGTGCATATTATAAACATGCTCCTAATTAGGGTTATATAGTTGCACCAAAAAGTCGACTTTTCAACTTTACGACTTTCGACCTCCAAAGTAGGGTCTACCAAAAAAAGGTGTGTTGTTGGTACGCAGCTTTCCGGGACTTACTGTTATGTGAAAGCAAAACGGAAACCGGGGAATGAATGCCTTTATCGTCCCATGCTAATTCATAAAAAAATGTATTTATCAAAATGGCGGCCGGTTGAAAATAAAAAATGGTTATTTGACCATTTGTTTGTATTCTATTGTAAAAAACAAAAAGTAAACAATTTTTGAGCATGGGACAATAGCCAGGTTCTACATCGATTAAGTCCTATATCAATAAAATCGGTTCAGTACCAGTTTGAGAAAGTTTGAAAAACGTGGTTTGCGTACCAGTTTGAAAAACGTGGTTTCCAGAAAAACGCGTTAAGTTTTAAGTTCAATTTTCTGGCACAGAATGAATGCCTCATTTAGGCAAAAGCGTTACTTCACAAAAATGGTTGTATCTCGCAAACTATCTCGAATTTCGAAAAATTCTGTTATGATAATATTTCTGAATATATAAGCTAAAAAAAAAATTTCCAAACAAGAAGACCCTCTTAAGCGGTAAATAAAAGTATCCTATAGTTGAGCTCTAATTATATTGAAATTCGTTAGTGGGATAAACCGCAAAAAACCAAAAGATAAATGTTTTATTTTTTGTGCGCAATCTAATGTTTAGAAACTTACATATAGTGGCTCGAAAGCCATAAAAAAAACAAAATTATTTAAAAAATTTGGCGGATGGAAAAATGTTTATTGGACTGATTATATGCTATTTTGAGTGTCAAATTTGAAGAAAAGTCCGTAGTTAAGCAATTAATTCACTGTTCGGCCTCAGAAAGTTCGGCGGCCGAACTTTTAACTTTATAACTAAACTTCGGCTTTTCTCTTAAATTTTATACACACAAAGTCGAATTAAATCGGCTCAACAAACATGTTTCCAATACCAAAATTTGTCATCATTGCCTCTAGATATCAAAAAACCGACAAAATATAGTTTTTTGGCCGAACTGTTCGGTCGGACACTATGCTAGAAAAATGTATGAAAATACAAAAACTTAATTGTAAAATATACACTCAGGGAACTTCTGCTTTAAAAATTTGTTGGTGTTTGGGTTGTAATACAGTTTCTTTATTCTTAATGTAAATGTCAGTCATTTGTAGAACAAATTTAATTTTTTACTAACCTTGTAGTTCATTAAAAAAAAAACAAACCACATCAAATGACTGTTTTATAATTTTACATTCATTTTGTACAGTAGATATTTGATATTCAAAAAAAATGAGAAAAATAAATGTTTCTTTATTTTTTACTAACAAATCTGGTTAATTTTTACTACAATTGTTATTAATTGTTTGAACAGAAAAAACGAATGTGGAATTTAATGAAATGTTAGTCGTCCTTTCTTCAAGTGAAATTACATTTGTGTTTGACTACAATTGCTGTCGTCTTTACCTACATAATATCCTTAGTGTAACCTTATTCCACTTACTTGAGGGTTACACGATCAAGTTTTGCCTATCAAGTTTTAATACACTCACGATTTTTTACCAATACACTCACACTTTCTAATATTGAAACGAACTTGCTTCAGATTTCTCTTTCTAGTGGAGTGTATCAATTTACGTTCAAGAAAACAGCTTATTACAAGTCTTTTGAAGTTGTTTTTGTTTTTCATTTCACAAATATTGAAATTGCTTTCAACTTGCGTGCAGCCTAGGTCACAGCTGTCAAATTTTACATATTTTGACAAACGTAAAAGACTATCAAGAAAATCTTGATCGTGTGGCTGCAGTGTTAAGAAAACAGTCAAGAACAATTTTTTTGCTAGTTCTGCTAAATATTTTTAAATGAAATTTTAAAATATAGATACATGTGGTGCATATTTACAGAATAGCAAAACAAATTATCAAAACTTACCGCTTTTTGTTGCTCTCCTGAACACTTTGATTTTTGGATTTTATACCCTTATTCTGGAATGCTATTTTAGAAGAAATAACTTAAATTAATGTCCTTATTGGTTAGGAAATTTCAAAAATTTATAATTTTTTTTTTTATGGTTTAGAGCAAATTTCTAGGAAAAATCACTTTTGAGAACCATTTTCAATTATTTTGTATTGTATGCTAAATTGTTAATATATGTACAAAAAGATAGTATTTCTGCCCTAAACATTTTAAAATTTACTGAAATTGTATTAAAATTAAACGCATTCAAAAAAAAAAAACGAGAAAAAGAGCCAGTAAAGTCCGCAACAATTTTGCTGGGAGGATCCTTGCAGAAAAATTGCTCATATCAACAAAAAAAGTTCGTAAATTCAGCAAAAATTTTGCTAAATATAACGCACCCTCCTGTGGGAGAGCCTCGGACATTTGCAGAGAACATGCTCTGAGGTCTCGGGTTCCAATTTACAAAACCTGCACGTATCCGTAGAGGATCGTCCCATCTTGTACAATTGGCACCTAAGGCCACAGTGTCCCGTGAGGTAACCCGGCACGGTCCTTAGTTCGCCCCTCGTCATAGACAAGAGTTTCGGCGACCTCTCCCCAGAGGGAGATATAAACAGCCTTGCCTGTCGCTGCCCAGGCGATCTGGCCCAATAGGCCAAAAACTCCGACTCCCTCCATCTTCTGAGCCTCTCTCTGACTTACCCATTGGGTACGCCACAGAAGGGTTCAGGGCCAAGGATCCTCCCAGGTAAAATGTTGCTGACTTTATTGACTTTTTTGTAGTGTAGAATAAAAGCGCTAAATCTAGCGCGAACAGCGCCAAATTGGCATCGTCCATACAAAACATTCATACATTCAGTTAGATAGACTTAAGACCAAATCTAATGACTGTTGGCCATTAAAATGCCATAAACAACAACAAAAATAAAACAAAACCAGTCTTTGCCATAAACAAATCGGCTTTTGTTGTTTTTTGTATTAAAGATCTTTTTCTTTTTTTTGTGTTAATAACTCGTAAACAAAGTAAAGTTTCGAGTTTTTTTAGTTCCAACATAAGAAAAAATCCAAAAACCGGCTTTTTTAACGTGTTTACAATATATAATTTTTTTTTTAA
This sequence comes from Delia radicum, assembly GCA_021234595.1. Lineage (NCBI taxonomy): Eukaryota > Metazoa > Arthropoda > Insecta > Diptera > Anthomyiidae > Delia > Delia radicum. The sequence goes on from CM037852.1 coordinate 149,302,199, forward strand.
ATATTGATTATACCACGTTTTACCGCTTAAAAAATACAAACGAAGACATTGGCTGATGTACAAATGATGTTTGTATACAAATTTTGAATCAAACTTTTTTTTATTGTTTTCCACTTTGTAAGATAATAGACTCAATTTTAAGAAAAAATATTTTATCGCTATAAAATAAGAATCAGAATTTACGAGATTTTCTATAAAAAGATTCACGTTTAAGCCTTAGTTATAAAACTGAAAGAATTATCTGTAACGTTTAACAGACTTTTGAACTAATTGTTTTTTATGAGTGTACGATCGCTTAATTTTTAACTCTCTTACGACCAAACCTAAATTGCTATATGGTTTTTTGGCTATAACTCGTCGAATAATTGATATTTTTTCAATCTGTAAAAGCCAAATTATTGCTAGAGACCTGTCCAACAATTACAATTTTGATATAGAAATATTTTGTGGTGCTTATGAAGCAAAATGTTGGAAAAAACAATATGCTGAAAATCGGCATTTGACTGCAATGGTCGAAGGTCGATTAAAAAACAATTCGAACTAATATAAACAAACGTCGCGATACGGGTCATCTAATTTAGCCTCTATTTTCACCCCTCACTCTCAGAATCGACCTAACTTTTGCTAACCTGAATTTGTTAAACAGTGTTATTTGTAGGCAGGGTTACATTACTTAAGAAAACAAAAATTTTCATACTTATATTGCCTATATAGTGGACCCAGGGTTGCCACATTTTTGAATTATTTGAAATATTTGGGGAAAAGGGCTCTTCTGGAAAAGTCGCATAACAACCGAACTGTTTCGAATATCGGAAAATACTCAGACATCCCCTCGATTAAATGAAATAGTAATTGCTATGCAATATTTTTAGCTTAATACAACTGAAGTTCCTTAATAAAGCCCCAGAGTTAATGTTACTATAAACTCATTTTTTTGAATAACAAAAATACTAGAATGTTTTTGAGCATACAAAAAACCTTTCATTTCATACCAAATTTGCCAATAGTTACTTTTAATGAAAAGAAATAAACCGAGAAAAACGCAAAATTTTGACCTTACTTAGTAACGCCTAAACACGAGATTGGGCAGCTAAAAAAACACACGGGCCTCTTAAATTTGTATCCTCTACAACATATTTGAAGTTCATTAAGATCTGCCGGTCCGGGTCGGGATACCTCCCTTGTTAGCGCGAAGTCAACATTAAAATGTGGCTAAAGCTTCATTTGTATTAACTCGAAATCCGGTTTAAACAAGATTTCGAAATCTAGTTCGCCTATCATATTATACACAACCATATGATCGAAATCTAGTTTAAACTGGATTTCGATGGTTAATGTAAATGCAGCTTAAGACAAACAAACTCTGAAGGCAACTCAACCAATTTTTCAAACTAAAAGTCACCGCTTTGTATACTTAAAGTATTAAAACAATTTTTTCAGGCATCTTTCAGGTTCGTATTAACTCAAGTCATTGTAAATAACTTGATTATTTTTTACAACTCATGCCTAAAAGCAAAATTTACTAGAATTAAATTTAGTGGATTTTCAGTCATGATCATAACCAGGGACCGGAAATTCATGCAATTGCATGTTTTTTTTCCTTAAATCTGACAACAGAATAATCAAATATTTGCGAATCAAAGAGTTTGCGTTAAAATGGTATCGATTTGTTAGTGCATATTTAGCTTTAAATGCATATTTTTGCATATTTCGCTTTAAATGCATATTTGTATGCCATAGTTTTACTTATGCATTTTTATTGCATTTTTTAACTGAATTTTTTAAGTTTTTCGGAAAAAATCACTATTTATATTGTTTTATATTTGTTGGTCAAATATATACTAAATGGGATCAACGCTTCTGAAGACTTTTTAAATGTTTTCTTAAATTTTCTATGAAAACTGGCTTTAAGAGATACAGATTTTAGTGGCTTTTTAAATGCGTATTTTTCAATATAAATAACACTGCGCTACAAAATCAACTCCTAAAATTGTGTGTAAAAAAAAAAAGTGCTGTTAATGGGAAAAACTCAAATTCTGCCTAAAATTTATATGACAGCATAGCGAAAAAGGACGACCTATGAGTTCATCTTTCAGTATAATATGTAAATAGATTAAAAATGATGTATACCAAAATTCAGTCAAAAAGGTTTATACTTGCGAAAGTTATTTTAACAAACACTCTCATTACAGTGAATGTCTACAAAATATTTTCAAATTTTATTTTAAAATTAATACAAATATGTGAACATTTTTAAAATAAAATTTGAACATATTTTGTAGACCAACGGTTCCCAAATGGGGTGTATTATGCAAAACATAAATTAAACAATAAAATTAACTTTAAAATTTAATTAAAATTGCTCAAAACATCAAAATAATTAATTCCAACACAAATTTGAGTGCATATTTTTAATTTTTAGTGCATATTTTAAGATTTTTCATGCATATTATAGGCGCCTTAATCACTATTTTTTAGTGCATGAAGCTCCTGTCTCTGATCATAACTTATTTGAAAGATTCCATCATTATATAAAAAAAAAATTGTTTGTTATAAAGTTATGCTTGATTTACCACTAACTAGTAGGGGATATAAATATGATATAAATATTAAATAATACTGAAGGTAAACATAATTAACATGATGACTTATGGATAGTTTATCAAAAGATTGTATTCGCGTAGTGTAGTCGTACTCAAAGGCGTAGCTGCAACATTTTTTTAAAGGGTGAGACTATAGCCCACATTGTTTTATTTTAAGTAGTTAAGTTTGTGTGTCTTTATAATCATCTGTTCGATCAATGATCTTAAGCACATTCCATTTTCAATCAAACAGCTGGAACTATTCCTTAAATTTGTTTCAAATATTTAATGTTCTGTAAAAGTTCTGTTAACGGTTGTAAAGTTTAAATTTCACTGTTAAATATTACAAAAATGTAACTTAATCTTTAAGCTTATCAAGAGTTGAAGTTTTAGAATCTTTTTACATACGAAGCCAAAATTCGAAATAAAAACTTTTTTTACTTAAAAGAAACAATCTGCAGAATTTTATGGAAATTTTTCATGTCAAAGTATTTGCCATTATCTGAGAAACGGTACTGTAATTACTATATCTTTCCATGTTAATGGATCACAGCCAGAGAGGGGATTAGTGTTACAATACCAAAAATTGTTTTACATGGAACATTGCGTTGTTTTTTTGTGTTGTTATTAAACATAACATCGATTGCTCCAAATGGCATGTTGTTGAAGTTGCCTGTTATTTCTACTTTTTTTCTCTTGAGCTTCTACATACCGAGATTGTGTAAAAGAAATGGAATAAAATAAACAAACATGATATGAAAAAAAAAAACAACATGAAACCTAATAACGGTTATATTCGATCATATAAGATACCCTACAGACTGAAAACATAAAACGATTCTCTCTACCCTTTCCGGTTTGAGCCAAACTTACTATAACCTCGGCCAAGTGTGGGACAGCTAATACCAGCGGATCTGGGGTTATTTCATAATACTTCCCTATTCCTTTGCCAAGTCAAGAAGCCGCAGGAGTACCATATAGAGATTTGGCAACGGTATAAAAGTATAATTAATAATTAGTACATACACACAGAGAAATAAAATGCCAACCGAATTGAAAAGTGTATATTAATGGTAACAACTTATAAATTCAGTTAGTACAACGATATTTACATTCGATTTTTGAATATTTTGGGCGTTCCGACTAAAATTCATTTGAATTAACCGAACTTTGTTGTGGAAACAAATGTTCAGTTGTATCAACCGACTGAAATTAGTAATAACAGAATTTGAGTGGTAGTAACTGAATTTAAGTTGGCAAATAGCTAAGTTTTTCTCTGTGTACGTTTTTAAAAGTCTTGGAAAGATAAGTTTTCGATATACAGCGGTTTGAACCACGGATTTAAAAAAATGTTGTCGTCCAGAAGTGAATTATTTTTGTGTACCAGTAAAACCGCCACTTAAGTAGCTTTAAAATGATTTATGACTCTCATGCCTTTAACCGTTAAAAAATATGGACCACTAATAAACGGCTGCTCTTGTGAAAATTTCGATTTTTTTAACCCAAAACCTGGACGAACTCATATTTATATGACACTTACCCTCCGTACCAAGTTTGATTAAAACTGAAGGGGGTCGATGTCTAAAATTCGATTTTTTTTGTGCTTTTATATGGAGTTAGTCTACAGTTTTTAAAGATGATGCTTAATTTGAAGTTCTCGGTTTGAAAACTTTTTAAATCAAACACGTACTCTTATACTATAACCTCGTCCTTCATAAACGAGCAAAGGTACTCCATGCTCTTCCTCTGCCTTTGTGCTTGTCTCCAAATTAAACAGTGACCTGTTATGACCACCACCATGTCCAAGATCTACCCCTGGATAGTATTTGAAATGTCCTTATGCTCCTCGAATCCAGAAAGGGCAAGATCTCTTGTCAGCACATAATTCACCCCATTAGCCTGCCTAAGATTAGACGACCTCTTGGAATGGAGCCGGGTTTTAAACTTACAAGTTGAAAAGGGAATACCGACACTTTCACAAAAACCTTTAAGATGTTTCCAAGCCTTGCCTTCAAGTCAAGCCTTCAAGCCAAGCCTTCAACTCTACAGTTCTCCGGTATAACTCTAGGCCCCGGAAACCATACAAGTCAAATGTTAAACTACTTGTCTTTTTCATGGATCTCTGGTCGGATTATGCACACTAAAGATACGTTCATGCACAGTTACCGGTGTCATATTATACACATTCAGTGGAAATTACCGCCACCTAATATTACACAGTGCCCAAGCCCATTGTAGTCTTATGGACGCACCAATAGCAGACCTACGGCAGCACCAATTGTAGCCTTATGGCCGCACCCATTGTAGCCTCATCTCGGGCCGGTTTTTGGATTGAATTCAGTAACAAAGAATATAGAAAACAAACATCGTATGTATCTATCGAACGACTAGTCCGCTAAACGTCTCAATGGTTCTCCTCTAGGAAGATAGAGCAGTCGCTGTGTTTTTTTTTGCCTTTCAACGACGTCGCACTTAAAAATCATCTTCCTGCCCAAAATTACGCCAACATACTTTTCTCTGTTATATAGCTGAATTTCCACAACGTCCAGAGTAACACGATTATAATAATTTTTGGTAAATATTTTCTCGAAAAAAAAATATCTGACAACACTTTTTCATTATAAATGGTGAGACAGGCACGAATCCGCAAAAAATGTTCCTGCAATTTAAATTCGGTCATGAGAGGGATAAGTTGGATTAACAATTTTTTGACAACTGCACTCTGCAAAGTTGACTTTACAGAGTTGACACTATTTAGAGCAGGTTTTATGCTCATGTATAATAATTATACTTATAAAGGGTCCGCCAAATAACTTTTTTTTTTTAGAACTCCTGAACCAATTGGACTATGTATGGCGTCATACCAAGGTCTTTATGCAAAATTCGTCTCAATGGTGTCTCCGAAATGTTCAATTGTTGAGAACGACGGTAAATTGATGTTGATGGCGATTCACGCACCCTTTCTGCCACAGCAGCAATATTCTCGGGTGTACGCACTGTTTTTGGCTTTTCACGCTTTGGTTTATCGATGAGGATGCCAGTTTCTTTCACTTTTTTCACAAGATAACGAACATACGGACCATATTCGTTCAGCGGAAGGATAAAACTAATTATCTGTCAAATCAGACATGAGCTAAGTGTGACCATTCACGAAATAAGCACTAGTTGAAAAAAAAAGTTAGATGGCGGACCCTTTATTATTATAAATATTTTACTTTTAAAAAATCGGTTCATTTTTTTTATTAAATTCGATTAATTTTGGATGTTTTTAACTCGATCCCTATTTTTTTGGGATAAGTTTGGAAAAATTATCGATATTTCACTTTTATTAATGCTCTTTATGTTGGATGCACAATTTCTAAAGTACTCCACTCTGCAGAGTTTATCTTGTTTCTTCCTTCTTCGATCTTACAAATTGTTTTTCTCATATCATCTTTATATTAGTACACCCTTCACTGTGGAAATAAATACACCCAAACTATTTTATATCAAGTCCATAATACCTCGTTTCCCGGCTTAAAATATAGGGTATAATTAAAACTAAAAAGCATGCAAGAATATCAACGACAACGTAAAAAAAAAAAATAATATAAAAATCGTGGATGTGGTTGTTGGTGATGATGATGAGAATGATGAAGATGATAATGTCGCTGATGCCAACCAACCATATCAGTCATTCCAAAATGCAACATAAACACAGACAGACGAACGAGCGAACGGTCGTTCGGTCGTTCGAACTAAAGAAAACAAACATGCATTTGTCGTCTTTTTGCCATCATGCCACATAATAACGGTTTCTCTATAGAAAAAGAAACCTACACACGATTCGCAGTGCAATAAATGAATTATATATATGTATATCTGTCTGTCTGCATATGGTACACTCAGAAAAATTTTCCCGTAACTACATGTCATTTTTGACAGTCATTTCAAAAAAGTAACTACCCAAAACTACCGTATTTTAGTAAAAAAGTTACAAATATAGCCAATTTTCGATGTTAAATATTTGATGGCAACAAATTAGCCTTGTTATTTATAAAGGGTGTCCCAAGAAGAGCGCAATTTTTAAATTTTAAATAAAACACAGATATTTAAAAAAAAATCGTGAAACTTTATTATATCGTAAAGTAGACAGAATGAGGTTATGTATGGAACAATATATCGTGCAGATGGCCGCCGCGGCTTTGCTGGCATGCACGCGATCTTTTAATGAAATTTTCAATGACCGTTTTGCATGAATGCTGCGGTATTTCATTAATGCAGCGTCCAATTTCCTCTTTTAAGGCTTGAGTCGTCGTCGGCTTATTCGCGTAAACCATCGACTTCAAAAAACCCCAAAGAAAAAAATCTAATGGTGTTAAATCGCACGATCTAGGCGGCCAATTCTGATCTCCAAAACGCGAAATAACACGACCGGGAAATGACTGATGCAGCAATTGAATTGTTTCTCTGGCTGTATGACATGTGGCGCCGTCTTGTTGGAACCACATGCCCTCCACATTCATTTCTTCAATTCTAGGCAAGAAAAAACTGGTTATCATTTCACGATACCGAACACCATTGACTGTTTGCGCTTGACCTGCCTCATTTTCATAAAAAAAGCTCCAATGATTCCTCCAGCCCAAAAACCACACCACACAGTGACACGTTGAGGATGCATTTGCTTCTCGTGAATCACTCGAGGATTTTCCTCACCCCTAATGCGACAATTCTGCCTATTGACGAAGCCATCAAGATGAAAATGGCCTCGTCACTGAAGATGATTTTTGCAAACTGTAGCCGCAAAACTTTCACCATTTTGGTAAAACAATTTTACAATGAGAGTGCGTTGTTCATTCGTGTAGCGCTCCATTTTTACTAACCTCGTACCTTCTACTAGCAAACAATAACAATTGTTCAAATGTCAAACAATGACACTTCGAATGTTGCCAGATTTAAAAATTGCGTTCTTCTTGGGACACCCTTTAGTAATTAAATGTGCTAAAGTCCCTATCCGGATTTCATTCCTGCCCAAGGAAATCTTCAGGGGACTTTGGTATTAGAATTTATAGAGATATTTGTTATGTTAAATCACAAACTCAATGAGAATTTCTTGTCCTCGTCTAGGAGCGTGATTCAAAATTTAAAATATCAAAGAAAAAACAAAAACAACAACAAAATATTATCACCTTCCATTTTATTACCAAAAAACACAATTTCATCGAAATTCGCAAAAATTCAAATCGCTATTCTACTCAAATGATATATTTTTTAAATTTTTTTAATTCCATTTTCTAAGATGTATTTAAGAATTCAATGAAGTTTAAATCTCAATTTGTTTGATTTTGTTGAAGAAAATTTTTTAAAATTTGAATTTGGCGATTTGAAAAATATCCCAAAAATATTTTCCGATTTTGACATCCTTAGGACAGGTTAACGGCAAATGAAAAACATTTTGAAATAAATCTTTAATAATTATGTAAACATTAATAACAGCAATAAATCCATTTTCATTTATTGCAAGTTTTTTTTCTCTATTTTTGTAAATTTTCGTGTAAATTCGGTTTTTTTGTATGGGGACCCCCAGAAGGGTTGGCGATGGAGGGTAAGTTTGATTTAGAAAAGTATTGGGGATACAAATATAATACATATTACCTCCATATGAATGACTCCTGAGTAGTAACGAGCGTTTTACTTTCTATTTTGCCCCAATTTCGTTCTCACAAACCTCAATGCCCGCGCAGCACGGCAATTTTCAACCGATCGAGCTCAAATTTTTTTACCCTAACCTCACACAAAACTGGGCTACGATTTTGAAAATCGGAAATAAAAAAAATAAGGACTACCTTAATGCTTGCTCATAGTTTGCAAATAATAGTTAGAAAATTTCATTGTATCTCCAATGTACAAAAATGTACCGTTTGGAATTTTGACTTCGCATTTTAAGTAGGATGTATTGTAACTGAAAGAAAAAAATCTTAATTAAATATTAAATTTTTTTTAAATACCGAAAAACTAACTGCTTACAATTGTTTCAAAATGTTTGTAGTAAAAAATTGTCAGTTGCTTTTACGATAGATATTATGAGTTGTTTTTACTTAATTTGTTAGATGTTTTTTCAACAGTTAAGCCAGCTACATTTTTAGTTATTTTAACGGTAATTACCTTTGCGGCCTATTTAACTGAAATTACAGTTTTTGAACTGTAATTTTCAGTAGATTCTACTGTCAAACCTTTTTGAGTGTAGTAATGCTAGTCTGCATGTTATATATAAATCTGTGGCAACATTTAATAACAGCATATGGCAACATTAGGAAATTTTTAATTTTGAACATTAACACCCAATCTCAGTTCCAAATAATTTACTTTTAGTGTAAATGCGATAAATGGTAAATAACGTTCAAATCCCCTATTCAAAATTTTAAACATTCTGCAAGTTATAACAAATTTTACCGAAAGTAAGTGTACTAACCTTAATTCCTCAAAATCTCTTTGTAGAATACGTTCAAATGCAGCGGGTTATGATTGTTTACCCCCAAAATTTATTAAGACTATATATCCTTATATATGTGGTCCTTTCACTCATATTGTGAACACAATTTTTATGACATCCAAGTTTCCTAATGATTGGAAGATATCACGTGTTGTACCGATTAAGAAGGATGGCAATTCTAATTTGTTAGAAAATTTACGTCCAATCTCTGTTATTCCCATCCTTTCAAAGATTGTTGAACACATTATTAAGGATCAAATGATGTGTTATATTGATGGCAATAAACTGCTTCATCCAAGCCAATCTGGTTTTAGGCGGAATTATAGTACTACAACTCTTCTTGTTAGGCTGACTGATTCCATAAGACGTAAGCTCAATGAGAAAAAGTGTGGTGTGTTGTTGTCCTTAGATTTATCTAAGGCTTTTGATAGTGTTGTGCATTCTAGATTGATAACTAAATTATGTAGTTATTTTAATTTTTCTAAATCCGCTTGCAAACTTCTAAGCTCATATCTTGAAAATAGGTCGCAGTTCGTCTCGATTGGAGATAGGAACTCTTGTACTTTGGAGGTTACCAGTGGTGTTCCGCAGGGATCGGTAATTGGTCCTATTTTATTTATGATTTATTTGAATGATTTTATTGATGTAATAGATAATAACTGTTTTGAAAGTTTTGTATATGCAGATGATGTACAGATTTTATTTTCTGGAGAAAGACAATTCTTTGATGTTTTGGAGGCAAACATAGAATTTTACCTTGCTCAGATTGCACGGTGGATGGACACAAATGGGTTAGACATAAATCCTAGCAAAACGAAGGCTATGTGCTTCGGTTTTGATTCCCGTGATTTAAGTGTATCATTGAGAGGTGTTAGTATCAACTTTGTTTTTCGAAACACGTTGATTACGTGTGTGCTCGAGTGAATGCTACGTTGAGACGATTATGGTTTCTTGATCTTTGTTTGCCTCTACATGTAAGGAAACGTGTAGCTAGTGCTCTTCTTATGCCATAGTTAATTTATGCTTTGGAGGTATTTACGGGTACTAGCAGTAATATTCTTATACGTCTTCATCTTAGAGTTAACCGTATAGTGAGATATGTTTACAGCTTGAGGATAAGCAAACATGTCTCTCCGTTTGTGTTGGATTTTCTTGGTTTTTCTTTTGAGAATTTTATAAAACTGAGAATCTTGTTATTGTTTTACAAGCTAATTAGAGCGAACTGTCCTGGTTACATTGTTGACAACTTTAGATTTACAAGATCGAGTAGAAACCCTCAGATAGTTTTTCAACGTATAAACTCTTCTATTTTCGAGAGATCCTTTAATGTGAGGATAACTAGAGTCTGGAATTCATTATCTAGATTTCTTAAAAGCTTTGTTGTTGCAAGTGCTACGTTTAAACGCAAACTAAGGCAGTTTTTTAATCACTCACTATAATTTTGATAATTTACGATCATTTTTCATATTTTTTTTATATATTTTGTTTTATTTTTTAATCGTCTACTTATTTTGATAATCTTATTGCTACATTTTGGACCGTTAAACTTTAGTTATAATTTTATTTATTTTAGGCATTTCTTTAAATTATAAATTTATTTTGTAAAAATTTATTGTAGAATACGAACCATATTTGGCCCTATGGGCTTGGTTTTTGAATTAATAAATGAAATGAAATGAAAATTATAATTTTCGACATAAGCTTTTATTAAAAGTTTCCACAAACATGTGTTTTGTATGTTATGCATTGCTTCGGTCTTAAAATTGCAATCAGACTACACATCGTCTGTTTCTGGATATATTTGCAATTCTTAGTTATATGAATGTTTGTTTAAAACACACATACGAATGTATTTTCATAGTTTAAATTAAGTGGGTTAATTGAGAAGTAGGTATAAAAACATTTGTTAAGGAAACCGATTGGTTTTCTAAGTTTTTTGGTCTTAATTTTTCTATAAGTGCCTAGTGTGGTGTTCCGTCCGCTATTCCAACCGAAAACTGCGTATCTTCTCTTTGGCAAATCTACACAACAAAATTTTTTTTTATATTTAGAGAAAAACAACAAATATTTCCAACAAACAGCAAAGATGAGCTCAGGAATTTTGGAGGTGTCCCTTTTAATATAAAATTTGGAAGGTAAGAAAAAATACTGTTCTCTATGACGCACTTAAATTTTCGTACAATCGGAGTTCTCGCTTGGTATAGTGTCCTTGTGAGTAGGGAATGCATCTTGGGATTCCTTAGAAACTAAACATTTTTCCGCTCCCGCCATCCCGGGATCTCGGTTCGATAATTCCTTGATTTATAATAAAAATTTTTTTTACAAAAAAGTTAAATATTGTACATTTTAAATGCATTAATTAGCAATTTAACAGGGTATTCAAAATACTTCGGTTTCTTTTGTTCGAGTAAACGAATAACTCGATTTTGAAGTTTTGCACTTACTCGAGTAATCGAGCAAATTTTTAACATTACTCGAGTAACTCGTATTATTTAATTTATTTCTCCTAAAAAGTGCACAATAACACACAAATTTTATGAGAAAAGCAGTAGTTTCGAAATGTTTTTAATTAAAATTTAAAATAAAACTTTATTAATATTATTGATTTAAATCTTAATCTTTTTATATAGTACAGGGTGGGCCAAAAGTTAGCATGAGGTTTAAAAGTTTAATAACTTTTTCGTTTATTAATTTTTTTTTTATTTTTTTTCTCAGATTATATAATATACAAAATGGAAATTTTTATATAATATACAAAATGGATTCTGGCGATCGCGCTGGCCAAATAATTTCCGAATTTCTGGAAATTATTCGCTCTCCAAAAATTTGACTTAAAAGTGCCATTGTGTCTCTGGCAGTGTGGGCAGTGTCTCCGGCCTGCTGAAACCACATACCAGGTCTGTTTTCAAGAGCAGGACGTAAACAATTTTCTATCATAAACCGATACCGCTCTCCATTTACGGTTACAGCACTTCCATCTTCATTCTCGAAGAAGTAAGGCCCAATGATATTTTCAGATGTGATCCCACACCATACTGTACACCTAATGGGGTGCAATTGGCGTTGATGAATGGCTCTTGGATTTTCAGAACCCCAGAACCTACAGTTCTTCTGACGTTAAAATGTCCACGATATGCTCTTTGCGTTAAAAGAATTGATCTCTGATTTAAATAATAAAATTCTGTTATTCTGGTTCTTTGTTCAGTTGTGAATCTCTTCATTATTTATTCTTCAAGTGTTATTTATATAATCTGAGAAAAAAAAAAATACAAAAAATATATAAACGAAAAAGTTATTAAATTTTTAAACCCCATGGTAACTTTTGGCCCACCCTGTACTAAATTGTGAGTTATACATTTCAAAGTTTTTTTTCGTTCGTAAGGTAAACTTAGAATACTATGTAGGCAAAGATAGTTGAAAACAAATGAAATTTCACTTTAAGAAAGGACGACTTACATTTCAGTAAATTCAACTAACATTGTCATTTGGTTTTTAAAGTTCAAAAAATGGCTAACAGTTGTAGTAAAAATGAACCACATGTTAATAAAAAATAAACAAATATTTATTTTTGTTATTTTTTTAAATAACAAAAAAACAACTGTAAAAAATGAATGTAAAATCATAAAACAGTCATTTGTTGTGGTTTGTTTTTTTAAATGAACTACAAGTTTAGTAAATATTTTGATTTGTTCTACAAATGACTGACATTTATATTAAAAATAAAGAAACTGTATTAAAACCCAAACAACTACATATTTTTAAAGCAGAAATTCCCTGAGTGTAGCTACTAATAAGATGTATAATAGTTTTGCACAAAATATAATAATAAGAATCAAAACATTTTTGAGTTTTTCCAATATATTGTACAACCGTCCAATATGACATACAGACTGGTAATATTTTGCACAATAGGCACAAGAATATTGTATGGGGTACCTTTATATAGTTCGACTTTAAGAAAACTAGGGATATAACTTTTATAATTCCTTGCAAATATAAAAATAATATGGCATAGCAGTCTATGCCTTGGAAAAATATAAAGAAATATTATATTTCTTCTTTGCTGTCGTTAAAAAAATTATAAGATTTAATTTATGAAATTAAAAAATGAATATATCGCCCATGTTCCTACTTTAGAACGTTTTGCAATTAGAACGAATTTCTGAAATCACACGAAATTGAAATTTGGTGTTCTCAAATCCTAAAAGCTTTCGAAAACTCGAATTTTTTTCGAAATTATTATCGAAGTGCCAAAAGCATATGGTTTTATGTAAAATAAAATACATATGGAAAGTAAAATGCTTTTAAGAAATGCTTCTAACACTGTTGTCAATTTGTTTGAGTGTTTTCTAGAATATCAAAACAAAAAAATGTTTTTTTAAAACAGTTTTTAGAGTATAAACAATACAGCTAAAAATACAATAAAATCAGAAATAAGTAAAAAAAAGTTTTTGACCCTAAATTGTAATTTATTGGAAAAAAAGGCATTCGTTTTACTTTCGACCAGGCTTTTTTACACGAATTAAAACGAATAAAAAATAGGGAAAAACGTTCTGATTTAATCGCAAGAACACCGAAAAATTCTAAAATTTTCACTTTCGCTCTGATTTAAAAGCCGTAACAGGGGTGTATAACCGAACAAAAGAAAAAGTGAACGGCCCTTTCCTGGCTTTTACACCAAAAGATGATGATGAAGTAAGTTAAATCCAAATCTTGGAAAAATTTTAAAACTTTCTATTTTTTTTTTTTTTTGATTTTTGTTGAATATTTAGGTATGTACATTAGGGTAATAACTTTTTTTGGACAACATTCTCCCCAGGGGTTTTCTAATGGCAAATATTGTATTAATGATAAAAAAAACTATTTCAGTTCAATTTGGGAAAAAAACCTTACGCACCGACAGCGATTTCTAAAATGCCTTTAATATATTTTTTTTAAATTTTTTTTAATAACAATTTTTTTAAAATATGGTTTATACATATGAGAAAACTATTCCATTGACTCGAAAACGGACTTTACTATTGAAATCAGCATGTCTTAATTTTATAGATGTGATGGTCAGATGTTCAGACATCAAAAAAAGTTTTTTTTTTTTAACTTTGTTTAATTGAAAACTTTAACGCGTTTGGTGCGTAACCTTTTTTAACGATAGCGAAAAACTAAAAACGCAGTTCTTAATATTTGTCCATGCCCTACACGATTTTGTCTGGGGAGATTTGATATTTGCAAAAAATGCAAAAAGTTATTACCCTAATGTACATATATAAAAACTTCGGGAAATCGAACCTTTTGGTCTTAATTTTATAGTTTCGATGTCTACATTAAGTATAAAAACATGTGTGGGTGTTTAAAGATATTTGAAAAACTGTTAAAAATATGATATTTTAGGAATTGGTTTCGCTGCGGATCGCTATTTCTCCAAAATGACCCAAGAAAACTATTTTTTGATCAGTACAGTATTGCCCATAACGTGGCGTCATGTATATAAAATATACCGCTGCCAAACATATAAAATATGTAAATTTAAGTGGTAACTGAATGTCTCAGTTATACCCATTACAGATAACCATTACCATATCACAGACTGTTGGTCGGGATCTCCCAACATAAAAGGTACCCATTAACCTTTTATGTTGGGAGATCCCGACCAACAGTAATGTTGCGTGTAAATAGTCTGGTAATGAGTTCAAGCCTTGCTTTTGCTGCGTACATTTCGTTCTAGTTACTTATTAATTATATCTCCCACAGATGAACATACATGGATATATGTAATGTAAGTATATATATGGCCTGTTACTTCCCCACAACAATTATATTGTTACTTTTGTTGTTGTTGCTCCATATCCATACTGTATATGGACAATGTCGCGTCTTTCATAATCATCAGTAGATTGTGAACAATGCCTTCCATTCGTTTTTGGTTTCGTTGTTTGTTGTTTAGTGGTTATGGAAAATAAATGAATAGCGAAAAGTAAAGGAAAATAAAAGCATTCCGACAGTCAGAGCGACATACCGACATACCGCAATGTCGTATAGAGTTTAACGTTGGTCGTCTATCTGCTGCATATGTTATGTTGCATGTACCTACGTACTACGTACGTTGCACGTACATATAATATTCTGTAAATCAAGACCATGTCGATACATATTCCTTTACTTTTTTTTTATAATATACAATACATATGTATTTTATTTAATGTCGTAATCTGATTCGTTATGAGGGCAAAAAAACAACTTCACTACTTTTACTTCATGTGTGCTGGATTGTGAATGTATCTCTTCATGAGTATAAATGAGGTTGAAGTGTGAGATAAGTTAGAACTGAACTAAATCTTACTAATTTTAAATGACATTTATTGCATTTATTTAAACATTGCTTACTGGTTGGTGTACGTATGTATGTAAATTTTGCATTAAATTGTCTGAAAGCTGTTTGACAGGTCATGTGATTTTATTAAAACCAATGAACATGTCGTTTAAAACCAAATAAGGAACTCTTTTTTGGGTTAAGAAATTTTCAATAAGGAACAACATTTATTTAATTCTTCTTAGTTTAAACGAGCTTAAGATCATTTATTTATTAATTATTTATTTCCAATATTTCGTCTTCACATTGGGTTACTTCTTCAGGGAATAATTGTAATAACTGTTCGCTGAAGAAGTCACCCAATGTGGAGACGAAATATTGGAAATAAATAATTAATAAATAAATGTTCTTAAGCTCGTTTAAACTAAGAAGAATTAAATAAAAGAAGATCAAAGAAAACTTAACATTTTTGAACAACATTTATTTTAATTTTTTATTTTAATATGCACAGTACGCTGCTTCAAAAAAAAACGTTGAATTTTTGACGGGACAACCCTGAGTTGTTAGTTTTGGCATATCTTGAATGAATTAACATGGAAGAAGTTTTGGCATATCTTGAACGAATTAACATGGAAGAAAACTTCATTTACGTTTAAACTATTAAATGTTATATGCCTCGGTGGATTAGGGTATAGAGCAGTCGCCTGTTAATATGACGACCGGGTATCGATTCCCGGCTCGACATTGTTTTAATAGAAATTAATATTTTTTTTAAATTCGTATTTTTTTAAATCTATATTTAAACTCATTATTTTTTCCTTCTGACAATGTTTTATTATTCATACCCTTGTATGTATATAGGTAACTAATTATGCATAACTCATTAGTTTTGGAACATTTCATATAAAAATGTTAAAATTTTTATGTAAAGGGTAATACGTACAAACCTACGAGTTTAGATTACTAGACTCATTATTTGGTAAGGTGTGTTTTTGCTGGGCATTGATCAATATATTAATATGAATAGTTGAAAACATATTGTTGAACAAATACATGAACTATAACAGCGAACTGGTTCAATAGATGGAAATGAACTATTAATTACAACTCGAAATGTAATACTCTCTGTGTAGACTAAACGCATAGCCGCTCCCAGGGTTAGAAGGCAAAACCACTGACGACCATCGTTACCCTTACAAATCTGCTATCGAAACACTTAAAATACTGTTACTCTTAAAATACCGTAACCAAAGCCGGAATTAAGCGAGTAAGTAGCGCACAAAGGGATTCACTGGTTACCAGGCTATTAACACGCTTGATTGCTTTTGTTCGCGGCTACCCAAAATTAATGGGTGGTCATCGTTCGCTTATAAAAAAAAGTGAGAACAATGAGTTACCTGATAGGTTACTCATAGTGAAAGAAAAAGTAATTACTTTTATGTATATTAGGAATAAAAATTTATTTGTAAACATTTTTAAAACAAATTAATACAATATTAGAATCAAAAATATGAAATCGTTACTTATGTAACCAGTTACCAGTAACTCATTATTTTGCAATTACATATAAGTACTTTTATAACCCATTATCAGTAAGTCATTATTTTGTATTTTAAAGTAATATATATGTAATGACATATCATTACTTGGTAACCTAAACGGTAATGACCTGTCATTACCATGTTTTTGCTGGGTTAAAATAAGGTAACCGATAACCATATAGTTTCGCTTTTGAGTTCTGGATCATTGTCTTTTTTTTAAAAAAAAAAAACGTTAGCATTTTAACAATGGACCGTTAAACGGGACATCTGTGTATGAAATATACTGTGAATAGTACAAAAATTAATATTAAAATTCAAACATACTTTAGGGCAGTAGTATAAAATATAACTTAAAGTACAACAACACATACATAAGCAAATCTCTAATTTTCTAACAATCTCTTAAATTTTCAAATTTTTGTATTAAAAAATATTGCCGACATACATACAGGGGGGAGCACTTGTGAGTACATGTAAGTACTTTTTACACCTAAAGATTCTGGTCGAAAAGTGTTTGACACTAGAACTAAATTATACTTTTCTAAAGGAACAATGTACGCTGAATCCAAATTTGGCCTTAGATTCACTCTCCGACAGCAGGCGTTCGAGCTACATATATTAACGAGAAAAGTGTATTTTTTGATCAAAATGCTCCGATTTTTCGCGTTCCTGGAAATGTATTTTTCATAATACTTGTAACGGCAACTGAACACCCTACTCTTACCATTTTTTTCAGTTTTTCAATTTTTAAGATAACTTATTTTTAAGCCTCAAAGTGATTCAGAAAAGTATTCAATTTTTGAGAAAAATTTCCATTCATATTTCGTTGACACATTCATTATTCTGAGTCATGTTTGAGTCAATAAAGAAGACTCTTTCGGATGAACCAACTACCATATAAAAAAATTTACTTTTTTTATTAATATATTTTGAGCCCATTTTTGAGACCGTTTGCTGGTTGGGTAGTTAAAATCAATTGCTTAGAAATAATAACTTTTGGCATACAACCATAGAAATAAGCCTGTAAATATAGCAGAAAAAGCTACTAAACTATGTTCCGTTTGACGTTGAATTTTAGTTAATTGTAAATACCAATTTATCTAAAACGTTTACTAAATATTTGTAGACTACACAATTTTCACTTTAAATTGAGAAAATAAAAATTTATTTTGAGAAATTCAAATTGATATTGTTGTATGTGTTGAAAATTTATGTTTTCTTAAATATTACCGTTAGTAAATTTGTGTCGGAAACTAAAAGCACTCTACTATATACCGTTTTTGTCCATAATTTTGATTTATAAATTTATTCTCATCACAGTGCAATACATTGGCGACACAAAGCATAACAATACATAGCAATATGTCTTCACTATATATCCTTTTTTTAAGATTTGTTTCAATACTATAGTATTTAGAATCTATAGCTTCAAAAATTGTGTAAAAAACTCATTTTTTTTTATTCTTTTTTGCAGTTGTTCTGGAACTATTTTAAGTTTGTTTGAAGCGTTATAGAAGTAATATTCAACCAGTTCTTAAGCACTAGTTCTCAAAATACACCAAAGGTATTGTTAAAATGCTCAATAACATTCTCTTGCATGAGTTCTAGAACTAGTTCTACCATCACTAGTTCTAATTATGAAAGGCCCTGATCATTTTAGAAGGGGTTCCAAAAATATTCCTATGATAATTTATTTAACAATAATTTTATTAAAAAAATATTTTGTCTCTTACGAGTGGATAAAATTTAAACAGAATTTTATAAAATTATTTAAAACACTTAAAACTTAAGCTTTGCGTACGCCGCGCAACTCCTTATCGGCTTTCTTTAAATTAACAAAATTATTCATTTGTTTAACACGCAATTTCGACCAAATCATATAATTGGAAAGACCCAAAATTTGAGCAGCATGTAAAGCAGCTGCCTCAGGATACAAAACAGTAGGACAACCCAGACCAGAAGGAACATTTAAACTGGACCAAACATCAATTTGCATATTGTCGGGTTTAACAGGTGGACAATTGATAACGGGATAAGTGGTATTACCCGATAAAACGGGACCCAAACCATTTGAACGTCCAGCCACACAAATAAAGATGAGATTACTGATGACACTTTCATATTCACGCATTATGCGTAATGATTCTTCGGGACCCTTATGTGCTGATGTTACACGTAATTCTGTATTAAGACCCAATGACTTGCAATGATCGGCAATTTTTTCACAGTGCGCCTTATCCGAGGCACTGCCCATTAAAATTACAAGCAAATGATCGTTTTTAGGAATTATATCTTTGAGCTGTTCACTAACCCAAATGAAATTACGTTTGACTGTATCCAAATCCGAATCAGTGACCGAAGCTAAATTACGATAAACTTGTTTATCGACCATAAGACGTTTATCACCGGCAGGCCAAAGACGCCAAGAATCGGAGTCAATGATATCGGCCAAAATAATGGTGCCTAAAAGGAAATTAAAAGAAGAAGAATTTATTAGATTAAGTACAAATTATACACTTAAAAAAGTTTCACATTCAGTACATGACAGTTGTTTGTATAGTAATCAAAACTAGTTTATATGAATGTTTGATGTTTTGCATGGGATTGTCACTTCTTTTAAAACGTGTCCTGATAATGGGAACCTAGAAATTTCCCGAAATATATCTATCAACACATTCCTTAAAGTGGTCAATTAATAAATTTGAAAACAAAAACTCTATAGATTATTTGTTAGGACAATATCCTAATAAAGAAATATAGAGTATGGCATCGAACTTGAACAATTAAAGGTCGAAAAAAGATAATTTTTATTTCAAATAAATATTAGTAAGATAAGAACATAAAAAATAAAACGGTTAAATTTAAATTTTTTTTAGTTATATTCCAGTTAAGTTTTAAACATGTACCTCAAAATTAATTAAATGAGAACAGCTAGGGTCTTCAAATTCCCGACTTTTTTCTTCTCTCGGGAATCGGGAAAATTTTTTGAACTTTCCCAGGAATTCCCGGGATTTTTGAAATAAATATTCATTAAAGCTTTAATAATAGTAAAATCTTCTTTTCCTTAGGAATTCCTTAGGAAAAAGGAAAATTTATAACTAAATATACGGAACACTGTTAATTCAGAAATATGTTCAACATTTATTTTACTAAAAACAATTCTAAACACTTATTTTCAAAACTTTTTTGCTTTCTGAGAGAATATATCTCTTTCGATTTGAATGCCTAGATAGTGAATATTTACAACCATTTGTAATATTAAGAGAAACCTGACCAACCAAAATGCTTTTGCCGGGTTTATACCGCTTTTAAAATGATGATTATTCAGCTTTTTAAACCAAAATGACGTTTTTCCATAATTTAGAACTTCTTAATACAATCATTAAGAATAATAAAACCTTTTCAAAAGGTTGAATATTGATAGTGTGTTTAAGTTTCAAGTTCCCTACAGCTTCACAATATAATTGATCAATTTTCATTTGTTTACAAATTAATTGAACGTCTGTATGCTGAATTGAACGTGTATTAATTAAATTTAAAAATTCAAAATGATTTGGATTTTTATATTATTGAAAAGTGTGTAGGCAAAATTGAAATAATAATTTTTTGTTTTTCGTTGTTTGAAAATTAATAAATAAAATTAAAAACATATATACATACATATATAAATAATTGCAAAATAAGAAAATAATCGGTGTAAACGTGTTTTTATATTAAAAATTGCTAAATTTTGAAAAAAATTTCAAGAATGGTAAATATTGATAAATTTTAATTTAATTTAAAAATGTTCAATAATATTGAAAATGTGTGTTAAAAGATCAATAAAATGCAAATCACTTATATTGGCCGACTGTTTAGAAATGTAGGAGTTTTTTATTTGAAATAGAACCTGAAAGTTTTGAGAGAAAGGTGTTCTTTCAATTAAAATTTTTTCTGTGATTAGGGTTTACGTATTTTTTATGGATAGTTTTTTTTTTATAATTCTACAAATTATTGGAATTACGAATTTTCTATAGCAAAAATCTTTTTTTTTTTTTTTAATTTAACAATTATTCCATAATAGCTGAAGTATTTCAGAATTTAAGGATTTTCCTGTTGGGTAGGTTTTCCACAGTGTTCCAATTAAAAAACATCCTAAGCGTCGTAGGGCAGTTTTTATGAATATCTCTTTAGTATAGATGGGATATAGTAAAGATAATAAGCGTAATTTAAGCATTTTTCTATACAAATATGATTTTTAGAAATTCATTTTTAAGACTCATTTACACAAATTGTTATAAATATGTTAGTTTCAGATAGTCTCCTAAACTTTTGCCAAACAATTTGAATTAAAAATGCTGTATTGATAAAATAAGGATTTTTACACAAAAAATATAATTATCTCGCTTTTTGCATCACATTGTTTTGTCAGAGAAAAAAAAATTTTATAGGCTTTTATGTTTTTTTTTTAATATATACACACAGAGAAAAATGTTGCTGTTTGCCAACGGAAATTCGATTACTTTGACTCAAATTCGGTTATTACGAAATAAAGTCGGTTGGTAGAACTCTATATAAGTTTTCACAACAACGTTCGGTTAATTCAACTGAATTCTAGTTGCAACGCCCAAAATATTAATAAATGGAATGTAAATATCGTTGTACTAACTGAATTTTTGAGTTGTTAACATTGAAATACGTTTTTAAATTCGGTCGGCACTTTATTTCTCTGTGTGTATAAGTTTAAAATTTTAATTCCTGAAAAGATTGATTATTGAATTTACACAAAATTAGACATAAATAGTTAAAAAAGTGTTAAAATTTTTAGGATTACACGATTTTTTTTTGCTTTTTAGTTGAGCAAAAAACACTAACCCATGTGTTTTTGGTAATTCCCGAGAATTCCGACAAAAATTCCAGGGAATCGTGTAGTGAAAAATCGACCAAATCGGTGTTTAAAATGTTATTCGGGTCGGTTAATTGAAAAAAATTACAATTAATTGATTAATCGTTTAATGCAGAGTTACTCAACCTTTTTTGGGCCGTGCCCAACTTTTGGGTTAAAAAATTTTCTATGTCCCCCTCATTTTTTCTGTACAATAGAGAGTACTTTAAATAAAAAACACACCTAACAAATTGGTTAATTCAATTGATGTATGTACATATATTTTTGTTATAAAGATAGAATTAATAATAAGTACTCTAAAAATTAATGAGATCCTTGAGCTTGGTGAAGGTTGCAAAGGGGTTTTAAAACAGGTTCTAATTTTGTTAATTTTAATCGTAAGTCTCCGTGATTTGTGATTTCCAGACTTAAGGATTGCATTTACTCGATTTTTAAATTTTTTCATTGCCTTTAGTTAAAAAAATCTGGAGATTTTCCTTTTTCGTGAAATATATGTGGAAATTTTATATGGCTCAAACTTAAACCCATTGCAACTAATAATAGGTATCCTATTGTAATCCTGTGTGTCCTTGGACCAAACGAGAGCATTTGTTTAAAGTTTAAGGTTGAATATTATTTCGTGTTTACTATCAACGGATTTAAGTCAATATTAATATGTGTTTAAGAGTTTTGAAAATAGTGGTTATTTCAAAATATGTATTTATTTTCTGAAATTTAAAAAATTTTATTTTAACACTTTCTCGCTCCCAAACATATTTAACAAAAATTTTTGTAAATTTGGGTTTCTATCGAAATAGCTTAATTTCTTATTATAGAGCAACTGTTTTTACGATGATGATTTTGGATTTAGATTGTTCCAAAAAGCAACATCAAAGTTTTTCCGAGAACCACTTCTGAAAATATTTCTAGTTAGTTATATCTTATATATTCAGGGAAACGGATTCGGGTTCCATGAAATTGATTCCGGTGGAACATTATTTAGAATTGTAGTGTTTGGGAACCGATTATAAAAAAATGTTCTTGGAAGATGGAATAAGTAGTTTTTTTTTTACAGAGTCAATATGTAAATTGCCGGTTATGTGACATCGACTTAAAGCTAATTTAACTGTCTTGAAAAGTATAGAAATATTAATTTATATTAAAATTCGAATTTAAAAAAAAATTAAAACCGAAATTAAAATTTGTCTTTCTAATTATCTAAATTGCACTTACTTTAAATTGCTTAAACAAAGTTATCTAGAGAAATAAGAGAAATATCTAAACCTGATATTGCACTTACTTTAAATTGCTTAAACAAAGTTATCTAGAGAAATAAGAATCGCATTCATACGATTTTAAAGAATTTAATGATTATTTATACATCATTTGTGTTTTCCAAGCTTTGCTTATAATTTTTTTTATTTTCTAAAATTAAGGAAATTTAGCAATTTTTAAGAAAGAATAAAGAAAAAAGCAATAATAAAAAGTTGCTGGTTATTCGACCTATTTTAGCCGATTATTCGGGTCGAATAATTATTTTTTTTTTGTTTTAAATTTTTTGTTTCTACATTAACCGAAATAGAGGCAAACAATCCAGGTATCGGTTAATCGATTAACCGAATTGGAAACACTAGTATATGCTGATAAACTCAACAGAAATATTTTCTAAACAAATTGTGGACTGCTAATTTCAGAAAGGCAGATTTTTATTCGCATAATAACAAAAAACATTTTTTTTTAATTTATAAATTTTTTTGTGTCTACTAATATTTAGTAAAGTTTTTGCTGATTTTAGCAGAATTATTTTGAAGCTTTTAATTAACTAAAATTTAGCTTAAATATAACTAATTTTTTATATTTAACAGTTTTACTTTTGCTACTATAATATTACTAATATATAGCAATCAAATTTGCTAATTTCAACATTTTGTCATGCAACGTCATTTTGAATTAGTTTTTTAGTTGTATTAGCATACATTTTGACTAATTTTTTTGCTTTTAGGATAGGAAAATATTAAACCTTATTTAAATTGAATTTAAAGCATAATTTCAATTATTCTAAATAAAAAACTTATTTCCAATTACCTTTTTCATCAACACCAAATTCAACTTTCATATCAATTAAAGCACAATTTCGGGTTGACCAAGCTTTTTCCAAAACTTCAAATACTAAAAGCGTCATCCTCTTCATAATATCAACTTCATCTTGTCCTTAAGAGATTTAAAAAAAAAAAAAACATTGAAAAATATTTCAAATAATTTTAAACTTTAACAAAAATCTATAGTTACCAATCAATAGACCATTAAAATTGAATTTTGCTGAAATAATTTGTTCATCCAACCATTGAGGATCATGATTTGCATCATCTTTGAAAAATGTCTCCTGTTTGGGTGGTGAGAATCTTAAATAGAAAATTTGTTAAATAAAAACAATTTAATTAAAATTTTCTTTTTATGAAAATTAATTCGATTTATTTTTAATAAGGATTCTACAAAGTACAACAAGTACCTCTTTATGTATGAGTACTAAATATTTGAAAATTAAGTACATACTCGTACTTGATTGTTTTGTTGCTAAGTTTGTTTCCTTATCTCATTATTTTATTTTTGTTATTATTTGTATTGCAATTTATTGATAGATTGATGAGTTTATTAACGTTTTTTTTTATACACATTAAATTATTTCATCAGCATCATCATCACCATCATTAGCAATTATGGGGGTAAATGTAAAGGTCATGGAAAGTGATTATTTATTTTGTATTTATCAGGATTAAATATTGTTTTTTACATAACATATCAAAACAAATAACAATATTTTTATGTTCAAATTTAGAATTCGAAATTAAAATCATTTCAATAATTCACTCAAAAAAGTTTTACAGTAGAATCTACTGAAAATGTCAGTTAAAACAACTGTAATTAAATCGAAAAGGCGACAAAGCTAATAACCGTTAAAATTAAAATTAAACAACTAACAAATGCAGTAAAAAAATAAAAAAGCTAATAAATAAAAAAATATTTTTTTTTCAATAAAAATCTGTATTTCCTACACAAGCCATATTTCTTTGGTAATAAAAGTATTGCGAGCCAGCTACAATCTTTCAAAATTCAGATCATTTTTTATTTTAAAAACGAGAAATTGGTGCCAAAAAATATTAGATGTAATGGTAAAAATTAACCTTTCCCATATTTTTTTTGCAGGAGAAGTGTTTTTATATAACTTTTTTGTGGATATCTCGAAATTATTTATTTTGTATGACATTCCTCAGTTATATTAGTCTTGTGTAATAGTGTCCGACCGAGTACTCGGCTTCGGAGTTCGGCCAAAAAGTGAAGTTCGGCCAAGTTCGGTGTTCGGCCAAATTTTGGCCGAATTTGGCCGAACTTCCGAACTTTTTATGATTATTTATAAAAAGCACAAATAAATAACAACTGTGGTTATATTAACTTTTCAGAATTTACAAAAAAACTACATAAAAAATACAACGTTGAATATGATAGAATACCAAAAAAAAACAACGATATTTAAATATCAATGTGTGTGAAAAAATTTCAAAAAGCCAAAAGAGTTTAAAAAATTTTTCTAGAAATATACCTACAAGACTTATAAGCAAATAATCAAATTTAATGCGATATAATTTAAATAAACGTATACTTTTATATTTTGCAATTAATTTCGAGTGGTAAGTAATCCTAAAAAGAGAATAACAGTTTCATCAATTTGGGATAGACATGATGTAGTACCAGACTTAGAAGTAGCAGAACCAAATGAAAATTTTATTGAAAAATAAATTAAAATGTTTATTACGGAGCCTTTAAGTCCCGAAATATAAATATATTTGAGTATTGGAATGCAAGTCCATTTACAAATATAAAAGCTGCAGCAATAACATATTTATCAGCCCCACCAACTAGTGTAGCTAGCGAACAGCTTTTTAGCGCTGCCGGGCAGCTGTATTCTGATAGACGAAGCAATTCACATGGTGTGAATGCGGAAAAATTGCTTTTCTGTCATTGCAATATCAAACATTTTAATTTTAAATATTAAAGTTTAAGTTTGTTTTTCTATATGAACTTAAAAATCGATCAACTATTTTTCTTTGACTATAAAATATAGTACAAATATTTTATTCTTTTTTTGTATTTAAAATAGTACAACTATTTTCCAAATATGATTTTTTTTAAAAATATACCTATGAATTTTTATTTTTGTTTATGTTTAATAACTTTTTGGTTTAAATTTATTGATCTAAAAAAACAATTTATATTTTTTTTTATTAAAACAAATAGTTCGGCTTCGGTTTCGGCCGAACATTGATATTATGGCCGAAGTTCGGCCTCGGCTTCGGCTTCGGCCGAAAAAAATGAGTTCGGTCGGACACTATTGTGTAACCACCCTGCAGGAAATGTCAATAGTGAAAAAGTATTGATTCACTATTGACTGTGTCACCAGTACTACTAACCAAATATTCCCCAGGCAATGTAATTTGCTATAGACATTTAACATGTACGTGTCATTGAAAATCACTAGTGACATTAGAACTATTGACTAGGTAGTGAATAGGTAGTTCTTATTGGACCATATGTAGACATTAGAACCAAAGATTCACTAGTGACTAGGTAGTTCTTATGGCACCATATGTAGACATTAGAAACATAGATTCACTAGTGACTAGGTAGTTCTTATGGGACCATATGCAGACTAATTAATAATTAGTTCTAATGGGACCATATGTAGGCATTGGAACCAAAAATTTACTAGTGAGTTAATAAAGTAAAAAGTGTAGACGCTTAGTTGACAATGTCAACAAAATAGTAAACAAAAGTGGAGACTTGGAGACACTTGACCCCAAGCTTCCTGCAGGGCATGTTTTTGTCTGGGTACATGTGTAGAAGTGTGTCCCGAATAAAAAAAAAAAATGTAATGCCACTTAATCAATGCCTATTAAACAAAATTTTTAAATGTGTTTCCAGTAAGAAACTAAAAATTACGAAACTTTTGAGCAATATTTTGAAAAAAAAAAATTCGAAGCTTTTTTTTTATTTTTCAAAATGCACTACAATCAGCAACTTCAGTCGCTGGTAGGGAACTAAAGATCCACTTCAAAATTTGTTTACTTATTTTTCCCATATTCATCCCTTTAATATGCATCATTGAAATGGTATTAATTCAACCAATTCGAAAAAGTACCGCATTCGTGACAACCTAATGTGTAGTATAAAATTTAGACTTTGGCTTGCAAATTCCACAATTATGCTTGAATGTCTAGAAAAAATATTTTTTTGTTATTCCCCAGAATTTGCTATACTTAAAAAATCCAAAGACTTTAATTTTGCTCCATCTCCTATAAAAAAAAATAATTAAATGTTATGAGATGCGTCTATTTAAATTTCACTCTAAATTTAATGTCTTACTAGAAAAAGTACCTTTAAGTGAGGATTATAATTATAATATCATAGTTTGTGTAAAGTTACCATTCAATGGTTAATTTTATATAAAAAGATCAAAAATAATCCACACCGTTTATATGCTACTATTTAATTTTTTTATTTTATTATTATTAATTAATAATCATATAATTACAAATTATATACTATTACCCTAACCGAGCACTAGCTACTATGGCCTTCGGCGCGTTGTAGCGAAAACAGACCAGTGCCTCTGGTGGGAATCGAACCCACGACTCCCGCACTGATAAGCCAGCACGCTACCAACTAGCCTACCGGGGCGCAAGTGCTACTACAGTAGTTTTGATTTAACTGCCTTTTACTTACGTGCACTTTTCACATAACTGCACAAAATTTTGGTTTCGTTGTTATTTTACAAAATTACGTATGATATTGCCTTCATTAAGTGCACTGTGTATACCTGCGCATTTAAAATAAGTTCCTCATATTTTTGGCAGTTGTACATTATTTTCATACAAAAGATCGCCGTTAGCTGCCTCTTATGTTTTGCTTTCTTAGTTAGTTAGGTTAGTTAACGCTTGTACCTACATAAATTTGTATGTAAAAACCTTATAAAATTTTTTATGAATGTTTTTTATTTTCGTTTTGTTGTTTTTTATATAAATTCTATTGTATGAAATAAACAATTAATAAAAATAAATTAAATCATATCTGGTCTTTGCAGTTTTCAACAATTTAGTTTACCTGCACTTTAAGGCAGGTAACCAATTTGAGTTAGCAACGCTTTTGGCTTATCTGCACAAAAAATCGTACAGAAGTTGGTTGTGCAGCTAAGTCAAAACTACTGTATTTAAATTCCGCTTCCTGTATGCATTCGAGATGCAATACAATTTTCTTATTATTATTTGCAAACTATGAGCATATCAATCAAAACTACCAAAAAATAACTGTTAACTGTAAAATTACTATTTTGTTAGTTGTTTTTCAAAATACCAAAATAACTGCTTCAAATAAATGTTAAAACATACTGTAATTTTCTTCATTTTTTTTTTTATAATAACTGTCAGACTGAGTTTTTGGGATGTCAGTTAAACTCGGTTTAGTTAATCCGACAACGAATTTTGTTTAACATTACCAAGTTTAGTAACAAAAAATTTTCGGAACCACTTCTTTCTGTTTAGAGTGTCGCTATTATTATAACAAAATAAAATAAATCATATTTTAAAAGCAGTATTCCATTTGCAAACTTCGTTAATCTAAGTTTAAAGATAATCTACACTCAACAAAAACAAGTTAGTAGAAAAGTTAGTACAACGTCTTGCAAATTAAGTATACAATTTTTTGAAAAAGTGATCTTCTAGATATTGATTTTTTTTAGATCTAGGTCCATAAATTAAATAGATGCAAAGAAAAATGATGTAGTGTACCTTGAAACGCCCAAAGCAAGTATTCAGAAAAAATTTGAAGTCAATTAAAATTGTATAAATGCAATATTTTTATTCAGAACTAAAACTATATTAATAAATTGAACTTTATTAGAGCCTGGAATTTAAAATTGGTACACTTATTTAGTGAATAAGAGTAACAGTTTAATTTTTTTCAAAACACTATTATAAGTGTACCTTGAAACTATTTTCGATTGTATCTTCAAACTAATATTTTTTTTGACAAATGTTGATTTCAATGCTGGTTCGCTGTAATAATTGATAATTTTTGCCAAATGGGATGTAAATATCAGAAAGTCTAAAAAAATATCGAATAATTGTTTTTTTTATTGGATTTTTAATATTAAAAAAATGTTATTTACATATTGATATTTAAAATAAGACCTATATTAAAGACCTTATTCTGGTGGATATACTATTACTAAAATTCCTATTTATTTATTTATTTATTCCTTTTTAAATGAACCGGATCAATAAAATATATTGAAAATAGGCTTTCAGTCCTGATATATTAACATTAGTCTAATAAATTGTAATTTTTCGAGATTTAAGGTTTCTTAACATGTCCTTTTTTACATTTTTATCATTAAACAAAGGTATAGAACGGTAAAGGGTGTAAAAGACTCGTACAGACGCATTATACTATTTTATTTGTTTATTACTGACCTTTTGTCTATTTATTCTCAACTATAGTATAGTTAAATTGAATAAAAACTGATAAGGCTGGTCTAAAAACAACATATTTTCGTTATTAAAATTAACGTTTCGAGGTACACCCAAAAGTGTACCTTGAAACAATGTTTCAAAAATGTGAAAATTTGCAATCGTTTTGAAGCTTAGATTTTTTTATTTTAATGCAGACGATTTAAGTACGCTTAAAGACAAATATATCTCACCTTAAACTGGACTTTAACATGTCTTTTCTGCAGAGATATAGCTATTAATATATCAATCGTTTCATGGTACACCACACTCCTCTACTTGTTCAGCAATTAACTGTTTTGAACTAATATTTTACTAATTTATTTAGGTAAAAAAAATTGTACTAATAAGCAGATTAATAGATTATTAATAATTAATAAAGTAATAGAGTAGAGTAAAGTTATATTAAAGAGTACAATTCTTGCAAGACATATAATAAAATCAACCATGGAAGATTTTTGCATCTGTTTTTCATAAATAAAACAAAATTGTGGATTGAAACAACTTGCATTTTGTATTGTCACTGGCTTGTGAAAGTAACTGAAGGTCTTATTGTATAAACTAGTTAAGCCATAAGCTAGTTTTCGCCGTTTTCTAGACAACTATTAACAATTTTTTAGAAGAAGTTTAGCTTAAACATTTACCACACGTCCCTGGAGTATGAAAGTCCTGCAATATTTATATTTCTATATGTTTTCCAACTTTAAAAGTAAAAAAAAAAAAAAAAAAAAAAACAATAATAAAATGCGCCTTATTAAGTTTTTACAATAAGCTCTTCAATTGTCTATTAATTAAATTAAAAACTTAATAATATATTTAAATTGAATAAAGATTATATGTGTATTTGTAAACTAAATGTTTATAATGATTATAATCATTATTAATCAATAATAATTATTAATGTAGTGTTGTCAAATTGGCAATTTAAAATTGCAAACAAATATACGTTCAGTTATTTTTTCGTTTTTTTCCAGAATTATCTAAGAAATTTGTCTTTGAAGCCATTATTTAGACAACCATTGATGTAAGTTGAAAGATAATTTTGTTTATTTTATATACATATGTATAATTAATTAGTTCTATACATTTTCAGATGTTACATTAATTCATGTCGCCAATGTGGGAGTATGAAGATTTTTATACTTTGTAACTTATTGTAAATTATTTTTAAAATAATCACAAAAAAATGTTTACTATTTTCAGCAAATAAATTAACTAAAGTATAATTTTTCTACAAATTTTTTTAGTTTTTTTTTTCAGTCTTCTAGTATTTATCAAAAATTTTATTAAATAAAATGTTCATACTCCCACATGAATTAGTTTTATATCTGAAAATGTATAGAAATAACTATATATAACATAAACAAAATTATTTTTGAACTACTTAGATGAATATCTAAATGATAGTATTTTTCTAGAAACGAAACAAAAAGGAAATAACAAAATATGAAAAGTATACCCCTTTTTTGCAATAAGAAAAAGGAAACATACACAATTACCTAAAATGTATGTCCTAGTCTTTCAATAGACAATTTAAGTTTTTTTTAATTAGCAACACATTGTTGGCGTCCTATTGTTTTATTGTGTGTGTATGAAATACAGATATAAAAATCTTCCATGGTTGATTTTTTTATGTTTTACAAGAGTTAGACTTTTTAGTGTCGTTTTCCTCGTCTCTACTACATCTTGATATGTAGCGATATCACCGTCCGCACTATTAATGTGCTTATCAGCACAATTTTATTTGCAAAATAAATTTATTAAATATTAGTAAAACATTAGTTGAAAACAGTTAAGTGCTGAATAAGTATAGCTAACATTTTAGCTGAAAACAAAATTTCAACAAAAAAGTTGCTGAAAAATTGTATACTTGATTTACAAGACGTTTTACTAACTTTTCTACTGTCTCATTTTTTTGAGTGTAAATTAAAGACAAGTTTTCATACCAAAAATAACTAAATTTTAACCCTTAGTTTTAAATCTTAAATGTGATATTGGGCAGCTTAAAAATAATAAGTCTTTTTTTTGCTCCTTTGCAACATATCCAAAGTTCATTAAAATCTGCGAGTTCTTGTCGGGATACCTCCCTTGTAAGTTTTAGCAAAACTTTTGCTGAATCTACTAATTTTGTGGCTAAAAATCAGCTTGCTGAATAAAATTTTGCTGACTCAGCAAAATTTTTTGCTGACTTAACTAACTTTTTTTTTGAGTGTAGTGTTTGCCAACCATGGTTTTAAGAATATCTCAAAGTTATATTATTCATATTTAAATTTGCAAAAACGCTCTTTTAATCGTGAAATATTAACATATAAAATGTGAACACAGAAAAAGGGTATATACATACCTACCCAGGCAGAAAAATATAATGGGCACAGTGTTGGCAAAGCGTCGGGCACGGTCAGTAATGCGTTGGCAGAACGTGGGCTTAACAATCTTGACAATATTCCTACCCGAATAGGTAGAAATTGTAGAATTGTATTGGCAAACCACTGCTATTTTTGTAAAACACACCGTGATAAAAATTACCGAAAGTACAACTAATATTGTACTAGGAAACCAGTATTTTGTTTGCCAATTATGTGGTTTGTATTTAAAATCGGAGAGAACCCATCGGGAGACTCCCCCTGTGAGTCATTTTTGGATCAGAAACGAAGCCACTTTTGGATGAACCACTTTCATACAAAAATTTTAATATTTTGAGCCTATTTCCGACTCATTTTGGAGCTTGTTTGCTGGCAGGGTTATTTATAAAAGTTTTATAAACTTGACACAGCTGTTAACCAATATAATATTTGATTTCACTGACACAATTCGATGAGTGTGCTTGCAGCAATCCGTAGAATTTAATACTTTTTATGTACCCGTAAATAATTAAAATGGGCAAAAGTGCAGTTCAAAAAACATCAAAAAACAAATACCATTTTTGAAATCGTGAGACAATTTCCTTTAATTTGAGTACCCATACTTACATGTTACTACGTCCCCCCGTTTTTTGGCCCCAGTGGGTCCCCCGGGTCCGAGCGCCGCTAACTTTTAATTTCGGTTTTTTTCTTTTTTAACCCCAAATCCGGACATATATTTTTTTTTTTCTTTTTGCCGTAAGGTGCTAAACTGCACTTCAGCCTTAAAATGTTTTATTGTAAATAATAATATTATCACTTACCGATAACCCTCTGGAACACCAGGACAACGTTTTAAAAATGAACCAGTTGCCAAACGTCTGGTAACCCACTCAATTGGTATCATTTGACATTTTTTTGCAATAAACGCCTTGCCACCAGCCGGTTTAACGTAGGCTGTATTAATTCCTACAATATATGTAAGTAATTATAAAATGAATTATCTTGTGCCCACAAAGTGTATCATTAAAATTTGCATTTCTATTTACCGGCTGCATTGAGTATTTGAAAAACTAAACCATTTGTGGTATTGGAAATTTCAGCTTTGCCTTGTAAATCATGAGCCTTAACACCATCGCCAGCTGTAATACGATCCTTGCTCAGCAAAAGACACAAACCGGGATGATCGGGTAAATCATAAACTTGTTTCGTTTTACCCTCAACAATGACATTGCCCAATTTATAACCATCAACTGTGAATAAAATGGAATTATTTTTAATAAATTTTCTTCCTTCGGGAAAAAACTTACTGGCAGTCATTTTGTTATGTTAATTATATTTTTTTTTTATTAAGAAAATACTTGAAAACACACGTGTTTCTTTACTAAATATGGTAGAGCACTAAATGATTAAAAGCGTTCTAGGTGATCGTTAAATCCGTACTGATTCCAGTAGTCATTTATGTGTAAGTCTCTTATTAATCAACTTACCCACTTGAGTGTTTTTTCTTATGGTTTCGTGACATATGTTTTATGTGGTCGCTAGTTTTCAGGGATGGCTGGCAATACCGTTAAAATACAGTTCCCACGATTTAAACTTCTTTCAAATGGCTATAGTTGTCTGTAAAATACCGTTACCGAAATAACCTGACAAAACCTGAAATAAAAATCGCTGTAAATAGATATATTTTCGCAACGTTTGATCATAAACTAGTCAGTCATTAGAACTCGGGGCATAATGGGGCTAAAAATATCGGTGTGCGTAATGTCAATACCTGAATAACTAGAATAACGTTACCTTTAAAATACCGTTACCGAAATAACTAATAAAAACCGTTATCCACAAAATTACTGCACCGAAATAACTAAAATACTGTTTTTGCTAAAATACCGTTACCGAAATAAGTAAAATACCGTTAACTCTAAAAAACCGTTTGATTCCCCTAATATAACGTTACCGAAATAAAAGAAAATAGTGGAGCCATTACCCGTATCGAATCAGTTACCATCCGTGCTTCTTTTCGAAAATCTCTCTTTGTTTGGGGAAAAGAGCATTTCTGATATTGGTTTTATATTTTTGAGTACGTTCAAGATATATTCATATAGGTAGTCTTACTAGAACAACAACTACAACAAACAACTACAAACAATACAAAAACAACAGGGTTTTGACATTTCAAAATACTCAAGATACAGTCTTTGTACTGTCAAAAACATCTAAGAAATGTCAAAACCAGGTAAGAGGAAGATAAACAGCTGGGCTACTAAAACTACCTTATAAATATATCTTGAGTACGTTACTTTTTGGTACTTTACACAGGGCTGCCATTTCACATAATGAATGCCAGATCTAGCACTTTTTGTGATTTAGCACTCAAATGTTATAAAAAAAAATGCTAGATGCTAGTTTTATACATAATTTGACATTTTTAGTCAAATTTTGCCACAAATATATTTTTCACTATTTTTTTTACAGATTTAAGTTATAAATTTATGCATGAAACTAAAAAAAACCTTTTATATGATATGGAAATTAGTTTGATTAAATTTTCAGTGTTTTTTAATGAAAATTTTACAACAATTGTGAATATTTTATTAATTTGACCACATTATTAATTTGCACAACATAATTCTTTTAATTGCTGTTGAAAATTTGAAAATTTACTGATTATTTTTTTAGGTTTTGTTACAGTCAAT
This sequence comes from Delia radicum, assembly GCA_021234595.1. Taxonomy (NCBI): domain Eukaryota; kingdom Metazoa; phylum Arthropoda; class Insecta; order Diptera; family Anthomyiidae; genus Delia; species Delia radicum. Next base: position 149,336,559 of record CM037852.1, read on the forward strand.
GTTCTTAAAATATGCCCTAAAAACGATAAATATGCTCTTAAAAAAGATTTTTCTTTAAAAATTCGTTATTAAAAAATTTATTTTGTAGTACAGTTGGAGTAAGCCAAGATATATTTATATAGGTAGTCTTACTAGAACAACAACTACAACAAACAACTACAAACAATACGAAAACAACAGGCATTTTGTTGTTGCGTACAGTACAAAGAAATGTCAAAACCATGTCAAAACCAGGTAAGAGGAAGATTAACAGCTGGGCTACTAAGACTACCTATATAAATATATCTTGGAGTAAGCTTTGGGAAGTTGTTTAAATTTTTTTTATAAATAAAAGCAACACTCAAGAATTTCGTCCTATTAATTAATTAAAAAGATGGTGAAAGATGAAGGGTTCCCATCATGCAAACATCAAACATTCATATAACCTAGTTATCCCACTAAATGAGAACTAATATATGAGTTCCAAGTTAATAAAAAGGAGAATAAAAACAAAAGGCGTGTATTGTAAAGGGTCCGCCAAATAACTTTTTTTCTTTTTGAACTCCTGAACCAATTGGACTTTGTATGGCGTCATACCAAGGTCTTTATGCAAAATTCGTCTCAATGATGTCTCCGAAATGTTGAATTGTTGAGAACGACGGTGAATTGATGTTGATGGCGCTTCACGCACACTTTCTGCCACAGCAGCAATATTCTCGGGTGTACGCACTGTTTTTGGCTTTTCACGCTTTGGTTTATCGACATAACATACGGACCATATTCGTTCAGCGGAAGGATAAAACTAATTATTTGTCAAATCAGACATGAGCTAAGCGTTACCATTCACGAAATAAGCACTAGTTGAAAAAAAACGTTAGATGGAGGACCCTTTATATCTCCCAAAGTTAGAGCTTCCACATAACGAACAAGTTTTCAATTTATTTTTGATCAATGATGATAATCTTTAACTTCGAACTCATATATTAGTTCTCATTTAGTGCGATAACTATTTTATATGAATATTTGATATTTGCATGGGATTGTCACTTCTTACAAAACGTATTCTGATCATGGGAACCTAGCCAAGTTTGGTTAAAATTGAAGGGAGTAGATGTCGAAAATTGGCTATTTTTGTATGGTTTTATATAGAATGAGTCAAATATTTATTTCTTTAGGTTTGAAAATTTGAATCATTGTAAACATATTCAAAAGTGTCGTTTTTCTGTGTGTAATAGTTGTTCTGTATTATTTCATTATTAATTATTTTATTATATATTTATTATATTATTTAGAAAACAAGAATACCGACCATTGATTCTAAATATTTCGGCCACGCTAATTTTAATAAAATTTCAAAACATTTCGTAGATATTCACTGTAATGAAAGTGTTTGTTAAAATAAACCGAACGGAATAATTCCTCCAGAGGAATACGCGTATTTTGTTTTTGTTACAATAACAAAATGCATGTATTCCTTTTGAGGAATTATTCTGTTCGCTTTATAAAAACTGGGGGTTAATTTGTTTGTTAATTGCTTTATCTCTGATCTTAACACAATATATGTAAGTGAAAATGTTAATTAATCCTAAAACAAAAACAGCTCATACAAATTACTAATTTTTAACAAAAAATTTGTGTATTTTAATATTTATGGATAACATTTACATTGTAAATATGTATTTGTATAGCTACATACATTGTAATTATTAATTGTTTTTTTTTCTCTATATAACAAAATCGTATATTATTATAATATGTATAAATATTTATAAATGTTTATTTATTTGTATTGCAATAATAAATTTTAAATTAGCTACATAAATATAGAACTACGGAAGATAAACATTTGTTAACCGGAATAAAATATTGCCATAATCTTGCCTACACACTTACAAATATGCGATGAACAATTTAAAATCGCTTAATCTAAATACTGCGTATGGATTTCCAACGTTTAAGCAAAAGACATGATGATGTCAAGCCACCCGATGAAAATTGACTGAATTCACTGATATTAATATTGCGCGTAGGAATGTCAATTTTATCTTTAATAATCTGAAATAGGAAACAAACCAGTTTTTTTTAAATGTCCTTTAGGCTTAATGCATTACATGTTTACATACTCTGTGCGATTCATAAATTTCTTGTGGTGATCTATGGACGAGTGTACCATTGGCGTACAACATATTTGCTGCATGCTCTTCGGGTAAAGTGAGTTTTTGATATTTAAAACTAGCTTCACGTTCCATACGTTTTACAATTTCAAAACATATTTTACTATTACTAACACACAGGACATCTGGACCAGCCATACTAACATAATATTTTAAACACCTTGGACCACCAACCTAAACATAAATTACAAAATATAAGTTGAAAGATAATTTTGTTTATTTTATATACATATGTATAATTAATTAGTTCTATACATTTTCAGATGTTACATTAATTCATGTCGCCAATGTGGGAGTATGAAGATTTTTATACTTTGTAACTTATTGTAAATTATTTTTAAAATAATCACAAAAAAATGTTTACTATTTTCAGCAAATAAATTAACTAAAGTATAATTTTTCTACAAATTTTTTTAGTTTTTTTTTCAGTCTTCTAGTATTTATCAAAAATTTTATTAAATAAAATGTTCATACTCCCACATGAATTAGTTTTATATCTGAAAATGTATAGAAATAACTATATATAACATAAACAAAATTATTTTTGAACTACTTAGATGAATATCTAAATGATAGTATTTTTCTAGAAACGAAACAAAAAGGAAATAACAAAATATGAAAAGTATACCCCTTTTTTGCAATAAGAAAAAGGAAACATACACAATTACCTAAAATGTATGTCCTAGTCTTTCAATAGACAATTTAAGTTTTTTTTAATTAGCAACACATTGTTGGCGTCCTATTGTTTTATTGTGTGTGTATGAAATACAGATATAAAAATCTTCCATGGTTGATTTTTTTATGTTTTACAAGAGTTAGACTTTTTAGTGTCGTTTTCCTCGTCTCTACTACATCTTGATATGTAGCGATATCACCGTCCGCACTATTAATGTGCTTATCAGCACAATTTTATTTGCAAAATAAATTTATTAAATATTAGTAAAACATTAGTTGAAAACAGTTAAGTGCTGAATAAGTATAGCTAACATTTTAGCTGAAAACAAAATTTCAACAAAAAAGTTGCTGAAAAATTGTATACTTGATTTACAAGACGTTTTACTAACTTTTCTACTGTCTCATTTTTTTGAGTGTAAATTAAAGACAAGTTTTCATACCAAAAATAACTAAATTTTAACCCTTAGTTTTAAATCTTAAATGTGATATTGGGCAGCTTAAAAATAATAAGTCTTTTTTTTGCTCCTTTGCAACATATCCAAAGTTCATTAAAATCTGCGAGTTCTTGTCGGGATACCTCCCTTGTAAGTTTTAGCAAAACTTTTGCTGAATCTACTAATTTTGTGGCTAAAAATCAGCTTGCTGAATAAAATTTTGCTGACTCAGCAAAATTTTTGCTGACTTAACTAACTTTTTTTTTGAGTGTAGTGTTTGCCAACCATGGTTTTAAGAATATCTCAAAGTTATATTATTCATATTTAAATTTGCAAAAACGCTCTTTTAATCGTGAAATATTAACATATAAAATGTGAACACAGAAAAAGGGTATATACATACCTACCCAGGCAGAAAAATATAATGGGCACAGTGTTGGCAAAGCGTCGGGCACGGTCAGTAATGCGTTGGCAGAACGTGGGCTTAACAATCTTGACAATATTCCTACCCGAATAGGTAGAAATTGTAGAATTGTATTGGCAAACCACTGCTATTTTTGTAAAACACACCGTGATAAAAATTACCGAAAGTACAACTAATATTGTACTAGGAAACCAGTATTTTGTTTGCCAATTATGTGGTTTGTATTTAAAATCGGAGAGAACCCATCGGGAGACTCCCCCTGTGAGTCATTTTTGGATCAGAAACGAAGCCACTTTTGGATGAACCACTTTCATACAAAAATTTTAATATTTTGAGCCTATTTCCGACTCATTTTGGAGCTTGTTTGCTGGCAGGGTTATTTATAAAAGTTTTATAAACTTGACACAGCTGTTAACCAATATAATATTTGATTTCACTGACACAATTCGATGAGTGTGCTTGCAGCAATCCGTAGAATTTAATACTTTTTATGTACCCGTAAATAATTAAAATGGGCAAAAGTGCAGTTCAAAAAACATCAAAAAACAAATACCATTTTTGAAATCGTGAGACAATTTCCTTTAATTTGAGTACCCATACTTACATGTTACTACGTCCCCCCCGTTTTTTGGCCCCAGTGGGTCCCCCGGGTCCGAGCGCCGCTAACTTTTAATTTCGGTTTTTTTCTTTTTTAACCCCAAATCCGGACATATATTTTTTTTTTCTTTTTGCCGTAAGGTGCTAAACTGCACTTCAGCCTTAAAATGTTTTATTGTAAATAATAATATTATCACTTACCGATAACCCTCTGGAACACCAGGACAACGTTTTAAAAATGAACCAGTTGCCAAACGTCTGGTAACCCACTCAATTGGTATCATTTGACATTTTTTTGCAATAAACGCCTTGCCACCAGCCGGTTTAACGTAGGCTGTATTAATTCCTACAATATATGTAAGTAATTATAAAATGAATTATCTTGTGCCCACAAAGTGTATCATTAAAATTTGCATTTCTATTTACCGGCTGCATTGAGTATTTGAAAAACTAAACCATTTGTGGTATTGGAAATTTCAGCTTTGCCTTGTAAATCATGAGCCTTAACACCATCGCCAGCTGTAATACGATCCTTGCTCAGCAAAAGACACAAACCGGGATGATCGGGTAAATCATAAACTTGTTTCGTTTTACCCTCAACAATGACATTGCCCAATTTATAACCATCAACTGTGAATAAAATGGAATTATTTTTAATAAATTTTCTTCCTTCGGGAAAAAACTTACTGGCAGTCATTTTGTTATGTTAATTATATTTTTTTTTTATTAAGAAAATACTTGAAAACACACGTGTTTCTTTACTAAATATGGTAGAGCACTAAATGATTAAAAGCGTTCTAGGTGATCGTTAAATCCGTACTGATTCCAGTAGTCATTTATGTGTAAGTCTCTTATTAATCAACTTACCCACTTGAGTGTTTTTTCTTATGGTTTCGTGACATATGTTTTATGTGGTCGCTAGTTTTCAGGGATGGCTGGCAATACCGTTAAAATACAGTTCCCACGATTTAAACTTCTTTCAAATGGCTATAGTTGTCTGTAAAATACCGTTACCGAAATAACCTGACAAAACCTGAAATAAAAATCGCTGTAAATAGATATATTTTCGCAACGTTTGATCATAAACTAGTCAGTCATTAGAACTCGGGCATAATGGGGCTAAAAATATCGGTGTGCGTAATGTCAATACCTGAATAACTAGAATAACGTTACCTTTAAAATACCGTTACCGAAATAACTAATAAAAACCGTTATCCACAAAATTACTGCACCGAAATAACTAAAATACTGTTTTTGCTAAAATACCGTTACCGAAATAAGTAAAATACCGTTAACTCTAAAAAACCGTTTGATTCCCCTAATATAACGTTACCGAAATAAAAGAAAATAGTGGAGCCATTACCCGTATCGAATCAGTTACCATCCGTGCTTCTTTTCGAAAATCTCTCTTTGTTTGGGGAAAAGAGCATTTCTGATATTGGTTTTATATTTTTGAGTACGTTCAAGATATATTCATATAGGTAGTCTTACTAGAACAACAACTACAACAAACAACTACAAACAATACAAAAACAACAGGGTTTTGACATTTCAAAATACTCAAGATACAGTCTTTGTACTGTCAAAAACATCTAAGAAATGTCAAAACCAGGTAAGAGGAAGATAAACAGCTGGGCTACTAAAACTACCTTATAAATATATCTTGAGTACGTTACTTTTTGGTACTTTACACAGGGCTGCCATTTCACATAATGAATGCCAGATCTAGCACTTTTTGTGATTTAGCACTCAAATGTTATAAAAAAAAATGCTAGATGCTAGTTTTATACATAATTTGACATTTTTAGTCAAATTTTGCCACAAATATATTTTTCACTATTTTTTTTACAGATTTAAGTTATAAATTTATGCATGAAACTAAAAAAAACCTTTTATATGATATGGAAATTAGTTTGATTAAATTTTCAGTGTTTTTTAATGAAAATTTTACAACAATTGTGAATATTTTATTAATTTTACCACATTATTAATTTGCACAACATAATTCTTTTAATTGCTGTTGAAAATTTGAAAATTTACTGATTATTTTTTTAGGTTTTGTTACAGTCAATGTTCTTAAAATATGCCCTAAAAACGATAAATATGCTCTTAAAAAAGATTTTTCTTTAAAAATTCGTTATTAAAAAATTTATTTTGTAGTACAGTTGGAGTAAGCCAAGATATATTTATATAGGTAGTCTTACTAGAACAACAACTACAACAAACAACTACAAACAATACGAAAACAACAGGCATTTTGTTGTTGCGTACAGTACAAAGAAATGTCAAAACCATGTCAAAACCAGGTAAGAGGAAGATTAACAGCTGGGCTACTAAGACTACCTATATAAATATATCTTGGAGTAAGCTTTGGGAAGTTGTTTAAATTTTTTTTATAAATAAAAGCAACACTCAAGAATTTCGTCCTATTAATTAATTAAAAAGATGGTGAAAGATGAAGGGTTCCCATCATGCAAACATCAAACATTCATATAACCTAGTTATCCCACTAAATGAGAACTAATATATGAGTTCCAAGTTAATAAAAAGGAGAATAAAAACAAAAGGCGTGTATTGTAAAGGGTCCGCCAAATAACTTTTTTTCTTTTTGAACTCCTGAACCAATTGGACTTTGTATGGCGTCATACCAAGGTCTTTATGCAAAATTCGTCTCAATGATGTCTCCGAAATGTTGAATTGTTGAGAACGACGGTGAATTGATGTTGATGGCGCTTCACGCACACTTTCTGCCACAGCAGCAATATTCTCGGGTGTACGCACTGTTTTTGGCTTTTCACGCTTTGGTTTATCGACATAACATACGGACCATATTCGTTCAGCGGAAGGATAAAACTAATTATTTGTCAAATCAGACATGAGCTAAGCGTTACCATTCACGAAATAAGCACTAGTTGAAAAAAAACGTTAGATGGAGGACCCTTTATATCTCCCAAAGTTAGAGCTTCCACATAACGAACAAGTTTTCAATTTATTTTTGATCAATGATGATAATCTTTAACTTCGAACTCATATATTAGTTCTCATTTAGTGCGATAACTATTTTATATGAATATTTGATATTTGCATGGGATTGTCACTTCTTACAAAACGTATTCTGATCATGGGAACCTAGCCAAGTTTGGTTAAAATTGAAGGGAGTAGATGTCGAAAATTGGCTATTTTTGTATGGTTTTATATAGAATGAGTCAAATATTTATTTCTTTAGGTTTGAAAATTTGAATCATTGTAAACATATTCAAAAGTGTCGTTTTTTCTGTGTGTAATAGTTGTTCTGTATTATTTCATTATTAATTATTTTATTATATATTTATTATATTATTTAGAAAACAAGAATACCGACCATTGATTCTAAATATTTCGGCCACGCTAATTTTAATAAAATTTCAAAACATTTCGTAGATATTCACTGTAATGAAAGTGTTTGTTAAAATAAACCGAACGGAATAATTCCTCCAGAGGAATACGCGTATTTTGTTTTTGTTACAATAACAAAATGCATGTATTCCTTTTGAGGAATTATTCTGTTCGCTTTATAAAAACTGGGGGTTAATTTGTTTGTTAATTGCTTTATCTCTGATCTTAACACAATATATGTAAGTGAAAATGTTAATTAATCCTAAAACAAAAACAGCTCATACAAATTACTAATTTTTAACAAAAAATTTGTGTATTTTAATATTTATGGATAACATTTACATTGTAAATATGTATTTGTATAGCTACATACATTGTAATTATTAATTGTTTTTTTTTCTCTATATAACAAAATCGTATATTATTATAATATGTATAAATATTTATAAATGTTTATTTATTTGTATTGCAATAATAAATTTTAAATTAGCTACATAAATATAGAACTACGGAAGATAAACATTTGTTAACCGGAATAAAATATTGCCATAATCTTGCCTACACACTTACAAATATGCGATGAACAATTTAAAATCGCTTAATCTAAATACTGCGTATGGATTTCCAACGTTTAAGCAAAAGACATGATGATGTCAAGCCACCCGATGAAAATTGACTGAATTCACTGATATTAATATTGCGCGTAGGAATGTCAATTTTATCTTTAATAATCTGAAATAGGAAACAAACCAGTTTTTTTTAAATGTCCTTTAGGCTTAATGCATTACATGTTTACATACTCTGTGCGATTCATAAATTTCTTGTGGTGATCTATGGACGAGTGTACCATTGGCGTACAACATATTTGCTGCATGCTCTTCGGGTAAAGTGAGTTTTTGATATTTAAAACTAGCTTCACGTTCCATACGTTTTACAATTTCAAAACATATTTTACTATTACTAACACACAGGACATCTGGACCAGCCATACTAACATAATATTTTAAACACCTTGGACCACCAACCTAAACATAAATTACAAAATATATTTTAGAGGTTAGTTGTTTTTTTTTCTTTTTTTATTAATATTGTATACCCTTATTGGCGTTACAGGATATTCGGGAAATGTCATAGCTACTGCTCTAGCACCATCCTCATTTGTATATTCAGAGATGCCAACAAAAAACTCCCGACCTTTAAAGAAAAGCGAAATATGAAAATGTTTTATAAATATTGGATTGAAATGAAAATATTTCTTAAAACCACTTGGCATAACCACTCTAAAGCTTCAATAAAAATTCAACTGACAATATGTGGTTCATATTAACAGCCCGGCTAAAAATGGTCATATATGTTAATATATTGACATATATGGTTGCAAATATGAGCATATATGAATCATATATGAACATATCTGACATATAAGGGCTAATACAGTAAAAGTTAGCGGTCATATGTATATGGAAATGTATGACACCATAAATTATATAATACATGGCATATATATTGCTATATGATAATATATTGCATATATATTGATATATTCCATATATGAATTACATTTTCTTAGTTCAATGTCAATTGCCCATATATGGATACACATAAAGGGTGTTTTTTTATAGAGGTATAGAACTTCGATTTGGAATAAAACAACGATGAATTTTTTAAATTGACATGAAATTTACTTTATTCGAAAGATAACACAGCCCGGCAAAATTAAAAAAGATTTTTGCTTCTTTGAATTTATCAACTGATTCTAGTTAATTTGGGTGCGCTGAATTCAAATCTGTAATCAGTTTGTCTCTAACAGGAAGTAGGAGGAGCTAATCCAAGATTATGGTATCAATCTCTTCTTTGAAAGATTCTATAGCAGATTAATGCATCAATCATATTTGTGGGTGGGGTTTAAGGGGTTAATTTTTATAAAAAAATAGCAAAATAGCACTATTTTGAAATTAAAATTAGCCCCTTAAACCCCATCCACAAATATGATTGATGCATTAATCTGCTATAGAATCTTCCAAAGAAGAGATTGATACCATAATCTTGGATAAGCTCCTCCTACTTCCTGAGATATGTCCATCCCACACATTGTTACTTTTACAAAATACGGCAAAAATAGCACTATTTTGAAATTAAAAATTAACCCCTTAAACCCCACCCACAATTATGATTGATGCATTAATCTGCTATATAATCTTCCAAAGAAGAGATTAATACCATAATCTTGGATAAGCTCTTCCTACTTCCTGAGATATGTCCATCCCACACATTGTTACTTTTACAAAATACGGCAATTCCTATGGAAAAGTTTTACTTTTTAAATACTTAAAAAAAAGCTATATCATGAAAACTAGAGCTGATAGAGACAAACTGATTACAGATTTAAATTCAGCGCACCCAAATTAACTAGAATCAGTTGATAAATTCAAAGAAGCAAATTGAGTGTTGGCCTGTGTAATCTTCTGGCATTATTATTAGAATATGACTTCTGGCATATGGCCGCCAAGGCTGGCTCGGACGTAGTCTAATCTGGAGTTCTAATTTTCGATGACTTTTTCCAACATTTGCGTATATTGGCAATAACGTGCGAATGTTGTCCTCCAAGTGGTCAATCGTTTCGGGATTACCGGCGTAAACTAGCGACTTCACATATCCCCACAGAAAATAGTCCAGCGGCGTTAAATCGCACGATCTTGGAGGCCAATTCTCGGGTCCGAAACGTGAAACTATGCGGTTACCAAACGTTTCCTTCTATAAATCAATTGTGGCACAAGCTGTGTGACATGTTATTGTAATAAATTTTTTTTTTAACAAGAAATACTTAATTTCTCTAATGCACATTTCTGCTTATGCCTCACTGGTTTGTATTGTTAACCCATTATTGCCTGACCCCCGATTCCATTGTCCAATATCGATAAACTTGCACTCATTCAATATTTAATATCTTAGAAGTTTGGTATACGATTAGCAAAACATAGATCAGATAGAGTTTCAATAGAGTTCAATAGAGTTTTGATTTTATTTTGTCTACCATCATTTTTTTTTTTTTTTTACAAATTTTGCCAAAATTTGTAAATTCTTGAAAAAGTTTTATTAAAATAAGTATTAAAGTACTAAGTCAAATTTTATAGGATATTCGTTATTTGAGAATCGTGTTTTTTAAATTGTTCGCTCGATTAATCGAATCATTTTTATTCGCGTGACAACCCTAATTAACAGTGATCCACAAATTTAAATATATTTTGGTTCTTCAAAAAGTGTCAGGAATTTGAAAACCATAGGTCAAACAGATACATAAATAGTATTTCAAATTGATGCCGAAATTCATAAAATTTTATGTTGATAGTGTAAAAATTATTTATGTATTTAAAAAAAAAAAAAATCTTTCGTTAGTCGTTCGATTAATCGATTAATTTTGAAAAAATAGCTTCATCGTTCGATGAATAAAGGTTTGATCGTTTATTCGATCAAAATAAAAACCCGAATAAATGACATCTAGGTAACATGATATAACTCACCTGTAAATAATACATCACCACCATCCAATTGTGCGTTTGGATTATCTATCACTTCAACTGGTATGTCTAATTCTTTTTTTAGAATTATTGCCATACTGTTGGCCTAAAGTTTACAAAAAGAAAAATAAAATATTTTAAAGATTATTTTACAGACTACTGGTTTTCTTATGTTTAACTTACTTCCTTTTGCCTCATTGCATTATCTGATTTTCCTATTAATGCTACACCATTACATATTACGGCTGATGTTTCCACAAATACACTTTCCGGTAATTCATCATCTGGTGGCAATTCTATAACATCTAGACCAATCTCCCGTAATAGAGTGCAATATGCTTTGTGCTGTTCCTTTGCCAATTCCAGATTAAAATTTTTATTTGATTTTAAAGCATCTGATATTCTGAAAAATTTAAAACAGCTAATAAAATTAGTAAAAAGTTTCAATTTTTTGAAAAATTATTTCGAGTTTTTTAAAGTGGATTAACTTTGTTACGTATAACGTAATAAAGTTACGTTATACGTAATAATACTTTTGAAATGTTAAATATTTCAAACGTTAAATATTTCAAACAAGAAAAAATTACTCTGAGAAACTTCTTATAATGTATAATTTAAAAAAAATTAATTTTGCAGAAACTGATAATAGATGTACACGTAAAAGTAAAAAAAATGCTTTTGAAAATCTTTAATCAGATCTAAGCCATCTGTCTGTTAATAGTTTGAAATTCTAAAAATGCATTCAATTTGAGTATCTGTTGTTGTCACATTCATATACATAAAATTTCGTTCCGAAAGCCATCACTTTCGACCCCTGCTAGGAGTAGGGTGCATATCGAAAAATGTTTTTAAATTGCACTATTTTTGAAGTATATTCTTTCAGAATATGTTAAAAAATATTAAATTAAATACCTAAAAATTAGATGTAAAGGTGAATGAAAGAACCCATTATACAGCGGCGGTCATTGAAATATTAATGCTTTAACCATTGTTCTTTTATGTTGTGGCATATTTCCATTCCATCTCCGTTTTAGATCATTTGAATTTCATTTTGATAAAAAATACTCACTTCTCTATTTTGAGAGTGTATTTAAGTAAATTTGACCTACGATGATATACTTCGATTGTATCTTTGACCTACGATGATAAACTTCGATTGTATCTTTACTTCATTAGTATATATTATGTCCTGTGGTTCCTATTGGCAACAAATGACCATTAAATGTAATGGGTCTTAAAAATGTTAGTATCATTTTTGGAAACATTTAAAAAAAAGAGTAAGTCATTTTATATTTTGTCCCAGAAATTAGTTATTTTAAGAGCCTATTTCGTAAACCATACATGTTTTGACATTTCCTGTTAAATAAATTCGATCCTGCGTCCGTTGCGAGGATAGACATTTCGTGATGGCTTATGAGTTGGGATCTACTGACTCCATACTTTATGTTACAACATAAATTTTAAATTAATCGATTATCGATTATTTAAATTGACCCCATTAACAGCAATTTAATTTTATATGTATGTCCTTTTGGAATCCCGAAAATTCCGAATTCTTATCTATTTTGTAATGATATATCAAATTTACATGAAAAATATTTTATAGCTTTTTAAATTATTTCCTACTACTATTATAGCGTAACTTCGGCTTACAGAAACTTACATTCAAAAAGGTTTTACAGTAAAATCTACTGAAAATGCTAGTTAAAACAACTGAAATTTCAGTTAAAAAGGCGACAAGGGTAAGTACCGTTAAAATAACTAAAAATGTACTTGTTTTAACTGTTGAAAAACAACTAACAAATGTAGTAAAAACAACTAACAATGTATTTTGAAACAACTTTAAAAATTAGTAAAAACTACTGTTTTTCAACAGTTATTTTTTCGGCCTTTTAAAAATCGTTTTTTCTTTCAATTACAATAAAATTTTGTTTTCAAAATTCCAAACAGTACTCCAGGTCTGATGTTTGAATGCAATATGAGATATAATAAAATTTTCTAATAATTATTTGCTAGCTCTGAACACATCAATAAAAACAAATATAAACTAAATGAGAATTTTTCGAAACTCGATATTATCTTTTATTTTTAAATAACTTGCAAAAATTAACTGATTACTGCCAAATTACTGGTTTGGTTGTTTACAAAAATACTAAAACAACTGACTCAAACAACTGTTAAAAAATACAGTAGTTTTCTTCAGTTGTTTTTTAAAATAACTGTCAAAACAGTTGTTTTGTATTATTTCATAGAAAAACAACTGTTATTAATTACACATTCAATTACAAATTACATGTAATTGTGTTTGAAAAAAATTCAATTAAAATTACATGGAATTGTAATTAAGCTGAAGCACAATTTCAATTACCAAAAAATGTAATTGTGATACAGAAAATATCAATTACAAGTTTCATGTAATTGAAATAATATCAATTACTTATTACATGTAATTGTAATTGAAAAATGTGAATAACAATTACAAGTAATTAAAAAAAGAAATTGGTTTTAAGAAGTAATAATAAGAGAAATGTATTCGTTACATTAAAAATTATTTATTTTAAAAAATGTATTCCATTACAATTATTATCAATTGCAATAATGAAAATATTAATAATCATAACAACAGGTTGATGTCTGTTTTGATTATTTTTATACTTAAAATAGAAAAAAACAAACTTATTCACTTAAAAAAGTTTTTATTTTTTCAGGGGTACTTTAATTTGGTCCATATTTTTATAATTTTCTAGATTTAATATTATTAGAGAAAAATTTGTTGTTGTATAAAAAAAATGTCTTGCAAGACATTCGTACTACCTTTTTGTGAACACTAGAGTGAAGTTAGCCCATTTTAATCCCAGCAAAATGGGTTACCAATAAGAAACTTATAATGCATTGCTCTCATACGGAAAATAATTGGTGAACAATAATAGGTTATTAATCTTATCATTTCCAGTCAAAATATAATGAAACAACATTTTCTGGAAATCTATTTTTAGACTTTTATTATTATATGATATTATTGTGACATTTTTCCAAAAATTATGAAATGTGTTATTCTGTAAATTTTCTATTGGGTCATTTTTTGGCCAAAAGTGTAAAAATTAACCCTATATGGATCAAGTTACATAAATATTCTTTTTATCAGAGATTATTTGTTATCAATTTAAAAGCTTTACAAGCTTTTAGTCATAATTAAAATTAAGTTTCATTGGTCTTTTTTGTCCCCAGGTCACTAAGGGTTATAGATTTTTTAAATAACAGTAAAGATAAATTTAGTCTTAATAAATTTAAGTGACGTTTTTCCGAAAATTATGCAAACTTTGATGAAAACATTCAAATTTTGTTCAATTTGTGAAAAAATAAGCTATTTTCCTAAGATGTCCTGGAAAGGAGTCGCTCCAAATATAAACTCGAATTATAATTTTTTAAATTTATCTTTTTTGTTTTATAACAACTATTATATTATAAAAATAGCAATCGACATCACCAAATTAGGCATTTTAAAAAATCTTTTTAATTAATTTAAAAAAAAAACGTTTCTTCTTATCAATTTCGTGGGTCATTTTGGATGTAATGAACGATGTAATGAATCTATATTGATCCATATAGTCATCCTGTTCACAATATGAAGAAAGTCGGATGGGTGAAGTCAACAAATGCTAATTTTCAATGTTTTTCATGGAACGGTATGTATGTCTGTATGTATCTACACTGAAAGAATTATTCTTCATGATATTATTGAAAGAATTTCATAGAACTTTTTCGTAGACTGAATGAATAATTCCATTATAAACAAGAAATATAATTCATATTAGGAAATTTTTCATAATGCTTTTTTCATTAAATTTAATAGTTTCATAAAAAAATCATTTGAAATTGTTTTTAAAGACTAAACTTTTAAATAGTTTTTATAAAGTTCCATAATTTAATAATTTAATAATAATTTCCATACATTCCAAACTTTATTTTTGAGTTAATTTTCAAGTCTTCAACTTACAAAGAGCTTATTAATTCAGTTAAGCCTTTTTTTTGATTTTGGTATCTACGGCTTAATTTCAATGCATTTTAAAGACATTTATGACGAGTTCATTAATTTAATGAAACTATTAAATGTTATACAATTTTATGAAACTGATTGAATTATTCATTAGTTTTATGAAAGTTTTCTTTAATTAAGCAAAGAATTTCATAAACATTGAGCTTATAAAACCTGTTTCATAGATTCTATGCAAAGTTTCAATGCACAAACTCCACTGACGATTTTCATTAAAGCTAAGAAGAAATTAATTAATGAAGTGAAGATAACTCTCTCAGTTAATGATTCAATAATTTACCATTTAAGGGTTTTTTATTTGATAATTTTAAAGTCATGATGTTTTTGAGAGAAAAAGAAAATTATGTATTTCGTTAAGATATTTAAAGGTTATCGATATTTTAGAATTATTTCTGTAGGGAATTTTTAGGTTAACGGTATTTTATGTAATTTCGTTAGGGTATTTGAGGGTTATCGGTATTTTAAGTTATTTCGTTAGTGCTATTTTAAGGTTAAAAATAGTTTCTCGAAACTGTATTGAATTTTTATAGGTATTTTAGGGTTAGTGTTTGCCAACCATGCTATAAAATAATATAAATAATTAAAAAATTTGTTCGTATGTAAAATAACTTTACTCTTTTAATAACGTTACCGAAATAACTGAAAACCCGCTATCATTAAAATACATGGTTGGCAGGCAATACCGGTAAAAAATTAAGAAGGATGGCAATTCTAATTTGTTAGAAAATTTACTTCCAATCTCTGTTATTCCCATCCTTTCAAAGTTTGTTGAACAAATTATTAAGGATCAAATGATGTATTATATTGATGGCAATAAACTGCTTCATCCAAGCCAATCTGGTTTTAGGCGGAATTACAGTACTACAACTCTTCTTGTTGGGCTGACTGATTCCATAAGACGTAAGCTCAATGAGAAAAAGTGTGGTGTGTTGTTGTCCTTGGATTTATCTAAGGCTTTTGATAGTGTTGTGAATTCTAGATTGATAACTAAATTATGTAGTTATTTTAATTTTTCTAAATCCGCTTGCAAACTTCTAAGCTCATATCTTGAAAATAGGTCGCAGTTCGTTTCGATTGGAGATAGGAACTCTTGTACTTTGGAGGTTACCAGTGGTGTGCCGCAGGGATCGGTAATTGGCCCTATTTTATTTATGATTTATTTGAATGATTTTATTGATGTAATAGATAATAACTGTTTTGAAACTTTTGTATATGCAGATGATGTACAGATTTTATTTTCTGGAGAAAGACAATTCTTTGATGTTTTGGAGGCAAACATAGAATTTTACCTTGTTCAGATTGCACGGTGGATGGACACAAATGGGTTAGACATAAATCCTAGCTAAACGAAGGCTATGTGCTTCGGTTTTGATTCCCGTGATTTAAGTGTATCATTGAGAGGTGTTAGTATCAACTTTGTTTCGGAAATGAAGTGTTTGGGTGTTTTTGTAGATGATAAGTTACGTTCTTCGAAACACGTTGATTACGTGTGTGCTCGAGTGAATGCCACGTTGAGACGATTATGGTCTCTTGATCTTTGTTTGCCTCTACATGTAAGGAAACGTGTAGCTAGTTCTCTTCTTATGCCCCAGTTAATTTATGCTTTGGAGGTATTTACGGGTACTAGCAGTAATATTCTTAGACGTCTTCATCTTACATTTAACCGTATAGTGAGATATGTTTACAGATTGAGGATAAGAGAACATGTCTCTCCGTTTGTGGTGGATTTTCTTGGTTTTTCTTTTGCGAATTTTATAAAAACTGAGAATCTTGTTATTTTTTACAAGCTAACTAGAGCGAACTGTCCTGGTTACATTGTTGACAACTTTAGATTTACAAGATCGAGTAGAAACCCTCAGATAGTTTTTCAACGTGTAAACTCTTCTATTTTCGAGAGATCCTTTAATGTGAGGATAACTAGAGTCTGGAATTCATTACCTAGATTTCTTAAAAGCTTTGTTATTGCAAGTGCTACGTTTAAACGCAAACTAAGGCAGTTTTTTAATCACTCACTATAATTTTGATAAATTACGATAATTTTTCATATTTTTAAATATTTTTTTTTATATTTTTTATTTTTTAATCGTCTACTTATTTTGATAATCTTATTGCTACATTTTGGACCGTTAAACTTTAGTTATAATTTTATTTATTTTAGGCATTTCTTTAAATTATAAATTTATTTTTTTATTTTTTTTTAAAAATTTATTGTAGAATACGAACCATATTTGGCCCTATGGGCTTGGTTTTTGAATTAATAAATAAAATCAAATGAAAATCTCGTTATCGATTCAAAACACTTTAAACTCCCTAAAATATCGTTAACGAACTAATTGAAAAACTGTTATCAGTAAAATACCGTTACCGTTATAACTGAAATACGTATAGCCTTAAAATACCGTTCCAAAATAACTATAATGCCGTTATCGCTAAAATACCGTTACCGAAAAAAATGAAATAGCATTACCCTTAAAATACTGTTACCGAAATAATGTTTAAAACAGTAATACCTTTATTTTTTTACTAATTTTAGGCCCGAATACTGAATGTCCAGTTAAAATTTAACAAATTGTTAAATTTAAAATTTATATGGGAAATGACAACAATTGTGTCAGTTGAAGTCCCAGTAAGTAGCTAACGGGACATTGTGAAAATGAGGCTAAGGCCCGATTACTGAATGTCCAGTTAATATTTAACAAACAGTTATATTCCAAATTTATATAAGAAACAACAACAAATGTGTCGGTTAAAGTTCCAGTTAGTAGCTAACGGAACATTCAGTAATCGTACCTAAGTCGTATTGTTAACTTTATCTACCCGTTTATATCATTACATGATAATAATGAGAAAATAATATAAATAATTAAAAAAATTGTTTGTATATAAAATAACGTTAACCTTTTATTGCCGTTACCGAAATAACTAAAATACCGTTACCGCTAAATACCGATACCAAAATAACTTAAATAACATTACCGAAATAACTGAAATATCGTAATCCCTAAAATACCGTTACCGAAATAACATAAAATAGCGTTACTCTTACCGATTTTAATATAAATCCATGAATGATTTATATTAAAATTAAACTTAATAGGTCAACATTTTTAAAAATGCTGTAAAGATAATAAAGATTTTAAATAAAAAATCGGATTATTCAAAAATATATTTCAAAAACGATTCAATTCATTACGTTCGTGTTTAAACGTTTTATTATGCAAATGCCATTTGACATTCAATAATACAAAACTGGCATTATTAACAAACAATTTGCTACTGCTGCTACCTCCCCCACAATAAAGGTGAGGATAGTCTTATTCTATCATACGACAAAAACGCACATTTGTTCACTAGTATTAACTAATTGAGTTGAATTAATGTTGAATGAAAAGTATATGAAATAAACACCACACCCAAACTACACAAATTTAACAACAACATTTTTAGTATGAATTTAAATTATAAATGAAAACTAAACATGGCAATAGATGAAAAGGAAATCAGATTACAACACTAACACTAAATTTGGCACTAACAACAAAAATGTAACCAACAACAACAGCAACTAATCCTTATTAGAATAAGGAAATAATAAATAACAACGCCCTATTGGCCTACTTTAGTGCAAAGGAATAAATATTTATAATATTTGTCAGAATGCATAAAATACTTTTTTTTTTAAAAAATATTTTAATATTTCCAAATTTTAATATACCTACAAAGTCTTTTTAATAGATAATTTTATTATAAATCAAATACTAGACAATTTATGTAAATTTATAAAACACAGATGGAAAAAATATATACACCTGAATTTATTTGGTTTTTATTACGCACCTGGCCACTATAGCATGACTATATTTAAGCGTCATTTTATTTAATATTCGTTTTTATTAATTTATTTTGAAAACACTTTATTATTTTAAAATTTGTTTATAATTTTTAACTAATATAATGTTGTTTTCCTTTATTTTAGTTTAAAAAAAAAATTGAAAATATTTTGCAAATTTGTTGTTATTGGAGTAGAGTGGAGTTTGTGTAAGCTTAGTAAAATAAACACAACAAAATTTTGACATTCCAACATTTTTTAGTTGATGTTGTTGTACATACTAATATACACAGTTGCTAATAAAAAGTATGTAATTGACAGAGCTTTAAAGCAAATTATATACAGTGAGTGTGTTCATTTACTCAAAAAATCTTACTGAAGAGCAATCGAAATCGATTAACCGATTCCTCGATTGATTGCCTCAATTTCGGTTAATAATTTAAAACTCAAATAATTATTTGACCCGAATAATCGGTTAAAACAGGTCGATTAACCGGTTCAATTTTTTATATGAATTTTTTCCCAAAACTAGTCAAATTCTTAAGTTTGTCAAAAACAAAAAAAAGGCAAGAAAAGCTTAGAAAAAGAAAATCTTTATAAACTATCATCAAATGTCGGCTTTAGGAAATTAAATATACAATTTTGGATTCTGTTGTTACTCTTTTAAAAATTCAAATTAATGGAGTAGTTCTACATTCACGGAATTAAGAAGGTAGAAATTGCTAAAAAAAAAAATTACAGTTAAAATTGCTGCAAATGTAGTGAAAAAGGCGATAACTGTGTTTGTCATAAAAATTACTAACTATGCAGTAATTTTTAAACTGTTAATAAAACAACTACAATGGTAGTAAAAACGACTATCGAAGCGGTAAAAAAACAGCTAACCTTACAATAAACATAAAACGACTACATAAGTTGTAAAAACTACAGTTTTTAACAGTTATTTTTTCGATATTTTAAAAATATTGTTTACTAAAAAAATATTTTTTCTTTTAATTACAATAAAATTAGTATTTCCTACATGTTATTTGAAATTCCTAACGATATTCCAGTTATGAAGTTTTTATGCGTTTGAGATACAACGAAATTTTTTAATTATTATTTGCAAACTATGAATAATCAATAATAACAAATATAAATTAAACGAAAATTTTTAACAACTCGTCATTATCTTCTATTTTAAAAAACCAACAAAAATTTACTGTTTACCGTAAATTATTATTTTGGTAGTTGTTTAGTAAAACACTAAAATAACCACTCAAAATAACTGTTACTGAAGTACAGTACAGTTATTTTTTTAAATGACTATCTAAATTAGTCGTTTTTAATTTTTTCGTAGAAAAATGAATACAATAGCAGTTAAAACAACTACTATTGTTTACTACCCGAATGACCTACTCATAGTAACTGTAAGAATATACTAAGTAAATGTATTTCAAAACAAGGTTGAATTAGTTTCCAATCGATGTCACACAATTTACAAAATTAAATCTGTAGGAATACTACTTTTTCTTCCATCTCCCTAGAACATTGTTTATAATCGGTTCCCACCCAATCCTTACAATTCTCAAAAATGTAAGGTATACCTAACTGGAACAAGTTTAGTTCTACTTCGGAACAATTTAACCGGTTGATTTTGGAACACTTTCAAATAAAAATCTTCGGTGTAAAAATTTATTCTACATGCCGTTCTTTAAATCTCGCATATTTTGAACACTGCAGTGTTACCATTTCAGTGCCCTGGTAGATTCTTAGGGATTTTTTAAAGAAAAACTGTGTAACTCGAAGGATTTAATTCTGCTGAACATATGAGATAACCAAACTAAGAAAATTACGTAGGTAGAATCAACTGCAAATCGCAGTTAAAATAACTACATTTGCAGTTTCAAAGGTGTACACTATATTTGCATTTAAATCAACTGCAATGTGTAGTTATTTTCAACTGTTAAAAATTAACTGTAGAATGTAGTAAAAACGACAACAAATGCAGTTATGCCGATATTACCAGCATTTAAAAAATATGAATACAAAACTTTTTTGTAAATAATCTTAATCTGATTTTATTATTTTATTTAATAAACTCACTTTTGTAAAACTGTATTTAATCAATTTTAATTTAATTAATAATATTATAAATAAAATGAAAGTGTATGTGCAAAGATCAATAAATGTAAATCAATAATATTGACCATCTGAGCTCGGCTTTATCGATCAATTTTAGTTTGTTTGCAACAAATTAAATGTGTATTAAATTAATTTTTTTTTAATCAATTAAATTGAAAAATTCAAAATGATTTAGATTTTTAAATTCTTAATTGTTTTTATGATTTGTCTAAAAACGGGCTTTTAAGGTCCAGTTTATTTTATAATATACAAGATTATTTCAATTTGGATTTTTGTTTTTCAAATTCATGTTATTGAAAAGTTTGTGGTTAATATTAAAAAAGTAGCTGTTTGCATTTGTTTTTATAAAATAAATAAATTATATAAATTATTCAAAATAAACTCTGTAAACGTTGTTTTATTTTAAAATGTGTGAAATTTCGCGAATTGTTTAACAAATAGAAAATATTGATCAATTTTAATTTAATTTATAATATTTGAATATACATATATGAAAGTGTATGTGCAAAGATCAATAAAATGTAAATCAATAACATTGACCATCTATACTCGGCTTTATCGATCAATTTTAGTTTGTTTAAAAAAAAAAATTAATGTGTAGAGTACACTCATTAAATTTTTTTAATCAATTAAATTGAAAAATTCAAAATGATTTGGATTTTTGTTTTTCAAATCCACGTTATTGAAAAGTTTGTGGGAAATATTGAAAAAATAGCTGTTTGAAATTAGTTTTTTTCTTATTTGAAAAAAAAAAAAAATAAATTAAATAAAAAAAAATTATGTAAATTATTTCAAAATAAACATGTTTCATTTGCTGAGAAAAAACAACCTCATAATACTATGATTTTAGGAGGTTAGAAGTCCTGTTTATCGGACTCCAATTGCAAACTGGGTTGAATAAACTTAAGTGTTTTTGAGAATGGAAATTTTTAATTATTCGATCTCTCATGTAATATATTAAATAAAATTTTCCAAAAAAGCTAAAAACGGGTTTCAATTAAAAAATGTATTGAATCAATTAGTATTTTAATTGTTTTTGCACTAATCGCGGCAATAATAATATTAATTAAATCTTTTATTGAAAATTAAAAAGGAAAAAAGTTATAAATAACTTCTACAAAAAAAATATGATACTCACAAAAAAAGTGTGTGAACGATTCGTTGGTATGTGTGTTTTTGCTAATGCTGCGTATGTTTGAATATTTGTGTAATTGTGCTTGATTTGTTTGTAAACTTCAAATGCATTTTGTACTTTATACTGAAAATGTTCTATTTGAGCTGTATGTTGTATGAAAATATAATTGAGAATTACGCCTAAAATAAAATATGAATTTATATATTTAAAAGTCAATTAAAATATTAATTGATTTAATTAAATAATTGTTTAGAAACAAGTTTAATTCAAATCAAATCTTTAATTAGATATTTAAGGTTGATGTTTTCTTTGTAATGATAAAAACAAATATTTTTAAACAAAATTGATAAAAAATAAGTGTTGCAAAAATACTGGTTATTGGTTATATTGCTTAAAGTTAATTTCTGACTTTAATTTATGATGGCGTATGGCGTGAACAAATTCGAAAACGTGAACGCACTTGGTAAAAATTAGGTCAAGTTTTAGCAAGTTCACTGTATGACCATAGTGGGATGGAGGGTTAATAGAAATAATTTTTAAAAGAAGCCATTCTATGAATCTCTGGTTGTATATAATACGGAATTTACAGATGTTAGGGTTTTGTCCATGCTAAACAAAAAGTGCGAAACAAAATCTGTGAAGTTGGCTGCAGTGCTATATGTTATGTGTTAGACTGAAATTCGACATTCCGCCATTTATCTGAATCAGGGGGTAGAGCATGCGAAAAACACTCAAAATAATATACAACTTTTGGGCTTATTATTTAATATTTCCTTTTGTAAGAAATTGCATCTTATTTAAGTTTCATTTTTTGAATATTTAAAAATAAGTCAAAAATAAGTGTATTTTCAGAGTACCGTTTGGAACTTTAACTTTGCGTTTTAAGTAGGATGTACGAACTACAAATATATTTTTATTATACTGAAAAAATAAATGCTTTCAATTTTTCCAGTTGTTTCAAAATATATCTAGTAAAAAAATATCGGTTATTTTTTCTACATTATCAGTTATTTTTACTGTAATTGTTAGTTGTATTTTAACAGTTTGTTGTATTTTTAGCTGAATTTACAGATGTTTTAACTATCATTTTCAGCGGATTCTACAGTCAAACTTTTTTTAGTGCATCAACGAATTTCAACGTACGATTTTTCAGACAAGAAATTAGATGTTGGAAAGTTTGAATCAGAATTTCAGGTTGAATTTCCAGATGACAAAACAAATGTTGTGAATAAAACTTAATTAGCGAAGTTATAACGTCCCGAAAAACACAATTTTTTTGATTCAAATGCAGCGCACCTCAAACTTTTAAAAAATTAAACTCGAGCTCAGCGGTTCCCACCCACTTTTTCCTCGCGGACCCCTTTTGTCGGAACTATTTGCGGACTAATCGTTCATTCTTATGAAATGTTTACTTAGCCTCATTTTCAGAATGAACTGTAAAGTCACAGTTCAATGTCTTCTTTGTTTGACATATAAATTTTCAATTCAACTGTTTGTTAAATTTTAACTGGGCATTTAGTAATCGTTCCTAACTAGTTTGGGAATTTCTTGTGAAACCTTATTTTCAAACAAGATTACTTTATAAATGAAAAAGTTGAAAGGTTTTTATATACAAATTAGCACAGTCTAGTTTTATCATAAACCTGAATATACAATAAACAAAACAAAATTAAAAAAATTTACGTTTTCTTTTTTTTTTATTAAAACTAGAACACTTGGTTTTCGTCGATTTTATATAACAACTTCATTTGATACTAAATTAACATCAACTTTTGTTACAATCGGTTTATTCAATCTTGCCTCAGCCCACTCCTTTGGATGTGCTTTTTTACGATGATGATGCATATTGGCATTAACTTTAAATGTCTTAGGACAGTGGGGACAATTGTAAGATCTTCACCCGTATGTGTGGCCATATGTTCACGTAAAACTAATGCCACCTTAAAGCTCTTATCACAAATGGTACATTTAAACTTACGCTCGGCCTGATGTACAAATTTCTTATGACTACGCAAGGCCGTCTCTGTAGGAGCAATTTTGCCACATTCACTGCACACATAGACAGTAGAACCATCATGATGTGCTACAGTCCTATGACGTTTCAAACTAGAGTGCGAATTAAGTTCAGCATTGCATTGATCACACGGCCATTTACGTTTTTTGATGCCAGCATGTTCGAGAAGATGTTGTTTAAGAGCATATATGCCATGTATAGTTTTACCACATTGATCACAAACTCGATCCACATTATGAACCATACGTTGATGAATTCGACGACGCTGTTCCGTGGCAAAACCCTTGCCACATTCATTACATTGATAATCTCGTCCCGTTTCATGAGTTTCCAAGTGACTTTTAAGGGTACATTTTTTGGTAAAACGTTTTGGGCACATGGTACATTCAAAACGACGTTGTAATCCTTCTGCTGTATGTTTATCCTTCATATGTTTAGTTAAAGTACGACTATTTGAATTGCATTTTCCACATATTTTACATTTAAAGGTATCGGGATTAATATGAAGTTTTATATGTTCGACTATATGAAAACGATGATGTAACTTACGTTGACAACAGGTAACAAAACATTTTTTATTTGGATGTACCTCACGAAAATGTTGTCTTAATAAGGGGAAATTGCCAAAGGAAGAATTACATATGACACATTCCAATTCTTGTTTCCATTCCGCTATAAATGCATCAATTTCTTGGGTTTTTTGTTTGCTAATCTTTTTTCGATCATTAGACGTTACAAGGCCATCTGGATCTACCTGATTATCGTCCGAGTCATAATCTTCGCCTTCATCATTTGACGAATCTTGTTGAGAATCTTGTTCATTTTCTTTCTTAAGTTCATCTTCGACTTCTTTTTCGGATTCCTCTGCATTACAAGTGTCCTGGGATTTGTCTAGATCATTGTTTTTCTCGTTTCCCGCTGTTCTATTCTTTTTGGATAAAGTTTTTTGTTCATCTTTACATTTTAGTTTTCTTCCACGTTTTTTCGATAAATTTTCTTCAGTTTTCGTCAAAGTTTCTTCTTTTTTCAATTTTTTTTTATTATATGGCCCCCCGTTTTTTTCTAGTAGTCCTGGGTAAATGATCTAATAAAGGTTTTTCATCATCCGTTGAAAATGGATTATCATCTTTTATATCGGATAAATCTAAATCGGGTAGAAAGATTTCAGATTTCTCTTCCATATCCAGGCTATTAAAAACATCATTGAATATTTCACTTGTTGTTCCATTGGAAGTAATTTTAGGTTCCGCATCTATAAGTAATTCATCTTCTAATTTAATAACCGGTAACAGTTGTTTAGTATCCTGTTCCAGTTTTGTTTGAGCTTGCAGCACCGACTGTTGATAAGTGTAAAAGTCTTTGATATGTTTCCAACATTCAATGCATATGGCCATGGCCAATTGTGGATATTGTTGAGAATTAATAGTCTATATTTATACAAAATTATGTAAAACAAAAAGTTTCATTAAAGACTCCATATACATACATATATACACTCACCATGGGGTCAAAATATTTGACTGTTATTTCGTAGACTTCATTCCCCTGGCCGTGTTCATCGTATAAATCTTTATATTCTTTATAAGAAGATACACATAAACGACATAGTGTTTCTGGAGACATGTTAAAATTCAAATTATTAAAAATTTTATAATTATTTGAAATTACCAAATATTTTTAATAATTTTCGGAATATTTCTTTTTTTGCTATTCACTTTGAAATGATAAGTTATTACTTTTTCTATTTACGTATAAAATTTAAAGAGAGATGACAAAAACACAGGGTGTAGGAAAAAATTATAAAACAGTCACTAAGTCACGGTTCACACACGGCAATTATAAGTGCCCAATTCTTCTTCAATTCTCCTTTGAACTTGCTCTTGTGTTCACACAGGAAAAGTTTGTTTCAGCAATTTTCGTATATCAACCTGCAGTATTGAAAATTGCGAATGACAAAACAAAACGGAATTGGAGTACGGGCAAGTCTGCAACCCCTATCATTCTCTTTCCCTCCCTCTTCTATAAACTCAAGAATTGCGCAACTATAATTGCCGTGTGTGAACCTAGTCTAATGATTGCTTAATTTATTCAATTATAATTATTGAAAAACGAGACTGTTTGTTTACACGTTTGAGAAAAAGCACAAAACAAAGGAAAATATAAAGGAAATCCGTCACGGAAAAAATATGAAACAAAATAACAACAGAGACGGAGCACAGTGTCACATTTGCACAATTTAAATCGACAAAAAAAGAAACAAATCTCAAAAGAAACGGAAATTAGGGTTAAAATAAGTTAGTTTGGAAAAAAAATTTCTGCGGCCTATATTTTCCGAGTTATAGGCATCTAAAATTTGTATATTTTATTTAATGTATATATTTTGAACTTTGGTATGCGTTTTCGGAAAGAAACAAAAATTAATTGGTACATAAAAACATTAAAATATTAACCCATTGCAGCCCAACTCATGATTTTTCTTTTTGAACTGGCACTATTTTTTAAATGCAGATATTTAAAAAATTTGTACATATAAAAGTAGGCATAAAATAACTTTCAATTTAGACGAAGACTTCCAGCTATAATTTAAGGTATCATAGTATCCAGTAGTTTACAAAATACCATATATAATAAAATTAAAATGTTTTATTTTTTTTATTAAAACTAAAGTAATGTTTTCAATGCTGCTAATATGCATTACTTGAAAAAAAAAATAGGTTCTTTAAAGTGAATTCGTGTAAAAGTCACCCTTTGCTGAGCAAAATTTTTCTGAATAGCGGGCCAAGAACATTTGAATAAGAGGATTATCAATCATATCAATCATGAATTTTGGCTGAGTAAAACGTTTTTCCATTATTAGAAGTTGATGATACCACTTGTTCATTTATCAAGAATGCTGGCCAAGAACTATTCTTGGGCCTACGGCCGGGCAAGCGAAGCGAGCACGCTGAAAATCAGATCTAGAAAGAGAAAAATACAAAACCGGAAGATCTGGATTATTTGCGGCGCACTCGAAATAATGGTATGCAAGGGGTTAATCAATTTGTTTTCAAAATTTGCAATTTAATAAAGTTATATTTTTTTATATTATTGTAGTTCATATTTTCTAAAAGAAAAGATAAATTACAAAAAACACTTGGAATTTGGTTTGACATACACAAATCAATGTTTTAGATATACCAATATCGAACATACAAGAATAATGGAGGTGGAGTTTCTTAAGCATTTTATTTCTGGTACAATTTAATTAAATAAAAAGAATAAAAAATTTGCTGTGAAAAATTAAAAATTATACAGAATGTAAAATAAAAAAAAAAAAAATCGAAATATTAATTGCACTGTTTTTTTTTGTTTTTTTCAGGCATAATATGTTGGATTTATTATGACGCAGAATTTGGAAACTTACCAAGACGTAGGACATCGTAAACACATAATGGTTAACTGCATCTAGGTAATTATTTATTATTGCAATATTATACAAAAAACTTAAGATTATTTACATATATGTCACTTCGAAAATTTACCTAAGCGTTTTTTACAAAAATGTCTTTAAATGAAAAAGAAAAAGTGTATTATTTAAAAAATACGTTTTTTTATAAACAATTTTGGCATATGTCACTTGTGTCGTGTCTGTTTAGTCTGTGGTATAGCCTAGTTCATTGTTAATCCTGAAAAATAGTATGGCAACTACACATACTTGTTTACGAAATAATTTTGAAAAGAAATACAAAAATTGTTACAAAAATTGTTTATACTCATTTTTCCAAAAGAATTCTTTTTTTTCATAAATAGATGAATAAATAAATACAAATTTAGCAAATATGTCTATAAAAATGTGTTGTTGTTTGTGTGTTACACCATGCAGTGAATATAAACAATTGGAAAATGAAATGGGCGAAAGTAATGAAATCTATGAAATCACTGTGAAATATTTTGATCCAATGGTAAGAAAACAAGATTTACAAACAAAAAAGAAAGTTCCTTTCATGTGAAAACTATTTCCAAAGCTTCTTACAGAAGGGGATCATACAAAATTCTATAATAAAATTAAACTGCTATGCCAAGAATGCTGGTGCCAGATAAATAATTTCCACGATTTTCAACAGACCATAATTAGGACTCGCACCAAGTTGGAAGAAATCAATTTTAAACAGTTACCGTCATTGGAAGTTAAGCAGGAAGCTGAGTTATCTATAATAGATGAAGATTGTAATATGATAGAGGATGGCGATAAAGAAATGCCACTTGATATTTTTATTAAAGAAGATGTAGTAGAAGATAATGATGATAATTTGGAAGAAAATTCTTTGATCAATAATGAAGATGATGAGGACGATGATGACAAACCATTAATGTTATTAAAGAAAGCTAAATCAAATAATAAAGAAAAGAAAATTGTAAAGCAAAAACTTAAACAAACCAAAAAAATTAAAGAAAAGACTAAATTGCAAAGAGGTAGACAAGCTAAAAGATCCAAAATACCGAAATAATTGATGAAATGGATTAAAACTTGAAACTGACAAGAATAAAAAGAAATTGTCGACACCTAAGGATCCACAGAAAGTTGCAAGAATTACTTATTGTAAAGAAAAGAGCAAGGAATCTGATGCTGCTATAGCTAAATGGAAAACATCTTTAGAATGTGATTTATGTCAGGAAACGTATCCCAACTTTGAAATCTTAAGGAAACATTTCCGAGAAAAACATAAAACCAAATGCTACATTAAATGTTGTGAACGTAAATTCTATCATCGTTATGTTTTAGTGGAACATCTTGAAATACATCTAAATCCAGATTTGTATAAATGTGTTGTATGTGAAAAAAGCTTTTCAAGCAATTATAATTTAAAATTTCACATTAAAGTCGTGCACGAACCATTTGAACGTTTCGAATGTAAAATATGTCATAAACTCTTTAAACAAAAATCAACTTTGGAACATCACTTGCTGACACATTCAACTACAAATAAAGATTTCATTTGTCCCGACTGTAATAAGGGATTTATTACTGAAGCTCAGCTTAAATTACATTTGCGTCAGGTTCATAATGTTGATCGTGTTTGTGATCAATGTGGGAAAACCCTTCATGGCAGGCAGACCTATGAAAGACATTTAATGGAACATGCCGGCATAGACAGAAATATATTTCCTTGTAATATATGTGGCGTAAAACTTAAGACTAATGAAAATTTAAAACGTCATAAGGAAGCATATCATAATGATGGTTCTACCGTATATATTTGCAGTATTTGTGGCAAAATTGCTGCCAGTGAAAAATCTTTAAAAGCACACAAAAAACTTGTTCATGAAGGCGAACGTAAACACAAATGTACTTATTGTGATAAAGCATTTAAAAAATCTCAAAATCTACGTGAACATATAGCCACTCATACAGGGGAAGATTTATATCAATGTCCGCATTGTCCACAAACCTTTAAAGTTAGTGCAAATATGCATCATCATCGTAAGAAGGTACATCCTGTAGAATGGTTAAAAGCCAGAAAAGGACGTTTACAATTACCCAAAGTTGATATAAATCAAGTTACAACCAAAGTTTTTATATAAACAGCAGTTCGTTATTCTTCTACACGCGGTTTGGTAAAACGCGTGCTTTGAAATTTGGTGGGAACGCCTCATTAGTTTTTAAAGAAATATGATTGGTTCTATCTCCTTAAAGTCCGACTACTGAATGTTCATTTACAATTTAAAATTTAAATTGAAAATTAATATGGAAGACAACAACAATTGTGTCAGTCAGTTAATCCTCCCAATAAAACATTGTTAATAGTAAATGCTTTACATAGATTACATATATTTCAAACTTTTCTTATTCTTTAACAACAAACACAAAATTCAAATATTTTTTGTATAGGTATACCACGCATGTCCAACACATTCTCATAAATTACGTGCACTGACAGCTAATGGCAAAGAGGTTAAGATCTATGTAATCTATTATACTTTCCATTGGGTAATTTTTGTGTCTTTCAAAAAATTACAATTAATAATTTGTCAAAAAAATAAAGTGGGAGTTTTGTCAAAAAATGTTAAACATGTGTTTTAACACCCAGAAAACAGAATAGGTATAGATAGTAGCAATGGTAGCAACCGTATTTGTTGTCACTGTTGTGGCTACCGAATTTTGTGGCTGTTGTAATCGAATTTTTGTTGAGGCAATCGAAATTGAATCGAATCGAATGATTTTTTGCAGTATTGTACTTTTTAGATTGAAAAAAAAAAAAAAATACGGTAGACACGACAGAATCTGTTTCCTGGATGTAAGTCCATTATATTATTTCACATGTCTTTATCTTTTAAACTCGTTTTGGCAAAGCACTTGTGAATGCAGTATTGTTAACTAAAAAGAACTTGTTTTGCTAAAAATAGTTAAATATTTTGCTTATCCTTACAGCAATATGGTAATAAATATAGAACTTTTAAACTATCGATCCGATCAATATGAATCAAATTGAAAAAAGTATAAATCTTTTAAAATATTGTGATAGGGTCATCCTGTTTTAGTACAGGGTGCTTTTACAGTTCGTCAAAGTTGACTACATCGTGTATAAAAATCTTTTGGGCGAGTACTTTAAAAGTTATTTAAAAATTAAAATTTAGTTTTTTTCCATGACCCTTTGGATTATCTACCGAATTGATAATACTTTATGAAATAAGAGATAGCAAATTTTTAAATTCGCTTTAATAGTTTAAAAAAAGCTTTGACCCATTTTACACTGCTCGATAATTTTGTATAAGAGGGAGATATAATACCGCAGTAAAAAGCATTTTATAATTTCAGGTCAAAACTGTACAAATATTTAAAATAAAATTTAAAAACTATTGTTTCAAGCTTGCCATATAATTAATTAAAAAAAATACTATTTTTGTCTTTTTTATAGAACTTTTTTGAAAAATTAATTTATAGAAAGAAGACCGATGTTATAAAGGTTATATGCTGATTTTTTTTTTTTTTATGTTGAACCAACACTCAGGGGATGCCCCTACTAATGTATTGCATTGTGTTGATATCAGGAAAATAGGTTATGGGGAGGAGGAAAGAGGGAGTAGTGTTTGTGGACATTTGACTTCAATTTTTCTAAATTGTAATTTGCAGGGAAGACTTCCGCAGGGAGACAATTCCACATACGGCTAGTGCGACTGAAAAACGAGTTTTCTCTGTAATGCGTTGTGCGATTTGCCGGGCTATAGACAACAAACGGATGAGATCTACTTGACAAGCGGGTAGTACGAACAGAGACCCGGTCCCTCGGGATGAGTCGGCTTATCTCAGCAGAACACTTCCCATGGTAATATCTATAGAACAAAGTCACACAACCCACATTCCGACGATGCTCCAACGAGTCAATAGAGTTCGAAACCCTACTGTCGTTGATAAGCATCAACGCTCTCCGTTGCACACGGTCCAGAAGCCCCAAAATAGACTTTGAAGCACCTGCCCATATATGGGAGTTATATACCATCTTCGGCCGGATGTAGGTGGTATAAATAGTAAGGAGATCAGATGGGGTGAAGTATTTCTTACACCGGTTTAGAAAACCAAGGCACTTGAAAGCTTCTTTCGATACTTGAATAATGTGATCTGTCCAACGGACATCACACTGTATTCTTATGCCCAGAACATCAAGAGTATCTGAATCCTCAATAACGATCCCATCCATATACACAGATGACGTGGTTGAGTCCACAGACCTATGGGTCAACATACAACATTGAGTCTTACGAGCATTAAAATCGACCCTGTTCGCACGACCCCACTCTGAGATTGTCGAAAGGTCATGATTGAGTGTGTCATTCATAATCTGTCTTTTGCCCCCGACCTCCACAAGGCTTGGCCTACGATCGAAGGAAAAAGAATGACAAATGTTGCTGTCATCTGCAAAGGAGTAAATAGGATTGATAGTTCGACCAAGGAGGTCATTAAGAAAGATGAGAAAAAGAGATGGTGAAAGAACAGAGCCCTGTGGTACCCCTGAATATAACTGAAACTCGTCGGATGAGACCCCATCTATAACAACACGTATAGTACGATCTCTGAGAAAACTCGAGATAAATCGAGAGAAATCATTACCTACACCAAAGGCAATTAGTTTAGATAATGTTGTAATTATTGTTTGAAACTTAACATTACTTGTTATTTATAAAATGTTTTTTAATCAAGTTTTCTTATAATTTAACATGGCAATGTACTTCTCATTTTATTGTAAGTTTTATATAAATATTAATTCCAATAGGTTATGCGCCCAGCAAGCTCTGATTAAAAAATTTCAGAAAAATAAAAATTATTTAAAAGAAGAATAAACAAAAACTGAAAAATTTTTAAAAAAATTGTGAAATAATTTTTTGTTAATTACAATGGTTTATCAGAGATTTGCAAAAATTTTTTGTTTTAATCAAGAGTCCACGTATTGAATTAAGGAAAATCAAGATTTCAAGACTCAGCTCGAACAGGAATAACCAAAACTCTTAAGGTAAAAATGGAATTCTGTAAAAATATAAAACCGCTTTCAAGCGAAAGTGAATGGCCAATTTGGAAAAGGAAAATCCGTGATGTGTTAGACTTCTATGAGGGAGCCCTAGACGTGATTGACAAGAAAATTACAAAGCCGGGACCTCTATCTGAAGGTGCCACAGAGGCACAAATAAGAGAACATAAGAAAAATTCTGAGTATTTTAGAAAAGCAAATTCGTATGCAAAGACAATTATCACGAGCTGCATAACGGATCAAATATATCAGAAAATCATGGATAAGGATGGCGCTTTTGAAACATGGCAAGCATTAAAGAACATTTTCGAAGCAACATCCAGGGATCAGCTTTTCAAAATTTGTTCTGATCTTTTTGGTTTTACATGGCAAGATAATGAAGACGTCTCAACACATATTTCAAAAATCCGTAATCTGTGGGATGAGCTAAATAATGGCTTGAACATGAAGGGTGAGCATAAACTGCCGGATATGCTATTAGTTTGCAAGATTCTCCATATACTACCGAAGAATTTTGAAATGTTTCGCTCCAATTGGATGATGATGTCCGGTGAGAAAGACAAAACTATCGAAGAACTTTCAATGCAGTTGTGTATGTTCGAGAGGAACTTCAAGAGTAATGAAGCACAAGGTGAAAGAGATAGTCAACAAGCTTTAAAGGTAAACGTTAGAAATGACCGCAAGGAAAGGTATAACAAGAAGGATGACGTATGTAATTATTGTAAAAAGAAAGGCCATTGGTTAAAGGATTGTCGAAAGTGGATTGCTGATGGAAAGCCAACAAAGAACAAAACTGGTAATGTAAATAACACAACAATTGCTCTTCCTACTATTTCCAGTGACGCCAATTTAGTAAATACTGATATGGACTGGTGGTTCGATAATGGTGCTACAAGGCATATAACAAAAAGTTTTGAAATCTTCAGCGAATTTCAATATTTTGATCAACCCCAAGGTATACAGGCTGCTGGAAAGGAATGCTTAAAAGCAGTGGGCACGGGTGTTATTCCAATAGTTTCCAAAGTTAATGGTCAACAAATAACAATAAATTTGGAAAATGTGTGGTATGTTCCAGACGTCTCCAAGAATTTATTTTCTGTTTTATCAGCACGACAGAAATCCAAATAGTGAATTTAAATCAACAACAACTCGATGCTCGTTAACAGTTAATGGTAATATTGTTTTATGTGGCCAAAGATCAAGAAATGGTTCCCTATATAAAGCAGATTTATATCCATGCCGCCAAACAGAAAACGTAAATATATCAGTTAATGATAACTCAATGCTACAACTTTTTCACGAAAGATGGGGACACCAAGATAAACGCCACGTAAAAGAGAAGCTAGAGAAAGAAATAAGTATAAATGTGAAATACAATAATGAAGTGTGTGAACCGTGTGTTTATGGTAAATTAAGCCGATTGCCATTTGGAAGACGCAAAACTGCAACAGCTACAGGGGAGCTTATGTATACTGATGTATGTGGTCCTTTTCCTCCTTCATTTAAAGGGTTCAAGTACCTAATTGTCTTCAAAGATGACTTCACCAAGTACAGGTATGGCTATATTGTTAAACATAAATCCGATGTTAAAGATTCATTGCTGGAAATGCTAGCAAACGCTAAACAACAAGGTTATACTATCAAAACGTTATTAAGTGATAATGGTGGAGAGTTTAACAACGCTTATGTAAAGAAGATACTTATGGAAAATGGCATTAATCAAAAGTTAACAGCTCCATATACCCCGCAACAAAATGGAGGTGCAGAACGTGAAAATCGAACGATCGTAGAAATGGCAAGAACCTTTAAATATTCAAATCCAGATGCTGCTTTTCCAGATGCTATGTGGGCTGAATTCGTTAAGTCTGCTATTTATATTTTAAATAGAACTGGAAAGTCGTCAATTCCTCAAGAAAGTCCATTTGAGTTATGGTGTGGTAAGAAGCCTAGAATTCGCCACCTACGTATTATTGGTTCTACTTGTTATGTTCATTTACCAAGTCAAAAACGTAAGAAGATGGATAAAAAAAACTGTTAAAGGATACCTAGTAGGTTATGATGGAGATGAAAGATACAGAATATATATAAAAGAACAACAAAAAGTAGAAATTTCTCGAGACGTTAAATTCCAGGAGAAAGTAGTACAGTGTGACAACAAAAATCAGTTTGAAATCAAAGGAAGTTCAGAAGATGTCGAAGATAATAATAAATCAAATCATGAAAAGCAAGATGGTATCGTAATAACGTATATAAAGATGTGACAGATGTTGAAGTTGATGATTTAGAGATGATAAATAGGGATCCTTCTAGTTCCCAAAATCATGAAGAATCCGATGAGTTGGTTCAAGAGGAAGAAGACGATATGGAAGATTTTGAAGGTTTTGAAGAACAGTTTCAAGATGCCAAAGATATTGTTGATGCTAAAAGTGTTAAACGTAATCGAATTGAAGACTCTGATGATGAAGAACCATTAAGCAAAAGACTTAGAGACCGTACTTTAATATCAAATCCGAGGTATGATGATTTTATTATGGTAGCTCAAAACATTTTGTCTGAAATTCAAACTCCAACAACATACAATGAGGCTATACAAAGTATTCAGAAGGAAGAATGGACAAAAGCCATGCAGTCTGAAATAAATTCGTTATTGGACAATAACACATGGGTTTTAACAAGCTTACCTAAAGGATCCAAAGCACTTCCAGGTAGATGGGTTTTTCGTGTAAAAATGAAACCAGATGGGAGTATCGAAAAATACAAGGCAAGGTTAGTTATAAAGGGATTTGCGCAAAGGAAAGGTGTGGATTATGATCAGACTTTTAGTCCTGTGGCAAAAATGACAACAATAAGGTCGCTTATAAGTGTGGCAGCAAGCGAAGAGCTTCACTTGGTGCAGTTTGATGTTTCGACTGCCTTTCTCTATGGTGAATTAAACGAAATAATTTACATGAAACAACCTGAGGGATTCGATGATGGTTCTGGTAGAGTTTGCCAACTTAAGAAAAGTTTGTATGGACTTAAGCAAGCACCTAGGTGCTGGAATAAACGAATGGGTAACTTTCTGGGGAAAAATCTTGGTCTAAAGGCAAGCACTGCTGATCCATGTCTTTTTATAAGGGAGAAAAATGGTAAGAAATTAATTCTCGCGCTTTACGTAGATGATGGTCTAGTTGCTGCATCAGATAAAAACGAACTTGATATATTTTTAAATGAATTGAAGTCTGAGTTTAAAATTGAAGTAAAAGATGTTAGCTTCTTTCTTGGTTTAGAGATAGAGAGGAAGGAGAATGGTATTAAGATATCTCAAAAAGCTTATGCTAATAAAATTTTACAGAAGTTCAATTTCTCTGAATGCAAGTCCGTATCAACTCCAATGGATAAAATCACAGAAACTTCAAAACCAGGGAAAGCTAACGTAGAATTTCCGTATAGACAAGCAGTTGGTGCATTAATGTATTTAATGTTGGGCACCAGACCTGATTTGGCTTATGCAGTTGGGTTTCTGTCAAGATTTTTAGAAAACCCCTCTCAAGAAGATGTTCAGAGAGTAAAACGTGTATTTAGATACATATCAGGAACTCTAGATGTTGGTATAACATACAACAAAAATGGTCCGAAATCGATAGAATGCTTTAGTGATGCCGACTTTGGAGGATGCTTGAAAACTGGTAGATCTACTTCAGGAGTAGTTGTGATATACGCTGGAGGAGCAATATCTTGGTTGAGCCAAAGACAACAAATGGTCGCCACATCAACCACTGAGGCTGAAATTGTAGCAGCTAACGAGGCAGCAAAATAAGTTATTTGGCTTAAAAGACTTTTTGGTGATGTTAATAACTTAAATCAAGTACCAGTGGTTCAAATAGATAATACAGCCGCTTTACGACTTGCACAAAATCCTGAGTTTCATAGAAGAACGAAACATATACATAGCTATTAAACACTTCTTTATTAGAGAAAAAGTCACTGAGGGTCAATTGCAAGTTGCTCAAGTCTCTTCTGAAGAACAAGTTGCGGATATGATGACGAAACCCTTGGCAAGAATGCGTTTAAGAAATTTATGTAATCGATTGAATCTATGTTAAATTCCAAACAAGGGAAAGTGTTGTAATTATTGTTTGAAACTTAACATTACTTGTTATTTATAAATGTTTTTTAATCAAGTTTTCTTATAATTTAACATGGCAATGTACTTCTCATTTTATTGTAAGTTTTATATAAATATTAATTCCAATAGATAACAGTGCGCCGTGCCACACACGATCGAACGCCTTGGAAATATCTAGAGCAACTACCTTGTTCTCACCAAACATGTGAATAGACCGACTCCAACATTCAGAAAGGAACGCCAACAGATCCCCCGTAGAACGAGTTCTACGAAAGCCATACTGTCGATCACTAATAAGTGAGTTGGCCTCCAGATAATTTAAAAGATGGTAGTTGACCATGCTCTCCATCACCTTCGAGAGCGCAGAACATATTGCAATTGGGCGGTAATTTTCAGGGTTATTAGCCGCACCCTTTTTGGGGATTGGTTGAACATTGGCAACCTTCCAGCACGAAGGGAAGACACCTGCACGGTATGAAGAGCTGAACAGGTTAGCCAATGGACGAGCTAGCGTCGAAGAGCACTGTTTCAGTACCAGTGCTGGTATGCCATCCGGTCCCGGTGACTTGTTTACGTTGAGATCCGCAAGAACCCTTTTAACGGCACGAGCTCGAAAGAATATCTTGGGCATAGTACAGGTTACCCGCCCAAGATCGGGCAGTGGTTGATTGCTCTCCGGCAAAAGTGAATTTCTCGCAAAGATTGGGTCAAGAACATTCTGAACTTATAAAAAACTTTAATAGGCAGAACATACACAATTTCCTTTATTAATATAAAAAATTAGCTATTTTCTTTCAACAAACAATATTTTTTCAAAATTGTTTAGCCAGTGTTGCCATATTACAATATTGAAAAATTATCTAAAAACCCCAATATTTTTATAGAAAATCCAAAAAAATCGTGAAAATCCGATAGATAAAATTTTGTATTACAGTTTGATAACACCGCTAGATGGCACATTATGTGTACAAAAACTTTAATTTTTGGACTCTTTAATCAATGCTTGAAAATAATTTTAAGTTTTATTTCACTATTTATTGGACATGCACCCTACCTCTGGCATTGGTAAAATATGACAAAAAAAATTACTCAGAGTGTGTTAAAAAAATTACTAAGAGTGTGTTAAAAAACTACATGCTGATTTCGGATTTTAAAACAAAGTGTTACAGAAGATTTTGTGAAAAATTAAATTGTGAATTTTTATTGTTGATCTATAAATTGTGTGTGAGTTGTTGGTTAGTTCGGTTAAAGTTCATGAATATTTTTCCATATTAACAGAAAAATTATAATTTTATTTGTGATAATTTACTTTAATTAACAGAAAAAACACTTAGAAAAAAATGTTATTTGACACCTGCATGAATGGAGTTAACTTTCTAGCCCGCAACGGCCTTCATCAACATTCTTCGTGCCTTAAAGTGTTAAATTGTCAACATCATCTATTTAACTCAACTAGTTAAGTTAAAAACATACCGTGACTTATTTTGAGTATGACGAAATTTACTGCGAACCTATTTTCTATAAAGCTATGTTTAGTTCTGTTAATTATTACCACAGTTGCCAGTTCAACTAATTAAGTGGAAAATTTGACTGTGTTTTTTCTGTTAATTAAAGTAAATTATCACAAATAAAATTATAATTTTCCTGTTAATATGGAAAAATATTCATGATCTTTAACCGAACTAACCAACAACTCACGAAAAATTAAATTTTTTTTTTATTTATTCTAATTTATTTATTTTTAAAAAAAATTTTTAAATTTTTTTATATTTTTAAGAAGGCATATTTTCTTATCTGCCGATATATAATATGTATATAGTGTAAGTTATAACATGTAATAAAACTAATCCAAAAATTACACCTCGGACTAAACTTTTAGCATTTTTCTACTTTGTATATAAAAATTTTATTTAAAATTTCGATTTTCAGTAAATATTGTTCGGATTATTGTATCACTAGGTCTAAAAGTAATGTGGTACGAATTTGACAAAAATCGGGAAGCTTTACCCTTGGTGACATGCGACCAGTTTCCAAATTTTTAAAATTCTTATAATGTGTGGATACATTATTTTTAACTAATTGTGGCACTATGAACGCGTTTTTTTTTTTAATTTCTCAAACCCCCACTAATAGTTTTTTAGATATTGCAACTTGAATTTTGCTAAAATGGATATTTTGCTAGAAATTTGTTAAAAATAAATCCGACTTCTGATTTTCATCAGATATTAGACGATTTGTTGTGCAAATTTCAGCCAATTTTGTGGTGTAGTTTGCAGCAACGAAATCCAGTTTAAACTAGATTTCGATAGATATGCTAGTGTATAAAATGATTATCGATCTATATTTCGAATCTAGTTTAAACTGGATTTCGAGGATGATGTAAATGCTGCTTAATGCACCTAAAACCAGTGATGTCAACTTTCTTGAAGCAACAACGACATGGATTTAGATAGACACACAACAAGTTCCAACAACTGGGATCCGTATGTTAGCGCAATCAGTGGCAGCTCTCGATAGCAACTTTGTTAGCCAGGCCCTTAAAAAATCGCAAGACGATGCTAGATGATTTATTAAGGTACATATACACTGCAATATTATTGCCAGTATTATTATCATTTTGCACTACACAGTACAATAAGATGTACAATACTTTTGCACAAAATATTGAACCACTCTTGTTTTGATGTGGAGGGATTTAAAAAATTGCACGATGTTGCCAGCACATAAAACATTTTTCACATTTCTTAGAATAAGAATAAAAATCACATCCGTTTTGATTTTTTACAAACCGTAAAATATGACATACACACACAAGAATATTGCGTAGTGTATGGGTACTTTAAAAAATGTCTACTTTTTCAACTAATTTATGCAAAGCAACAGTTAAAGTAAAATTTTGGAAGAAGTAACTGAAGCCTACATGCTTATTGGTTAGAAAATGTTGGAAGATTTTTTTTTTTTTTATATATTCAGTGTAAATTTATCGCAAAAATCACTTTTGAGAAGAATTTAAAATTATTTTGTATACTAAATTGTAAAATTATGTACAAAAATAGTATTTTTGACATGAAAATATGAAAATTAACTAAAAATGTATCAATATTAAACGATTTACGAAAATGGTTCTAAAATATTGAATGAAGAAATTTGAGTATCATTCATTTAATACAAAGAAGAACACATAATAGAATATTTTTTTTTGTTGTTGCAGACTAATTTAAAGAAATTTTCTAAATGAATTAAGACAATTTTAATCATTCAAGAGAAAATTCATTCAAAATAGAATTCCATTAAAATATAATTCATTCATATTATTTAAAGCTTTTGAGAATTATGCTAAGAATTCATTCCCTGAGAATGCTTTTTCGGAATGAAATTTGCAAATAAGCACAGTTTGCATCAACAACACTGCTTAACGCTGAGAAACTGCAAATATCAGTGTGAGCATATTGACATATTGTCCAAAATTGCCGGGTTGACATTCCTTGATCGAATTATTTGATGATCCGAGTCGTTTCGGCACGTAGATCCAACTGCCGTGGGTACAAATGGCCATAGTCAATACCCTTAGTGCGTTGGCAGCATTGTGTAATTTTTATATCCCTCCACAACAGAGGAAAATGGGGCATTCAGACATTGTGTTGACATAACGAGTGGAAAAGAATAAAGAGGTTAAATACGTGTTTTTTCTATCTAGTGTGAGTGGTGCCATATTTTCTGCAAGTGATGTACATCTTATTGCACTGGGTAGGGTAAAATTACGATAATATTGCAGTGTATGGGTACCTTAACGGAAAACAATGCGAATTTTATTTACTACAAAAGCGCTAAATGTAGCACAATAAATGTTATAATGGTATCGCTGTCTGTATCTTTTTTTTTTTTTTGTAAACTGAAACCCCTATATTATTTTTTAGAAGTAGTGTGGCAACTACATTTGTTTACGAAAATAAAGACTACAAGGAATTCAATAATTTGTAAAAAAAAAAAAAATACAGCCAATTATTAGATCCAATATTCCTTTCTATTAAATAAATAAAAAAAAAAATTAAGCAAACATGTCTATAAAATTGTGTTGTTGCTTGTGTGTTAGACCCTGCAGTGAATATAAACTATTGGAAAATGAATTGGGCGAAAGTAATGAAATCTATGAAATCACAGTGAAATTTTTTGATCCAATGGTAAGACAACAAATTAATAAAAAAAAGGTTCAACTCATGATAAAAAAAATATTTCCAAAGCTTCTTGCAGAAGGGGAGCATGCACAATTATATCATAAAAATAAGCTACTTTGCCAAGAATGCTGGTGTCAGATAAATGATTTTCACGATTTTCAACAGACCATAATAAAGGCACGCAAGTTGGAAGAACTCGATGTTAAACAGTTGCCATCATTTGAAGTTAAGCAGGAAGCTGAGTTACCTATAATGCAAGAAGATTTTAATAAGCTACAGGATGGCGATAAAGAAATGCAACTTGATATTTTTATTAAAGATGATGTAGAAGATAATGAAAATTTGGAAGATAATGACAATTTTGAGGAAAACTCATTGTTTCTTAATGAAAATGGTGAGGAAGACGATGAAAAGCCATTAATGTTATTAAAAACATCTAAACCAAATGATAAAGAAAAGAAAATTGTAAAGCTAAAACGTTTTAGATCTCCGTCAATGAGTGGACAACAACAAGCTGGACAACAGAATACTCAGCAACCATCTTCATCCTGTGGTAGCAGTACAAGCGGAGGTACTTTGAATTAGAATTAGAAGACAGTATCCAGGCGGTGTTTGTAAAAAAAGATGGTCAAAATAATAAGATTTCAGGTGGAAATAATCAAAATACCACCAATGTTTCTGTGGCCAACAACGGCAGCACCCAAATAGGTAATACCACACTAACCACATACTCCTTTGCAGCAGCAGGCACAGCCGCCAATAAAGATGATGATGATAATCGTATAATTCGAACACAAAATGGAACATGTATGTCATTGGCCGAATATAAAAAACGCAATAATGCCACAGGGGCAAATCAAATTGTGCAAACATCTGCCTCAGCAGTAAATGCTGCGGGTGGTATTAAACCTTTACCACAAACTGTGGGTGGAGCGAAAATTTCTTTGCCGGCCACAGGCCAATCCTTGCATTCAGTACCCGTAGCTCGTGTGGCACCACAAAAGCATATTGTTAATAAAGAACCAGGTGGTGCTGTTGGTGGTGTTGTCAACACAACCAGCGCTACTACTCAAATTAACAGTGGACCTCCCGCAGGTTCATCGGTCTATCAAATATCACACAATAATTATGAGATACAAACTCAACGTGTTTTGCAAAATCGTGCTGGTCAACAAATGGCTGAAAAAGACCGCAACAGTGCTAAAATGTTGGTTATTTTGGTATCAGGCGAACTGCGTTTAATAACCTTTAATCTTCCTCGAAAATCTTGTACAGTTCAAGTTCTTTTGAAACAGGTGCGTGTGCCATTCGACAATAATACTACCATACAATGTGTAGAAAATCCAGGAGACAATTTTGATTTTGTGGTTACGGTAGGATTTTCGGTACAAGAATCGGTCAGTGAATTGATATCGAGAGCTGAACAAACTCTACAAATAAGTCGACAACAAGAAAGTTTACAACAGAATCCCGGATCAGTTGCAAACAAAAACTGAGAAAGATAAAACTAAAATTAAAGAAAAGTCTAAATTGCCAAGAGGTAGAAAATCTAAAACGATCAAAAATACAGAAATTATTGGATTAAATCATACACCTGATAATAATACAAATAAACTACTGACGCCTAAGGACCCTCAGAAAGTAGCCAGAATTATTTATTGTAAAGAAAAGTGCAAAGAATCTGATGCTGCTATAGCCAAATGGAAAACATCATTAGAATGTGATTTATGTCAGGAAACTTATCCCAACTTTGAAATATTAAGAAATCATTTTAGAGAAAAACATAAAACCAAATGTTACATTAAATGTTGTGAACGTAAATTTTATCGTCGTTATGTTTTAGTAGAACATTTGGAAATACTGACTTCTCTATATGCTGACTTTGTTATAGATGTATCGGAGAAGTTTTTTAATGAGAAAAATTTATTTTGTAGTATGTGCTTTTTATGTCAAATTAAAAGATTGGGTCAAGAACATTCTGAACTTATAAAAACTTTAATAGGCAGAACATACTCAATTTCCTTTATTAATAAAATAAAAAAAAAAAAAAAAATAATAAAAAAATAATAAAAAAATAATAAAAAAATAAAAAAAAATCAAATCTACATGTTGCTTTAACTAGCTAGCCAACTTTATTAAAAATTGTCTTTAATATTTATTAAAATTTTTATCTTAAATTTGTATCCTATTTTTATCTATTATATTAATATACACTACATATTGACTTTTCAAGTGTCTAAATGTTATTAAATGTCGTTACTATTATTATAATTATGACTTTCTATTATGTTATACCAATTGAACTATAAAAGAATTTTATTCTTAATGTTCTAATAATGAAACAAAATAAATCTAAATCTAATATAAAAAGTTAGCTATTTTCTTTCAACAAACAATTTGATCTATCGGATTTTCACGATTTTTTTTGTATTTTCTATAAAAATATTTGGGGTTTTTAGTCAATTTTTCAATATTGTAATATGGCAAAACTGGCTAAACAATTTTGAAAAATTATCTAAAAACCCCAAATATTTTTATAGACAATACAAAAAAAATCGTGAAAATCCGATAGATCTAATTTTTTATTACAGTTTGATAACACCGCTAGATGGCACATTATGTGTACAAAAACTTTAATTTTTGGACTTTTTAATCAATGATAGGGTCAAATGCTTTAATACTTTAATTTTTAAACTTTGTTAATAAACTTTTTATAAATATTATGGCTGGGGAGCCAATATGTTAGGCTATTAAGTGTATTTTAATTTTTTTATTTTTAAGATTAATACTCAGTTTTTTATTACTATGTAATACTGTTATTTGGCCTTGTGGGCTTTAGTATTATAGATGTATTATAAATAAATAAATAATTCAATGAAAATGAAAATTATTCAAGTTCGAGGCCATATACTCTATATTTCTTCATTAGGATATTGTCCTAACAAATAATCTATAGAGTTTTTGTTTTCAAATTTATTATTTGACCCTTTCAGGAATGTGTTGATAGATCTATTTCGGGAATTTTCTAGGTTCCCATCATCAGAACACGTTTTGAAAGCGGTAACAATCCCATGTCAAACATCAAGCATTCATATGAACCAGTTTACTCACTACATGAGAACTAATATACATATGATTTTGAAGTTAAAGATTATAACCATTGATCAAAAAATAAATTGAAAACTTGTTTGTGTGTATGTCTACCTTTGGTAAATATTCAATACACGTTTTTGTTTTTTTCCTCCTTTTTATGTTTTGTTAAGTTTGTAAACAAAACAGGGGAAGTAAACTAGGCGGTACTTTGCCTTTTTTACAAGTTTGTTATAATTTTTATTAAAAATAAAAATTATGTTTTTTCGACCTTTAATTGTGCAATGAAAATGAAAATTATTCAAGTTCGAGGCCATATACTCTATATTTCTTCATTAGGATATTGTCCTAACAAATAATCTATAGAGTTTTTGTTTTCAAATTTATTATTTGACCCTTTCAGGAATGTGTTGATAGATCTATTTCGGGAATTTTCTAGGTTCCCATCATCAGAACACGTTTTGAAAGCGGTAACAATCCCATGTCAAACATCAAGCATTCATATGAACCAGTTTACTCACTACATGAGAACTAATATACATATGATTTTGAAGTTAAAGATTATAACCATTGATCAAAAAATAAATTGAAAACTTGTTTGTGTGTATGTCTACCTTTGGTAAATATTCAATACACGTTTTTGTTTTTTTCCTCCTTTTTATGTTTTGTTAAGTTTGTAAACAAAACAGGGGAAGTAAACTAGGCGGTACTTTGCCTTTTTTACAAGTTTGTTATAATTTTATTAAAAA
The DNA here is from genome assembly GCA_021234595.1 of Delia radicum. NCBI lineage: Eukaryota > Metazoa > Arthropoda > Insecta > Diptera > Anthomyiidae > Delia > Delia radicum. The sequence goes on from CM037852.1 coordinate 149,381,514, forward strand.
TAAAAATTATGTTTTTTCGACCTTTAATTGTGCAATGAAAATGAAAATTATTCAAGTTCGAGGCCATATACTCTATATTTCTTCATTAGGATATTGTCCTAACAAATAATCTATAGAGTTTTTGTTTTCAAATTTATTATTTGACCCTTTCAGGAATGTGTTGATAGATCTATTTCGGGAATTTTCTAGGTTCCCATCATCAGAACACGTTTTGAAAGCGGTAACAATCCCATGTCAAACATCAAGCATTCATATGAACCAGTTTACTCACTACATGAGAACTAATATACATATGATTTTGAAGTTAAAGATTATAACCATTGATCAAAAAATAAATTGAAAACTTGTTTGTGTGTATGTCTACCTTTGGTAAATATTCAATACACGTTTTTGTTTTTTCCTCCTTTTTATGTTTTGTTAAGTTTGTAAACAAAACAGGGGAAGTAAACTAGGCGGTACTTTGCCTTTTTTACAAGTTTGTTATAATTTTTATTAAAAATAAAAATTATGTTTTTTCGACCTTTAATTGTGCAATGAAAATGAAAATTATTCAAGTTCGAGGCCATATACTCTATATTTCTTCATTAGGATATTGTCCTAACAAATAATCTATAGAGTTTTTGTTTTCAAATTTATTATTTGACCCTTTCAGGAATGTGTTGATAGATCTATTTCGGGAATTTTCTAGGTTCCCATCATCAGAACACGTTTTGAAAGCGGTAACAATCCCATGTCAAACATCAAGCATTCATATGAACCAGTTTACTCACTACATGAGAACTAATATACATATGAAGAAATATAGAGTATATGGCCTCGAACTTGAATAATTTTCATTTTCATTGCACAATTAAAGGTCGAAAAAACATAATTTTTATTTTTAATAAAAATTATAACAAACTTGTAAAAAAGGCAAAGTACCGCCTAGTTTACTTCCCCTGTTTTGTTTACAAACTTAACAAAACATAAAAAGGAGGAAAAAAACAAAAACGTGTATTGAATATTTACCAAAGGTAGACATACACACAAACAAGTTTTCAATTTATTTTTTGATCAATGGTTATAATCTTTAACTTCAAAATCATATGTATATTAGTTCTCATGTAGTGAGTAAACTGGTTCATATGAATGCTTGATGTTTGACATGGGATTGTTACCGCTTTCAAAACGTGTTCTGATGATGGGAACCTAGAAAATTCCCGAAATAGATCTATCAACACATTCCTGAAAGGGTCAAATAATAAATTTGAAAACAAAAACTCTATAGATTATTTGTTAGGACAATATCCTAATGAAGAAATATAGAGTATATGGCCTCGAACTTGAATAATTTTCATTTTCATTGCACAATTAAAGGTCGAAAAAACATAATTTTTATTTTTAATAAAAATTATAACAAACTTGTTAAATAAATAATTTTAAATTTTTTTTCACTATTTATTGGACATGCACCCTACCTCTGGCATTGGTAAAATATGACAAAAAAAATTACTCAGAGTGTGTTAAAAAAATTACTAAGAGTGTGTTAAAACACTACATGCTGATTTCGGATTTTAAAACAAAGTGTTACAGAAGATTTTGTGAAAAAATTAAAATTTTTTTTATATATTCTAATTTATTTAAATTTAAAAAATTTTTTTATACTTTTAAGAAGGCATATTTTCTTATCTGCCGGTATATAATATGTATATAGTGTAAGTTATAACATGTAATAAAACTAATCCAAAAATTACACCTCGGACTAAACTTTTAGCATTTTTCTACTTTGTATATAAAAATTTTATTTAAAATTTCGATTTTCATTAAATATTGTTCGGATTATTGTATCACTAGGTCTAAAAGTAATGTGGTACGAATTTGACAAAAATCGGGAAGCTTTATCCTTGGTGACATGCGACCAGTTTCCAAATTTTTAAACTTTTTTAAAATTCTTATAATGTGTGGATACATTATTTTTAACTAATTGTGGCACTATGAACGCGTTTTTTTTAATTTCTCAAACCCCCACTAATAGTTTTTTAGATATTGCAACTTGAATTTTGCTAAAATGGATATTTTGCTAGAAATTTGTTAAAAATAAATCCGACTTTTGATTTTCATCAGATATTAGACGATTTGTGGTGCAAATTTCAGCCAATTTTGTGGTGTAGTTTGCAGCAACGAAATCCAGTTTAAACTAGATTTCGATAGATATGCTAGTGTATAAAATGATTATCGATCTATATTTCGAATCTAGTTTAAACTGGATTTCGAGGATGATGTAAATGCTGCTTAATGCGCCTAAAACCAGTGATGTCAACTTTCTTGAAGCAACATGGATTTAGATAGACACACAACAAGTTCCAACAACTGGGATCCGTACGTTAGCGCAATCAGTGGCAGCTCTCGATAGCAACTTTGTTAGCCAGGCGCTTAAAAAATCGCAAGACGATACTAGATGATTTGTTAAGGTACATATACACTGCAATATTATTGCCAGTATTATTATCATTTTGCACTACACAGTGCAATAAGATGTACAATACTTTTGCACAAAATATTGCACCACTCTTGTTTTGATGTGGAGGGATTTAAAAAATTGCACGATGTTGCCAGCACATAAAACATTTTTCACATTTCTTAGAATAAGAATAAAAATCACATCCGTTTTGATTTTTTACAACCGTAAAATATGACATACACACACAAGAATATTGCGTAGTGTATGGGTACTTTAAAAAATGTCTACTTTTTCAACTAATTTATGCAAAGCAACAGTTAAAGTAAAATTTTGGAAGAAGTAACTGAAGCCTACATGCTTATTGGTTAGAAAATGTTGGAAGATTTTTTTTTTTTTTATATATTCAGTGTAAATTTATCGCAAAAATCACTTTTGAGAAGAATTTAAAATTATTTTGTATACTAAATTGTAAAATTATGTACAAAAATAGTATTTTTGACATGAAAATATGAAAATTAACTAAAAATGTATCAATATTAAACGATTTACGAAAATGGTTCTAAAATATTGAATGAAGAAATTTGAGTATCATTCATTTAATACAAAGAAGAACACATAATAGAATATTTTTTTTTGTTGTTGCAGACTAATTTAAAGAAATTTTCTAAATGAATTAATACAATTTTAATCATTCAAGAGAAAATTCATTCAAAATAGAATTCCATTAAAATATAATTCATTCATATTATTTAAAGCTTTTGAGAATTATGCTAAGAATTCATTCCCTGAGAATGCTTTTTCGGAATGAAATTTGCAAATAAGCACAGTTTGCATCAACAACACTGCTTAACGCTGAGAAACTGCAAATATCAGTGTGAGCATATTGACATATTGTCCAAAATTGCCGGGTTGACATTCCTTGATCGAATTATTTGATGATCCGAGTCGTTTCGGCACGTAGATCCAACTGCCGTGGGTACAAATGGCCATAGTCAATACCCTTAGTGCGTTGGCAGCATTGTGTAATTTTTATATCCCTCCACAACAGAGGAAAATGGGGCATTCAGACATTGTGTTGACATAACGAGTGGAAAAGAATAAAGAGGTTAAATACGTGTTTTTCTATCTAGTGTGAGTGGTGCCATATTTTCTGCAAGTGATGTACATCTTATTGCACTGGGTAGGGTAAAATTACGATAATATTGCAGTGTATGGGTACCTTAACGGAAAACAATGCGAATTTTATTTACTACAAAAAGCGCTAAATGTAGCACAATAAATGTTATAATGGTATCGCTGTCTGTATCTTTTTTTTTTTTTTGTAAACTGAAACCCCTATATTATTTTTTAGAAGTAGTGTGGCAACTACGTTTGTTTACGAAAATAAAGACTACAAGGAATTCAATAATTTGTAAAAAAAAAAAAATACAGCCAATTATTAGATCCAATATTCCTTTCTATTAAATAAATAAAAAAAAAATTAAACAAGCATGTCTATAAAATTGTGTTGTTGCTTGTGTGTTAGACCCTGCAGTGAATATAAACTATTGGAAAATGAATTGGGCGAAAGTAATGAAATCTATGAAATCACAGTGAAATTTTTTGATCCAATGGTAAGACAATAAATTAATAAAAAAGGTTCAACTCATGATAAAAAAAAATATTTCCAAAGCTTCTTGCAGAAGGGGAGCATGCACAATTATATCATAAAAATAAGCTACTTTGCCAAGAATGCTGGTGTCAGATAAATGATTTTCACGATTTTCAACAGACCATAATAAAGGCACGCACCAAGTTGGAAGAACTCGATGTTAAACAGTTGCCATCATTTGAAGTTAAGCAGGAAGCTGAGTTACCTATAATGCAAGAAGATTTTAATAAGCTACAGGATGGCGATAAAGAAATGCAACTTGATATTTTTATTAAAGATGATGTAGAAGATAATGATAATTTGGAAGATAATGACAATTTTGAGGAAAACTCATTGTTTCTTAATGAAAATGGTGAGGAAGACGATGAAAAGCCATTAATGTTATTAAAAACATCTAAACCAAATGATAAAGAAAAGAAAATTGTAAAGCTAAAACCTAAACAAACAAAAACTGAGAAAGACAAAACTAAAATTAAAGAAAAGTCTAAATTGCCAAGAGATAGAAAATCTAAAAAGATCAAAAATACAGAAATTATTGATGAAAATGGATTAAATCATACACCTGGTAGTAATACAAAGAAACTACTGACGCCTAAGGACCCTCAGAAAGTAGCCAGAATTATTTATTGTAAAGAAAAGTGCAAAGAATCTGATGCTGCTATAGCCAAATGGAAAACATCATTAGAATGTGATTTATGCCAGGAAACTTATCCCAACTTTGAAATATTAAGAAATCATTTTAGAGAAAAACATAAAACCAAATGTTACATTAAATGTTGTGAACGTAAATTTTATCGTCGTTATGTTTTAGTAGAACATTTGGAAATACATCTTAATCCAGAGTTGCATAAATGTGGTATATGTGATAAAATATTTGCCAGCAATCATAATTTGAAGTTACACAATAAAGTAGTCCACCAACCAGCTGAACCAATAGAATGTAATATATGTCATAAATTTTTTAAGCGAAAAGTTACTTTGGAACGTCATCAATTGACACATGTAACTGCAAATAAGGATTTTATATGTTCAGATTGTGGTAAAGGCTTTGTTATTGAAGCTCTACTTAAATCACACATTAGACAAGTTCATAGCGTTGATCGTGTTTGTGATCAATGTGGTAAAGTTTTACACGGTAAGCAGACTTATGAAAGGCATTTGATGGAGCATGCTGGCATAGATAGACGTAAATTTCCATGCGATGTTTGTGGTGCCAAGTTTAAGAGTAATGAGAACTTAAAAGTTCATAAGGAAGCTTATCATAATGACGGTTCTACCATATATGTTTGCAGCATTTGCGGTAAAGTGGCTGCCAGTGAAAAATCTTTAAAATCACACAAAAAAAAATGTTCACGAAGGTGAACGTAAACATAAGTGTATATATTGTGATAAAGCATTTAAGAGACCTAAAGTTTTGCGCGAACATATTGCCACTCATACGGGACAAGATTTGTATCAATGTCCTCACTGTCCCCAAACATTTAAAGTTAATTCTAACATGCATCATCATCGCAAGAAAGTACAATCCCGTAGAATGGCTAGAGGCTCGAAAGGGACGTTTAGAATTACCTAAACTTGATTTAAATCAAGTAAAAACTCAAGTAGTTATATAATTTAAGTAATATTAATTATGTTTTCTGTATATATCAGGTTTTTTATATTATAAATTAAAAATATTTAAATCAATCAAGTCAAGTTATATAGTTTTTTTTGTATGTCAGTCAAATAACCTATTTGTTATCTTGCTTAACTGATGCTTTGATAATTTTAATATTTTACTTTAGAAAGTTACAAAAAAAAAAAACTTAGGTAACCTACAAAATTGGATAAATTTAAGAACGAAAGAGGGAAATATTTTAAAGTACAATAGTACTTATCATCAACAAAGGGAATTATTGTAGTAATATATTAAAAATAAAATACTTCGTTAAAATTTAATGTTTAATAAAAATAAGAATTGATTGATTTTGTTTAAAAAATAGAGCTAGATCTAGCGTCCATTATGCTAAAATGGCAAGGCTGGAGATATCCTCTTGAATATATTAGGGCAATACCTTCTTTTTATCATCAATAAAAAATATCAAAGTAGCATTTTAAATGTATCTTCCTTTTTATCAGCTGGAAGAAATTTTAGCGATTTGAAAAAATAATGGTTTTAATGCCATTTAACAAATATTTATTGACAATATAACATTTTTCAATCTATTGGAAGATAAAGAAAATTATTTTTCATTTAAAAATATTAAAATTTCATTAAACAACAATAAACTACAATTTTCCAAGAAAATGGATTTCTACGGTCGCTGTTTAAAAATATTCACTATTGAAAATGAAAATTATTCAAGTTCGAGGCCATACTCTATATTTCTTCATTAGGATATTGTCCTAACAAATAATCTATAGAGTTTTTTGTTTTCAAATTTATTATTTGACCCTTTCAGGAATGTGTTGATAGATCTATTTCGGGAATTTTCTAGGTTCCCATCATCAGAACACGTTTTGAAAGCGGTAACAATCCCATGCCAAACATCAAACATACATATGAACTGGTTTACTCACTACATGAGAACTAATATACATATGAGTTTGAAGTTAAAGATTATAACCATTGATCAAAAAATAAATTGAAAACTTGTTTGATGTGCAAGATCCACCTCTGGTGGATATTCAATAAATACACTTTTTTTTTTGTTTCTCTCTCTTTATATTTTGTTTACTTTGTAAGCAAAACAGGGGAAGTAAACTTGGCGGTACTCTGCCTTTTATACAAGTTTGTTATAATTTTTATTAAAAATAAAAATTATGTTTTTTTCGACCTTTAATTGTGCAATGAAAATGAAAATTATTCAAGTTCGAGGCCATACTCTATATTTCTTCATTAGGATATTGTCCTAACAAATAATCTATAGAGTTTTTTGTTTTCAAATTTATTATTTGACCCTTTCAGGAATGTGTTGATAGATCTATTTCGGGAATTTTCTAGGTTCCCATCATCAGAACACGTTTTGAAAGCGGTAACAATCCCATGCCAAACATCAAACATACATATAAGGGTCAAATAATAAATTTGAAAACAAAAAACTCTATAGATTATTTGTTAGGACAATATCCTAATGAAGAAATATAGAGTATGACCTCGAACTTGAATAATTTTCATTGCACAATTAAAGGTCGAAAAAAACATAATTTTTATTTTTAATAAAAATTATAACAAACTTGTAATATTCACTATTTTTTAACGAATCAGCGATAATAGGTCCATTCGTTTACTTTTCCAGTAAAATCCAGTAGATGAGTAAATTTTGGGCAAAATGAAAATTTTACTCTCTTGCACAAAAAAGTAAACGAACGGAAAAATTGCAAAAACTTGCAGGTTAATTCAAACATATGAGCGCTAAAAAGCTTAGTGTTGTAAAATAAGTGTTATTTAGACTACCCAGTATATATTGTTTTTGGTACTTGATGCATTGCATTTTAATAATTATAAATTCGTAGCAATTGTATTAATTAAATAAGCTTTTGGGGAAGCTTTTAGACCTGTTTAGTTTGTACATGACTTAATTTTGTTTCTAGTTAAATAACATACGAAAATACATGAATACTTTATTTTTGATATTCGGTACCCTGAATAATATATTCATTAGCTTTACATCTCTAATATATTAATGTAAATAAAAACAATTAACAGAGATATTAGAAAACTGATAAATTGTTACTATAATAATTGTAACGGACTACTTTAATTTGTTTCAGGTTGAAAATAATTATTTTTAGTTTTTGCCGCCCTTTTAATTCAGCTTTTAATCTTTTTAATGTTTTATTACTAAATGTATGCTTATTTTTATTTGTCTACTGGATTTTACTGGATTTTACTGGTAAAAATTTGTCCAGTAAAAATTTGCAGGTTTTTTGCTGACAACTGTCACTTTACTCTCTTAGTAGATGCTCTCTTTTGCAAATTTATGTGTACGCGAACGCATTTCAGTAAAATCCAGTACAAATTTGTACAAATTTGTGCAAATTTTGGTGTAAACGAATGGAACTAATGATAAGATAATAATGAATAAAAATCAACCTATTCCTTGTTTTAGCAACGGAACAAGTCGTTAACTCATTAACTCCTCCATTCAATATCCACTTATGACAAAATAAAACTTCAAATTTAATTTGTTGTTGTTTTGGTTTTTCTTTGATATTTTAAATTTTGAATCTCGCTCCTAGACGAGGACAAGAAATTCTCATTGAGTTTGTGATTTAACATTACAAATATCTCTAGAAACTCTAATAACAAAGTCCCCTGAATATTTCCTTAGGCAGGAATGAAATCCGGATAGGGACACGCCTACATCAGATTGCTTTTCACAATTTGTTAAATAAGTTTTGGGACTTTAGCACATTTAATTACTATAAATGCAATTAATGTTTATCCCGATGAAAATAAATTTAAATAACAAATATGCAGGTGCTTGTGCAAATTTAAATGTAACTGACACTAATAGAAAACATATGATTTTCTATTGTTGATTTACTTGAATAAACGTCACTACATTGCTAGGTCTGTCAAAAAAACAGAGTAGTATTTGGAAGATGACAAAGCCAATTGTGACAATTTTTTGTTGTTGTTTTGGTTTTTCTTTGATATTTTAAATTTTGAATCTCGCTCCTAGACGAGGACAAGAAATTCTCATTGAGTTTGTGATTTAACATAACAAATATCTCTAGAAACTCTAATAACAAAGTCCCCTGAAGATTTCCTTAGGCAGGAATGAAATACGGATAGGGACACGCCTACATCAGATTGCTTTTCACAATTTGTTAAATAAGTTTTGGGACTTTAGCACATTTAATTACTATAAATACAAAAAATCGTCGTTTTAACCTTTTCGGTCGGTTAGTAGGGAAATATTTTCCCTATATTATTACACTGTACGAAAGGATATTGTATCCTAAACGAAACCAACGGAAAATAAAAGTAGACTATCAGTAGACCAAAACACCCAAAGGGTTTTGAAAACTTAACTCAAAATTAAAAATTTTTAGTTTTATTTTATGCACACAAATATATGTTTATACCCATATGTATATGATCACATATGTTCATATATGATCCCATTTTCGCCTGGGTAGCGAAATATATTAAAATATATTAAAAAAAAAATCGAAAAATCTGTATGGAAAAAGCCCAAATTCAAAAGACCAATAAGAATGAAATCCGAGGTAAGTTTTCAAAATCCTTTGTGGGATTTGATATACTGATAGTCTTTTTTAATTTTCAGTTGAATTCGTTCCGGATACAACTGGTAACTCAAAATAAATAAATAGAATAAATTCTATATTTATTAAAAAAAAAAAAGTGTTATTAGCGGCCTATTATTAACCTTTGCAGGTAAACTTCCGCTTTTTCTTAATTTTTTACTCAAAATCGAATTAAAACGGCACAAATCCTCCAAATACCAAAAAACGACCAAATATGGTTTTTTGGCCGAAGGCTTCGGTCAGACACTACTTATTATCTTTCAGGTAAAATTTTGACAATATCGCATATTTATCTTCCCGGCGATAATAAATATCTTAAAATATCGACAATTTATCTTCTTGGGGAATTGCTTCGTATTGCCGGGAAAGACCGCTTTCTGGTAACAGTTACTCCCGACGGAAAAAACTTCCGCAATACGTAAATTATTATTGCCAGCAATAACTGTTTTCTTCCGGGGTATATGATCGGCTAATCTTCGCATTGCTTATTCCTTACCATCCATGAAATCGATTACCAACCATTATTTTTTTTGATTCATTTTATTGCTGGTAAAATAATGAGTAGTACGTATCGAGTATTTGCCTTTTTTTTGGGTACTCAATACTTAAAATTAGCTACTTGATATTTTCAGAGATGTATTTTGGACAGAAAAACAATACAAAAATGCGACACCTATAAAATAATTAGCATTAAAATACAACTCTGCGAAAAGAAGAAAATACAAAGGGGAAAAGTTTGAAGAAAAAAGTTGAAAAACTTTAAAAAAAACATTGAATAGTTTGTAAAAAAGTTTAAAATAAATTTTTAAAATTTGAATTTTAAGAAAAATTAATAATTTTGGTAATATATTAAAGTTAATTTTAAATTTAACGCCCGTTAAAATATCGAGTTTAATCTATGGTATCGAGTACTCAAATTAAAAATAGCAAGTAGTATCTAGTAATGAAAAGTAACCGAATTTAAAAGCACTAATTTAGTTTTTTTTTGGAATAATTTGTACATTTGTTTACTCAAATTTTAATAGTGCTTACTTCATTGAGCGCGTGATTCTGGCTCGTTTTTACAAGGCGCGTCGAGCGTCCACCGGAAGACGTTTTCATCAGGCACCCTCTAAACAATTGTGGTGCATACTTTTTTCAAGCGTTCGAGTTAAACGCCTTCTATAACTTGGCAATTTGTGTATTGTTTATACCGCCATCTACATTTAATAACTCAAAAAAAAAAAAAAAAAAATTTTAATATTTTTTAAAATTTAACCCTATTTAAACTTCTGGAAATGTCTGTCAGGTCCAGTTAACAAAGGTGTCATCTATGACAAAAGTTTAGAATAATACATACTCCTGAAATTCTATGCTTGCTAAGATTAATTAAAAAATCATTCATCAAAATCATCATCTCCATAAAATTAAAATGTCTATAAAACTTGACTGTTGTTTGTGTTGTACACCAGGCAGTGCATACAAACTATTACAGAATGAATCTGGCGAAATTAATGAAATCTATGAAATTACTGTGAAATATTTTGATCCGAAGGTAAGAAAACATATTTTAAATTGAAAACACGAAATGATGTATTTTATGATTTAGTTACTTACAGTACATGCAAATACGTTTTCTAAAGAAACTCAAGCTTTATGCCAGGACTGTTGGTTACACATTAAGGATTTTCATGAATTTCAGCTGACAATCTTAAAGACACACACTGTATTGGAAGATACTAAAGTAGAACTTCTATCATTGGTGTTAAAAGTGGAAGAGGAGCAGGTTACAGAACAATCAATTGCTAATGAGTTGTATGAAATTAAAGAGGAGTTGAATCATGTTGAAGATGTATTTAAATGTGAATTAGAAGATAATTATGGCTTAAAAGAATCGAATTCAACTAGTGAAAATTATGATTCGGAAGAGAATGATGACGATATAAAACCATTAATAGAATTAAAAGAACTTCCAAAATCTATAACAAAACTAAAAAGCAGTAAAATTACAAAAGCTGATGAAAACCCCAAATTATCTGGAGATAGAAAACCTATAACTTTGCTTACTGATTATACAATAACAGAAAAATGTGATGAAACTTCTGGTAATCCTCTTAGAAAAACGAAAAAACCAAAGGATGCAAGGAAACAAACGGTAAATATAAAACTCGGTACAGCTTTGGAAAAAATTCGTGAATATGACGAGTTCATAGCCAAATGGAAACCTTTTTTGGAATGTGATTTATGCAACGAAACATTTAATATTTTTGATTTATTAAAAAATCATTTCAAAGATAAACATAATTCGAGATGCTATATCAGTTGTGAACGAAAATTCTATTGTCGTTCTCTTTTGGTCGATTATTTACGTTTGCATATAACTAGGGAAATCTATAAATGCGAGATATATGGGGTAAAACTAGTTCCACCAAATATAATCTCAAACTTCATAAGCAACTAGTACATGAAGGAACTAAATCGTTTACACATAAATCCTATTTGGATCGGCATTTACTTAACCATATAAGAGTTAATAAAGATTTCATTTGTAGGGAATGTGGAAAAGGTTTTGTGTTGGAAATTATACTTAAACAATGCGAAAACATAAATCAAGTAACATCAGAAGTTGTTATATAAATAAAGTAATATATTTATTGATTTTAAATATACAATTGTCCAAATCCTGGATTAAACTAATGGTTTTTTTCGAATTTACCGGTCTTTCCCGCACAATACAATTAATTAAATTTGACATAATTAAAGAATAAGCACAATAAAAAAGGAATTGGAAAGCAAAACTGTCACTAAAAAATAATGAACAACATAGCAACGGAAAACTGAAAAATCAATCATCTATTACCACTGCTCACTAGTTTTCAATTTTTTGCAGAACCCGTCTTTAAAGTACATATTTTTGACTTTATTAAATAAAGTCATGAATCACGTTTGTATTCAAAAAAAATTTTTTATTATTTTATATATCTCCAATATTTCGACAGTTTTTTAATGACATCCTCAGGGAGTATGAGCAACAACAAACAATATTAAACGCAAAATTTCCTGCCGCTGCCCTCCACTCTAGTCAACACAACATTTAAAATTGTTGTTATTTAATAATTAATTAATATATTAATTATTTAATAAAGTCATTAATATCAAAGGTCGAAAAACATTTCATAATTTATAGCGTACATATTTTAAATAGACCATTTTACACAATTCAACCATTTTGTTCGTATGTTTTGCTAAAATTTTCGAAATTTAACCTCAAAATCATGAAATTTTTTAAAGAACAAAATTATCTTTCATTTGAGTACAATCATATCGGTGTTTGTTTCAGGAAATCTTACCGGTAATGCAAAAACTCTACTAACAACCTGTCTTTTCGATGAAATCACCTTTTTCAAAACATAGTTCTTTAATTAAAGCTTTAAATTTGAATTGCCTTTAAAGAAAAGAATTTGATTTTCGTTGATTCTGGATCTACTGGATCTACGGATCGGTAAATGATAATATAGAAAGAGCATAATCCAATGTATTAAAAGAAAAAATATACAAATGGAGATTTATGGTATTTGCTATCCTATTATTTTATAATGGTCCTCGGTATAATTTTAGTTTCTTTTTTTTTGCACCCACGATCTAGGATCAAATTCTTTTTTACCAATTTAAGTAAAATGTTTGTTGGATTTGTTTTAATTGTAACAAATGTTGTAAAAATCTAATTTCATTTGGACTTTTGTATCCAAAACTTCTTTTCAATAACTTCTTTTTAATTAAAATGTATTTTTGGTAGCAAACTCTTCAGTTAAAAGGTAGTCATTTGAAATACATTTTGTTAATTTATTTGCTGGAACCGACACTGTTCGGTTGTTTTTTTCTCATTGCTCTAAACAACTGTTCTTTAGTTATATAATAATTGATATTAAATAAATAAAGAAACTTCTAAAAGAAAAAGAAAGAAACTTCAAAAAAAAAAAAAAACAATCAATTATTTGTACATGCAAACTTTAAACTTTATGATTACAAAGAAATAGAAAATAAAAAAATTTAAATTAATAAAAACAAAAATAAACTGAAACAGCTTCTATTAAATACCAAAACATAAAATTTGTTTAAGAAAAACAAAACAACTTTAAAAACAACAACAATAGCAACACTAACTACTCAAAAAACAAACAATACAACAAATAATAGGTCTGTTGGGTACTTTTCCAGTAGCAAATACTCAGTAAATTTTTTTGGGAGAGTAAGACCAATTTTACTCTGTCGGCTGAAAATAGGTCCATTCGTTTACACCAAAATTTGCACAAATTTGTACAAATTTGTACTGGATTTTACTGAAATGCGTTCGCGTACACATAAATTTGCAAAAGAGAGCATCTACTAAGAGAGTAAAGTGACAGTTGTCAGCAAAAAACCTGCAAATTTTTACTGGAGAAATTTTTGCCAGTAAAATCCAGTAGAAAACAAAAACATATGATTAGATTAAGTAAACAAACAAAAATAAGCATACATTTAGTAATAAAAACATTTAAAAGATTAAAAGCTGAATTAAAAGGGCGGCAAAAACTAAAAATAATTATTTTCAACCTGAAACAAATTAAAGTAGTCAGTTACAATTATTATAGTAACAATTTATCAGTTTTCTAATATCTCTGTTAATTGTTTTTATTTACATTAATATATTAGAGATGTAAAGCTAATGAGTATATGAATACTTCTTACTGCATATTATTCAGGGTACCGAATATCAAAAATAAAGTATTCATGTATTTTCGTATGTTATTTAACTAGAAACAAAATTAAAAGTCATGTACAAACTAAACAGGTCTAAAAGCTTCCCCAAAAGTTTATTTAATAAATACAATTGCTACGAATTTATAATTATTAAAATGCAATGCATCAAGTACCAAAAACAATATATACTGGGTAGTCTAAATAACACTTATTTTACAACACTAAGCTTTTTAGCGCTCATATGTTTGAATTAACCTGCAAGTTTTTGCAATTTTTCCGTTCGTTTACTTTTTTGTGCAAGAGAGTAAAATTTTCATTTTGATCAAAATTTACTCATCTACTGGATTTTACTGGAAAAGTAAACGAATGGACCTAATATCTCAAAAAGTACGCAGACAGTATCCAGTGAAATCTTGCAAGAAAACAGCTGATCGGTGTGTAAACAATTGAAATAACAAAGCAAAAGAATTTTAGCATATGTGGTATTAATCTGGTAGAGAATCTTCCAAAGAAGAGATTGATATCAAAATCTTGGATAAGCTCCTCCTACTTCCTTAGATATGTCTATCCCACACATTGTTACTTTCGCAAAATAGGCCTATTTTGAAACTAAAAATTAACCCCTTAAATTCCACCCACAATTATGATTGATGCATTAATCTGCTAGAGAATCTTCCAAAGAAGAGATTGATACCATATTTTCATTTTCATTTCACAAAAATTATTTCATTCAAACAGTAAATAAAAACTGCTGTTCAAACTAGTTGCAAAATCTTGCAAGAAGAAATTTCTCCAGCAACATTTTGCAAGTTCTCTAACTTCCAACTGTCAAAAAAATCTCTTTTTGGCTCTCTCGCTGCAAGAGATTTGGAGTACGCAGACAACATTTTGCAACATTTTGCACAAAATGTGTACGCAGACAGACCTAATATAAATACATTGATTATAAATAAATAAAGTGAGACCAACTAAAATTAAATAATATCAGCAAACAAACGCACTAAGAGAAACGCGGGAGAAGCTGAGCTTTTCTTCATCTAATTAACAATCGGAATCGGATCTTGTGTTCTCAGGCTGTAATATATCAGACACTCGTCTGTATAATTGGATAGATACACTATTTGCAATTTATTAGTGTGAGAGAGAGAGAGATCGGATCTGATTGAAACGATGATAAAAGAAACTAAGTGCAGTATATTCAGTGAAATTGAAATTAATGACTTAAAAACGAAATTGTCCATGATGTGAGAAAAGAAATCAGCGAATTAAACGACACAAATAACATAGATATTTATCTTACAATACATGTATAATTGGCCATGAAGGCTTTCTTTATATTGATATTAAATAAATAAATAAATTTAAATTTTAAATATATACAGTGAACACTGAAATTGATCAACTAACGGCTGACGTTAAAAAACCTTAAAAACACTTTCTTACTTTTTATTGAATCTTGATCAAAAAAAAATCATATGCTTTAAAACTTTTTTAATCACTTAATTAATTTTTGCAATTATTTTACTTATTTTAATAATCGTATTCATATTTTTGTTAGTATAGTTCCTTTACTATTTGTATTTATTCATATTACGCTTATTTGTGTTGCTTTTTAATCTGTTATATATTATCCGTGATATTGTCTATAGTTCCAAAGATAATGTTTTTAATGTGCTCAGAATTCTTGCCAAACAAAAATCTGGACTCAAAGTGGACCAAGTTAGGTACATTTTTGCAGACTCAGGAGTTGATGTAATTTGCGTTTCTGAAACCTGGTATGCTCCAACTGTCAATGATGCAATATTTAATTTGCCTGGTTTTAAATTGTTTCGGTCCGACAGGAAAGCACATTCTGGTGGTGTATGTATGGAATAATAATAATAATATGGAATATGTAGGGAATAGTTTTAATTGTTGCGTGAAACTTAGATCAAAGCCGACTGAATACTTATTTTTGCAGTTAAACATGAAAGAGAGCTAAAAAATAATTGTTGCCTGCGTATGTCGACCAAATAGTGATGTTGATACCTATGATCTGCTAGATAAAATTGAATACTTATCGTTATTATATAATGACGTGATTATTGCTGGTGATTCCAACAGTAATCTGCTCACTGACAATGACAATTCAAACCCATTATCGAAATGGTGTAAATAGTTTACTTGATGTCTTCTTTGTTAAACATACATCCAAAATACTCTTTTATGATCAGTTTTCTGCTCCATGACCTTATTTTTACAGTCTATGCTTATACTAATCCTGATGATATTTATTATACATATCGTGATTTTTGATTGCGTTACTTGAAATTCAAGTTACGAATTCGAAATCACCAATGATCAAATAGCTTTCATTCAAAATAACCTTCTAAAAGTATTTTATGCCAGGAAAGACTAAGACTATCAACACAAAACAGCCTTCTTGGTTTAATTCAACCATAAAGCGCTTAATTGACAACCGAGATTTAGCTTATAAAAAATGGAAGAAATATAAAACCCCTGAAGTGCAATCCTTGTTTAAATCCGCTAGAAAAGATATAGTGGATAATATTAATACGGCTAAATTTGCTTATTAGCAGCAAATTTAGGAATTGGTAAGAAAAATGTTTGGAGTGCCGGTTCTGACACTGACGTGGATAAACTGAACAACCAATTTGTTGAGATTCAAGTGGAAAGACCATCTGAAAATGAATATGAGAATATCCAAACAGTGCATATTTAAAACAACTTTTATTTTCGATGTGTAGATCAATCTGAAGTACTTAAAAGTTTATTATCAATAAAATCAAACGCGGTGGGTTTGGATGGAATAAATGCAAGATTTTTGAAGCCCTTTATTACGTACATATTCAACACAATATTAATAAAGTCGGTCTTGCCTGATACGTGTAAAAAAGCTAAAATAATTCCTATTTCCAAGAACAACAATGAGTTTAGACCAATTGCTATACTGTTCTTTTTGTCGAAAGTGATAGAAAACTTAATGCAGAATCAAATTAATGAACATGTAAGAGAGCTTAATCTACTAACGGAAAAACAGCATGGCTTTAGAAGGAAGATGTTGTATTACGGTATTGATCGAAGTAGTTGAAGAACTCAGGTCCAAACTGGATAAGGATATGTATCTTTTCTTGTACTATAAGATGACAGTAAAGCTTTTTTTATTTTTCTAATTCGGCAAATAATCAAACAATTTGTCTCCTTGAATTACATGACTTCCAATGCTGTTGATGTTGATATAGCGATTTTCCTGATGCTCTGAATCACTGCAATATTCAAATGTACGCGGATGATGTACATCTGTATTTAAGCACTAAAATTGAAAATGTGCGTCATTGTATTGACTGTTTTAACAATGATTTGTGTATAAAGCCTACGAAATGAAAATGCATTTTCTTATCAAGAAATAAAAAAAAGACCTGATAATAATGATCTTTTGGTGCTAAATAACATCAACATCATATTAATATTACTGCTGGCAAAGTTCATGGTATGTTGAGAAACCTGTTTGCTGTTAAATCCTCACCGCCATTTGAAATTCGGCTGCTCCTGGCTAAAACATATTTAATAAAAGTGAAATATTTGCTAATTGCTATTGACTATAATCGACTTGAGATTGCATTTAATAACATAGCTAGATATGTATTTAATCGTGGTAGAAATTTAGTATATCATAATTTCTTGACATTTTTTTTTCCCGTAAATTTAAGTAATTGTTTACATTTTCTCTTCTTTATATATTGTATAAGTCTTACTATTCATAACTTAGGCCCGATTACTGAATGTCCAGCGTTAGCTACTAACTGTGACTTTAACCGACACATTTGTTGTTGTTTCCCATATAAATTTTCAATTTAACTGTTTGTTAAAATTTAACTGGACTTTCAGTAATAAGGCCTTAATGTAATAAAATATTCTAATAGGATAAAATGTTTCATAATTCCTCACAACATATTGCGATTGATTATCCATTGGCAAATGAAGAAGATGCTGGAGACTGTCCAATAGCAGGTTTGTTGTTTAATTAATAAATGGTTTAATAATAATTGTTGTTTTAAAATTGTTTTGCCCAGATTCAGAAAATGATCAATATAGCTATAATGAGATCGGCGCACATAATCCTAAATCATTTAATCGATTTGAAAATTCAGCAAAGCGGATGCTGGGGCAAGAGTATATGGGATTTTCAACGTCTGCCGGAACCTTTAAACATAACTCACCAAAAGCGGGAAAACAAATTGGTCCTATGTGTTTATCTGCGTATTGTTTGAAAGCTAAATCAAGACACTGTCAAGAATTTGATGAAGAAACTAGAAAAAATATATTTAAATCGTTTTGGAATATGAGCTGGGATTATAAACTAGAGTTTGTAAATAAACACGTATCGCAGATACCAATTAAAAGAAAAAGGGTTCAAGATTCAAAAAAACAGCACAGCTTTTTGTTTAAACTACCACACAAGCACGAATCATTGCAAGTATGTCGGTCCATGTTCTTGTCGACTTTATCGATAAAAAGTGATATGGTTAAAGGTTGGTTGCATGCTAATGATAAAACAGGAGATAATGTGTCGCCATTACTGTCGTAAATATACTGATACTCTAACCAAAGGCAAACATTTACAGAGACTATCTTACATACTGTTTTGAAAAGCATGTTCCATCCGTTTAAATTTTTACTATTACGACCAATTTTGAAGACCACAATTACGGTAATTTTATGACACGCAAAGATCTGTGTGATATGTGAGTTTCGTAGAAGGACAAGCAAATTATGGTTGATGAATACAATGCTCATGTTTTAAGCAAACAACGTGCTCAGGATATGCATATGGTGCTCAGGATGAGCATATGAAGCATATGGACAAACTTGCAGCGGAATGCGGAAATATACGTGGATGCGCAAGCAATAAAGCCTATGCCCAAATATTATTGCTTTTGCTATTTACTTTAAACAGCGTCTACTAGTTAATAACTTCGCTGTTTACAATCCCGAATTAATTGCCAAATTACACTGTGCTACACCGAAAATTTACTCGTCAAATAATGTATGTTGTAGATCTAGCTGAGTGTATAACGAAAGCGGTTTGAGAACTTTCAATATACCTAACTTTACCAAAGAGCTGGAATGGGGAATCAAAAATGCGAGAATTTGGGGCAAAAAGCAGTATACTTAAAATTGTTTGTCAAAAAATACGGAATTTATCAAATTGAATTTTTTTTAGAAAAAATCACTTAATTCATTAAAAACACATCATAGATCCGCTGGCCATGTTTTAACCAAACTCAACAGATATATAAAACAATAATTAAGAAAATTTTGTAGTTGTTTTCGCCTTAAAGCGCCCTATAGTGGAAATATTAGCAACCAAGGTTGAAATTTTAACAGAATATAAATCCTAGACGGTTAAAGATATTTTAAAAATTTTAATTTTGTATAATTTTTGAAACAAATCTTTATTAAAAAATATATGAAAAAATTTTTTTTAAGGTAACCGATTTTTCAAAATTGCCATATGGCGTTATAATTTTAGTATTTTTTTAATAAATAATAAATAAATTGCTTTGAATGAAAACGGAAATAATTTTGGAATTATTATTTAAAAAATCATCGTCCAATCGGTCAGATTTTAAAAAATCATATACAATCGATGATCTAATTTTTAGTAGAGAAAAACATTTTCTTGTATTTTCATCAACATAATAGTAAAAAATGTAAAAGATAAGGATTTTTTATATTTTTAAATAGTTTTTGATCTTTTTTGATGGGACAAAAAGGTTAAAAATTGAGTTTTCCAAATTATATTCCACAATTTTCTTTATTCACGATTGTAGCCAAGATGTTGATTATTTTAAGATTTTTAAACCAATTAATTATCTTTATCCAGTAAAAAAAAAAATTTCGCTTTAAAGTACTGGGTCGAAAAGGGAACACTATAAATAATGATTTAAATATTAATTCAAAAATTGTGTGCAGTTATTTTCTTTTTTTTTCGGAAACTATTTTTTGAAAACAAATTTTCCGAGTTAAGTTTAAGTATTTCTGTATTTTTAATGAAAAATATTTTCCAGCAATCGTTTAAGGGGAATACGCAAAAAAATTGTTAAAAAAATTATAAAAATTGGCAATATTGCTATTATTTTTTCGTTGCTATTTAATATTTTTAGCGTAAAAAAAAAACTATTAACCCGATGAAATAAGTTTATATAAAGTCATGTACAAATTGTTATACATACTTACATATAATTACATATGTGGCCATATGTAACGATATATACCCGATGAAAACAGGTTCTATAGACTCATATTCAACTAAATATCACATATGTTCACATCTTATATTTGTTTAATGAAATTTTTTTGATATGGCGTAATATATAATATCGAATGATATATATTAATATAATATAATTAGCATATCTTGTAAATCTGATCAGAATCTGGGTTTTTCTATAGGAAAAAGTCCTCAGAATCTGGGTCTTTCTATAGGAAAAAGTGCGCAGAATCTGATGGTTTTTCTATAGGAAAAAGTCTTCAGACTCGTTGGCTTAAAATCATTGTTGGCAAACACTACCTTTTCATTATAACTCTATTTGCCTGCCACGCCTATCTCAATACCGGTATGAAAATTTTTAAACTACGATTCCACTAGTGGCGTGTGTCTTCTAATATCAAAGTGTTTATTTAAAAATTTTACAAATTAAATTTTGTTATATCTACAAAATACAGTTATAAATCGATGTTTCGATGTTTTAGCGTTATTCTACCTTTAGTTCACGATATTTCAAAATCAAAACGGTAAAATATATATATATATATGGCCCGAAGGGCTCGGTTGGTTTTTTGAAATAAATTAAAAAATTAAAATTAAAATAGCAAAATATGATTGGTTATACAAGAACACACGTGTCCTTAATGGAATCGCTTTTTTTAAATTTTCATTTCGGTCTTGATGCAACTAACGTTATTATGAAAAGTTATTGAAAGCCAACCCTGCTTAAAATCTAATAATTGAAGAGCTTATTGTAAAAATTTGATGGTTTTTATCTGTTTTCTAGTCACCTATTGATGAGTATTAGATAAAAGCTTTGCTTGTACACTTAATGCAAGTATCTAGAGAATAAGAGTCTTACAAAAGTCATTATGCATAAAATCAAAACTTTGAAATCAAAAACCAGTAAAAAACATTGCTTTTAGTACTCTAATACAAATATTAATAATCATTACAAAACAAGAAACCGTAGTTTTTAATTTTGTTTTGCATTAAACTTTGAAACTTATTTATATTCTAATAATAAATGGTGCTAAAAAAATATAAAAAAGTGATAGATTTTGTTCATTACATTTTTTTATATATATAATGATATGTTTAGCCATATATATATATAAAAGTGATAGAATTATTTTTGATTAATTGTACTATACACACTAGGGCGGGTCGATTTAATAATCGCCCAAAGCTCAGTGAAAATCGTATTCTAGGGATCAAAATAAGAAACTTTGCGGAATTAACCATACCTCTAAAACGAATTCTACTACCCCGAAACTGTTGACTTTTGTCCCGTAGGGTCAAGTTTTGAAAAATCCCACTTTGACCCATGTAGAGTGCCCCAATCGAGTCCAAATGTATGACCGACCCCCACTAACTTTGAAGGGCCGATCCACCCATGCTCGTGGCACACCCCCCTGGAACTCCCCTGGGGGGTTCCCCATACAAACATTTCAAAAAATCTCCATTTTTGGCACTTTATTTTATTATTTTTTATTTATTTTATTTATTTTTAATATTTTATTTATTTTTTCTCTTTAGAAATTTATTTAGTCAGAACATATGTAAATGAAAAAATTAATTTAACTTAGTAATAGAAAAGAAAAGATAAAAATTACTGTTTGAAGTCTTTTTTGCTTTCAAGTCTGGGCAATTTCGCACGGCTCTCTAACGTCGTCGCCATAACAGCCTCTACATTTTCCGGTATAACTCGTTTGGAAACGCTAGCTAGCAATTGAACGTGTCGTTCTGTTCCTTGTATGTGTGATGGAATTTTTGGATCATTAAACGGTGCATCATCTTGATTTAAATATTCTTTCAAAGTATCGTATGGAATGCTTCGAGTGAATGGTGGTTCAAATACGTCATTTATGTCATTCATATTGATCATTTCCGTGTAACTTGTGCAATAAAAGTTTATATCTGGTTTTTTATAAGCTCTAAGTCCCGTTGGGTCGTCAACATCGGTTCGATAGCGTAGAATTATCTTGATAGCACAGTCGCGCTTTTCTTTGCTATCATCAAACAACATTGATAACAAGATATTTTCCGAATGCGCATAATATGAATTATCTGTAATTACTTTATTGACAATTTTGCGTAAACGAGGTTCTAGAAATCTTGACCAACTAATGAATTTGAAAAATAATCTACTACCGTACACGACAGAGCTGTAATACTTAATATTGAAGTACATTGGCACATAACATGTAATTATAAATTCAACCAGTATTCTTAAATTTGCATCTGGATTTTCCGTTGTCACATATAATCGTAATAGCCAAGGCCGCTAGCTTGGTGAGCCACCGAGAATGTACAATTTTCCCTGGTTTGATGTTAGCCAGATCCACTGAAACCACGCCGCTAGAAATTGCATGGGCCATGTCGTATAAGTACTTGGAATCGGTGGAAAATTCAATTTTTTCTGGAGCAGGGGGCATATTTTTCAACTCAATTTTCTGAAAGCCGTCCACCACCTGAAAATATATAAAAATAAAGCAATTAAAAACGGTTGACAATTATAATAAATGAGTGATAGCAATAACTTACCGGAAGAGTTTCACAAGTTTCGATTTGACGGCTCAATTTTCCGGTTGCCGATCTTGGTCCAGTGCTGGTTGTTTTATCCAAAGCTTCAAACAAATGCCGAAACGGAAGTTCGTTGAAGTGTAGAAGGCAAACGAACCAATGCAATGGTCTTTTTAACAGCAATTCGAATCGTCGTATAATTCCACCGTGTGGGCCAGTGTTTGTTGGCTCACCGTCAACGCATATGCCAATTAATTCATTCAGTGATATATTTTTATCGTTAAAAAAATCATTTAATTTGGTTGTTTTGTATTCAGCGGTTTCATGTTCCAGTCTTACGTAACCAACCAATTCAGAATTCGGTTCTCTCAAAATAACAAGATGAGGTTCTTTTACCATCCTAGTATGATACTTCTCATCAATTGCATCTCTCGTTAAAGTATCATCTTTTCTGCCATCGAATGAAAATGCTAACAAATTGGTATCATCTAACCGTTTGCGAAGCACTTCTTGTCTGCATTTCTCTTTTTCTCGGCGAACTTTCGATTTATCCATGATGAGAGGTTTGCCATGGGTATCTTTCATTTTAAAATCTTGGAAAAGAGCGGTTCCCATTGCTGATGCTACTCTATCAGGCACACCAAATCTGTCACATACCAAGGCAAAGTTAAAACAATCGTATCTCTGTGTGTATTGTGAACTTGTGCTTATATCCAAATCTTCTTGAACCGGTGGCGGTGCGTATGTTGAATCATCGGGATCTTGGTATGTTGGCATTGATGACATAGACGTTGCTCCTTGCTCTTCAATTTCCATCGCAAATCCATCCATTGTTAGTCTTCTCTGATTATGTTGATCGTGCATAAACTCTTTGAGGCGTTCGGGAACCAAACCGCATGCACATGGAGCTGCCTTCAAATCGCATTTACATGTTCCAATGAAAAAAATTGTTTCCAGAGATT
The DNA here is from genome assembly GCA_021234595.1 of Delia radicum. Classification (NCBI taxonomy): domain Eukaryota; kingdom Metazoa; phylum Arthropoda; class Insecta; order Diptera; family Anthomyiidae; genus Delia; species Delia radicum. Next base: position 149,405,339 of record CM037852.1, read on the forward strand.
TTACATACTCTGTAAATTCTTGGTGTTTGTTTCTATTCTTGATTTGCTCTTGATATTTGACAAGCAATCTATTCAATTTATTATATACACTTTTTTTCAGCATTATTTCCATACCAAGTTTTTTCCAAATTCCAATCAACTTATCTTGTACTTGAATAGTGAATGATTTATAGAGCAATTTTTTTTGTTCGCTCAAGTAAAAATAATATCTCAAAATATCCAGATGGGTTGGTAAATTAAGATCAGTCAAATCAGTAGACACACCAAAAACAGTAACATCATGCCTGGGTATATGACTCATTGGGTTTTCGATTGTTGTTGATGTTGTTATTGCTTCATCTTGCGGTGTAAAGGATGGTGGATTCATTGTAAACTTTTTGATTTGGAATGATTTTTTTTTTTAAATATTTTTTTATCTGAAATTAGAACTTCACACTTTGAGTTCTTCACAACGACTTAATGCATTCACAAAAACTGTTGCGTTATATATGGTCTACGAGGTAATAAAAATGAAATGGTAATTTTAATTCTACCTGTAACCGATTTTGTTGTTAAAACTGCCCATTAAATACTTACATGTAAATTAAAAGTTAATCTGACCACAAAATCTGTTAAGCAAGTGCGCCTTTTATTACTTCTGGAAAATCCTTTATGATAATTTTATGCTCAATTCTACCTGTAACCGATTTTGCTTAAGTAAGTTTACGACATGCAGCTGTGTCTTGTGGTGGCTTAAAAAACCCACACAACCTATTTTACGACCTGCAACAGAACGACACGTTCAATTGCTAGCTAGCGTTTCCAAACGAGTTATACCGGAAAATGTAGAGGCTGTTATGGCGACGACATAAGAGAGCCGTGCGAAATTGCCCAGACTTGAAAGCAAAAAAGACTTCAAACAGTAATTTTTTTTTATTTCTTTTCTATTACTAAGTTAAATTATTTTTTTCATTTACATATGTTCTGACTAAATAAATTTCTAAAGAGAAAAAATAAATAAAATATTAAAAATAAATAAAATAAATAAAAAATAATAAAATAAAGTGCCAAAAATGGAGATTTTTTGAAATGTTTGTATGGGGAACCCCCCAGGGGAGTTCCAGGGGGGTGTGCCACGAGCATGGGTGGATCGGCCCTTCAAAGTTAGTGGGGGTCGGTCATACATTTGGACTCGATTGGGGCACTCTACATGGGTCAAAGTGGGATTTTTCAAAACTTGACCCTACGGGACAAAAGTCAACAGTTTCGGGGTAGTAGAATTCGTTTTAGAGGTATGGTTAATTCCGCAAAGTTTCTTATTTTGATCCCTAGAATACGATTTTCACTGAGCTTTGGGCGATTTTTTTGCCTCCCCACAAATCGACCCGGCCTAATACACACTTATATATGATAATATCGGGTAGAATATATGGCCATATATAGATCTATATATATCTCATATGATCAGATATACAAGATATGATAATATATAACATACGATACAGTGATATATGATGATATATTACGCCAAATCAAAAAATTTGCATAAACTTAGTATAAGATATGAACATATATCGTAATTTATTACCACACATATAAGCATATATAATGATATCAAGTTGTATATGAGTATATAGAAACTTTTTTCATTAGGAATTTTATACAAATAACTTATATCTCTAAACTACAAACTTCAAGTTAAACGATTTTTTGAAAATGAAGATATAAATTTCAAAGAAGACAAATTAGCTTGCAGTAGACTCGCGATAACAAAAACACCGCCTTATGTGAACACCGGCTAGCATGAACATAATTTTTTTTACACTGACTACTCTGTAGCGTGAACACAGTAAGAAAGCCCTATAACGTGAACAAATGTAAAATTAATGGAACATAGAAAACGTTGTTTTATTTTAAACATTTTTAAGCAATCACTACTTTTTTAAAAATTGGGAATCCCCGTAAATGATTGCTTATGAATATATTCTGGCATTTTGTGTAACGCGCGTTCATTTGCTTATTTTGTTTTTAGTTTAATATAAAGTGTGTCGTGAAAAATGTCGCAAAAACTACCAAATTTGTTATCTTTAAAGGAAAAAGTGGATGTAATAGAAAAAATAAAAAGAGGATCAAGCGTGACTAGCTTAGCAAAGCAAATATGAATATGAATTAATAAATAAATAAATTTGAGTTAACTATCGTCGATTGATTATTGGAGAGCCGCACCGACCAAAAACATTTTTGCGAGAAAAACGACAAAGAAAGTTTACAACAAAATTATTAAATTTCTACAAGATAGGTTTTCTTTTTTGTTTGCTATATCTATAGCTGCATTTATTATAAACAATATTGTTAATTTTTACACCTTTTTGCACTGCGTATCCAGAGTTATTAACAATTATTTAAAAAAAGATTTTTTTATTATATGGCCTATAAGCCGTTTTTATCATAATTTTATTGTTTTTCTTTCAAGTAGGTCAAAAGTTTTTTTTTTCTTTTAACCATTATAAAACTAGGTTGTCATAGTGCAAACCAATGCTTAGACTTTTTTATTGTTTTTTGTTTTATATGCGTTGCTTATTTCAAATGTGTCAAACCAAGATTGACGAATAATGTTTTTATTTTTCTATAGAAAGTTTGACTCATTGGCCAAAAAGTGGTCAATACACCATACCAATGTTAAGAAATTTGTAAAAATAGGTATACGCAGCACATATGGGGCTGGATATCTCCTAATTGATACGAGGTATATAAAAACGGATTAAAGATTTAGAAAGAGGACACATTAATCATAAATAACCAATTCCTACCTCAAATGGTCTATAGCTCTCACCAATATTCATACGACGATATGTCTGTCTATTTTATTTTAAGATGTAAAAAATTACACCTTCGTAAACATGAACAACTTCGCAAACGTGAACACGCTCAGGTTTTAATAGTTCACGTTACCTCGAGTCTACTGTATTTACTTTTTTATGTTTTTGATTAATTTGGATTTTAGGATGATTTAGCACTAAAATAGGGTTTTCTTGAGATTTATGGCGTTTTAATTGATGTTTTTCTGACCTAAAGTTCTTTTTTACTCATGAACTATACAATGTTAACCACTCTTTAATCAAATGAGTTATTATTTAATTGAAAAATAATTCAATTAAAGAGCTATCAATTTCTAATTGAATTAGCAATTTTCGTTGTTGGAGGATTGTGGTGGTTTCGTGATTGAAATTGGTTATTTTTAAGTGTGTCTATTTAAAAACAAAATTTTACCCATCTCTACTTTCGATACGACTATCCAATACATCTATCCCTTGTAAAAACCCTTATTGTTTAATTCCTTTAAATCTCTGATGAAAAATTTTTAGTACAATGAAATTTTGGCATGATAATATGGTAGCACTGTACAGCAACTACAACAAATTTTGTTTACAAATAAAAACGAGAAGCTGCTAACTAATTGAATTTTTAAATAATTATAAAATTAAATTAAAATGTCTATAAAATTATGCTGCTGTTTGTGTTGTACACCAAGCAGTGACTATAAATTACTACAAAATGAATTGGGAGAAAGTAATGAAATCTATGAAATGACTGTAAAGTATTTTGATCCAATGGTAAGGACACAGATTTTAAGGCTTAAAAAAAGGGATGAAATACTTCTAATGCTTGTTAACTTTAGCTACTTACAGAATATGGTAATGCAAACATTTCTAAAGAAAATAAAGTTTTGTGTCAGGACTGCTGGTTGCACATTAATGATTTTCATGATTTCCAGCAGACTGTCATAAAGACCCGAACACTATTGGAAGAAACTGAAAGAAAACAATTGCCATTGGAGGTTAAACTAGAGGAGCAGCAGACTTCTACACAATTTATGCAAGATAAGGAGTCGGATAATAGTGAAGAAGAGTTGGAAAATTTTGAAGACGTCTTATTTAAAAATGATTTGGAGGATAATGATGCTTTAAAAGCAGATACGCCGGCAAGAGATGATGATGATTCCGATGACGACGATATAAAACCCTTAATAGAATTAAAAAAACTTAAAAAATCTAAAACAAAAGAAAAAGACAAGTTAACCGATGAAGGCAAATGCAAAGAACATAAAAAAGATGTCTTAAAACAAGAGGAGAAACCTAAATCTCGTAGAGGTAGAAAACCCAAATCTTCCCTTAATGAAGATACTTTAACAGATAATTGTGAAGACAATGAAAACACAGAAAAACCACCAAGAAAAAAGAGAAAACTAAAAGATACTGAAAAACCCAAGAAAAATCCAAAAATCAATTCTGGTTTGGAAAAGGGTCGGGAATCTGATGAGTTTATAGCCGAATGGAAACCTCTATTGGAATGTGACTTGTGCAATGATACTTTTCCTATTTTTGATTTATTAAAAACGCATTTTAAAGATAAACATAATTCGCGGTGCTATATTAAATGTTGTGAACGTAAATTCTTTCGTCGTTGCGTTTTGGTCGATCATATACGTTTGCATATTAATCCGGAGACCCATAAATGTGATATATGTGGTAAACCGAGTTCAAGTAAATATAATCTGAAACTTCATAAAAAAGTTGTACACGAGGAAACTGAAAAATTTGAATGTGACATTTGTAGCAGATCCTTCAATCAGAAACCCAACCTGGAACGGCATTTACTTACCCATGTTACGGGTAATAAAGATTTCTTTTGCAAGGAATGCGGCAAGGGTTATGTGCTAGAAATTCAACTTAAATCACACATAAAAACTGTGCATACTGACAATCGCGTATGTGATCAATGTGGCAAAACTATTCACGGGGTAGGAGCCCTCAAGAAGCATTTAATGGAACATGCTGGCATTGAAAGGCCTAGATATCCCTGCGAAGAATGTGGTGCTCAATTAAGATCTCGTGGTAATTTAAGACGCCACAAAGCCGCCTATCATAATGATGGCTCTACGATTTATGTTTGCAGTATTTGTGGCAAGGTGGCTGGCAGCGAGTATGGTCTGTTAACCCATAAAAAACATGTCCATCAGGAGGAGCGTAAACACAAGTGTACGTATTGTGACAAAGCATTTAAACGTCCTAAATTTCTGCGTGAGCATATTGCTACTCATACGGGACAAGATTTATACCAGTGTCCTCACTGTCCTCAAACTTTTAAAGTTAGCTCGAATATGCATCACCATCGTAAGAAAGCGCATCCTATAGAATTTGAAGAGGGTAGAAAAAATCGCTTACAATTGCGTAAAGTAGACATAAGTCAAGTTACGAATCAAGTTGTAATATAATCGCAATTATTGTTTCCAAATATATGTGTTGAATTTTATTTTTATTGAAAAATAACCAATTTTAGAGACTTTTTTAATGTATTTTCAGCAGAGTTGGCAAACAATAACCGTAAAATACCAATAACGGTTAAAGGCTTTTCAAAGAACTGTCGTTAACCTTAAAATACCACTAACGAAATAACTTAAAATACCGTTAAACCCAACGAAATTATATCCACGTATGGTAATAGAAAAAAAAACAATAACGAAAAATTGCGCCATAATATTGCTGGTACAATTTCTTTAACACACCCTCAAAAGTTTATAATTTTTGGCCAATGCCTCAGGTAGGCTGCATGTCCAAAACTCAGTAAAAAATACATTTAGCCTTATTTTTACAATGTCTCTTTAGCTGCTAACTGGGGCTTTAACTGACAAGAGTTGTTGGTGTTTCCCTTATAAATTTTCAATTTAATTGTTTGTAAATTTTAACTTGAAATTCAGTAATCGGGCGCTATTGTTTTTTTTTCGAAGATCCACCCTTCAGAAAAAGATAAAACTGTACTGATTTTTCACAAAGTTTCAGGAAAATTACAAAGAAAGAATAATAATGTTTATTATTATTCTACATTTAATCAAAAAAAAAAAAATCCAAATGTCGAATGCATGGATAGGATAAGATTACAAAATTGTAAATTCAAGATAATACAAATTAAATACAAAACTTACAAAAATTAAATACAAAACTTACATAATTGAAACATTAAAAAATAAACCCCTAAACAAAACATACACTCTGTTGTAATATGAATAAATTAAAATACGGATAACAAAACATAATTATGTAAGATTAAGAAACAACAAATTAAATACTCAGGCTGTACCGAATCCTAGTTTCACGAACTTGAAAAATAAATTTAAAGGTAATGCTAGAAAAAAGAGTCAATGCGGATTTGAGTGTTCGGGGTTGAATGGAGATAATCAAACTTACGCGTTAAATAAATTAAAATTTTTAATATATTTTTTTAAATTTTAAACTTTAAAAATTTTACAAGACTACTTTTTAAGCTAATTTAAAAAAGTTTGCTATTTCTTACTTTTAAAAGTATTAGAATTAACAAGATTTTTTCTTTTTGAAATTCGATACATAATAAAGTTTTTTTTTTGGCAAATAAACCAAAAAAAAATTATGAAAAAAAAAATTAATTTTAAAATTTAAAGTACTTTTAATTTAATTTATTTTAAAAAACCAACCGAGCCCTTTGGGCCATATATAGTTGGTAGACCAACATTAACAATCAACTTCATTACATCACTTAAAACTATAAAACTATAAAACCTGCAATATCCTGTTTTCTAACAGTTTGTATATATCAAGTTTAACTTACAAAAATTTAAGTAAAAAGTTTAAAGGAATTATTAAAGAATATGGCATAAACGCACATGAAAAAATGTATTGCAGTTTAAATCTTATTAAATGGAAATCAAATCTAAAATGAAAATAGAATGAAATTTTTTTTGCACATCAAGTACAGAAGTACAGAAGCATATTCTACAAGTTTACACTTGAATGCTTTTAAAGATAGATCAAAAGATCTAAGTGGTAAATAATTCCAACTAAATAACTAAATTTATGATGGTTCATGAATAATATAATTTCTAAGTTGAGGGTTCCTTTCAGTGTTCAAGAGTATAAAATGTCTATGTATGTACATATTCAGGGCAATTAGAGAGCGTGACTTTATGATAGAATAATAGCAATCGAATTCGAACAAAATTATTAAAATTGCATCCCAAAAACATCAGAAATATGCCTCGAAACATGATCATATAGCTTCAATTTGTAAACAAAACGTATTATTTTATTAAACAGTAAATTACAACTATTGAAGTCATCAACACTACATCCAGAAAAAATTTCAATACAGTACAATAAGTTGGACATTAATAATGAATGTGATATGCGTTTTATAATAGAAAGTGGCAAATAAAGATTTAGGGAATATAATCTACGCAGGGTAAAATTTATTTTGGAACTTAACCAGGTTATATGTCGACCGAATTCTAGATAGTTATCTATTGAAGCACCTAGACATCTCATAACTTCAACGAATGTAGAGGAGATAACCTACCACAATAATCATGTTTTGTCCAGAGCTTTGGAGAATTCATTCCCTAATTCCCATTTTTTTAAATGAATTTAAATTTTAGGAATTAATTACCTGAACAAATTTAAAGAATTAAATTTGATGTGTCTTTAAGGAATTCAGTCCCTTTTTTTAAATTCCTTCAAGAAAATTATGTAATTCATTCAGTAGTGAATACATTTAATATCCTTAGGGAATTCAGTTTTATTATATCTATTTTATCAACAATTTTATTAATGTGAAAAATTATATTAAGAAAAAAATTTTTCAATTATCCTCTATAAGCGAATTTATTTTTTTACATATATCTGTTATGTTTGGGTTATTTAAATCCAATATTATATAAAAAAAATACCACGGCTCTTCTCATACAAACATTGTTTGTTGGAATATATGTTGTTTTTACAAATAGTAATACAACAAACACACATACTACATATACAAAGTATATGTAAAAATTGTATATGTAAAAATTGTTGCTTTTCAAATAGTTTTGGTTTTATAATTAGGTTTACCAAATCAGACAGTTTATACACTAGGGCAGAAAAATTCTCATTAAGTAGATTTTGACTGTTGTATGCAATGTCTCGGTTTGAGACAATCATCGTTTTCTTTTGCGGACAACTGAAGACATGGGTGATGCCAATGAACCTTTTGTGTTATATATCATGAAAATTATCAAACTTTTTAAAAAGCAACAAACAAAATTTAGTATGACAATATCATATTAGATTTTGGACTTGAGGTAGAACAATATTCTAGCTAAATATATAAAAATATATAAAGTTCGAAAAAACAATGTTTGTATTTTTAATATAAAAATTAAAACATTTTGAAAAAATTGGTTTTGCTAATTTTTTTTACGATTTTGAAAAAAATTTGTTAAGTAATCGAATTTGGTAAAAGTTTTCTTACTTTATAGTAATTTAAGTAAAAATCTCTATAAAAGCCTCAAAGAAGTTTTTAGATTTTTAAATGGCTATATTAAAAATGTCTATACAATTCAATGCTCTTAATGGAATCGAAAACTTACCACTTGTTTTTTTAGATTTGATTTTTAATTTCCTTTACTCGTGCAATTTGTTGTGAATTTTTTTTAAGGTTTTCAAAAATTAATTGACCAGTTTAGAGGTTAGAAAATTGATATGATATTTTCTTTTTATTTCCTCAAAAGTCGAAATATTTGGCTTGATTTTAATGCAAAAATTTGGGACATGAACAATCGATCCATATAGAAACAAAATTTATATTTTGGAAAAGAGGTAGTAGCTGCTAACAAAAAAGTTTTAAAACGTTTTTATTTGTATGCATATTTGAAATAGTTATGTTCTATGTTCAAATTTGTGTTGTCCTTTTAAATAAAAAAAAAAAAAAAAATATTTTTAAAATGTCTTCGCAATGGAAATACTTTATTTTTTTTTCAATAAGAAAAATTCCCGTGATATAAATTATTCTGGGAATTCCTAAACCATACACAGGACAGAAGTGTCAATTCTCTAAGGACTTAACTTTTTTTTAATTCACTAAGGGAGTTTTTTTTGCGATTAGTTCGGTTTAATAACCGAAAATATTGCGCAAATACCGAAAATTAAAATAGGTGTGTTTGAAAAATCGAGATTGTAAAAAATCGAAAAAAACATAACTAAAATGGAAAAAAAACACCAAAATTCATAAAAGTCGCCAATATTAAAAAAAAATTGTAGCAATTAAAAAAAAAATATGTTTTTAAAAATCACCAAAATAAAAAAATTAACAAAAATTAAAAAATCACTGAAATTAAAAAAAACGCCGAAATTTATAAAAATGGCCACAAAAAATAAAAAAACGATTGCCAAAATTAAAAAAATCTACAAAATTGAAAAAAATCAAAAATTTATAAAAACAGCTAAAAAAAAAAAAAAAATGCAAATTACACAATTTCTTAAATGTCGACTTCATTGGCCAGATTCTTAGATTGCGGTTTTCTCGCAGAGCAAACAGGCATTTATATGAAATGAAAAAAATTGCACCAATAAATAATGTGTGTGAAGATAAATTCCATAGTTAAATTCCATTTTATTGAAATTCACCCAGGAATGATAACACTAGTAATTTCTATTCTCTCTCATTCTCAGTCAATTTTACCATCAGCTGTTACATTAAATGTGGAAAAAAAATAACAAAACATTACAAAAAACAATATTTGTTTTTAATTGAAATAAAAATTGTGAATTTGTTATGAAGCATATTTTAAGAGGAAACGAGATTGGACCTGGTGGATTAGGTAACCACTTGATCCTACTTTATTTCTGCATTCAAATTTTTTCAGGTCTGTGCTTCAGGGCCGAGCTATGGGCCATTTTCAATATCATATATTGAAAATTTTTAAATTCCGTTACTTTCATATAACACTGTGGCCATATTTTAAGAGGAAACGAGATGCGACCTGGTGGATTAGGTAACCACTTGATCCTACTTAATTTCTGCATTCAAAGTTTTTCAGGTCTGTGCTTCAGGGCCGAGCTATGGGCCATTTTCAATGTCATATATTGAAATATTTTAAATTCCGTTACTTTCATATAACACTGTGGCCATATTTTAAGAGGAAACGAGATGCGACCTGGTGGATTAGGTAACCACTTGATCCTACTTAATTGCTGCATTCAAACTTTTTCAGGTCTGTGCTTCAGGGCCGAGCTATGGGCCATTTTCAATATCATATATTGAAAATTTTTAAATTCCGTTACTTTCATATAACACTGTGGCCATATTTTAAGAGGAAACGAGATGCGACCTGGTGGATTAGGTAACCACTTGATCCTACTTAATTTCTGCATTCAAAGTTTTTCAGGTCTGTGCTTCAGGGCCGAGCTATGGGCCATTTTCAATATCATATATTGAAAATTTTTAAATTCCGTTACTTTCATATAACACTGTGGCCATATTTTAAGAGGAAACGAGATGCGACCTGGTGGATTAGGTAACCACTTGATCCTACTTAATTTCTGCATTCAAAGTTTTTCAGGTCTGTGCTTCAGGGCCGAGCTATGGGCCATTTTCAATATCATATATTGAAAATTTTTAAATTCCGTTACTTTCATATAACACTGTGGCCATATTTTAAGAGGAAACGAGATGCGACCTGGTGGATTAGGTAACCACTTGATCCTACTTAATTTCTGCATTCAAAGTTTTTCAGGTCTGTGCTTCAGGGCCGAGCTATGGGCCATTTTCAATGTCATATATTGAAAATTTTTAAATTCCGTTACTTTCATATAACAGTGTGGCCATATTTTAAGAGGAAACGAGATGCGACCTGGTGGATTAGGTAACCACTTGATCCTACTTAATTTCTGCATTCAAAGTTTTTCAGGTCTGTGCTTCAGGGCCGAGCTATGGGCCATTTTCAATGTCATATATTGAAAATTTTTAAATTCCGTTACTTTCATATAACACTGTGGCCATATTTTAAGAGGGAACGAGATGCGACCTGGTGGATTAGGTAACCACTTGATCCTACTTAATTTCTGCATTCAAAGTTTTTCAGGTCTGTGCTTCAGGGCCGAGCTATGGGCCATTTTCAATATCATATATTGAAAATTTTTAAATTCCGTTACTTTCATATAACACTGTGGCCATATTTTAAGAGGAAACGAGATGCGACCTGGTGGATTAGGTAACCACTTGATCCTACTTAATTTCTGCATTCAAAGTTTTTCAGGTCTGTGCTTCAGGGCCGAGCTATGGGCCATTTTCAATATCATATATTGAAAATTTTTAAATTCCGTTACTTTCATATAACACTGTGGCCATATTTTAAGAGGAAACGAGATGCGACCTGGTGGATTAGGTAACCACTTGATCCTACTTAATTTCTGCATTCAAAGTTTTTCAGGTCTGTGCTTCAGGGCCGAGCTATGGGCCATTTTCAATGTCATATATTGAAAATTTTTAAATTCCGTTACTTTCATATAACACTGTGGCCATATTTTAAGAGGAAACGAGATGCGACCTGGTGGATTAGGTAACCACTTGATCCTACTTAAATTCTGCATTCAAAGTTTTTCAGGTCTGTGCTTCAGGGCCGAGCTATGGGCCATTTTCACTATCACACATTGAAATTTTTTAAATTCCGTTACTTTCATATAACACTGTGGCCATATTTTAAGAGGAAACGAGATGCGACCTGGTGGATTAGGTAACCACTTGATCCTACTTAATTTCTGCATTCAAAGTTTTTCAGGTCTGTGCTTCAGGGCCGAGCTATGGGCCATTTCCAATGTCATATATTGAAAATTTTTAAATTCCGTTACTTTCATATAACACTGTGGCCATATTTTAAGAGGAAACGAGATGCGACCTGGTGGATTAGGTAACCACTTGATCCTACTTAATTTCTGCATTCAAAGTTTTTCAGGTCTGTGCTTCAGGGCCGAGCTATGGGCCATTTTCAATATCATATATTGAAAATTTTTAAATTCCGTTACTTTCATATAACACTGTGGCCATATTTTAAGAGGAAACGAGATGCGACCTGGTGGATTAGGTAACCACTTGATCCTACTTAATTTCTGCATTCAAAGTTTTTCAGGTCTGTGCTTCAGGGCCGAGCTATGGGCCATTTTCACTATCACATATTGAAATTTTTTAAATTCCGTTACTTTCATATAACACTGTGGCCATATTTTAAGAGGAAACGAGATGCGACCTGGTGGATTAGGTAACCACTTGATCCTACTTAATTTCTGCTTTCAAAGTTTTTCAGGTCTGTGCTTCAGGGCCGAGCTATGGGCCATTTTCAATATCATATATTGAAAATTTTTAAATTCCGTTACTTTCATATAACACTGTGGCCATATTTTAAGAGGAAACGAGATGCGACCTGGTGGATTAGGTAACCACTTGATCCTACTTAATTTCTGCATTCAAAGTTTTTCAGGTCTGTGCTTCAGGGCCGAGCTATGGGCCATTTTCACTATCACATATTGAAATTTTTTAAATTCCGTTACTTTCATATAACACTGTGGCCATATTTTAAGAGGAAACGAGATGCGACTTGGTGGATTAGGTAACCACTTGATCCTACTTAATTTCTGCTTTCAAAGTTTTTCAGGTCTGTGCTTCAGGGCCGAGCTATGGGCCATTTTCAATATCATATATTGAAAATTTTTAAATTCCGTTACTTTCATATAACACTGTGGCCATATTTTAAGAGGAAACGAGATGCGACCTGGTGGATTAGGTAACCACTTGGTCCTACTTAATTTCTGCATTCAAAGTTTTTCAGGTCTGTGCTTCAGGGCCGAGCTATGGGCCATTTTCAATATCATATATTGAAATTTTTTAAATTCTGTTTCTTTCATATAACACTGTGGCCATATTTTAAGAGGAAACGAGATGCGACCTGGTGGATTAGGTAACCACTTGGTCCTACTTAATTTCTGCATTCAAAGTTTTTCAGGTCTGTGCTTCAGGGCCGAGCTATGGGCCATTTTCAATATCATATATTGAAATTTTTTAAATTCTGTTTCTTTCATATAACACTGTGGCCATATTTTAAGAGGAAACGAGATGCGACCTGGTGGATTAGGTAACCACTTGGTCCTACTTAATTTCTGCATTCAAAGTTTTTCAGGTCTGTGCTTCAGGGCCGAGCTATGGGCCATTTTCAATATCATATATTGAAATATTTTAAATTCCGTTACTTTCATATAACACTGTGGCCATATTTTAAGAGGAAACGAGATGCGACCTGGTGGATTAGGTAACCACTTGATCCTACTTAAATTCTGCATTCAAAGTTTTTCAGGTCTGTGCTTCAGGGCCGAGCTATGGGCCATTTTCACTATCACATATTGAAATTTTTTAAATTCCGTTACTTTCATATAACACTGTGGCCATATTTTAAGAGGAAACGAGATGCGACCTGGTGGATTAGGTAACCACTTGATCCTACTTAATTTCTGCATTCAAAGTTTTTCAGGTCTGTGCTTCAGGGCCGAGCTATGGGCCATTTTCAATGTCATATATTGAAAATTTTTAAATTCCGTTACTTTCATATAACACTGTGGCCATATTTTAAGAGGAAACGAGATGCGACCTGGTGGATTAGGTAACCACTTGATCCTACTTAATTTCTGCATTCAAAGTTTTTCAGGTCTGTGCTTCAGGGCCGAGCTATGGGCCATTTCAATGTCAAATGTAACGGAATTTAAACTATTTCAATATATGATATTGAAAATGGCCCATAGCTCGGCCCTGAAGCACAGACCTGAAAAACTTTGAATGCAGAAATTAAGTAGGACCAAGTGGTTACCTAATCCACCAGGTCGCATCTCGTTTCCTCTTAAAATATGGCCACAGTGTTATATGAAAGAAACAGAATTTAAAAAATTTCAATATATGATATTGAAAATGGCCCATAGCTCGGCCCTGAAGCACAGACCTGAAAAACTTTGAATGCAGAAATTAAGTAGGACCAAGTGGTTACCTAATCCACCAGGTCGCATCTCGTTTCCTCTTAAAATATGGCCACAGTGTTATATGAAAGAAACAGAATTTAAAAAATTTCAATATATGATATTGAAAATGGCCCATAGCTCGGCCCTGAAGCACAGACCTGAAAAACTTTGAATGCAGAAATTAAGTAGGACCAAGTGGTTACCTAATCCACCAGGTCGCATCTCGTTTCCTCTTAAAATATGGCCACAGTGTTATATGAAAGTAACGGAATTTAAAAATTTTCAATATATGATATTGAAAATGGCCCATAGCTCGGCCCTGAAGCACAGACCTGAAAAACTTTGAATGCAGAAATTAAGTAGGACCAAGTGGTTACCTAATCCACCAGGTCGCATCTCGTTTCCTCTTAAAATATGGCCACAGTGTTATATGAAAGTAACGGAATTTAAAAATTTTCAATATATGATATTGAAAATGGCCCATAGCTCGGCCCTGAAGCACAGACCTGAAAAACTTTGAAAGCAGAAATTAAGTAGGATCAAGTGGTTACCTAATCCACCAGGTCGCATCTCGTTTCCTCTTAAAATATGGCCACAGTGTTATATGAAAGTAACGGAATTTAAAAATTTTCAATATATGACATTGAAAATGGCCCATAGCTCGGCCCTGAAGCACAGACCTGAAAAACTTTGAATGCAGAAATTAAGTAGGATCAAGTGGTTACCTAATCCACCAGGTCGCATCTCGTTTCCTCTTAAAATATGGCCACAGTGTTATATGAAAGTAACGGAATTTAAAAATTTTCAATATATGATATTGAAAATGGCCCATAGCTCGGCCCTGAAGCACAGAGCTGAAAAACTTTGAATGCAGAAATTAAGTAGGATCAAGTGGTTACCTAATCCACCAGGTCGCATCTCGTTTCCTCTTAAAATATGGCCACAGTGTTATATGAAAGTAACGGAATTTAAAAATTTTCAATATATGATATTGAAAATGGCCCATAGCTCGGCCCTGAAGCACAGACCTGAAAAACTTTGAATGCAGAAATTAAGTAGGACCAAGTGGTTACCTAATCCACCAGGTCCAATCTCGTTTCCTCTTAAAATATGCTTCATAACAAATTCACAATTTTTATTTCAATTAAAAACAAATATTGTTTTTTGTAATGTTTTGTTATTTTTTTCAACATTTAATGTAACAGCTGATGGTAAAATTGACTGAGAATGAGAGAGAATAGAAATTACTAGTGTTATCATTCCTGGGTGAATTTCAATAAAATGGAATTTAACTATGGAATTTATCTTCACACACATCAATAAATAAATAAAAAAAGCTAAAATAAAAAAATCTATATAGAGCCAAAAAGAAATGCATTTTTAAGCAATTTATTTTCAAAATGCATTTTTCTGAAATTTGGCTACTTTCGATTTAAAAAAAAAATACATATTTGCACAAATATTTTATTTTTACCATAAAGTTACACTTCATAAAGTTCACACTAAATTTTAAAAGTTGTAATATATTTTAAAATTTGTTAGTATTTTAATTTTTTTAAAGATCAATATCATTTTGTTAATGCGGTTTTAAGGCCTTAAAATGAGTTTCATTACTTTAATTCGGGTAGTGAAATTTTATGTCATTTATTCCGACGTTTCTTGATTTTGAAATGTTATGGTTCGTCGCAAACGACAGTCCATTAGTACATGGATTAAAGAAAATAATTACAAGTTTTTTTGTAAGAATGATTTTAGACAACTTTAAAGTATGTACTTCAAACTATATCAATATAAAATATTTAAATTTGGAAAATGATGAAATTGTACCAAAAGAATCACGGTAGTACTACGGTATCAACAGCAGTAAAAATATTGTACTCTAAATGTACTAACAAAAGTACATTTGTACCATGTTTGCCATCCCTGGGTAATCTATTGCCAACATCACAACTTTTAGTACTACTGTTCTAACTTAAACAAATTTGATTTCAGAAAATTAATATGGCAACTGTACAAATTAAATTGTTTACAAATAAAAATTCATTAACAAGCTAATAAATGAATTAAATACAATTATTCATTACTTTTAAATACAAATAAATAAGAATGTCTATAAAATTGTGCTGTTCTTTGTGTTGTACGCCATGTAATGAATATAAACTATTACAAAATGAAATTGGAGAAAGTAATGAAATTTATGAAATGACTGTGAAATATTTTGATCCCATGGTAAGCAAAATGTAGGTGGTAGTTTCTTTATTTTTAAGCTATAAAATCTATAAACCACAAGTATATTCTTTTATTTTTGAACAGCTACTTACAGAAGAGCGTAACACAATTGTAGCCGCCAACGAACATAAAGTATTGTGCCAGGACTGTTGGTTACACATTAAAGATTTTCATGAATTTCAGCAGACGGTAATTAAGACACGTAACCAATTGGAGGAGGCCGATGTAAAACAATTACCATTGCAAGTAAAATTAGAACATAATGAACAAGAAACTGTCACGCAAGAGGAAAACGATTTGGATAACAGTGATGAAGAGGACTTTAGTCAATTTGAGGACGTGTACATTAAGAATGATTTGGATGAACATGATGATGATAATGAAGACGACTCTTTGGCTATACATGAAGGTAATGCTGATGATGATGATGATGATGACGATGAAAAACCCTTGATACAATTAAAGAAAACTAAGAGGTCTAAGCCATCGAAAACAGAAAATGGTTTAAAGGAAAAACCAGTCAGTACGAATGATAATAATCAGGCAAAGGATACAATTATTAACCAGGAAGAGAAACCAAAGTCAAAAAGAGGTAGAAAACCTAAAGGTTTTGTTAAAGGTGAAGTTAAACAGGAAAATGATGTAGATAAACCACCCAAAAAGATAAAGAAACTAAAACTGCCAAAGGAAATCAAAGAAAAAGATAAGAGCACCCACAATCTAGAAAAAGGCAGAGAATCCGATGTTTTCATATCCGAATGGAAACCACAATTAGAATGTGACTTGTGTCCCGAAACAGCAGCTAACTTTGATAAATTACGTGTACATTTTAGGCAAATGCATAAAGTAAGATGTTATATTAAATGCTGTGAACGTAAATTCTTTCGTCGCTATGTCTTGGCCGACCATATACGTCTGCATCTTAATCCAGAGACTCATAAATGTGATATATGTGGTAAATCCAGTTCTAGCAAATATAATCTTAAACTTCATAAAAAAATAATGCATGAAGATACACAAAATTATGAATGTGAAGAATGCCATCGAGTCTTTAATCAAAAACCCACTTTAGATCGCCATTTACTAACGCACGTTACGGGCAATAAAGATTTTGTTTGCCAAGAATGTGGTAAAGGTTATGTCCTAGAAATCCAACTAAAATCTCACATAAGAACTGTCCACAATGTTGATCGTGTCTGTGATCAATGTGGCAAAACTATACATGGTGTAACAGCTCTTAGAAAGCATTTAATGGAACATGCTGGTATTGAAAAACGTAAATTCCCTTGTGATGAGTGTGGTTTGGAGCTAAATTCACATCATGGTCTGAAACGGCATAAGGCAGCCTATCATCATGATGGCACTACAATATTTGTTTGTGGCATTTGTGGTAAGGTGGCTGCCAGTGAGAATGCTTTAAAAATGCACAAGAAACATGTTCATATGGAGGAACGTAAGCATAAGTGTTCGTATTGTGATAAAGCATTTAAGCGTCCCAAAGTTCTGCGCGAACATATAGCTACACATACGGGACAAGATTTGTATCAGTGTCCTCATTGTCCACAAACATTTAAAGTTAGCGCTAATATGCATCACCATCGGAAAAAAGTACATCCTATTGAATGGGCAGAGGGTAGAAAACATCGTTTGCAATTACCAAAAGTTAATATAAATCAAGTTAAAAATCAAGTTGTAATATAAGTTAATTGCAATTTTATATATTTTGTGCTGGTTTCGCAATCCTTACAGATCTTATTTGTGGATTATGGTAAACAATTTAATATGTGGTAAAATCTAACAAGAAAGGTTTGTTAATGACTATTTGGATGTGTTGTAGGAAAAGGGTAAAAATATATATATATATAAATAGAATTTTATATACCCTAAAAAATATGTTGCATTTAATTTTTTTCTTTATCACACATCCAAATTTAATCAATAATCAATTGTAAGGGTTGAAAGTATTTCTTTAAGACAGTAGCTTTGTTTGGCGGACGTTACCTCGGAAATCCAAATTTACCAAAAAATGCTTATATTGTAAAAAAAATTTGTGCAAATTGTCGTTGCTTCGATTAACTTGGGTACCCGCGGTAACTAGGTGGAAAGTCCTAGTATGTATTTAGTTTTTACATAGTAATAAAAAATAAACTATTATTAAGATTGCTTAACACTGTTAAGTAATTTTCTGTTTAAATCTACAACATAATTATAAATAAAGTTATTATAAAGTCATTAAAAAACCTCTTAATAATAATTAATTGCTACTTTTACTTCAATTTTCGGCATACTTTTGTTTTTACAAAGACGGTAAAATTTTGATTCGATTAGTAAATTTTTTTCAAAAAGTACATGTTAGTTAATTGTTCTTTATTTTTCTTTTCAAAATAAGTGGTTTACAAAATTATAATAATAAATATAAAATTTAATATTTTAAGTTTTAATAACTTTTAAATAAAAAGAACTGTAAATAAAATAAGAACTTACGACTTTGACATACTGTCGTCAGTCGGTTAAAAGTATTTAAAATTTTAATTCATATACAGTACTTTTCGTTTACAGTCACATTGCTTATAGTCCATTTAGCGATATAGTCCATTTTTACACTTTTACTGTCATCTAAAATCAAATTGCATACAAAATATTTAGGATATAGTCCATTCACGATATAATCACATTTGGCTTATATGCCACTAAACTCTGGCTACTAAAAGTAACTTTATATGCAAATAATTTAAGTTATAGTCACAATACAGAAGATTTCTAATATAATTGTGAAATCTTGAATTTTTTTCGGTATAAAATTATTTAAAAATTTAAGAGGCTAAAACGAAAATTGGAACAAGGAAACTGAGCTGAATCGTTTTAAACATCGTTTTTATATTCCAAATTTTCCACCTGTTATAATAATCAATAAATTGCATATAGTCACATTTTATGATGGCAATATCACAATTTATTTATAGACAACAAAATGGTATATAAAAAACTAGCGATATAGTCACATTAGCGATATAGTCCACAACTTGTGTGCAACTAAGAGATGTGACTATAAGCGAAAAGTACTGTACAAGCTTTTGTGTTTTTTTTTTTTTGTTTTTTTAATTATTAATAATTGGATTCAAAGAAAAAGTACATGTTAAATGAAAACTTTTTTATTTCTAAAAGTTTTCTTAAATATCTTTATGGGTACCAATAAATCGCGTTTTCTACACCGGTCTTCCTAATATTTTTAAATGTGTTTTTAAAAAAGTGCTTTCAAATAAGCAAATAATTGTTTTTTTTTCAAATCATCATATGAGAACACTGGAATTACAAATTTAAAAATTTTTTAAACGACGTTTGTAGACAAGGCTTCAGATTGTATAATGCTTTTAACTGCGTTTTTATATCAACTTCCTATTAAAAGTCATAGGTTCTTAAAATTGCTGTGTCTTTAAAGACACGTTATTGGAACTTTAATACTAGAAACGTGAAAAAATGTATTTTTAGAAATTGCACTTTATGTGGGAGGTGTTTGTTACAAAATTATCCGAAAAGCTATTTTTATTGATATAGTATGGCCTATTACGTGATGGTACCTAAACCTAATTTACAGCAAAAGAAAAAAAATTGGAAAATTTAATAAATTTGAATACAAAAACTATAGATTATTTGTTAGGGCAATATTCTAATAAAGAAATATAGAGTATGGCCTAGAACTTAAATAATTTTCATTTTCATTGCACAATTAAAGGTCGATAAAACATAATTTTTATTTTTAATAAAAATTATTTCAAACTTATTTACTTTAACTTTTGATTTTCCAATAGCATTGTGTTGCGAAATTTAAGATAAATCGGATAACTAAACAATTGGCAAAGTGCGCACAAATCCTTTGATATATGGACAATATTTAAGTTCAGTTTTAAAAAATAAATTTTGTGATACATCATCTCTAATTTCAGACATAATTACGATCAAATGAAAGCAAGTTTTATGTCGTATTTGAGTGCAAAAACAAAAAATTTTATGATGATTTTTAAAAAATTTCTAGAATAAAGGAAAAAGACTCAGTTTTTAGTGACATATTTTTAATAAAGCAATTTAAGAAAAAATTTCAACAATCGAAAACTTTGGTAGCGGGGCGCCAAGGGTTAAAGCTATCCGATTTTTCTCAAATTTGCACCAAATAACTCTTAGACCTAATACTACAATAATCTGAACCACAAATTGAAATTTTTCAAAAAAAACCCTTTTCTTCATACATAAAATGCCGCTCTAATATAAATGACTACAAATGTAGTCAAAAAGGCGATGAATGTTGTTGTTGTCATAAAAATGACTAACCATATAGTCATTTTTAACTATTGATAAAACCACAGTAGTAAAAACGTCTAACGAAGCGGTCAAAAACAACTAACCTTAAATGAATACATAAACCATAAAAACGAGAAACAAAACAATGAACATAAAACGATTATATAAGTTGTAAAAACTACTGTTTTTATCAGTTATTTTTTCTGTAAAAATTTTTTTGATATTTTTTTTTTTTTTGATTATTTGTAAAAATTTGTACTCGTATTTCCTAAATTCTATTTAAAATGCAAAGACAAATTTCCAAACGGTATTCCAGTTATGACATTTTTATGCATTGGAGATACAATGAAATTTTCTAAACTATGAACGTATCATTAATAACAAATATAAACGAGAATTTTTAAAAACTCAACATAATCTTCTATTTTTAAATAACTAACAAAAATGAAATGTTTACTGCAGAATTAATGTTTTGGTAGTTGTTTATTGAAATACTAAAATAACTACTGAAAACAACTGTTACAGTAGTACAATATTTTCGGTTAGTTATTTTTTTGAAATGACTGTCTAAAATAGTCGT
Organism: Delia radicum; assembly: GCA_021234595.1. Lineage (NCBI taxonomy): Eukaryota > Metazoa > Arthropoda > Insecta > Diptera > Anthomyiidae > Delia > Delia radicum. The sequence continues at coordinate 149,426,264 of CM037852.1, forward strand.
TTTCCATTTTCTCATTGAAAAATTACTACAAACCAGTTAAAACAAATACTACTGTGTACAACAGAATGACCTACATGTAGTTACTGCAAGAGTATTCTGAGTGCATATATAGTTTAGTTTAAGAAACATTACAAAGTATTGTCAAAATAAACAATACCTCTTATTTTCTTCGTAATAGATCAGACTTCAACTGCGAATATAGAAACTTGAACTTAGTGAAATTTACAATAGAATTTAATTTGTTTTAAACTTCGTTAAAATTGAAGCAAACTTATCGATAAATATCTTCTAAGGCGATAATTGAATTGAAAATATTGTATTGTATTGATATAGCATTTAATTAACTTTAATTTAAAAATAAAAAAAAACTCAAATCCACCATTTTGGTCCGGAGATATTTTTATTTAAGTTAATCCACTTTTTTAAAAAAATGAAAACATGAAAATTTAGCTATATCTTAAAAACTGTTCTACTTTTGTACCTTTGGACATGCAAAATAAATGCCAAATGTATTGGGTCAAAATCGCTGCAAATAGACATAGTCAGTTATTTGCAATTTTGCCGCCTTAAGCAGTATTGAGAATGCAAACTGTGCTTATATCTCAATAATTAATAAATTTAACTGTCTCTCCAATGCACAAAAACGTCATAACTGGAGTACCATTAGGAATTTTTACTATGCATTTTAAGTACGATGTAGAAAATACAAATTTTTATTGCAATTGAAAAAATATTTTTAAAACTCGAAGAAATAATTGAAAGAAAAAAATAAACTTAGAAATAACTACCCACGTAGAAATTACCAACCGTACGAAAAAATATAATACTGGAGAACCATTTATATTTTTTAAAACCCACCGTGTTAGCATGTGTTTCGACAGTACCACCCACAAAATGGTTCTCCAATATTGATTTTACCAATATTATAACCAATTATAAGCATTATCTCTTTATAATATCTTTTTAAATGTGATGTAATAGATTAGGATCGAACGGTATTGTTGCTTTTGAAATGTGTTACATTATACAAATTTCTCAAAATTAATTAAATTTAAGTTATTTTGAAAGCACCAAAATTTTTTAATTACCAAAGTTATGCCAACGGTGGAAAGTTGGTTCAAACCAACGTTTGGACACTTTATCCATCGGGTAACTCGAAAATACTCTCAAGATTGCTAATCCGACGTTCTGCCTAAGTATATATTAGGGTATTCAATCGGTTAACCGTTCTCGATTAATCAAACGATTGTTCGAGTAAATCAAAATATGCTCTATTTCAGTTTATATTTCACAAAAAAGCTAAAAATTTTTAAAAATATATATATATTTTTTTTAAGTATGAAGCAATATGCCAATTGGCGTTTTAATTTAGATATTATTTTTGTTTAGTACTTTTTTGTGGCACCATGATATGAGCAATACTGCAATGATTAAAAATATTTTTCTTTTATAATTTTGAATAAAAAACGTTCGGCACCGAGAAAGGCATTGCCTTAAATAACACATTTTTAAATATATTTTTAAAATGTCCTTAAACAATTATTATACCCAAATGAAGGGCCGAAATAATAAAAAATATATAAGACCAAAAGGTCTGAGTTCCAGAAATAAATCGAAATTTTAAAATATCTTAAAATTCAAAAAAAAAAAAAAAAAAAAATACAAAATCGATTGTTTCGATTTTAGATTGTGTTAACATTTCTTGCAAGATTCAAATTGTACTTAATTCATAATTTTTTGTGTTACAGCACAGATTGGCAATTCACTCTTTCCCTTCATACGGAGCTATACTCAGCCTAATTACATAAATTATATATGATTTATTTTGCAAAAAAAAAAAAACGACCATAAACTCTCTTCTAAACTGAAATTATTGGAAATTTTGTTAACAACGTCGAAAAAGTAATATTTTTCCAAGGTATAGACTGCTATGCCAAATTATTTTTGATGTTTGCAAAAAAATGCTAATGCTGTCTTAAGGTCAAACTTTATACAAACGAAAAAAAAGTAAAACAGTATATTATTTTAGATCTTTTTAATTTTAAATTAATTACCTAATGTATATTTTTCATTTTGATAAAATACATTTCTCCTCACGCAGAAAAAAACTGTGGGAATATTATCGAAGTGCTTAGTAACTAATACATAAGTTAGTTTAACAAAGTTCTAGTAACATATTTACAAATTTTTGCAAAATATATACAAGAATAGTAAAAAATTTATAAAAAAGCATATATTTTACAAGAAATTTGTAAAACTAACTTGAAACTTATGTAGTTGTATAATTACTAAGCACTTCGATAATATTACTCCAGTTTTTTTCTGCGTCTGATTTTGTATTTATTTTGTGTTTATTATGTATTTTAAGGAAAAAATAATAAAACAAAATGATTGAAATTATTCGAGTTACTCAAGTAATTTTAAAATCTTTCTCGACTTGTTTACTCGAACAACACCAAAATCGAGTAATTTTAATTTCCTAGTATATATGTATATATATTTGTTGGTACTATGATAGTCGGTACTATTAAAAAACTCCCATTTATCATCCCTGGTATAAAGTGTAATCACTATTGGGTCGACATCGATAAGAAATACATACAATATCTATTAAGACGACAACTAGCTGAACGATATGTCTATACACAAAAAAATCGTTGGTAAGTAATTATTATTAACTAGGAGTATTTCAACTAATAAAGTTTATTCGCTTATATGTATTATGCAAAAACTAGTAACATTTTACCAAGTTTTTACTTGTTTTTTTTTTTAATTATCTTCCGTATAGTTCAAGCGAAACTACTTTATTAGTAAAAATTATCGTAATTACTTGGCAACGATTTTTTTATGTCATATTGCTCTCATACAAATTAAATAAAAATCATTTGTCGTTGTCGTCTTAATTGTGATTAAACTCTCAAGCGGATACTGACCAGCTGATAAAACACGAGTAGTTTACATGTAAAAAAACTACATACACCAACCGATAAAAAACAAAAAATATTTAAGTAAAATTATTAAAACTTTACCAAACAATGGATACTCACAACAAATGTCGTTTATGTTATAATAACGACAATGAAGAAGATGAACAATTCCTCTATGATGAAAATGGACAATGTACAGAAATATATGAAATTACCGTCAAATATTTTGACCCCATGGTAAGTGGACTGATATTAATTTTTTATTAAATTGATCATAAATTAAATTCTTAATTATTTTAAAGTTATTAGTTAATTATATGGAAAATGAGAGTAAAGATGACGTCGAGGATAGATTTAGCAACTTAAACCGTTCCACTATTATTTGTAACGTATGTTGGCAGCATATAATTGAATTTCATGATTTTCAACAAGATGTCTTTAAAACTCAAAATAAGTTAACGGAGGATATTAAAATTTCACATACAGAAGTTAAAGAGGAAACGGAAATAAAAATTGAAATAGAACTCGATTCTCAAGAAATGGACCCTATGGACTTGAATGAATTTCATGGCAATGGTGATGTTGATAATAATGATGATGATAATAATAATTTACCTAATAACGATATGATACAATGCAATAATGTTGATGAAGATACAAAAGAGACTAACGATAAAAAGATTAATAATCCAGTTCCGAACAATTATTATTCTGAAAAACTAAAATCAACTGGCAAACGCCGTACTCGTAAAACTAAAAAGTCCACAATATCTAAAAATGATAATGATAACGATGATGAAGATTCCAAAACGGTTCACTATAATAGTATAAAGAAAATTCAGGAACTAGATAAATTCATTTCGGAAGTAAAACCTCAATTAGAATGCGATATTTGTAAAGATAACTTGGCCAATTATAATGATCTCCGTCAACATTTTACTGAAAAACATCAAACCAAATGTTATATTCTATGCTGTGACAGGAAAATCTATCGCCGTTACTTACTGGTGGAACACTTAAAACTACACGTAAATCCCGATGCATTTAAATGTGATATATGTGGCGCTAGTAGTGCTAGCAGTCGTTCCTTAAACTCCCACAAACGTTTTATGCATAGCAATGTGAAAATGAAAGAATGTAAGATATGCAACAAACACTTCAAAACCATTACAATTCTTAGGCGTCATATGGAAATACACAATGATGGTGCAAAAGATTTTAAATGTCCCGATTGTGAACGTTCTTATGCTTCAGACTATCAACTTAAGGCACATATTACTAAAGTTCATCATGAAACTCGCATTTGCGAACAATGTGGTAAGACAGTTCATGGTATGACTGCTCTAAGACTGCACATTATTCATCAACACTCTGGCATTAAACCTGCAAAAATTCCCTGTGATCAATGTGATGCTCAATTGGCTTCAAAGAAGGGTTTAAATGCTCACAAATTATCTTTTCATAATGATGGTCTAACCGCTTTCATTTGTAAAGTGTGTGGTAAAATTGCTTCCAGTGAAAGTGCCCTATTGCGTCATAAAAAATATGTTCATGAATTGGAACGCAAATATAAATGTCAATATTGTGATAAGGCTTTTAAGAAGAGTTCCAATTTAAAAGAGCATATTTCCACACATACGGGTCAGCATTTGTATCAATGTCCTCATTGTCCGCAAACATTTGGTAATAGTGCAAATATGCATAATCATCGTAAGAAAGCACATCCAGTGGAATTTGCCTTGTCTAGGGAAAAACGTATTGAAGTACCTAAAGTTGATTTCAATAGTGTAGTAATTGAAGTTGTTTTATAGAAACATTCATATACATATGTCGTACATATAACTTTTTGATGTTGTAATTATTTTAGATGAATAAAGGACATGGATCTAAAAATCTTCTCTTTTTATTAACAAACACATTTTTTCATACTCATTCAAATATATTTTGTATAGGTATACGACATATGTCCAACACATTTTCATGACTTACCGATAGCTACTGTCAAAGAGTTTGAGATCTATGGGCAAGTAGTGTTTCCAATTATTCAGCCTAGGCGGTTAACAGGTTAATGCATTATTCGAAATATCACATAAACTGATTAACCGGTTATTCGGTTCGAATAATCATGAAATTTTACGATTAATCGTTCAATGCAAAATAAATGTATTTTTTTGGTACTTTATATCAGTAAGAACACTAAGAACTGTTTTATTTTTTGTTAAAACATCGGAAAGAATCTGAATAATTTCTCACTAAGAGTTTGATGTATACGTAATATATGGTTAAAATGTAAATTTTAATTCGTTAATGGAAGTCTAAATTTAATAATTAAAAAAATAAAAAGCATTGTTAAATAATTTTCAAATGTTGAAAAAGAATTTAAGATTTAAAACATTGCGCTACTGAAATGTTGTTCACAGAATTATGGACATCTAATAATTAGAATGATAACACGCTAGCACTTGAATTTTCACAACTCAATTTCAACGCTCTCTTCTAAAAACTGCAACCACTGTTGCCAGGTTTGACGATTTATCGTCATTTTGACGATTTTTAGTACCTTAATTACTAAATGACGATTGGACGATTTTTGCTTCCAAAATGACGATTTTTTGACAAACGTTTAATATGTCAGCAAAACATGTTTATTTGCTATTATTAAAAAACCGGATCTATTTTTGGATTTTTATTATTTCGTTAAAATTAAAAACAATTTTTTATTGAAAGTTTAGCAAAAAAAAGTTATTTTATGGATTCATGTTAGGTTTATTTTAATTTATTTTCTGCACTTAATAAAGTTAAAGACCACTTACATTTTAGTAAATTTAACTAACATAGTCATTTGTTTTTTACGGTTCAAAGAATTAACTACAATTGTATTATTAATGAGTGGTTCAGTCAGTGCAGTAAAAAATAAACAAACATTAATTTGTTTTATTTTTTTAAATAAAAAAAAAATACAGTATAAAATGAATGTTAAATCATAATACTGTAATTCAAGGTGGTTTGTTTTTTAAATGAACTACAATTGTAGTCAAAAATGAAATTTCTTCAACAAATGACTGTTTTTTCACTTAAAAATAAAGGTACAGTATTACAACTGAAACAACGACAATTATTTACAGCAGAAGTTCCCTGAGTATGTGCTTACTTTTTTCATGGTTGGCAAACACTACCTTTTCATTACAATGCCATTTGCCTGCCACGGCCACACCAATGCCGTTATGAACGTTTTAAAGCTACGATTCTAATAGTGGCATGTGTCTTTGCAGGGTTTATTTCAAAATTCTACCCATTAAATTTTGTTACATCAACAAAATAACGTTATAAATCGTCGTTTCGGTATGTTGAGCATAAAAACGTCAAATTTTCCAATAAAAATCGTCAAAATCGTCATTTTATTTTCAAAAATCGTCAAAACATCGTCAAAACAAAAAATTTTTGTTACAAGTGGGATAAAGTTTTAATAAAAAAAAAGAATAATATTGTAATTCACATTTCAAGTGCTCATGTACTATCGGTGTAATATAATACGATTTTTTACACTTTTCTGTAATTTAAACTTCGAAAATCATGAAATTTTATAACGATAGCACTTTACCACTTTAACTGTTAAATTCCTTCTACATAATTCTGTAAACACCACTTCAGTAGCACAATTTTTAAATCTTAAATTCTTTTACATAGTTTAGAAATTCTTTAACAATCTTATTTTCTTTAATTATTAAATTTCGACTTCCATTAACGAATTAAACTTTCAAATTACATTACATGTGATGACATAGTTTAAAACAATAAATTGTGAAATTTTTGATTATTTCATATTTTTCATTTTGGGTTGGTTTTTAATATTGCGAAAAATTATTTATTATTTTATTTATTATTTATATTATTATTTATTTTTATTTAAATATTGTGTATTACTGCATGTTTTTCCATTTTCAAATATAAATTGTGAATATCTGAAGTTTCACTTTGGACCACTTTATTTATATTATTATTAGGCCTGTTTTTTAAGCACCAGATTTATTTTTGGATTTATAAATCAGAATATTCGAACTCGATGTTTGTTTCGCAAAAACTTGGATGTTTTTTTTTTTAATTTAAAAAATATTTTTTTTTTTTTCTCAATCTTACACTAATTAAACTTTATAAAAATATAAATATTAAAAAAAGCAGGGTTGGCATTCAATAGTTTTTCATAATAACGATTGGTTATCACAGTAGGACTAATAGCGGAATGGAAATTTAAAAAAAGCGATTCCATTAAAGATATGTTTCTTCTTATGTAAACGGTTTTAGTTTTCTATTTAAACTGTTTGATTTTGAAATATCTTATCTAGTTAAATTCAAAATAACGCTAAAATACCGAAACGACAACTTATAACGTTATTTTGTTGATGTAACAAAATTTTATGGGTAGAATTTTGAAATAAACCCTGTAAAGACACATGCCACTATTGGAATCGTAGCTTTAAAACGTTCATAACGGCATTGGTGTGGGAGTGGCAGGAAACTGCCATTGTAATGAAAAGGTATTTGCTCAGGGAACTTCTGCTGTAAATATTTGTCGTTGTAATAAAGTATATTTATTTTTAAGTAAAAAAAACAGTCATTTGTAGAAGAAATTTCATTTTTGACTACAATTGTAGTTCATATTAAAAACAAACCACATTAAATTACAGTATTATGATTTAACATTCATTTTATATAGTATTTTTTTTTATTTAAAAAAATTAAACAAATTAATGTTTGTTTATTTTTTGCTGCACTGACTGAACCACTCATTAATATTACAATTGTAGTTAATTTTTTGAACAGTAAAAACAAATGAATCTGTTAGTTGAATTTACTAAAATTTAAGTCGTTATTTTTTCAAGTGAAATTTCATTTGTTTTTAGCTACATTTGCAGTGGTCTTTACCGTTATTAAGTGCAGAAAATAAATTAAAATAAACCTAACATGAATCCATAAAATAACTTTTTTGCTAAACTTTCAATAAAAAATAGATTTTAATTTTAACGAAATAATAAACATCCAAAAAAAGATCCGGTGATTTTTTAATAATAGCAAATAAACATGTTTTGCTCACATATTAAATGTTTGTCAAAAAAATCGTCATTTTGGAAGCAAAAATCGTCATTTAGTAATTTAGGTACTAAAAATCGTCAAAATGACGATAAATCGTCAGACCTGGCAACAGTGGTTATTTCTGAAAAGCAATAAATTGCGTATCATTCTCTTTTGCACACAACCACACTAAGTGCTTGACTGATATGAGAATTGATGCGTCTTGTACAGCCAGTTCTGCAGACTTTTAGTAGACAAGGTTGCCAATTTAGCTTTTTTTCCGACTAGATCCAGCCATTTTATTCTTATCTAGCCATTAAAAAATTGCTATATTGTATCTAGCCGAAAGATTTAGCCATTAAATTTTTCCCTATCAAATTTTCCCCCACACGTTTTGCAGTTAATTTCATACAAAAGGGCTTAAATTTTTACAATTTTTTAAATTTCGTTACAACATTTTGATTTTTTTAATAGTCATTTTCACATATAATTTTTACATTAGTTTAAGTTTTTTTATAAAAGTTTACGATAAGTAAAACTCATTATAATTTATAATTTACATCCAAATTATTGAGTTTGAGTATCATTTTGCGAATTTAGCCATTTTTTGTCCGTAATCTAGTCATTTTTTCACTTCAAGAGTTGGCAACCGTGCTATTTTTATTTTATTTTTATTTATTTATTTATTATTTTTATTTATTTATTTATTATTTGTACAGGTTTAGTCCAAATTGTTTTGTAAGCATAGGTTTTAATTACAGGGGCTATCTGTTTCGCCCTTTAGAAAAATTTAAATTTGTATCGAAAAATGCTCTCCTATAATCAACTGTATATTCTGTCAAAGTTTTAACTTTGGTTGCTTATATTATCACTAAAAATTAAAAAATTTCTTAATGAAGCATTGTTCTATCTGCCAATTAATGAGTTAATAGTTAGTTGATTTTCAACAGTTAGAAAATTTGTCGAATTTTGAACATTAATCTTTGTTTTAATAGTAATATAAGTGCGCCATAAATATTCATAAAAGCACCAAGTTGGCATGACTGTTTTTATTGAGAGATTTGGAACTTAAAATGTTCGAAACATTTTTTTTTGCTAATTTTAGTACTTGGTTTTGAAAAATTAGTATAATATTTTGCTGAAATCAGCAACAAAAATTAGTAAAAAATTCAGTAATTTGTAAAATGAGAATAGCAAAAATGTTTCTATAAAAATTAGTAAAGTGAAATTGAAAACCTTTTAAAGATTTTTCTACAAACTTTTTTGACTGAGTGTAAAATTAAAATCCGGTTAACCAACACCAAAAACCCGTTGTTTCGGTTAACCGTTTTAGAAAAACTACACTCAAAGTAAAACTTCTTTATATTTATGAAAATTTTCATAAATATGATATGTTTTTCGTCCAATGCAACTGTTTCATACATAAATATTTATGAACTTGTTTTATAGAAATATGGTTAAGGTGATGCGTTTAGGAATTCCGCCCGGATCTGTCTCAATTTTGATAACGTAGTGTGGTAGTACTCCACTAGACGAAAAATTTGTCAGTTTTGCCCCGTCTCTCTGTTTTCATTATCATAAAAAAATATTGATTACATTTTTCTTTGAAATGATGAATAAGTCATTAAGAATGTTTCATAAATATTTATGAAAAGTTTCATTATATTTATGAAAACTTCATACACGGGCAGAGGCGTACCCAGGATTTTGTTTCGGGCGGGGGGGGGGGGGGGCCAATTTTTGTTTTTTAAATTTTTTTTTTGTTTGAAAAGCATATAATTTTGGTTTAAATTTATTGATCTAAAAAAACAATTTATATTTTTTTTTTATTAAAACAAAAAGTTCAGCTTCGGCTTTGGCCGAACATTGATATTATGGCCGAAGTTCGGCTTCGGCCGAAAAAAATGAGTTCGGTCGGACACTAATATTTTGTATCTGTTAAATAAGTTTTGGATGGGAAAGTTACCATTGACGGTATACCCAGTTATGATAGCAATTTTGAAGCAAAAATGTGTTGACATGTCTTTGTTTTTTTTAGTTTTTTTATATCTACAAACAAGTTTTTTTTTTGAAATATTTAACAAATTTATGTATCAATTAAATAATTTTATTTTGATTTTTAAAGTGAGCTATCATATTAATTAAGATCCTTATATACTCTTAAAATTTAATTCAACGATTTTTTTCATAAAAGTGTCAATGTCAAAAGTGTCAATGTCAATGTCAGGTTCAACCTTTTCTCCAGGGACCGTAAAAATTATTCCTTTTTTCATAAAAGCCAGATGATAAAAGTTATTTTTTGATTTTTATTTTTTCGAGCAAAAGTTATAATTATTTTTTGATTTCTATTTTTTCGAGCAAAAGTTAAAATTATTTTTTGATTTCTATTTTTTCGAGCAAAAATAAAAGTTATTTTCATATTTTTATTTTTCGAGCAAAAATAAAAGTTATTTTTTGATTTTTATTTTTTCGAGCAAAAATAAAAGTTATTTTTTGGTTTTTATTTTTTCGAGCAAAAATAAAAGTTATTTTTTGATTTTTAATTTTTCGAGCAAAAATAAAAGGTTTTTTTGATTTTTATTTTTTCGAGCAAGTATAAAAGTCATTTTTTGGTTTTAATTTTTTTTTTTACCAAAAATAAAAGTTATTAGCTTTGTAATTATGATTTTTCAGTGATGACAGATATACAGCAAATATTTTGCAATGTTATTTTTGTGATAACTGTATTAATATATATTATTATACATTTTTTAAGTATCTAACTACAAGGCAAACATCTCTATTTGTACGAGCAGTGCGCCAATTTTTGAAATTAAATTCGTCATTTTTAAAACAAGAATTCTTCAAAAAAATCGTCATATTAAAAATAAGTTTTACTGATTATAAAACTCGAAAATATTACAAAAGGCAACCATAAAATTTATATATTATATATATATAATATAACTGCGTTATTTGTTATTTATTCGTTATAAAAATAAAAAATTATAACTTATGGAATTTCAACTCAAGAAATTGAAATAAATATCAAAAATAACTTTTATTTTTGCTCGAAAACATAAAAATCAAATAATAACTTTTGCCCGAAAAAATAAAAATCAAAAAATAACTTTTAATTTTGCCCGAAAAAATAAAAACCAAAAAATAACTTTTATTTTTGCTCGAAAAAATAAAAATCAAAATATAACTTTTATTTTTGCCCGAAAAAATAAAAATCAAAAATAACTTTTATTTTTGCTCGAAAAAATAAAAATCAAAAAATAACTTTTATTTTTGTTCGAAAAAATAAAAATCAAAAAATATTTTTTATTTCTGCTCAAAAAAATAAAAATCAAAAAAAACTTTTATTTTTGCTAAAAATAAAAATAAAATCAAAATTTTAAAAAGCAATGCATTTTATTATAGACTAGTTCATAAGGATCAAAATGGTATGCTTTAAACAGTTTTCCGACATTTACTTCTAATTGCTTTTTTTGTTTAAAAATTTGGAAATAACTGTTATTTTCGGTCCCTGCTTTTCTCGATACACTGATGCAAGAGCTAGAGCACCAAGTCTAGCTTCACCCATAGAATTCCTTAAATATGTTTTCACTCTTTTTAGGGTGGAAAAACTTCTCTCCGCGAATGCAGTTGTAACAGGAATTACTATCAGTAAATGTAAAAACATGTAAACGTTTGGAAAAAGTTCCTTGTTGCAATCTTGAATAGCATCTAGCGAATTTGATGGTCTTTATGGTAGTGTTTCCATAGATCAATTTCAGTTAATATATCATTAGTTTGAAAAATTAGTCTCAAAAAAATATTATAAATTCATTTATTACATACTAACCAAAACAAAAATAAAATATAAAATCGAAAATATTTCGGGGGGGGGGGGCTTTGGCCCCCAGGGTCCCCCCTGGGTACGCCACTGTATACGGGACAATGTTTCATAGATAATCGTCCAATGAAACGGTTTCATAACTATAATAAAACTTTTTCCTTGAGTGTAATCAGTAAGGCAATTAATTTTATGTAACTAAAAAAAGGAAATAGGTGCTTATAAAATGCAGCTAAAAATGCATTAAGAACATGAAAAAATCCTCTTAACAGAACACTTTTCCTAAAATCAAATCTTAAAAACATAAAAATAAAGAAAGAAAATAGGAACAGATTGTATAACGTGTGATTGCAAGTGTAATCACCCGTTTATACAAGGCGAAAATCGAAAGTGTTAATTGAATTTTATTAGAGCAATTAATTGTTTGCGACACTTTCAAAATAATTTACAATTTTATTGCCACCTTGTAAAATATTTCAAAGATTAAGTTAATCAAATAACAGCAATATATTTGTTCTTTGTTGTTATATGAGAAATTTCAAAATTTTTCGACACTTCGAGGCAAAATATTTTCAACAATTTTGTTTGTACGACATGCTAAATCCAACCCCGTTAAGCACTTTTCTTGAATGTCTTTAAAACTATGGCGCTTTTAAGTTTAAATAAAATAAAAAATATTTAAATTAGATTTTTTGCTTTCATTTAATTAAATGTACATTAAATTATAGATCTCAGTGTATTTATCACATGTCATAATATTTTTCACAACACCAAAAAATATAAAAATACATTCAAACATTTTTTTTGTCATATATCGCAACTTAAAAAGGAAACCGAGATTATTTTGGAAAACACAAATTTTTTTGGCGGTTTTATTATATTTAATTGGGTTTTGGGTTACTTATTTCATATTAAATACTTTTAAATTGGCAAAAATAAAAATTGTATGTAAGGATGCTTTTTGAGTTTATGAAAATTTTGTTTGCTCCATAAGTAGTTAAAATTTATTGATGCCTTTTCGATTTTACTATGAAGCTAAATAAAATTTTCTATTTGATGTTCGTTTTGGCGGAATTGATAAACCGCTTAATTTGTCATAAAACGAAATGTGTTTGAAAAAACTGCCACAGCACTCGTTAGGAATGAAAAAACTTAATTTTTTTTGCACTTTATCAATTTAGTTCATCTTGAAGATTTACTCGAGCTACCTAACTTTGTTCTCAAGCCATGTTTTTTTTTTATAAAAATATGCTAAAAAAAATAATTAAATTTAGCAAAATTTTTAAAAAGTTCATAAAATGTTTGCGTTTAAAAATTCTAAAATTACTTTTTGACTCGGAATTGCTGTTTACTAAGAAACGCTTACCAATTTCAAATATAATTATGAATGTCAGACGCAAAACCATACATTTTCAAAAAATTATAAAGTTTATAATGTTCGTATTCGGTAATTAGTGCACTGACATCAACTTGGTATACCACTTAAAAAATGACTACTTACTTTTCGTTTAAAACAATTGTATGTTTTAGTATATTTTCAAAGGTTTAAAAATTAATTGACAAAATCGGTAAAAACAATAGATTGTTTTCGTTTCAATTTCAATACTCAATATAATATAACAACTTTTTGTTTTAAATAGAAAATTTTAACTGAGTATTTTAACTACTACTAAAAGTCGTTTTTTTTTTTTGTTTATTTGTTTATTGAATAACAAACAGAAAGTTAAAAAATATATTTCTTTGGTAATTTAACTGCATATTCCATTGAAACTCTACTGCTTAACTTTTTAAATAACTGTGAAAGGCGTGGTAGAGAAGAATGAGTGTATTTTCTAAAAATCATAACTACATGGCAAATTTTCAATTTTTTTTTTCTGAATCAGACTGCGCAGTTACTGGTATTGAACCTTCGTCAGTGACCCTGTTTTTTTTTTAATAATGTAATAAAGGGTCCGCCATCTAACGTTTTTTTTTTCAACTAGTGCTTATTTCGTGAATGGTAACACTTAGCTCATGTCTGATTTGACAGATAATTAGTTTTATCCTTCCGCTGAACGAATATGGTTGTGTATACGCTTGAACAACGCTGGGAAATATTGCGACATTACTTTGAAAATCACGGTAATGTTGCAGAATGTGTGCGAAACAGAAGATGCCGATTTTTCCAAAAAAATCATCTTTTCAGCTGCACACAATCGATAATGTGCTTAAAAATTGGACCGATCGTGTAGGGTACTGCATGGCCAGCCATTTGAATGAAATTTTTTTTCATTATTAACCGGAAGGATTGTACTTTCAAATAAAAAAGAAATTTGAGAAAATATTCAGTAGTTTTTTTATAGCATTTTCAAAAAAAAAAAGTTATTTAGCGGACCCTTTATTTGTTATGTTTTCATTTGTTCGATTGCGTTCGTAACAAAGGTGGAATATAAACGAAAAATGTATATATTATCTCTGTCAAGTACAGAGTGTATACAAAATCAAATGTTTTCAATTTTTTAATTGTTAGTGGAAATTTTATTTTCATTCTCAACTTAATTCTCATTTGTTTTAACAAATGGAATATATAAGTGTTTGAGTTTGTGAATGAGGTTGTCACTGCTTTCTAAACTTGTTCTGATGATGCGGACCTAGAAAATCCCCGAAATGGAACCATCAACAAATTCTTGAAAGAAGTCAATTAATAAATTGAAAACAAAAAACTCTATAAATTCGTTGTTAGGACAATATCCTAATAAAGAAATATAGATTATGACCTTGAACTTGAAAAAATTTTTATTTACATAACAGAATTATAGGTCGAAAAAACATAATTTTTATTTTTTTTAAATAATAATTATAACAAACGTTTTTAAAATAATATACCTAAAAGAGCATTCATATCTTTACAACCGCTTAACCTTCTCGAGATCTGTAAGGGGTAAACAGATTAAAACTTTTAGACGCCGTAGTGAGTTACACTCAGAAAAAAAATTTTGCTGAGTCAGCAAAATTTTAGTCAGGAGGACGCTAGCAAAAAAATTGCTAATGTCAGCAAAATCTTTTGCTGAAAATCAGCGAGCTGATTTTTAGCAACAAAATTAGTAGATTCAGCAAAAGTTTTGCTAAAACTTAGTAGGTTAGAAATAAAAAAGCGTTGGTAAAAATTAATAAATTTTTTGCTGAATTTTAGTAGACTGAAAAAAAACGCAAAAAAATTGTAATTTAGTTAATATATTTGCTGAAAATCATAAAACATATTTTTGTGATTCTTTTAAAAATAATTTACAATAATTACAAAATATAAAAAATTTCATTTTCCCACATTGATGTCATGAAGTAATTTAATATCTGAAAATATATAGAAATAAATATATATAACATAACAAAAATTTTCTTTCAACTACTTACATCAATGGTTGTCTAAGGACGCAACTGCCGAAGATAATTATAGAAACAAAACGAAAAAATAAACAAAAACAAACCAAACGAAAAAAAACAACCCTTTTTTTGCAATAAGAAAAAGGAACCATAAAAATCTACCTAAGATGTGTGTCTTTGTCTTTCGCTTTACTCTGTCTACATGTCTGTATATGTTTGTTTGCAATTTGACCACACTAGATTATTAATCTATTAACATTTATTATAGAAATACATATTAAATTTAAATATTTTATTTTGTCTTTTATTTAATTAATTGACAATTATTCTCACAAGCCGGTGACAACGCAAATTTTAAGTTGTTTTAATCCTCAGTTTTTTTTTTAGTATGAAAAACAGATACAAAAGTCTTCCATGGTTGATTTTTTTATATGTCTTATTAGAGTTGTACTTTTTAGTATCATTTTCCTCTTCTCTACTACATCTTGACATGCCGCTACATCTGCTTATCAGCACAATTTTTTTTTAGCAAAATTAATTAGTAAAACATTAGTATATTAGTAAAGCATTAGTATAAAACAGTTAAGTGCTGAATAAGTATAACAAAAATTTTAGCTGAAAACACGATTTTAGCAAAAAAAAATTTGCTAAAAAATAGTATACCTGATTTACAAGACGTTTTACTAACTTTTCTACTAACTTATTTTTTTGAGTGTATCAAACACACATTTTTTTCTTCATTCGGTCCATCTGTGGAACTACCTTCCGAATAGCATCCAAACAAACAACAACACAATAAATTTCAAAAGAGTTATAACAAAACATTTTTCTTGTTAACAATACAATCATAATAATCATTATATAATTAATATTAAAAAAACAAAAACAAAAAAATTTATTGTCAAAATTATCATATTTTATTTATTTATTTTAATTTTTATTATAATTATTTTAATTTTATGTTCATGTTTTTTAACGGTTTTAAATATCGCTAATTTATTTGGAATTTATGTATTGTTTATTAATTAATTTATTATTTTTCTTTTTTATTTTAATTTATTAAGAAATATTTTTTAGCAACTTATGTGATTAACTGTTTAAATTCCTATACTGTAATTATGAGATGTAAATTTTGTTGTATGGGATAGTCAAATAAAATATATCAAATAAAAAAAAAATCAAATCAAATCAAAAAACCTTGATAAATACGAGGTAACTTGAATCAGTTTCAAACAGGTGTTGAACATTTTTGAAATAGCTCATATGTATTTATGTTTGTAAGAGTATATAAATAATAATCACAGGTTAATAAACAAAATTATTTTACTTTTAACCATGACTGATACAGGTCTTACAACATACGATGAAGTTAACAAAATTTGGTATGGAGAGAAAACTAAAGAACATTATGGACCTAAAGAATCTTTAGGTTCGGTAATTTTGAAAGCCTTAAAAAAGGATCCTGATCATGTAGTACAGGTATGTTCTAGTAACTAGTACGTTGTGTGCAGGATTTGTCGATTATATGCATATGATCAATCATTTTTTTTTTTTTATAGATATGTTATCCATCGAATAAAAAGTATACAAAAAAGGAAATTTTGAAATTATCAATAAATGTTGCCGAAAATTTTAAACAAATTGAAATTCAACAATGTGAGATTGTTGGTATATGTGCTGTAAATAGTGACTATATAGCTCCTCTTGTCTTTGGAAGTTGGTTTAGGGGCTTAGCTATTGGCCCCATTGATCCCTATTTTGATAAAGGTTTGTAAACAATATACATTTGGACCTTCAAAAAGATAAATTCTGTGTGATCAAATCGGAAAAAATTCTGCACACAGAGTAAAATTTAGCTATTTGCCAACTGAAATTTGGCTACTACGACTCAAACTCGGTCATTACGAATTTCAGTCGGTTGGTAAAACTGATCATTAGATTTCACAACAAAGTTCGGTTAATTCAACTGAATTTTAATTGTCAGACCCATAGTATTTAGAAATCTAATATAAATATCGTTGTAATAACTGAATTTATAAGTTGTTACCATTAATATATACTTTTTAATTCGGTTGGCACTTTTTTTTCTCTGTGTGACGGTATAAATTTTAAAATATATTAAAAATATTAAAATTACAGTTTTTGCTAAGATTTAATAAAAGCAACATCATATTATAAATCGCATTGTAAGTAACACATTTCAAAATGTATACTACCCTCCCAAAAAATATCAAAATACACTCAAAAAATATATTGTCATATATTAAAACTTCAAAAGAAAACCGTGATTATTTTAACGCAATTTTTCGCCGGTTTTAAGATATTTAATTGGGATTTGGGTTAGTTATTTCCTAGAAATCATGTGAAATACTCTTTAATGCGCAAAATTAAGCATGTTATAAAAGAATTGAATTTTCTTTTCATTTTTTGCGATTTAAGTAATAGGCTAATTAAAAGCTTTCATGTGATGTACAATACATTTTGGTTTAACTTTAGTTGTCACAAAGCAAAAAGTAGAAATATGGAAATATCTGCTCCTGCACTAGCAAGAAATGAAAAGTAAATTAAATGTTTTTGTACTAATCGCACAAAAAACACTATAGGTAATATTTCCTAAAACTATAGGTTGATATCACCTATTTTCATTTTCAACATAGAGTTTGCTATGTTTTTCGGCATTATTACCATAAAAACTAGGTAATTTCTATGTTCGAAAAATCACCTATAATTTTAGGTAAAACAACAAATAGCAATTGTACAATAGTTAATTTGTACTAGTTTTTTTGGTAATATTTCACTGCTTTTAGTTAAGAAAACGCATACAATTATTGCAATTAAAAAATTAAAAACCGCCAATTATAAGATGAACCGATTTTTTTTTTATTGTGATACATTAGGGTCGTCCTTATTTTTCAACTTGCGATTTTTGGAGCTGCCCCCCTCTTAAAATATTTGTTTGGGTACAAAACTTCACCATGCAAAAAATTAGAGTTCTAGCATAACGGGAAGATGTCCCGCATCGCCCTTGAAAATCGGGCCCCTTGGAAAAATAAGCATAATTAAAAAAAAATTACAAATTTTTTTTTCTTCAAAATTAAAAAAATATCAAATAATTTTTGTGTTGGGTTTAATCATTACTACTCAGATCAAAAATATTACTTTCCCAGAAAATCCACAAATTACCCTAACTTTGTGTCAAAAAAATTAATAAATATTTTGGGTGTACCTCAAAGTGACTTTTTTGCATTTTTGAAAATTTTATTCAACAAAAATCAAAAACCTAGTATTTGCTGTCAAGAATTTTATTAAACACATCCCAAATATTAAATAAGCCAAGTATTACGTATATCCATTGGCAAAAATTTTTGTTAGAGCATTTTGATTCTAGCGGATTTCAACGTTTTTTTAAATTTGTATAGACTTTTTTTTTAAAAAAGATTTTTGTAATATTTCATCAATGTTATTGTGTATGTTATTTTATATAATTGTATTAACTTTATTATAAAGTATAATTTTTCGTGTTCATAGTTAACCTGTGTTTTCATGGGGTCACAATTGACCCTCGTATTTTAAAGAGTCAAAAAACACAAAGATGACAAATAAATTTTTGTTTATGTTTCTAATTGTAATTTATTTATATTTTAAAATTAATTATTTAGTATAAATTCAGATATTTGTATTCATATTAAAATTGATTTTTTTGTACATATTCAAGAGTATTTTTGAAAAACGTATTTTTAATTTAATAGTGTAATTTTTTTTTCCCTCAAAATTATTATTATGGAAAAGGTTTAAGTTCTAATTTTTACTAAACTGACCTACTCGAAGACTAGAAACGGTTAACGAAAATTGTTTAGAATAAATATAAATTGAATTGTTCCTTTTTTATTTTATTTATAAATTTTGGCAAAAAACTGCATTTTTCTTACGTGGGTCATATTTGACCCCATGTTAACATGGGTTAACTATCAACAGAAAAAATAGTATTTTATAATAAAGTTATTACAATCATATAAAAGAGCATATACAATAATATTGATGAAATATTATTAAAACCTTGTTTTAAAGTAAAATGTATAAAAATAAAAAAAACCTTGAAATCCCCGAGAATCAAAATGCTCTAAAAAAAAAATTTCCCAACGGATATCCACAGTACATACTTGGCTTATTTAATACTTGACAGCAAACACAAGGTTTTTGATTTTTGTTGAATAAAATTTTCAAAAATGCAAAAAAGTCACTTTGAGGTGCCCCCAAAATATTTATTAATTTTTTTGACACAAAGTTAGGGTAAGTTAGCAATTTTCTGGGAAAGTAATATTTTTTATCTGAGTAGTTATGATTAAACCCAACACAAAAATTATTTTATATTTTTTTAATTTTGAAGAAAAAAAAAATTTGTAATTTTTTTAAAATTATGCCCATTTTTCGAAGGGGCCCGATTTTCAAGGGCGATGCGGGACATCTTCCCGTTATGCTAGAACTCTAATTTTTTGCGTGGCGTATTTTGACACCCTATCGAATATTTTAAGAGGGGGGTACAGTCAAAATCTCATTTTTATTTTTCGCCCATACAAGGAAAGACCACCCTAGTGATACATACATATGTAAATTTTTTATAAATACAAATTAAGGATAAGTTACATACATGATTATTTACTTTTTATGTCTTCGCTATGCGGTTAAAAATATATCCATCGCTAAACAGTAGGGAATTCAAATTACTCGGGGTTGGGTTTGTTAGAGTAAATGAGGTTTTTAGCTTACTCGATTGATAGAGTAAGATTTTAAAATTACTCGAGTAACTCGAATAATTGCAATACTTTTATTTTATTATTTTTTCCGAAAATAACAGTTATTTTCAAATTTTTAAACAAAAAAAGCAATTAGAAGTAAATGTCGGAAAACTGTTTCAAGTATACCATATTGATCCTTATGAACAAGTCTATAATAAAATGCATTGCTTTTTAAAATTTTGATTTTTATTTTTTAGCAAAAATAAGTTTTTTTTTGATTTTTATTTTTTTGAGCAAAAATAAAAAATATTTTTTGATTTTTATTTTTTCGAGCAAAAATAAAAGTTAAATTTTGATTTTTATTTTTTCGAGCAAAAATAAAAGTTATTTTTTGATTTTTATTTTTTCAGGCAAAAGTAAAAGTTATTTTTTGATTTTTATTTTTTCTTGCAAAAATAAAAGTTGTTTTTTGATTTTTAGCTTTTCGAGCAAAAATAAAAGTTATTTTTTGATTTTTATTTATTTGAGCAAAAGTTAAAATTATTTTTTGATTTTTATTTTTTCGAGCGAAAATAAAAGTTATTTTTTGATTTTTATGTTTTCGAGCAAAAATAAAAGTTATTTTTGATATTTATTTCAATTTCTTGAGTTGAAATTCCATAAGTTATAAATTTTTATTTTTATAACGAATAAATAACAAATAACGCAGTTATACTATATATATAATATATAAATATATACATATAATATATAAATTTTATGGTTGCCCTTTGTAATATTTTCGAGTTTTATAATCAGTAAAACTTATTTTTAATATGACGATTTTTTTGAAGAATTCTTGTTTTAAAAATGACGATTTAAGTTTTCAAAAATACTCAAAGATACTTAAAAAATGTATAATAATATATATTAATACAGTTATCACAAAAAATAACATTGCAAAATATTTGCTGTATATATATCATCACTGAAAAATCATAATAACAAAGCTAATAACTTTTATTTTTGGTAAAAAAAAAAAATTAAAACCAAAAAATGACTTTTATACTTGCTCGAAAAATAAAAATCAGAAAATAACTTTTATTTTTGCTCGAAAAAATAAAAATCAAAAAATAACTTTTATCGTTTGACTTTTATGAATAAATGAATAATTTTTACGGTCCCTGTTAAAAATTAATAATAATAATAACCAAATAAATACAAAATCATAGGTTCCGAAATGTATTTATCAAAATTTAAAAAGCAAAAAGGTGGGCAATTAATTTAAAATTTAAAAACTATTCGAAAACTATTCTAGTTGAGAAATGAATTGTGCATTGGTATTAGTTAATTCTGTCTCTTCTGATCGAAACAATAC
Organism: Delia radicum; assembly: GCA_021234595.1. Taxonomy (NCBI): domain Eukaryota; kingdom Metazoa; phylum Arthropoda; class Insecta; order Diptera; family Anthomyiidae; genus Delia; species Delia radicum. Next base: position 149,447,534 of record CM037852.1, read on the forward strand.
TTGTGTGTACGTAGTGTGACAAAAATCCACTTTAGCCACAGTCATTGCTGTGTCGACCGTGGCTCAACTCGTTAAGAGGTGAGATTACGATGCATAGCTTAATGCTAAGGCAGTGAGTTCGAATACCAGTACGACACCAACAAAAGTAAAAAAGTTTTTCATATAGAGCAAATTAACAATATAAAATACTTTGTTCAATTGACACATAAATTAACCACTGACGAGTCCCAGGAGGGGGACGAAACTGCGGCAGTCTGGTGTATCCCTTGTGTCCGTAAAATTTTTCAATAAAAATGTTTTCTTCTTCCTGTAAAGACACTAACTAAAGTAATATTCTACAGTAATTAATTAAAAATTAATTACGATTGTCATTATCTGGCGGTTGCAAAACACTTTCTAAAATATACAATTCGTTTTTATAAAGTTCGACTTTAAGAAGACATTGGAGATATAACTTTTAGAATTTTTTGCCTCTTAAAAATATAGAGTAAAAATCATATAAATTACATAAACTTTTTATTTATTTGATTAAGTTTGAATATAGAACCAAAGTGAAGAAAAGAACGGCCTAATACGAGCTGTAACACCAAAAAATTATGATTAGTTATGTACAATTCGAATCTTGCAAATCAATTTAACACAATCTAATGGTTTTGCGATTGTTGCGATTTTCATTTTTTGTTGAATATTTAGGTACTTAAAAATTTTGCTTAATTTATGGATATCGGAACTTTTGGTCTTACATTTTTTTTAAAGTTTCGACGATTCAAAATAATGTCTGTAATCGTTCAAGGATATTTTAAAAATATCTTTAGAAATTGCTAAAAATGTGACATTTTAGGCATTGGTCTCGGTGCTGAACGTTTCTTCTCCAAAATTACCAAAGAAATATATTTTTTATCAGTACAGTATTACCTGTATCGTGGTGCCACGTAAAAAAGTTACAGCCCTACTACACATATATGTATAATATGTAAATTAACACGTTAACTAACACATTGCTCTATATTTTATACTACGTTCATATTGTGTGAATGTAGTTTTATATTTAAAAAAAAATGTTTTTAAAAAATACGAAGCAATTTGCTTTTTTTTAAATATAAACTGAAATAGACCATATTTTGATTTACTCAATAAACTCGATTAATCGACCAAAATTGTTTGAGTTATTCTTTACTAGAGTTATTCTTCTTTAAAATTTGCCATTTTAATTTACTCAAACAGTTGTTTAAATCAAATTCATCGATTAATCGAGTAACGGTTAACCGATTGAATACCCTACTACAGGTACGTAGGTGGGGGGTGCAAAGGGGGCAAGAGCCACCACCCGAAATGACAAATTTAAAAACTTAATACAATTCGTTAGGAAATAGCAATGTTATTCATAAATTTAATATAAAAATATTTATTTGTGACTTGTATCAAATAGGAAATGCCTGTTAGTTCTGTATTATATGGATAGAATCTTCAAATTTCATTAGAAAACATCGCCTGCAAATGGGCGGCTTTCATTGTTCGAGTGGATTTTCAACAAAAAAGCAATAAATAAAGTCCTAAGAGATTTCGATGTCTTTGCCTTAAAATCGAATCAAAAAATAGCTTCAGACAATATAAACTAGATTAGATCAGAAGACAGATTCAAGCTACCTATAAAGCCAATTATCCTATTAGGCAAAATGTTCGCGATGTCGGAAGGCGAAATGAAGCGATCATCTAGAAACCTAAGTCTCCTATCACAAAGCCTGGGACATTCGCAGAGAACATGCTCCGAGGTCTCAGACACCATCTCACAAAACCTGCACATATCCGTGACCCTTCCTGCGCAGATGGTATCTGAGATTACAGTGTCCAGTTAAATACGACGCCAGGGAACTCCACCCCCGCCCCCCGCCTATCAAGCGACAAGAGTCGCCACGACCCCCTACTGGAAAAAGAGATCAATCTCTTAGCCTGGCGCTGACCAGGAGAGTTTTCCCAGTAACCAGAGAATTCAGACTCTCTCCATGCCCTGAGCCTTTCCCTAACATACCCCGCAGGTATTCCACAGAATGGTTCAGGACCAATAAAAGGCCTTCGGGCGCCGCGGTTGGCAAGACAATCTGCCCTCTCGTTGCCCTAATGCCCCTCTTGTCCAGGAATCCACCCCAAGGTTAGAGAGTTGCCCCTACCGAGCCTGTTGAGAGTCTGAATGCATTCCATGACCAACCCAGACGACACCTTATAAGCCATTAAGGCCTTCAGTGCAGCCTGACTGTCAGAAAGAATGTAGATGCGAGATCTGAGCGTTCCCCTTCGCAGGCATTCCCCTGCACATACACAGATGGCCCAAATCTCCGCCTGAAAAATGGACGTATATTTTCCTATAGGTAAAGCACGCTGGAAGCCTGGTCCAAAGACGCCCGCACCCGTGTCCCCATTCGACTGCTTAGAGCCATCAGTGAACCACAACTGAGAACCATCTTCCGGTTCCCCGGATTGATTGGTCCACATATCTCTGTCAAACAACAACACATCAAAATATCTATCAAAGATCCACTCCACAATATAAACTAAAAATTAAATATGTCTACACAGAAAAAACTAAAATTGAATTTCAATTAAAATATTTGTTGATTCAGTAAAAAGTTTAATTGAATTCGGTCCTAATTTGGAAATTGTAGTAACAATTAAATTTGTGACTATTTAATTAATATTATTTTCAATTATAGTTTTATTCATATCTATTAAAAATTTAATTGAATATTGTTTTTTATTTCAAACAAATTTTTAGTAGATACTTTAAAAACAATTAAAATTTAAAAAAACAAAATTCGGCGGAAATTGGGGAAAAAAATTGCTTAAATTAAAAACAAATCGTCAAAATCATACAAAAAATAGCCAACATTTAAAAAAATCGAAAACATTTGAAAAAACCTTCAAATTTGAAAAAAAAAAATTGCCAAAATTGCAGAAATTTAAAAAAAAATTGCCAAATTGCCCTTTGTTGTATTTTTAAGAAATTTTTAAGGGTTTTTATTTAAAAAATTAATTAAAGAAAATTTGAAAAGCATATGAAATCGTCCAAAATATAAATCAAAGTGAATTGGAAATACATAATTTAGTTTGAATAAGACCTGGGCGATGTCAGGTACACTTTTATATTTTTAAATTTTCCAATTGTATATTTTTTCTTTAACATTATTTCTTTCAGACTACAATCGCCCTATTGAGCTTAAAATATTCCATGTAAAATTTACGATTTTAATTTTTTTTACCTAGATGGACTTTCTCCGATCTTAAAAAAAAGTCGGATATATGAAAAAGGAGAAAAAATATGTGAAAAATTTGTTCACCAATATTTAAAATAATTGAAATAAGTTGCAATCTGGGTCCACGACATAGTGTCAAAATGGCTTTTAAAATGTGTGTCTTCTCGAGTTATTGTATAAGCCTAAATTTCCTAAACTTTAAACATTTTTTCATCCAAAGATGTGTTAAAATTCACCTCCACTTTTATAATCCAAAACATGGGATTGTTCCGCTGAAAAATATGTTTATTAAATTTTTTGCTCCTTTATCACCTATCCGAATTTTATGAAGTTCAAAGGGAAATCATAGGAAAAGCTTCCTTATAAATGTCAAGCAATTTATATAGGATAGTTGTCTGCAAAGTCTGAAACTTTTGAGTTCACGAATAAAAAATACGTATTTTTTTGGAAGTTTATAAATCTTTAATTTCGCGAGTTAAAACATTTGCATAAAATAATACATTATTTTATATACACTTATAAGTTTTTGCTTGCCAGTGTATTTAACCGTGAATAATTATATAAATTCATATATAAAATTAATTTCGTCGAAAAATTTTAATATGATTCATATATAGTTGCGTCTTATAGCATCTCGCACAATGTAGAATTGTTTATTGCATTCCCGAGTAAAAAAATGTAATATAAAATGTATTTATATACAATAATATTTTCAAAATGTTTTACCAAAAAAATTCACGTATAAGCGCATCCAATCTTGTATAAAAAAAATACTATTCTGAATTTTATATATGATAATAGAGGGAGTCTCATTCTAATCCACCAAAAAATACATTTATGTGAATATAATTAATCCTGACAGGCGCATCAAAGTTGATACTCCCGATGTAAATGAGATATGTGGGGCAATAAAGAGCTAGAAATGTGGGAAGGCTGCAGGCAGCGATGGTTTGCCAATAGAGTGTTTCAAAAATGAACCATACGCAATGGTAAAAATTGTGTACCCTCTCTTCTGCCAAATTTGGAGCAGCGAGAGTTTTCACTCTGAGTGGAAAGAATAAATGATTATTAAGCTTCCCAAGAAAGGTGATAAAAAGAAATACAACAATTAGCGGGGAATTTCTTTACTGTCAGTAGTCTTTAAGACATTTAAGAAGGTCGTCCTGGACAGAATAGCAGAAACATTAAACGATAACGATAATTCACAGGCTGGATTCCGGTCAGGAAGATCGTGCATTGATCAACTTAGCACTGTGTGAATCGTAATCTTCGTAGACTATGAGAAGGCCTTTGATGCCCTAAAAAGAAATTACACATGCCTGCAACTCGAAGCAAGGGGAATTTCTCAAAATATAATCAAAATATATTAAAACGCATCACTCAGTGCCGGGTGCTACATGATGGCGATGAACACAAGGATGTGCGTAGTCACCACTTTTATTTATCACCGTAATCGATATTGTGTTTAACGCAATCGATATATTGCCTGCTAAGCTGAATAGGAAACGAAATAGAAAACGAAATTAAGAAACGTAAATACCGCTGGCTGGGGCATATACTCAGAAAAGATGAAGACGAAATTCACACGCGGCATTGGAATGGAATACTTAGTGTTAGTCAGGCGTTGGTAGTCCTAAAGCAACATGGAGAAGAGCAGTTGTTGCCGCGACCACAAAAACTTTTAACCAGTTGCGATACGTAGCTAGGAAGAGATCAGAGTGGAGGAATTTTGTAAAAATATTTATGTATTTGTGATTAAGTTCGAATTTTTCATGAATTGTAAATTAAGAACATATCATAATAATAATTAAATATTGTTTTTTTCTCTTTTTCAACCCTTTAATATTGTTTACATGTCATCAATAAAAAATATCGACACGAAACAAACAATAATACAGACAGACAACAATGTTCCAGAAAAATCAAGTTAAAATTAAACGATATTAATGTTTTCCAATAGTATAATTTTTACGTGAATAAAATTAAATGAAAAATGTTATTAACTTGTGTTTATTAAATATATAATTGTTAAAAGTGGAAGTTATAAAAATTTTACTAAAATTCAGTAGCTCTTACTAGTTTTTTCTACTAATTTCATTGTACTAATATTATTGAAATTTAGTAATTTTTTTATACTGATTTTAGCAAAATGATTTTAAATTGTAGTTTACAACAATTTCACTAAAAATTATTAGCGGTTACTAATTTTGTCTACTAATTTCATTGTACTGCAGTTCAGCAAACATGTATTGCTAAATTTAGACATGCGGTATGGCTCCCGTAATAACAATAAAATTTCCCGCAGCCATTACAGACTTTTTTTCAATATTTGAAATTGGCATGTCATTTGGTTTTTTTCGAGCTATTTTGTCTGTCATTTTTAACTCTTTTTAAACTGGTCATGTTTATTAAATATTTTCCTTTACAGATGAAATTAAACACATGTGTTCAATAACGAAACCAAAATTAATGTTTTGTGACAGTGCAGTATACTTAAATGTTAAAGAAGCACTTGCTGAATGTGGACTAACTGCAACAACTATTTACACGGTAGAGGGTGATATTGAGGGTGTACCTAAAATTACAGATTTTTTAAAGGATACTGCTATCGAAAAGGATTTTCAGTAAGTACTACAACTACTCTTGTTCTTAAATATTAAAAATGATAAAAAATGTTTACTTTATTCAGTCCGAAATTCAAGACATTTTGTTAAAATGTACTTATCAAAAAAAAAAAAAAAAATACCCAACTCGAATTAATCAAACTTTATAAAAAAAAAATATAAAAACTATTACATTATCATGATACGCCGAAATCTTAAAATGTTAAAACTTTTATCTATAACAATGCTTTTTCGATTTTTTATTTTGCTTGTGATTTTTTTTTTTTTTTAACCCGGGGAAATTTCTACAATTCTGTCCTTTGATTCCAAATAATTTAAAGATTTATAAACGTTTAAAAAAAACTCTGAATATTTTATTTGTGAACTCGAAAGTTTCATATTTCGCAGAAAATTACAAGACAAATATCCTATATAAATTGCCTGGCACCAACAAGGAAGCTTTCCCAATGGGTTAAATTTGATATTAATAAAATTTGATGATAAAGTACACTCACAATATTTTTTTCATAAAGACTACAGGGTCCGCCAAATAACTTTTTTTTTTTGAAAATGCTATAAAAAAAACTACTGAATATTTCTCAAATTTCTTTTTTTATTTGAAATACAATCCTTCCGGTTAATAATGGAAAATAATTTCATTCAAATGGCTGCCTCGGCTGGCCATGTAGTAGCCTACACGATCGGTCCAATTATTAAGCACATTATCGATTGTGTGCAGCTGTATTTCACCAATGGCTTCACGAATATTGTCCTTTAAAGCGTCAATTGTCTCTGGCTTGTTGGCGTAACACTTATCTTTGACGGCACCCCACAAAAAATAGTTCAACGGTGTCAAATCGCAGCTCCGAGGTGGCCAAACGACATCAGCTCTGCGGCTGATAATGCGATCTTCAAAAACAGGGTGCAAAACATCGAGTGTAGCTTCGGCTGTGTGGCACGTAGCGCCGTTGATCAAGCGTATACACAATCATATTCGTTCAGCGGAACGATAAAACTAATTATCTGTCAAATCAGACATGAGCTAAGTGTTACCATTCACGAAATAAGGACTAGTTGAAAAAAAAAAACGTTAGATGGCGGACCCTTTATTACCGAAAATCCGTTTATTTGTATATTTTGTTTATTGAATAACAGACAAAAAGTTAAAAAATATATTTCTTTGGTAATTTAACTGTATATTCCATTGAAACAACTTTACCGATTACATTTTTAAATAATTGTTGATTTTTTAAGGAAAAGTTCTTGTGAGTGTATTTTTAAAACAATAACGTGCCAATAAGTTCAACAAAACTTAAATTTCTAATTTATCGCAGTGAAAATTGTTGGTCGAGCTTCACTTTCATAGCGAAAAATCTCATAAGTACTGGAAACTTTTTTTTTTTTTTTTGAATAATTAATAATCATATAATTACAAATTATATACTATTACCCTAATCGAGCACTAGCTACTATGGCTTTCGGCACGCTGTAGCGAAAACAGACCAGTGCCTGGTCAAATGGAAAATCACTGATGACGCCTGTCCATTAAAAGGCAGAAACTAGTCTAGTCAGATTAGAAAATTAATAGTGTTTATAATGTTTAGAGAAAAACGTTTATTCTTCTTCTTAACCCATTAAAAGCCAACAGTCTTTAAAATTAAAAATCATTCATTCTGTTTATTTAATATAAATGAAAGGATCATAAAGAACTTAAATTATATGAAAAAATAAAAAAAGGTGTATTTTGAAGGTTTTTGGGGATGTACTCAAGCAGGTACAATGACTCAATACATGTATTCATATATGCTTATGAAAAATCCATCTTATTCGGTTGTGGCATTGACGACAGCGTAACGGGTTTTCAATTCTTTTCGGAAAATGGTTTCCATAGCAGTTTTTTTGGCATAGTAGTTTCTGCAAAGGTCTAACCATTGCCATTTTGTCAGTTAGTATCAAATTATTGTTGTCAGCTAGATGAAGAAATTTTTGTATTTCCTTGAATCTATTTCGGGACATGTTGTTAGAAACAAGTGGTGAACGGGTATCTTCGGACAATTCCCAGTACATATTCTCTCTCGGCATAGAGTGATAACCATTTAACAACAGAATTCCCAAAAAAACTTTCAAATCGTTCTCTGCGAGTTTGCTCGACGATATAATTGACCACCTCAGAACCAAACAAAGTTTCGAACACTTTAAGCTCCGACTTTCCTCCTAACTTTGATATCATTTCGTTTTTGTTGTGCATAGAAAAAGTTGTATTTGGCATTTCAATAGAACATTCTCTTTTTGACCATTTGGGAGAGTTTTGTCCTGGTTTTGTGTGCTGGATTCTGCTACGCAGCTCTTGAAGAGGTACATCGTCTTCGCTATCGCTGCTACAAAAAACCTCTATATCTCCCGGTATATCTTGGGGCATGATGTTAGCGATAAGATCCTCAGCATCATCTTCCTCCTCATCTGTATTTATATCTGCATGGAATATACGCAACATCAAAAACATTATGACTTGAAGTGCCTTCCACAAAATCCAAAGCGCTGTCTAAGTTTTTAAATCTTCTGCCATAAAAGATTGATATGTTGATGCTTTCAAACGCCATGTCAATTAAAAAAACAAAACTAGAAAAATGTGATATAAAAAAACTAATCAAAATATATACATATGTACGTTATCAGCCATTGTACCCACGCGAGTACACTGTTTTTCAAACCTGCCTTTCGTTTGGAAAATCACTTTCTTATAAACAAATTTTTTCAAATTAGAAACAAGCCTTTTTATTCGTAAATCAATTGCAAACTCTTTTAATTGTTATGCGACACACTTTTGATAGAGTCAAACAATCACTGACCTACAAAAAATGAGCAAATCTAGAAAAGTCTAAACAAAACAAACCAAAATTCGAAGTACCGTTATTTTTTGCCGCTACTTTGTCAATGTGCTTTTATTAAGCAGAAAACACATAACACAAAAAAAAAATAAATATTGAAGAAAATCATTTCTTAGTGGATTTATGGCCTTTCAAATATGAGTGTTTTTCTGTACCTGTGCAAGTACAATGGCCAATAATGGGTTAACCTCAACCTTTCTAAATAGTGTATGTTTATTAACATAGATGAATTGCAACAAAAACTATATTTTTGGTCGATATTAAATAGAATACAGACAGTAATTGCAAAAATTAAGGTTATTGAAAAGTCTGTAGCTGTAAACTTCTACAGCCAACCCTCACTTTGCGGCGATAACAACAAAATAAAAACAGTTTTGATTAACATTACATGAATACGTTATAAAATTACCTGATTTATCAAGGATTGTAAAGCAGTTCTTCTAATTAAAGACTTTATAGCCCAAATGTATATGGTATATGTTATATTTGTCGCAGCGAATTAACTTTTTTTCACTGAGGAAAAATCAAGTCTGGACTTTGATTTAGTTGAGTTTATGCAGACATTTTTTCTTAACTCTATTGAATATTATTCTAAAAAATATGGAATATACTTAAAATAACGTTACATTGTAGTTTTTATTCGCAGAAAAAAATGTTTTTGCGAATTTTTTTTTGTTGATATGTTTTTATTTAGATAAATTTCGCAAAAAAAATTACAGCTTCTTTAATGCTGTACATTAGGGTGGTCCTTATTTTTCAACTTGCGATTTCTGGGGCTGCCCCCTCTTAAAATATTTGTTTGGGAACAAAAACTCACCATGCAAAAAATTAGAGTTCTAGCATAACGGGAAGATGTCCCGCATCGCCCTTGAAAATCGGGCCCCTGGGAAAAATTTGCATAATTTAAAAAAAACTGCAATTTTTTTTTCTTCAAAATTAAAAAAATATAAAATAATTTTTGTGTTGGGTGTAATCATAACTACTCAGATAAAAAATATAACTTTCCCAGAAAATCGCTAACTTACCCTAACTTTGTGTCAAAAAAATTAATAAATATTTTGGGTGTACCTCAAAGTGACTTTTTTGCATTTTTGAAAATTTTATTCAACAAAAATGGAAAACCTAGTGTTTGCTGTCAAGTAGTTTATTAAACACATCTCAGTATTAAATAAGCCAAGTATTACGGATATCCGTTGGCAAAAATTTTTGTTAGAGCATTTTGATTCTAGCGGATTTCAACGTTTTTTTTTAAATTTGTAGACTTTTTTTAACAAGATTTTTGTAATATTTCATCAATGTTATGTTATTAGGTATAATTTTTCGTGTTCATAGTTAACCTGTGTTTTCATGGGGTCACAATAAAGAGTCAAAAATCACAAAGATGACAAAATAAATTTTTTTTTATGTTTCTAATTGTAATTTATTTACATTTTAAAATGAATTAAAATTAATTATTTAGTATAAATTCAGATATTTGTATTCATATTTAAATTGTTTTTTTTGTACATATTCAGGAGTATTTTTAAAACAAGGTATTTTTAATTTAATAGTGTAAATTTTTTCACTCAAAATTATTATTGTGGAAAAGTTTTAAGTTCTAATTTTTACTAAATTGACCTACTCGAAGACTAGAAACGGTTAACGAAAATTTTTTAGAATAAATAAAAAATGAATTATTCCTTTTTTTTATTTTATTTATAAATTTTGACACAAAGCTGCATTTTTCTTGCGTGGGTCATATTTGACCCCAGGTTAACATGGGTTAACTATCAACAGAAAAAATAGTATTTTATAATAAAGTTATTAAAATCATATAAAAGAGCATATACAATAATATTGATGAAATATTATTTAAACCTTGTTTTAAAGTAAAAATGTATTAAAATAAAAAAAAACATTGAAATCCCCGAGAATCAAAATGCTCTAAAAAAAAATTGCCAACGGATATTCACAGTACTTGGCTTATTTAATACTTGAGATATTTTTAATAAAATACTAGACAGCAAACACTAGGTTTTTTAATTTTGTTGAATAAAATTTTCAAAAATGCAAAAAAGTCACTTTGAGGTACACCCAAAATATTTGTTAATTCTTTTGACACAAAGTTAGGGTAAGTTAGCGATTTTCTGGGAAAGTAAAATTTTTTATCTGAGAAGTTATGATTAAACCCAACACAAAAATTATTTTATATTTTTTTAATTTTGAAGAAAAAAAATTTTTTGCGTGGCTTGTTTTGACACCCTAACAAATATTTTAAGAGGGGGTACAGTCAAAATCTCATTTTTATTTTTCGCCCATACAACGAAAGACAACCCTACTGTACATATTTAATCAAATTTGATAAATTCATAATTAAAAATGATCCCAGAAGTATTAAAATATAATTTTTTTGGTACCTTAGCATCAACATTTTTAATCGCGAATATCGTGAATACGAGGGCTAAATTTGAAATCAGCGTACTCGAATTAGATATACCAGTAGTGTGCCTAGATTGACACAGTGTTATTATCCAAAGTTTTTATCACTTATCGCTTATTTTTAAAATTTGTAATTATGAAACACTAGACAACTACATAATTTAAAATGGAAAACAAAATGACATTATCCCTTTGAGACCCACACTCACAATTGTGAGCTTTGATGTTTCGCCTAAAATTGCTAATAAAGATATAATAGTAGATTTATTGAGATGAAAAAAGTTCTATTATATTTTTAACTTAATTTTATTTTATACAATACACACAGAGAAATAAAGTGCCAATCGAATTGAAAAGTGTATTTTAATGCTAACAACTTTTAAAGTCAGTTAGTACAATGATATTTACATTAGATTTCTGAATAGTTTTAGTGTTGCAACTAAAATTAAGATGAATTAACAGAACTTTGTTGTGAAAACTAATGTTGAGTTGTACCAACTGACAAAATTTTGTAATTACCGAATTTGAGTCGAAGTAACCGAATTTCAGTTGTCAAACAGCTAAATTTTTCTCTGTGTGTATGTATAACTATAAGGAAAGTGAAATAATTTTAAAAATATTTTATGTTAAACTTGAAAAATCAAGAACTTTTTGCATGCAGCTTGGGTCTCAAAGGGTTGTACTTATGAAACACTTACTTAGTACTTAGTAGTATTTACTTGTCGAATTCCATACAAATTTGATATCAAAACCAAAAAGTTTATTATTTAACGTTATTTGTACCTGTGGAGTAAGATTTGAGCTCTATTAAAATTTCACATTGTTGAATTTCGGGATTTTGTATGCCTGACAAGCCTGGTAATTAAGGTAAATTAACCTTTTTCTATTTGGGGATGAAACAAGCTAATTAGTAAAAAGTTTGATAAGCTCGGGTTTAAAAAATTTGTTAAATATTTTACTAAAAATAAGCAACTAAAATTAATGGCAAATATCTATTTAAAAAAAATCTTGCTTATGTCCTTATTGGAGCGAACTTGTTCACTTTTACAACTCAAATTTCGATTTGAAGACTTTAATGTTCTAGTAGAAAATTTTTTGGAAAAAAATTTGTATGAAAAATTTGTTTGAGTTAATGATGCAGATTTATTAGTTATAGCATGCTTTATATTATGTAAAAATCTCATAATAATATCATGTATACTTTTCGAGATAGAGGATAATATATTTTATTTTTTCTTAAAAGTGGGTGCAAAGAGTACAAACTTCATAGAGAAACTGTGCTACTCACAAGTCTCTCGAAAATTAGCCAATTCGTACACAAGTCTCACTAAGAGAAAAATGCCCTATTTATAAAAAAGGTGATCAAATAAATAAAGAAAGGGTCAAGCGAGGCAGATATGGATTGAAAACTTTAAACTCGTTTTCTGCAAAACCGTGTTTGTTGAGTTATGTCAGCCTTGCAGTAAATGAGCGATATGTCACTTGTTTCACATCTATGTGTTAATCTGCATTACGCATGCTCTTATGCCAAATAAACTATTTCCAATTTAGTTATTTTCTTATCGAATATAGTGATTTTTATATGCATTAAGCGGGATAAACATGATTTAGCTTAAATCGGAAAATTAGCGATTTTTTCAAGTCTGCATTGTAGTTTTTCATAGTGTTTTTTTTTGTATACATATTTCCTTGTTTGAGTTATTATTTACCGATTTATCACAAAATTTTTAAGCAAAACTTTAAAAAAGTCTTGAAAATTTAGAGATTTAAGGCTAAATTAAAAAAAAATAATAATAAAATTTGAAAAATTTAGCTAATTTTTTTAGTAATTTTTGAACAGATATAGCGATATTTGTCGGGAAAATGTTGGCAACAGTGGCTAAATGTTCCATCATTATTATTTAAAGCGTTTCGAATGTCACAAATTATATTTCAACAGATTCTTCAATTGTTTTTGTGTATGTTATTAAATTGTACATGAAAAGGTAGCAATAATGTGTAGGGGATTATAAAAAAAAATGGTACTAAATTAATTTGATGAAGAAAAAATCACAAGTACTTTAATTGTGGTTAAAGTAAGTCTATAAATAAGAATTTCATTTTAAATTTCGTCATCTGTTTCTAGGAGTTTAGAAAAACCAATGGAGAATTCATAAATTTGATTAATAAATTATAACAAATATGACTAAAGAATATCTGCTAAAATTTATTTTTTTTAATTTAAATTTAATTTATATCGAAATATCTGTGGTTAAGATTTAACTCTAGTTATTTTTGAAATTTGTTACACACCACATTTAATAGATTCTTAGTAACTGAGAGATTTGCATTCTCTTTATTTTATAACTTTTATGCTGTTAAGGATTTTATATAAATTCTTTTTAAAAAATAATGAAAAAAATATAGACCCTTATTTTGTATTTCACTTAGGTAAGGCAAAGCTTAACTGGATTAAGGCAAAGCTTAAATGGCTAAAAACTCTACTTTTTGTGGTTTTAATCGCGGTTTTCTCAAAATTGTGACGTGATGGGGAAATTTGGAAAACAGATTTGAAATCAGCGAGACAAAATCTATTTAACTCGGTACAAACCAGATCAACTTTTTCTCATTTTGTGACAGGGTGCTATTTATTTCACATTTTTAATTTTTGTACTATCCTCTTCAAAGTGGAATTTTTGAATAGCATTTGCAATTCGATTTTTTAAACTTCGAGTTTTTAAACGTTGTCATTATAATTTTGGAATAAATAACAACTTCCTCTTTTTTGATACTAGAGTTCTAACTATTTTTAAATTTTTTTTTCAAAATTAGTTTTCCATATAAAAATATATTTTTTGGTTTTTTAGGACTTTAAAGTTTTTTTTTTTTTTCTTTAAAAAAATCATAACAGCATTGAACTTCAAAAAGCACTTTCTTTCCTTTTTTAAAAATCATTTTAAAGCCATAGTTGTCTAGTTTACGATTTGCGGTTCAACTATCACGGGTTTTTTCTAAAATGCTTTTTAAATGCAAATGCGATATTTTAATGAACCATGCATTTAAAATGAATTTATGAAAAATAACTTTATTTTTGTATTTTAAATACGTAAAGTAGACAAATATAGCCTTCTGAAGCTTTTTAAATCATTGTAATAGTCAATATGCATACTTCAGAAGATAATACTATTGGGATTGGAAAAGGTGCATTTTTTAATGGTTGATTGTATTCAACAATCAAAAACTGCATTTGCGTTAAGAATGCATTTTCTCAAGAAAGTGCTCATTTTTTAATTAAAAATTGTCAATTTGACAACTTTATCTTTAATATGCTTTTTAAATCTTTGAAGTAGTTCATCTACTTTGGGAAATATGGCTCTTCAAAGCTTACGACTTTTAAACTTTTTTTCTTATTTTTTATAAAATTGAAAACGGGAATGAAAACGCGAGTTTACAAACTTTTAAGGAACTGAAAACTGTAGTGAGTAATAGATGTCCTAGAGATGTCCTAGAGTATGCTAAGTTTTAACAAAATCAAAGGGCTGGAGGTCCAAAAATTATCGTTTTTGAACGTTCTCTCATGGAATGGACGATATATAACTTCAAATTAAAAATATCAAAACCCGTTTAAATATTTATGTCGAAATATTGAAAAATAAATTAATCATTATAAAAAACTAGACCTCGAGCTCGAAGATTTTTATTTATTATTATTTATGATTTAGGCAAAAACAATTACGGACAGTGTTAAATCAAAATGTAGGTCTAATTTTCCACAAAGTTTGTCACAAATTTTCCAGAGAATCTAAGAGTGGGCCAAAATTTGTTAACAGGAAGTTAGTTCTAAGTGTTACAAATGATTTATTAATCTTTTGGAAATACATTGCGTATGAGTTATACAAAATTTTAAAAGTTCCCCCTCCCCCTAAAATTGAAAGCTGGAACCGCCTCTGGTTTACAAATATATTAAAAGTGCTGTGAATCTTTTTTTATTTTTCATTCCAAGTGTGGGGAACAAAGCCATAGATTACATAGATCTCCAACTTTTTGACATTAGCTGTCAATGTACGTAGCTCGTGAAAATGTGTTAGACATACGTCTTATACCTATACAAAAAATATTGGAATGTGCATTAAAATATGTGTATGTTGTTAAAAGAAGAAGAAGAGTTTGGGATCTATGTAATCTATGAACAAATGTACATAAAAATTAAATTTAAATTTTTGATTTTCATTGATTCGTGGAATCGAATTTGAAACGGTAAAAACTTTTTATAGTTTAAAAATTTACAAAAGTTAATAATTCATTTGAGTAAAGAGTGAAAACATGTCAACTCAATCACCATTCGGATCAACTCAATCACCATTTGGCTATAACTTAGAGATCAATCGAGATGCCTCCTAGAAGTTTTCCAAAAATGTAGAGGAGGGTTCAATAGTAAGCATATATTTTTTTAAAGAATTTAAAAAAGTGAGCGTTGCGAGATATGGGCATTTGAAAGTAAGACCACCTTTGACAATTCCGTGAAAAATTTCAGTATGCATGTAATTTTAAAGAGTACATTTTAAACTACACTCAGGAAATTAAGAAGGTAGAAATTACTAAAAATTACAGTTGAAATGACTACAAATGTAGGCCAAAAGGCAATGACAGTATTTGTCATCAAAATTACTAACCATGTAGTCATTTTTAACAATTGATACACAAATTACAATAGTAGTAAAAGGGCTAACGAAGCGGTTAAAAACAACTTACCTAGTGCTAGAATAATCGAAACAATAATCGATAAAAATATAAAGTTCAAAAAAATGCCGCTCTTATTCGTAATCTCAAGTGTAGGGTTTAAAAAGTAAGGTAAAGAATGACCGAATTCGAAGTTTTTTTTATTATATTTCACTACACTAAGAGAAAAAAGCTAGTAGAAAAATTACACTCAAAAAAATAAGTTAGTAGAAGAGTTAGTAAAACCTCTTGTAAATCAGGTATACTATTTGTTAGCAAATTTTTTGCTAAAATTCTGTTTGAAGCTAAAATTTTTGTTATACTTATTCAGCACTTAACTGGTTTCAACTAATGTTTTACTAATATTATACTAATGTTTTACTAATTTATTTTGCTAAAAATGTGGACGACATCCAGATTGAAAGATATGCGCAGAATGAAGCAGATGTCGCCGCATGTCAAGATGTAGTAGAGAAGAGGAAAATGATACTAAAAAGTACATCTCTAATACGACATATAAAAAAATCAACCATGACTTATTTGTATGAGTGTACTTTTGTATTAAGTTTTTAAATTTGTCAAATCATTTCGGTGGAGGGGAGGGGTCTAACTGCCTTGCCTCCCCCACTTCTACCTACGTGCCTGATTGCTATAGATGACAAGTTTACTAATATAAACTTAAACAATTTCTTTTGTAGGTGTGAGACTTTAAAAATGGGTTACCATCAGCTGGCAGCCGTAACTTGCTCATCTGGAACATCTGGACTTTCCAAAGGAGTATGTGTGTCTCATGGTGGTGTTTTAAATTTTTTGTAAGTTAATATATTTTAACTAAAGAAAGTTGCTCTGGATGCAAACTTACTGAACAAATTTTTACTGAATTTTATATAAAAAAACACTTTTTGTCCTAAACTAATTTTTTTTTTTAAATTACCTAGCTTTCAGTTACAAAATTATAAATATATAAAAGTTTTAAAGAATTTTTTTTTTAATTTTTGTAGATTCCATAATTTTTAACTAAAAACTTGTTAATTTCAACAAATTTCATTTTAAGACAAAAATATCTCTGCATCAATAAAATTACTCATCATATGCATAATATATGCATATATTTAAAAAATACTTAAAGGCAAATTTACCCAAATTTGCAATTTTTTCCTCGGCTAATTCAAAATTTATTTGTATGATACAAATATAGTTGCAGTAAGATTGCTTTGACCCCACTTGTTGCAGTTGAATTAATTTTACCTTTATTATTTTTTTAGTAAATATATTTTTTAATTTTAGGAAATTTCCTCCCGGCTATCGACTGTTCGGCTTTAGTAGTCTTTTTTGGTCATCAAGCCTTCTAACATTAATTGGCAGTGCGATTTGCGATTCAACGAAAATTATAACTGCTCTACCGTTCAGCCCTGAAGTATTTTTTGATATAGCTCAGAGTCAAAAAATAACGCTTTTCATGGCAACACCGAGTCAATTGGGGTTAATCGTTGCCTCATCTAAATTTCCGCAATACGATTTAAGTAGTATTAAACACGCGCTATTTGTCGGTGCTGCATTGCCTTATACTTTTGTCAAAAAGTGGAAAGAAATCTTACCAACTTCAAATATTTTGTTTTATTATGGTTTAAGTGAAACGTGTTCGGGTGTCTCTTCAGGTCTGGCAAATGAAGATGGTCACTGTGGCCAATTACGTCCTAATATTGAAGTAAAAATAATTGACGACGACGGAAATAATTTGGGTCCGAATGAAACTGGTGAAATATATGCTCGATATTTTTTCCCATGGCTTGGCTATTACGGAAATCCAGAAGCAACAGCGGAAATTTATGATTCTGAAGGTTGGATTCATAGCGGCGATTTAGGATATTTGGATAATAAAGGAAATGTATATATTATTGATCGTAAAAAAGATATTCTAAAATATAATAATTATCATTTTTCTCCCACGGAAATTGAACATATTATACTTGAGTTAAAGGATGTAGTTGAAGTTTGCGTTTTTGGTACACCTGATATAATATACACTTATTTACCAACCGCTGCTGTAGTTAAAGTATCGGGCAGTATTTTGACCGAAAATGAAGTGTGTCAGCATGTGGCCGATAAAATGGCACAATTTAAACATCTTCGTGGAGGAGTATATTTTGTTGATGAACTTCCTAAAACAAATTCTGGCAAAATTGTGCGTCGAAAAGTTGCTGAATTATGTATAAAATCGAAATAAACCAACCTAACAATAAGTCTAATAAAACAAATAAATAAAAAAAATAATTTAAATGTTAAATTTGTTGGTATTTTTTATATAAAATTTAAGTTTTAATGCTCACTAGTAGGCCTTTGGCCTAGAGTTCTGTTTAAAGTAGTAAACTACTGAAACATAGATTACATAGATACGAGTATCAAACTCTTCTTCTTTCAACAACGTCAGTTCAACACTTTCTCATAAGTGACTTCTTCGGACAGCAAATGCCAACACTCGGAAAAAGACACTTTTGAATATGTTTGCAGGTAATTATATATATGTTTACAATTATTCAAATTTTCAAACCTAAACAAAGATATATTTGTAATTTTTAGATATTGTGTTTGGGACAAGCAAACATACTTATAATAAGCATATACATATATATTTTCAGCCAAACATATATATGTTTGCCGATAGACGATTTTCACTAGTTCCAAACATATATATGTTTACAGGCAAGCACAATTATATTTTCAAGCAAACATGTTAAATTAGAAACATGGGGATCGGAAATGCTTTCCAAACAAAACTATATTACCAGCATTTATATTTCCAGCAGGGCGTTTTTTTGCAGCGTTAAAGACAATGATATGTAATCTATGTTAAAAAAATGTAAAAATAAAATCTATGCAATTTAAGTTCTAAAATTTTAACTAAAATTATGAAATGGAATTTTTGTTCTGGTAAAAAAATTTCATATAAGTCGACAAAATTTTGATAAAACTAATAATATAAAAATGATATAAAATTTTTTTTAATTATTGTATTTTTTTATGGCAAAAATTTGTGTTATTACAATTGTGAATGAAATTCTTAACCTTTGCAAAAATCCGACTTGGAAAATTCTTTAAAACTTGCTTCTTATTAAATTTTTATCTTAATGACAAATTATGCTTTTTGTTATATTTTTTTTTTTTTTTTGCAACGACACTATAATAACAGTATAAACGCCAATTATTATTGTGATTATTGTTGCCCTAGGTCAACAAAATATGTGGTACTAATTCGAGAAAAATCGGATTACTCTAACCCATTGCGCTCTCGATTCAAATTTTCGACTTTTAAATTTTCCTTAAATTGCGTTAACAAAACTATGTCTTGCGAATCATTTTTTTATTATTAACTTTGCCATGCTTAACACAAATGTTTGTAAATTTTTAAAATCGGTCTAAGCGATTTCGAAATACTGCGACTTGGTTCTAACTAAAAATGTCGATTTTATTTCGTTCATGCAAAATTTTTTTAAAAATTATACTACATTTTTTTATTTTTCCACTAGAAATTAATTTTTTGGGATTTCGTAACATGTACACAGAAAAAAACTATAAAAGGGTTTTAATTAAAAAAATGATTGCATCAATTAATATTTTAATTGATTTTGCACCTATCACAGAAATGATAACATCAAATAAAAATTATTAAAAATTAAAACGGAAAACAAGTTAAAAATAATGACACACAAAAAAAAGTGTGTGAACGATACGTTGGTATGTGTGTTTTTGGTAATGCTGAGTCAGTTTGTATGTTTGTGTGTGTGCTTGTTTTGTTTGTAAACTTCAAATGCATTGGTATTCTACACTGAAATTTTTCTATTTAAGCGTACAGTGTATAAAAAAAAATAATTTGAGAATTATGTCTAAAATAAAATATGAATTTATATATTTAAAAGTCAATTAAAATATTAATTGATTCAATTAATGTTTTAATATTTATTATGCTAAAAATACGAGGAATTATAACTAGGTCAACCAACAATTAGCTAGAGCTTGCTTTTTTTTTTGAAAGGATAGAATTATTTAGACTGAACACAAAGTTCTGATCTTAAAATTGCGAAAATATTAAAATATATTTGTTAGAGATTTTTTAGCATATTTTTTTAATATTTGATAATTTTAGCTTATTTTCTAAATATAAGCTTATTTTTGACTTTTTTCTTTAAAAATTTAGTTCATTTTACATTTTTTTTTACAAAATAGGGTTTTTTTGTTTTTTTCTAGAAATCGGTGCTTAGAAACTGTTAATTGAGAGCTAAAACTTTAATGTTACATGTTATAGAAGAGACCAATTTGTTGGTTTATCAAAATATTTGTTTAATCCAATTTAAACTTTAAAGCTTTAAATATGATTAAAAACTTCATTGATTTTCGTTCAATGTAAAACTTCATAAATATGATGAAGCTGTTTCATAAAAGGGCAAATTGATGACAAGCTTATTCATCATTTTGAAATGTTTCATAAATATGATGAAGTCTCATAACTTTTTAATAAATGCTTCTTAAATGCTATTAAATATTTCATAAATAGGATAAAGCAGTTTCATAAATTTTTATGAAAGTTCATTAACCGAATTTTAATTTTGTTCGGTTTAAGATCATATTATCGAATCCCAAATAGAAACTGATAGTTACTTTTTTACAACTTATAGAGAAAAAACGTTGAAAAAACCCACTTAGAACCATAAGTGGGTTATATTTTAAAATCCTATTTCAAATTTAGAACACATTAAATTAAATTTCAGAATTTCATATAATTTGTAGTAGTTTTTGATTTTCAAAATTTATTTAGACTAAACACCAGTTCTGATCTTGAAAAAGCTTTTTTTTTTAATTTGCTTATTTTAGCGTATTTTCTAATTATTAGCTTATAATATTTTCTTAATTTCAAATAAAAATTTCAATAAAAAGCTAGAATATATTATCACAAAGTTTATGAAGCTTTTTATAAAATGATGAAGGTCTATGAAACATTTGACATAAGTTTGTATGAAACTTTTCATCATATTTATGAAAACTTCATAAATATGGTAATAATTGATGACAAACTATTTATGAAACATTATTATCAATATGAATCTTTTTTCCCTGAGTCTAAAAGTTAGGTGGTGCCAATTTGTGAAAAATCGGATAGCATTAATCTGTGGAGCACCGCCATTTAAGTTTTCGATTTTTGCAATTTTTTTTTAAATTGCTTTAATTAAAATATGTCTTGCGGCACATAATTTTTAACTAATGTTGCCATGCTAAGAACGAAAACTTTGAAATCAGACTAACGGTTTTCGAGATATTGTGACGTGATTTTGTACTAAATATGAATTTTTTTCATCCATTCTACAAATTTTTTAAAAATAGTTCTAAATTTTTTTATATTTGCATTAGCAAAGTAGACAAAATTACTTTTCATTTGAGTATAATTGTGTTAATAGTGGTTGAAGGGTAACTTGTAATGAAAATTATTCAAGTTCGAGGCCATACTCTATATTTCTTTATTAGGATATTGTCCTAACAAATAATCTATAGAGTTTCTGTTTTAAAATTTATTAATTGACCACTTTCAGGAATGTGTTGATCACAAAGTTTATGAAGCTTTTTATAAAATGATGAAGGTCTATGAAACATTTGACATAAGTTTGTATGAAACTTTTCATCATATTTATGATGAACACGTTTTCAAAGAATCGGCATTCTCAATGCAAACCTCAAATATTCATATAACCTAGTTATCCTACTAAATGAGAACTAATATATGAGCTTGAAGTTAAAGATTACCACCACTGATCAACAATAAATTGAAAATTTATTCGATTTGTGAAAGCTCTACCTTTGGTAAATATACAATACACGCTTTTTGTTTTTATTCTCTTTTTTATTTTTACACTTGTTTTGTTTTATTTAAAACCAAGATGTAAAGCGGAAGTAACTTGTAAATTTACCTACATACATATACATATCTCGGAACATCAGAAAGTGTACATAGTAAAATTGTTATGCTTTTTTAACTTTTACTTTTGATTTTCATTAATTAATGCTTTGATTACACAAGGGAACAAAATTGAACTTTTTTTGTGTTGATTTGAAATTTATAGCAAATTTTTACTAATTTGAGGTCGCTGATTTCAAATCTAATCTTCATTTTTCTCTATCAGCTCGACTTTTCGAGATATACCGTTATGTTCAAAATTAAGGCACTTCCGCAACATATATTGGAATAACTTGAAAACGGTTCACCATATTAAATTAAAAAAAAAACCGAAATTCGCAAACAATATTCTCTTTAAGCCGTGCTTACATTGTTTTTAAATTTTCCAAGTAGTTTTAGAGGTATCGTTCAAATTTTGAAAAAAAAATTAAAATTTTTAAAAAAAAAAAAAATTTTTTGTTCTTTAAAAATTCCTAAAAAATAAAAATGGGACAAAAATCACAGTTTTGGTCTAGAAACAGTTAGTTAAATATATTTCGAATGAAATGAGCTTTATTTCATTGCAATCGGTGCACAACTTTTGATTTTGTTCACGATTTACTGAATTGATATAAATCGCGATTTCCATACAAAAATAACATTTTCTAATGTGTAAGTGTTTGTATGTAATAAGTTAGTTTTTTATGATTCTAAGAATTAAAAAAATTAAGTAATAAAAAAAGATTATTTCATATTTATGGTAGCAAACTCATAACGCCTATAAATTTTATTGTTCCTTTATGACACCTAGTCAGTTCACAGTCCGTTACCGTAGGTAACGGATGATTTTTTAAAGAAATTCCCCTTAACACATGTGTTCATTCATAAGTGACCGTCAATAAAATTGTGGATATAATTTTTTCTAGGTACTTCAGTAAAAAACTACGAAGTATTTGTATGGGTTCATTCAACCAATTTTTCTCATTCAACAAGTGTTTACGAAAGCGAAAAGTACAATGACAAAAAATATTAAAAAATTTTAACCTAGAACATTTCATCAGTGAACACAAAAACTTTTGATTTTTATCCCTTGATTTATTTATTGAAAACTGTGTTACTTTGAAATATATGTCAAAATTGGGCTATGACTACGTCAAGAAACACCTATAAAATCAATCCCAACTATTTTTGTAACATATGTGGCGAATACACGTTTATAAAAAATAGAAAAAGTGTGTCAGATTTTATTAAAAAAATTTATTTTGACTACTTCGGATTTACCATGGAAACCCGTGACAAGTACTGGATTCCTAATACTGTATGTAAAAACTGTGTAGATTATTTAAGGTTATGGGCAAACAAGCAACGGACCCAGTTCAAGTATAAAACACCAATGATCTGGCGGGAACCTTCGAATCATTATGATGATTGTTATTTTTGCGCTGTCAACATAACAGGCATTAATAAAACAAACCGGTCTAAATGGATTTATCCTAACGTGTTGTCTATTACCCAACCAGTGCTGTACTCTAGTGAGGATTCAGAACCACAACCATCTACATCTACACACAATTTTCACGACTTACGACAAAATGTTCCTTCATCAATTTCTGAATGTGGATCAGATGACTTCCATTTAGATATTTCTTCTGAACGCGAGCAATTTAAACAGGAGGAGCTTAGTGATTTAGTGAGAGACCTTGGACTCTCTAAAAAAGCATCTGAAATTCTTGCTTCTCGATTAAATCAAAAAAATTTGTTAACCCAAGGAACAACAATTTCATACTACCGTAACAGAGAAAAAAACTTACTTCCATTCTTTTCCGAAGACGATGAATTTGTTTATTGTTCAGATGTTCCTGGTTTAGTAACAGCGATGGGATTAGAGGAGTATGATCCAAATGACTGGCGACTATTTATAGATTCTTCTAAACGCAGCCTAAAATGTGTAGTTCTGCATAACGGTAATAAATTGGGTTCGTTGCGGATTGCACATTCAACTAAAGCTAAAGAAGAATATTCTACAATTGCCTCAGTTATAAATAAAATGAAGTACAACGAACACCGCTGGCTAATTTGTGTGGATCTAAAAATGGTCAATTTTCTTCTAGGCCAACAAGGTGGCTACACAAAATATCCGTGTTTTATTTGTTTATGGGATAGCAGAGCAGAGTTAAGGGGAATTTCTTTAAAAAATCATCCGTTACCTACGGTAAACCACACATCAATAAAAACAAGTGCACTTTTCTTTTTTCTCTTTAATTGTCTGTGAACTGACTAGGTGTCATAAAGGAACAATAAAATTTATAGGCGTTATGAGTTTGCTACCGCAACCATAAATATGAAATAATCTTTTTTTATTACTTAATTTTTTTAATTCTTAGAATCATAAAAAACTAACTTATTACATACAAACACTTACACATTAGAAAATGTTATTTTTGTATGGAAATCGCGATTTATATCAATTCAGTAAATCGTGAACAAAATCAAAAGTTGTGCACCGATTGCAATGAAATAAAGCTCATTTTATTCGAAATATATTTAACTAACTGTTTCTAGACCAAAACTGTGATTTTTGTCCCATTTTTATTTTTTAGGAATTTTTAAAGAACTAAAAATTTTTTTTTTTTTTTAAAATTTTAATTTTTTTTTCAAAACTTGAACGATATCTCTAAAACTACTTGGAAAATTTAAAAACAATGTAAGCACGGCTTAAAGAGAATATTGTTTGCGAATTTCGGTTTTTTTTTTAATTTAATATGGTGAACCGTTTTCAAGTTATTCCAATATATGTAGCGGAAGTGCCTTAATTTTGAACATAACGGTATATCTCGAAAAGTCGAGCTGATAGAAAAAAACCAAGTGCAGATTTGGATTCAGCGTCCCAAATAACCTTAAAAACAATATTCAGTTCTAAATCAACAGAACCATTGTTCCCTTGTGTTATCATAGAACTAGTAGTTTTGTGGTGTGATATTTAAGAAAAATTGGATAACTTAACCTTTGGCGACCTGCGCACAAAGCCTTTGATATATGAACAAAAATTAAAATTAATTTTAAAAAATATATTTTGTGCTACATCATCTCTAATTTCAGACATAATTATGGTCAAATGAAAGCATGTTTTTTCTAGAACAGAGGAAAAATACCCCATTTGTAGTGAAAATCAAATCGTAATATTTTGAAAACCGTTAGTGCGATTTAAAAAATTTCAAAATATTCGTGTTCAAAATTATCGCATGGGTTCTACATTCCGAAAATGAAGTTAAAGTGAAACTTCCGCTCAATTTGTGTTCCCAATTCCACATAAGTGGTTTGAAAAGAAAAATTTCATTTTCATTTTGTTTCTAGTGGAATTAAAGTGATTTGATGTGTTCTATAAAACAATTTCACTACAAAAAAAGTAATTGTAAACCGGTATTAGTTAACTGAGAGAAAAACAAAACTTTTTAGAAAATAAAATTATTTTTTTAACATTAAAAGTAAAAAAAAAAAAATCAAACAATGTAAGTAAATGTGATATGTTGTTAATATACGTTTATTTAACTGAAAAAGTGTTGTATTTTTTACGGGAAAACACATGAATAAGGAACAAGAGGCCCCATTTTTAACATTCATGGAAAAAAATCTGTTTTGGCCAAAGGTTTTTAGAGGGGCTACAAAACAGTTGAAGACCAGTTGTGAAAGGACTTAGCAAGTACATTAAACAGCTTTGGACCTCCAGAAAACGATGCAACTGGTTGGAAAAAGGCTTGGGCTGATTGGAAGGCTACCATTCGTAAAAAATTGGCCGTAAATAGAGCAGAGGTAACGGCAACAGGTGGAGGACCCAATAATATCCAACACATATCATCCAAAGAAGATTCAGTTGCCAAACTTTCTGGCCTTTATACAGCAGTCGAAGGTGTTCCAGCTGCTAAATCATTCGGGACGACTAGCAAAGGGTAAACAACCACAAATTCATCTACTGAATTGTCAAACTTAGATGGCGCCAGCTCCGACAATGTAGTAAACGTGATTTTACAAAAATTAAATAAAAATGACGGAGGTACTGAAAATATAGAAAATGAGGAACCGCAACCGATGATTTTCTTTTTGATTTCTCTTTTTGATTTCTCAATTTCTTCGCGACTTCTTTCAAATCTAATCCATTTTGGGCATATGACAGTTTTCAAAACATTACACATATTTGTTAAAATTTTTGACGCTGTAGATTGAAGTCTTTTGCGATCATTTGTTGGTAAATTCCTTGTCCGAAATAGCGTAGTGATGTGTCCAATTGCAAAATAATTGGAATGCTTGTCTTTTTAGCCATTGGTGATAATTCTTCTAAAACCATCATAAATGCATACTTATTTAATCTAAAATACGCAATAAAACTATTTTTTTTTTATTAATTTTAAACACTTGCGACTCAGTTTTAATTATTGTCTTACGATTTTTCTGGTAGTTCCAAAGGATTTGAACAGTCACGAAGCCTTTTTCTATTTAGATTTTCCGTTCTTTGTTTTTCTTTTTTAAATTAATACCAGGAAATCACAATTGCGAAACTCATTTTATATTATTTTAAAAATAAGTATTTTTTTGATTAATTTTTATTTTTGTTAAAAAATGCACTCTTCTTTATTGCAATTTCATTCATTTTAAAGTGATAATTTGGTTTTTTCCCGCATTTTTTTATGTTGTTGCTAAGAACAAAATGAAAATGAAATCGACGTGAAAAAAACGATTCACTCGTTTTTTAGAACACAGCGGAATTGAAAATGTGGAATTAAAAACGATTCCACTTTCACTTCGTAGTGGAATATAGAACCCAGGCCTATGTGTCCCAAGTAGGGTGATTTGTTTTTTCAAAACCGGTTTCAACCGGTATTTTGTGTGTTGTCGGTTTCGGTTTTTCTAAAAAGTTAAATTTTCGAATATCGAATTAAACGGTTTTTTGCTGTCGAATAATAGGTTTTTTCTTAACTAATCTTTTTTAGATTCATTATATTTAATTTACAAACTTCATTGTTGAAAACGCAATGGTCTGAAAATGTTTCTTAAAAATCAGTTCTATATAGAGGTGGTGCATGCAAGAGAGCTCCTTTTGTTTAAAAATTACTCATCTGAAAGAAGATTCTTTATAAACTCAAAAATAATTTTTCTGTGTCATTTTTGAATTGATCCAATTCTGTTATTTTATATTTGGCTATATGTATTAACAACTACAAACAAAAAATATTTAAAAAGCACATTATTTATTATTTTTAGACATTTTTAAATAATATTTATATATTAAAATTTTTTCTTTAAAATATGTTTTATTTAAGTCGTTCTCAATAAATTGTTTTGAATGCATAAATCAAAATTTTAAATGATTTGTAAAAGTTATACTGTTTTTTGAAAACCATCAAAAAAAATTTGTTCAGCTGATTAAAAATAAATAATACAATTATTGAAATAAAAAACTTACATTATTGAAATTTATAAACAAAAAATTTTTTTTGAGTATATATAATAGGGCGGGTCGATTTAAAAATCGCTCAACGTTCAAGGAAAATCGTATTCTAGGGATCAAAATAAGAAACTTTGCCGAAGGAAACATACCTCTAAAACGAATTCTGATGTCCCGACTTTTGACCCGTAGGGTGAAATTTTGAAAAATCCCACTTTGACCCATTTAGAGTGCCCCAATCGAATCCAACCCAATCGAATATATTTATACTCTATTTCTTCCGGAGAAGAAATATAGTCCCTAATCTTGAAAAGACTCATCCTACTTTCTGAAATATCTCTATCCCGAGATTTGTACATTTTGCTAAAAAAAACACGGCTAAAAAGGCCCTCTTTTAACTTTAATTTTAACCCCTAGAATGATGAATTATGCATTAATCTGCTAGCGCGTCTCCCGGAGAAGAAGTATCTCCCATAATCTTGGAGATATTTCTCCTACTTTCTGAAATATCAAAGTGGGCTTTTTCAAAATTTGACCCTACGGAACAAAAGTCGGGACATCAGAATTCGTTTTAGAGGTATGGTTCCTTCGGCAAAGTTTCTTATTTTGATCCCTAGAATACGATTTTCCTTGAACGTTGAGTGATTTTTTTGCCTCCATACAAATCGACCCGGCCTAATATATAACATTTAAAAACCGGTTAACCGGTTTTTTTCAAATTCCCAAAAACCGAAACCCGTTTTTTTTTCAAATTTCAACCATTTAGAAAATCCGAAAAGACATAATCGAACGACATATTTTTATTAGAAAAATTTTCAAAAATTTAAAATATTGGTAGCTGGGCGACACGGGTTAAAGCTCCGTTTTTTCGTTTTTTCTTAAATTTGCACCAAATAACTTTTAGACCTAATACTACAATAATCTGAAAAATACATTGAAATTTTTCAATATTAAATAATTGGTTGTGATTTAGTTTTTTTTTTTTATTGATTGTGATCACTAAAGTTGATTCAACAATCCCATATTGTTCGTTTTGGGAGTTACGACTGAAAATATGTTACAATATATTTCTAGCAATAGTTAGTATTAAATATATTTCTAGCAATAGTCAGTATTAAATTTTTAGTAGATAGTTAATAAAAACACACAGAGAAAAATGTAGGTGTTTGCCAACTGAAATTCGGTTACTTCGACTTAAATTCTGTTATTACGAATTTATGTGGTTTGGTACAACTCAACATTAGTTTTCACAACAAAGTTCAGTTAATTCAAATGCATTTAAATTGCAACACCGAAAATATTCAGAAATCTAATGTAAATATCGTTGTACTAACTGAATTTATAAGTTGTTACCATTAAAATACACTTTTCAATTCGGCTGGCACTTTATTTCTCTGTGTGAAGTATTTTAAACAATTTGGTTTCAAAACAAAAATTATTAAAAAAAAACAAGAAATATTGGTAATTATAACCGATATATTGGTAAAATAAACTATAGAAACTGTCAAATTGAAAAATAAACCAAAAATAATTAAAACAATTCTAGGAAACAGAAAATTTCGTGGATCACGATATAAAGGAGTATTATTGCAGAAAATATCAGGTAAATTAAATATATTTAAACAATCATTGCTTTGAAATCTAATTTATTCGTTCTCTTTTTGGTAGGTGCAAAATATTCATATATAAATTTAACCCATGAAAATTTGAAAAATTTCAATATTGAAATAATGATGCAACAGAGCAAGTCAAATTATATGGCTAATTTTTGTGTGGCTTCCATGAAGCAGAACCTAAATTATGTTTATGTGTTGGAGACATCAGAATCGGAGCTATTTTTTAGCATAATTTTATAGAAAAAAAGTTTTAAAATAAAAATATTAAAAAATTAAATTTTGTTTCATTTGGTTGTAATTTTTTAATCAATTCGGTTGAACCTACTGAATATGAGTCATTCCATGTCAGACCGTACGATTTTTGCTAAAAATTGACTTTGATGTCTCCGATGTCTTTCAAAATTTTTGTACGTATTAAACATTTTTTTTTCAAAAAGTTATGTGCATTTGAAAATCCTCAAAATCGTAAAAAATTTTCCGACATGACAACTTTTAAACTAATGGTTTTCTAAAACTAGTGAATGGATTTTAAAGTTTAATACCTTATTTTAAAGGTATTTAACCCCTCCTTTTAAAAATTATTTTTTTTTTTTTTTTTTATTAATTTTTTTTATTTTTAAAATTTGGTTTTTTACTTAATTTCTGTTGTCCTCCATCTTCGAACAAGTCGAAAAATCTGAAAAAACTATTTTCTTAAAGCTCAATATAACCTTAATAATACTTGTAAATTTCAGAATGGAAGTCGAATGGATTCCATTTTTTTCCGATTTTTTTCCATTGTAGTACCACGAAAAATTACATTTTGTATGTGAACATTATATTTTCAAGCATGTTAACGAAAATGTTAATGCATGAATGTATACAAAAACACACTCTAATAAATTCATATTGTTCTTGAGCATTATTTGTTTTGCTTTTTTTTTTTTTTTTTTTTTTTTTTTTTTTTTATTTATTTATTTGCAACGCAATAAGCCACTTAGGCCAAAGTGCATTGTTAATACATTGTACAAATTCATATAAATATTTACAAAATTTCTTATGTTATATGTAAATAGCCGTAA
This sequence comes from Delia radicum, assembly GCA_021234595.1. Taxonomy (NCBI): domain Eukaryota; kingdom Metazoa; phylum Arthropoda; class Insecta; order Diptera; family Anthomyiidae; genus Delia; species Delia radicum. The sequence goes on from CM037852.1 coordinate 149,477,429, forward strand.
ATTTCTATGTGCAGTTAGGATTTTTTTGTATGTTTTACTTGAAAATGTAATATATCGTGGTACTACAATGGAAAAAAATCGGGAAAAAATAGAATTCATTCGACTTCCATTCTGAAATTTACAGGGAATATTAAGGTTATATTGAGCTTTATGAAAATATTTTTTTCAGATTTTTCGACTTGTTCGAAAATGGTGTAAAACAGAAATTAAGTAAAAAAACAAATTTTAAATATAAAAAAAATTAATTAAAAAAAAATAATAATAATCATTTTTTAAAAGAAGGTTCAAATACCTTTAAAATAAGGTATTAAACTTTAAAATCCGTTCACTAGTTTTAGAAAAACATAATTTTAAACTTATGTTGTAATGTCGGATGACTTTTCACGATTTTGACGATTTTCAAATGCCCATAACCATTTCAAAAAAATTTTTAATTTTTTTCTGGAAACATGGGTAAAATATTTTTTAATGTTTAATACGTCTGGCAAATTTAAAGAGATGTTGTAAAAAAGGTGTTTGGTCTGACATGGAATGACTCATATATCAGTTCGGTCGGGTTGTCCAAATAGATTTCTTTTAAATTATGTAGGTAGGTGTAACTGAACTTTTAGATATTCACAACATATTTAATTAAGAGCTGCAACCGAATATTGTGATAGTACGTGTAACTAACAAAATTCGGTTGTCGACAAATTCGGTAGCCACAACGAACTTCCTTTCTGTCCGAAAACATTAACTTCTTTCAGTTGTTGCTTTGAAAGTGCTCTGTCCAAAAGAGCACACTGTGTGCCAAAATTTCTACATAAATTTTAATAGTTTTTCAACCGTTTACCCAGAAAAAAGTAGTTTAAAAACCACTCCAAACAACATCCTACTGCACTGAAGTAGTTACAAGTTAGCTCAAACACTGATTTAATTGGTGTTTTCAAAATAACAATAATAATTTTCTGGAGTCATTTAAAACTTGTATTTGTCAGGACTCCGAAATTGCGGGATTTTATACTTTTTTAGTTTTCTTTCTTTTATTTGTATAAAATATTTTTTTAAATTATTTTATATGATTTTTTTTTTTAATTTTAGCAAAATATATTCTTTTTTCAATATTCAGAGAGACGTATAAGCAACTCGTTTCATCAGACTAAAAAGAAAAAGTATTAAAATTTGTATTTTATGAAGATTTTTTTAAACTGATTTGACGATTTTTCTCAAAAAATATCATAAAATTGGCGATTTTTTACCAAAGTTATCTGGCAGCCCTGATTGTTGATACCAAAAATCATACGGGTTTGCCGCAATATACTTCGTTGAGGATTTATCGCTTTGTGTATTAATGATTTTTCATTAACATTAGCGAAATTCTTTCCGACTTTATTTGTAAAAATATTATACATTTCTTGAGCTTAATTGGCTTAATACAAAAGTTGAAAAAAAATATATGATCTTTGGTTGTTTTGTACTTTTTGTTTTCAACTTTGTTACTTATTTTTTTCAACTTTTCTAAAATATAAATAACTTTCTAAAACAAAAACAAAAAAATTATTTGAAGTCGTGAAGAAGAGAACGATAAAAGCGTTTTGCTCTCAATATACGCTTTATAAAAAAAAGAGTCCAATATACAATCATGAAATAAAACTTACTTTATTAAGTTCCTCTTCCGATAAGTTCAGATAATATTACCTCAATTTTTCTGTACTGCACAAATTTTTGAGAAAACAACAAGCATGCATTTTTTTTTGCTTTTAAATTTTTTTAAATCTAAGATCATTTTTATATACATATCGTCACCTAAAATGCAAAAGGGAGTAACATTGTTACTTTTTTACAGGAGAAGCAAAAACGTCCACAGATATTTTAACAATATTGTTAATAAAACTGATAGTTTTAATCATAGAACCAAACAATTTTGTTGAGAAATGTAGTTCGATGCAGTGCTTCATAATCATTCAACCCAACTTTAATATTTAACAGGGCAACCAAAAAAATTCGCGAAAACAAAAAGATATAAGAATCGAACTTTGTAAAACCACTATTGTTTTTATCGTAGAAGTCCAAAATGTTGTGTAGGCCAGTAGTTTAGCCAAACAAATCATAATCATTAATAAAATCGGGTTTGGAAACTTTGTTAGTTACGCCCTTTTGTATTTTAGGTGACGATATATATTTATTTCTATATTTATCCATATTTGGCTTTACGCTTTGCTTTTTTATTACTTTTTTAGCAACAGTTAACTTTTCTTAAAGCATGCACTAACAACAATAAGCTTTTATATATTTTTTTTATTGGACAACAACACTTTACTGTTTTATATTCATACACACATTTAGGTGACGAAGTAGAAAAAAAGGAAACAATCAGAACGACCGGCACGCAAACGCAATTTATTATTTAACTTTTTTGCATATTAACTATAAATATTTTAAAGAAATTTTTATCGACAAACATTAAGCAACAATTGAGTTTGGGTTTTATCAAATAATATTTCTATTTACTTAATTCTTTAAACAAATTTTAATTACAAAAGAAGAATACCACTCCCGAACACCCGTATCGTACAAAAGTTGATGGCAAACTAAAAAATGCTATAAAAGAATAAAAAGGAAAAGATGAAAACTACTTCTTGTTTTCTTCTTTCCTTTTTATTCTGTTGTTGGAATTAAAGCTCTACTTCAGGGGTGCCCAAAAGTTCCTTAAGGAAGAGCAAACACCAATACATTTAAAGAAAAACTAATTTGTATTCAATATTTTTTGTTGTAAAAACCAATCCATACAAAGAAAAAAGAAAAAAAATATTTCAATGTTTACCAGCAAAGCATACGAAAGTGTTGTTGCTTTGCACATGCGTGTATATAGTGAAGAGCGACAAAAAAAAACTAATAAGACAAAGTTGTTTGTGTATTTCGTATTGCTAGTGCTGACTGCTCTATGTGTGTATTAAAACCAGAGATGCCCAGTAGTGGCTGATATCAGCAAATTAAACTCACACGTATACTTACGCTCTTTTGTTTGATCGTCAATCAATCAATAGGAAATCAGCATGTTGAGTGGGAGAGACAAACTACACTTGCAGAAAGAATATTTAAAGGATTATCAATTTATTTTACACATGGCGTTTTTAATAGACATTTGTAACATTTTGAATGAGTTGAATTTGAAGCTGCAGGGAAAAGATAATAAAATTTCAGATATGTTTAAAATTCTTTTAGATTTTAAAACTCAGCTATTTTTACTTGCAGCTCAAATTGATTCTGAAGACTTTTCGGACTTTCCGAAAACTTCTGTTATTTACGACAAGGAGAAAATCTTGAAAAAGTTGGAACTTTTGGAAGTATTAGAAACGCTTTTTAATAACTTTAATGACAGGTTTGAAAATATTCAGCATTTACTGGATATTTTTCAAAACCCTTTTAAATGCGATATATTAAAGTACGAATTTCCAATCCAAACAGAACTTCGAAGTGAAATAGATTTGCCGGATAATTTTAACAATATAGAATTCTGGAAAAATCTGGATGGTACAATATATCCTGAAATAAAGAAGATTTCATTGAAGTGTTTATCTTTATTTCCCTCAACGTATATTTGCGAACAAATATTTTCAGATTTGAATTATATTTGCTCAAAAAAAACGCAATAAGCTGAATTCTTCTAGTTTGAGAAATATACTTTTATTGCATAACTGCAATAAGAGTATCAACATAGAAGATTTCATTACTTTTTAATTGCAAATTGAACAATGATTAATTGAGGGAAAATTTATAAACACTTCGAAGAATCTTTTTATTTCCAAATATATCACACCCGCCACACATGTGCTTTCGTCGCAATCTCGTTGAAGACTAAATAAAATGAATAGCAAATTGTTTTCTTCCAGTGTTATTTCGTCACTCTCACCAATACTACTACCTTGGGCATCTCTGTTTTACAAAAACAAATGAGCACCATGCGCATAGGGCTTGGGCACTCCTGCTCTGCTTATTAAGAGTTGTCAAAAATAGTGTTGCCAGATTTCTTAGACCTTATCCCCTTGACCCGTATGCTACAGTGAAAATCAGAAAAAAAAAACATACTGGAGAAGCGACCTAGTGAAGATTTTGGTCTGATTTAGTGAATCCTAAAAAAAAAAATCAAAACTGCGCAGACTGTAAAATGTTTAACATAATTTTCAATAGATTCTAAATTTAAAAAACGGAGTTAAAAAATAATATATAAATTTAATTTCGTCCTTACTCAAAATATTACTTGATCGTGAGTTAAATATGAGGTGGATAGAAAATAAAATAAATTTAAATATTCCAATTAAATCAAGCTTTGAATTAGAAGATGCATTGGAAGATTTCACTAAAATAATTCATGAAGCCGCTTTTTTATCTACACCAAAAGAAACGAATTACAATACAAGTTTTCAGCTAAGAAAAGAAGGCTTCGTAAAGTTTGGCAAAGAACAAGGCACCCTACGGATAAGACCAACTTTAATCGAGCAGCTAACTACATAAAGAAACGTCTTAATGAATTAAAAAATGGCTCAGTCAGCAGATTCTTAAGTAATATTACTCCAGCAAATAATAATGAACATAACTTGTGGAAGGCGACAAAATACCTCAAAAGAGCCCAAAAAAGAAATATTCCAATCAAAGACTTAAACAATTCATGGTGCAGATCGGATAAAGATAAAGTACATGCCTTCAAAGACTTTCTTGAAGACACTTTTACACACTTTTCTCTTTGCAACTCAGCAGACGCAACCGAAATATGTAATTTTCTTGACGTTCCTTGTCAAATGAGTTTACCAATAAAAAGTTTTTCAGTCTCTGAAGTAAAAAGAGAAGTAATAAATCTCAATACAAAGAAGTCTCCTGGATTTGATAATTTAAATGCAAAATCAATTAAATTTTTACCCAAAAAAGGTTTTGTGCTCATAACAACATTATTTAACTCTGTGCTTAGATTAACGCACTATCCTACTCAATGGAAACATGCAAAGATAATAATGGTTCCAAAACCCAATAAATCGGAAAACTGTATCAGTTCTTATAGACCTATTAGTCTACTTCCAATTCTATCCAAACTGTTTGAGCGCCTATTTCAGAAAAGACTGCGTCCCTTTCTGGAATCTATGAATGTAATTCCTGAACATCAATTCGGATTTCGCCATGAGCACGGTACTCCTGAACAATGTCATAGGGTTGTTAAAACTATTAGGGGTGCCTTGGAAAACAAGGATTTTTGTTCTTCTGTATTTTTGGATGTCAAACAAGCATTTGATAGAGTATGGCATACAGGACTATTATTTAAATTAAAAAAAATATTTCCAGCTCCATTTTACATATTGTTTAAATCTTATTTGCTCGAACGTAGTTTTTATGTTAATATTAACGAAGACAATTCTGAAATCGGATCTATAAAGTCAGGTGTTCCACAGGGAAGCGTATTAGGTCCTGTTTTATATAACATATTTACTTCAGACATGCCTACTAACAAAGACGTGATTATTGCCACATACGCAGACGACACAGCAATATTAGCATCCAAAGAAACTGCTTCTGAAGCATCCATGGTTGTACAAAGGCAGCTTAACCAAATTTAAGAGTGGTTAAATAAATGGAATATGAAGGTTAATGCAGACAAATCGACACATATAACTTACACCCTAAAAGAAGGCAATTGTCCACCAGTAACCCTAAATGGCGAAACTATTCCTTCAACTGAATGTGTTAAATATTTGGGCTTAAACATAGATAGACGATTGACATTGAAAAACCACATAAAATTAAAAAGAAATCAACTCGATATCAAAACTAAAAAATGTATTGGTTATTGGGTCCTAAATCTCAGCTAAGGTTGAGGAACAAAGTTATTTTATATAAAGCCATCCTGAAACCCATATGGACTTATGGGATCCAGTTATGGGGTACTGCTGCATATTCAAACATAGATATTTTACAAAAATATCAATCCAAAACTTTAAGACTTATCACAGACGCCTCGTGGTTTGTAAGAAATTATATCATACACAATGATCTTGATGTACCTAAAATTAAAGACGAAATTAAAAAATACAGCACTAATTACCTCAATAGATTAAACAATCACCCAAATGTATTGGCAATAACTTTACTAGACGATACGGATGAAACGAGAAGATTAAAAAGACTGCACATTTTGGATCTCCCTTTTACATAATAGGTTTATATCAAACAAATTTTTCTTTTTAATGTATTATTTACACCATTCTATAATTTAATTAAAAATGTATTATAAAACATTAATTTATTTTAAAAAGTAGTAAACATATATTTTTGCTAAGTTCAATGGAACTTAGTGACTCTGTCATTAGTTAAATTTTAAAAAATTTGCTTAATATTTTTATTGTAAATAGATTGCAACTAAATAAAGATTATAAAAAAAAAAAAAAAAAAAAAAAAAAAAAAAAAATATGAGGTATTTAAAACTTTCACTAAAAATGCATAAAATTCGGCTATTTTGTGGAGTTATTATTTTTTTTAATTTTCTCATATTAATAAATTTTTTAAAACATATACTGACTTAAGTTTGAGTTTTTCGGTATTTTTTATGAAAATATTTGTCAGCTATTTTTTTACACTATTTCGAAATATTTAAAGGGTTTATATAACATTATTACAAAAAAGAGTTGTGTATAAAATTTTGGAAAAAGACAATATTTTCTGTATTTTTTTTTACTTTTTAGAAATTCCTTTTGTTAACAAAAAAATCAAGAATAAATGTCTATGAATTTTTGCATTTGAATTATGAATTGTAACTGGAATTTGTCCATTGAAACTTTTCATTTAATTAATGCAGTTTTTTATAAAATTTTATGAAAAATTTCATACGACTAATAAAAAAGTTTCATTTAAAATTATTTCATTAAAACTATGAAGCTTTTTTATAAAGCTTAAGAAATTTTTTATTCACAGTGTGAAGAAAACTTCATTAGTTTAGTGAAAAATTTCATTAAACCTCGTCCAAGAAATTCTCTCTGTGCCTTTACAGGTTTTGTTAACTTTATTTCAATTCAAAGCTCCTAAGGCCGGTGATAAACACAGTGATTGTCCGTGTTGACTTACGTAGTTTTCAAACAAAATTGTATGAAAAACGAATGTCCTAATTTTGTTAATCGCCTGCGTTCATCACATCACATCACTCACCTAACCCGGGTTTATAAAATGATATTTTATAAATCTATACGTTCTTGTGATTGAGTTTTACGTTATCACTTCCATTGTCAATTATTAACAGTCGCCGTCTTTGTGTAAAAATGAAAAAATTGTACCCGTTTTTTGCAAAAAAAAAAAATAGAATGAAAATGTAAACAAAGAACAAACAAAAAAGAAATAAAACAAATATATGTTAAATTCATTCAAAATGAAAAATATTTAAATTTCATCGATAAATTTGATTGTTAATTGTGTATTTGTTTGACTTTATAAACTTTAACAATAAAAATAAAATTTGTTTAAAAAAAAACAAATTGGTGTTATAATAAAAAATTCTGCCGGAAAAGATATTCATGGCTAATTATATAAAAAGTGTTTTTTTTTATAGAGTTATATAACCTTGAAATGGAATAAAACAAAGATGAATTTTTTAAATTGACATGGTGCGAAAACGTTCCATAGTTAATCGACTAAATTGCTCTGATGGACGATTATGTTCACCGTACAATGTACGTAGTGCTCTAAACGTATTTCGAACAGTACCATGATTTTCAAAATTAATTTGCACAATTTGGAAGCGTTGTTCAGGCGTCAGGCTATTTATGTTGAAATGCCAAACCAAACTAAACATAAATCACTTGACAGCTGACAAAATGGCCGCCAGTTAAAAAACACCCATTATAATTGTTGTTAAGTAATTATTTTTAATTGTTTTAATTGCATTTTTTTACATTCAGCACCTAAAAAATGCAAGTGATAGAATTGAAAATTCAAGTGATTAAAATAATACACAGGTGATATAGAAAATTCCATTTTTCATACAATTTTGTTTGAAAACTACGTAAGTCAACGCTGAAAATCACCGCGTTCATCGCAGTGTTTTACAAGATTCAAAATTACAAAAAATTATGTGTGAGGCGTTCTGATTTAAAAAATTAGCCTATAAATTTTCTAAATCATTTGAGAGCTAGTTTAATCATTTGAATTGTCAAAGCTATCACTTGAAATGTTTAAGGTTAACTGAAAAAAATGCATTTAAAGAGAGAAATCTTTTAATAAAACACTACAAGTTGACAACTTAACGACAATTATAACAAATGAAGCAAGAATATCTTGTCCGGCAGAATAAAAACAAGACCGACACATAATTTTTTTTAAATAATTTTATTTTTATTGTTAAAAATAAATAAAAATAACAGAATTAAACACATTTCCAACGAAATGTTATCTTAAAATTTAAATAATTTTCTACAGTTTTTTTAGTTTTTTGTTTTTATATACATCGAGATTATTTTTATGTTATTTTTAATTTATAACTAGCTTCCAACCTCCGTATATTTACAAAAAAAAGCAAATCAAACATATTAGCTAGGTTGATACTAGTATTTCGATCTGGCTAAAGATCTCATCAGAACCCGAAGTTTTAGAAAAGTTAGAGCCTCCATAATAGGCAGAACTTTAACAAAAATCCTATTAATCATTAATTTTGCTCCATTCTTTTCTTTTTCATTTCATTTAAATTCATTTTATTTCATTTTTTTTTGCTCTATGTTTATATTTTCAATTTCTTTTTAAGAAATTGAAAATAGAACCTAAATTTTTCTTCTCCAAAAAGCATTAAACATACTTACCATAAACACGTTTAAATTTGATCAAGAAAATGTAGTTAGATTCAATGATATTAGCGAAATTTGTTAGCCCTTTTATTAACATTTGAATCTCTATATATATTTACAATAACAAATAATTTTTTTACAAATTTTAGTTAAACACAAAATACTTTGGAATAAGGCACAAATGTATAAAATTAAAATATAATACAAATTTTCTCTAAATCATTCGTATTTTACTATAAAATATGTTTTTGATTAATTTAACTTGTATAACTTTGTATCTGTGTTAAACAATTTTTCAAACATATTGTGCTCAATTTAAAGCATTATGTGTGGTTTTAAATAAAAAGTTACACACAATATCGTTGTAAATTGCTAGACCTTTTAAGAGTGTATATAAGATATTACTTACACAAAAAAAAATCCCAGGTAGATGGTAACAGCATACTTAGTAAAAATTTTTTCATTATAATTCTGTGGATTTTATTAAGTTTAGTATAACTTATGTATCCCATTTTGTCTATGCATTTGTAATTTCATACATTATGACAAGTAATTTCATACATTATAAAATATTACTTAACATTTTTATATATTTATACAACTGTTCCTATTATGCTAAATCTTTACAAAATGTCAAACTTATATTGCATACCTCTAACATTTTATATACATATTTTAATCAAGCATTACTTGGTAAAATGTAACAATATAAATTTGGACGAACGTAACATATAATAGGTCATTTCTTGTTAATGAGTGTTAAAAGCTAGAAATGTTTTTTTCATGATTAAAAAAATAAGATGCAACACAAAGTCAAAATGGTGAAATATAAATTGAATTTAATATTTGTAAAGTGAAATTAAATTTAATAAATATAGAATAAAATAAATTGAACTGGCATTTAAATTATTGTGTGTTTTTCAACAGTAGCTCGAAATAAAAAGCTATGAAAAGAAGTAAGTATATTTATTCAAGTTGTTAAATAAGAAGACAAATTCTAACAGTTTTTTTGCAGTTGAAACCTATACATTGGTCCTGTGTTATTTTCTGGCCTTTGCTTTTGGTGCGAAATGTGATGAATGATTCAACAATTTATAAGTAAAGGTATTAATTATAATTAATTGAATGTTTCTCTTTAATATTTAATAAATTAATTTTAATTTTATTACATCAAAATAAAAAAGCTGTATTTTAAATCGAAAAAAGTAGAACAATATATTAAGCTATATAAGGATTTGTATAAAAACAAATAAGAACTATTATAAATATGTTTTGTTTGAATATCATAAAATAAAAAAGCAAGAATTACCAAGTTTTTGTAGTTAAATGTCATTATATATTTTTTAACTCATTTTCCTAAGTTGGTTGACAAACTTTTTTAATAAACCTTATCCTATTTTTTTTTTGTGTAGATAAAACTGTTAAGTAAAATTTTGTATTGTATGAAATTTTTTGTGTGTAGAAAAAACTGTTAAGTTGTGTTGTATGAAATGACTTGTTACTTGGAAATTAGCTTAGGAAAATTGTGTACATGCAAATATAAAATTAACACAATAGGATACATAATTTATACAATACTTATTAAAATTCACAGAATTTTAATGCAAAAATGTGTACTAAATATGCTTTCATCGTATTTCCTCTGGAAATTTTATGTGTGAATGTTCGGTAAACATTTGAGGTTTTTTTGGGGATTTTAACTTGTGAAATGGAGACATGAGATAAAAAGTTTCTGGCAACACTGATCCCTGGTACAAAAGCTTTATTCCCATTTAACATCCCAAAGAGAACGATAATTAACACTTTTGGAGAAAAAATGAATATATATAATAATGCAATAAAACTTACTTTATAAATATCCTCTTCCGATGAGCTTAAATAATTTGTTTTAAGATTTTTTTTCCGTACTTCACAAATTTTTTACAAATGCATTTTACAGCTTCTTATTTTTATTAAATTTCATATGATTTATTATAATTAGATACTTTTTTTTAATATACTTTATAGATTTTTTGCATTTATATATTTTATATATTTATATCTTTATTTACACATATTGCTCTTTTAAATTGCTCTCTTTAGCAACACTTTACTCTTCTTAAAACATTCACTAACACCAATAAGCTTTGCTATGCTTTTTTATTAGACAACTCACTATTATATTTAATCCACATATGTATACATTTTTGAGCCGAAGTAGAAAAGACAAACAACCGAAACGACTGGCACGCAAACTCAATTTATTATTTAACTTTTAACACTTTTTCTACAAATTTATAATAAATATTTAAAAAAAAAATTTTATTGACAAACATTAAGCAACAATTGAGCTTTACTTTTATCAAATAATATTTACATTTACTTAATTATTTAAAGAAATTTTAGTTAACAAAGAAGCGCACCACTACCGAACGCCCGTTTCGTACAAAAACTCCTCGAAAACTAAAAATTTGCCATAAAAGAATAAAGATAAAAATAATTATGTGCTAGCAAACAAGAAGTAGTGTTGTTGCAGTTGAAGCTCTATTAAGAATTAGTTGTCTCATCAAAGAGTTTATAAAGTCTAAGAGAAAACAATTTGGTCTCAAGGGGAAATACTCGTAACTTTTTTTCAATGCTTTCTTTATGTAATCTAACGAGTGAGATGCCACTTTTAGTTGGCAACACATCCCACTTTAGCAACTGTCGTTTTTATTGACATTAATGTCTTTTATTGAAGTTAAATCTTGTTACAAATCACCATCGTTTACATTATAAAATTTACATAACAACATTTTGTAAACAAAATATAAAAAATAACCTCAAATTGAAAATTTTTCTAAAAAGTTATTAATTTACTGACAGAACATAAAATTTGCAGCATGAAAGAAACAATGTTAGTTTTGCTGAAAAAAGTCTTTTTTTGCGGATGACTTCTTGGACTTACGATATTTCACTTTGTTCTTCTAGTCACCATATTAATGTTGTTTGCACAAATTGTCTTCGCCGGAAACAAAACTAAGTAACTGGATGATGAATTAAATTTTTCTTTCAATATAAAATGCCATTTTATTCGGTTTAATACTACAACCAATAACTAGTAGTTTTTAAAAACTACTTGTATTTACTTGTCAAATTCCATACAAATTTGAAATAAACAACTAAAAGTTTTTGAAATTGCTAGTTTTTGGTTCTAGTATAAATGTAGTATAACTCTCATTTTATTTAGTTTTCAGAAAATGCTTTTTTTTATTTGTTTACATTTTTTTCCAAAAGGTAAGGAAACATTTTGCAAATTTCTTTTCAAAATAGAAGACAACACATTGTTGTATTGCTACAACCTAATTTTTAACATAATTTTAAATCAGATTGTCCGATAATCTAGTTATGAATATGTATGGGAAATCTGGTTTGAAATTACGTTTCATAACCAGATTGTCACCAAAATCTGGTTTAAATCAGATTTCGAGTATAATGTAAATTCAATATTTGATCAACATCAATTATACGGTGCTACACTAACAATCATACTCGAAAAATTACCTAGTGAAGATTTTAGTTCTAATTGAGTGGATTTTCAAAAAAGCAACTTTTTAAAACTGCACAAACTAAAAAAATGTTTAACTTAATAAATTTTCAAGCGGTTTTCAATTTTTACCCATTTTTCACTGCCACTTATTTTTAAAGTCAGATAATTTTGGATAAACGGGAGATATTATAACGCAGTAAAAAGCGTGTGAAAATTTGATGCATTTGATACTATGCAAATAATAAAAAAAAAAATTTAAAACGATAGTTCAATTGTGTCCATATGATAAACGAATATAGACATTTTTTTGAAAAATTATTAATTTATAGAAAGAAGACCGGTGTTATAAAAGTTATGTGCTGATTTGGTAAAGGACGTTTTATAAAAAAATTTTGAATGATAAAAATTTGCTGTGCGTACTTTTTATGTAAAACGAAACCATCAGATCACGAAATTTCAAACCTTGTAAAACCGTTTTATAAAAAAAAACTTATTTTCTTTTATTATCTAAAAACTAGCTATTTTCTTTCCACAAAAAAAAGATTTAAAATTGATTCGCCAGTGTTGCCATACTAAAATTTTGAAAATTTGTCTAAAAGAACGCTAATATGTGTGAAAGGCTTGGTAGAGAAGAATGAGTGTATTTTCTAAAAATCAAACCTACATTGTAAATTTTCAATTTTCTGAATCAGACTGCGCAGTTTCTGTAATATTTGTTGTGTTTTTATTTGTTCGATTGCGTCTATATGAAATTTTCTGTGCAATCACTGACCGTGGTATAGATAAAGTAATTTCTAATGCCACATGCACTCGCACTACACGTTAGACAGAGCGCTTTAGCCTACTGATCTGTCGTCAGGTCGAGTTTTGTTGTGATTAAAACTAGTTGTATTCAATACACGGTTCAAGTCAAGTCAAATCAAATCTTTAATTAGATATTTGATAATTTTTTTCTGTGTAATAGAAATACAATTCAGAAAATGCTTATAGAAATACGATTACATCTTTCTACTTAATTTCGTCAAAAAATTCGCACGGGATCGGTGAATGGTATATAATGGGTTAAACGGGGTTAGATAAAAATACATCGTCAATTCTCAACTTCTCTTCTTCGTCAACTTCTTAACTCAAAAAATCAACGTCAATTATAGCTTGATTATGGTTTCATTGATTGTGAGTTAATTATAAAATATTTAAAATTAACTTCTTGACGGCCTTGTATACACCCAGAAAACCCTTTCCGTAATCAAATTTCAGTCATTCGTGTAGTAAACATTAATAGTAATTTTTAACTGTTATTTAAGTAATTTTACTATGCGTAATGTAAAATAACTATTTTTGAAACTCATCTAGAAAAGTAACTAACCAAAAATACCGTATAACAGTTGTTCTGCATAGTTATTTTAAGAACATCGCAAACAGCTGCAAAAAATCATGAAATGCGCGATTAAGTAAGTTTAAATATTTTTATTGTTATATTTCTTTTATTGCTACCACAAAATAGTAAACAAATTAAAAAACTATTACCTACACTCAGGAAATTAAGAAGGTAGTAATTACAAAAAATTACAGCTAAAATGACTATAAATGTAGTTAAAAAGGCAATGACTGTCTATGTCATGAAAATTATTAAAATTATAGTAATTTTTAACTACTTTAAAATAACTATCAATGTAACTAACTATCAATGTAACTAACGGGATGTAGTAAAAATGAGTAACTGAAGTCAACTACATATGCAGTTAAAATAACTTACAATGCTATTAAATTAACTACGGACTGAAAACATATAAAATCAAACACTTGATTTCCTCCGCCCCTTCTTATTTCAACTAAACTTGGTGTAGAATATGTACCTCATATAACAATAAACTCGTCCAAATGTAGGACAGCTACTCCCAGCGGATCTTGAAATATCGTATTTCAAAATATGAATAATATTCGAACATTTAAAACAAATAGTCGCACATAATTCTCCATATCTTTTTAACGACTTAAGCTACGTGAGTTATTAATACCTCGTTTTAAAGCTACTTAAATTATGGTATTAGAGCAGACAAATTATTCACTTCTCTACAGCAAAATACATAAGTAAAAGTAAATTGCATTTAATTAAAATATATTGGAAATTAAAAAAAATTTAATTTTTCAGAACATGGGTAATAAAATGGGTAAATTGTAGATTATATATATATATATATAGATTCCTGGGATTCCTAGTTGGAACATAGGGCCCGAAAATTTGTACTGGTTTCATTAATCATTTTGTTTCGGATGAGTGGGAGATTAACCCTCGGCATCCAAGGCTGGTGTTGGGGCTGCCAACTTATTGCCTCCATCCCGACAGCTTCGTTGCTCACACTAGCTAGTACCATAACGGATGTTATAATACCATTGCGCGGTGTCCACCTGCCCCTAAGGGTCGGACTTTACCAAGTTAAAGATGATCAGTTCCGTTACCTTGTATGCCCAACTCTGAACTGTATATTACAAGTAAGGATTTGTAAGACTTAAATGACTTATTTGTATGTATTATTGTTGTTAATAAAAAGTCTGAAGATATAATAAACTAACTGATTTTCATCTTCTTGGGAATATCTTCTTTTTAACTTACAGACTACACGCTGAAAAAATACATTTTCGAATTTGTTTGGAGGCAATTATTTATATGTTTATTACAATGATTGAAATTTTCAAACCTAAGCAAAGATATTGTAAAAAAAACGATATACTGTGGTCATATCTACCTCTCTGCAAAAAAATACCGAACTCGGACAAGCATATGAAAGCATATTGCCACATGTTGATAAAAAATTGTTGCTTAAAGCACTCAATTTTATTTTGCTTATATTTTGCTATTTTCTAAAAAAAATTAATATATTTTAATTTTATCTTGCTGATTTTATCATAAATATTTGAAAAAGTTAAAAATTTTATTGAATTATTATTTAAAAACATGATAAAAATTAATTTAAACTTTTAAATTTCTGCAACATGTTTTCATTTGATCGGTGCGAGTTTATAAACAAATAAAAAGACAGCAGATTGAGTGACACTGAGTAGTATGGAAACCCACTGTATCTACCGACTGTGAAATCTTACATCATTTTCTCTACTATTTCGCCAATAAATTTAGTTGTATCCCTCTTTGTGGTATAATAGTAGCTTCTTAAGAATCAATTTAAGAGGAATATTTGGAGTTGTCCTCAAATTTAATCTCAATGCATATCAGTATTGTTTCAACTAAAGAGAAATATTCTAAGTTGTGCCTGTGTTTATATCATAACGGTTTACTTTAATGAAGTTCTATTTTGTATTGTCTCTCTTTAGTTGTTATTGGTAAGTTTTTTGTACTGTTATGTTTCGTTTTGTTTGTGTATTTATGAAATTTTTGTGCTACATATATTAACCCTCTAACAGGTAAGGCTGCTAACAGACGGATTTTTATGAAATTTTGCAGAAAGAAGACATTAAGTATTAATAGCAAAGCGTTGAAGTTTGAACAATATAAATTGAAGTTTAGATACTTTTTCGCCTAATTTCGCTTTTTCCAAAAAGCGAAAATCGCGATATCTTCTTAAATAGGAGCAGAAAAAAATAGTTTTTCGAACGTGGTTATATCTTGGTAAGAGAAATCTTCGTTGTTCAAAACTTCTCTTCTGTATGCTTTAGTTTTCAAAATAAACCCTAAAATATTTTGGCTCATATCGCCTAAATTAGGCAACGATAAACATTGTTGTTGAAGAATTTATTATTGTTTCTCGAGTGGAGCACATGGTATGAATTTCGTTGCAAAACATCGTTTGTCAGAGGGTTAATGAACAAATTTCAAATAAAGTGTAACAAAAATTTGATATTTTTCGATAATCAAAAAATTGCAAAAACCACTACCGTTGTGTACTTCTTATTTGCATTTTTTTTCAATAACAATTGTTTTTCAATTTAATAGTAAATATTAAAAAACAGTTTTTTGCCTCTACTGAAAATTTGTAAATTTTGAGTTGACCCCTTTAGAGGAATCTTTGCGATATATTTGCAGTTTTAAAATTTTTAGATATTATGTTTGGGACATGCAAACATACATATTATAAACATATATACATATTTGCAGCCAAACATGTATAAGTTTGGCGGTAGACGGATTTCACTTTTTCCAAACATATATATATATTTACAGGCAAACATAATTATATTTAAAGCAGTGTTAACCAAGCCCCGAGCGCACGCACACAATTATATTATGTGCTTGTGTGCGGTCGCAAACAGAAGCTGCGGTCGCTGCCGAATTGTACACTGTGTTACAATATATATATATATATAAAATAGTAATAAAATAAATATAAAATAAATATATATAAATATAAAATAGTAATAATAGTTCTGCTAGATAATGGAATCGCTTCTACAAGCTCAGCCGTATCTTCCCCAACTTTGGCAAAGCATTTTAAAACGTCTTGCAAAACATGTTTTATAAAAATGCCGTCTTCATATGGGCGACATTGCTTTGCCACCGCAAGTGCAGCAACGTAAGAGGCTTTTCATATTTCGCTATCATCATCTTTTTCAATGTGATTTGGCTGTTTTACAAATTTACTGGGGACTTTGACTTTCATTTTATCAAGCCATTTTTGCCTTTCATCATCTTTGTGTTTTTCATAATTAATATGGCATGACAAGTAATGCCGCCTTATATTAAATTTGTTGCATTTTGCTAATTGCTTCAAACAAATATAACATTGCGGCTTCTTTTCACGATTTTCAAAAAAAAAAACATCAGTTCCCAAGAATTATTAAACATTGTTGCTCTGTGTGCTCTTGTGTTGATTACGAAAAAAAAAAACAAAAACAATTCCAAACAAGCGTGCGTGGTGTTACTTTCACAAAGCTTGAGCAGAGACTGATGATAGACTAATGTTTTGAAACGAACAAAGTTGTTGTATACATGTGAATTGACGACCGTGTCTGTGTGAAAAATACGATTATTGACTTACTCGCGAGTCTATGGAGTGGTTATGACTGATTTAAAGCATGGGAAACGGAAATGATTTCAAAGCAAACGTATACTACCAGAATTGATATTTCAAGCAGGGAGTTTTTTTGTTTCAGCGCATATATATAGGCGATATTAGGAAATACTTTTTTTATCATACGGATGATAATTTAGCAATATCGACTACATATCTTCTATGAATTGCTTTCGTATTGCATGGCAGTATTGCTTTCGGCACACGATTCTAAAAAATGGGGTGTCTTCCGCAATACGAAGACGATTGTTGCCGCAATAAAATGTTTTCTTCTAGACAACAGATAACAAGGCAGCCGCCGAAAAATTAAAATTATCTTTTTTATTATGAGTGAAATCCTCAAATGAAATAAAAAAGACTTAAAAAAGACAGCATTATAATCAGGGCAGCGACTTTCATGCGCATGTATATTTTAAATCAGAAGACAAAAATCGATTTTGACCAAAAACTTTTCCAACTTTCTATTTTGACAAATATTTTTTATCCATAATTTTAAACTATGTAGTTTATTCGTTATTTTAAATAAAAAAGTTTTCTAAGGCGATAATGTAACAGAACCGATTTTTATTAGCGTCACAGATTACACACAGATATGAATCGAAAGTTGAGAAGTCTAGATCGTGAAAGGTATAAATTCAAAATATATTAAGATTTTAGGTTCTATCTCACTCTAAACTTCACTTCTTATATGCAAATATTTTGACATATCGCACACCTAGTTCAAAAGTGACTCAACTCAAAATTTTAATTTTTCGGGTTTATATGTTTAAACTATTGACAATAAACTTGTTTATCTATAAAAAAATATCAGTGTGTTTTGTTATTGTTAACTGTTGCTAAAAAACAGTAATGCCTTTCTTTATGTTTCAATTGGTATAAAGTTGCAAATTTTTTTTTTTCGATTTCTGAAAAATTAATGATTTTGAGTTGAGTCACTTGTGAACTAGGTGTGCCATATGTAGGTTGTTTCACATCTATTTATGTATTAATATGTGCTAAGCGTGTTCTTATACCAAATGAATTATTGTCAATTTACCTATTTTCACATCAAATCTAGCGATTTTTAAACGCATTTGGCGGTATAAAACATGATTTAACTTTTAGCGTTAAATCTAACGATTTTTTTTTATTATTAAGCGATTTATCAAAAAAAAAAATTAAGCAAAACTTTAAGTCCTAAAAATTGAGTTTAAGGCTAAAATAAAACAAATTAAATTCGAAAAATGCTACTATTTTTCTTAGTAATTTTTTAACAGATATAGCGATATTTTTAAGAAAAATGTTGGCAACTGTGGCCAAATGTTTAATCATTATTTATTAACGCGTTTGGAATGTCACAAATTATAAAGGGTGATTTTTTAGCAACACTGTTTTTCTCAGCTCAGCTGTTTTCGAGTAACATGTTACTGTTAAACATGTTTAGTTTGGTCTATAATTTAACCATGAATCGACTTTCAAACCAACAACGCTTGCAGATTATTGAAACTTATTATCAAAATTCATGCTCGGTTAAGAAAGTGCATCGTTCCAATTTATGGTCAGTTTGGGCGACCTTCTGAGGCGGCTATTCGGAATCTCGTGACTAAATTTCGCACCAAATTTACATAATAGGACATTAAACCACAAACACGCATACGTAGAGTGCTGACAGAGGAAAATATCGCTACAATTTTTTTTGTTGCCCAAAATGGAAGAGCTGGACTTCGGTGACATGTGGTTTCAACAAGACGGTGCCACACAGCACGCGAAACAATGGCCTAATTGAGAGGCGAGTTCGGTGAACTGTTTATTTCACGTTTGGGCCGGTCAATTGGCCGCCTAGATCATGCGATTTAACGCCTTTAGACTATATTTTGTGGGGATATGTTAAGGCTCATGTCTATAGGACAAACCCGCAACGGTTGACGCACTGGAAGCCAATATTGAAGTATTTGTTAGTGAGATACCAGCCGATATGTTGGAGAGAGTATGCCAAAATTGAACCCAGCGTATGAACCATTTGAGGCGTAGCCACGGTCAACATTTACATCCTTAAACATTGAATTATATAGATCGTTCTATCGACTCAAATAAAGATTTCATAAATTTCTCTAAATTGTATGTGTTTTTTTTTAATCAAATCCGAAAACTCTTAAAAATCAGCCTTTATTTTTTCATATTGACAGAAAATATTTTTTGATTTCCCGCCTTTTTAAAAAAATTTATTATATGTAGGTATATAAGTTTTAATTATTAAAACTAGTTTTTCAAATTATAATATTTGTTCCCTGAAGAAGTCTGGGTGAAGACGAAATATTGAAAATAAATAATTAATTAATAAATGATCTTAAGCTCGTTTAAACTAAAAAGAATAAAATAAATGGTACTAAATTAATTTGATGAAAAGAAATCACAAATACTTTCATTTTAATAAGAACAGAATTGCATTTTAAATTTCGTCATCTGTTTCTGTTACATTCTCATTATTTAATATGCATTCTCATTATTTAATATTTATGCTGTTAATGATTTTATAGAAATTCTTTTTCAAAAATAATTTTAAAAAATATAGACCCTTATTTTGTATTTCACTTAGTTGAGGCAAAGTTTAACCTGGGTGAGTCAGCATTTTAGCGGTTACGGTATTTAGGCTTGTCTAATATAAAACCACCAAATGGTTTAAAAAAATACGCACGGATTTCTATTTTATGGTCTCTTGAACTATTTATTTGTTTTAACTATCTGTAACTTTAAAGTTTTTCTTTTACATTTTTCATTTTTGTACTATACTTTTCAAAGTACATGTAAAATGTTGTTTTGCTGACGTCGATTATTTTGGTCGGCTTGTTCCACTGCCGGTGCTGATTTATTTTTTCCTGGATTTTAATATTTTTATTGTGAATTTTAATAAAATATAAATAAACACCATATTAGTTAATTCAATAGTATTGTTAGTTATTTTTACTGTATATGTAGTTGATATTTCAGTTAGTCATTTACTACATTACGCTAGTTATTTTTACTACATTTTCATTTGTTTTTAGTAGTTAAAAATTACTACAATTTTAGTCATTTTTACGACTTTTTAATTACATTTTTAGTCATTTAACTCTCATTTTTAGCCATTTCTAACTTCCCAATCTCCTGAGTGTGCACACATTTTATGAAACTTTTTTTAGGAAATAATGAAGATTTATAAAGTATTTGTCACACATTTTTGTTAAACTCTTCATCATATCTATGAAAACTTCATACATATGATGAATAATTGATGACAAACGATTTATGAAACTTTAGAAAGGTTGAGGTTTAGAAGAAGAATACATTTTTTCTCTAAAAATTATAAACACTATTAATTTTAAAATCAGACTAGACTAGTTTCTGCATTTTTAATGGACAGGCATCATCAGTGATTTTCCATTTAAATTGTAGTATTATTTGTGTCCTATAATTGTCAGATTGTCTCAATATGATACATTTTAAACAACCTGCCGGCCGTAAGAATCGAACCTGTATGTCTTCTTACATTACAAACGTAACAATACCAAGTCATGGCCACTGAGTGTAAATATTTTTCAATACACTAAGGAAATTAAAAAGGTAGAAATTACGAAAAATTACAGTTAAAATGACTAAAAATGTAGTCAAAAAGGCGATGACTGTAGGTGTCAAAAATGACTAACCATATAGTCATTTTTAACTATTGATAAAACAACTACAATGTTAAAATAACTAACCTTAAATGAATGCATAAGCTATAAAAAATAACAACAAAACAATGAACATAAATCGGCTACATAAGTTTTTAAAATTACTGTTTTAACAGTAATTTAAGAATATTTGTTAGTAAAAAAAATATTTTTTTCTTTTAATAATAGTAGAAATTTGTATTTCCTACATCCATTTTTGCCATATTCTGAATGTGTTTGGGTGCTAGATTATAAAAAAAATTGCTAGATTTGTTATCGTTTTTTTATTTTATTGATTTAAAATTACACTACTCGAAGACCAAAAAACCTCGCTTTGAACAGATCTTTTTTAATAAACCCATGTACGTACACTGATTCCAAATCTGGCAAACTTTTTTTTCTCACGGCTTTATATCAACCCCCCATTTTTGCATATATTTTTCGAATATAAATCTAAACAAAATTGTCTTTAATTTGAGTCAAAATTAATTACTATGCGTAAACTAAAGATTCCACTGAATTCATTTTTGTATTAAAATTGCAAATCCCATGATTATACTCAAATAAAAAATATACTCAAATGAAAGATAATTTTGTGCATAAGTATTTAAATTATTATTAGAAATAATTTCACGATTTTGCGGTTAAATTTCGACAAATGCAAATACCGCTATTTCAAAAACTACAAATGAGAAAAACAATTTTTGACAGATTTGAATTCAGCGTACCTTAGTCTATCAGTGCACAAGATTTTATGCATTGGATTTTGAAGAAAATTTTAATATTATATTAGTTTTGTAAAAAGGACTTTACAGAAATTAAACTCTGTGTCAAAGTTATATATAAGTAAAATAATTCTGTTTTGAATTTTCTAAAAACGCTTCAAAATTATTTTCAGAAAAATTATTTGAACGAAATTTTATGTATGTTGGTTGGTTGGTTGGTTGGTTTAAGTGGCAGCTCACGCTACTCGTGAGCATCAAGTAGAGTCAAAAAGCGACTCCGTTTTGAAGAGACCACACTACCCGTAAGGAACTAGTATCCGGAGTACTAGACCCACCCCGTTCGGTTAAGATAACGTATGAGATCACCGAATCCCACACGTGATATTACCGAGAGGTCGTCCAGTATATGGTCACCCAAGATCCGGAGTCGAATATCCTGCAGCGCCGGACAATCGCAGAGAAGATGCTCCACAGTCTCCTCCTCGCCCGGTATGCCGCAGCTGCGACAATGCGAACCGCGTACAATCCCAAGTCTAATGCCATGCCTACCAATCAGCCAGTGACCGGTCAGAACAGCCGTCAGCCTCGAGACATCCCTCCTGCTCCTGCTCAGGAGAGAGTTTGTACGCCCTAGGTCGTAGTTGGGCCACGTAAGTCTCGCGGTCCTACAGGTATCCAAATGTATTAGTTTTATTTTGGTAAACAAAAATATTCATTTTAAATATTAGCCTTGTTTTTTAATCGGACTCATTTCCGGATTTATTAAAAATTTAATAGTTTGCACATTAATTTAACAAAAAGTATATTTTTATCTAAGTCTAACACTTTTTCAAAAATGCAAGTCCTGCAATAAAATATAGCTGAAACAAAATAAAGCTATATGGATTTCCAGTTTTTGCAATATTTTACTTTTTTTCCTTCACATTATATTAGCGAATAAGTGTTAGATTAAGATAAAAATATGATTTATATCAGATTAAACGTCATATTATAGATTTTTAATGAACTAAAATAAATACTTTGATTAAAACACAGGGTTCTGAGTTCTATAAAGAGAAAAATAAATAAAATAAATTTATTAAGAGTTAAAATCATAAAAAAGTTGCTTCAAAACTTGACGAAAAAACTTTTGTATATCAAACGTTTATAAAGTTTAAAATCATATATTTAGACAGAATTTTATTCCGAATTTTAAATATATATTCAAACATTTATAAGATCATATTTTATTAATCTCTGCTAAAAAAAATAAATATATTTTTATTACTATAATTTTTATATATTTAATTTATTGTTATAAAAAAATAAACATTTTTATGAATGAAAAAAAGTGATAAAAAATGTAATTATTTAGAAAAAAAGTGCTAAACAGCATCAATCACTTTTTTTAATAAATTTTGGATGCTAACTCATAAAAAAGTGGTAGATCTAGCATCCATTATGTTAAAATGGCAATACTGCCTACAATAATAACAAATATAAACCAAACGATAATTTTTAAAAACTCGACATAATCTTCTATTTGTAAATAACTAACAAAAATTAACTGTTTACTGCAATATTACTATTTTAGTAGGTAGTTGTTCAATAAAATACTAAAATAACTACTCAAAACACCTGTTACTAAAAAACAGTAGTTTTGATTAGTTATTTTTTGAAACGACTGTCTAAATTTGTCGTTTTTCATTTTCTCATATAAAAATTACTACAATAGCAGTTAAAACAACTACTACTGTTTACTACCCGAATGACCTACATGTAGTTACTGTAAGAATATTCTGAGAATATACTCAACTTTTTTTGTTAATTTTCTCTAAAAGTACATAGCTTATACATTTGCGCAAGTTATTCTTTCTTGCGAACAAAAGTCAAAATTTTGTAAATTAACAAACTCAGAAATCTCAACTCCGGATTAATTATATCTAAAATCACTTAGAAAATATCGTTCATATGGTACCACATATAATTGAATGTGGTTATTAATGTTTATTACCCGAATGACCTACATATAGTTACTATGGGAATATTCGTAATGTAGGAAAATAATCTAGCGATATTCTTCAAGTCTGCAAGATTTTTAAAATAAATAAATTACTTTGCTTAAATGAAAATATTAAAAAGTACTCATTTCTTTTATTTGTTTTTTAACAAATTAAAAAATGAAGAATGAGTCTGAATTATCATTAAAAAATTTGTAGGCGTGGTTAACTATATTTTTATTGAGTTTTTTCTAAAGTTTGTTTAAAAACAACAAGCAGAAAAAATACACTTTTGAATATGTTTGCAGGTAAATATATATATATTTGCAATGATTTAAATTTTCAAACCTAAACAAAGATATATTTGCAATTTTAAAATTTTAAGATATTATGTTTCGGACATGCAAACATACTTATAATAAACATACATATATTTGCAGCCAAATATATATATGTTTGCCGGTAGACTTTTTCAATAATTCCAAACATATATATGTTTACAGGCAAACATAATTATATTTGCAAGCAAATATGTTATATTAGAAACATGGGAAACGGAAATGTTTTTCAAACAAAAGTATATTACCAGCATTTATATTTCCAGCAGGGCGATTTTTTGTTTCTACTTAATTATTGAATAATTTATGTGAAAAAACTTTATTAGTTGAAATGATCCTAGTTTCTTGGCAATAATGACTTTTTTGTATATTTTCGGTAAAAATTTTAGGATTCTTGCGGATTTTAACTTGTAAAATTGAGACATGAGATAAAAAGTTTCTGTCAAAAAAAATTTTTTTCTCTAAATAAACGCTTTAGCAGAAAAAAGTAAATATATAATCATGAAATAAAACTTACTTTATAAATTTCCTCTTCCGATGAGCTTAGATAATTTTTTTTTTAAGATTTTTCCGCACTGCACAAATTTTTTACAAATGCATTTTACAGCTTCTAATTTTTATTAAATTTCATATGATTTATTATAATTAGATACTTTTCTTTAATATACTTTATAGATTTTATTGCATTTATATATTTTATATATTTATTTCTTTATTTACACAGATTAAGCCTTATGCTTTGCTCTTTTATATAGCTCTTTTTAGCAACACTTTACTTTTCTTAAAACATTCACTAACACCAATTGATATGCTTTTTTATTTATTTTATATTTTATATACATATATATTTAAGGGCCGAAGTAGAAAAGACAAACAACCGAAACGACCGGCACGCAAACTCAATTTATTATTTAACTTTTAACACTTTTTCTACAAATTAATAATAAATATTTAAAAAAAAATGTTATCGACAAACATTAAGCAACAATTGAGCTTTACTTTTATCAAATAATATTTACATTTACTTAATTATTTAAACAAATTTTAATTAACAAAGGAGCGCACCACTACCGAACACCCACTTCGCACAAAAACTCCTCGAAAACTAAAAACTTGCAATAAAAGAATAAAGAAAAAAATAATTATGTGCTAGAAAACAAGAAGTAGGGTAGTTGGAGTTAAAGCTCTATTAAGAATTAGTTGTCTACATTAAAGAGTTTATAAAATCTAAGAGAAACCAATTTGGTCTCAAGGGGAAATGTGTAATGTAATCTAACGAGTGAGATGCCACTTTTAGTTAGCAACACATCCCACTGTAGCAAGGATCACCATCGTTTACATTATAAAAATTTTCTTTCAATATAAAATGCCATTTTATTCGGTTTAATACTACAACCAAAAACTAGTAGTTTTGAAAAACTACAAGTATTTACTTGTCAAATTCCATACAAATTTGAAATCAACAACTAAAAGTTATTGAAACTGCTAGTTTTTGGTTCTAGTCTAAATGTAGTATAACACTCATTTTGTTTAGTTTTCTTAAATTAAATAATTTTTTTTTATTTGTTTGCATTTTTTTCCAAAAGGTGAAACATTTTGCAAATTTCTTTTCAAAATAGAAGAAAACACAGTGTTGTATTGCTACAACCTAACTGTTAACATAATTTTAAATCAGATTGTCCGATAATCTAGTTGTGAATATGTATGGGAAATCTTGTTTGAAATTACGTTTCATAACCAGATTGTCACCAAAATCTGGTTTAAATCAGATTTCGAATATAATGTAAATTCAATATTTGATCAACATTAGTGTTGATAGTTTTTTTAGACCTCATCCTCAATTATACGGTGCTACAGTAACAATCATACTCGAAAAATTACCTAGTGAAGATTTTAGTTCTAATTGAGTGGATTTTCAAAAAAGCAACTTTTTAAAACTGCACAAACTAATAAAATGTTTAACTCAATAAATTTTCAAGCGGTTTTCAATTTTTACCCATTTTTCACTGCCACTTATTTTTAAAGTCAGATAATTTTGGATAAACGGGAGATATTATAACGCAGTAAAAAGCGTGTGAAAATTTGATGCATTTGATACTATGCAAAAAAGCTAATAGAAATACAATTCAGAAAATGCTTATAGAAATACAATTACATCTTTCTACTTAATTTCATCAAAAAATTCGCACGGGATCCGTGAATGGTATATAATGGGTAAAACGGGGTTAGATAAAAATACAACGTCAATTGCTTCTTAACTCAAAAAAACCAACGTCAATTATAGTTTGATTATGGTTTCATTGATTGTGAGTTAATTATAAAATATTTAAAATTAACTTCTTGACGGCCTTGTATACACCCAGAAAACCCTTCCCGTAATCAAATTTCAGTCATTCGTGTAGTAAACATTAATAGTAATTTTTAACTGTTATTTAAGTAATTTTACTATGCGTAATGTAAAATACCTATTTTTGGAACTCATCTAAAAAAGTAACTAACCAAAAATACCGTATAACAGTTGTTCTGCATAGTTATTTTAGGAACATCGCAAACAGCTGCAAAAAATCATGAAAACAAATTAAAAAACTATTACCTACACTCAGGAAATTAAAAAGGTAGAAATTACAAAAAATTACAGTTAAAATGACTATAAATGTAGTTAAAAAGGCGATGACTGTCTATGTCATAAAAATTATTGAAATTATAGTAATTTTTAACTACTTTAAACTAACTATCAATGTATTGTAGTAAAACTAACTAACGGGATGTAGTAAAAATGAGTAACTGAAGTCAACTACATATGCAGTTAAAATAACTAACAATGCCATTAAATTAACTACGGACTGAAAACATATAAAATCAAACACTTGATTTCCTCCGCCCCTTCTTATTTCAACTAAACTTGGTGTAGAAGATGTACCTCATATAACAATAAACTCGTCCAAACTACTCCCAGCGGATCTTGAAATATAGTATTTCAAAATATGCATAATATTCGAAAATTTAAAAAAATAGTCGCACATAATATTCCATATATTTTTAAAGACTGAAGCTACGAGAGTCATTGATACCTCATTTTAAAGCTACTTAAATTATGATTTTATTAGTGCACACAAATTAGTCACTTCTCCACGGCAAAATGCATAAGTAAAAGTTAATTGCATTTAATTAAAATATATTGGAAATTAAAAAAAATTTTATTTTTCAGAACATGGGTAATAAAATGGGTAAATTGTATATTACAAGTAAGGATTTGTAAGACTTATATGACTTATTTGTATGTATTATTGTTGTTAATAAAAAGTCTAAAGATATAATAAACTAACTGATTTTCATCTTCTTGGGAATATCTTCTTTTTAACTTACAGACTACAAGCTGAAAAAATACATTTTCGAATTTGTTTGCAGGCAATTATTTATATGTTTATTTACAATGATTGAAATTTTCAAACCTAAACAAAGATATTGTAAAAAAACGATATACTGTGGTCATATCTACCTCTCTGCAAAAAAATACCGAACTCGGGCAAGCATATGAAAGCATATTGCCACATGTTGATAAAAAATTGTTGCTTAAAGCACTCAATTTTATTTTGCTTATATTTCTATTAAAAATTAATATATTTTAATTTTATCTTGCTGATTTTATCATAAATATTTGAAAAAGTTAAAAATTTTATTGAATTATTATTTAAAAACATGATAAAAATTAATTTAAACTTTTAAATTTCTGCAACATGTTTGCATTTGATCGGTGCGAGTTTATAAACAAATAAAGACAGATTGACTGACACTGAGTAGTATGGAAACCCACTGTATCTATCGACTGTAAAATCTTACATCATTTTCTCTACTCTTTCGCCAAAAAATTTAGTTGTATCCCTCTTTGTGAGCTTCTTAAGAATCAATTTAAGAGGAATATTTGGAGTTGTCCTCAAATTTAATCTCAATGCATATCAGTATTGTTTCAACTAAAGAGAAATATTCTTGTTGTGCCTGTGTTTATATCATAACGGTTTACTTTAATGAAGTTCTATTTTGTATTGTCTCTCTTTAGTTGTTATTGGTAAGTTTTTTGTACTGTTATGTTTCGTTTTGTTTGTGTATTTATGAAATTTTTGTGCTACATATATTAACCCTCTAACAGGTAAGGCTGCTAACAGACGGATTTTTATGAAATTTTGCAGAAAGAAGACATTAAGTATTAATAGCAAAGCGTTGAAGTTTGAACAATATAAATTGAAGTTTAGATACTTTTGCGCCTAATTTCGCTTTTTCCAAAAAGCGAAAATCCCGATATCTTCTTAAATAGGAGCAGAAAAAAATAGTTTTTCGAACGTGGTTATATCTTGGTAATAGAAATATTCGTTGTCCAAAACTTCTCTTCTATATGCTTTAGTTTTCAAAATCCACCCTAAAATATTTTGGCTCATATCGCCTAAATTAGGCAACGAAAAACATTTTTGTTGAAGAATTTATTATTGTTTCTCGAGTGGAGCACATGGTATGAATTTCGTTGCAAAACATCGTTTGTCAGTTAGAGGGTTAATGAACAAATTTCAAATAAAGTGTAACAAAAATTTGATATTTTTCGATAATCAAAAAACTTTCGATAATCACTGAGAAAATTGCAAAAACAACTACCGTTGTGTACTTCTTATTTGCATTTTTTTTTCAATGACAATTGTTTTTAAATTTTATAGTAAATATTAAAAAAACAGTTTTTTGCCTCTACTGAAAATTTGTAAATTTTGAGTTGATCCCCTTTAGAGGAATCTTTGCGATATATTTGCAATTTTAAAATTTTTAGATATTATGTTTGGGACATGCAAACATACATATTATAAACATATACATACATATGTATACATATTTGCGGCCAAACATGTATAAGTTTGGCGGTAGACGGATTTCAGTTTTTCCAAACATATATATATTTTCAGGCAAACATAGTTATTTTTGCAAGCAAACATGTTATATTAGAAGCATGGGAAACGGAAATGTTTTGCAAACAAAAGTATATTACTAGAATTTATATTTCAAGCAGGGCGTTTTTTTTTTTTCAGCGCATATAGGCACGTAGGCGATATTAGGAAGTACTTTTTTTATCATCCGGTTGATAATTTAGCAATATCGTCTATATATCTTCTACATGAATTGCTTTCGTAATGCATGGAAGTATTGCTTTCGGGACGCAATTCTAACAAATGTTGTGTTTTCCGCAATGCGAAGACGATTGTTGCAGCAATAAAATTTGTTCTTCAGGCAACAGATAACAAGCCAGCCGCCATTAGCCGCCGCCGCCGGTCATGTTTTACTCAGTCGCCGCCGACGATTTTTTTCGGAACATAGCGGCTGAAAAAGTAAAATCCTCAGAAGCCAAAAACCGATTTTGACCAAAAACCTTTCCAACTTTGTATTTTGACACATATTTTTTATCCATAATTTTAAACTTGTTTATTCGTTATTTTAAATAACATAGTTTTCTAAGTATAACAACCGATTTAATTCCTTTCTTCTTCGCACTTACACATTTTTTGTATTGTGCACTTTACTCTGAGAAAAGAAAAAATATAACGGAAATTTTCCATTGAATTTTAAACAAATTTGTTGACTACCTTAGCGTCACAGATTACACACAGATATGAATCCAAAGTTGAGAAGTCTAGATCGAGAAAGGTATAAATGCAAAATATATTAAGATTTTAGGTTCCATCTCACTCTAAACTTCACTTCTTATATGCAAATATATGTATTACCATATGTAGGTTGAATTAATATGTATTAATATATGCTAAGCGTGTTATTATACCAAATGAATTATTGCCAATTTACCTATTTTCACATCAAATATAGCGATTTTTAAACGCATTTATCGGTATAAAACGTGATTTAACTTTTAGCGGGAAATCTATCAATTTTTTTCAAGTCGGCTTTGTAGTATTTCTTAGTGTTCTATTATATATTTATTTCCTCCTCCAACAAGGAGTTATTATATTTGATTTATTATTTAGCGATTTATCGCAAAATTTTTAAGCAAAACTTTAAGTCCTAAAAATTTAATTTAAGGCTAAAATAAAAAAAAGAAACATGACATAAAAAGGTTCTGGCAACAAAAGGAAAACAATAACTAACAATGAAAAATTTTTACTCTAAATAAACGCTTTAGGAAAAAAAAAAAAAATAAAAATATATTCATGAAATAAAACTTACTTTATAAATTTCCTCTTCCGATGAGCTTAGACAATGTTTTTTTTAAGATTTTTCCGCACTGCACAAATTTTTTACAAATGCATTTTACAACTTCTTATTTTTATTAAATTTCATATGATTTATTATAATTAGATACTTTTCTTTAATATACTTTATAGATTTTTTGCATTTATATATTTATTTACACAGATTAAGCCTTATGCTTTGCTCTTTTTAGCAACACTTTTCTTAAAACATTCACTAACACCAATTGATATGCTTTTTTATTTATTTTATATTTTATACCTATCTATGTAAGGGCCGAAGTAGAAAAGGCAAACAACCGAAACGACCGG
Organism: Delia radicum; assembly: GCA_021234595.1. NCBI lineage: Eukaryota > Metazoa > Arthropoda > Insecta > Diptera > Anthomyiidae > Delia > Delia radicum. Next base: position 149,508,011 of record CM037852.1, read on the forward strand.
CACGCAAACTCAATTTATTATTTGACTTTTAACACTTTTTCTACATATTAACAATAAATATTTTAAAGAAATTTTTATCGACAAACATTAAGCAACAATTGAGCTTTACTTTTATCAAATAATATTTACATTTACTTAATTATTTAAAGAAATTTTAATTAACAAAAGGAGAGCACCACTACCGAAAACCCGTTTCGTACAAAAACTCCTCGAAAACTAAAAATTTGCAATAAAAGAATAAAGAAGAAAATAATGATGTGCTAGAAAACAAGAAGTAGTGTTGTTGGAGTTAAAACTCTAGTTGTCTACATCAAAGAATTTATAAAACCAATTTGGTCTGAAGGCGAATGTGTAACTACTCGTAACTTTTTTTTAAATGCTTTCTTACTTTTCTTAATGTAATGTAATCTAACGAGTGAGATGCCACTTTTAGTTGGCAACACATCACACTTCAGCAACTATCGTTTTTATTGACATAAATGTTTTTTATTAAAGTTAAATCCTGTTACAAATAACGTTTACATTATAAAAATTTGGCAGGCAAACTGGATTTCGATTTGACAACAACAACATATTGTAAACAAAATACAAAAAATAACCTCAAATTGAAAATTTTTCTAAAAAGTTATTAATATACTGGCGGAACACAATTTAATGGTTAATTTTGCTGGAAAAAGTGTTTTTTCTTTGGGGATGACTTCTTGGACTCACGATATTTCACTTTTTTCTTCTAGTCAGCATATTAATGTTGTTTGCACAAATTGTCTTCGCCGGAAACAAAACTAAGTAACTGGATGCTGAATTAAATTTTTCTTTCAATATAAAATACCATTTTATTCGGTTTAATACTACATGTATACTAAACCAAAGCATAGTAGTTTTTAAAAACTATAAGTATTTACTTGTCAAATTCCATACAAATTTGAAATCAACAACTAAAAGTTATTGAAACCGCTAGTTTTTGGTTCTAGTCTAAATGTAGTATAACACTCATTTTATTTAGTTTTCTCAAATTAAATAAATTTTCCAAAAGGTAAGGAAACATTTTGCAAATTTCTTTTCAAAATAGAAGAAAACACAGTGTTGTATTGCTACAACCTAATTTTTAACATAATTTTAAATCAGATTGTCCGATAATCTAGTTATGAATATGTATGGGAAATCTGGTTTGAAATTACGTTTCATAACCAGATTGTCACCAAAATCTGGTTTAAATCAGATTTCGGGTATAATGTTAATTCAATATTTGATCAACATTAGTGTTGCTAGTTTTTTTAGACCTCGTCCTCAATTATACGGTGCTACAGTAACAATCATACTAGAAAAATTACCTAGTGAAGATTTTAGTTCTGATTAGTTCAGCGAGTTTCAATTTTTAACCCATTTTTCACTGCCACTTGTTTCTATGGTCCGATAATTTTGGAAAAAGGGAGATATTATAACACAGTAAAAAGCGTGGGTAAATTTGATGCATTTGATACTATGCAAATAATAAAAAAATTAAAACGATCGTTCCCTTGTTTCCATATGATATAAGAACTTAGACATTTTATATAGCGCCTTTTTGAAAAATGATTAATTTATAGAAAGAAGACCGGTGTTATAAAAGTTATATGCTGATTTGGTAAAGGACGTTTTATAAAAAACATTTATTACAGAAATGCACGAACACATAGTCACACACGTAGATACACATTCTCAACTTACAGACAAATTCTCAAAATCATTTAAAAATTTTAACTAAATATTAGAAGAAAAAATTAGTTCAACTAAATTTTGTTCATTTGGCAAAATGAGTACAATTGAGTTGGAACCAGTTTAACAGACTTTTAAACTAGCATTTTTTATGAGTGTTTTGAATGTTTTTTTATATGACTGATTTGATAATATATGTCTATCGGTTATAAAAATTTACGATTTCAATGTCAAAAAGTTGGAAAAAATTAGCGGCCTGAGTACAAAATCGATCAAATTCTAATTTATTGAGTTTTCAGAGTTCATATACTCTGAAATTGCAAAACCATAATAGAAAATGGTGGAAAATAAGTATTTTACCAAAAATAATAAAAGAAAATTATAAAACTTTTATTTTCATAAAAATGCTATAAAAAATGCTATAAAAAAATCCAAAATACGCCATTTTTGGTCGACTTTCAGCACGGTTTTCCAAAAAAATTAATTTCTTCCATTTGGAACCATTTGTAATAAAACTAGGGGTGTAATGAACGAAAATCGACAAATCGTTACATTAGAGTACATTAGGAAATTATGTAGAAAGAAACGACTAAAAATTACACTTAAAACAACTACAAATGTAATTAAAAAGGCGACGACTACAATTGTTATAAAAATTACAAAAAGTTGTAGTTATTATTAACTATTAAAAAAACAACTGCAATATTAGTAAAAAACAACTATCAAAACAATAAAAACAATTAACAAAATATTACTACATAATTCAATTATTGTGAATTAGAAGCTAATATTATTTAATATACTATATGGAAAAGTTTGTATGTTTTTTAATATTGGAAATTAGACTTTCTGGTACACTCAGAATATTTTCACAGTAACTACATGTAAGTTATTCGGGAGATAAACGGTAATAGTAATGTTTAAATGTTTAAAATTACTATTCCTGACAGTCATTTACAAATATAACTAACCACAATTATAGTGTTGTTGTAACAGTTATTTAATGAAGTTGTTTCGGTTTTAAAACAAAATGTTTGTGTATTTCGATACACACGCACAATTTTTTTGATAAAAGCAAAAACGTGCGGGCAACGATTTTCTAGTAAAGGAATATGAGAAGAATTTTTGTTTCTTATTGTTATGGCCGTAATTTCAAGCAATATATACCTACTGGTGCTTAGATACCTACCGTGTACACGAACAAAATCGGGTAGGTATCTAATCACCGGTAGGTATCTATTGCTTGAAATTACGGGCATTAGTCAAGAAAAGAACACGGAAGAAGACGCGTCGTAAGTGAAAAGTTCTCTTCTGTAATTTTTATTAACCCTTTCACTACCGACTTTTTGTTTGTGAATATTTTTCTATTTGGACTTCAAATTCTTGGTAGGACTTCAGATTCTTTTGCCACCTCCCCATCCTACCAATAAAAAATGAGTCTAAATATTTAATTTTTGAAACCACTCAGCCTATTTTTACCGCTTATACATTCGATTATCCAAAAATGCTTTATTTGATTTTGTTCTGGTCATTAGATAAAGCTACGTGCCAAATTTCTAGCGTTAATAGTTTAAGAGATACACTAAAAAAATTTTTGGGAGATACAGGCTGATTAAAAAAATTGGACTTTGTTAACAAATATCGCGTCTATATTGATAATGATGTTTTTTTCAATGATCAATATCCAAGTGAACATATTTAAATAAAAATATAGTCTTATTGCATTATCAAATTTTTTCTATATTTTTTTAAATGTGTACACTGTAGTGTACAAGGGTAGTTAACCAGTTAAATAAATAGAAGATATATAAACGTTAGTTTAGTAACAGAAAATATATTAAATTACTTTTATATTATTAAATATTATATTTCTTTTCTTTCACATCTTTAATAATTGCATCTTAATTCATTCTGATGAAAATAAATCAAAGAAGCAATATTACATCACGCAGACAGACATGCGGCAAGAATGATTTGGAAAAGTATTAAAAAACGTAAATAATTTAATTAAACAAAAGTGTATTTTATGAAAAAAAATCAAGTTAAGAATATTTACAAAAATTTTTTTTTTATAACTTTTTAAAAATCCTGGTAATGTGTTTAACAGCATTTGCAGTGATGTAAATTGCTATTTTTCTTTTCAGTATTTAATAAAACGTACAACCCACTAGTGATGATTTTTATTTATTTTTTTGATTTTAATATTTGTATTGTGATTTTTAATAAAATATAAATAAATAACATAGTATATTAATTTCATATAAAACAGTGAAGGGCATAACACTTACTATTGCATTTACGTAATTTAATTTACTTGTGTAGCAGCAAAAAAAAACGAATTTCAGTACGTGTAATTTTTAATGTTGCGTAGCGTGATCTTGTTTCAACAAATGTTTAACAACAATTGACTTAATTTTTCTAACACAATAAGAATAAAGCAACAACCGAACGTTCATAATCAAAGGTAAGTGTGATAAATATGTCATCGTACAAGTTTTGGGTTGTTAGGTCTAACGGTTGTGGAAATATCGCGTTTTAAAATATGAGAAATAATCGAAAATTTAACAAAAGTAGTGGTACTAAATCGTCCGTATCTTAATTGCTAAAGATACGTGATTTATTGATACCTAATTTTAAAGCCATTGTTATCTGATTATAGAAAAAAGTGGCAGAGAAAAATGGGTTAAAAATTGAAAACCGCTTGAAAATTTCATTAAGTTAAACATTTTTTTAGTTTGTGCAGTTTTGAAAAGATGTGTTTTTGAAAATCCACTCAAAAAAACTGGCAACGCTAATGTTGATCAATTATTGAATTTACATTATACTCGAAATCTGATTTAAACCAGATTTAGGTGACAATCTGGTTATGAAACGTAATTTCAAACCAGCTTTCCCATACATATTCATAACTAGATTATCGGACAATCTGATTTAAACTTATGTTAAAAATTAGGTTGTAGAGAAAATTTGCAAAATGTTTCCTTACCTTTTGAAAAAAAAAATGTAAACAAATAAAAAAAATTTATTTAATTTAAGAAAACTAAACAAAATGAGTGTTATACTACATTTATACTAAAACCAAAACAAGCAATTTCAAAAACTTTTTGTTGTTGATTTCAAATTTGTATGGAATTTGACAAGTAAATACAAGTATTTTTTTAAAAATTACTAGTTTTTGGTTGTAGTATTAAACCGAATAAAATTTAATTCAGCATCCAGTTACTTAATTTTGTTTCCGGCGAAGACAATTTGTGCAAACAACATTAATATGTTGACTAGAAGAACAAAGTGAAATATCGTGCGTCCAAGAAGTCATCCCCAAAGAAAACACACTTTTTCCAGCAAAATTAACCATTAAATTGTGTTCCGCCAGTATATTAATAACTTTTTAGAAAAATTTTCAATTTGAGGTTATTTTTTGTATTTTGTTTACAAAATGTTGTTGTGATTTGTAACAAGATTTAACTTCAATAAAAAACATTTATGTCAATAAAAACGAAAGTTGCCAACTAAAAGTGGCATTTCACTCGTTAGATTACATTACATTAAGAAACGTAAGAAAGCATTTAAAAAAAAGTTACGAGTAGTAACACATTTCCCCTTGAGACCAAATTGGTTTCTCTTAGATTTTATAAACTCTTTGATGTAGACAACTAATTCTTAATAGAGCTTTAACTCCAACAACACTACTTCTTGTTTTCTAGCACATCATTATTTTCTTCTTTATTCTTTTATTGCAAATTTTTAGTTTTCGAGGAGTTTTTGTACGAAACGGGTGTTCAGTAGTGGTGCTCTCCTTTTGTTAATTAAAATTTCTTTAAATAATTAAGTAAATGTAAATATTATTTGATAAAAGTAAAGCTCAATTGTTGCTTAATGTTTGTCGATAAAAATTTCTTTAAAATATTTATTGTTAATATGTAGAAAAAGTGTTAAAAGTTAAATAAAAATTGCGTTTGCGTGCCGGTCGTTTCGGTTGTTTGTATAAAATATAAAATAAAAAAGCATATCAAAGCTTATTGGTGTTAGTGAATGTTTTAAGAAAAGTAAAGTGTTGCTAACAAGAGCAACAAAGCATAAGGCTTAATCTGTGTAAATAAAGAAATACATAAATATATAAAATATGAAATTTAATAAAAATAAGAAGCTTGTAAAAAATTTGTGCAGTGCGGAAAAGTCTTAAAAAAAAACAGGCTAAAGTGCAGTTTACGGGGTTTTGGAAATCAAAAAAAAAAAATACATGGTCCTCTCCAGAATGAAAAAAGAAAATTTTTTTCTATCTTCGGTTAAGGGGGCTGACGCCCCTGGGGCCCTCTAGGGCCAAAAAACCGGTATTCGTAGTAACATATAAGTGGGGGTACTCTAATGAAAGGAAATTTCATCTGGATTTCAAAAATGATTTTTTTTTGGATCCATGATACGAAGCGCCCTCTACAATCGTTTTATGGCGCCTGGCCCCCCTGGGTTAAAAAAACGGAAACGGGTTTTTTGGAAAACTTTGCTTAGCAAGGCACTTCCTACGCATACCGGGGCGAAGCCTCAGCGAAGCCGAGAATTGGACTGATGGGAGTAAAAAAACCCCTAAGCCCGGCCGAAGGCCGGTTACGCAGAAAAACTTTGCTTAGTAAAGCCACTTCCTACGCATCCCGGGGCGAAGCCTCAGCGAAGCCGAGAATTGGACTGATGGGAGTAAAAAAACCCCTAAGCCCGGCCGTAGGCCGGTTACGCAGAAAAACTTTGCTAAGCAAAGCCACTTCCTACGCATCCCGGGGCGAAGCCTCAGCGAAGCCGAGAATTGGACTGATGGGAGTAAAAAAACCCCTAAGCCCGGAATTGGTGTTATCGGTTCAAAAATAAAAATCATTTTTGAAATCGTGAGACAATTTCTTTTTATTTGAGTACCGTTTTTGTTTAATTTTATTTTTGACTTTTTTTCGTATATTACTATTGGTCGAATAATGGCTCTAATTTGGAATAGGTGTTATGGATCCGAAAAAAATATCATTTTTGAAATCGTGAGACAATTTCCTTTAATTTGAGTACCCATACGACCCTGTTACTATGGCCCCCTGTTTTTTGCCTCCCACGGGCCTCCCGGGGCCGAGCCCCTCCCAAAAATAATTTCGGTTTTTTTTTTTTTTATTCTGGAGGGGGTCATGTATTTTTTTTTTTTGATTTCCAAAACCCCGTAAACTGCACTTTTGCCAAAAAACATTGTCTAAGCTCATTGGAAGAGGAAATTTATAAAGTAAGTTTTTTTTCATGAATTTATTTTTTTTTTTTGCTAAAGCGTTTATTTAGAGTAAAAATTTTTTATTGTTAGTTATTGTTTTCCTTTTGTTGCCAGAACCTTTTTATGTCATTTTTCTTTTTTTATTTTAGCCTTAAATTAAAGTTTTAGGACTTAAAGTTTGGCTTAAAAATTTTGCGATAAATCGCTAAATAATAAATCAAATATAATAACTCCTTGTTGGAGGAGGAAATAAATACCGATAAATGCGTTTAAAAATCGCTAGATTTGATGTGAAAATAGGTAAATTGGCAATAATTCATTTGGTATAATAACACGCTTAGCACATATTAATTCAACCTACATATGGTAATACATATATTTGCATATAAGAAGTGAAGTTTAGAGTGAGATGGAACCTAAAATCTTAATATATTTTGCATTTATACCTTTCTCGATCTAGACTTCTCAACTTTGGATTCATATCTGTGTGTAATCTGTGACGCTATGGTAGTCAAAAAATGGGTTTAAAATTCAATGGAAAATTTCCGTTACATTTTTTCTTTTCTCAGAGTAAAGTGCACAATACAAAAAATGTGTAAGTGCGAAGAAGAAAGGAATTAAATCGGTTGTTATACTTAGAAAACTATGTTATTTAAAATAACGAATAAACAAGTTTAAAATTATGGATAAAAAATATGTGTCAAAATACAAAGTTGGAAAGGTTTTTGGTCAAAATCGGTTTTTGGCTTCTGAGGATTTTACTTTTTCAGCCGCTATGTTCCGAAAAAAATCGTCGGCGGCGACTGAGTAAAACATGACCGGCGGCGGCGGCTAATGGCGGCTGGCTTGTTATCTGTTGCCTGAAGAACAAATTTTATTGCTGCAACAATCGTCTTCGCATTGCGGAAGACACAACATTTGTTAGAATTGCGTCCCGAAAGCAATACTTCCATGCAATACGAAAGCAATTCATGTAGAAGATATATAGACGATATTGCTAAATTATCAACCGGATGATAAAAAAAGTACTTCCTAATATCGCATACGCGCCTATACGCGCTGAAAAAAAAAAAACGCCCTGCTTGAAATATAAATTCTGGTAATATACTTTTGTTTGCAAAACATTTCCGTTTCCCATGCTTCTAATATAACATGTTTGCTTGCAAAAATAACTATGTTTGCCTGAAAATATATATATGTTTGGAAAAACTGAAATCCGTCTACCGCCAAATTTATACATGTTTGGCCGCAAATATGTATACATATGTATGTATATGTTTATAATATGTATGTTTGCATGTCCCAAACATAATATCTAAAAATTTTAAAATTGCAAATATATCGCAAAGATTCCTCTAAAGGGGATCAACTCAAAATTTACAAATTTTCAGTAGAGGCAAAAAACTGTTTTTTTAATATTTACTATAAAATTTAAAAACAATTGTCATTGAAAAAAAAATGCAAATAAGAAGTACACAACGGTAGTTGTTTTTGCAATTTTCTCAGCGATTATCGAAAGTTTTTTGATTATCGAAAAATATCAAATTTTTGTTACACTTTTTTTGAAATTTGTTCATTAACCCTCTAACTGACAAACGATGTTTTGCAACGAAATTCATACCATGTGCTCCACTCGAGAAACAATAATAAATTCTTCAACAAAAATGTTTTTCGTTGCCTAATTTAGGCGATATGAGCCAAAATATTTTAGGGTGGATTTTGAAAACTAAAGCATATAGAAGAGAAGTTTTGGACAACGAATATTTCTATTACCAAGATATAACCACGTTCGAAAAACTATTTTTTTCTGCTCCTATTTAAGAAGATATCGGGATTTTCGCTTTTTGGAAAAAGCGAAATTAGGCGCAAAAGTATCTAAACTTCAATTTATATTGTTCAAACTTCAACGCTTTGCTATTAATACTTAATGTCTTCTTTCTGCAAAATTTCATAAAAATCCGTCTGTTAGCAGCCTTACCTGTTAGAGGGTTAATATATGTAGCACAAAAATTTCATAAATACACAAACAAAACGAAACATAACAGTACAAAAAACTTACCAATAACAACTAAAGAGAGACAATACAAAATAGAACTTCATTAAAGTAAACCGTTATGATATAAACACAGGCACAACTTAGAATATTTCTCTTTAGTTGAAACAATACTGATATGCATTGAGATTAAATTTGAGGACAACTCCAAATATTCCTCTTAAATTGATTCTTAAGAAGCTACTATTATACCACAAAGAGGGATACAACTAAATTTATTGGCGAAATAGTAGAGAAAATGATGTAAGATTTTACAGTCGGTAGATACAGTGGGTTTCCATACTACTCAGTGTCACTCAATCTGCTGTCTTTTTATTTGTTTATAAACTCGCACCGATCAAATGAAAACATGTTGCAGAAATTTAAAAGTTTAAATTAATTTTTATCATGTTTTTAAATAATAATTCAATAAAATTTTTAACTTTTTCAAATATTTATGATAAAATCAGCAAGATAAAATTAAAATATATTAATTTTTAATAGAAAATAACAAAATATAAGCAAAATAAAATTGAGTGCTTTAAGCAACAATTTTTTATCAACATGTGGCAATATGCTTTCATATGCTTGTCCGAGTTCGGTATTTTTTTGCAGAGAGGTAGATATGACCACAGTATATCGTTTTTTTTACAATATCTTTGCTTAGGTTTGAAAATTTCAATCATTGTAAATAAAAATAAAAATAATTGCCTGCAAACAAATTCGAAAATGTATTTTTTCAGCGTGTAGATGAAATCAGTTAGTTTATTATATCTTCAGACTTTTTATTAACAACAATAATACATACAAATAAGTCATTTAAGTCTTACAAATCCTAACTTGTAATATACAGTTCAGAGTTGGGCATACAAGGTAACGGAACTGATCATCTTTAACATGGTAAAGTCCAGAACCAATCCTTGCTCTTGCAACCAACTAAGAAGACTCACGACCTCCGACCCTTAGGGGCAGGTGGACACCGCGCAATGGTATTATAACATCCGTTATGGTACTAGCTAGTGTGAGCAACGAAGCTGTCGGGCTGGAGGCAATAAGTTGGCAGCCCCAACACCAGCCTTGGATGCAGAGGGTTAATCTCCCACTCATCCGAAACAAAATGATTAATGAAACCAGTACAAATTTTCGGGCCCTATGTTCCAACTAGGAATCCTAGGAATCTATATATATATATAATATACAATTTACCCATTTTATTACCCATGTTCTGAAAAATTAAATTTTTTTTAATTTCCAATATATTTTAATTAAATGCAATTTACTTTTACTTATGCATTTTGCTGTAGAGAAGTAAATAATTTGTGTGCTCTAATAAAACCATAATTTAAGTAGCTTTAAAATGAGGTATTAATAACTCACGTAGCTTAAGTCGTTAAAAAGATATGGAGAATTATGTGCGACTATTTGTTCTAAAATGTTCGAATATTATGCATATTTTGAAATACGATATTTCAAGATCTGCTGGGAGTAGCTGTCCTACATTTGGTCGAGTTTGTTGTACATCTTCTACACTAAGTTTAGTTGAAATAAGAAGGGGCGGAGGAAATCAAGTGTTTGATTTTATATGTTTTCAGTCAGTAGTTAATTTAATGGCATTGTTAGTTATTTTAACTGCATATGTAGTTGACTTCAGTTACTCATTTTTACTACATCCCGTTAGTTAGTTTTACTACAATACATTGATAGTTATTTTATAGTAGTTAAAAATTACTATAATTTTAATAATTTTTATGACATAGACAGTCATCGCCTTTTTAACTACATTTATAGTCATTTTAACTGTAATTTTTTGTAATTTCTACCTTTTTAATTTTCTGAGTGTAGGTAATAGTTTTTTAATTTGTTTACTATTTTGTGGTAGCAATAAAAGAAATATAACAATACAAATATTTAAACTTACTTAATCGCGCATTTCATGATTTTTTGCAGCTGTTTGCGATGTTCCTAAAATAACTATGCAGAACAACTGTTATACGGTATTTTTGGTTAGTTACTTTTTTAGATGAGTTTCAAAAATAGTTATTTTACATTACACATAGTAAAATTACTTAAATAACAGTTAAAAATTACTATTAATGTTTACTACACGAATGACTGAAATTTGATTACGGGAAGGGTTTTCTGGGTGTATACAAGGCCGTCAAGAAGTTAATTTTAAATATTTTATAATTAACTCACAATCAATAAAACCATAATCAAACTATAATTGACGTTGTTTTTTTGAGTTAAGCAATTGACGTTGTATTTTTATCTAACCCCGTTCTACCCATTATATACCATTCACGGATCCCGTGCGAATTTTTTGATGAAATTAAGTAGAAAGATGTAATTGTATTTCTATAAGCATTTTCTGAATTGTATTTCAATTAGCTTTTTCAATTTTAACTCAAACTTTGACGCTTTGTATATACTTAACAGGTTAAGATTTTTTTTTTAAATTATAAATTTTATTTGTTTTTAAAGCCAAAATGTATCAACCCTAATACACAATTTGATCTATCGGATTTTCACGATTTTTGAGAATGTTTTAAAAATACATATTAGTGTTTTTTAGACAAATTTTCAAAATTTTAGAATGGCAACACTGGCGAATCAATTTAAATTTTTTTTTTTTTTTTTGTTGGAAGAAAATAGCTAGTTTTTACATAAAAAAGAAAATAAGTTTTTTTTTTTATAAAACGGTTTTACAAGGTTTGTAATTTCGTGATCTGATGTGGTAGTGAAAAATAGGTAAAAATTTAAAACTGCTTGAAAATTTATTGAGTTAAACATTTTTTTAGTTTGTGCAGTTTTAAAAAGTTGCTTTTTTGAAAATCCACTCAATTAGAACTAAAATCTTCACTAGGTCATTCTTCGAGTATGATTGTTACTGTAGCACCGTATAATTGAGGATGAGGTCTTAAAAAACTGACAACACTAATGTTGATCAAATATTGAATTTACATTATACTCGAAATCTGATTTATAGCAGATTTTGGTGACAATCTGGTTATGAAACGTAATTTCAAACCAGATTTTCCATACATAGTCACAACTAGATTATCGGACAATCTGATTTAAAATTATGTTAACAATTAGGTTGTAGCAATACAACACTGTGTGTTCTTCTATTTTGAAAAGAAATTTGCAAAATGTTTCCTTACCTTTTGGAAAAAAATGTAAACAAATAAAAAAATTTAAGAAAGCTAAATAAAATAAGTGTTATACAACATTTATACTAGAACCAAAAACTAGCAATTTCAATAACATATAGTTGTTGATTTCAAATTTGTATGGAATTTGACAAGTAAATACTTGTAGTTTTTAAAAACTACTAGTTTTTGGTTGTAGTATTAAACCGAATAAAATGGCATTTTATATTGAAAGAAAATTTTTATAATGTAAACGATGGTGGTCCTTGCTATAGTGTGATGTGCTGCCAACTAAAAGTGTCATCTCACTCGTTAGATTATATTACATTTAGAAATGTAAGAAAGCATTAAAAAAAGTTACGAGTAGTAACACATTTCCCTTGATACCAAATTGGTTTCTCTTAGATTTTATAAACTCTTTGATGTTGACAACTAATTCTTAATAGAGATTTAACTCCAACAACACTACTTCTTGTTTTCTGGCACATAATTATTTTCTTCTTTATTCTTTTATTGCAAATTTTTAGTTTTCGAGGAGTTTTTGTACGAAACGGATGTTCGGTAGTGGTGCGCTCCTTTGTTAATTAAAATTTGTTTAAATAATTAAGTAAATGTAAATATTGTTTGATAAAAGTAAAGCTCAATTGTTGCTTAATGTTGTCGATAAAAATTGTTTTAAAATATTTATTATTAATATGTAGAAAAAGTGTTAAAAGTTAAATAATAAATTGAGTTTGCGTGCCGGTCGTGCCGGTTGTTTCGGTTGTTTGTCTTTTCTACTTCGGCCCTTAAATATATATGTATATAAAATATAAAATAAATAAAAAAGCATATCAATTGGTGTTAGTGAATGTTCTAAGAAAAGTAAAGTGTTGCTAAAAAGAGCTATATAAAAGAGCAATATGTGTAAATAAAGAAATAAATATACAAAATATATAAATGCAATAAAATCTATAAAGTATATTAAAGAAAAGTATCTAATTATAATAAATCATATGAAATTTAATAAAAATAAGAAGCTGTAAAATGCATTTGTAAAAAATTTGTGCAGTGCGGAAAAATCTTAAAAAAAAATTATCTAAGCTCATCGGAAGAGGAAATTTATAAAGTAAGTTTTATTTCATGATTATATATTTACTTTTTTCTGCTAAAGCGTTTATTTAGAGAAAAAATTTTTTTTTGCCAGAAACTTTTTATCTCATGTCTCAATTATACATGTTAAAATCCGCAAAAATCCTAAAATTTTTACCGAACATATACAAAAAAGTCATTATTGCCAAGTAACTAGGATCATTTCAACTAATAAAGTTTTTTCACATAAATTATTCAATAATTAAGTAGAAACACGTAAAATGTGTTAGTTATCGCATAACTTTTATGAATAAACTCTATTAGTTGAAATGCTTCTAATTACTTGGCAGCGATTTTTTGTGTTTACACGCTGAAAAAAAAATCGCCCTGCTGGAAATATAAATGCGGGTAATATACTTTTGTTTGAAAAACATTTCCGTTTCCCATGTTTCTAATATAACATATTTGCTTGCAAATATAATTATGTTTGCCTGTAAACATATATATGTTTGGAATTATTGAAAAAGTCTACCGGCAAACATATATATATTTGGCTGCAAATATATGTATGTTTATTATAAGTATGTTTGCATGTCCGAAACATAATATCTTAAAATTTTAAAATTGCAAATATATCTTTGTTTAGGTTTGAAAATTTAAATCATTGCAAATATATATATATTTACCTGCAAACATATTCAAAAGTGTATTTTTTCTGCTTGTTGTTTTTAAACAAACTTCAGAAAAAACTCAATAAAAATATAGTTAACCACGCCTACAAATTTTTAATGATAAAAAACAAATTAAAGAAATGAGTACATTTTAATATTTTCATTTAAAAGTAATTTATTTATTTTAAAAATCTTGCAGACTTGAAGAATTTCGCTACATTATTTTCCTACATTACAAATATTTCCATAGTAACTATAAGTAGGTCATACGGGTAATAAACATTAGTAACCACATTCAATTACCATATGAACAATATTTTCTAAGTGATTTTAGATATAATTAATCCGGAGTTAAGATTTCTGAGTTTGTTAATTTACAAAATTTTGACTTTTGTTCGCAAGAAAGACTCTAGTTCATTCGGGCGAGAACTTGCGCAAATATATAAGCTATGTACTTTTAGAGAAAATTAACAAAAAAAGTTAAGCCTCTCTAGCAACATACGTCTTTTTTGATCCTTGTTAGTTGGCATAAGAAGTATATTCTCAAAATATTCTTACAGTAACTACATGTTGGTCATTCGGGTAGTAAACAGTAGTAGTTGTTTTAACTGCTATTGTAGTAATTTTAATATGAGAAAATGAAAAACGACAAATTTAGACAGTCGTTTCAAAAAATAACTAACCAAAACTACAGTTTTTTAGTAACAGTTGTTTTGAGTAGTTATTTTAGTATTTTATTGAACAACTACCAAAATAGTAATATTGCAGTAAACAGTTAATTTTTGTTAGTTATTTACAAATAGAAGATTATGTCGAGTTTTTAAAAATTATCGTTTGGTTTATATTTGTTATTATTGTAGGCAGGGTTGCCATTTTAACATAATGGATGCTAGATCTACCACTTTTTTGTGAGTTAGCATCCAAAATTTATAAAAAAAAAGTGATAGATGCTGTTTAGCAGTTTTTTCTAAATAAATTCGGAATAAAATTCTGTCTACCTAAATAATATATGATTTTAAACCTTATAAACGTTTGATATACAAAAGTTTTTCCTTAAGTTTTGAAGCAACTTTTTTATGATTTTAACTCTTAATAAATTTATTTTATTTATTTTTCTCTTTTTTATTTTATTTATTTTCTCTTTATAGAACTCAGAACCCTGTGTTTTAAGCAAAGGATTTATTTTATTTCATTAAAAATCTATAACATGACGTTTAATCTGATATAAATCATATTTTTATCTTAATCTAACACTTATTCGCTAATATAATGTGAAAGAAAAAAGTAAAATATTGCAGAACTGGAAATCCACTTAGCTTTATTTTGTTCCAGCTATATTTTATTGTAGGACTTGCATTTTTTAAAAATGTTTATTTAGTTATAATAGCGAGTAAGTGTTAGACTTAGATAAAAATATAATTTTTGTCAAATTAATAAGCAAACTATTAAATTTTTAATAAATTCGGAAATGAGTCCGATTAAAAAACAAGGCTAATATTTAAAATTAATATTTTTGATTAAAAAAATAAAACTGACTAATACATACATAAAATTTCGTTCAAATAATTTTTCTGAAAACAATTTTGAAGCGTTTTTAGAAAATTCAAAACAGAATTATTTTACTTATATATAACTTTGACACAGAGTTTAATTTCTTTAAAGTCCTTTTTACAAAACTAATCATGGGATTTGCAGTTTTAATACAGAAATGAGTTCAGTGGAATGTTTAGTTTACGCATAGTAATTAAATTTTAAAATTTTCAACATGCATAAAATTTGTAAGGATTAAACTAAAAAAGTAAAATTTCCATAGGATAACTGATACAAACACCGACATGAATTGACTCAAATTAAAGACAATTTTGTTTAGATTTATATTCGAAAAATATATGCAAAAATGGGGGGTTGATATAAAGCCGTGATATTTCGAAAACTGCAAATGAGAAAAAAAAATTTACCAAATTTGCAATCAGTGTACGTACATGGGTTTATTAAAAGCGAGTTTTTTTTGTCTTCGAGTAGTGTAATTTTAAATCAATAAAATAAAAAAACGATAACACTACTAGCCCTTTTTTTTACAATCTAGCACCCCAACACATTCAGAATATGGCAAAAATGGATGTAGGAAATACAAATTTCTACTGTTATTAAAAGAAAAAAATATTTTTTTTACTAACAAATATTTTTAAAATACCGTAAAAATAACTTTTAAAACAGTAATTTTTAAAACTTATGTAGCCGTTTTATGTTCATTGTTTTGTTGTTCTTTTTATAGTTTATGCATTCATTTAAGGTTAGTTATTTTAACATTGTAGTTGTTTTTTCAATAGTTCAAAATGACTATACTAATAGTAATTTTTGACAAATACAGTCAGTCATTGCCTTTTCGACTATATTTTTAGTCATTTTAACTGTCATTTTTCGTAATTTCTACCTTCATAATTTCCTTAGTGTATTGAAAAAGATTTACACTCAGCGGCCACGACTTGGTATTGTTACGTTTGTAATGTAAGAAGACACGCAGGTTCGATTCTTACGGCCGGCAGGTTGTTTAAAATGTATCATATTGAGACAATCTGACAATTATAGGACACAAATAATACTACAATTTAAATGGAAAATCACTGATGATGCCTGTCCATTAAAAATGCAGAAACTAGTCTAGTCTGATTTTAAAATTAATAGTGTTTATAATTTTTAGAGAAAAACGTTTATTCTTCTTCTAAACCTCAACCTTTCTAAAGTTTCATAAATCGTTTGGCATCAATTATTCATCATATGTATGAAGTTTTCATAGATATAATGAAGAGTTTAATCAAAATGTGTGACAAATATTTTATAAATCCTCATTATTTCTTAAAAAAAAGTTTCATAAAATGTGTGCACACTCAGGAAATTGGGAAGTTAGAAATGGCTAAAAATGAAAGTTAAATGACTAAAAATGTAGTTAAAAAGGCGTAAAAATTACTAAAATTGTAGTAAATTTTAACTACTAAAAACAAATGCCGATGTAGTAAAAATAACTAACTGAAATCAATCAACTACATAAACTAATGCTATTGAATTAACTAATATGGAGTTTATTTATATTTTATTAAAATTCACAATAAAAATATCAAAATCCAGGAAAAAATAAATCAGCACCGGCAGTGGAACAAGCCGACCAAAATAATCGACGTCAGCAAAACAACATTTTACATGTACTTTGAAAAGGATAGTACAAAAATGAAAAATGTAAAAGAAAAACTTTAAAGTTACAGATAGTTAAAACAAATAAATAGTTCAAGAGACCATAAAATAGAAATCCGTGCGTATTTTTTTAAACCATTTGGTGGTTTTATATTAGACAAGCCTGAATACCGTAACCGCTAAAATGCTGACTCACCCAGGTTAAACTTTGCGTCAACTAAGTGAAATACAAAATAAGGGTCTATATTTTTTAAAATTATTTTTGAAAAAGAATTTCTATAAAATCATTAACAGCAAAAATATTAAATAATGAGAATGCATATTAAATAATGAGAATGCAAATCTCCCAGTTACTAAGAAAAATCTGTAAAATGTGGTGGGAAACATAAAGGGTCCGCCAAATAACTTTTTTTTTTTTTGAACTCCTGAACCAATTGGACTTTGTATGGCGTCATACCAAGGTCTTTATGCAAAATTCGTCTCAATGATGTCTCCGAAATGTTCAATTGTTGAGAACGACGGTGAATTGATGTTGATGGCACTTCACGCACACTTTCTGCCACAGCAGCAATATTCTCGGGTGTACGCACTGTTTTTGGCTTTTCACGCTTTGGTTTATCGATGAGGATGCCAGTTTCTTTCACTTTTTTCACAAGATAACGAACATACGGACCATATTCGTTCAGCGGAAGGATAAAACTAATTATCTGTCAAATCAGACATGAGCTACGTGTTACCATTCACGAAATAAGCACTAGTTGAAAAAAAAAACGTTAGATGGCGGACCCTTTATTTCAAAAATAACTCGAGTTAAATCTTAACCACAGATATTTCAATATAAATAAGAGATTCACATGTCATGTTTGTTATAATTTAATTAACAAATTTATGAATTCTCCATTGGTTTTTCTAAACTCCTAGAAACAGATGACGAAATTTAAAATGCAATTCTTATTTTATATAGACTTGTTCTAACCAAAACGAAAAGATTTGTGATTTCTTTTCATCAAATTAATTTAGTACCATTTATTTTATTTATAATCCACTAAATATTATTGCTATCTTTTTATGTACAATTTAATAACATACAAAAAACATTTGAAGAATTTGTTAAAATAAAGGCTGATTTTTTAAGAGTTTCGGATTTGATTAAAAAAAAAACACATACAATTTAGAGAAATGTATGAAATCTTTATTTGAGTCGATAGAACGATCTATATAATTCAATGTTTAAAGATGATTTCATGTAAATGTTGACCGCGGCTACGCCTCAAATGGTTCAAACGCTGGGTCCAATAAATTCTTCAGGCTTGTCCCATGAGCCTTAAAATAGCCCCACAAAAATAGTTTAAAGGCGTTAAATCGCACGATCTAGGCGGCCAATTGACCGGCCTCAAACGTGAAATAAACTGTTCACCGAATAAGGCCATTGTTTCGCGTGCTGTGTGGCACCGTCTTGTTGAAACCACGAAGTCCAGCTCTTCCATTTTGGGTAAAAAAAAAAAAAAAAATGTAACAGTAGTAACAGAGGCTTAACAGCACTGGCGGATACAGCTGCGCTATTTTCCTCTCTCAGCACTCTACGTATGCGTGTTGGTGGTTTAATGTCCTATTATGTAAATTTGGTGCGAAATTTAGTCACTTAAAGTTTTGCTTAAATTTTTTTTGATAAATCGCTAAATAATAAAAAAATCGTTAGATTTAACGCTAAAAGTTGAATCATGTTTTATACCGCTAAATGCGTTTAAAAATCGCTAGATTTGATGTGAAAATAGGTAAATTGACAATAATTCATTTGGTATAAGAACACGCTTAGCACATATTAATACATAGATGTGAAACAACCTACATATCGCACACCTAGTTCAAAAGTGACTCAACTCAAAATTATTAATTTTTCAGAAATCGAAAAAAAAATATTTGCAACTTTATACCAATTGAAACATAAAGAAAGGCATTACTGTTTTTTAGCAACAGTTAACAATAACAAAATACACTGATATTTTTTTATAGATAAACAAGTTTATTGTCAATAGTTTAAACATACATATAAACCCGAAAAATTAAAATTTTGAGTTGAGTCACTTTTGAACTAGGTGTGCAATATGTCAAAATATTTGCATATAAGAAGTGAAGTTTAGAGTGAGATAGAACCTAAAATCTTAATATATTTTGAATTTATACCTTTCACTATCTAGACTTCTCAACTTTCGATTCATATCTGTGTGTAATTTGTGACGCTAATAAAAATCGGCTCTGTTATATTATCGCCTTAGAAAACTTTTTTATTTAAAATAACGAATAAACTACATAGTTTAAAATTATGGATAAAAAATATTTGTCAAAATAGAAAGTTGGAAAAGTTTTTGTTCAAAATCGATTTTTGTCTTCTGATTTAAAATATACATGCGCATGAAAGTCGCTGCCCTGATTATAATGCTGTCTTTTTTAAGTCTTTTTTATTTCATTTGAGGATTTCACTCATAATAAAAGAGATTATTTTAATTTTTCGGCGGCTGCCTTGTTATCTGTTGCCTAGAAGAAAAAATTTTATTGCGGCAACAATCGTCTTCGTATTGCGGAAGACACCCCATTTTTTAGAATCGTGTGCCGAAAGCAATACTGCCATGCAATACGAAAGCAATTCATAGAAGATATGTAGTCGATATTGCTAAATTATCATCCGGATGATAAAAAAAGTATTTCTTAATATCGCCTATATATGTATATGCGCTGAAAAAAACTCCCTGCTTGAAATATCAATTCTGGTAGTATACTTTTGCTTGGAAATCATTTCCGTTTCCCATGCTTCAAATATAATTATGTTTGCCTGTAAATATATATATGCTTGGAAAAAGTGAAATCCGTCTACCGCCAAACTTACACATGTTTGGCTGCAAATATGTATATATGTTTATAATATATATGTTTGCATGTCCCAAACATAATATCTAAAAATTTTAAAATTGCAAAAATAAAAAAAATAAAAATTTACAGTAGAGGCAAAAAACCGTTTTTTTTTTTAATATTTACTATAAAATTTAAAAACAATTGTCATTGAAAAGAAAGCCCAATAAGAAGTACACAACGGTAGTTGTTTTTACAATTTTTTCAGTGATTATCGAAAAATAACAAGTTTTTTGATAATTATATTTTTCGATTATAATCGAAAAATATATAATTTTTGTTGTTTTATTTGAACTTTGTTAATTAATATATGTAGCACAAAAATTTCATAAATACACCAGTGTTACCATATTGCCAGTTTTAACTGTTTTTTCAAGTTTTTTAGGATGCGTAACAGTTTTCCAGTTTTTCATGAAAAAAAAACAGTTTTTGTTTATTTTCAGCCTTTTATTTTCCAGTTTTTCCAGTTTTTAACAGTTTACCTGCTCGATTTACTTTCTTTTACTTGAATTTATAAATTTAATACAAAATTTGCACAAAATGTTTCAATAAAAAATAATACTACACATTGAATGCAACTGTGTAGTAAGTTTTAATTCCCTTTTTAGCATTTGTTTGTGTTAAAATTTTGTGGAATCAAACGAAATGAAAATCAAATTTAATCAAAAAATGTATAACTGATATTTTTATGTAATTAAGTAAGATCTCAAAATGTGATGAATTATTTTGTTTTTTTTTATGGTTTTGTAGCTATTTTTTGCTATATGTTAAATAATTAATATAAATATAAATATGTTTTTTTTATTATATTTTTTTTTTTTTACTTTAAACAAGTACACAGAAAAAAAAACATATTAATTAAAATGTAGTTTTATAACAGAGCACAACTTGTGATCTGTAATAACATAAATTTGAAAGTATTTTTTTTTTTTGTTAGTATAATTAAAAGTTAGTCTACAAAAAAAAAATATTTTTTCTGTGTATATAAATATGTTATGTGTTTAATGTTTTTTATGTTGTTTTATGTTTAAATAAAATGCAATTGAATTCAAAATGCACATATTAACCGTTTTTTCTACTGGTTTTTATTTAAAAAAAAAACAGTTTTTTCTTAAAAAAACAGTTTTTTCTTACAGTTTTTTGAAAAAAATACATGGCAACACTGAAATACACAAACAAAACGAAACATAACAGTACAAAAAACTTACCCATAACAACTAAAGAGAGAAAATACAAAATACAACATCATTAAAGTAAACCGTTATGACATAAACACAGGAACAAATTAGAATATTTCCCTTTAGTTGAAACAAAACTGATATGCATTGAGCTTTAATTTGAGGACAACTCCAAATATTTCTCTTTAGTTGATTCTAAAGAAGCTACTCTTATAATACGAAGAGGTATACAACTGTATTTTTTTGGCGAAAGAATGAGAAAATTATGTAAGATTTTACAGTCGGTAGATACAGTGGGTTTCCATACTACTCAGTGTCACCCAATCTGCTCTCTTTTTATTTGTTTATAAAATTGCACCGAGCAAATGCAAACATGTTGCAGAAATTTAAAAGTTTAAATTTAATTTTATCATGTTTTTAAATAATAAATTAATAAAATTTTTAACTATTTCAAATATTAATGATAAAATCAGCAAGATAAAATTAAAATACATTCATTTTAAATAGAAAATAACAAAATATAAGCAAAATAAAAGTGAGTACTTTAACAACAATTTTTTATAAACGTGTTGCAATAATTTTTTAGTGTAAAAAAATGTTTTCATATGCTTGCCAGAGTTCGGTATTTTTTTTTTTTTTGCTGTGAGGTAGATATGACTACTGTATATCGTTTTTTTACAATATCTTTGTTTAGGTTTGAAAATTTTAATTATTATAAATAAACATATAAATAATTGATTGCAAACAAATTCGAAAATGTATTTTTTCAGCTTGTAGTCTGGAAGTTAAAAAGAAGATATTCCAGAGAAGATGAAAATCAGTTAGTTTATTATATCTTCTGACAATATATTTTAATTAAATGCAATTTACTTTAACTTATGCATTTTGCTGTAGAGAAGTAAATAATAAAACCATAATTTAAGTAGCTTTAAAATGAGGTATTAATAACTCACGTAGCTTAAATCGTTAAAACGATATGGAGAATTATGTGCGACTATTTTTTTTAAATGTTCGAATATTATGCATATTTTGAAATACGATATTTCAAGATCCGCTGGGAGTAGCTGTCCTACATTTGGTCGAGTTTGTTGTTATATGAGGTACATCTTCTACACTAAGTTTAGTTGAAATAAGAAGGGGCGGAGGAAATCAAGTGTTTGATTTTATATGTTTTCAGTCAGTAGTTAATTTAATGGCATTGTTAGTTATTTTAACTGCATATGTAGTTGACTTCAGTTACTCATTTTTACTACATCCCGTTAGTTAGTTTTACTACAATACATTGATAGTTATTTTATAGTAATTAAAAATTACTATAATTTTAATAATTTTTATGACATAGACAGTCATCGCCTTTTTAACTACATTTATAGTCATTTTAACTGTAATTTTTTGTAATTTCTACCTTCTTAATTTTCTGAGTGTAGGTAATAGTTTTTTAATTTGTTTACTATTTTGTGGTAGCAATAAAAGAAATATAACAATAAAAATATTTAAACTTACTTAATCGCGCATTTCTATGCAGAACAACTGTTATACGGTATTTTTGGTTAGTTACTTTTTTAGATGAGTTTCAAAAATAGTTATTTTACATTACGCATAGTAAAATTACTTAAATAACAGTTAAAAATTACTATTAATGTTTACTACACGAATGACTGAAATTTGATTACGGGAAGGGTTTTCTGGGTGTATACAAGGCCGTCAAGAAGTTAATTTTAAATATTTTATAATTAACTCACAATCAATAAAACCATAATCAAACTATAATTGACGTTGTTTTTTTGAGTTAAGCAATTGACGTTGTATTTTTATCTAACCCCGTTCTACCCATTATATACCATTCACGGATCCCATGCTTCTATAAGCATTTTCTGAATTGTATTTCTATTAGCTTTTTCAATTTTAACTCAAACTTTGACGCTTTGTATATACTTAACAGGTTAAAATTTTTTTTTAAATTATAAATTTTATTTGTTTTTAAAGCCAAAATCTATCAACCCTAATACACAATTTGATCTATCGGATTTTCACGATTTTTGAGAATGTTATAAAAATACATATTAGTGTTTTTTTAGACAAATTTTCAAAATTTTAGAATGGCAACACTGGCGAATCAATTTAAAATTTTTTTTTTTTTGTTGAAAGAAAATAGCTAGTTTTTACATAATAAAAGAAAATAGGTTTTTTTTTTATAAAACGGTTTTACAAGGTTTGTAATTTCGTGATCTGATGTGGTAGTGAAAAATGGGTAAAAATTTAAAACCGCTTGAAAATTTATTGAGTTAAACATTTTTTTAGTTTGTGCAGTTTTAAAAAGTTGCTTTTTTGAAAATCCACTCAATTAGAACTAAAATCTTCACTAGGTCATTTTTCGAGTATGATTGTCACTGTAGCACCGTATAATTGAGGATGAGGTCTAAAAAAACTGGCAACACTAATGTTGATCAAATATTGAATTTACATTATACTCGAAATCTGATTTATACCAGATTTTGGTGACAATCTGGTTATGAAACGTAATTTCAAACAAGATTTCCCATACATATTCACAACTAGATTATCGGACAATCTGATTTAAAATTATGTTAACAATTAGGTTGTAGCAATACAACACTGTGTTTTCTTCTATTTTGAAAAGAAATTTGCAAAATGTTTCCTTACCTTTTGGAAAAAAATGTAAACAAATAAAAAAAATTTATTTAATTTAAGAAAGCTAAATAAAATAAGTGTTATACTACATTTATACTAGAACCAAAAACTAGCAATTTCAATAACTTTTAGTTGTTGATTTCAAATTTGTATAGAATTTGACAAGTAAATACTTGTAGTTTTTAAAAACTACTAGTTTTTGGTTGTAGTATTAAACCGAATAAAATGGCATTTTATATTGAAAGAAAATTTTTATAATGTAAACGATGGTGATCCTTGCTATAGTGTGATGTGCTGCCAACTAAAAGTGGCATCTCACTCGTTAGATTACATTACATTTAGAAATGTAAGAAAGCATTAAAAAAAAGTTACGAGTAGTAACACATTCCCCTTGATACCAAATTGGTTTCTCTTAGATTTTATAAACTCTTTGATGTTGACAACTAATTCTTAATAGAGATTTAACTCCAACAACACTACTTCTTGTTTTCTAGCACATAATTATTTTCTTCTTTATTCTTTTATTGCAAATTTTTAGTTTTCGAGGAGTTTTTGTACGAAACGGATGTTCGGTAGTGGTGCGCTCCTTTGTTAATTAAAATTTGTTTAAATAATTAAGTAAATGTAAATATTGTTTGATAAAAGTAAAGCTCAATTGTTGCTTAATGTTGTCGATAAAAATTGTTTTAAAATATTTATTATTAATATGTAGAAAAAGTGTTAAAAGTTAAATAATAAATTGAGTTTGCGTGCCGGTCGTGCCGGTTGTTTCGGTTGTTTGTCTTTTCTACTTCGGCCCTTAAATATATATGTATATAAAATATAAAATAAATAAAAAAGCATATCAATTGGTGTTAGTGAATGTTTTAAGAAAAGTAAAGTGTTGCTAAAAAGAGCAATATAAAAGAGCAATATGTGTAAATAAAGAAATAAATATACAAAATATATAAATGCAATAAAATCTATAAAGTATATTAAAGAAAAGTATCTAATTATAATAAATCATATGAAATTTAATAAAAATTAGAAGCTGTAAAATGCATTTGTAAAAAATTTGTGAAGTACGGAAAAAAAATCTTAAAAAAAAATTATCTAAGCTCATCGGAAGAGGAAATTTATAAAGTAAGTTTTATTTCATGAATATATTTTTATTATTTTTTGCTAAAGCGTTTATTTAGAGTAAAATTTTTTTATTGTTAAATAAATAATAACTCAAATATAATAACTCATTGTTTGAGGAGGAAATAAATATATAATAGAACACTAAGAAATACTACAAAGCCGACTTGAAAAAAATTGTTAGATTTCCCGCTAAAAGTTAAATACCGCTAAATGCGTTTAAAAATCGCAAGATTAGATGTGAAAATAGGTAAATGCCAATAATTCATTTGTGTGTTGTCTGGAAGTTAAAAAGAAGATATCCTCGAGAAGATGAAAATCATTTAGTTTATTATACATATTTTCGGACTTTTTATTAACAACAACAAAACATACAAATTAGTCATTTAAGTCTTACAAATCCTTACTTGTCCTATACAATTTACCCATCTATTAGTTGTTTTCCATTCCGTGGATTTTATTACCCAAACTTTTAATACGTTATGTTCTGAAAAAAGGAACATTTCTTTTTAAAAATTTCCAATATATTTTAATTAAATGCAATTTACTTTTACTTACCTTAAAATTTGCAAAAACATGAAACAATTATAGACAAATATTGCTGATTGTGTGTCTTCTTTTAAAATTTTACTTATTGACAAAATCTTTTTTAAAAATTATTATTTTTGAAATGACACACTTTTATTTTTCCAATTGATAAAAAGAAGATATGTTTGAAATACTACTTTTTCATTTACTCCTATCAAAATACACAACTTTCATTAAGATCTGGAGCTTCATGTTGTAAAGAGTTAAGGCTGCACAGTGGTACCCGATTTTCAATATCTTAGTTTGAGAAAAAGGTTTTTAAAGTAAATAAAGCCCAAGTAAAATTAATTTTTTATTTCTGCTTATTTTTTGCCAACATTTTCACAGTATATAGAAAAATGTTCAAACTATCGAAATTTGAAATAAAAAATGATCAACAAATAAAAAAATCTTAAGATACTTAACCCCTTAAGTTATCATTAATCATAACTTTCAATACCATAATTTACTATAATGCTATTGAGTGTATCATTAAACTGTAGCCATTCATCAGGCGAAGGATGTGCCAAGTGATCTGCAACATTGTATACGTAAAGTTTGCCACAAACATCGCCAACTATAATATGTTTACCATTTGGCATCCACGACACACAGTTAAGAGCTGGTTCAGAAGTTACTACAACCGATAATATAGGTTCTTCAGTATCTCGATTCAGATTCCATAAATCTAAACGACCACTACCATCGACAGCGGCAAACAGAGCTGGATGAATGGGTGACCATGCTACATCCATAACATAATCGGAATTATCTTTAAAAGTGTAAAAGGGTTTTGTGTCTTGCGCAGACCATAATTTAACGGTGCAATCAATGGATGAAGTAAGAAATAGATGGCCAAAATCGGGTGAAGATTGATTATAATGAGATGAGATTCCAGTTATTGGACCGTCATGTTTTTCAAAACGATCATTTATACCGGATTTAAAGCCATAGCGAAAAGCTGTAAAGAAGTGTTTTTTTATTCGCTTAACTTTTAGAGTATTGAAACTTACCCGAATAGGCACAACCGTCTTCACCTCCTAATATTAAACTATTTACTCCATTTTCTGGAAAATCCATACAAGTTACAGCAATTGGTTTCTTCTGCTTTTCCGAAACATCCAACTGTAATTGAATAATATCAAGTGGTTGTGACAGCATATCCAAACTCCATGAACAAAGTTTACCATCTGAAGATATCGAGATTATATTGTGACAACTTTCTGTACCCACAATTTTTAAACAATGTATAGGTTGTGTATGAGCCTTAGCATTAAGTTTAGTACATAGTATGGGAATAGGTTTGCGAACACGATTATCCCAAAGTACAATTTGACCGGAATAAGTACCACCTAATATTAAGTTGGGATTAAATTTAGCGAAACATGAAGACATAACAGCACTGTGACAATTAAACATAAATTCTGGAGTTTTGGTTTTCAATTTTGTATTCCAAACCATAACAATACCATCAGGATCGAAAGGAGAATCCTAAAAAGAAATATGTAGTTGGTGGGTATGTTTTATAAAAATAAAAAATGAAGGTTTCATATTTACCTCATTTTTAAAATACGAAGCTAATACTAATTCTGGAAAATGTGTAGACCAATCCATGCTTGTTATGCAGCGTTTTTCCGAAAAATGATCATCATAAAAAATGTGGCTTAATGCTAGTAAGGCTTTTGAATTTGTATCATTATCTTTATCAACAGCTCCAGTATAATCCACAAAAATATTTTTATTTTCCGATATTACTTTTTCCATAATCCGTCCAGCACGTATTAGTGATTGTTGAAAGCTCTCTGATAATGTTATATCCTGAGTTTGTTCATTTGGTAATTCTTTTAAAATAGGAATGCATTATAACAAAATGAGATAAGTAATATTAAATAGACTTACTTTTTTTATTTTCTTCATATTCTATCCAAGGATTCCAATGATCCAAAGGTGTTAAGGCCGGTTGAACAAATTTAACATTTGGCAAACCGGGACTTAAAATACCGGGTGGCAACATTGACGAAAAATTACAGAAAACTCGTAAAGAACCCACTTCATCTTCTTCTTCATCATCATCAGCATCATCGTTACGCTCGAGAACTTTCAAAAAACAAGGTTGGATAGCGTTTAAATTTTAAAACAAACGGTATTGATTGATCATAACGAAACTAAAACCGTTATGAACATTTCAAGACATGGTTAATATAGGGGGTAATTGCTAGTGTCCGACCGAACTCACTTTTATTTTGGCCGTAGCCGAATTTCGGACAAATGTCAAATGTTCAGACAAATCCCTAGCTGAACTTTTTACTTTACTGTTTTAATTAAATAACACAACATGTAAATTTTGATAAATTTTTAACACGAAATTTGTTTAAAGTAAGACAAAATATATTTAAACATAGATAAATCTCAAAAACGCTAATTTTTTAATTTTTTTTTCAAAAAATTCAGTTATGAGTTTATTTATTTTAAAATAGATTTTGCAAAAAAAGAAATTGCTTAAATTTTTATATTCATACTAAAAAATATAAAAAAATTTATACACATTTTTGGACAAAATTTGTACGAACACCACTTTTTGGTCGAACTCCGAAGCCGAATACTCGGTCGGACACTAAAAATTGCTCCATATTGTTACGTTTTAAGTTTGCTATTTTTCCAGATCAAATTCTATACATATGACCAACTTTATTTATTTATTTTATTTATTTATTTACATTCACATATCCTGTACAGGAAAGCAGTTTGGGTAAAAAATAATATTGCAAGTTATATATAAAAAAAGAAAAGATGAAATTTAAGATACTCATACACGTAAATAACAATAAAAAAAGAACAAAAATAAAATTAAAACTACTGTTTTATCATCACAAATGCTTTAACAAAAAAAGTGTAAAAATAAAGTTATATAAATATAAATCAAATTATGTAAAAAAAAATTTAGAAGAAATTGTTTAAAACTGTTTGCGTTGCTGTTGAGCTGTTGGTTTTCTGGAAGATGTCTCCAAAGACATTCCATTCAGATACATGGTATCGATGCCTCGGAATAATTGTCTTTTTACCTCTAGGGGATATGGCAAATTGTATAAATTCATAAAGGTATAGTGGATTTTTGGTATAAGTAATTTTATGGTAAAATAAAAGTACTCTTATTTTTAAAAGGTTCTCAAAAGATATGCCATAAAGTTTAATGGCAAAAGATGAGACACGATCAAACCTTCTCAATCCGTAGACATATCTGATGATATTATTATACAAAACTATTAGCTTGCGTTTGCTAGTAGTATCACAATTTTCGAAGAGTTCACAGCCGTAAATTAAACCGGGGATGAGGTACGACTTTGCAATTAATATTCTGACTTTTAAAGGCGTAAAAAACTGTGTTGACTATAGAGCTCTTAACTTGGCATAGGTTTGACCAACAAGTGAGTTTATATGGTTGGTCCATGTTAAATATCTGTTGAAGATAATGCCAAGGTTTTTAGCCGACTCTACGATTTCAATTCTTCCTCCGTTAATAAGAATTTCGTTTTCGATAACTGGCACAGTTCTTTGCCGGTGAATTATCAGACATTTTGATTTCAGCGGATTGAGACAAAGTCCATTTGCTGTCGCCCATATATATACTTTATCAAGAGCATAATTAATTTTCGTAATAGCATCTGCGATTAATTGCACTGGACTGCTCAAAACAAAATGGACATCATCCGCGTACATATGTAATTTGCAGTATGAAAGCTGATCGGGCAAATCATTTGCATATATAGAAAAAAGTAGAGGACCAAGAATAGACCCTTGCGGCACGCCTCTAGTAAGAGTCAGCGAGTTAGACCAAGTGTTATCTGCGTATACGGATTGTGTGCGATTAGTTAGATACAAAAATAAGAGCTGTGTTGATGACGAAGCAAAATTAAAGAAATTTCTAAGTTTCAACCATAACGTATGGTGGTCAACCGTATCAAAGGCTTTTGAATGATCAAGAAGCACCAAGAAATTAACTTTACCATCGTCGAGTTCACGTCGTATGCTCTCCGAAACATCAATCAAAGCTGTTATACAGCTATGATTCCAACGAAAGCCAGATTGTTTATCATGCAGCAGGCATTTTTCTTTTATATACTCACTCATTTGCATCTGTATAATCTTTACCAATACTTTAGAAAGGTAACACAAAATAGCAATTGGGCGGAACTCAGTATTTGTCTTCGGAAGTGGTATAATTTTGGCATGCTTCCATTTCTGCGGAAAAGTGCTGGTTGTAATGATTGTATTGAAAAGATGAGTTTTAGCAGAATATGCAACAAAAAATGCCAAAATATGCATTTGTCTCCAAAAATGTATAAATATGTATTTATAGCAAAATTTGAAAAAATATGCATAACAAATCGTTGTCATTTTATTCTCAAATACATTGGGTTAAGTTTGTCCTCCAGCTAACAACAGCAACAGGAATGTATTTACATGGACTTCCGAGCTCTAGTAATTACTTATTTTTGCTAATATTAGCAACTCGGGTTTAAAATATTAGTTAAATATTTGGCTAAAATCAGTAACGAAAATTAGCAAAAAAAAAATAAATAAATTAATAAAACTTACATGGGTGGTTCTCCAGATTTCGATGAAATTTGTATATAACATAGAGTAAACAAAAGTAGTTAAAAATGTGTTAGAAGCATACCATGCCGTCCCAATCGCATATTTAAGGCGTAAAATTGCGTTTCAAAGTTGTTTGAAACTTTTTTGTTTTGAAACTTTTTTTGTACCAAATTTGTAGATACATTTTTTTTGATAGAAGCATGAAAAAAAAATGCAACTAACGAAAAATTGTGTTATTTTTGTCCCCAAATTTTTACCCTTAAAAGTGAAATTGTGCTGCTAATTTGGCAATCAGCGGTGCTTCCTTGTTAGAACACAAACTGTAAGCTGTAAATTTTTCTACTGACTTATTTATTTCAATGTACACAAAGTCGAAAATATGCTCAAAATTTATTCCGTTTTTACTTAAAAGAGTAATAATGGCTAGTTTTCATTGAAATACTACACAGAGAAAAATTTAGTAATTTTCCAACTGAAATTCGGTTTTTACTTATATTAGGTTTCACAAGAAAATTCGGTTAATACAACAGAATTTTAGTTGCACAACCCAAAATATTCAAAAATAGCACAATATTTCTCTAAAAAAAACTTAAAAAATGTATTAACCTTCCGTCCTCACACGTTGGTACAATACACCCCAAAAATAGTGTGAATTGCGTGTAACAAAATATAGGTGTAAGAAAGCCAGGTTTACTCCAAAAATTTAAATATGTTAGGGATTGTTCCCAATTGTGGCCTGATACACCTTTTGATTTTTTTCGTTTTGTTGCATGAATATGTAAAAACTGTCAACTGTAATCGAGTTTTATTTCCGCTACCACTATTTTAAAAAAGTTTCGACTTGAATGGACACGTTTTTCTGCGTTTTATTGTGTCGTTTCAAATAAATATATGTATAGTGTAATTCTTCGTAAATATAAAAAGTGAATAACAAAAAAGTCTGAAAGAATTTTCCAAATCGGACTCTTGTAAACGGTAAGAATTTTATTCACAATTTTTATAAAACAAATTGATTCTATAAATAAACAAATATGTATAATAAAAATGTGAAAAATTAAATTTTTAAAATTATCCCTAAAGTGGACCTTTGATATATTTCATTATTATTTGATTTTTTTTAGGCATAACTTTAACTGTTCATGTCTATTTTAGGCAATTTTTCAACATGTTTCAGAACAACAAAAATATATTTTTTACAGCTATATCAGTTTTTTGTTTTTATATACATCGAGATTATTTTTATGTTATTTTCAATTTATAACGAGCTTTCAACCTCCGTATATTTACAAAAATAAAGCAAATCAAACATATTAGCTAGGTTGATACTAGTATTTCGATCTGGCTAAAGATCTTATCAGAACCCGAAGTTTTAGAAAGGCTAGAGCCTCCATAATAGGCAGAACTTTAACAAAAAACCTATTAATCATCAATTTTGCTCCATTCTTGTCTTCTTAGTAATCAAGCACGTGGTTAGGTCTTTTCCTAACAAGCATCATGACGTTACTAAACTTTTGTTTATCGCAATTAAAAAACTTAGCATTACTATGGTAACTACTTAAGCAGCTTTAAACGATACACAAAACGTTTTAATAAACAAAATTAAAATAAATTTTAATTTAAACACACATTTTTGTTGATTTACTTCATTTTCATCTAAAATTTGTATATGCCTGTAGAGAGTTTTTTTAATATAGGTCCACTTAAGGGTACATGTGCCCTTATGTGGACCTTTTGAGTTGAAAATTGATATCTAACTTTTTTAAATTAGTTGCCACACAAAAATTATATATAGCCGAAAAATGCCCAAGCTTTAATATTGGAATATTTCACTTTGTTTTTTGTATATATCCCAAATACTAGGTATATTGCCACATTAAAAATTTTTTAAATATCTTCAATCGTTTAGGATCCATATTCTGCCAAAGTTTTATGTTGGGTTGCTAATATTTGCACTAGAGGGCGCTTTCAGGCAAAGCTGTGTTAATTATGAGTTAATAAAAGAAGGCTTTTTAAAGCCATTTACAGTTTTGTAGTGGACATTTAGTCTGTTGTTTTTACTGCATTGCTAGTGAGTTTACTGCATTTTCCACTTGTTTTTAAACAATTAAGATAGTGGCATTTTCTCGTAAATTTAAATGAAGTTGCTAAGTTTCTCAGTTAAATAATTCCTCAGTTAAAACCGCAAAAAATATATTAAACTGAAATGTATGCAAACAACTAATTTTTAATTAACCACTCTACTGCGTACACTCATAGAAATTAAACTGTAAAATTAGCGAAAAAGCTACTAAAAATTAGTGCTGAAAAAACGAAACTTTTAATCTGGAGGCTTTTTTGACCAAAAAGTTACTTAAATCAAGTTGTTGTATATTTTGCAACTTTAGAGGAATTTTATTTTAAGCTTTAAAAAGATATTGCATTGAAGTTTTTTTGTTGATTTGAATAATTGAATAACTTGTTAATATCACCAACACTTTTCAAAGCAATCGGACTTGATTTGCCTTTTCGATTGGCAAACAAATCGAACCAGGTTATTTCAAAAATGCAAAATTTTTAATTTGGATAATTTTTTCACTTTAAGAGCAACCCTACATGAGTACATTAAAAATACTAAAAACGGGTTTCAATTAAAAAATTTATTGAATCAATTAATATTTAATTAATTTTACAATTAAAATTTTTATTGAAAACTTAAAAGGAATAAAAGTTATAAATAACTTCTACAAAACAAAGATGATACTTACAAAAAAAAGTGTGTGAACGATACGTTGGTATGTGTGTTTTTGGTAATGTTGCGTCTGTTTGAATGTTTGTGCGTGTGCTTGTTTTTTTTTTTTTTTTTTTAAAGAGAAGCAACACTCAGGAAATTCTTCCTATTAATTAATGTGTTGTTTTCTTTGGAAAGGGGATAGTGGAGAGATGAAAGGTGGTGAATGGTGAAGGGTGAAGGGCTTCAAACATGGCAACACTGTAATTGCGCGAGATTATAAGTCTTAGAACAGTTTTTGGTCGCCACCTGATGTAGAGTTGGCGAATTTATTGAAGCTTTTTGTTTCATAGCCCTGATTTATTATTTTACTTCGGTGGGGTTAAGCGCTATGGGAACACCGAAGGTGGGCGCAGCGATACATATAAGTGATAGAAAACTCATACATATTATTTTTCTAAATTGATGTTGTCGTCATCGTGAATCGAACCAGGGACCATCTGTGTAACAGTCCAAACACACCACAACGCACACACAATTAAAATATTTATTGATTCAATTAAGTATTTGTTTAGAAACAATTTTTATTCAAATCAAATCCTTAATTAGATATTTTACGTAGATAATTTGTTCAGTATAAGTGTCTTTACCTCTGTCAAATAATTATATGTGCAACGTATTATATTGAGTTATAGATAAGAAAAAAAAATATTTTTTCACAATTTCTTTTTTTATTTCCTTATGGTTTTATGTGGACTTTAAAATTATGAAAAAAATAAATTATGAAAAAATTTTTTAATGCAGGAAAAATAAAAATTAATACTTCATAGCAAAAAATTATATGTGTATAAAAGAAAACTCATATTTGTTCGGGTTGATTAACACTATATTTAAGTAATTAATATGATATTGGTTTGCCCATGTGTATTAAAACTTAGCCTACGGGGCATATAAACCACCAAGTTTCTCAAAGTGCCAGTATCAATATTTCTGCATTCTATGAATATTATATAAGCGTAGTGTATACACAGAAAAAATTATCAACCTAAAATATCTAATTAAAGATTTGAATTTAATTTGATTGTAAACAAATATTTAATTGAATCAATTAATATTTTAATTGACTTTTAAATATATAAATACATATTTTTTTTTTAGACGCAATTATCATATTATTTTTTCATACACTGTATGCATAAATAGAAAATTTTCAGTATAAAATACCAAATACATTCTAAGTTAACAAACAAGCACATACACAAACAGACTCAGCATTGCAAAAAACACACATACCAACGTATAGATCACACACTTATTTTGTGAGTATCATATTTTTTTTCCTTCTTAATTTTAATAAAAGGTTTAATTGATAGTATCATTGCCGTGATAGGTGCAAAATCAATTAAAATATTAATTGATTCAATAATTTTTTTAATTTAAACCCTTTTTTAGTTTTTTCTGTGTAGCTTTGACTTTGAAAATACTTTGACGGAAAGGATCCTCCAGAAGTCTTCAATGGGTCTTAGTTCTGGCCATTATGTCTGGCCATTTCAATACCGGTATGTTGTGCTCATTAAAGCACAACATACCGGAGCGTTGCCTTGTTGGAACGCTCAATTATCTCCATATAGTTCGGCAACAAAGTCTATTATATTGTTCCCCAACAAGTCAGAAAATGTATTCGCATTCATTTTAGTAGGGACGAAGCATATTCAGGACTTTCCTCGTGACCCAAATGCAGGCCATATCCGCCACCGTTGTTTTGCTTTAGCGCATTTGCCAAGGATGTCTTAGATCTCTCCAATATTTGTGGTGGCCACCAGGTCTGTCCAAATAAAAGTTTTTCTCCTCACCAAATTCTAAATATAATGGGAAAAAGTTTAATTTGGACTCCACTGATGTCTACCGCAAATATTGGAGAGAACCAAGACATTTGGCCAAATGTGCTACAAGCAAAACCACGGTGGCGGATTACTCATGGTATGGAACACTAGGAAAGACGAATACATATTCTGGCTTGTTGGAGAACAATGTAATAGACTTTGTGGCCGAACTGTATCTAAATAATTGGACGTTCCAACAAGGAAACGCACCGATCAATGTCGTTTGTTTTACAAAAAATGTATGTAATGATCACAACATACCGGTATTGGAATGGCCAGACATAAGTCCCATTTAAGACCTCTGGGGGATCCTTTCCGCCAAGGTCTTTTTAAAGTCAAAGCTATACACTACGCTTAAATAATTTAAACTAGCAATATAGATAGAATGGGGAAATATTGATAATGGCACTTTGAGGAACTGGGTGGTTTATATGCCCCTTAGGCTACAATAAGTTTTAATACACATGGGCAAAAAAAAAATTTCATATTAATTACTTAAATATAGTGTTAATCAACCCGAAAAAATATGAATTTTCTTTTATGCACATATAATTATTTTCTATGAAGTATTTATTTTTATGTTTTCTGCATTAAAAAATAAAAATTAGAATTCATTTTTTTCATAATTTTAAAGTCCACATAATAAAATAAAAAAAAAATTTAAAAAAAAATTTTTTTTTCTTATCTATGTATAACTCAATATAATACATTGCACATATAATTATTTGTCTAAGGTATTATTGGAAATTATATACAGATTACAGAAATGTTTAATTTTTGAAAATCGATTGATAACTATAAAATTGGAAAGCTCTCAAAATGTTTGACTACTCGAGGTGTCCTACTTTGCAGTCTAATTGATCAGTACCTGGCTGATCTAGTGGACCCTTCTTTGGAACCTAAGCTTGAAATTAGGTTGATAATGGATGTGTAAAGTTTCATGGTAAGCCGATCCGCCAGTAATAAATGTCTATATTTTTAGTGCTAAATCTTTCAGATCTTGTAACTTTTAAAAATGTGGATAAATGTATTTTTGTAAAATACGTAATTAGAAAGAAAAATAACGTGAATGCAATGTTTTATTCCCTTTTTTTTTTGATTGACTTTATATTTAATTGTCTGTGTCTCACACTATGTAAAGCAGAGCAAGGTTGTAAAGGGTCCGCCATCTAACGTTTTTTTTTCAACTAGTGCTTATTTCGTGAATGGTAACACTTAGCTCATGTCTGATTTGACAGATAATTAGTTTTATCCTTCCGCTGAACGAATATGGTCCGTATGTTCGAATATGGACCATATCCTTCCGCTGAACGAATATGGTCCGTATGTTCGTTAAGTGAAAGAAACTGGCATCCTCATCGAGAAACCAAAGCGTGAAAAGCCAAAAACAGTGCGTACACCCGAGAATATTGCTGCTGTGGCAGAAAGTGTGCGTGAAGCGCCATCAACATCAATTCACCGTCGTTTTCAACAATTGAACATTTCGGAGACATCATTGAGACGAATTTTGCATAAAGACCTTGGTATGACGCCATACAAAGTCCAATTGGTTCAGGAGTTCAAAAAAAAAAAAAGTTATTTGGCGGACCCTTTATTTTAAATGGTTTTTGGGAAAGTTTTTCAATGCAGAAGTTACAAAAAAGGGCCACTTTAAACAAAAAAACGAATTTAAATTGACAAGTATTTTTAAAAAACTATTTTAAATCAAAAGAAAAGACTACAAAATTTATAAGAATTTTCAAAATAATTTATAATTATATTGTTGCGGTAAGATATTTTCTTCAAAATTTCCTAACAAATTGTAAAATGTATTCATTATTTTTTAGATTTAGAACGTTGTGTTAAAAATGTGTTAAAGATGGATGATTAGGCGTAAATATATGTGACGGTTTTCTGTTTTTTCATATTTTTTTTTAAAGAAACTTCACATAAATTCGGTATCTAACGAAAAGTATTTGAAATGCGCATCACCAGTGAAAAGTAGCATGTCCGAGCATGATCAATTGTGATTTTCATTTTGACGAAATAAAATATTTTAAATTTTTATACCAGTAGTACATACTTACCTTCATATTCACGCCCACCTTTAATATCGGTTTGAGTTTGTTTCGAGTATTTAGGAATCTCGTTTGGTGGTATCTCAACTATTTGTAGATTCGAAATTTTTAACTTTGAATATTTCTTGCTTGTATTGCTATAAAATATGGTGTATTTTAAATTATTAAGATAAAGACAAATTTCTTTTCAGAAAACTTATACCTTAATTTATTTTCTAAATTCGAACAAGTTTTTTCAGTATTATTTTTATTGCATTCGCTAATTGTATTCGCAATTATTTCCTCTATTTCACTGCAATAAATAATTTTGTTTAACATAATACTCTATCATTTATCAGTTTTTTTCTCACGAATCATTTAATTTTTTTGCTTTATCCCGAGTTTCCTTTTCTGAAGTGAGTTTCTCCTTTTCCTGTTGCAATTCCACATTTCTACGTTCTTTTTCAGTATTTAAAATTTCTTTTTTTTTACGCACTATTTCTAATTCAGCTTTTCGTAGATTCAACAGATATTCATATTTATTACCAGACATATTGGTATAAAGAAAAAAAAACGTTTTAAAATGATATAAATATTTTATTAAAATTTTTTTAAAATCAACTGACTTGTTTGGGTTTTAAAACACTTTTAATGTATAAAAAGAATTTTTAATAGAACTAAAATGAAAACCGCATTAATAAAATAATAAAAATAGTATTCATATAAAGTAAATGTATGCATATTAGGCAGGGTCGATTTGTACGGAGGCAAAAAAAAAATCGCTCAACGTTCAAGGAAAATCGTATTCTAGGGATCAAAATAAGAAACTTTGCCGAAGGAACCATACCTCTAAAACGAATTCTGATGTCCCGACTTTTGGCCCGTAGGGTGAAATTTTGAAAAATCCCACTTTGAACCATTTAGAGTGCCCCAATCGAATCGAACCTAATCGAATATAATTTATACATTCATCTGCTAGAGCGTCTTCCGGAGAAGAAATAGAGACCCTAATCTTGGAAAGACTCCTCCTACTTTCTGAAATATCTCGATCCCGAGATTTGTACATTTTGCTATAAAAACACGGCTAAAAGGCCCTCTTTCAACTAAAATTTTAACCCCTTAGCGGTCACCTAGAATGATGATTTATGCATTAATCTGCTAACGCGTCTCCCGGAGAAGAAGTAGCTCCCATAATCTTGGAGAGATTCCACCTACTTTCTGAAATATCAATGTGGGCTTTTTCAAAACTTTACCCTACGGGTCAAAAGTCGGGACATCAGAATTCGTTTTAGAGGTATGGTTCTTTCTGCAAAGTTTCTTATTTTGATCCCTAGAATACGATTTTCCTTGAACGTTGAGCGATTTTTAAATCGACCCGCCCTAATGAATATTATTAAAGCAATCAGAAATAACATTTATTTTAAATATTCAGGGTAAGCAGTCCTGCTCATACTTTTGCCACAATTACGAGCTCCAATTAATTTCTTTATGCGATTTTTTAAATTTCAAATAAAAAAACATAAATATAATTTGGCCTACACACACGGAATTTTGAAGTTAGCAATGGCAGTTAAAATTACTACAAATGTAATTAAGAAGTCGATGATGATTGTATTTTTTATAAGAATGACTAATAGATATTGTAGTAATTTTTAACTACAAAAAAACAACTACCCATGTAGTAAAATCAACAGCTAAAAGCGGTCAAAATAACTAACGTTCAATTTACAGCAGAATTGTAAAATTAATTATAAATGTAGTAAAATTAACTAACTGAAATCCACTGCATATGCAGTTTAAATAACAAATAAGACTATTGATTTAAAAAAAATAGTGTTTAGTTACATTTTATTAAAATTCACTATACAATTTTTCGAATACAGAAAAAATAAATCAGTACCGGTGGGTTGTACGTTTTATTAAATACTCAAAAAAGTTGTACAGTTACTACATGCACGTTGTTTGTGTAGTAATCAGTAGTTGTTGTTTTTAACTGCAATTACAGTTGTTTATCTACGAAATAATACAAAACAACTATTATGGCAGTTACACTGCTCAACTTTAAAAATAAAACATGAGTACCAACCACTGATTCTAAATATTTCGGCCAAGCTGATTTTAATGGCGTAATCATTTTTTTCAATTAATTTTTTACACGAAATAATTGTTTAGATTTGTCTTTTTGCTTATGAACAAAAATGTGTTGATCCTTTGCGAAATGTGACAAAAAAATTGTGCAAAAATAGTAAAATATAGTCAAATCTGATTAAAAACCTCGGATTTACTTGCTAATACTGAATATTTATTAAACAAATTTGATACCCAAATGTTGCTGAAGGTCTCATCATTATTTAGCATAAAAAAGTTAAGGGAATATATCTTATTTTTAAAATTTTATGTATAAACAAGTACTTACAATAAATTTTGTATTACCAAAGTTTTTTTATATCCACAGTGTAGATGATAAAAATGAAACAAAAAAAATTTAAAAAAAAGAATTTTAATGGTGAAAAAAATTTTGTTGAACTAAAAAACATTTTTGGTTGTAAAAAAATATTTTTGTGATGAAAAAATATTTTTGAGGTGAAAAACTGTTTTAGTGGGGAACAACTGTTTTAGTGGTGAAAAAAAATTAAGGTGAAATACAAATTTGATGTGAATTTCAAATATTATTCAACTCTTACCGACTGGTGGAAAAATATAAGGTTATACACCAGACGCTACTATAAAATTTTTCTATTATACTTTTATATTGACCTCAATTGGCTTTCCAGAACGTTCAGTATCATTTGTACTTGTGCGACCACAACGAAAGTCAGTAAACCACATTTTTACAATTGAAATCGATTGTGCAGAGTCCCCATAGTATTTATCAAACTTTTCCTTGGCTTGATTGACGGATTTTTTTGCAAAAAATAATGTTTAAAGAGCCCTCGAAATTCACTTTTTCCCTTTTTAAAAAAACCATGAGGTTGTATGTTTTGAACAGCTGTTAAACGCAAAGTAAATGACGGAACTTGCTCAAAATTTGACAGTAGTCTATTAACAGGTGGTACTTGATGGGAGCAGGGAAGTTCGAAAAGTCACTTACTTATTGATCCGCCCTCGTAGTTTCATTCCCATTCATTGAACAGTGAGGTCATGTATAATGTTTTGGGCCCCGCAACTGTCATATGGTTTGATGTAAACAACTTGAAAACGTTGGGAAAACAGACAAAAATTTGGTCTTAAAAGAGGTTTTCCAGAAACAAAAAAAAAAAAATAATTTTATATGAAAAAAATATTAAAAAGTATAAAAAAATCACAAAAAAAATTTGTGCCTGGAACAGGACTCGAACTCGGAACATTCCGACTAAAAACTTTTTTTAACAAAGCATCATAATTTTTATAAAATAAACGCTTTACCAGTGGTTAGACTTATTAACCGTTGGTAATTTCTGACTGGATAGCACTGGGAAAACACTTACGCAACGTTGGCATATGGTCTCAGCCAATTCTTTGTCAATGATTTTTTCTGTAGACCACTGAATATCTTATGTCTAATAATGTTATCATTTTGAGGTTGTAAAAGCACATGTTCCCAGCACTTGTACCACTTGTTAAAGTGCCTTGATAGCGGTAGTCCGTTTGTATTTTTCTGACTGGGAAGATTTCGAAATCTAGTTTGTGTATCATTTTATACACTACCATATGATCGAAATCTAGTTCGACCTAGATTTCAATGGTAATGTAAATGGAGCTTCAATATTGTGTAAAATTTAACAGATATGGCAACTTCGAACTTGTTTCCTGACATCCACAAACAGTGTTGCCAGGTATGTTGACCATAAAATCGTCCAATTTTCCAATAAAAATCTTCAAAATCGTCATTATATTTTCAAAAATCGTCAAAACAAAAAATATTTGTTATAAGTGGGATAAAGTTTTAATAAAAACAAAAGAATAATAATGTAATTCACATTTCACGTGCTCATGTACTATCGTTGTAATATAATACGATTTTTTACACTTTTCTGTAATTTAAACTTCTAAAATCATGATATTTTATAACGATAGCACTTTACCTTTTAAACTGTTAATTCCTTCTACATAATTCTGTAAACACCACTTCAGTAGCACAATTTTTAAATCTTAAATTCTTTTACATAGTTTAGAAATTCTTTAACAATGCTTATTTCTTTAATTATTAAATTTGGACTTCCATTAACGAATTAAAGTTTCAAATTGCATTACATGTGATGACATAGTTTAATACAATCAATTGTGAAATTTTTGATTATTTCATATTTTTCATTTTGGGTTGGTTTTTAATATTTCTAAAAATTATTTATTATTTTATTTATTATTTATTTCTATTTAAATATTGTTTATTACTGTATGTTTTTCCATTTTCAAATATAAATTGTGAATATCTGAAGTTTCACTTTGGAACACTTTATTTATATTATTATTAGCCCTGTTTTTTAAGCACCGGATATATTTTTGGATTTATAAATGAGAATATTCGAACTCTATGTTTGTTTCGCAAAAACTTGAATGTTTTTTTTTAATTTAAAAAATATTTTATTTTTATCTCAATCTTACACTAATTAAACTTTATAAAAATATAAATATTAAAAAAAGCAGGGTTGGCATTCAATAACATTTCATAATAACGATTGGCTATCACAGTAACATTAATAGCGGAATGGAAATTTTAAAAAAAGCGATTCCATTAAAGACATGTTTGTTCTTATGTTAACGGTTTTAGTTTTCTATTTAACCTGTTTGATTTTGAAATATCTTGAACTAGTTAAAGTCAAAATAACGCTAAAATACCGAAACGACGATTTATAACGTTATTTTGTTGATGTAACAAAATTTAATGAGTAGAATTTTGAAATAAACCCTGTAAAGACACATGCAACTATTGGAATCGTAGCTTTAAAACGTTCATAACGGCATTGGTGTGGCCGTGGCAGGCAACTGCATTGTAATGAAAAGATAGTGTTTGCCAACCATGAAAAAAGTAAGCACATACTCAGGGAACTTCTGCTGTAAATATTTGTCGTTGTTTCAGTTGTAATACTGTATCTTTATTTTTAAGTGAAAAAAACAGTCATTTGTAGAAGAAATTTAATTTTTGACTACAATTGTAGTTCATTTAAAAAACAAACCACATTAAATTATAGTATTATGATTTTACATTCATTTTATACAGTTTTTTTTTTTATTTAAAAAAATAAAACAAATTAACTGAACCATTGATTAATAATACAATTGTAGTTAATTTTTTGAACCGTAAAAAACAAATGACTATGTTAGTTGAATTTACTAAACTGTAAGTCGTTCTTTTTTCAAGTGAAATTTCATTTGTTTTTAGCTACATTCGCAGTGGTCTTTACCTTTATTAAATGCAGAAAATAAATTAAAATAAACCTAACATGAATCCATAAAATAAATTTTTTGCTAAACTTTCAATAAAAAATAGTTTTTATATTTAAACGAAATAATAAAAATCCAAAAATAGATCTGGGGATTTTTTAATAATAGCAATAATAGCTGACATATTAAACGTTTGTCAAAAAATCGTCGTTTTGGAAGCAAAAATCGTCCAATCGTCGTTTAGTAACTAAACTAACTTAACTAATTTAGTACTAAAAATCGTCAAACCTGGCAACAGTGTCCACAAATAAATAATTTATAGTTAATCACAAGATATATTTATATAGGTAGTCTTAGTAGCCCAGCTGTTTATCTTCCTCTTTCCTGGTTTTGACATTTCTTACATGGTTTTGACACTATACTGTACTGTACTCAACAACAAAATGCCTGTTGTTTTTGTATTGTTTGTAGTTGTTTGTTGTAGTTGTTGTTCTAGTAAGACTACCTATATAAATATAGCTTGGTTAATCAGAGAACGAAGCCGACACGAAATTGTCGGCTAAGAGCAAAAACCGTAGTCGGTGGCTGATAGCCGACTATAGCCTATCAGTTCTAAATCAGAGAACCAAGCCGACCCTAAACAATCGGCGGCGGCGACGCGAACAATTTGGTTCGGCGGCGGCGGCGTGTAGTAGTTTATAACGGTGGCGTCTGAATTGTCGGCTTAAATAAGTTTTTGAAATGATTTTTTCCTTTCGTAGAATTATTATATTTTGCATAAATTCAATATAAATCTCGAATAATTAAGTGAAAAAGCTTAAAAATTTATTTAATATTACTGTTGCCAAGACTTTAATATAGAGTGACATTTTTCGCTACACTCAAAAGAGTTTCTACATGACTGTTGTTATAGTTAGTACATGTAATTTTTTTGTATTATTTTATATAAAAACTATCAAATAAGAATACAAAACAACTTTTTTGACAGTTAATTAAAAAAAAAACTGGAGTATACTACTGCATTTTTTAACAGTTATTTGAAGCTGTTGTTGTTGTTTTTTTTTTTTTTTTGTAAAAAATTATTAAAATAGTAATTGTACAGTAAACAGTAATTTAATGCTAGTTATTTAAAAATAGAAGATTATATCGAGTTTTAAAATATTCTCATTTAGTTGAATATTGCTTATGTTGCTTATATGTTCAAAGTTTGCAAATAATAATTAAAATTTTTAGTTTTTTTGTATTATTTATTACTTATAATTGAAAGAAAAATTTGAATTTTTTATTTAAACAATCATTTTTAAATACCGTAAAAATAACAAAACGTTAGTTTTTTAGTGATTTTTACCGTTGTTTCCAAATTTTGGTATTAATAAAAATTTCAGTTGTTTTAACTACATTTATTAGTTGCTTTCCAACAGTTAAAAACAACTACAATTTTAGATGTTTCAACGGTAATTCAGAAAATTCTACTGTAAAATTTTCTTGAGTGTAGTCACTTACAATATGATGTTATTAGAAATTAAATCAAAACAAGCCACGAAAAGTTTACAACTACTTTTTTATTTATTTTTATTAAATTGCAACTGTATAGCCAAAAATTTGTCTACTATTTATCATTAAAAACACACATTTATTTTTAACATCTCAAAAATCGTACAGTGATAAAATTAAAAAAATCTTTTATTTTTTATAGTGCTAAGCTTAAAAAATAAAACATTTAATATTATTAAAATCTTAAAAAATATCTGCGCCGCAGCCGACTTAATCGGCGGCGTCTCATAAGCCGACTCGTATTTTAAGCCGATACGAGTCAGCGGCGACGCGACTCTAAATAAGAGCACCGGCGGCGGCTAGCCGCTGATTTTCAGCCGGTCGGCTTGGTTCTCTGTTCTAAATAGGCATTACTACAGAATATTCTTTATAGCCAAAGAAAAAGTGGAATTTTTTTTTTTAATAATAGTGGTGCAAAAGATTTAATAATTTTAACAGAAATTATAGAAAGGTAAACAAGAAAGAAAAAAATAAGATTATAATTTCAGATCTTTGAAGTTGGACATCCTAGCTAACTGTGTTTTCTTTGTTTTAGACGACGTCAAAATTTTTATTTACACTGTCGTAAACAAAAAGTGGAACATTAAGTGTTTGCAGACTAAACTTTTTTTTGTTGATAATTTACTTTAAATTTCGTTTAATTTTCCCTGCAGCCAGCACTATGGAAAACTATGATAGTAAAGAGTTGTTAGAATGTCCATATGAAACACATCATCGTATTTTAAAAGCTCGCATGCAAGTTCATCTGGGAAGGTGTAGGCGCAACCATACCAATGTCCCTAAAGCGACTTGTCCCTTCAACGTAACCCATGTGGTGAACGAACCAGAATTAAAGGTACATATCTAGTACATATAAATAGAACTGTTAGAAATTGTAATAAAATGTATTATTTTAGTTCCACGTTATGGTCTGCTCCGAACGTAAGACATTTGAGGCCTTTCGCCATGCGGACGAACCGCCAACAAAACCAACAATAGCACCTGCTATGCCTGTATATCAAAGTGAAGAGAATTGGGATGCTGATGATGTACCGTCTTATAATCCGCATGCATACGTGGCAAAGGCACCCGTTTTACGCAACATACAGGGTGCTCAACCCGCAGAACGGAAAAAATTTCGACA
Organism: Delia radicum; assembly: GCA_021234595.1. Lineage (NCBI taxonomy): Eukaryota > Metazoa > Arthropoda > Insecta > Diptera > Anthomyiidae > Delia > Delia radicum. Next base: position 149,552,737 of record CM037852.1, read on the forward strand.
ACAGGAACGTTTACGTTTATTAGGTGCAGATAAATGAGTTTTTAATTTGATTTTAGGACTAAAGTGCAATCCATAAGGCGTTCCTCTACACCTTTTGCAACTGTAATTTAGAATATATCAACTGAAAATATCAATTGAAATTTAGAATTTCTATTTGAAATTCAGACAATCAGATTTTCCATTTGAAGTTCAGATAATATCAATTGGAGTTTAGAATTTACATTTGATATTCAAAAAATATTATTCGAAATTCAGAAAACATCAATTCAAATTCAGAAAATATTATTTGATTTTCAGACAATAGAAATAGAAATTCCGAAACACATCAATTGTAATTAAGAGAATATCAATTGAAATTTAGAATATATCAATTGGAACTCAGAAAACAGAAACAATTTCCATTAATATTTTCTGAATTTTAAATGATGTTTTCTGAACTTCAATTGATAATTTTCTGAACTTCAATTGATGTTTTCTCAATTTCAATTGATATTTTCTCAGTAGGAAGGAAATGAGTCTTTTGATGGAAATCCCCACGGGACACTCGACACGGACTCGGGAGTGAGTAGGGCCTGTGGGGAGAACGAGGAGACTGGAACACTCTGTGAATGCCCGGCACTTGCCAGGATCCGGGTCGCAATACAATTCAGTGACCTAATATCCACATTGGGTATCTTAGGGGCAAAGAATGGAAGAGGTTGAGGAATTTCGTCAGTGCGACGAAGTTCCTAGGGTAGGAATGTGACATAGGACAGATTTTTTTTTTAGAGCGCACAACAAGCCGACATTCTGGCTTAAGTGTAAGTCCTCAGGGACTTGAGTCGTATTAGGGAAGCATTTCTCTTCTTCGAATCCTCTTTTCGACCTAACCTTCTAAATTTCAGTTACTATTTTATAAATTTCAAATGATATTTTCTGAATTTCAAATAAAAACTTCTAACACTTACTAATAAAATTACATACAGATTTAGAATAAGAAATTAAAATTTTTTGAAACTATTAGGTAAATTTGTAGAATAAATTGGGACTTACAAATTTTTGATGTTAAATTTGTTTTATACATTGAATCATAAGTACCTAGCGAAATTTAATAATAAAAAGATAATAAAAATTATATTTTTTTACACAAATATGTTTTCGATTCTTTTTTTTTTCATATAAAATCCATTTGTTTTTGCAAAACTTGTTCAAACTATATGTTTTCTCCTACAAAATGTATTCGAATTTAAATATTTTACTTTTAGATTTTTAAAATTGAAACCAAAATTTTATTTTTCTATATTTTATCATAAATTATAACGTTAGAAAGATTATTCAAATTCATTTGTTTTTTTATTGGGGATTTTTGAATTTTATTCATCGTCTTCTTAGACAGTGTGCAATTAATACTATAATTAATATGCACATCTTTTTCAATTGTTTGAGATAGGCGTGGTAGAGAAGATTAAGCATACTTTTCTAAAAATCATAACTACATTGTAAATTTTTTATTGAATTAGACTGCGCAGTTTCTGGTAACACAACCTTCATCAGTAATCCTTTTTGACAACACTGTAATTATTTGTTATGGTTTTTATTGTTTGATTGCATCTATATGAACTGTTTATTTATTAAATGCAATCCTGACCGTGGATTGAACCTGCTTTCTTTACCACATGCACTTCGCACTACACTTTAGACAGAGGCTGTAACCAATTGATCTAAAGTAGGTCGATTTTTGCTGTGGCTTAAAACCAGTTTCAATTACACGGGGTCGATTTTACATTTAATTGTAATTGCAGAAGATAGCTAAGACAAACACCACAACAATTCACAATTGTTAGAAAGTCATATGTAATCTAATTTCCACTATTTCCCACATTTTGTGAGTTGGCGCAACTATGATGTATTTTTTGTACATACGGTAGTTTGGCTATTCACGTAGTTGGGGAAGAGTTGCCAGGGAGCAAATTTTTGATATATTTTATTGGGGATTTTTGAATTTTATTCATCGTTTTCTTAGACAGTGTGCAATTAATACTATAATTAATATGCACATATTTTTCAATTGTTTGAGATAGGCGTTAAACGATAAACAATGCAATGTTAAAAATCATCTGCTAATGCAATGTAGATTTTTATCTACTAACAGGTCCTTACATGTTGCATTTTGCGTCACCGCCTCCTGCGGTTTCTACATTGAAATCTATGAGAAATTTCGGTGACGCGAAATGAAACATCTAAGAACCTGTCAGTAGATATAGCAGATGAAGACAGTTTTAAATTAATAAATAACATTGCACGGTTTTTTGTGTAACAAAGAACAAATGATCTGGAGCTTGAAAAATCTTGCTTACGTCATGACTAAAACGTAGATTACCCAGCAAGCATTTGGAAGATATATTGCCTAAAAGATATCACGGCAATATCTTCTTTTTATAAGCTGGAAGAAATGTTGGCAATATTAAAAAACTACATCGAAAAAATTCCTCAGTATATCAGTTAGAAAAAAATCTCGTTTAAAATAAAAGTATTTTAAAATAACTGAAATAATTATGATCAACTTTTGTTTAAGTTAAAAATAATGGGGTATTCATAATACGGTTTGTATTTGGTGAATAAGTACACAAAGCGTAATAACTGCTCCTTTGTTTCTTCTCAAATTTCGCGTTTATTTCTTTCGAAAAATAAACAAATAGTCTAAACAATTTTATTTATACATATGGGTATTTTTATACCCGATGAAAAAAGTTTCTATATACTCATATACAAGTTGATATCATCATATGTGTGGCAAGATATTACGATATATGTTCATGTCTTATACTTAGTGTGGCAAGATATTACGATATATGTTCATATCTTATACTTAGTTGATGAAATTTTTTTAATATCGCTTAATATAGCGTCATATATCATTGTATCGTATGTTAAATATTAGCATATCTTTTATACCGGAACATATGAAATAGATATAGATCTATATATCACTATTTATTCTACCATATATGATCATATGTAAGTGTATATGGTACAATAAATCAAAACTAATTCTATCACTTTTACATATAACTATATATTTCAAAACATATAATTATATATAAATATATAAAGTAACATTTAATAAAAAAAATGCTATCCCTTAAAAATTTTTTTAGCACAGTTTATAAATTAGAATATAAATGAGTTTCAAAATTTACTACAAAAACCATGAAAAACTACGGTTTTCAAATCATTTTAGTTTAAATGTGTTTCTACTTATTTTTAAAATGCGAAAATGAAGTAATAAAAATAAATGTTGTTTTGCGGTGACGAACGTGACATTAGAATGACATTGAAAACAAATCAAACATTTCTAGTTTACTGATCTTTATTGACTTCGTTTACATATTTTGGAGTTAATTGTTGTTGTAACAAATAGGGCTTTTAAGCTTAAATATTTAAATTGATTTCGGTGCGGAAGTTTTGAGTTGGAATTGACTTAAAAAGAAGTGGCTCACATTAGTAAACATTCCCTTACATATCTATGGACTTCTAACAGAACCACTTATGTTTGTTTTTTTTTAAATTGTGTTCCCTTTTTAAAGAACTCTGAAGCTGATTTTATAAACATTAAAGGTATTTTAAAAAAATCATGAAAAAGTTTTTGTCTTAACCAACTTATACAAAAAAACTTAAATCGATTTAAGTTTTGTCAAAAGTCCACAGTATATTAATGTTTCATTACGTTACCGTGCGTATCTGTAGGAACTTAAAACAGTCCAAACAACAAATTACACACTTTTAATACGGAAACGTTCATGAGTTGTTTTGTGGTAAACGCGGTAACAAAGAGTTTAAACATTTTTTAAACCTAAGCCGATAATAAAAAAAAAAACATAAAATAAAAAATAAGTTCTTTTTTGCTAAATATATTTTAAATTCTTTATTTAAATTCAAACTTTTATTATGTATATCTGAAAAAAATCTTAAAATAACCACAAGAATATTGGCTTAAAAAACAATTGTTATAATAGCTTTAAAATGGTTAGCTTAAAATATTAAAATAAGGGGGTAATGTAAATGAAAAGCCCATTACTAGTTTTTAAGTTTAAAAGTATAAATGTTGCGATTATTTTGATACTTTTTTTGCTATTCATTCAAATTTTGAGTATTTGCGTTTTTTTTTTTCGAACGAATCACTGGAATAGTTATAAACCCGTTTTTAAATACAGCATTTTTTGTTAAAAAAAAAAAATTAGAAACTTAAATTTTAAATTAATTTTGCACAAAACATACATCTTTAGATGACGAATTCAATGTCGTTATTTCAATGTGCATAGATATTATCAAGCGAGCGACTTATCAATTCTGATAGTACATCACGAATGTGAACACCAAATTTTAATATTAGCTCCACTTTTTAAAATATTCATGAATTTCACTTTTACCAAACATAAAGTTGTTTCTTTAAAATTTCCTGTTAACTAATATACCTTAATAAACTACGAATAATGTGGTTTTAAAATATGGACTTTGAGCTTTAATAGACATATTAATTTATTGCTATTTGGCGAAGGATTTTGCTATTTTGGATATATTAAAAAATACCTTTATCGAATTTTCAAAATTTTAACACATGATGATAGTTTATTTTTCACTTAATTCATTTCATCAAAAAACCCACTAATTGTACAACAAAATTTTAAATAAAAAAATTCTATTAACATTTCAATTATGGATCACATTTCAAAATGAAATGTGATTCTCAAAAGCCGAATCTAAAATAATAATTTTTTAAACATGTCTCATATAAAATCGTTATTTTTTTGGGAAAACACACTTCAATCAAGTGGAACTTCGTTGGTATTGATTAGGAAATGTGTTAAAACATACTTGAATGTTTTTATCTGAATTTTATTAATTAGGCTTCGTCACAGACTCGTTATTTTTAAGGCATAAATATATACCTCTGTATATATATAAATTTTTGTAGTTTAAGCAATTTTTCCTTAAACTAAAAGAGGAAGTAAGATTAAGTAACCAGTGATGTTTTCTAAAAATATACCTATAATCAAATTTTGAATCTTCTTTTCGATGTAGATTGTATTATTAATGAAATTGTTAAAAATTAGAAAATTAAACTTTAACACTACAATGACCGGATCAGTAATTTTGATTAAAAATTACAAAATTTTGTTTCAATTAATTGCAAATATTATTATATGACTTTTGTAGGATTAGGACCTGTTAACTTATCTCAACTTAAGTTAAAGTTTAAGGCTTAACCAAAGTTATGAATGTCAAATTTATATGGAAATATCTGTGGTTAAAGTTAAACTCTGGTTGTGCATAGAAAAGTTACTCGGCCTAAGTATCGTAACTATTCTACATAATTATTTTTTTTTTTTAATTTTACTTAGTTTCAGAGAAAAATTTTTTTGTACCTACTCAGCCCAATACTAGTCAAAATTACTGGTGTTTTTTAAAACTTCGACATAAATACATTTTTGGTACGATCATTACGGTTTAAGAAGCAATGTAATCCGGAACTCTATCAGTTCAAACTGCTTTTAATACATTTCGAAATGTTGTGCTGTTTAAGAGATATTTGGAACAGAAAGTAGATATATTCTATTTTTGATAAATTTTTAATTAGTTTTTTTTTCAGTGTAACTTATAAAATTGTACGATTTTTAATTAATTTATAAATTCCAAAGCTTATATCAATAAGTTTTTATTTATCTGAAGCTGGTAATAAATTACATCTGAAACTATATTTTTACTTATTACACTCGGAATCTAAAATAAATACTTTTAAAAAGTTTTTATATAATGCCGGGTATTTTACTGGTTTATGTACAGCTGAAGCTTCCAAATGCCGCTGCTCCTTATATTTACTGTAGGAGATAAATAAGAACTTATTGAAATCATTTTGCAGTTTTTGAATTCTATATTGAAAATATATTAACTAATTAAGAATCGCACAATTTAAGAAGTTACACTAAAAAAAACTGATAAAAAAATCATATATCTACATTCTGTTCTAAATATCGCTTAAATGCTACCTTTCGAAGTGATTAAAATGCAGTTTTAAAGTACTAGACTTCTAGATTACATCGTGCTTAAACCAAAATGATCGGATGAAAAGTGTATTTTTGATGAATTTTTAAAAAACGCCAGCCATTTTGACTGGTTTTAGGCAGATTTGCGCAAATTTCGGAACGCGTAATATATTAAAGAGCATAGTTCATACTTTTTAAATGCTTTAAAAGAGCAGCGTCTTTGTTTTAATTTTGTACTTTTTTTGCAAAAAGTTGAAAAATTCTTTTTTTTTTTATTTCCTACAAAAAGTTTTTTGCAAAAGTTTCTTTAACTATAGCTAACTTTAAAATTATAAGGCGTTCCAAAGTCTTTTAGAAATGATAGGTCGCAATCCCGATAAATCAAATTATTTTGTTGAAACTGAGTCATTTGAATGACAATTTGTTGAAATTTGAAAAAAAAATTATACAAATTTTAGAGCTAAAACTGGCGAGAAATTTATTTGTTATTTTTAATACTTGCATTTAAGTTAACAAGTTTTTCAAATTTAAACTTGCGTTTTTTGTGTTAAAAATGTAATCGTTAAAAGTAAGATTTTTCGAAAATTTTCCAAAAAATTTTGTATTTTGATTTTTAAGTTAAAACATTTTTTATAAAAGTCTCAATCCGATAAGTGATCGTAAAGTAATTTATTTCGGAATATTTTGTACGAAATTCATATGAGAATCTATAACCGAATTATACGCCGAAAGTTTAGTAGAGTACCATAATCGCAACTTTTACAATAAAAACGTGAAGTTAAAAACTATAAAAAAAAAAATTAATAATCAGTAGGACGATTTCTAGATGATAAATAAGAACGTGGAGTAGGATAGGAAATCATGGGAGGTGGTGGTAGTGGAGGTAGTATTGTGCTAGACTCCGAAGGGCGATCATAATATGCCCTGGAGCTGCTTGATGAGTTGGCAACAATACCTCCATTATAATATGGATCTTTATCGGCATTATAAGCATTCAAAGTGCGAGGTACTACATTTGGTGGTGGAGAATAACGACGTGAATAGTCTGGGGATGAACGTAAAGGAGACCGTTCGCGATAAGATTTAGAAGGAGGAGAACGCGAACGATCCCTATTAGATCGATTAGAGGGTGAACTATTTTTGCCCTCGGTAGATGTTACAGGTGATGACCAACGTTTCTTGCGACGATTTCCACCAGCGTTAGTACTAGAAGAGGCCTCATGCCAATCTGATCTTGAGGAATGTGCAGTAGTAGTATCATATCTATAACAATTCTTAAGTGATTTATCCACTTTAGGTTTTCCAGAATCATCCTCTTCATCACTTACACTGTCACCACGATTAAAGTATAGAGGTGGAGGTGGAATTTGAATGTTGTAATTTTTTGTATCAGCGTTGTCTTCACCATCGTCTACATCGCCATCACCTAAACGTTTACGTTCTTGTTTAATAAAAATTTTACGTATAGAAGGATTGGAACCCTCTGGTTTACGTATGACATTGGCATTTTCTATATATTTTTTAGGATTGTAATCGTTGACATCCGTGTCATCCCAGTCTTCGTCACACTCAATAGGAGCATGTTTGGGACCATCTTCTTCTTTAGTTTCCGGAGCATCATATTTATATTGAGTAATCAGTTTACGGTCTGGACAATTTGTGGCATGATGCTACAGATAATAAAAGTGATCAGTAACATACAGAACATAAAAAAAATAAAATTTGTAAAGAAAATACCGTAAATTCTGGTTCCGGTATCAAATGGGTAATGTTAAAGGGACATTTCCTTAACTCTACATCAGGATAGCTAAGGCGGCATTTCAATAAATGTGATTGCAAACGCTTCCTTAACATGCGATGCGATTTATTGTAGGGACATTCAACCATATCATCGTCACTGAGAAACATTTTATTCGCGTTATGTAAATTTTATTGAGCACAATAGTTATGATTTAAATATTTTTACAATTCTTTTTTTTCTTTTTATTATTTTTTGTTATTTTAATGTATCGAAATTATAGAAAGATATTTTTTAACAAAGAATGCGTTTTCCAGAAATGGTTTTTATCGTAATGTTGCTAATTTGGTGATTTTCTAGTTAAGACTAGCGATTTAAAACTTTTTTATAAAGGCTGAATTAGTTTGTACGTTCCGTGACGAATCAGCTGATTTGTTTTTGATGTATGAAAATGAGTGTGTGTGGTTAGGTTGTCTGTTATGTAACGTTGTGGCCGGACGAACCTGTTAAAAACAGAATTTTGTCTACTACGTTAAGTGACAGCTAAACCACATTTGCAACTAGTCCAACAATGACGATAATCGTTTAGCCTAAGCTTCTATGTTGTTACGGAACAGACTAACCACACAAAACAGTCATCCGGAACGGTACGTTTCAGAAACGTCACAGAACGCAGAGACTACTTTAAATTAAATTATTATCGGTTTTTTATGTATGTAACATACAAAAATGTGAATCCCAAATTAAATAGCTTCCAAATTTAATAAAAAAAAATTAAACATAGTAAGTATACAAAAAAATTGTGTTACATTTTTAAAACGATGGAAATTTAACTTCGAAATGTAAACGATAATCGTCTTTTTTAAAGAATTGTCCCCAGGCATTATATTAGACGGTCGACGTGTATCGTCCACTTTTCGAAATTCAATATCATACAATTTTTTAAATATTGTAACAAAATTATTTATATACATCAATTTTGTATTCTTTAGACCAAATTTTTGTAATTAAATTCTTATTAATGATAGAAAATTGGACTATAATCGTATATATTTTCTAATTCCACCCGTTTTTAATATGTTGATTTCCTAGCGATTTTAGGTAAAATTTTTGTTGACACTATTGGGTTTTCTTACCGTGCAATTCACTATAAATTAATAACATTTAATATTTGGTGTTGCCATATTCGCACAAGTGACACGCGGCGTATAGAATTCATCACAATTATTTCGACCCACGTGGATACACCCCAAATAAAAGGCAACGATTAATTCAAATGCAACGCAATCGACATACTTTTGATAAATGTACTTAAATTTAACAATTTCAAATTTGTTTTATATATCATCTCCCTCATCAGCATTTGTTTAAGTTAATTGTATACCTTTCATATGAAAATCTATAGCATAAATCTAACTTTTCTATTTTTTATGTATCTTTTAGTACCATAAAGTACCAGGGACGCCAGGCAATGTCTCTAAAATACTTTTATAGATTCAAACCCCTTTCAGCTGAAATAATTGAAATACTATTATCTGCAAAATACCATTAGCGATATAACTAAAATGCCAATATCCTTAAAATACCGTTACCGAAATAACTAAATACCGTTACCAACATAATCTGACAATATCAGAAAATATAATCGCTGTAAAGTTTGTTCACTTGCTCATAAACTAGCTAGTCATTGGAATTCGGGCATAATGGGGCTAAAAATATCGGTGTGCATTAACATAACCTGAATATCTAAAATACCGTTACCGAATTAACTGAAAATCGTAATCAATAAAATAACGTTAATGAAATAACCGTTAACGCTAAAAAAAAAACCGTTACCGAAATAACTGAAATATCGTTTGACGAGTTTCTTAAATATTTCTGTATTTACTCTGTATTTACTGCAAGTTTTTTCCCGAGATTTATTTATTAATGTGTCTATATACTATAGACTATAGTATGAATACAGATTGTATGTGACCATATTTTTAAGGAAATTTAAGTTTTAGGAGAATGAATCCAAAAAAAAGGAAATTTTTAATATCCTAACATGCTTGAACATTCTCCGACATGATAATTTTGTGTAGAAATTATATTTATAAAATATTTTGATGTACTTGTCCAAAAAAGTGACACATAAAATAAATTCCTCTGAGAGGCTAAAAAGGAAAGACCCACAATTTAAAAAGTTAATATTTGAACTTTTTTGACTTAAAATAAATATTATTTTAAAATGTAAACCAACTTATCATTGTGGACGTTGTGGTGTAATGGTTAGAGCCTTGGACTGTTACACGGATGGTCCCGGGTTCGATTCCCGTTGACGACACACATCAATTTAGAAAAATAATATGTATGAGTTTTCTATCACATATATGTATCGCTGCACCCACCTTCGGTGTTCCCATAGCCCTTAACCCCACCGAAGTAAACAAAAAGCTTCAATAAATTCGCCAAGTCTACATCAGGTGGCGACCAACAACTGTTCTAAGACTTATCATCTCGCGAAATTACAGTGTTGCCATGTTTGAAGCCCTTCATCTTCCACGACCTTTCATCTCTCCACTATCCCCTTTCCAAAGAAAGCAACACATTAATTAATAGGAAGAATTTCCTGAGTGTTGCTTCACAAACACAAAAAAGTCTCAAAAGGTATACAATATTTAAATTGAAAATTTTAAATATTATTTTAAGATGTAAACCAACTTATCATTCTCATCTAATAGTAATCACATGAAACATATATATTAAAAAGTGTCAAATTATGTAATTTTGACCCTAAAAAAATACGTGTCTAATATTTGTTTGCCCTTTATTAAATATCCATGTTTCATTCAAGCATTCTGAGGATTCAACACTGTGAGTTTTCTTGTCAGTCTTACAACTCACGATACTGTAGATTTTCTATTAAATTTGTTGGTATATTTAAGATTGCCAATTTTAAACTGGAAAACATTAAACTTTACACGATTTTATTTTAGGCCTAAAGCAAAATTAGTTTATGTTGAAGTAAAAGGGTTTTAGTTGATTTTTGAGTTCGAGCAAAATTTTTCTAAAATTGACTAAATGAGAAAAATTGTCTATAAATTAAAACTGTTTAATATCGCATAAAAATAACGAATTTTTAGAGGTTTTGTTAGTTTTCCCAAGTAAAATATAATTGTAAAAAAATAACCAGTTAACCGACTCAAAAAAAAAAAAACGGTTTCTCGAATATTTGAAAATGCAAAATATTCTAAACCGGTTTTCGGTTACGGTTTTGGGCATTCCATTTGCGTTACTGACTACAAACACGCATTTGCACGAAATCTGTTTATTATAACTAAAAAGAGTAAATTTTTAAGCGATCATCTTTTACCAACCATTAATGTTTAGATATCACGGATTTTTGAAATTAAATCGGTTAATCGATTAATCGCTTCCATTTTGGTTAATGACGCAACAAATATTTTAAAACTCAAATAATTATTCGATCCGAATAATCTGTTAAAACAGACCGATTGACCGGTTAAATTTTTTATATGGATTTTTCCTTTATTTTTCCCCAAAACTTTATAGTTTTCTTAATTTTGGGTAAAAATGGAAGCAAAAAAGGAACACTATCTAAAATATCACTAAAAATTAAAATCGAGTGAAAGCGATCATTAAGCCTGTAGATAACATTTTTTAAGCAACTAAAAACAAGAAGATAGGAAATGCAATTTTTAAATATGTATGTATGTTCTTTTTTAAAAATTCAAATTATTGAAAATTATGTATATGCCTCTTCTCCTTTATCTCGCAAGAATATTTTTTACAATCGGTTACTAATCATATCATGGAGCTCTCAAACAACTCCAAAAAGTTTGACAGTTACTACACGACAGTTGTTTTTCTATGAAATAAAACAAAACAACGATTTGACAGTTATTTTAAAAACATAAAATCTCTTTGTATCTTCAATTAGAAAAAAATTGTTTATAACAGTTAAGAAAACTATATTTTTAGTTTATTCTACCGATTTATTTTGAGTATATTTTACCGACAATCTTTGCAATATCATTTGCATTTATATATAGAGTGGAGTATTTAGTTCGTTATAAGCGAAATTCGCTATAAGCGTTGTAAACATTTTTCAAAAATTAATAAAATATCAGTATTTTTTCTTAAATTCTCTTTATTTGAAAAGTTTTGTTTGCAATTTTGAAACAATTCTTCTATTAAATTACGCTTCATACTATTTTTTTATCTTTTTAGTGAAGTTTTAAGTAAAAAGCTTAAGTTTTTCAGTATAATTTTCATTTTAAAATCTTGTCTTTTTATGTGTTCGTTATTAAAGATTGAAATAACCAAAATCCAATCATTTTTAATAGTCGTTTTCTACAAAACTACTTGACTAATAAAAAATAAAATTTATGATCTAAGTCGGCTAATTATCTTCTCATTTTATTTCAATAAAAAAGATTTTTGAAATTTAATAAAGTTTTGTCAAAAACGGCTCCAAAGCTCAACCGAAGAAAACCTATTCTGCACGAATATAATAAAAATAAAAGTGTTTCTATACGTTTGATAACAAAAAATGTTAAATAAATATATTCCACGGTATAAAAAGTTACTAAAAACTTTAATGAACGGTTGTCGATTGAAAGAAAGCGTGGAAGTGGTGGTGAGTGAGCAGGGCCAAAAAGTAACAGACGCTTTTAAAAAGGATCTTAACATTTCAACTCGAGCAGCCAAGTGTAGAATCAAGAAATCGCAAAATTTTGTTCAGAATGTCAAAAAAAAAGTAAGCGACTCGAGTGTTATAAAGCTCAGGTATGTCCAGTAAGGAATGCAAAACGAAATTTATCAGCAAAAACATGCAATCGACGTCTTTACGAAAAACAATTAATAAAATATAATTGCGTGATAATGGATGATGGAACATATTGCTTTGCACACTTTAGGTACATCGCAGGACAAGACTTTTATACAGCATGTAGTCGTGGTGATGCTCCAGATCAATGTAAACAGAAAATTATGTCCAAATTTCCCAAAAAAAAGTACCTGGTTTGGCAAGCAATTTGTTCTTGTGGGAGAAAATCATGTTCTTTCTTTACAACTGGTACAATAAATGGTGAAACTTATAGAGAATAATGCTTAAAAAAGCTTATGTTACCATTTGTAAGTTCTCACACTATAAAACCGTTATTTTGGTTTGAACTAGCCAGTTGTCATTATGAAAGAGCCACAATTGAATGGTATAACAACAACAAAATCGACTTTGTACAAAAAGAAAACAATCCACCAAATTGTCCAGAACTACGTCCAGTAGAAGAATATTGGTCAATTATAAAAGGAACTTTAAAGAAAACAGGAATGACAATGTCAACCGTAGAAGAGTTCAAATCTAAATGGTATTTGGCAGCCAGAACGGTGGATAAAAGTCTCGTGCAAAAAGTAATGAGACGAATTTGAAAAAAAGCGCGATGTTTTGCTTACCAATTGATTTTTTATTTTTTTACATTTTGGTAGTTACTATAAATACATATAAACTTTAAAAGCTATCTTGGATAATTTTTTATTTAAAAAATAAAAGTGGTTCGATTTTGGTTATTTCAACGTTTAAGCGTAAAAATTTGTATGGAAATTAGTTCGTTATAACCTGTGTTCGTTATAAGAGTGTTGCACTGTATAAACAAATCACAAAATGGCACATTTAAAGAACAAATATCTTTAAAAAGAATGCTTTTTATGGCAAATATGTGTAAAAAAAAAAAAAATCAAAAAAAGGCATTTGCCTTCTCTGGATATAACTAGTTTCAGAAGTGGTTCTAGGACTACATTCTTTCTACTTTGGTGCAATTTAATCAATTGCTTTTAAAAGAATATTTAAAGAAAAATCATGATCGTAAAACCGACACTAGAACTGTTTTATAACGAAACATAAATTGTTCTACAAGTAGTTCTCTTAAATTCACATATTTTGAAAATGGTAACAAAAATATATTCTAAGAGCTTATTAATAAAAAAAACTCTGTAACTCTAAGGATTTACTTCAACTTAAAATATCTGAGAACATTTTCTTTTCGAAGAGTCCTCCAAAATAAAACCCCAAGAATAAACAGCATAACTCTTTAAATATCTCAGAATGCTTTGAATGATACTGAACAAACACTTTGTAAACTAATGCAGTTGACTTTACTTGATATTAAAAACAAAACAGATCTTTGTTTTTTTATTAATAAATAAACAAAAGATGTATATTTATTTTTCATTAAACGATTAACCACCGATTTTGTCAAATAACCAGCCCGAATAACAGGTTAATCAATTTTATCGATTTTTCGAATAAATGTTTAAATAAAATGTTTAATAAAATGTAAATGTTTAAATAAAAATGCAGGCCTCGGAAGTTAATGCATTAAAATCGTGTTTTATGTACTAAAATCATAAAAAATGCATTTACAATTTTAAAAATATTCATTTATTTAAGATTTTTTGAACAATTTCAATATTATTATGAACCACAATTATAGCATTTTTAATATTAAAATTGGTTTAAAAATTTTAAATTAAGATAAAATCATCCTCAGAAAGTTAGTAATGTTCAATTTTGTCTTAGTAACTAAAATAATATTTAAAAATAAAAAAATATATCATTCGTTCTTTGAAAGAAGACATGTCTTCCGATTATCTTTATATTAAAAACACATATTCTCTATCGAGCCAATTACACATCTCCATATTCCATTTTAAAAATGCATCTTTTTAATATTTTATTGCATAAGTGTAATAAAGGATAACCATATAAATCAAATACTTTTTGAATCAGAGAAATCCGATAACAACTTTCGAATATAGAAGCTCTTCAAAGTTACATACTTTTCCGATTTTTTATTTTGATAATTAAACCATGAAAAATCGCGTTTTTAAAAAATAGAAAAACTGAATATGGGCATGTGTTATGGGCTGCATGGAGTATGTGTGTACAAAAAATTAATCAAATTTGAAGACCCTCGGTTTATTCCATTTGAGATGTATCATGGGTCTCATAATATAATTAAAAAAAAAAAAAAAAATGCATTTATTGAATATAATGCAAAACTATTCATTAACAAATTATTGCCAAATGATTCAAATTTGTCGAATCGAAAAGATGTTTGATTTTAACTTCGTTTTTCAGCTAATGACAACAATTAGTGTCCGACCGAACTCACTTGACTCAATCTGGCCGAAGTTCGTCTACGGCTCCAGCCATATTTACAATGTTTGACCGAAGCCGAACTTTTTAATTTGAATAAAACGTGAAATTCGGTTAATTTTGGTAACGAAATTTGTTTAAAGTAAAACAAAAATTATTTAAACATGAATAAATCTGAAAAAAAAAACTGTTAGAATTTTCTTTCAAAATATATGAATTAATATTAATTAAATAGTTTTAATTTGTCGACCTTTTTGTTGTAATTGAGTTTAAATAATGATCAGCCTCGAGCTTGATCATTATTTAAACTCAATATGAATTAATAATTTGAATGTTGTCTTTTGAAAAAAAAAAAAATGGGAATTATTTTTAATAAAATATATAACGAATTTTGGCTAAAGTGCAGTTTACGGGGTTTTGGAAATCAAAAAAAAAAAAATACATGGTCCTCTCCAGAATGAAAAAAGAAAATTTTTTTCTATCTTCGGTTAAGGGGGCTGACGCCCCTGGGGCCCTCTAGGGCCAAAAAACCGGTATTCGTAGTAACATATAAGTGGGGGTACTCTAATGAAAGGAAATTTCATCTGGATTTCAAAAATGATTTTTTTTTGGATCCATGATACGAAGCGCCCTCTACAATCGTTTTATGGCGCCTGGCCCCCCTGGGTTAAAAAAACGGAAACGGGTTTTTTGGAAAACTTTGCTTAGCAAGGCACTTCCTACGCATACCGGGGCGAAGCCTCAGCGAAGCCGAGAATTGGACTGATGGGAGTAAAAAAACCCCTAAGCCCGGCCGAAGGCCGGTTACGCAGAAAAACTTTGCTTAGTAAAGCCACT
This sequence comes from Delia radicum, assembly GCA_021234595.1. NCBI lineage: Eukaryota > Metazoa > Arthropoda > Insecta > Diptera > Anthomyiidae > Delia > Delia radicum. The sequence goes on from CM037852.1 coordinate 149,568,494, forward strand.
TCCTACGCATCCCGGGGCGAAGCCTCAGCGAAGCCGAGAATTGGACTGATGGGAGTAAAAAAACCCCTAAGCCCGGCCGTAGGCCGGTTACGCAGAAAAACTTTGCTAAGCAAAGCAACTTCCTACGCATACCGGGGCGAAGCCTCAGCGAAGCCGAGAATTGGACTGATGGGAGTAAAAAAACCCCTAAGCCCGGCCGAAGGCCGGCTATGCGATAAACTTAAGTAAAAAACCCCCAAAAATATATTTAAAACAGATTAAGAATATAAAAAAAATAATTAATTTTATTTTTGACTTTTTTTCGTATATTACTATTGGTCGAATAATGGCTCTAATTTGGAATAGGTGTTATGGATCCGAAAAAAAATATCATTTTTGAAATCGTGAGACAATTTCCTTTAATTTGAGTACCCATACGACCCTGTTACTATGGCCCCCTGTTTTTTGCCTCCCACGGGCCTCCCGGGGCCGAGCCCCTCCCAAAAATAATTTCGGTTTTTTTTTTTTTTATTCTGGAGGGGGTCATGTATTTTTTTTTTTTGATTTCCAAAACCCCGTAAACTGCACTTTTGCCCGAATTTTATACAAACTCTTGTGTTTGCACTCGAAATAGATTTTATTCTGAAAATGTACTCAATTTCTTCAAAAAAAAAAAAAAAAAAAGAGTTCGGCCAAATACTCGGTCGGACACTGACGACAATCATGTACTGTATGTTTATGTATTTACATGAACTAAATTAATTAAAGAAATTTGAATGAAAATTTTGTAAATATTTATATGAATTTGTACAATGTATTAACAATGCACTTTGGCCTAAGTGGCTTATTGCGTTGCAAATAAAAATAAAATGTAATTCCAATACACACTTATTTAGGTTTTGCAAATGCCTGCAAACGTTTACGTTCGGCCATACGAAAAGCATTACGCTGAGCTGGTGTCAATCCAACGGGCATGCGTAAAACATCTGACTTTTCTGTATACTTATTAGGATTATAACTGGGAACATCTGGTTCATCATCCCAATTTTCCGAAGGTTCTACAAATTCTCCACCTACTGGAGCCACATAATTTCCAATGTTAAAAGCAGCATTACGTTGCAAAGAATCACTGCCGCAAAAGGTGCGATCTATGGATGAAGTTAAACCCATAATGGGAGCCTCGATATGACGAAAATTTTCAAAGTTCTGACGTTCAGTACAAATTAAAACATGCCACTGAAATAATATAAAAAAAAAAATATCATAATATCTGTATTAATTTTTTGCATTATCTTCCAAAACTACCTTCAATTCTAACTTATTGATGCGATGTGTTACGTTAAATGGACAAGTTACTACTTCAGCATTGGGATGAGCTTTGCGGCAGCGCACTAAATGCACCTGAAAACGTTGGCGCAATATTATATGCGAAACATTATAGGGACACTGTAATAAATCAGTTTCAGAACCAATAGCACTAACTCGTTTCGCCATGATTTGATAATTTTTTTATATTTTGTGGAGCAGTATGTAATTGGCAAAATATAATTTAATAATTTGCAAAAAAAAAAAAAAAAAATCCACGATAAAAAAATTTTCACAGAAACCAACGGTAAATTAATAATAAAAAAAAACAGCGCTGTCTAGAGTTGTGGCGTTCATGAACGAACTAGTTCAATTGAACGACTCACTCAATTGAACGATATGATTTGTTCACTTGTTCAATCGTTCATTTCGTTCTTTTTATTCATGGAACAATTGCATCTCTATTCAATCAAATTACTTGATGAGCAATTAGTTTTTTAGAAAATAGTAATAATATTGTTTAAAATCAGCAACAATTAGTCATAAAAATAAAATGTTTTTTACAGAAAATAACTAAATTTTTGTTAGAAAATTTTCAATTTTATAACACTCTTTGTCTATGAACAGTAAAATTTGTGAAAAAACTCGTAAAACATGAATAAAACGAACGACACAGTTCACAACACGCAGATCAGTCACAATTCAAAGCAAATAAGAACGATTTGAACAAACTAGTTCACTGACTCTTAGAGGCAATTTAAACGAAGAAATTAATTGCAGTCATTTTTTGAATTCTCTTTTAAAGTTGCTTCTAAAAATCAAGAACATATTTACACGAGGAGTTTTTGCATGCAATTTTTTGACTTTTATTTGCCAATCTTCTTTAATTGTTCATTCGTTGAAATTTAATTTATTCGTAATAATTTAAAATAATAAAAAAATAAAGAATTGGAACTTTTTACCCTGTCCAAATAAACAAGATCTTTGACATTATAAAGATTCTCATTTTCCTGGTACTTTATAAGTAAAAGTTCCACGAGTTCTTTATTCCACATTATTTATTTTTTATTTTACGAAATATTTTCGATACACAACACTTTAGAAGCCGAATACGAATAAAGCAAATTAACAAGAATACGAACGATAGCAAAAAGAAATGTCAAAAAATATCTTGAAAAACGAAAACCGTGCAATTTTTGCTACCCCGCTTGCTTCTTTACCCCGTTTGTCTACAAACAATAATTGCACGCAACATTGCACGCAAAAATTGCCCCGTTTAAATGGCCTCTAATTGAACGATAATGACCGAGTCACCAAAATGTACGATTAAATAAAGAAAAGCATCTTATATGGCATTCACAACTAAATGCTAACCAAGTGAAAAGTAATAATACGGCATTCACAATATATAGCAAAACAAGTGTTTTGCCGTATTAAAGGACTTTTGTTATAGAATAAAGACCAAATATTTGTTTTGTCAAAACACGTGTTTTGATTTAGGTGTGAATCCGACTTAAAAATTGACAAAATTTTAAATGGTGAAATATTTTAATGTGTTCTAACAAAATAAAGCACCTTCTTTATTCTTTTCAACTCGTTTTGGCAAAACACGTGTTTTGCTATCTAGTCTGAATGCCGTATAAGCTCGTTATTCTAAAACAAACAATTTCTTTTATTATTTTCCATTCGTTTTGGAAAAGCGAGTGTTTTACAATTATTTAAAAAAAATGTCGATTTCATACATTGCCATAAGTTTTAATGACAACAGTGTAGAAACTCTGTCACAGGGTTACACTTAGTGCTGCCACATTTTATGGGAACATTCCAAAAACATTGCCATATTGTTTTTATTTTGTAATTTGACAACATTGACAAGCATTGTTTTTTACCTTTCCTTTCCGGTTGAATTTTTGTCGGTTCAACATCTTGTGCGGAGAAATCCAAGATGGTAGAAAATTATTTTTTAAATGAAATTTTTGGAAGATTGTTTGAAAAACCATCACAAATATTAATGAATCAAAAACTACGATAACGTAAAAACAAATTGATTAAAAAGAAAGTGTTACATGTGCATGATAAGGGTATTCACGATCATAATTAGCACACGATGCAAAAAAAAATTGCTGTTTTTGACGAATTTTATTTTTTTTTTTTTTGCATTGCGTGTAAAAACCTTTGTGAGCACCCTATTAATGGTATGTGAAGAAACGCAAGAATAAAGTGAAAATTTTTTCTTTTTTTTTTTTTATATATTTTCACACGTTTCTTAAGTATGAAAGTGTGATGGTTTTTTAAGCAAAACAAATTTGTAAGCTCGCATCAGTGGAATTATTAACTAATATAATTTGTTTATTAAAGACAAAAGGTACATCCAGCTTTGGTAAACGCCATAATAAGACGCACACATTGTGCCGTCGTTGCGGTCGCTCTTCCTATCACATCCAAAAGTCAACTTGTGCTCAATGTGGTTACCCAGCAGCTAAATTGCGTTCCTGTAAGTATAAAATGAAGTTTTTTTTTTTTTTTTTTTTTTTAATTCTAAACAAAATATAACCTCACTCAATTGTTGATTAACAATTAATAGAGATATGTCTGTGTTTTTGAGGTCCTTAGACTAGGTTCACACACGGCAATTATAATTGCGCAATTCTTGAGTTTATAGAAGAGGGAGGGAAAGAGAATGATAGGGGGTACAGAATTGCCCGTACTCCAATTCCGTTTTGTTTTGTCATTCGCAATTTTCAATACTGCAGGTTGATATACGAAAATTGCTGAAACAAACTTTTCCTGTGTGAACACAAGAGCAAGTTCAAAGGAGAATTGAAGAAGAATTGGGCAATTATAATTGCCGTGTGTGAACCAGGAATTAGTCTTTTAACCATAGCTATGTGTCCCAAGCACGCAGATATAAAAATTTGTTATTGCCAACAACTCTTTGGTCATTAAGTCATTTTTGCTTAAAATCCATTTTGTTTGTTTTAATACATTCCAATGAACTTTTTTTTTTTTTTTTTTTTAATTTGTTTAAAAACTTAATTTTTATTTTGATTATTTTGGTTTGTTTTAGACAACTGGTCCGTCAAGGCCAAGAGGAGGAAGACCACTGGTACCGGTCGCATGCGTCACTTAAAGGTTGTGAGACGTCGTTTCCGTAATGGTTTCCGTGAAGGCACCCAAGCTAAACCCAAAAAGGCCACCCAATCTAAATAGATGCTGTGTATCTATAGTTAATTAGTGACGGTATTTTGGAGTAGGCGTTGACTGCCTTTTTTTATGACCACATATGTTGTATGTTACATAAAAATGTCAACATTTTTAATAATGTACGTTCAATAAACATGAAGATTGTAATTTAAAAGCGAAGTTATACAAATGGAATTTTTAAATCATTTTGAAGATTAGACAAATATGTCGTATTCTTGACTACAGACATTAATTAGACCCAATGTTCATAATAACCAGGGATAGGAACTTCATGCATTAAAAAAAAGTGTGTCTATATGCACTAAAAATCAAAATATGCACTAAAAATCTTAAAATCCATTAAAAATTTAAATTCTTATTAAAAACAAATAAAATAGAGTTTTAACAACTTAAGATGATCCAACCTGCTCAAACCCTGTAGATCGTTCTCTTAAAGCTTCAACCATAATTGACTTAGCGTTTGTATACTTATTGAAATTTAAAAATTGCGAATAACTTCTGTTTTTTTTGTTACTAGTTTACTTTTTTATTTGTTATTTATTACATTGGGTACGATGTGGTTCGATCATACATGAGACTAATTAGTTGGAAGTTGGATTGGAATCGGAACTCTGTACACATTTGTGTTGTCGGAAGACTTCGATGTTATTAAGATTAGCAAATTTTTTTTCCGTTTTGCGATATCTTGCATTGTTTTCGAGATACAAGCCGTTTTACAAACTGGCGATATTTTAAAATGTTCTCCAAGACTAAGCGAGATAGAGCAATACGGACAAAATTATTGCTCTACAAGAGTAAAATATCTTTAAATTTTCCAATTTGAGTTAAGGTTTTTTTTCTATATAAAAGTTTTTTTTATTTTCAATATTTCGCTACTCTTTTGTGTAGCATCTTCAGGAAAATAAATAAATTAATAAATTTTTAAAAAATTTGAAAGTTTGAAAACATTTTTGAAAGTTTGAAAAAAGAATAGATTATTGTACAAACGAATTCAGGATGATGAAAAATTAGTTTCATTTGATGTAGTTTCATTATTAACGAGTATCCCTGTTAATTTAGCAATTAATATTATAGAAGGAGAATGGAATGTTATCAAGGAATATACGACTATTGATAAAGACCTATTTTTACGTATTTTAAAATTTTGTATAGAGGATAATAGATACTTTCAATACGGTGAGAAGATTTATTTACAACAAAAAGGACTCCCAATGGGATCCCCTGTTTCTCCAATTGTTGCTGATATAGTTATGGATAAATTACTGGACACATGTATTGAGAAACTTGATATCAAACCGAACATAATAACAAAATATGTTGACGATATATTTTGTGTTATTTCTGGGAATGCAATAGATAATATGTTGATTGCATTAAATGAATTTAATACGGATATTAAATTTACCATGGAAAAGGAACGTGACTCAAGACTTTCTTATTTAGATACTTTGGTAGTTAGAAGAGGTAACAATTTGATAATGGATTGGTATCAAAAACCAACGGCATCAGGTAGAATTATTAATTTTTATTCAAAACATAATAGGCGAATTATCATTAATACTGCAAAGAATTTAATAGAAAGGGTTTTAACTATTAGTGACAGAGAATTTCACAGGAAGAATGAGGAAATTATTAAGAATTTATTAATGGATAATGATTTTTCAATAAAATTAATCTGTTCATTAATAAATCAGTATAAATTTAGAAAGAATAACAGCACAAATAACTTGAATGAACAGATAATTTACAAGTATATGGTTTATGTACCGGGATTATCAGAATGTTTAGAAAGATCGAATATTATCGATACTAATAGATATAGAATAGCTTTTAAATCATACAATACAGTTAATAAATTATATAATAGGACAAAGGATAGGATACAGAAATTAGACATGGCAAATATAGTGTATAAAATACCATGTAGTGGAAATAATGTAGAGAATTGTGATAAAGTATATATAGGTACAACACAAAATAAATTGAGAACTAGATTAGCTGGACATAGATCAGATCAGAAATATAGAAATATTAATTCACAAAAAACAGCATTATCTTCTCATTGTTCAAGATATAATCACTATCCAGACTTTGAAAATGTTTCAATTTTAAATACAGAACATAATTACAAACGTCGTTATTTAATAGAAATGTTACAGATAATTAATACACCACTAACAAATAGAATTAATTTTAAGATAGATATCGAAACTTTAGCTCAGAATTATAAATATTTATTACAAAAGAAATAACACATACTACATTAATTCATAACAAATATTACATCAATAGATTTTTTTAGAGTTAATTATTTATATTTTTTGTTTTAGAAATATTTGTCAAATACTTTAAATATGTTTTCAAACTTTCAAAAATTTTTTCAAACTTTAAAATTTTTTAAAAATTTTTTAATTTATTTATTTTCCTGAAGATGCTACACAAAGGAGTAGCGAAATATTGAAAATAAAAAAAACTTTTATATAGAAAAACAAACCTTAACTCAAATAATTAGAAAATTTAAAAATAAGAAATAAGGTTAAATAAACGAAAATATTTAGAGTAAAATATCATTACAATTAAATGGTAATGAATTTTTTTGGCATTGGCAATAGTTATGCCAAAAAAGTGTGGTTTCGATTACAAATTAACCAAATTAATAGAGACTGAACTTTAAGAAAGTTAACTTATTCTAAATATTAGTGCTTCAATGTATTTTCATGCAATCGACCCGTTCCTCAATTCAACTTCGATAAATATACATAGTTGGGCCTTTAAACTATATAGCCGGTTAAACATCTCGTATATGCATGTATAAATATGTTCATATATTTACAAAAATTAATAAAATTACAGGACTCTTTCTTAAATTCTGTTAATTTTTAAAGTTTTTGTGTGTAATATTGAAACCAATTTTCCATTAAATTACGTTTGATAAATTTTTCAATTCTTTTAATTAAAGTTTAAACTGAAAAGCTAGTTTTTAAAATTTGCAACCCGTTTTTTATTGTAAGATCTTGATTTTTGTATGAAAATTCGTAAATGTGGGACCCCCACAAAAATTTGTTCTTTATATAAAAATTTCCCAATAAACGATGATAACGAACACCGTATAAATTAGTATGAAATATGGTAGTAAATGTGTTGGGAACTGAAAATCGTTCGTTATAAAACGAAGTTTGTTATAAAATGAAGTTCGTTATAAAACGGAGTTCGTTATAACCGAAGTCCTCTGTTTCATATATGGCTGTATATGGAAGTATATGCTTTTGCTGCATATACTTATTTAAAAATGAGTCGTGTGGAGGTATGGGTATATGTGATTTAATATTTGCAAAAGTTGATCATATATGGACATACATATATGGAAGTATATGGTATTTCATATTCGCAAACGATGGCTCATATATGGGCAAATATGGATTTCCATATCGCTCATTTGCTGCAAGAACGTTACAACTTAAAAAAAAAAAAAACACGATTTTTGAGTTAATGACGCAGAATAATTCGCTATATCACTCATCATATTGTGTAAAAAAGTCGTATTGATATCTTGTATACTCACCTCTTGAGAAGAAATTACATATATCGTTATTTTTTCCTCAAGCTGGGCGTAAATTGAAAACTTTAAACTCGTTTTCTGCAAAATTAAAGGTTTTGAATTATGACGTTATTGCAGCAAATGAGCGATATGTGTGAAAAGGACTCATATATGAACATATGTATAAGGAAGTATATGTAACTCCATGTATCCAAAGACTAATATGTATATGGATTATTATATATGTATATGAACCCAATTTTTTTATTAAATTTAAATAAGAAAAAATATATTAAAATTACGTGCATATTTTTTATTTATATGATATATTTAAGGTTAAAGGTTATAAAACCGACAGCAAATATTTGGAAACATAAAAATTGTGTATCCAATCAATTCTTAATCTAATGACTAATTCATATTTTTATTTTGTAGCACATATCTAAATTTCATTTAAATTGAAGTGCATCAGAAGTGAATCTTTAAATTGAAGTGCATCAATAGTGAATCTCCACTATTTACGGCATTATATGACCATATTTGTCCATATATGGAAATATAGGTGCATTTTTTAGTATGTACGAATATGGATGACCATATATGGATGTGTATATATGATATGATCATATATGAACTTTTTAACAGGTTATGTGTGCTTCAGTGTATTTTCATACAATCGCTGTCCTTAATTGAACTTCGCTAAATATAGTTGAGCAGCCCTGGCACGAAGCTAGGAATTTGTGTCGGGGGCTTTTTAGGCTTTTTTTTATTTTTTGTTACCCGGGGAAACGTATAAAAATATGTGCACACTAGGGTAACACCTGTTTTTTGGCTAAATTTTAACCTATCAGCTCGTAATGGGCAATAATGTATTAATAATAGAAATCGCATTTTCAGGTCAAAAAACCTCGCGCATAAAGTGCATTTCCTTAAAATGCATTTTTTCCAAGTTTTTAACATTATAGTTGTACTAGTTGACCAATTATACTGCACAACATATTTTAAATAACTTTTTACTTATTGTGTTCGTTATTTGGCGAATTTTGATGTGTATATCGCAAAACAACGCTTTAATTTGTTTGGTCAAAATCGGCGAAACAGGTCAAATTTAAAACGTTTGTGTTCTTTAAGTAAGATATGCATCGTTATTGTCTAATTACGTTAAAAGTATAGCTAAATGTTAATTATTAGTTTAATTAAACAAAACGAGGATTATGCGGAAAAATTTTTGAAAACTGCGGAAAAATAAAATTGCGGTTACTTTAAATTTTTTAGGGATTAATATACGGCAAGATTAGCTAGCATTTGATATTTGCAAAAAAAAAGTTATAACCCTAGGGCACACAGAAACTTTTGACTTTTAATAACCCGATTAAAAAAATAATATCAATAATATCCGAGGTTTTGCCGGTTATAAGTGGTGTCCCTCAGGGGTCCGTTATTGGTCCTCTACTGTTCACTATGTTCATAAATGATTTCTTCAGTATATTGAATGTTGGAAGATGTTATCTGTTCGGGTATGCGGATGATATACAAATTTTGTTTTGTGGTAAAAAGGATAATTTGAGTGTACTACAAACGGTGATAAACTATTCAACTGACCGTATTTCGAATTGGATGATGGATAATTACATATTCATTAATACGATGAAAACAAAGGCAATGTTATTTTCCAACTCAAACCATTGTGCTCAGGATTTATATTTATCTATCAATGATACTGATATTGAGTTTGTACACCATTTATCGATTTTGGGAGTAGTGATAGACTGTAATTTAACATTTGAACATCATATTAGATATCTTACGTCAAGAGTATTTTTCATATTAAGGAGATTATATAATACAAATTTGATTATTCCAGTTTATGTTAGGGAGAGAATTGTCCATAGTACTATAATGCCACTTTTTTTATACTGTGTGGAGATATATTCTGGCACTTGGGATTATAACATAAATGACATTCGATTGCTCTTTAATAGAGTAATAAGATATATATATATTCGGTGCGAATCCGTGAACATATTACAGAACATGTTTATCGTTTTCTGGGAACATCGTTTGACGATTTTATAAGTATACGTCTTCTGCTTTATTTTTATCGGGTATTTAGTATAAGATGTCCTTTGTTTGTATCAAACTTTTTTAGATTTACTAGATCAACCAGATCGAATTTGCTTATTATACCATTTAATACTCCTTGGGTAAGTCGGTCTTTTCAAAGGCGTTTGGTTTTGTTATATAATGCACTACCATCATTTTTAAGGCATTTCAACTATACCGATCATGTTTATAAGGGAAAACTTTTAAATCATTTTCATTAGTAACGTCAATTTTAATATTTTTGATAATTTTATTACAACAAGGTTAATAGAAATGATGTATATTTTTGCGTTCTGTTCTAATTGGGTTAGCTAAAAAGAAGAAAAAACAATTAGTGTGATTTTTATTGAGTAATAAAATAATATTTATAATTATTTTAAAGTAGCTAATTAATTGTTATCAGAGTTTATTTAATTATAATTTTAGTTTAAGGTTAACTTAACCCTTTGTGGCGCAAGGACGTTAAAACTTTTAATTTTATAACCATCCGTTGGCAAATATGATGTTATTGACGGAAATAATAATTACAATTTTTTGTTTTTTAATTAAGTATTTATTTTGTTGCCGATATGCAACATTGCATTAACAGTACTGAAAAAATAATGTTTAAGCTAAGAGTTATAAAAAATTTTAAAGCAGTTATTTTGCTTGTTATAACATAAACTAAATCCACATTTTTCGCAGCTTGTTTGAGTGTAACCTTTGCAGTCCGGAAAATTGCAACGCATCCTTTTATCCATCCAAATGGGCCAGTGCCCATTTGAGCCGGACCTTTCTTCTTTTTGTTTTGAATTTGACTTTCAATGTCACTTCTTCGTTTTAACTGGTTAATAGTTTTGTACTTACATCTCTGCTACTGCAATTCTAAATTCAACAGAGTTAAGGATTTTACTTGTGCATCCCTTATCAGCATTTATGCGTCGATACAGGAGCCACGCATTACACATAGCCATATCTAAAAGGTGGTAAAAAATTCGTATATACTACCGTTTGCTTCGGAGTTTAATTTTGTAGTGGCCCATAACTGAGTCTAAAAGGTCAACACCACCCATATGTCGATTGTATTCCGATACCACAAAAGGACGTTCAATAGAAACGTATCGTTTTTCCTTCTTGTCCCACCGTCTAACTTCCGGGAATACGGGGCTTTCTAATAGTTCCTAAAACCAAAATTCCTCGACTTGATAAATATTCAATTAGCGGGATCTGAAATTCATTTTCCATCTCAGGTGCTTCCTCTAATTTTTCATCACAACTTTCATGATCGTTCGCTTCAAATTTATACGTCGGATCGATGGCATCGTCGTCGTCAGAAAAATTCAGGCCATCTTCACTATCTTCCCATTCCGCTAATACATTTTCCAGGTCTTGAATAGTCAGTTTATGCAATTTACGACTCGTATTGATCTAAAAATATAAACACTTCACTGAAAAGAAAACGGTAAAAAATGTATCGTATAACGCAGTGTTGCATAAATGCAACAAACCAATATCAGACCAAAAAACCAAAACGAACTGATTTTGCAATAAAGCTTTTACTGAATATTGAAATATATATTATCACCGACGTAAACACCAAAATTTCACCAACGAAATGTAAGTATTTTATCACTAAAAATTGTTTTGTAAACGAATAAAAAAATGCAGTACAGCTTTACACACGTGCGTCACTTGAAAGAAATATTAATTGAAGTGTTGCCAGCTAGTAAGCTAATTTGTAAATAAACCGTTAGAAAGCTTTGTTTCCAATGTACAACACCGTGCAAAATCGTTCTATCAGCATTTGCTGCATTTTTATATCTTCTTGAATGGTATGTTGCAGAATTACAACATGGCGTCACAAAGGGTTAAGTGAGTGGAATTATTGTAATTTATTAATTGGCCAAAAAAAGGCTTTCAAATTACAAAATGAAGAATAATAAAAAATGGGCACATATAATTGTATAGTTTTAATGTGATAATATCAGATTAAATTACATCCCCATAATGTCGCGATACAATTTAATCCGATTTTATATAGCAGCATATATTTCTATCTGAACTAATTACCGTCAAATACGGGTTTTGCTTCAACGTTATAATTTCTTTTAGAATTCAGCCACTTGCAAACAGTTTACAACTTTATGATTTGTAGCATATTCCTTTCCATTTGGACAAAATTCTCTTGAAAATACCTAAAAAACATGTTGTTTGAGAATAAAACTTTGAAAATGAAGATACAGTGGGGAACACTTGTGAGTACATGTAAGTACTTTTTACACCTAAAGATTCAGGCCGAAAAAGGTTTGATACTAGAACTAAATTATACTTTTCTAAAGGTACAAGGTACGCTGAATCCAAATCTGGCCTTAGATTCACTATCTGACATCAGGCGTTCGAGCTATATTAACGAAAAAAGTGTATTTTGTGATCAAAATGCTCCGATTTTTGACCTTTCTGGAAATACATTTTTTATAATACTTGGAACGTCACCTGAACAAACTACTCTTACCATTTTTTTCAGTTTTTCAATTTTTAAGATAACTTATTTTCTTACGACATTATCGTCGGTTGAACTTGATAATAAATTTGAATTTTTTAAAATTGTGCATTGCGGGACTTTAAAATTGCTGTTACAACCTCAATTTCAATTTACAATAATGTCGTAAGGAAATAAGTTATCTTAAAAATTGAAAAACTTAAAAAAATGGTAAGAGTAGTTTGTTCAGGTGACGTTCCAAGTATTATAAAAAATGTATTTCCAGGAAGGTCAAAAATCAGCATTTTAATCAAAAAATACAATTTTTCTCGTTAATACAGCTCGAACGCCTGATGTCGGAGAGTTAATCTAAGGCCAGATTTGGATTCAGCGTATCTTTTACCTTTAGAAAAGTATAATTTAGTTCTAGCGTCAAACATTTTTCGACCTGAATCTTTAGGTGTAAAAAGTACTTACACGTACTCAAAAGTGCTCTCCACTGTATAATAAAAATGAAGATTTTATGGAATTTAGTAACTTACACCATTGAATAACAAGTTTGGAAAAAACGTTGAAACTTGCCGGACACTTACAATGAAGCTGTTCCGATGGGTTCCCTTTGAACTTAATAAAATTCGGATAGGTGATAAGTTAGCACAAAAATATATAATAAACGTATTTTTCAGCGGCCTAACCACAAGTTTTGGGGTTTAAAAGTGGCGGTGAAATTTAACACATCTTTGTATGAAAATATATTTAAAGTTTAGAAAATTTAGACTTATTTAGAAACAGCGTTAAAATACTCGAGAAAACACACATTATTTTGACACTATGTCGTGGACCCAGACTGCCATGTCACTTATTTGAATTATTTTAAATGTTGCTGAACAAATTATTCACTATTTTTTCTTCTTTTTCATATATTCGACTTTTTTTAAGAACGGAGTGAGCCGATCGAGGCTACACTCCATGTCTTCTATTAACAAAATCGTAAATTTTCCAAGGAAGCGTTTAAGCTCATTAGTGTGATTGTAATCTGAAAGAAATAATGATAAAGAAAAAAATATACAATTGGAAAATTTAAAAATATACCTGACATCGCCACAGGTCTTATTTAAACTAAATTATTTATTTCCAATTCTCTTTCATTTATTTGTTGGACGATTTGAGACGCTTTTCAGGAGTTCTTGTGTGTTTACCTTACCCTTAATTTTTAATTTTCTTTAATCAATTTTTTAAATAAAAACCCTTAACAATTTCTTAAAAAAAAAACAACATCGTTATATCACAAAGCCTAGTTTAGCTGCTTAATTTTAAAATGTCGCATTTCAAGAAGCACCGATCGAAATTTGTTTAAATTTAGTCTAAACAAATTTTTTAAAAATGATGCATCTCGATCAAAGTTTGAGGCTTAAATTTATTTCGAAAAATTACAAAAAATAGTCTCTGTGTGCTGAACACGAGTCGCTTTAATGGATTTTGAGATATCGTAATATATCTTTCGAAAAAAAATACTGAAAACTGTTACCAGATGCGTGCATAGAAAACTAAATTAAAATAAAAAGATTGCACTTTAAGTAAAGTATCAACGTTTGAAATGACACTACGTCACTATCTCCGTATGCACATAAAAAATTATCAATCTAAAATATCTAATAAAAGATTTGATTTGAATTAAATTTGTTTCTAAACAAATATTTAATTGAATCAATTAATATTTTAATTGACTTTTAAATAAATAAATTTATAGTTTATTTTAGACATAATTCTCAAATTATTTTTTCATATACTGTATGTTAAATAGAAAAGTTTCAGTATCAAATACCAAGTGCATTTGTAGTTTACAAACAAAACAAGCACATACTCAAATACACAAACAGATACAACATTACCAAAAACACATAACCATACAAACGTGTCGTTCACACACTTTTTTTGTGAGTATATATTTTTTGTGAGATTTTATTCGTTCGGTTTGAGATCATGACAAATTTTTCTCTAAATTAACAGAAAAATTATAATTTTTATATTATAATTTACTTTGACTATTAGAAAAAAAACACAGAAAAAGTTATTAGACACTAGCATGAATGGAATGCATTTTCTGACCCTTTACGGTCTTCATCAACATTCTTCGTGCCATTTAGTGTTAATCGTAAATATCTTCTATTTAACTCACACGTTAAAGAAATTGGGTAACGTTAAATCCCACATTACTCTGTGTGTTGAGTTAGAATGAAATTTAACACAAACGATTTCTATTTATAGTGTGTTTGTTTTTTCTCTAGTCATTATCATAATTGCCAGTTTAACTTTCAGTTAAAACTTTAAATGGCAATTCTTTTCTCTAATGTCATCATATACTATCCTTCTACATAAGCAAAGCATGTCAACAAACATTAAAGATTTTTTGTTAATACATATGTCGAGCATATACATTAAACGATTTTTACACTGTGCCTGGTGAGTGGTTTAATAGTGAATTTTATCGTTGATCTATAAATTTATGTGTGAGATTTTATTTGTTCGGTTTAAGATCATGACAAATTTTTCTCTAAATTAACAGAAAAATTATAATTTTTATATGATAATTTACTTTGACTATTAGAAAAGAAGTTATTTATAACTTTTTTTTCTTTTTCATTTTCAATAAAAGTTTTAATTAATATTATCATTGCCATGATAGGTGTAAAATTGATTAAAATATTAACTGATTCAATAAATTTTTTAATTGAAACCCGTTTTTAGTTTTTTCTGTATAGTGGTATCTCCGTTTTAGGAGATTATGTGAAAATACACAGAAAAAAATATTGTCAAAAGAATGTCAATTTAACTTTTGCTCGGTTTCCAACTCACTTTCAATTAATTGTTTAATAATATGTATTAACTGTTTAATTGAAAATGAATTTTTTATAAACAAAATTTTCAGTTTTTATAACGTACATAACATATTATAATAACAACATAGAAACAAATGCAAAAATTAAAAAAAAACGCCAAAATTAAAAAATCGAGTTGAGTAAAAATTCACGTTTTTTTTAACTTTTAACTTTTAACTTTTGGCTTTTTTTTTTTTTTTTGAATTTTAGCGATTTTTTCAAATGTATTCGATTTTTTAAATTTTGGTGGTTTTTTTAAAAGTTTATATTTTTGGTGATTTGTTTTTAATTTAAGCAAGTTTTTCCCCAATTTTAGGAGATTTTTTTTATATTTTAATTAATGTTTTAATAGTATATACTAAATTTTTAATAAACATGAATAAAACTATAATTTAAAATAATATTAATTAAATAGTTACAAATTATTTTAATTGTTACTTCAATATGACCGAATTCAATTAAACTTTTAACTGAACCAACAAATATTTTAATTGAAACTGAATTTTAGTTTTTTTTTTAACCAAAAATACTGTAATCCAGTAATAGTTGTTTTGATTAGATATTTTAGTATTTTAGTATTTTAATAAACAACTACTAAAACAGTAATTTTGCAGTCTAATTTAGTTACGAGGGCGGGTCAATAAGTTCGTGACTTTTTGAATTATTTTTCAACATAATCTCCTTTTAGTTCTATACACTTAGTCCAACGTTTCTCCAATTTTCGTATCCCTTCCAAAAAATAGGATTTTTCGAGGTCCATAAAATATGCATTTGTTTGATCAATAATTTCATCGTTGGAGCTTATTCTCTTTATACCGAGCCATTTCTTTAGGTTTGGAAATAGGAAATAGCCACTGGGGGCTTAAACCGGAGAATATGGCGGATGAGGTACCAATTCGTAGCCCAATTCATGGAATTTTGCAATTGAGACTGCACTCGTGTGCGTGCACCCGTGCATTATCTTGATGAAAAAGAACTTTTCTTGGCCATATGGTGTCGTTTTTTTTTTTAAATCCTCGTTAAATCGATCCAATAAGTTGGCATAATATTACCAAAAAAATAACTGTAAAAACAGTAGTTTTTACCAATTTTTACAGTTCCAAAATTTTTTTAGTAAAAAGATGTCAGTTGCTTGTACGACATTGTTAGTTGTTTCTACTACATTTGTAAGTTGGTTTTCAACAGTGAAAAACAACTACACTTTTGGTTATTTGAATTTTAATTAGCTTTGTCGCATTTGTTATAACTGTAATTTTCAGTAGATGCTACTGTAAAACTTTTTTGAGTGTAGATATATTTTTACCCTCCAGCAGAAATCTATCTTACAAAGAAAATTTTGTACAAAATGTTTAAATAATGGTATAAAGTCATATTCATTATATTGGAAAACTATTTAGTCTACTTTATAATAAGGTTTCGTTTAAAAATTTAAGTTAAAAATAACATATCTTAAGTTTTTAAGAAATTTGTAGTTTTGTTCTTTATACATATTTTATACTCAATAACTTTACACGGCTTTTTCTTATAAAGGGTTCGCCAGCTAACGTTTTTTTTTTTTCAACTAGTGCTTATTTCGTGAATGGTAACACTTAGCTCATGTCTGATTTGACAGATAATTAGTTTTAACCCTCCGCTGAACGAATATGGTTGTGTATACGCTTGAATATACGCCGAAGCTACACTCGATGTTTTGCGCCCTGTTTTTGAAGATCGCATTATCAGCCGCAGAGCTGATGTCGTTTGGCCACCTCGGAGCTGCGATTTCACACCGTTGGACTATTATTTGTGGGGTGCCGTCAAAGATAAGTGTTACGCCAACAAGCCAGAGACAATTGACGATTAAAAGGACAATATTCGTGAAGCCATTGGTGAAATACAGCTGCACACAATCGATAATGTGCTTAAAAATTGCACCGATCGTGTAGGCTACTGCATGGCCAGCCGAGGCAGCCATTTGAATGAAATTATTTTCCATTATTAACCGGAAAGATTGTACTTTCAAATAAAAAAAGAAATTTGAGAAAATATTCAGCAGTTTTTTTTTATAGTATTTTCAAAAAAAAAAGTATTTTGGCTTTGCGACAAAAGGTCGTCCAAGAAAATTGTGTGTTTTAATTTATTGCTGGTCCAATATTAATAAAACATAAAAAATGTTTAAGAACCCGAGTAAAAAAGATTATATAAAATTATATATGATGAGATATTTTCCGCAAATATGAGATTATATAATTTGATCCGAAAAAAGATTCTACTAAATTGTATCATTTTGGATCTAATTATATTTAAATAGATACAAATTAATAGAAAACTATACAATTCCATCCAAATTTGTTCCGATATAATTACATCTAATTATATTATATTTGATACAATTAGATATAATTAGATATAATTAGATACATAATAATCCAAATATATTTAAATTAAAATTATATTTAAATTAAAAGACCTCCATACAACGCGTACAAACCACAAAATATATGATTGAAATTTGTAAATAACTTAACTTTATTTATATTTTTTTAGGACATCAAATTTTCGTTTTAAACGAAATTGCTTATTTTAATTTAACTAAAAAAAAAATGTTTGTCAATATTAAAATTTCCCAGTAAAATCCAAGTAGCAGGTTGCAAAACAACTTATACTGTATTATAATAGCTTATAATTTCTGTTTTACAACCGATTCTTTTTATATGGAGTTTTTCCTATTTGCAATAGCTTCTTTACCTCCAAACTAGAACAAGTTGCTTTAGAACCGGTTCTAAAACCAGTTATAGAACTGGTTCTGGGACAGTGAAACCTTACAATTTGACTCGCAGGAACCTGTTCTAAAAACGGTTCCATGTAACATTTGGCAAATGAAGCTGTTCCAGAACAGATTCATAGTTAATTTGTTTTTAAAAATTTTGCTGGAGGGTTTGAAAACTGACTTAGGAAATTTTTTCAGTTTTGGATTATATATAGGTATGTCTAAAATGACAGAAGGCATTTTTGATATTTGTAAAGGGTGTTTTTTTATAGAGGCATATAACTTAGAAATGGAATAAAACAAAGATGAATTTTTTAAATTGACATGAAATTTACTTTATGCGAAAGATAATCTTCTTTCATTATAATTTAAATATGACTTCCGGCAAATGACCGCCATGGCTGGCTCGGACGTAGTCTAATCTGGAGGTTCAATTTTCTATGACTTTTTCCAACATTTGTGGCCGTAAATTGGCAATAACGCGGTGAATGTTGTCTTCCAAGTGGTCAATCGTTTCGGGCCTATCGGCCTAGACTAGTGACTTCACATATCCCCATAGAAAATAGTCCAGCGGTGTTAAATCGCACGATTTTGGAGGGCAATTCACTGGTCCAAAACGTGAAACTATGCGGTTACCAAAAGTTTCCTTCAATAAATCAATTGTGGTACGAGCTGTGTGACATGTTGCGCCGTCTTGTTGAAGCCACAGCTCCTGCACATCGTGGTTGTTCAATTGATGAACGAAAAAGTCAGTAATCATGGCTCTATAGCGGTCACCATTGACTGTAACGTTCTGACCAGCATCGTTTTTAAAGAAGTACGGACCAATGATTCCACCAGCTCATAAAGCACACCAAACAGTCAGTTTTTCTGGATGTTACGGTGTCTCAACATACACTTGAGGACTATCATCACTCCAAATACGACAGTTTTGTTTATTGACGTATCCATTTAACCAAAAGTGAGCTAAACAAAATTCGTCGTATTTCAAACAGAACCATGATTTTCAAGATAAATTTGCACAATTTGGAAGCGTTGTTCAGGCGTCAGTCTATTCATGTTGAATTACCAAACCAAACTAAACATAAATCACTTGACAGCTGACAAAATGGCCGCCAGTTAAAAAAGTGTTGCCAACTTAAAGTGTTATACCTGTATAAAAAACACCCTTTATTAAAACTTTACAAACAAATAAAAATGTAAAAGAAAACATAAATAATTAAAAAAATAAAATAAAAATCAAACAAATAAATTTATATTATGAAAAAAAAAAGTTCCGCCATATCGGATCGGATCGGCCATTTTGAATTAAATTTTATTTTTTTTTTAAATTCGTAATCATCGACATATTTAGCTTCTTTTTGCTACACAGGCTTAATTTAAAAAAAAAATTAATTTGTTCGATTTAAAATTAACCCTTTGTAGCCCATTAACTTAAAAATTAAAAATTTTTTTGGTAAGGTAAATAAAAAAAAAAACGTATTACTTAGAAATTAAAAATATCCTTTATTTATTACAGTAAAACCGGGTTAAGACGAAAAAAACGTATTACTTAGAAATTAAAAATATTCTTTATATCAGTAAAACCGGGTTAAGACGAACTCCAAGGGACCAAACAAATTAGTTCGTCATAAGCGGGGTTTTTTTTAACGCGAATATTTCACTTGACAATTTTCAACATTGGCAGGATTAACAATTTCCTTTATTTATTACAGTAAAACCGGGTTAAGACGAACTCCGAGGGACCAAAAAAATTAGTTCGTCTTAAGCGAGGTTCGTATTAATCGGGTTTTTTTTAACGATAAAAAATATGTATTTATTTAAACAAAAACAAGATTTTTACATAACTAAAAAATAAAATTAGCATTTCATGCATTCACAACTAAATATTCAATTAAAATTCGTCTTAAGCGAGGTTCGTATTATCGGGTTTTTTTTAACGATAAAAAATATGTATTTATTTAAACAAAAACAAGATTTTTACATAACTAAAAAATAAAATTAGCATTTCATGCATTCACAACTAAATATTCAATTAAAATTCTTCATTTAAAAAAAAAAAAAAAAATATGTTATTTTTTTCTGAATGGCTGAATTAACGATTTCATTCGTTATAAGTTTTTCTATTACCAAAATATGATTGTCAGCTTCTTCGGCACACGATTTTGTTCGAATATATCACTTGACAATTTTCAACATTGGCAGGATTAACAATTTCCAATATTTCTTCACCTGATAAAGTATGTGACGTCAAAACATTAGCATCTATATCTAGGAAGTCATCCACGGATATGAAATTCATATTAGGTCTATCCCATTAAACGGATAAAGAGTGTACTAAACATGGTAGTTTGCATGAAAACGAGTTTTTGGGACTGCTTAAAACAGTTCGTAATAACCGAGGGTTCGTATTAACCGAGTTCGTATTAAAAGATGTATTTTATATGAAAATTGTTGCCAAAACGTCGGGACTTTTAAATTAGTTCATATTAACCGAGGGTTCGACTTAACCGAGTTCGTCTTAAGCGAGTTTTACTGTATTTATTTGACATTTTAGGGATTGTGTCATTACTGTTACATAACATAAAACCATAATTTTTTCATGTGAAAATATGCATTGTATACAATAAATAAAAAATATTATTCACTTACCTACAGGTTTTCATAAAAACAACCCAATTTTTTGAACTTTTTGTATTTTTTTATTAAATTTTGAATTTTCAAACTTGTCCCTATTCGTATTATGCAAATACGAATAGGGACAAACTGGCGGAAGTCAAAAAAGTTACGCCATCTATGATATTGTTTTGGTACTAATTTGATCAGTGGTATATCACAGTAGGGTCGCACAAATTTGAGAGAGCTAAATAAATTCAGTATGTATTATTTCGGGATTTTGGGGTTTGTTACCGTAATTTTACATGATTATATATACCTACTGGTGCTTAGATACCTACCGTGTACACGAACAAAATCGGGTAGGTATCTAAGCACCGGTAGGTATCTATTGCTTGAAATTACGGGCATAAGTCCCTTTTTGCTCTTGAATTCTACTATGTAGTGCAATATAATAAATTTATTATTTTTCGTTTATTGAATTTATTATTTTTCGTTTATTGAATTTAATACAAGCGTTTAATTTTATCTTAATTAATTTAATTAGCTTTGCTTAGTTAAACAATTAATAGTTTTTTTTTTTTTTTTTTTTTTTTTTTATAAATTCCTTTGAACATTTATGGCTTAATTTACACAAAATTATAATAGAAAAAGTGACTAAGCCTCAATTTCACAATGTTCCGTTAGCTACTAACTGGGACTATAACTGACACATTTGTTGTTGTTGTTTTTCCATCTAAAATTTGAAATTAATTGTGGGTAAAACCGTAACGGGACATTTAGAAATTGGACATAATAGACGTTTTGCTTTCAAAATACTAACAATTTGATTGTCTTTAATTTGGTTTTTTTGTTTTTTTTAATATGTACAAGAAAAATCAGGTAGATTATATATAACTTAATTTAAAATAAATTCCTTAAAAAATAATTAAATAATTTTAAAACTAATTACAATTTAAACTAATCCGAGTGTGGATGTTTCGAAAATGTTGTAAGCGTTTTTTGAGTAGTTGATTCACAAGAATCATTGCTAATAGATGAGGTGGAGGGAGAGGAGATGTTGGAAACTTTGGTAATAGCTGGTGTGTCATTTGATGGACGTTTTATTAAAATTTTCTTAATATTTTGGAAAGGAGCATCAAATAATACTGTTAATGCTACCGAAGCTAAGAATATACAAATATACTCATTGGTATCAAGCTGTAAAGAGGTTTAAAAGGATTAAATTTTTGTTAAAATTTAAATTACTAACAGGCACTTACAATAGTGGATACAAAATTATAATAATGATGAATGTGACGACGACGTCCCACATTATAAAAGAATATGGGAAATTGTGTTAAATATATGGCATATGATAGTTTTGTAGACACTTGAAAACCTCTCCATGAAAAGAAATTTGTTATACGATCTAAAATTATAGTAAATTTAATTAAGTTTTATTAATTTTTAATTTTATAATTCAGTTGTTCGAGAAGGCCTATTGACGAAAATATAACTTTTTCAACTTTGCCCCTTACGATTTGCATGAAACTTGGTACACAGAAAAAACTAAAAGAGATTTTCAATTAAAAAAATTTATTGAATCAATAAATATTTTAATTGATTTTGCACCTATTAAAATTAAAACTTTTATTGAAAATTTAAAGGAAAAAAAGCTATAAATAACTATCTGGAAAAAAATATTATGATACTAAAACAAAAAATTGTGTGAACGACACGTTTGTATGGTTAATGATACAATGCTGTATCTGTTTGTGTATTTGAGTATGTGCTAGTTTTGTTTGTTAACTGCAAATGCATTTGTTCTTTGATACTGAAACTTTTCTATTTAACATACAGTATATGACAAAAATTTTAGCAATTATGTCTGAAATAAAATATGTATTTATATATTTAAAAGTCAATTCAAATATTAATTGATTCCATTAAATATTTGTTTAGAAAAAAATTTTATTTAATTCAAATCAAACATTTTATTAGATATTTTAGGTTGATAATTTTTTCTGTGTATATGTATTATCTT
This sequence comes from Delia radicum, assembly GCA_021234595.1. Lineage (NCBI taxonomy): Eukaryota > Metazoa > Arthropoda > Insecta > Diptera > Anthomyiidae > Delia > Delia radicum. Next base: position 149,591,351 of record CM037852.1, read on the forward strand.
AATTATTTTTTAAAATTCGTTGTCGTTCGCGTTTTATAGCTGCTAAAAATTGGTATTTTTTTTTTTTAATTTATAAAAATACATACTGTTCAAATGGTCGTAATTAATGAGAGCGTAGTCCGATTTAAAAAATTAAAATCTCATTTCAAAGCTTATTATTTTTCTTGTCTTCTAGAAGATATTTTAAGTCTTGATACATACGATTTTAAAAAGAATAAAAATACTTAAAAATATCCTTGATTCGCGAATATCTCAAAATGCATCTCTTTTTTTTTTAGTCAATATATCCTCTAAGATATATAAAAAATATCACCATATGTTCCTTAGGAAAACTACCTTTTCCCCATATTACTATTATTTTATTCAATAAAAACTAAAAATATAGATTTTTTTTTAATGAGTTCATAAATCCCCAAGTAAAAAATTTTATGTATTCAGATATAATTTTATACAATTAAATGTTTCAGTGTATAAATTTATATAGTCATATAAACAAATATGTTAAACCAAACATATTTGTATCTAATTGTATATAGCTTTGAGTTTCAAAAATATTTATATGCTGTTATATACAGCAATAAATTATTTTGTAGTGTCTTATATACAATTGTACTTAATGTACCAAATTATATATATAACTATATATACAATTTAGTTATATATATGTACATATAATTATATAAAACTTCATGTCAATCAACATTAAAAATATTTATTTTATATTTTTTTATAAAGGCGCATATTATTCCATACAAAATTATATATAATTCATTTATTTTTAATTGAATTCAGATATGACTATGTATGGTCCATTTCAAAGCCACATTTAATTATATGTGGAGCCATTTGAAAAATATTTTTTGAATGATTTTCGACATAAATATATAATTCCGGAGTTGAGATTTCTGAATTCGTTAACTTATAAAATTAAATTTTTGTTCGCAAGATCGACTCTTGCTCCCGCGAAGCTCGCAATTGCGAAAAAGTATTAGCTATTTATTTTAATGAAAATTAACAAAACAGCTGAGCCTCTCATGCAATATAAATTATTTTTGTACCACGTCAGTCATAAGAAGTTTAACATATGCTAAGTAATAGTAATAGAAAAGAAATCTGAGAAAAGAGAAATTTTCTAAAAACAACCCTGTTCAGAGTTAAATTGTTAAAACTTAGCCATTATTTATATTATATTAGTCATATATATTAGTTTACGAAATTAGATATAATTTGATATTATTGTCAAATATCAAATTATATTATTTTCGATACAATTTTATATGAAACACAAAATTTCATTGGTGACAAAATTTTGTAACTAATAAACATTAAATTATACAAAATTACTGCCGCAGGGTGTCCGATAATATAATGAAACATTGGTCCAAAATGGAACGATATAGAATCGGACCACTTAATACATTTGTTTGTCAGTTAAGGTTTGAGAAATTTGTTCGCTTTGCGATATCTCGCTTAGTTTTCGATATACTAGCCATTTTATAAAATGGCTACTTTTTAAATTGTGTAATAGTGCAAGACGCACAAAATTTTTGATCCATAATACAAATAGGCAAGGTCCGGGAAAGATCCCGATAGATTTATTACTTATGATTAATTAGGGTGTCCTAATTATATGTTCTCCCAAATACGTATCGTTTTGCGATATCTGGCTTAGTTTTCTAGATACTAGCCATTTTATAAATTGGCGATTTTTAAAAATGGCCAGTATCTCCAAAACTAAGCGAAATATGGCAAAACGGACAAAAACGGGAGCGATTTTTGATCCATAATACAAATAGGCAAGGTCCGGGAAAGATCCCGATAGATTTATTACTTATGATTAATTAGGGTGTCCTAATTATATGTTCTCCCAAATACGTATCGTTTTGCGATATCTGGCTTAGTTTTCTAGATACTACCCATTTTATAAATTGGCGATTTTTAAAATGGCCAGTATCTCCAAAACTAAGCGAAATATGGCAAAACGGACAAAAACGGGAGCGATTCCGAGTGATCAATTTTTATAAAACTGCCAGAGGGTGATTTTTTTTTTTTACTTATTTACGTGATAATACAAATAAACATACTCGTATAACAGAAAGTTAGTTCCTCGTTCCATTTCGTTTATTGTATTCAGTGTTACAATTCCTAACGATCTCCGCTCCATTCCTATGTAAAAAAATTTACACTCCACTTTTTTTTGTAGACAAATTCCTTTTTTGCTCAATTGTAATTAGTTTTTAAGGCATTAGTGTGATTTCATTAGCATTAGTAGGACAAATGCTAATGCCAAAAAACTTCATTACAATTAAATAGTCATGAAATTATTTGAGCATTAGGGAACTAATACTAATGAAATTTCAATGTTAATGAAAAAATCCCAAGTATGGTTTGTTGGTATCGTAAAGGATTCCAAATTTTCCATCAGTTTAAGTTCGGTCGTGAAAGGGCTAAGCAGCTATAATACGCTAACGACATACTAATTAGGATACTACATATACAAAATTTCAGGCAAATCGGAAGGTGTCGCTCTGGTGACTATCAACGACCCATTAACAGATTTATACTTACTTCTATAACCATTATGGGAAACAAATACAATCCAACTAAAAAATATACACCAGGCAATTGGAGCAAATGCAGCATAAATGGCAGCATGTGTAGAATTATACTTATAGTTAATATCACCCATGGGTGCGGGACCCAATAAAGAGGCCAAAACACAAACGATAGCTACGAACCAACCCAAATTCAATTGGGCTCTTGTCAGTCGTATGCCACGGAACTTACGTAGACCATAACCCAAAAACAAGCCCATTATGTAAACAGTAGAACGCATGGGAGGGAATGAATACATATAATCAGCTATGATATTGTTTTGGTACTAATTTGATCAGTGGTATATCACAGTAGGGTCGCACAAATTTGAGAGAGCTAAATAAATTCAGTATGTATTATTTCGGGATTTTGGGGTTTGTTACCGTAATTTTACATGATTATATATACCTACTGGTGCTTAGATACCTACCGTGTACACGAACAAAATCGGGTAGGTATCTAAGCACCGGTAGGTATCTATTGCTTGAAATTACGGGCATAAGTCCCTTTTTGCTCTTGAATTCTACTATGTAGTGCAATATAATAAATTTATTATTTTTCGTTTATTGAATTTATTATTTTTCGTTTATTGAATTTAATACAAGCGTTTAATTTTTATCTTAATTAATTTAATTAGCTTTGCTTAGTTAAACAATTAATAGTTTTTTTTTTTTTTTTTTTTTTTTTTTTATAAATTCCTTTGAACATTTATGGCTTAATTTACACAAAATTATAATAGAAAAAGTGACTAAGCCTCAATTTCACAATGTTCCGTTAGCTACTAACTGGGACTATAACTGACACATTTGTTGTTGTTGTTTTTCCATCTAAAATTTGAAATTAATTGTGGGTAAAACCGTAACGGGACATTTAGAAATGGACATAATAGACGTTTTGCTTTCAAAATACTAACAATTTGATTGTCTTTAATTTGGTTTTTTTGTTTTTTTTAATATGTACAAGAAAAATCAGGTAGATTATATATAACTTAATTTAAAATAAATTCCTTAAAAAATAATTAAATAATTTTAAAACTAATTACAATTTAAACTAATCCGAGTGTGGATGTTTCGAAAATGTTGTAAGCGTTTTTTGAGTAGTTGATTCACAAGAATCATTGCTAATAGATGAGGTGGAGGGAGAGGAGATGTTGGAAACTTTGGTAATAGCTGGTGTGTCATTTGATGGACGTTTTATTAAAATTTTCTTAATATTTTGGAAAGGAGCATCAAATAATACTGTTAATGCTACCGAAGCTAAGAATATACAAATATACTCATTGGTATCAAGCTGTAAAGAGGTTTAAAAAGGATTAAATTTTTGTTAAAATTTAAATTACTAACAGGCACTTACAATAGTGGATACAAAATTATAATAATGATGAATGTGACGACGACGTCCCACATTATAAAAGAATATGGGAAATTGTGTTAAATATATGGCATATGATAGTTTTGTAGACACTTGAAAACCTCTCCATGAAAAGAAATTTGTTATACGATCTAAAATTATAGTAAATTTAATTAAGTTTTATTAATTTTTAATTTTATAATTCAGTTGTTCGAGAAGGCCTATTGACGAAAATATAACTTTTTCAACTTTGCCCCTTACGATTTGCATGAAACTTGGTACACAGAAAAAACTAAAAGAGATTTTCAATTAAAAAAATTTATTGAATCAATAAATATTTTAATTGATTTTGCACCTATTAAAATTAAAACTTTTATTGAAAATTTAAAGGAAAAAAAGCTATAAATAACTATCTGGAAAAAAATATTATGATACTAAAACAAAAAATTGTGTGAACGACACGTTTGTATGGTTAATGATACAATGCTGTATCTGTTTGTGTATTTGAGTATGTGCTAGTTTTGTTTGTTAACTGCAAATGCATTTGTTCTTTGATACTGAAACTTTTCTATTTAACATACAGTATATGACAAAAATTTTAGCAATTATGTCTGAAATAAAATATGTATTTATATATTTAAAAGTCAATTCAAATATTAATTGATTCCATTAAATATTTGTTTAGAAAAAAATTTTATTTAATTCAAATCAAACATTTTATTAGATATTTTAGGTTGATAATTTTTTCTGTGTATATGTATTATCTTAATTATTTTTTAAAATTCGTTGTCGTTCGCGTTTTATAGCTGCTAAAAATTGGTATTTTTTTTTTTTAATTTATAAAAATACATACTGTTCAAATGGTCGTAATTAATGAGAGCGTAGTCCGATTTAAAAAATTAAAATCTCATTTCAAAGCTTATTATTTTTCTTGTCTTCTAGAAGATATTTTAAGTCTTGATACATACGATTTTAAAAAGAATAAAAATACTTAAAAATATCCTTGATTCGCGAATATCTCAAAATGCATCTCTTTTTTTTTTAGTCAATATATCCTCTAAGATATATAAAAAATGTCACCATATGTTCCTTAGGAAAACTACCTTTTCCCCATATTACTATTATTTTATTCAATAAAAACTAAAAATATAGATTTTTTTTTAATGAGTTCATAAATCCCCAAGTAAAAAATTTTATGTATTCAGATATAATTTTATACAATTAAATGTTTCAGTGTATAAATTTATATAGTCATATAAACAAATATGTTAAACCAAACATATTTGTATCTAATTGTATATAGCTTTGAGTTTCAAAAATATTTATATGCTGTTATATACAGCAATAAATTATTTTGTAGTGTCTTATATACAATTGTACTTAATGTACCAAATTATATATATAACTATATATACAATTTAGTTATATATATGTACATATAATTATATAAAACTTCATGTCAATCAACATTAAAAATATTTATTTTATATTTTTTTATAAAGGCGCATATTATTCCATACAAAATTATATATAATTCATTTATTTTTAATTGAATTCAGATATGACTATGTATGGTCCATTTCAAAGCCACATTTAATTATATGTGGAGCCATTTGAAAAATATTTTTTGAATGATTTTCGACATAAATATATAATTCCGGAGTTGAGATTTCTGAATTCGTTAACTTATAAAATTAAATTTTTGTTCGCAAGATCGACTCTTGCTCCCGCGAAGCTCGCAATTGCGAAAAAGTATTAGCTATTTATTTTAATGAAAATTAACAAAACAGCTGAGCCTCTCATGCAATATAAATTATTTTTGTACCACGTCAGTCATAAGAAGTTTAACATATGCTAAGTAATAGTAATAGAAAAGAAATCTGAGAAAAGAGAAATTTTCTAAAAACAACCCTGTTCAGAGTTAAATTGTTAAAACTTAGCCATTATTTATATTATATTAGTCATATATATTAGTTTACGAAATTAGATATAATTTGATATTATTGTCAAATATCAAATTATATTATTTTCGATACAATTTTATATGAAACACAAAATTTCATTGGTGACAAAATTTTGTAACTAATAAACATTAAATTATACAAAATTACTGCCGCAGGGTGTCCGATAATATAATGAAACATTGGTCCAAAATGGAACGATATAGAATCGGACCACTTAATACATTTGTTTGTCAGTTAAGGTTTGAGAAATTTGTTCGCTTTGCGATATCTCGCTTAGTTTTCGATATACTAGCCATTTTATAAAATGGCTACTTTTTAAATTGTGTAATAGTGCAAGACGCACAAAATTTTTGATCCATAATACAAATAGGCAAGGTCCGGGAAAGATCCCGATAGATTTATTACTTATGATTAATTAGGGTGTCCTAATTATATGTTCTCCCAAATACGTATCGTTTTGCGATATCTGGCTTAGTTTTCTAGATACTAGCCATTTTATAAATTGGCGATTTTTAAAAATGGCCAGTATCTCCAAAACTAAGCGAAATATGGCAAAACGGACAAAAACGGGAGCGATTTTTGATCCATAATACAAATAGGCAAGGTCCGGGAAAGATCCCGATAGATTTATTACTTATGATTAATTAGGGTGTCCTAATTATATGTTCTCCCAAATACGTATCGTTTTGCGATATCTGGCTTAGTTTTCTAGATACTACCCATTTTATAAATTGGCGATTTTTAAAAATGGCCAGTATCTCCAAAACTAAGCGAAATATGGCAAAACGGACAAAAACGGGAGCGATTCCGAGTGATCAATTTTTATAAAACTGCCAGAGGGTGATTTTTTTTTTTTACTTATTTACGTGATAATACAAATAAACATACTCGTATAACAGAAAGTTAGTTCCTCGTTCCATTTCGTTTATTGTATTCAGTGTTACAATTCCTAACGATCTCCGCTCCATTCCTATGTAAAAAAATTTACACTCCACTTTTTTTTGTAGACAAATTCCTTTTTTGCTCAATTGTAATTAGTTTTTAAGGCATTAGTGTGATTTCATTAGCATTAGTAGGACAAATGCTAATGCCAAAAAACTTCATTACAATTAAATAGTCATGAAATTATTTGAGCATTAGGGAACTAATACTAATGAAATTTCAATGTTAATGAAAAAATCCCAAGTATGGTTTGTTGGTATCGTAAAGGATTCCAAATTTTCCATCAGTTTAAGTTCGGTCGTGAAAGGGCTAAGCAGCTATAATACGCTAACGACATACTAATTAGGATACTACATATACAAAATTTCAGGCAAATCGGAAGGTGTCGCTCTGGTGACTATCAACGACCCATTAACAGATTTATACTTACTTCTATAACCATTATGGGAAACAAATACAATCCAACTAAAAAATATACACCAGGCAATTGGAGCAAATGCAGCATAAATGGCAGCATGTGTAGAATTATACTTATAGTTAATATCACCCATGGGTGCGGGACCCAATAAAGAGGCCAAAACACAAACGATAGCTACGAACCAACCCAAATTCAATTGGGCTCTTGTCAGTCGTATGCCACGGAACTTACGTAGACCATAACCCAAAAACAAGCCCATTATGTAAACAGTAGAACGCATGGGAGGGAATGAATACATATAATCAGCAGTGCGGAAAAGTCGTTGTATACTGCACAAAACAATAGAAGAGAATATATTAAAGAAAAATCCTTTCTATTCTTTTTTAAAATCTATTATTATTTTATATAACTTACGTTGTACCAAAGTAAATGTAATTGGATAGTTCATTTACCACAGTTGTATAGTAACGTGCAGCTGTACCAATAAAACACAATACCAATAATGCTGTCATACCTTTGCGTGGCCACTTCCACATGGCCATTATCATAATGGGTGCCACGGCAAAGAGTTCAGTATCAATACCCAAATGGTGTGTATGTGTTAGACACATTTCACTAAATCCAAAATAATTGTGTATGAATAATAAATTACGCCACCAATTCTTTTTACAAATATCAGCATGATGACCTACAACAAGATTCCATTGTGGTCCAGAACCCCACATGGGTAGAATATATGTGCAAAATAATATTAAAGCCGCTAGAGGTGGGACAATACTGTAACAAAGAAATATAAAGTTATAAATATACATAATTGTTAACGAATACGTCTAAAGAATAGGTAACTTCGATAAGATAATTGTTTTGGGACTTGAAAGTAACGCGAGACATAAACTCAATGTTAAAGCCTGAAAAATGCATGCAAAGCAACAACAAAATTTGTTTGTTGTTATTGTTTTGTATGCATTTTTCGTGATCTTAGTTAATTTTATGTCGCGTATGGACGTCAGGGAACTACAAAAATTGGACGAATTCGATATAGGTTAAATTATTTTCGTAAGACGACATATTTAATTGCTTCTTACAATTATTATACCATACGTTATTAGACGGGCAATATATAATTGGATTGGCAGAATTAAATTAATATATGGTATTAAACAGAACAATGTATTGCCCCATTTAAAAAAGTGACGTTTTTTGTTTTGAAATACATAACATCCTACTCAATTCATTTTCATTGATAATATCTATTGATCTCTCTGAAATTAACATCACAATTTAAAATATCGAACTCCAAAAATTTTAGTCTGACATAAAAATTTTGAATTAAATTTAAATTGGGCTCTTACTAATCGGACCATAATATCTAGCGCCCTGTAACCAATTTAACAAATTTATTTTAACTGGAATGAATCGTATCAAATTATATCAAACTCAATGTAATATAATCCATATATATGCAATACGATTCATCATTTTTCGGATCAAATTTATTTCAACTAGATATAAGTCTATATCAAATTTGATACACACAGAGAAAAATTTTGCTATTTGCCAACTGAAATTCGGTTACTACTATGCAAATTCGGTTATTATGAATTTCAGTCGGTAGGTACAACTGAAGATTTGTTTTCACAACAAAGTTCAGTTAATTCAACTGAAATTTAGTTGCAACAACCAACATTTTCAGAAATCTAATGTTAATATCGTTGTACGAACTGACTTTTTAAGTTGTTATCATTCAAATACAATTTTCAATTCGGTTGGCACTTTATTTCTCTGTGTGTACATTTCTTAGTTGCATCATGTTAATTTTTTTTAATCGGGTTTGGAGCAAAAAAAAAAAAAAATTAAATGAATTAGAAAACTAATGTAAGTTTTAAGTAATTTTTTCTTGATTTCTTGACTTTCAAATGGTCATCACTGCTTTAGGTAAAGACTTTTTTTGTGAAACTTTGCATGTCATAGTTTTAACGTATAGTAGTGTACCTAACCCTATCCATCGTTTCTCTTAATTAAAAAAAACTTTGAGAAATAAGTGGCATCTAAAGTCAGTTTCAGCAGGCCTCGAATATTTTTCAAATTACACATATACATACAAATTCTATACCGATATATAAATATGTTTCCTTTTATAAAAATTTAATATTTTTTCATATATTAAGGTTCGAAATATACATAAAATTAACAATGTTAAGTTTTCTTTGATTTTTTATTTATTTAATTCTTCTTATTTTAATTTTATTTCCAATATTTCGTCTCCACATTTGGTGACTTCTTCAGGGAACAATTATTACAATTTTGATTGAAAAACTTGTTTTAATAAACAATTAGTGCGCCCCGGTAGACTAGTTGGTAGCGTGCTGGCTTATCAGTGCGGAGGTAGTGGGTTCGATTCCCACCAGACCCACTGGTCTTTTTTCGCTACAACGCGCCGAAAGCCATATTAGCTAGTGCTCGGTTCGGGTTATAGTATATAATTTGTAATTATATGATTATAAATTAATAAAATAAAAATAAAAAAAATAAACAATTATTACAATTTTAATTGAAAAACTTGTTTTAATAATAAAACATGTTTTTAAAAAATACATGATCTTAAGCTCGTTTAAAATAAACACAATTAAACAAATTAACATAATTTCGAAAAAAAGTAATAAGAATATGGCATTTTACGATCAAACAATTTGTGCAAAATTTGTAATTTTTTACAAAATTTTTAGTGATAATATGTTAAGATATTCTAAATAATGAGAACACTTTCTTCCATAATCAAAAAAAGTGCAATCAGCGTGCAATCTCGAAATTTTTTTTTTTCAAAAGTTTGTAGTTTTTGAAAAATGCCTGAGGGTGTATGTTCAAAAGCTAATAAAATAACATATAACATTTTTTCAAAGCCCTATCTTTTAGAAAAAACTAAAAATTGTATTAATTTTTTAACAAAGTAAAAAGACAATTGTAAAGAAAGAAAAATCCTTTTTAGAAAAAAATTAAAATTTTTTAATAAATTTTTAAATGTTCAAATTTAATGCTTTTCCACAACTAAACTAAATTAAAGCTAATTGAAAAAAGTGGGCTATCTCTTGTTTTTAAAAGTATTGGTTAGTACTGAGAAATCCATTGCGCATTAAAGTTTTTTGGGTAGATAAATCTAAAGATTGTTAATGGATCTGGTCAACCAGACCTACAACCTAAATCAGGTTGCATTTTGAGTATATATTTTCAGTGTAGCAATGTGTAATTAATTGAAACGTAATTTAAAAGCATTGCCAATGATCAATAAAGTCAGACCCTAGATTAGATTAGACAAGAGTGGCACTATGCACCGCGACCAGAAGTTGGTATTTTGTGCTGCCAACGAATACACCCTATAGGTCCAGGCTCCCTACGAAGCCAACTATCCTACCAGGTAAACAATTCCAAACGTCCGATGGCGTCACTATTCGACCACCAAAATAACGCACCCTCCTGTCGTAGAGCCTCGGACTTTTGCAGAGAACATGCTTTGAGGTCTCGGGTTCCAATTCACAAAACCTGCACGTATCCGTAGAGGATCGTCCCATCTTGCACAATTGATACCTAAGGCCACAAAGTCAGACCCTAAAAATCAATATCATTAATAATAAAAATGGCAATGGAATTATGTCATTACTATTGATATCAATCAAATGCTAAGAAAATCATCAATTAATTAGTCCCTTGTATGAATAATATATATTAATTAAAATCCCATTGTTTATCGTTCCTTTCCGTAAAGGTGGATCTAACAATGTTTGTGTAAAAAATTTAAAGCAGTTTATTGATATCAAGGCCCGATTTATTCAGTAAAAAACAAGTTTGTTTCTTGAATCTTTTGTTTTATATACAAACGTCCATATACAACAAGTGGGATTTTTAAAAAACTTGTATGCATTTTCTAAAGTTTTGATTAAACAAGGTTAATTTTAAGAGTATTTTAATTATTAAGAGTATTTTAAATATTTTTAATTCACATTCATGTCCCATTAAAGATTAACAAGAAGTTTAAACCAAAATTTGTATGGAAAATAATAACAAATGTGGCGCTTAAGATCCCAGTTCAAAGCTAATGGGATAATTGGCCAAAATAATTATATATATAGCCCTGAGTCAGACATTAAACACGTGGTGAATTAAAATGACATAAATCAACAGTTTTTTTTTTAAATCATCAAAACCAAACGTGGGGTGTTTTTTATAAAGGTACACTCACAATATTTTTTCCGTAAAGACTACTGAATATACACATTAAATTAACTGAAAATCAGTTAAAACAGGGCTACGTACTTTTCGTTTAAAACAATTGTATTTTTTAGTTTATTTTCAGCTGTTGAATGTTAATTGACAAAATCCATAAACACAATAGATTGTTTTCGTTTATTTCAATACTCAATATAATATAACAACTTTTTGTTTTGAATAGAAAAGTTTAACTAAATATTTTAACTATTACGGGAAGTCTGTTTTTTTGTTTATTTTTTTGTTGAATAACAGACAGAACGTTAAAAATATATTTCTTTGTTAATTTAACTGTATATTCCATTGAAACTTTACCGATTAAACTTTTAAATAACTGTTGATTTGTTATGGAAAAGTTCTTGTGAGTGTATAAAACTTTAAGTTGGCAACACTTTTTTAACTGGCGGCCATTTTATCAGCTGCCAAGTGATTTATATTTAGTTCGGTTTGGCATTTCAATATGAATAAAATGACGCCTAAACAACGCTTCCAAATTGTGCAAATTTATTTTGAAAATCATGGTTCTGTTCGAAATACTTATCGCGCACTACGTCCATTTTACGGTCAACATAATCGCCCATCAGAGCAATTAATTCGATTAATTATGGAACGTTTTCGCAACACGTTTACTCCTAATGATAATATGCATACAGAAGAAGTCATTGCTGCTGTAGAGCGTAGCGTAAAGGAAGACCCCAATCAGTCTTAGTCAGAACGTTACAGTCAATCGTGACCGCTATAGAGCCATGTGGTTTATTGAAGGAAACGTTTGGTAACCGCATAGTTTCACGTTTCGGACCCGTGAATTGACCTCCAAAATCGTGCGATTTAACGCCGCTGGACTATTATCTGTGGGGGTATGTGAAGTCGCTAGTCTACGCCGATAAGCCCGAAACGATTGACCACTTGGAGGAAAACATTCGCCGCGTTATTGCCAATATACGGCCACAAATGTTGGAAAAAGTCATCGAAAATTGGATGCGAATGGTAATTTGAATGCACACCGATATTTCTAGCCTCGTTATGCCCGAATTCCAATGACTGGCTAGTTTTTGATAAAATTTTGAGATAACGTTAAATAGATACATTAGTTTTTTGTTTTTATATACATCGAGATTATTTTTATGTTATTTTCAATTTATAACGAGCTTTCAACCTCCGTATATTTACAAAAATAAAGCAAATCAAACATATTAGCTAGGTTGATACTAGTATTTCGATCTGGCTAAAGATCTCATCAGAACCCGAAGTTTTAGAAAAGTTAGAGCCTCCATAATAGGCAGAACTTTAACAAAAAACCTATTAATAATCAATTTTGCTCCATTCTTGTCTTCTTAGTAATCAAGCACGTGGTTAGGTCTTTTCCTAAGAAGCATCATGACGTTACTAAACTTTGAAGACCAAAAATGTTCTATTTATATAAAAAATTTTTAGTTTGTACTCTGGCTCAAGTAATATTTTTTACAGTTATATTAGTTTTTTGTTTTTATATACATCGAGATTATTTTTATGTTATTTTAAATTTATAACGAGCTTTCAACTTCCGTATATTTACAAAAATACGTTTTCTCAAAATCCGATTTTTTTTCAAATCTTGTCAGATGACTTCGGTAACGGTATTTTGAGGATAACGCTATTAAAATTTTTTCCATAACGGTATTTTAGCGATAACGGTATTTTATATATTTCGGTAACGGTATTTTAAGCATATTGATATTTTAGTTATATCGGTAACGGTTTTTTACCGATAACGGTATTTTAATTATTTCGGTAACTATAATTTAGGGATAACGATAGCCAGTTAAAAGGGTTTTCAATCGATAACGGTATTTTAGCGGTATTGCCTGCCATCCGGAAATTAATTGATTTCATAAACAAATATAATAAATTAAACAAAAATGTGAAAAACTAAATTTGCATAATGTTACCTAAAGTCGACTTTTGATATATTTTTTTATTATATCCAAGTTTTAGTCTTATTATTTTCAACAATATTTTTAACATGTTTCACAACAAAAAATGATCGCTAGTTTAACGCAATTAAAAAAGTTTTCTTTAAGTATGCTTTAAGTAATTGCCAAAAGAATATGATCTATAGCCGAAAAATGTCCAAAGAGTTGGTTTATAAGCTGATGTATTTGGATTTGGAACATTTCACTAACAGTTAGTTATTTAATATATCCCAAATATCAGATATTCTACCACATTAGGGAAAATTCTCTTACAAAAAAATGCGGTGAATGATGTAAATATAAAAACCACGATATTTCAAAAACTACGAGTGCTGTATTAAAAAATTATGTGTTTCAATGTCAGGTGTTTTTTGGCCGTTGAGTAGTGTAATCAGATGAATAAATAATAAAATACTCAAACATAATTAATAAGTAACTAACATAAGTATTAGAGTACGTCACAATAATTTGATTTTAGGATATCATCACTTTTTTTTACGGGTTTTACATCAATAAAAAATGGCGTTTTTTTATTTTTTTATTTCAACTCCTTCCACTGGCACGCGATGGCCAACAATGCTAATTTAGGGTCCCTTTTACTACAGAGGAAAAAGGGAATAATTTACAGGAAATTTGAGCCTGACATTCGATTCTACGCCAAAATTTTTAATAAATAACTTTTTTTTCCCGGTTTTTAAAGTGCACCGTTTACTCAATAGAGGGGACGGAAAACTTTGTTTTTTTTTAAACTTTTAAAAATAATTTTTTATTTACACACAAAAAAAAAATGTAATAACAACTAAGAGTAATGGTACAAAAATGTTTGACAATTTTGTAAAAAATAATAAAATAAATGGGCTTTCATTTTCATTGCACAATTAAAGGTCGAAAAAAACATAATATTTATTTTTAATAAAAATTATATCAAACTTGTATAAAAGACAAAGTACAGTCAAGTTTACTCTCCCTGTTTTGTTTATAAACTAAACAAAAAATAAAAAGGAGAAAAAAACAAAAATCGTGTATGGAATTTCCACCGGAGGTGGACCTTGCACATAACAAACAAGTTTTCAATTTATTTTTTGATCAATGGTTATAATCTTTAACTTCAAGCTCATATATTAGTTCTCATGTAGTGAGTAAACTAGTTTATATGAATGTTTGATGTTTGGCAAGGGATTGTTACAGCTTTCTGATGATGGGAAAATTCCCGAAATAGATCTATCAACACATTCCTGAAAGGGTTAAATAATAAATATGAAAACAAAAAAACTCTATAGATTATTTGTTAGGACAATATCCTAATAAAGAAATATAGAGCATGGCCTCGAACTTGAATAATTTTCATTTTCATTGAATAATATAAATCTTTTTTTTTTATCACACACAATGAAAAAGTATTTTGAGCTAAGACAAATGATACAAATATTTTCAATATATCGCGGCCGGTTAAAAAGTTGTTAATCAATAAAATACTGCATTTTAGTAAATACAACATTTTAAAAACTTAATAATTTTTAAAAAATATTTTTGCACCATTTATCTCAGCTATAAATGCTTTTTGATTGTGTGTAATAAAAAAATATTTTATACGTTTTTTGGAAAAATTTGATAAGTTCCGACCACTCTATTTCCTAAATGGTGCATTTTAAAAACGGGGAAAGTTTTAAGTTTTTAATAATTAAACTTTTTTTTTGCTCAGCAGGAAAAGGGACTTAAATCAACGATTTTGGCAGCCGCGAGCCAGTGGAAGGAGTTGGAATTTTAAAAAAATATATTAATTTTACCAAAACATATTAAAAAGTGATGATACCCCAAAAACAAAGAAACTTTTCTAACAAACTCTAATAAGCATACATACCGTATTAAACGGCTAATATATTCATTTTTCAATCTAATGGATTGACCTTTGTTTAAACGACCAAAAAATGAATACGCCGTTAACATGCCACTGAATAGTAAAAATGGATCGGTATATAATGATGCAGCACGACCAATAACAGTCCAAGAACGGCCTAAACTCTGGAAAATAAAATATAAAGGAGTTAATAGAATGAAATCTGTAAATTAAAAAAAATAATTTACCTCTGCCATTTCAGTGCGATTGTTATAAGGATTAAAGAACATAGCCATTGATTTATGAGAGAATAGCAACATTACAGCATTTAAAAGTCTTAAACCATGTACAGCATGTATATCATCCGCTGAAGACGAAGTACTGAATAACCAACCAAGATTTTTTTGCAAAGAGAAAGCCACTAACCAGGGATCTGAATTCGAAAAAAATCATATGTGATTTTATAAAGTACATATGAAGGTTAGGGTGTCTCTTAAAACAAGATTTGTCATTACAACTTCCAGTTTTATTGCAAATGATTTCAAATGGAAGAAAACGATTTTTTGTTGAAAATCGTTAGCCCTTGCCGAATTTCAGACAAAAATGGCCCATTTGGAAAAATATTGTATTTTTTTAAAAAAATTTCAAAATTCGAAATTTTGAAAAATTTATTTCATTTATTCCTTTAATATACTTAAAATTGTTCAGATATGGAATTCTGACTTCATTGGGTATTATTTATAAATTTTATAAAAATGCAAAAACGTATTTTTTTTTTAAATTAAATTATGAGAGTGTAAAGCTTTTAAGTTGATTATAAAAATTCACTTCATACAAATAATTATTTTATTCAATTTGAACCATATAGGGTTAATTATTTCACTTTTGACTAAAAAAGACCCACTAGGAAATTTAAAAAATATCTTTTTTAAGATTTTGATTAAATTTGGATATGTGAACAAGCACAACTCTTTATCGTTCTTATCTCGCTTTTAAGTTTTAAAAAGGTGGGGTCAAAAATGGCTCCAGCTTAGTTTTTTTTTTCTTTTTTCACAATTATTTCAACGAAGTTATAGTTATACAAAAATGGGTATCAATGCAAAGGTATTTAAAATATTTATCTATAGATATACCAAACAAATTAAAAGGGGTGTATGTTTAGTTGCTGTTTCTGAGGCCATTTGGGACCCCGCCATTTAAACCCTGAAAACTAAGATTGGTACGATAAAGAATTGCACTTGTCTGTTAGTTTAGTACTTTTTATCACATATCCAAATTGAATGAAAATCTAATACAAATTAGCCTACAAATTTCATAGTGGAGCTTTTTTTTGTCAAAAGTTGAAAGATTAACCCTATGTGGATCAAATAACACAAACTAATTATTTATACCAGGTGGGAATTTTTTTGATCAATTTAAAAGCTTTGCAATTTTGTAGTCTAATTTATATTACGTTTCATCGGTCTTTTTTGTCCCGAGGCCACTAAAGGTTAACTATTTTTTAAATAAAGGTAAAGCTAATTAAAGTCTAGTCAAATTAAGATGATATTTTCTCGAAAATTATTTGTTTTCGCGTAGTCAACATTGGGATCCCGCGTTATCCCAGTTTGACCAAAAAGCGTTCGTTTACTCAAAGATTGGGTAAATGAAAGCGTTCAAGAGAAAATCATATTCTTCTTCTTCTTTCCTGAAGAATCCCTGACTTTTTAATCGTGTAAGTTTGGATAAATTGTTTTTATTAGCTGTGTTTCCACCTGTTGTTTATTTATAAATTTTTTTGGCCAAAAAACAGAATAATTTGTTGTAAAAATCTAAAAAAAGAAAGAATTTCGCCGAAAATTCGCCTATTTTTATTATTTATTTTTTGGGCTGGAAATATAGTTTTTGGCAATCTTGTACTTTTGTGTGTTTTTTACTTTTTTGAGAGTATTTTTTGTCGACTCTCATTTTCTGAGCTTAACCCAAAAAGTAAGAAAACAAACCTATTATGCGAACTTTGATGAAAACATTAACATTTTGTTGAACTTTTGACAAAATAATCAGTTTTTATAAAATGTGCTGAAAAGGATTCGCTGCACACACAAACACGAATTATATTTTTTTAAATTTTTGTTTTGTTTTCCTTAAGTTACAACTATTATAATAAAAAAATAGCAATCGCCATCTCCAAATTAGGCCTTTTCCAAATTAATTTTAAAAACACGTTTTTGCATTTTTATCAAATTAGGGCGTAATTTTTGATTACAGGCTAAAGTGGGTATATGATATCCGCTGAAGTCAGAACTCCATATCTGAATAATTGTGAGTATATTACAGAAGTAAATGATATAAAAAAATTAATTTTTCAAAATTTCGAATTTTTGGAATTTTTAATAAAAATATACTTTTTTTCTTAAAAGAATGGAAAAATTTTGAATGAAATTCGGCACGGGTTAATGTTAAAAAAATAAAATCGATTTCTTCTATTTGGAAACATTTGCAATAGTACTGGGAGCGTAATGAAATAAAATCGACAAATCGCTTTTTAAGCGAAACCCTAATTTTGTAATTTAAAAATCTTTTGTAGTCATATTAAAAAAAAAACTTACTTGATTGTTTACGTTTTGTACAACGATGGTAAATTGTTGATAAAACTGTTATGGATAATATGGTGACAAAGAAACGCCTATTAAAAAAAATATTTAACAATTTCATTTTTTATTTATACTATTATGTAAACTTATTAATATTATTATTGTTAAAACTTACACAGCCCACGTTGTATTACGATCCCAGGGTTTGTTATCTCTAAATTGACACATTTGCGGTTCAACTCTTACTTTGAATGTAATACCTGTTGATGCTGTCATATTGATAAGGAATTCTTTAACACTGTATTCCACATCCTTGTACGAACAAGTGGATGGCACACAAATACCCCAATTGATTAAAGAATAACGGGGTACACGATGACCAGGCTAGAAGGAAATTAAACGGAAACGATGTTTATTAATATATTGGCTATGTATAATGTTTTGTTTTTTGTTGAAAAGTATAAATTAAATAGTATTTTAGCTGTTTGTTTTTAAAATCTATTGGGTAGTCAAAAAAAAAAAGTTTGTTTCTTAAATCTTTTGTTTTATATACACACTGTCATACTTTTACTGGCTGGATTTTAAAAATTGTTATACATTTGTAAAATTTCGAAATAATGATCATTATATGAGCTTTTTATTTATTAAGGTGAATTTACAAAAGTGCAATAATTTACGCAGTAGATTGGATTAAAAAAAAGAGATAAAATAATAAAAAATTATTTAAGTGCAAATATACAAAATCCACTATGCGGAGTGAAGTACTCCAGTGATTTAAATTATCTTTAATATTTTTTAAACAACAGAGTTTAAACTTGCTAAAAAAAAAATATTTTGTATTTAAACATATTTCGGCTGCATCAAGAGTACAGTTCTAGGTTATATAGTTGCAACAACATGTCGCCTTTTAGACTTTTCGACTTTTGTAAAAATTTTAAAAGTATACTTTTCGACTTTGTCGTTTTCTCAAATGTCGACTTTTCGAATTTTCGATTTTTTGTATGAAAATTTATAATTTGAGAAAAACATATTGGCATCTTAACGTAGAATTTATGCTTCATTGGTAGTTTTATTTTATTAACGTTAAAATTATTTTTTAAAAAAATTTCTAAAACTTTTCCAATTTTGAAGACATAGTTTGAAAAAATGCTTTTTGGCATTTTTTCACATTTCACTATTAAAAATTGCCGTTTTTCCAAAAAAAAACCCGAAAGTCATTAACAAAGATTTAAATTTTAATGTCAGCGAACAAATAAGCAGATTCCCAAAAGTTTAAAATCATTTAAATCTGCCCATATTTAATGAAATTTAAAACTCCGAATGAATATTTGCGTTTGAGGTAATTTACTTTAGTGCACGGATGATCACCAGTAATTAAATGAATGCCCATACGATTTAGTTTTAAAAAGCCTAACTAAATAAAACACCTTGTATTGGAAAACTTTATCAGTAAACTTTGGAAAGGTAGGGAGTAATATAGCGTTTCAAGGAACAACTGTTTCAGAGAACAATAAATGATTTTGTATATCGTCACGTAAAATTGCAAAAGGGCGTAACTAATAAAGTTTTCAAATCCGGTTTTATTGATGATTCATTTGGCTAAACTATATACCTACAAAAAATTTTGAACTTCTACGATAAAAATAGCTTTTTTATAAATAAAGTTCGAATCTTATATGTTTTTGTTTTGTCAATTTTTTTGGTTGCCCTGTAAAATATTGAAGTAGTACGGGTTAAAATAGTTATATCTAGTCATATATAATATGATTAGTTCATATCTGACTTGAATGAAATCGCATTATGGCTTATATCATTATATACAAATACATTTGCTAAGAGAATTTTTTATATGGTACTTGATAGTATTATATGTCTCCAAATCTTATTCCGTATATGACTACATAAGCCATATAATAATATAAATATATGTAGTGATCGACATGATTATATATGATCGTTTCATAAGTCTTCTTAAACTATATGTGACGTCATATTATTTTCCTTATACTTTAATATATCATTATATATAATCATATTTTGGTAAAGTTCAGTATCAACTTAAGTTATCTATAAGTTAAGACTTTATTACATATGCCTTCACATATCTGTGTCATTTTCACAAAATCGCTTAAGTGGACTTAAGCCAAAATCATTTTTATTGCGTATTAATGATCTCCTTATTAAGACGCTTTTATGCGTATAACCCTCATTTAAAAATTTCTTTTGGTTAGAAAATTAGAATAATTGTGAAAATTACTTTTTTTTTATGCCAAAACCTTTTTATTTGGAAATATCGACATAAGGATGAAATTATTTTTGGTAATTATTGTTGACCATATTAAGACACACTTGATAGTAAAGACTTCTTTTTTAAATTCCATTTACTACAAACGTTTTAACAATATTTATTTTTACCAATTTTATACAAATGGCTTAATATCTCGAAACTACAAATTTCGACTTAAGTGATTTTGTGAATATGACACAGTTTTAATCATATTAATTATTTAACGATATGATTTTCAAGTGATTTCTTTTATATAATTGCAAATAAAAAATGGGTACATTTTTGAAACAATAAATTTATTGTTTATCATTTTTAAAAATTTCGTTATGTTTCATTTAAAAAAATTTAGATATTTTTGAAATTGTGGATTTTAAGAAATTTTAATTTTCGACTTAAATACTTCTAGGCTTCAAGTTACAAAAAGTACAAGTTACAAAAAGCATACAGTGGTGTTCAAAATATATGCAACTGAAATCATGGTTTACGTAATTATAACTTTTTTGATCAAAAAGATTTGTGGTATAAGTTTTTGTTTTTTTTTTTTATTAAATTCAGATATAGCATATTATATTACAATACAAAAAACTATTCATAACTTCTCAAAAATAAAAAACAAAGTAATTTTAACAAAATAAGTCGATAGTGCAGTGTTCAAAACATTTGCAACTCTTAAAGTAATTAACAGGAAATACAAACAATGGTTTTAACGCTCAGTATTTTTTAGCATAGCCATTATTTTTTATAACTTCTGAACACCTCTTAGGCATTGAGGCAATGAGCTTTTTAATATAATCGTGAGAAATTTCATTCCACTGCTTCTCCAACTCGACGAAAAGTTCATCACCATTTCGGAATACTTTATTGCCGATATTGCGTTTTACAATCATCCACATGTTCTCAATCAGGTTGAGATCGGGAGATTGAGCCGGCCACGACATGATATTAATTTCATTTTCCTTTCCCCTTTCCAACCTTTACAACCCCGCCGTGTGTTTTGGGTCGTTGTCGTGCTGGAAGCTCCATGAGAGTGGCATTCCCACTCAGCATACGGAAGCATAACTGAACTCAAAAGATCTCTATAGATTGTGGCCGTCATTGTGCTAGTAATGCGGTGAATTGGGCCAATACCATTTCCTGAAAAACACCACCACACCATAATGTTTCCACCTCCGTGCTTCACTGTGGCGGTTGTGTATCTGGGAATAAACTTTTCGCCTCGTGTTCTGCGAACATTGGCTCTTCTTTAGACTCATCTGACCACCATACATTTTCCATTGCTGTTGAGTACAGTTCAAAGGGGTGCGTGCAAAATCAAGCCGAGCTTTTCGGTTTTTTTCCGACACGGTTTTTTTGTACATCTATAACTTCTAAGACCATTCTCTCGGGCTCTTCTTTTAATGGTGGGAAGAGTGGCATCTATTAAAAGTTAAGTTTCAGCTTCTCTGGGAACTGCGTTGGGATATTTCGTAAAAAAAATCTTGATTTTCCGATCTTCTCTTACAGTTGTAATACGGAGTCTTCCACCTTTATAAGTTGTGTAGATGTTACCACTATTACCAGTGCGGCAAATCGTTGATTTTGGAACGGAGTACTTTATAGAAATTTCTTTTTGGGAAAGTCCATTATGAAAATCATTTAAAACTTTTGATTTAAAATCAGAATTGCATTTATTTCCTGCAATTTTTTACAAAAATTATTCTTTAGATGTTTATGCTTCCAACATCAACTATTAAAGAACAATAATTATAATAAATTTGTTTAAAAAATGTAACGGCCTGAATCTCATATTAAAAAGGAATGCGATTACCGTTAAATCCTAGCATTTGTTAGCATAAATTGTTTCGTTAAGAGTAAGAATAATGAGAGTTGCAAATGTTTTGAACACCTGCATTTTGAATACATCTATTATTATTAATTTTTTTGTTGTTTTACTTTAACGGAATTAATTTTTTTTATTTGTTTAACATAAAACAATGTATGAAGAATATATAAAAAATAAATTTTAGTAACTAAGTGTGATTTGAAGAAAACAAATCAATGAAAACAACAAATGCGATCTCAGTTCCAAATGTTTTGACCACTACTGTACCTATTATCGGAAAAAATTTTATAAAATCAGATATATTTATATCTAATTAAATATCCTGATATGGATAAATCTCGGATAAAATTATATCAAATTATATTTAACTTGATATAATTAGATACATGTAGATGACGCAATTTGGGGACCAATTTGTATGTGTTTATATATGGGAACTTAGCAAATGAGATATAATACTCCATACTAAAATTTTTACTTGCGAGGATTGAGTGATTAGGAAGCACTGAAACGAACTACATTTCTTCACAAAATTATTTGGTTCTGTGATTAAAACTATCACTTTTATTAACGATAATGTTAAAATATCTGTGGACGTTTTTGCTTCTCCTGTAACGTCATTTAACATTTTAAGTGACGATATGTTTGTATTAGTTCATATATATTTTTATACCATTATATAAAATCAGATTAAATTCTATCGAGCCATTATTAGCATGTTATTTAAACTGATAGTATAAAATTTTAACTAAACGAATGCAAACTTATATAATTACATGTGCCATTTATCGGATAAAACTGTAAAATGAGACAAATTAAACTACATATGATTATAAAAAGCATTATATATTTTTTTTTTTTAATGGGGATGTCATTTCTATTACATTTCTGTATTGGGTTGTTTAGCGTTTGATTAGGTAATTAATCCAGTTTTTACTGTATTCATATTTCTGTGTAAATTGGTTATAAAATGTTAACAGCTCACTTAAAAAATCACATCGATTAGACACTAAACTAATTAAATGCGTCATAAAATCATGTGTTAAAATTCGTTTTTTTTTTATTAAAAATTTGATACTTATGGCCTGTTTCTCGATTTCGAAAGAATGCTTTCTTTCGCTTTCTAAGCGAAAGAAAATTGATTTGGGTTTCTCTAACTAAATTTCTATGCGAACGATGACTTGAAGTACAAGTCGAATGAAAACGTAACAGTTTTCATACAAAATTTGGTTTCTCTATTTCGAACGAGTTGCCAACAGTGCGAACGTAAATGTCAAAACCAGTCACTTGCTTTTTTGATTTCGAGTAACAAAATATTTTCAAAAAAATATATCATTCATTCCATTAGAAAACGCAAAAAAACCTGAACACGGGTCCTCTGATTTTGTTTATTTTTTGTACATGAATACTCTATGGTCCCATTTGTACATTTCCTTTTCCAGATCTCCGAATTTGTAAAAACTCGTGATTTATGCACGTTCTCATAAATATCAAAAAAATGCTAAAATCACTTCACTTTGAATTGCCATAACTTTTTAATTGTATATCGCATGTTATTAATTTAAACGATATTTAGAAAATGCACTGGATTTTTTAAACAAAATGATTGCTAAGAAAAATGCATACTTAATGCAAATGCAGTTTTCTAATGCATCTTTCAAAACTTCCCCCCCTACGATTTTCGAAAAAAAATACAGTTTACTAAAATATGGAATATTAGCTAATTATAATAATACTGATTTTTATGGAACAAACATGTCTTTTATTTTTAATGATTTAAAAAAAAAATTATTTTTTTTATTCTATAAAATGGAAATATTTTTATGAAGCACTTTTAGCATTTTTATTAAATTTATGAAAATTAAAAAACGTGCGAGTTTTTACAAATTTCGAGATCTGAAAAAGGCTTTTTGCAAGTGGGACTATAGAGTATCCATGTACAAAATATAAAAAAATCGGAGAACCTAAAAAAAAAAAATCCTTATTTTTCAATGTTCTTTGCTGTAATGAATGATATAATAAAAAATTATAAATATTTAAAAAAAAAAAAGAATGGTAAGAATAAAATAACACGAATATTTGTAGTTTTTTAAGAACTTTAAATTTCAGCTTAATGAAATCCACAATGGCACAGCTGAAAACGCTGGTGTACTTTTTTGATTTTCTTCTTTTGATTTATTAATTTTTCTTTTGTTTTATTTATTTGTTTTATTTATTTATTTGTCATATACAGCTGATCACTGTTAAGTAGTGTTGTATTTATCTTCAAACAATTTAGTAGTATTTTTGGTATTTTTAAAGGAAATTGTAATAGAAGTTTAATATATCCGGTCTGGCTCCACTATGATTTGTAAATACGTAAAACACAAAAATTGAGAAACCCAAATTGATTCGAATTCGAGTGACTAGCTTGCGTTCGCTTAGGTTTTCGTTCGAGATCGTGGAACAGGTCATTAATGTTTGTAAGTTGATAGAGAATTTCTCCCAAAAACAAGTTTGTGTCTTAATTCTTTTGTTTATCACAATATATTAGACTAATTATATATATAAAAAAATTTAGTTTATTATTTTCTTTTACATTCACTTTGCTACCTAAACATTGTGAAATCATTGCTTATAAATAATTTTTATGTTTTATTAACATAAAATTCAGGTTAATTTTATATGCAAATGTGTGTGCATTTATTTTCTTTAAACTCTCAGCATCTTGTCAATATTATTAATTTGTATTTTTATTAGCATACAGTCATTAAAGTTGATATATATTGTTTATATATTGAAAAAAATAAAATTGATTAATCATCATTATTAATTTAGATATACATATATTTTAAAGTTCCAACAGAGTGCATTGAACTTATTAGTTGTGTTTCATTTCATTAGTATGATTTTGGTTTTGTTTTAGCTTTTTGTTATATTTCATGTTATCTATCTATAGTTTTCTTAAGGTGTTGAAATGTTTGTTGTTGTTTTGAGATAATTATTTTAATGATGCATATTATTATATTATTTAGGTATTTCAAATTTTATATGCACGATACTATTAGATTTAAATTAATGATTTTTGAATTTGCCGAAAAATTCAAGTTCAAGTTCAAAAATAAAATAAATAATCGTTGTATTTATTTTTAAATAATATATCAAGTTGGAGTGATAAGTTTCAGGCACCGTTATAATTAAGTTATAACGGTAAATTATATGCCTGAAACTTTTTATATATAAACTTCTAAATAGTAATGGAATGTTTGCTAATGTGTCCTTCCTTACACTTGATATTTGAGCGACACAAAAAAATAAGTAAAATATTCCTAATCCAAAAACACCAGCTCATAGGGAAAAATTAGGGAAATATACCCTAAAGTGGATCTAAATTAAAAAACTCTTTAAAACCACAAATTAAGTAACATCGACAAAAATCTATATTTCAATTAAAATTTGTTTTAATTTTAATTAAATGTTTTATGTATAGTTAAAAGGTGTTAACGTATGTAATGCTAACCATATGTAATGCTAACTTTAATTGCGGAAAAACAATTGATATTTTTTTTTTGTTCTGAAACACGTTGAAAAATTGTCCAAAAGCGTAAACCGTTTAAAAAAGACTAAAACTTGGAAGAAAAAATCCGAAAAATTTGAATATATATCAAAGGCTCACTTTAGGGAACATTATGAAAATTTAATTTTTCACAGTTTTGGTTTGGTTTGGTTTGGTTTGGTTTGGTTTGGTTTGTTTTGTTTTGTTTTGTTTTATTTATTTTTTTTTTTCAATTTAATCAATACTCAGGTGATGCCCCCTACTCATGCAGTGCATTGTATTGATCAGGAAAATGGGGTATGGATAGGAGGAAAGAGGGAGTAGTGTTTGTGGATATTTGATTTAAATTTTTCTAAATAGTAAGTAACAGGGAAGACTTCTGCGGGAAGTTTGTTCCACATTCGAATCGTTCGACTAAAAAACGAATTTTCTCTGTAATGCGTTGTGCGAAACACAGGACAATCAACTACAAACGGATGTACTCTACTAGATAAGCGGGTATTACGAGTAAAACACTCGGGCTCGTGGAATAATAACATCGATAGAAAAGTGTCACACTTAAAATTTTTTTTTTTTTTTGTTTTGTATTAATTAATAATCATATAATTACAAATTATATGAATATTACCCTAACCGATCACTAGCTACTATGGCCTTCGGCGCGTTGTATCGAAAACAGACCAGTGCCTCTGGTGGGAATCGAACTCCCGCACTGATAAGCCAGCACGCTACCAACTAGCCTACCGGGGCGCACAATGAAAACTTATTTAAAACTTGTTTGTTATTCACTTCTTATGTTTACGAAAAATTATACTTTATTTTGAGTTTTTTGAAATGACACAATAACACCAAGAAAAGCGTTTTGAACTCGAAACTTTTGTAAAATATTAATAGCGAAAACTAAATTTAGTGCTAGTTAACAGTTTTTACAAATTCATGCAACAGTGGGAAATAACCGAAAGGCTCACTTTAGCAAACAGGCCATGATAGCGAACATTCATATTTTTGTAGTAAAGTTTTTTTTTTTTTTTTTCAAAAAACCGAAAAGATTAGATGGCACTCGCGTCTCAGAAAAAGTGAAATTTTATTTTATATAAAATATTTAAAATTTTCGATTGATGCTGATATGTATGGTACATTAGGGTCGTCCTTATTTTTCAACTTGCGATTTTTTGGGCTGCCCCCCTCTTAAATTATTTGTTTGGGTACAAAAATTCACCATGCAAAAAATTAGAGTGTTAGTATAACGGGAATGTGTCCCGCATCGCCCTTGAATATTAGGCCTCCTTGGAAAAATTTACCAAATATAAAAAAAAGAAAAAATTTTGTCTAAATTTAAAAATGTAATATAATTTTTGTGTTGGGTTCAATAACAACTACTCAGATAAAAAATATTACTTTCCCAGAAAATCGCTAACTTATTCTAACTTGGAGTCAAAAAAATGCACATATAAATATTTGGGGTGTACCTAAAAGTTACTTTTTTACATTTTTGAAAATTTTATTCAACAAAAACCAAAAAACTAGTTCTTGCTGTCAAATGTTTTATTAAACACATCCCAAATATTAAATAACATAAGTATTACGGATATCCGTTGGCAAAAATTTTTGTTAGAGCATTTTGATTCTAGCGGATTTCAACGTTTTTTTAAATTTGTATCGACTTTTTTTAACAAGATTTTTGTAATATTTCATTAATGTTATTGTGTATGCTATTTTATATAATTGTAATAACTTTATTATAAAGTATAATTTTTCGTGTTCACAGTTAACCTGTGTTTTCATGGGGTCACAATTGACCCTCGTATTTTAAAGAGTCAAAAATCACAAAGATGACATAAAATTAATTTTTGTTTATGTTTCTAATTGTAATTTATTTATATTTTAAAATTAATTAAAATTAATTATTTAGTATAAATTCAGATATTTGTATTCATATTTAAATTGATTTTTTTGTACATATTCAGGAGTATTTTTGAAAAACGTATTTTTAATTTAATAGTGTAAATTTTTTCCCCTCATAATTATTATTGCGGAAAAGTTTTAAGATCTAATTTTTACTAAATTGACCTACTCGAAGACTAGAAACGGTTAACGAAATTTTTTTTAGAATAAACATAAATGGAATTATTCCTTTTTTTATTTTATTTATAAATTTTGGCACAAAGCTGCATTTTTCTTACGTGGGTCATATTTGTCCCCAGGTTAACATGGGTTAACTATCAACAGAAAAAATAGTATTTTATAATAAAGTTATTACAATCACATAAAAGAGCATATGCAATAATATTGATGAAATATTATTAAAACCTTGTTTTAAAGTAAAAATGTATAAAAATGTATAAAAATAAAAAAAACCTTGAAATCCCCGAGAATCAAAATACTCTAAAAAAAAAATTCCCCAATGGATTTCCACAGTACTTGGCTTATTTAATACTTGAGATGTGTTTTATGAAATACTTGACAGCAAACACTAGATTTTTGATTTTTGTTGAATAAAGTTTTCAAAAATGCAAAAAAGTCACTTTGAGGTACACCCAAAATATTTATTTATTTTTTTTAAGCAAAGTTAGGGTAAGTTAGCGATTTTCTGGGAAAGTAATATTTTTTTTTCTAAGTAGTTATGATTAAATCCAAAACACAAAAAAAATTTTATATATTTTTAATTTTGAAGAAAAAAAATTTGTATTTTTTTTTAAATTATGCCCATTTTTCCAAGGGGCCCGATTTTCAAGGGCGATGCGGCACATCTTCCCGTTATGCTAGAACTCTAATTTTTTGCGTGGCGTAGTTTGACATCCTAACAAATATTTTAAGGGGGGGGGGGGGGGATACAGTCAAAATCTCATTTTTATTTTTTCGCCCATACAACGAAGGACCAGCCTAATGGTACATACAGGTCACCCTAATGTTTCATATTTGTTTCTCTCCTTGCTTATTATTTATCAATATTATATTATCCCCTTACATTACTATGTATTATTATCTAAGCCTAAGTAGATTGTTTTAATGAAACATATTTTTAGTCTAGCAAAACCAGAGACGCGTGTATTTGATTTTCTTAAACATAACAGAAGCATGTTTAAAAAATTTGGAGGGGTGAGAACAGTTTTAAAAATGCATCGTAAAATTGTATTTGCATCAAATGATGATGGATGAATCAAACGATTTCGGAATCAGAGAAATCCGAAAACAAGTTTTGAAAATAGAGCTCTTCAAAATTATATACTTTTGGTATTTTTTGATTTTTTTTTGGAATGTAAAACCGGGAAAAAATCGCGAGTTTTTGAACATTTTCAAAACTGAATATGGATATGGAACGATTGAGTGTAAGTGAGCAAAAAATTAATTAAATTTGAAGACCCTTGGTCAATTCCTATTTGATGTATCAAAGAACTCATGGTTTCAATTAAATTGAGATGCTTCTTTATATTGCTTGACTTCATCTCAAATTATATTTAAATGTTTATAGAACACTATAAATCTTTTTTATCAGATCACATAAATCTATATGTTGAAACATGTCTTGATATATATCAAAATTCAAAGTCAAAGAAATCATTAAAACGTTTTTAAAATGATTAAATAGATTTTCTGCAATTCAAATTAAATTCAAATTAATATATAATTTTAACACTTTGGCACGTAACTAGTGCTTGTTAAAATATCTACTTTACATTTTACAATATAAAAGTAGTTTTAAAATAAATAATTAAACAAAAAAAAAAAACAATAAAATATAATCGTCATGCTTTTGTTATTAAATCTTACAGGTCATTAAGCGCACAGTCACACGACAATTATAAATATTTTATGCAATTTTGTTGAATGAAATTAAAAGAAAAAATAGTGGGATTGAAAAAAAAATGTTAAATAATAGTATGTATTTATATGTAAATTATTCAATAAGTAGTTAAAATTATAAAAAAATTGTTAATGAAATGTCTCTAAATGCATATATAAAATATTAGATAAGGGAAAAAAAATATTTCCTGAAAAAAAAATTTTCGACACCTGTTGAAACTGAGTTTAGATGCCTACCCAAGTAAAAAAGTAAAAAAAAAATCCTTTAGAATACATGAGCTTTTTCAAAAATTTTCGACACATATTTTAACTGACTTAAGATGTCTACCCAAGTAAAGAAGTTTATATATATTCCGATATAATTTTGTACAATTAAATGTTTTAATGTAAAATTTTATATAGTCATATAAACATATATGTTGAAGCATAAATATTTGTATCTAATTGTATGTAACTTTGTGCTGTTTAAAACATTTGATATATGGTGGCATATATAGAAATATATTATTTTATATTGTCTTAAATGCAATTATACTTAATATACCTAATTATATATTACTATATAAACAACATAGAGTTATATATGCGTTCGTATAGAATTATAAAAAACTTCATATGAACCAATATTAAACATATTTTTTATAAAGGCATCCCGAGTATGAAACGAGATATCATTATGATGTCATGTATAATGATATCATGTATAATGATATCTATATAGCTATATTATGATCCGAAAAATGGTGGATCAAATTATATCGAACATTGTATATATATATTAAATTATAAAAAATTTTATCGGGATTTTGATCCGATTTAATCATATCTTATTTGATGTAGAATGACATAATTTTATAGTTTTATATTCAATTTATCACACTGAAGTATATTCTTCATATGGATATGTATTAATTTTGATTCATTAGGACTTCATTTTTATATCACATACAAAAACTTAAATTTTAATTTTAATGGAATAAAAAAATCCAAAAATTTTATTATAAAGTCCATAAAAATACGAACATTAAACAAAATAATTTATTAATTAAAAAAAATTAAATGTTTACTGTCATGTAACTCTACCCTAAAGTAAAAGGAATCGACTGTTAATAATTCCCGGTAAAAATAGTTATATCTAGTCATATATAATATGAAAAAATCATATCTGACTTTGAATGGAGTCACATTACGGATTATATCATTATATACAAATACATCTGATGATTATTATTGAAAGAATTTTTTGTATTGTTCTTGATATAATTATTAGTGTCCGACCGAGTACTCGGCTTCGGTTTCGGAGTTCGGCCAAAGAGTGAAGTTCGGCCAAGTTCGGTGTTCCGCCAAATTTTGGCCGAACTACCGAACTTTTTATGATTATTGATAAAAAGCACAAATAAATAACAACTGTGGTTATATTTACTTTTCAGAATTTACAAAAAAACTACATAAAAAATACAACGTTGAATATAATAGAATACCAAGAAAAAAAAAACAACGATATATAAATATCAATGTGTGTAAAAAAATTTCAATAAGGCAAAAGAGTTTAAAAAAAAGACTTATAAGCAAATAATCAAATTATAATTTAAATAAACGTATACTTCTATATTTTGCAATTAATTTCGATTGGTAAGTAATCCTAAAAAGAGAATAACAGGTTCATCAATTTGGGATAGACAAATGAAAAGCAGAACCAAATGAAAATTTTATTGAAAAATAAATTGAAATGTTTATTACGGAACCTTTAAATCCCGAAATATAAATATATTTGAGTATTGGAATTCAAGTCCATTTACAAATATAAAAGCTGTAGCAATAAAATATTTATCAGCCCCACCAACTAGTGTAGCTAGCGAACAGCTTTTTAGAGCTGCCGGACAGCTGTATTCTGATAGACGAAGCAATTCACATGGTGTGAATGCGGAAAAATTGCTTTTCAGTCATTACAATATCAAACTTTTTAATTTTAAATATAAAAGTTTAAAATTTTTTTTCTATATCAACTTAAAAATCGATCAACTATTTTTCTTTGACTATAAAATATAGTAAAAATATTTTATTCTTTTTTTGTACTTAAAATAGTACAACTATTTTCGAAATATGATTTTTTAAAAAAATATACCTATACATTTTTATTTTTGTTTATGTTTAATAAATTTTTGGTTTAAATTTATTGATCTAAAAAAACAATTTATATTTTTTTTATTAAAACAAAAAGTTCGGCTTCGGCTTCGGCCCGAACATTGATATTATGGCCGAAGTTCGGCTTCGGCCGGAAAAAAATGAGTTCGGTCGGACACTAGTAATATAGTAGTATAGTAGTATAATTATAATTTTATATGTTCGCTTTATACATAGTACTATACTAGTACATAGTACATACTTGGTAAAGTTTAATATCAAATTAAATTATTTGCAAGTTAAGACTTTATTACATATTTATTTACATATTAATTTTATGACGAAATCATTTCCAAGTGATTTCTTGGTACATTGGTAAATTTATATGACAAAACCACTTAATTATATATTTTTGAAACACTAAATTTTTTCTTGTTAATTTTTAAACATATCACCATGTTTAATTTACAAAATTTGGGTCTTTAAAATTGTTGATTACTAGAAATTTTAATTTTCAACTTAAAAACTATTAAGCATAACTTCTAGTTACAAAAATTATATAAGATCAGATCTATTTATATCCAATTAGATATAATTTAATGTCCTGGATATGAAAAAATCTCGGATAAATCGCATCAAATTGTATCTAGTCAGATATTATTAGATACATGTAGATGACACATTTTTCGAATCAATTTGTATGTGCTTATATATGGGAACTTATCAAATGAGATATAATTATATTAGATTCCACATTAAATTTTTTACTTCAATTAAGCCATTAAAAAGTTAAACAAAATAGCAATAATTAAGATTTGTCATCATCACTTCATTTTAATTCGCTAATACGTTGAGACATTTGTCTCCGTATTAATTCTATATAAAGGGTCCGCCATCTAACGTTTTTTTTTTTCAACTAGTGCTTATTTCGTGAATGGTAACAATTAGCTCATGTCTGATTTGACAGATAATTAGTTTTATCCTTCCGCTGAACGAATATGGTCCGTATGTTCGTTATCTTGTGAAAAAAGTGAAAGAAACTGGCATCCTCATCGATAAACCAAAGCGTGAAAAGCCAAAAACAGTGTGTACACCCGAGAATATTGCTGCTGTGGCAGAAAGTGCGCGTGAAGCGCCATCAACATCAATTCACCGTCGTTCTCAACAATTGAACATTTCGGACACATCATTGAGTCGAATTTTGCATAAAGACCTTGGTATGACGCCATACAAAGTCCAATTGGTTCAGGAGTTCACAAAAAAAAGTTATTTGGCGGACCCTTTAGTAATAATATAAATAGATTGAGTTCAAAATTTAAAAAAAAAAATTAAGTCCTTGAAATTATACGGAATTATATATAAAAAAAACTTAGATTTTGTTTTATATGGGGCTATATATAATAATTTTTAAAGCAAATATCAACATTAACTCACTGTTAACAATTGTGCACGCCTCCAATTAGGAAGCGGAAGCGGTTGTAGAAACTCCAACATATAATTAATTAATTGGGTAAGTCCCTTCCAATCCCCGCTTAAAATGTAGACTTTCCAATTAATCCCAGCAAAAAATGAAAAACTACCATTTTTGGAATTTTATTTTTGGGAATTGTGTGATTGTTTACAGCAAATCATAAATTCGGACATAAATATCACATTTTTGACTTAAAAGTCTATTTAAATCCAAAAAATCATTGCATTATGTCTGTTAACAGATATTTTATTGAAAATTGAAAATTTACATTTTAACAAAAACTGAAATTTGTTGAAAAATGTTGTAGTCCACAGGTAATTTGCTTTCCAACGATACCACGTACTTATGTTTATAACTGCCCAGCAAAAAATTTTCAAAAAGGTAAGCGGGTTTGTAATCAAGCATTTTGGGCAGAACGCATTCCTTACTAGATTACCTACTCGATTCTTTTAACAGGGCGTGAGACTAAAATAATTGATTCTTTTTAATTGATTATTTTTTTTACTGAAGAACCATTTACTTTATATTTTTAAGAACTACATACATTTTTTAATAAAGAAATAGTTCCATTGTAAAACTACGAAGTACGAAAAAAAGAAAAATAAATAAATAGTTCCCTAGAAAAAATAAGAAGTTCTTACATTTAAAAAAAAGATGTAGTTCCATAAGTAAATTCAACTTTTACTCACACGTGATTCTCCTAGGTCACTCAAATATAACGATCAAAACTCATACGGAAATAATATCCTAAAAAGTGAAACATCGAATTGTTATGATAAAATGGGTTTGTTATAATTTTGGAGCTATAAACCACGAAAATATAAATTTTTCAAAAAAAAGAACAATTCAAAATTGAAAAACAAAAATATGACGCACGTACAATCCTCCTCGAAATTTTTTTTTACACTCACTCACGATAACGTCAGTAATTTCAACTTCCACTCACAATTTTCTGCTCATGTGCGCTTCCCTAATTTATACCTAACCACAGTTTAACAAAATTTGGGCAACATGCAATTTCTGTTTTTAGTATTATTTTCCTGCAAATAAAAATTTGTTTGAAAAAATATATGAGATAAATTCTTTAAAATTGTATAACTTCTTTTTTCAAAATTAGGAACTACTTCCAATAACGTCCTTTTATTAAGAAAAAGTATATGATTACTTCTTGAGTACAAAAAGTTAAACATATAAGTTAATAACATTGTTATTTTCTTTTAAGTAAATAATTACTTTGTTATTGAGTTCATGCTTTCTGGTTTAAATTTAAAGAATTAATTAGAATACTACTTGCTTTTTTGACTCTATCGTTGGAATGAGTTTGGTATTGCAGTTACAAAATTTGGCAATGAGATATGTAAGCAAGTGTGGGCATCACCTTCTTTTGGAATGTGTAATTTTTTCCTGGGTGCTTAACAGAAAATCATCAAAAGTTAGTTCTTATGCAAATATTTCATATTATGAGTCCTTGTTTTCACTTCTTGCATCATTGAAGTCAGGTTAAAAATAAATACAAACACTCATAATAAGAAATATTTGCTTAAGGTATACTTTTTGAAGATTTTCTGTTAAGGGGTTATTAACACATCATACAAGTGTTTGGTAACGTTGGAAAGAAAATTACCAGTAGATTACTCTACTCTTGGTAGAACAAAAACTTGTTTAATCTTAATAAGAAGATACAAATTTCAGTTTTTGTTAAAATGTAAATTTTGACTGTTCAATAAAATATTTGTTAATAGACATAATTTTTTTGGACTTAAATAGACTTGTAGTCAACAATGTGAAATTGATGTCAGACTTTATTTATGATTTGCTGTAAACAATCCCACAATTCCCCAAACAAAATAAAAAATTCCAAAATTGGGATTTTTTACATTTTTTGCTGCTATGTCTACATTTAAAGCGGGTATTGGAAGAGACTTACCCAATAAATTAGGTATATGTTAGAGTATCTACAACCGCTTCCGCTACCTAATGGGAGGCGTGCTCATTTTAACAGTGGATTAAAATTGATATTTGCTTAAAAATGTGGCAACTAAAGACGCGGCTGGCGGGAAAAGTATATACTGTACAAATCAATAATGTTTTTAACACAACTCGCTTTTATAGAAGAGAAGACCTTCAGAAAGAAAATATTTATCTGGTGGTAAAATACTAATTTCTACTTTAAACGAATATAGTTTTTGATTGGAACAAGATATTGCATTAATTTTTCTTTTATTTAATCAAGAATTTATTTAGCTAAATAAGCAATATTTTATAAAGGAAAGTGACGTCGATTTCATCACGCTATTCGCAAAAAACTGGACCTGAGTTGGGCCAAGTTTGGAATTTCACATTTTCAAATAGGAATATCTCGGGAACTATTTGAGATAACCCACACATGTAGACATGTTTTTTGTTAGTCCCTACTAACAGATTACAAATATGTTAATTTTTTTAAATAGGATTAGAATTAAAAAAATAACGAGCACTAAAAATTTTAAATGCAAAAATTTTTCTAGTTTGGGTGGTCACTAAAGGTGTCCAAAAAAATGCAAGTGATTTATAAATTCAAGTTGTGGGCTAGTTTGGTTCCTTTGTATGTAAAAACATTTAATATGAATTTTGGTGCCGATTGGATAAAGAAAACACGAGGCGGAAATCGATTGAAAATTGAAAGTGTGTTTTGTATAGGGGAAAAATGGCTTTTTTGGGTTTTTTCAAAAAATTGTTAATATTGAAGCAGTTTTTATTCCATATTATATTAATCGAGATGAAGACAAAAAGTGTGTTCAAAAAGATATAAAAATCCAAAATCGGTTGAGAATTACCCGAGTAAAAAAAAAAATACCCCAGACCACTAATGAGCCAAATACCACTTGATCAAACATTTCGAGCCCACATCCTAAACGTTTTCGAAATTAAATACCAAAATATTTTCTTTTCACTTACTGGACCCATTAACTATTAGATATGAAATATTTAATTTTTAGGATGTCGGTATCCTGTCCTAAGGTGACGTCGAACAACAACAATATTTTTGGGGAATTTGTCAAATCTCCAATTTCAAATTTTAAAAAATTTTGTTCAACATAATTAAAAAAAAATAGTTTCGCACACTAAGTTCTCATTAAGTATAAAATTTAAAATAAAAATACCCAGAGTTGCCACCTTTTTGAATTATTTGAAATATAAGGGAAAAAGGCTCTTCCATAAAATTGAATAAGCATTAGGGTGGGGGAATTTTTTTTTTTTCAAATTTTGTTTCTCCTGTACTATGAATCGATGCTCTATATTCTTAAACATACTGAAACAAAATTTAGCTCTCTAGGTCAAGGTCTTGAGGTGGCGCAGAGGACTTTAATTTTTTGAATTCGACTATTTATTGAAATAAAAGTAATTTGGTTTAAAATTGTTTTATATAAAGTTAATTCAAATTGTTTCAGTCTTTTATTTACTAACATAAGTACATTTAATATAAGTAAGTATTATTAAACAAAAAAAAAATTAAGTTTGAAAAAATTGAGATTTGGTCTCAAAAAATGGTATATCCTGTCTTGCTTTTATTCTGGAGCGAATGAAACCATCTCTTGCTTCTGATACACAGACAGAAATTGAAGCTTCAGGGACGAGCTTGACACACCTTTCTACTGCTTGAGTATGGCAAGGAACTTTTCAAATTCAAGGAAGTTATTTTCCGAAGAGATCAACTTTAAAATTTCTGTGTCAGTATATTTCATGATCATTGGAGGTTCTGTTACTTTCAAATTCACCCAGTCTATTAAATCATAGTAATTTGTCGAATTTATTTGAAGCTCTGGAAGACAGAATTCGCGAACCTTCTCTGTGGTAGTTCCTTTTCTGACTTCTAACACTCTTCGAAAAGCCAATTCTCTTATTTGTGACGCATCATCTTGTAGCATAGCCAACAACATATTTTCTGGGTGTGCGAAATATGCATTTCTTTGTATAGTTTTTAAAACAATACTTTTAAGGTCATCTCTTAAATATAAACTTCTTTTAACGATGTTGAAAACATGAACTGGACCATGTTTACAAGATAGCCTTGACTTTATGTCAAACCATGTTGGTGCATACACTTTCATAATAAAAAGGGCTAGTTGCGTTAGGTTATCTGGTGGTTTAGCCGTACCAATATACAAACGAAGAATCCTATTGGCGCAAGTTAACCATCTAGAGTGTGCTAATTTTCCTGGGTCTCTACTAGCTAAACTTGGTGATACTAAGCCAGCCGAAATGGCGGAACATATTTCATATAGGTATTTCTGATCAGTGCTTAACAAATTAATATTAACATCCCGCAATTCTGTGGGAATCGCATCGAAAGCTTCTGGTTTAAAATCAAGGCAATTGACGAGTTTTTTCCCTATTACACCGGAACTTTTTTTGGGAGTCCTTGAAAAAATGTTGCTTCTTGGCGTCACTGCGCAATTTCTTCATACTCTTGTACTTGTGGTAATACGAAACCAATCTTGCGACAACTTGTTGATGACTAATCGTTGGAATCGATGCCTTTTTCCATATTTGTTCGATATCAGTAGAAATTATTTCACATATATACTTTATTGAAGCATCTTTTGCATTATTCAATTCAAGCAAATCGTTTTTTATCCACAGGTAGTATTTAATAACATCACAAGACGTCGGTAGCACGTTGACATTTAATGTAAGCGGTTTACCAAATACAGGGCAACGCAAATCCTTCCGAGTCTTAGGCATTTTAAAATTTAGTATTCACCTTTAAAATATTTTTATTTTAATTATTAATAAATAACAAAAAGAATTTATCTTTGATTAAACTTTTACTTTGTTTTAAGTTCCTGCTTAACAGGTGCCACTTTTACTTCTTTATGAAGAAACTTAAAGTCACAATAGCAAAATAGGATTAGTACAAGGGGATTCCCCGAATTCGTTTTATGCTCACATAAACTTAACTGCTGCTGACACTTTCTACTGTAGTAGGAAACAAGGTTGCCAACTTTTTGGAAACCAAATATGGCTAGATTTCAAAATAGAAATAAATAGATTAATATTAAACAAATTTACTAAATTTAAAGTGTTTTTTGTACTTCTTATAAAATGTTAATACTTTTCCTCCATCATTCAAGATTTTAAGAGAGTTTGGTTTTTTTTTTTTATATAAATTAGCACATTGTTTTAGTTTTTGTACTACAAATAAAGTGCATATAAAAATTATAAAATTTAAAAAACGCCAAGATAAAAAAATAGCGAGAAATAAAAATAAATGAATAGGAAAAAAATGGTTAAAAACTGCAAAGAAGAATAAAAAATAGCGAACTGTTCCGACTAAATGCAAACTAGCGATTTTTTAATAGCTAGATGAAATAAAATCGCTAGATCTAGCCGGAAAAGAACTAAAATGAAAACGTTGGTGGGAAAAAGAGATTTTTTAATGGTACTTAACTACAACTTAAAAAGTAGTAGTATTACGAGTACCTTGTATATTTTTTTCAAACTTCACTCTTCGTGCGCCACCTCTAAATAAAGTCGTAAAGCTTTGATATTTTGCATGAATTAAGTTGTTCTATAGGGTCATCGATTAACAATACAGAAGATTTAAAAAAATGAAAAAAAAATATTTGGCCAGTAAATAAGCATTGCTACTCTTTATTTTTAGTTTAATACAACTAAAATTCCTTAATAAAACGCCAGATTAAATGTTACCCAGAACAACTTCTTTTGAATAACAAAAATACTTAAATGTCTTTCTACATGATTTGTCCAACAGTGAATGTGTCTTCAAAAAAACGTTTCATTTGATATGAAATTTGTCTATAGTTACTTTTAAGAGAACGAAATACACCTAAAAAACGTAAAATGTGGTAATATTTGACCACACTTAGTAACGCCTAAACATGAGATTGGGCAGCTAAAAAATACGGGTAACATACATTTTTATTCTCTACAACATATCCGAAGTTCATTAAGATCTGCCGGTCAAGGTCGGTATACCTCCCTTGTAAGTAAGAAATGTCCAAATTATTTCCAAATATTTTGTGATATATCACACTGTGCAATAACGGGATATGAACATGACAAGCTTATAAGGAATTGGAGTAAATTATTTGCAAATTTATGTTTTCACTTCTGACATTCACAGTTTAGACTTGCCACCTTCTGAAAATGCGACACTTTGACAAATGACTAAACTTGTGCATGGTGTAATTATAAAGGTTAGCCGATTGAAGATTGTTTGTTCGCAATAACAACTTCTTTGACAATTTTTAGTACAAAAATATATACAAAAAAAAAAACCAACGAGAATTAGATAACTTTGTTCGGCATAAATGATACAAATTCACACTAAATTTTAAAGGTTGTAATATATTTTAAAGTTTGTTATTTTGTTATAGCTTAAACATTAATGTAGTTTTAATTTAAATTTAAATTTAAATATCAATATTACTTTGTCAATACCGTTTCAATGGATTAAAATGAGATTAATTTATTCAATTGGTGTAGTGAACGTTTATGCCGACGTTTCTTGCTTTTAAAATGTTATTTTACTGAGAAACGTCATGAAAGGCAGACCTTGGAAATTTAGTCCATGGACTTGTGTAGTTCTTGAACGAACTGGTTCAATTGAACTACTCACCCAATTGAACGATGTGACCTAGTACATCATTATTCGCTCTTTTAATTCAATCGTTCATTTCGTTCTTTTTATTCACAGGACAATTTTATCTCTTTTCAATAGCTTTTTAAAACAGGTAACTTATTTTTTAAAATGAAAAAAAAAAATGTTTAAAAAACTCATTTTTCTTCGTATTGTTTTTATTATGATTCAATTGTTTTTTATTTTTATTAATATTATACATTTCTTTAATTTTTTGTCAATGCTAATTAAAAGTATTAAAAATGAATTGTAAAATATAAATAGTTCACTTTAAAAGCATCAAATAAACTATCAAAAATAAACCACTGAACGAAATTGCAAAGGGACACAAATGGCGTCCCGTTCAGTTTATTGCCGGGACACGAGACATCCCACTCTGAAACTGATCTGTCCCGACTAAAACTGGACGGTTGGCAAGTCTATCATAATTATATTTGAAATTGGCTAGCATATTGCGTGACCGAAGTTTCTTTGTAAACAGAACCTAACCAGCAAAAACAGACATTACCAAGTAATTAAGCGTGTAAGTAGCGCACAACGGGATTCACGAGTTACCAGGCTATTTACTCGCTTGAGTACTTCTGTTCGCGATGACCCGAAAAAAGTGAGAATAATGAATTACCTGGTTGGTTACTCATAGCGAAAGAATAAGTAATTACTTTTATATTAGAAATAAGTGGTTACTTACAATGATAGAATAAGTGTTTGCCAAGGAGTTACAAAATAAGTGTTCTTTAAGTGTTTTTTTAAGAAATATTGAAAATATAAAATGGAAAAAAGTGAATTTCGAGTGCTCATTAAACATAATTTTTTGCAAAAAAAACGTCAATCAAACCAAGGAAAAGCTTGATAAATACTATGGGGACTCTGCATCATCGATTTCAATGGTAAAAAAGTGGTTTACTGACTTTCGGTGTGGTCGCACAAGTACAAATGACGCTGAACGTTCCGGACGGCCAATTGAGGTCAATACACCCGAAAATGTCGAAAAAATCCACGATATAGTATTGGCCGATCGAAGAGTAAAAGTGTGTGAGATTGTTGATGCCATAGGCATTTCATATGGCAGTGTGGTTTCGATTTGAAATGATCAGTTGGGTTTAAGAAAGCGTTTGCTCTCATTTGACCATAAACGTAATCGTGGCCAATAAGGTGATGGGAACAGTTTTTGGGATGCACGCGGGATAATCCACATCGATTACCCTCAAAAGAGAAAAACAATAAACGGCGAATATTATGCCAACTTATTGGACCGATTTAACGAGGATTTAAAAAAAACGACCCCATATGGTCAAGAAATGCCTATTTTATTTACCTCGAAAAATCCTATTTTTTGGAAGAGATACAAAAATTGGAAAAACGTTGGACTAAGTGTATTGAGCAAAAAGGAGATTATGTTGGAAAATAAATTTTATTTTTGCAAAAAAAAACTGTGTTTCATTCACAAAGTCTCGGACTTATTGATCCGCCCTCGTAGTCAAAAAGGTATTTTAAAAATGTTAAGCTCAAAAATTATATGAACTTTTTAAAAATTTTGCGAAATTAAACTATTTTTCTATTTTGATATTTTGATAAAGGGCAAAATAATTAAATTTTTTTCACAGTATTTGTTGCCAATCGAATTTTCTGTTGGTAGTTACCACCGAATTTCTGTTGAGGCCATCGAAGTTCTATTAT
This sequence comes from Delia radicum, assembly GCA_021234595.1. Lineage (NCBI taxonomy): Eukaryota > Metazoa > Arthropoda > Insecta > Diptera > Anthomyiidae > Delia > Delia radicum. Next base: position 149,632,605 of record CM037852.1, read on the forward strand.
CGTGACAGAATTTCAATTTAATGACTCTTATTACACCGAAAAATTCAGTCGCAACAACCGAAGCATTCGATTTTTAACATATACGGTTGCTACTACCGAGTCAGTTTTTAGGTGTATTTAAGAGGTTAGAAGAGAAGCAATTTCTTATATATTTAAAGCGTTCAAGTTGCCAACACATTTTTGGCTTGATTATGTTATTATAGGTTAAGAAAAAAGATCAAAACCTCCATGATTTTCCAAAAATATCTTTAGATTTGCATAAATTTGACTAATTTTACACTGAGAGAATTCTCTGCATGATATCAATGACTATTTGCATTAGATCCATGAATTGTCACTGAAACACGGCGATTGAAACTCTTCATTAAATGAATGCAGTTTTTCATAAAATATAATGAAAAATTTCACATTATTTATTCAAAATTTAATACGACTAATGAAAAAGTTTCATTAAAAACAGTTCAATTAAAGCTATGAAGCTTTATCATAAATTTTAAGAAATTTTTTATTCACATTGTGAAGAAAACTTCTTTAGTTTAGTGAACATATTTGCAGTAAAACTCTTCCAAGAAATTCTCTCTGTTTAGAGTTATTACTATCAAATTTTGCAAACATCACTTCAAACTTCCTAAATCAGGTTCTACCTCTTAAAAATTCTAATTCGTTGAATGTATCAGTATAGTAAAACATTCAAAAAATTCTTATTCAGTATAAATGATTAAAAACAATACATTTGTTTGGTGTTTATTAAATATTCTAAATAGCTGCAAGCAACTTGTTTTAGTATACGTAAACATAAAGTAAATCTTTACAAATGTTGTATGACATTGAATGAGTTCATTGATATTAAATTAAGATATTTTTAAATATGTTTAAATGATTGCAAATTGATTACTTTTAAACTGCTTTAGCTAATAAAATAATTTAAGTATTTCATTCTATTAAATGCTTGGATGTGTGTTTCTTAAGTCTTTCGTTTTATTAGTTGTAATTTTATTTTGCATTTAAAAATTAACGACATAAATATCATTGTAAATTATTAATTAATTTAACGTAATTTTTTTCTGAATTTACTATTTTTTTTGCTGTTATTAGCAATTTTTCTGTAAGGATGCTTCCAGCAAAAATGTACACTCAAAAAAAGTATGAACTAAAAACGTATGAACCATACTAAAATTAAGTTTATAAAATTTTCCTAAAAATAAATAAAATTGCTTACCAATAGCGCAAATTTATTAGATTTTAGTTCATATTAATTTTTCATGAACTTAAAAATAATAAGCCATTTTCTATGATTTTCCTTTCTTGATTTGGGTTAATATTCTTAAAAAAATGTTAGAAAATGTATTCCTTTAAGTAAAAATCTTAAATTTTAAGAATTTATTAAACTAAAAGTAAAGAAATTCAAAAATTTATGAAAAAACTAAAACAAAATACGCAACTAACTTAAGTTATGCTCAACAATTTTAACTTCTTAAAATTAAGTTTATAACTTCTTAAATATTTTTTTTTTAGAAATAATCCAATATTTAAACCTTTGGAATTTTTATTTGGTTTATAATTCATATTATATAAGTGTTTTAGTTATGTCAAGTAATGGGTGATTTTTTTAGCAATTTTCTTTTTGGAAACAGCTGTTTTCGTGTAACATGTTACTGTTAAACATGTTCAGTTTGGTCTATAATTTTACCATTAATCGAATTACAAGCGAACAACGCTTGCAGATTATTGAATTTTATTATCAAAATTCATGCTCGGTTAAGAAAGTGCATCGTGCACTTCTTCCAATTTATGGTCAGTTTGGGCGACCTTCTGATTCGGAAATTCGGAATCTTGTGACTAAATTTCAACACGCAGTGTTGTTGATGACTGTGACTTATCAATACGGCGCTGTTCGCAGCAATTGGGCCTCATCATTGGACCGTACATTTTCGAAGACGACGAAGGCAGGAACGTTACTGTGAATGGCGAGCGCTACCGTGCGATGGGGCAAGCACTACCGTGCGACGGAAGTGCGCATCATAATGTGATAATTACTTGTGAAAAAGATATAACAATAGGTATTAGTTAACTCTGTCTTTTCTGATTAAAACAATACATTGTGTATGCTGTGATAGACACAACTCCTCTTAGCCACACTCGTCGCTGTGTCGATCGTGGCTCAACTCACTAAGAGGTGATGATGCTACGAGTCATAGCCTGTTGTATGGCTGTGGGTTTGAAACTCACTACAACACAAAGTAAAAAGTTTTTCATATAGAGCAATTAACAATTTAAAATACTTTGTTCAATTGACACATACATAAATTAACCACTGACGAGTCCTTGGAGGCGACGAAACTGCGGCAGTCTGGCATATCCGTTAAATTTTTCAATAAAAATGTTTTCTTCTAATTAAAAACATTTTTTTGTTTCTTTTTAATATAAATACTTAATATGAGTATAACAGATGAACTAAAAAAAAAATAAATAAAAAAAAAAAAAATAAACAAAAATCTAAAAATATAATATTTGAAAAAAAAAACAGAAAAAGCTAACAGGAAAGAAAACTGCAATTTAGCTGCGTTAGATTCGAGGCCATACTTGGATGTGATGTAAGAAGAGCGCAGGTTTGATTCTTACAGCAGCAGGTTGTTGAAAAATTTATCATATGGAGACAATCTGACAATTATAAGACACAAATAATAATACAATTTAAAATAGAAAATTCACTGATGAGCCTGTCCATAATAAAAAAAGGCAGAAAATAGTCTAGTCTGATTTAAAAATTAATAGTGTTTATAATTTTTAGAGAAAAACGTTTATTCTTTTTCTTAACCTCAACATTTCTAAATTAAATTTGTCAAATGCATATTAATTAAAAATTAATTGCGACTGTCTACATGACGTTAATATAACACTGTACTAAAATAAACAAAAGTTAATTTTGCGTTAGCACAAGTTCAAGCGTCTTAAAAATTAAGAAAAATTAACTTAATTTTCAGATATTTTACTAGATTTAAGGAAAAATTTACTTAATTTAAATCAAAAATATACAAAATTTTGGTAAGGTTTTATAAAATTTACGACAAAATTTACTATTTACTACTTTTAATACAAATTTACTTAATGGAAGTAAATTGTTTTTAAGAAAATTGTATATTTGATTTGAGTTAAATTTTCTTTGAAGCCAAATTATTCCCTAATTTCTTAAAATTTAGTACAAATAACTTAATATTTGGTAAACTTTTTTTTTAAGTGTATGTTAGCAACACAGAACAAATTATCAACCTAAGCTATCTAATAAAAAATTTGATTTGAATTAAATTAAATTTGTTTCTAAACAAATATTTAATTGAATCAATTAATATTTAAATTGACATTTAAATATATAAATACATGTTTTATTTTGCATATACCCAGTCAGAAAACAGGTTATACAAGTGCTAGCTGCAAGTGCTTTCCCAATCCCAAAATGATAACATCATTAGATAAAGGTCCGTCTGTTAAAAAAGTGACGGGGTCTGAAAAAAGATTTTGCAAAATGATGTTACAAAAAAGTTAATTTGTAATTTTTTTGGTCCTTCCGGTGTTTTTACCCTGTCCGCCAGATTGGCATCCGACAGCTCTACTTACTACTAAAACGTAAGTAAATGATAACTGCTGGGTAACACGAATTACGAATTTTATGATTTGAAAACGTAATTGTCTCAAATTTTATTTTCTGAAGACTTTTTAATGATCATAGCAAACAAAACAAAAAAGAATTACATACATCGCTCGAATCGTAAGTTATGTTCATAAATTCATAGAGAAACGTACTTACAGTGAGTGGCAAGTAAAATTGTATCTTACTATGCATACAAGATGCCAACTTAAATATATTAAATTGTACAAAACTAGATCACATTATACAAGATTATATAATATTATTTTTACTCGAGTATTCTTAATTAGCAAAAATACTGTTTTTTTTTTTTACAAATGTTCGTATTACGACTTATGTATGTAAAGGGTGTTTTTTATACAGGTATAGAAAATTAAGTTGGCAACACTTTTTTAACTGGCGTCCATTTTGCCAGATGTCAAGTAATTTATGTTTAGTTTTGTTTGGCATTTCAACATGAATAGTCTGACGCCTGAACAACGCTTCCAAATTGTGCAAATTTATTTTGAAAATCATGGTTCTGTTCGAAATAGGTATCGCGCACGAATTTTGCGAATTTTGTTTATCGATGAAGCTCACTTTTGGTTAAATGGATACGCCAATAAAGTGATGATAGTCCTCAAGTGTATGTTGAGACACCGTTACATACAGAAAAACTGACTGTTTGGTGGGCTTTCTGAGCTGAATCATTGGTCCGTACTTCTTAAAAAACGATGCTGGTCAGAACTTTACAGTCAATGGTGACCGCTATAGATCCATGTTTACTGACTTTTTCGTTCATGAATTGAACAACCATGATAAGCTGATGCTGTGGTTTCAACAAGACGGCGCAACATATCACACTGCTCGGGCCACAATTGATTGATTGAAGAAAACGTTTGGAAACCGCATAGTTTCACGTTTCGGACCCGTGAATTGGCCTACAAGATCGTGCGATTTGACGCCGCTAGTTAGTTAGTTAGTTGGGAGGATCCTTGCAGAAAAATTGCTAATATATGCAAAAGTGTTTTGCTGAACATCAGCGAGCTGATTTTGATCAAAAAATTAGTAAATTAATCATATTTTTTTGCTGACACTTAGTTCAATGCGAATTAAAATCGACTTGTTGAAATCAACAAAATTTTTATGCTGGAGCTAAGTAGATTGAAAAAAACTAAAAAACTTCGTATACAATTTTTACTTTAGTTCATTTATTTTGCTTAAATTTAAATCTTTTTTGTTTTGTGATTGTTTTAAATACATATAAAAATGTCGGGACATCCACATGGTGAACACAATAAGTTAAGTAAAACTCAGGAAATAAACAAAATATTTAATTAATAACATTAGGAACAGAACATAATAATTCGCAATTACTTATATGCATGTATATGTATGTATGACGCAATTTTACAGTTTTCAAATGAAGATAATTCTGAAATACACACAGAGAAATAAAGTGCCAACCGAATTGAAAAGTGTATTTTGGTGTTAATAACAAATAAATTCGATTAGTACAAACATTTTCCAATTCTTTTTCTGAATATGTTGGTTGCTGCAACTAAAACTCAGTTTTACTAACCAAATTTTGTTTTGAAAATCAATATTCAGTTGTATCAACCATTTTCATTTGGAGTAACCGTATTTCAGTTGGCAAATGGCTACATTTTACTCTGTGTGTACCTTTACCTTTTAAAAACAACAACCTGAGACTGGCATTTATTGTTTTGTACAGTTGGACCAAAGCGTAGTTGATATTTTATTTTTTCAAAATATATTTTTGTTCGGCGGCATTAAAGCGTATTTTATATTTGCCTGCATCGTCAATTTTAAAATTTATCAAAATATCATTCATTTAGTAATTTTTTTAAATTAGTTTATTTAATTTATTTATTGTTTTATTTATATTTTTTTTAATAAATATTCACAATTTTTATGTACAGATGCGTGTCTTTGTTTGATGTGTAGTAAACAAAAGAAAAAATTAAATGATCAAAATCAATCTTGCTTGCATTTTCTTATAAGATTTACTATAATGGTTGCGTTTGTTTGTTTGTATATTTTCTTTTTTCTCAACTTCGTCCATGCAAGCTGCGACATTTACATCTAGTCTTTTGGTAGCAACGTAAATTAGTTAAACAATAGTTCAAAATTAGTTTTCTGGTAAAAGCATTAATAAAAATTTTAGCTGTAAACGCGATGTCAGAAAAAAAATTGCTGAAAATTATTTTCAACAAACTTTTTTTTTTGAGTGCAGAATTTGCAATATATTTTTCAAAGCTTCTTGTTTTCAATTCCTATTAAGTTCAATTGATTTTTCAAATTGTATTGCTACTACTGGCACATACATTCACTCATTGAATAAAACATTAACAATTTCTCATCATAATTTAGTATCATTATCATTTTATAAAACAATAATCTTTACAGTTTTTGTATTGTCTAACATATAAATAGGTATTATTGTTGGAAAAACATGTATCTATTATACTAATATTAATACTTACATCATTAAATTCACTAAGAAACGGTCCATGGGATTGCAGTAATTTGAAAAATGTTTGTAAACGTTTTGATTTGTGTGGGAATACCGGTTGTGCATATGCCAAACAATATTGTCCCTTGATTTCATCATTTGCTGCTGTTTCACCAGCAGCACCACTATCACCAACATTATTCCCAGATCCAGAGGCAGCAGCATTTAATGTATACTTAATCCCCATACATTGATCAAAATCACCTGGCTGATTTATGTTGCCATTTAATAAACCTGATGTTAGTTTACCAGTGGAATCGTGCACTATTGTAAGAAAAAATGAATATAAAAAAATTATTTAGAAAAAAATAATAAAGAAAAATAATGCATAAACATAAATTAACATAATTTCATAATTATGGGGTTGTGGTTGAAATGAAAAAAAAAAAATATATAAAATTGTATTTAAGTTTATTAATATTTTCATCAAGTTTGTGTCTTAAGTCTTTTGTTTTCCTGTAACAAAAAATTTCCTAAATCAAGTAGTAATAACAATACCTTGTATTTAAAAATGATAATTTCAACGACATTTTATTTGCATATAAATAGTAAATATTATATTATCTTCCCTTAACCCTCAAACTGGCCTAAACTTTTTTGCAATGAAATTTATACCATTTGTTAGGCACGAAAAATATATTCTTCTACTAACAATTTTTTCGTTGCCTATTTTAGGCTATATGGACCAAAATAGGTTTAGGACGACTCTCAAAAACTAATCCATACACACAGAGAAATGAAATGACCACCGAATTGAAAAGTATATTTTAATGATAACAACTTATAAGTTCAGTTAGTACAACGATATTTACATTAGATTTCTGAATATTTTGGGTGTTGCAACTAAAATTTAGTTGAATTATCCGAACTTTGTTGTGAAAACTGATGTTCAGTTGTACCAATCGAGTGAAATTCGTAATAACCAAATTTGAGTCATAGTAGCCGAATTTAAGTTGGCAAATACAGTGCAAGCTCGATTTTCGCGACTAATTAAAAACCAGACCTGTCGCGAAAACTGAATTTTCGCGATAACAGAACCCAAAATTTTATTGAAAAATTGTATGTAATTTTTAAAATTAGAATTGTTTTTATTGATATATTTACATTTTAAACATTTTTAAAGAAATTGGAGATTTTGAGTTGCTTTTTAGGCAAATTATTTTTTAAAATAACTGCTGAATCACGTAGACCTTTTGAAGCCAAAAATTGTCGGACCTAAAAAAATTTTACTTATGAACAACTTACTTTTACTAATTGGTGAAAATTAACTAACGTGGGGAAGAAATTCGTGATGGAACCAGTCCTTGAATAGAAATGATGTCATCCAGGCGTTATTACTGGACTTGTACATTACAGGATTATTGAATTATTTTCGATTTTCAACAACCAGCAATTTCAGTTTGTCTGTGCCATTCGCATTTAAACAGGGCAAAAAAGTTATTCGCTCTTTACATATTTTTTTTCCGGGAGCCGTTTTCTCACTACATGTGACAAGAATGTGATTTGGAAGCATCCTATAATATAAACTGGATTCGTCGGCATTGTAGATTTGGTGAAGAGTCAACCCGTGCTCATCAACGTAATCTTTAAACTCTTTCACAAATGGATCAATAAGATGAGGTTTCGAAGACAATTTCTCGTCTGTAATTTTTAAAAATCTTATTCCATGTCGACGCTTAAATTTCTTCAACCATCCTTCACTGGCATTGAAACCTGAATTGGTTTGATAAATTTTGGAATACAAATGACTGGCTTTTGATAGTAAAATTTCTACTGATATTGAAATATTGTTTCCCCTTTGTTTTACAAAGCACTTATAAAGCATTTTTTCCATTCTTGGGTATTCCTTTAAGGTGCAACGTTTGCCAGGGCCGTTTTCTGTTGTACGTACGAACTTTTTTAATGAATTTTCTTGCTTTATAATGAGGTAAACCGAAGACTTATGCAACTTGTAATTCACGCAAATTGAATGTATGGAATCTCCACTTTTAAATTTTTTTAAAATCTGTAATTTGTGAGAAATCGTTGCCTTTAAATATGTTGAACTTTTCCCATATTAAGAGATGTATTTACACAACAAATGACACGAATAAATTGACAAATTGAAGATCAAAAAGCCCCGTCTATACGTTTTCAAGTTAAGACGATATCCTTTACAGATATGCTGTTGGAATCCTGTATGTCCGAGGACCAACATTTATGCTTTTTTGAAATGGCTAAGCTTCAATCTTACTTTGTGCTACGTATCAACGGTTTATAGTCAACACAATTATGGTTCCGAGATTTTTGGAATTTGTGTTCATTTCAAAATATTTATTTTTTGAAATTTTACAAAATTTTAATTTTAGCACTTTTTCGCTTCCAAACCGTGACATGAACACAACAAATTACTTCACCTAACTTTTTGTAAATTTTGTTTTCTATCGAAAAATATTACTTTTTAAACGCTCTTTTGGAGCATATATGGCCAATTTAAAATACTCCGCCTGGAGGTGGGCTTGCGGTTACATGGTTAAAAACTCGTCAATAAAGTTGTTAATGAGTTGTTAATAAATTCCATGCTTAATTTGTTTGGGTACCACTAGTTAGTCACTACCCATCTTATTCATGCGTATACAGTTTATGTTTTTTTCTCCATTGTTGAATTTATATTAAATCAAACAAACTTTATCGAAGTGTAACCGTTTAAAACGGTAAAAAACGAAAAATCACTAACTATTAACAAAATTTTATGTTACTATGGCAATGTCAAGTTCATCACTGGTACCTCAAAACTTCCGCATTAATGGGTGAACAGATGTCTAGCATCTACAGTATGTAAATGAATGGTTCATTGACTACTTACAAGTGTGAAACAGATGATTAATAGCTGATGTGTATGGCGCTAATGTGAGAAGTAGCACGTGGTTTTTGTTTACATTGATAATTGAGTTAACGCGTGGGACTAATTAAAAACTACACTCAGGGAAAAAGTTTCATCATATTGATGAAATTGTTTCGTACAATGTTTCTCATCTCATATCACTAATGTTTATCTTATGCCACCACATCGCTACCCAGTGTAGAAAAGCATTTCGATATAAGTGGTTATATAAGTAGGGGAAAGGCTTGCAGGTTGTATCCCCCTTAGCTTTTTTGCCCATAACTCATCACATAATCAACGTATTCTTGTAATATTCATAGGTTGGCAAGAGAAGATATCAATTCACAATCATGATTCTAGCTCAAAAAAAAAAAAAATTTTTATTCCAAATTTTCAAAAGTACCTAAAATTGTTCCCTTAAAAATGATTGCAGGTTGCTGAAAATGTAGAAAAATGCAAGTAAAACACACGATTTGGAAAATTTAAGATAAATTATTAAATTTTATTTGCATTCGGTGGCTGAAAACAACAAAGTTTGTGAAAATCAGCATAAAAATTTTAATGTGAAAAATGGTATGGATTCATTTCAAGACATCATCGGAATTACAGTATCTAAACACTGGTGCATATTATCACATTTCGCGTAAACTGCTGTTATGCATTAGTGGCTTCTTGGTTATTTGACATCATGTTTTAGAGCAAACTAATATGCCAATTGTCGTAATTCAATGATGCCTAAGTGTTTGTCGCACTGCACCACTCCTGCTCTTGTTCTTCATTAAAAACCTACAGAAAGAGCAATAGATAATATTAGAAAACGTCAGTGCTCTTTTTCTATTTATTATCGACTTTGATTGCATTAATTGTGCCGAGCATTGCATGATAATCCTTATTACCGTGGTCGGTTGTTCTTGGGGTTAGCTGCCATAATAAAAATGTATTTTCTTTACACTGAAAATATATTTTTTGACTCAACGAAATTTAGAATTACAAAGCAAGTTTCTTACAAGCAGAAATTAAGTTAATGAAAAATATGTTTTTTTTTTAAAGTTTGTGTAAAAACCTTGTCGAGTAGTGTAATTTTGTAAAAATGGCTTGCTTTATAAATTTTTTTGTTAATCTAGCGAAAAAATCGGTAAACTTTTCCACTTTTTATAAATGCAGTGGTTTTTCTGCGGCTTTTAGGTCCAATCTAGCAATGTTTGTTGAAAAATAATTGATATCAGTATAAACAAGCGGTGAAGAGAGGGGTGGAGTTTTGGAATTATTAAAAAAAAAACTTGCAAATTAATTATATGTTTGAAATTGAAATAAACATGGCAAAAATATTCACATTGAGTTTTACGTTTATCAATACAGGACAAAAAAAAACACAATTTTGATTTTTTAAGTAATATTAATTTACACTTTGTTCAGCAAACACTGCGTTATTGCGGCTATCCACTGCAGAAGTAGATTAAAATTGTTAATTACTCTTGTTACGTTGACTCCAGTCTCTCTTGTTACGTTGACTCCAGTCGGAGACATATAGGGGCTATGGCACTACAAATCTCATTATTTTTATATGGGGATGTCGCAAAAAATAATGGCATATCAATACAAAAGACCTTACGAAAAATCAAAAAAATATGTGGTAACCCGTTTAAAAAAATGTATATGGTGCTTTATGTAGTCATATCAGTTTCTATGTGACGCTATATGTAATCTTATTAAATTTCATTCGAAAGATGGGCCCATATAATTGTAACTATTTGTGCACTCAGGGAACTTCTGCTTTAAAAATATGTAGTTCTTTGGGTTGAAATACAGTTTCTTTATTTTTAATGTAAATGTCAGTAATTTGTAGAACAAATAAAATTTTTTTACTACCTTGTAGTTCATTTGAAAAAACAAACCACACCAAATGACTGTTTTATGATTTTACATTCATTTTTTACAATAGTGTTTTGTTATTTAAAAAAATAAGTGTTTGTGTATTTTTTACTAACATGTGTGATACATTTTTACTACAATTGTGGTTCATTTTTGAACATTATAAAACAATTGATAATGTTAGTTGAATTTACTGAAATGTAAGTCGTCCTTTCTTTAAGTGAAATTTCATGCGTTTTTAAATACATTTGCGCGGTCTTTACCAACATAGTATTCTAAGTGTATGGGTTTAGATCTTATCTGATGCAATTACATAAATGTCCAGTACAATTTAAGTCGAATTATGGCCCGATAGTGTTGTATTAGATTGTATTAGATTGTATCAGTTTTTATCTAATTGTATCAGTTTATATATTAACTGATATAAATATATTTAATTATATAAAACCTTACATTATTGTGTATTTGAAGACCCAGTTAAGACAAATGTATGAACTGGATCACGCTCATAAGAGGTCATATATGATAATACATGTAAATATTACCACAATTTTAGTTAATGTACACATATGACCAACGTAATGGACATGAACATATATGATACCTCATATGAATCATTTATGAATACATATGAATCATAAATGGATGTATGTGGAAATGTATGAATCATGTGTGCTCATGTATGTATCCATATATGTCGATTTTTAACAGGGAATTATATTTTAAAATAAAAATAAGGCCTACACGGATTTTGTGTCTTGTATGGTTCAAAAGTTATAGTAAATTTTGTAACGCCACTTTAATAAAATTTTCGTGACTTCATATTTCGAAAACAAAAAGAGTGTGGAGTCTGAAATTTATGTTTTGTCGATTTCTTGTCGACAGTCTTTTTTTTTTTTTAAAAGAGAAGCAACACTCAGGAAATTCTTCCTATTAATTAATGTGTTGCTTTCTTTGGAAAGGGGATAGTGGTGAGATGGAAGGTGGTGAAAGATGAAGGGCTTCAAACATGGCAACACTGTTATTGCGCGAGATGATTAGTCTTAGAACAGTTGTTGCTCGCTACCTGATGTAGAGTAGTCGAATTTATGGAAGCTTTTTGTTTCATAGCCCTGATTCATTATTTTACTTCGGTGGGGTTAAGTGCTATGGGAACACCGAAGGTGGGTGTAGCGATACATATAAGTGATAGAAAACTCATACATATTATTTTTCTAAATTGATGTTGTCGTCACCGGGAATCGAACCCGGAACCATCCGTGTAACAATCCAACACGCTAACCATTACACCACAACGCCCACATGTTTTCACACTTAAGTCAATTCGGTAAGAAAACCTCACGCACCGAAAGTAATTTCGAAAACGCTTTAATGTTTTCTTTAGTTTTTATTTTATGAATTCTTTATTGTTAAGTGTGCTATTGGGTTGACATTACAATATAAGTGTGCCATTGCGCCGACATTACAAAATAATACTACCTCTTAAGTTTTTTTTTGTGTTCCATAAATAATATGGTATGTATTTTATTAAAAAATATTTTTAATATTTGTTAACAACAACAACAAAACATATAAAATCAACCACTCGATTTCCACCACCCAGTCTGATTTTAACCAAACCTAATATAGGAGATGTACATTATATAAATATTATAATATTATTATGTAAATACAAATATAACCTGTTCCAAATGTAGGACAGGTAATCCCAGCTGATCTTGAAATATCGAGTTTTGAAAATATAAAAAATATGCGAAATAGTCGTACATTATATTCCATATCTTTTTAAAGGATTAATCTTAAAGAGTCATTGATACCTCATTTTAAAGCTTCTTAAATTATAGCTTCACTAGTGCACACAAATTAGTCATTACTCCACGATAAATTGTATTGTTGCCAAAAAAAGTCTGTATTTCAAAAAAACTGGCTTTTTAAATTTTAATTAAATATATGATAATTATAAATTACTTCGCTATGCCGTGTCCAAATACCTATGTGGATCTCTTACGATATCCTAAGTTATGAACAAAAACGTGAAAAAAATTTTACTAAAATGCCGATAACTCAGAAACCGCTTGGGGATTTGGTAACGTTATAAAAGAATAATTTATAATTAACATATATTTTATAAGAAAACCAGTTTTATTGAAATACAGCGGTTTGAACCAAGGATTTTGAAAAAAGTGCATTTTACTGTCAGGAAGTGAATCAACCGTGAATGAATGAACCGTTAAAAATGTATGGGCAATTATGTACTTTTGTAGAACTATATTTAGTAGCTCTTTTGATTTTTATCCATATCTTTAAATCCTGTTAGAGCTCCACATATTAATTTGGCATAGTGGAATAAAATGTAATTAACATATATTTTTTTTTTTTTTTTAATTTTGACAAACAAGTTTTTTTCAAATACATTGTTTTAATATGCAGATTTTGAAAAAATGCATTTTACCTTCAAAAAATTATTTTTTCGCTTATTTTATGTAAAGCATGGCAATAATGGCTTTAAAATTAAGTATCAATGAATCGCGTAGCTTTAACCGTTACTTTTGTTACATTTTAGATTTTCTTTTCATATTTTAAAACTCGATATTTCTACTACCGTTAGAGCTAACAACCCAAAACTTGTACCATTGCATATTTATATAACACTTGACTTCCATACCAAGTGTGGTTAAATTTGATGGGGGAAGAGGTCGAAAATTGGAAATTTTTTGAGGGTTGTATATGAAATGAGTAAAATAACACAGAAAGTAAATATAAGTAACAAATAATAACATTAATTAACAATATTTTGGAGGGCATGTGCAATTAATTGAAACGACGAGTATTTCAAATAATACGGAAACAGAAACTGCAAATCCGTCTACATACATATAATGTATAAATATATTGTCCTCAGTTGTTTAAATGCATAAGAATATATACTTTTTTAAAACCCTGCATAATCCCAGCGATTTTACCCTGCAGGCACACGATCAAGATTTTCTTGATAGTCTTTTACATATACTGTTGTCAAAATATGTAAAAATTAACAGCTGTGACGTAGGCTGCACGCAAGTTGAAAGCAATTTCAATATTTGTGAAAGGAAAAACAAAAATAATTTCAAAAGAATTGTAATCAGCAGTTTTCTTGAACGTAAATTTTTACACTCCACTTGAAAGAGAAATCTGAAGCAAGTTCGTTTCAATTTTAAAAAGTGTGAGAGTATTAAAACTTGATAGGCAAAACTTGATCGTGTAACCATCAAGTTAGAGAAACGTATACCATAATATGGATCAGAGGTAGTATTTTTTCAAAATAGTGCAACCAATTTCATATTCATAATAGTACAAGAAAAATAGAAAAAAATTACATATTTGGAGAAAAACATTACAGAAAACTGACAAATTTTAGTACAATATGTTGGCTAAATAATGCCATAAAATCCCAACTTAATCATGCTTTTGAGTTAAAATAGTGGAAAGCACTACAACCGAATGACAAACACAATTAATTTGATGGAAATTACTATTTTGTTTTTGAATTGCATGTATTTTGTTATTGTTTTTTTTGTTCGTGTAAAGAAAAACGTCATCTAAAAACAGGGTACAAGTAGTTCTAGTTACACGGCCATACAAAGTACAAATGTATGTCAGTAATATTAAATATCAATGTTTCATTGAAAATTTTTTAAGTCAAAGTCATATGTCGAGTATTGAGAGCACATTATCATACCAATTAATTATACACACTTTCAGTGTTGCCAGGTTTGTCGTCAGTTTGACGATTTTAAGTACCCAAAATATCTAAATGACGATTGGACGATTTTTGCTTCCAAAATTATGATTTTTTACAATAGTTTTATATATCAGCAAAACATTTCAATTTGTCATTCTTATAACATCACCGGATATTTTTTGTGGATTTATAATATTCATTCGTTAAAGATTCAAAAAACTTTATTTATATCGAAGTCTAACTTATTTATTTGCTAACATGATGTGAAATAAAATTTTGCAAACCTACAAATATTAAATTTATTTTTTACAGTTATATCAGTTTTTTGTTTTTATATACATCGAGATTATTTTTATGTTATTTTCAATTTATAACGAGCTTTCAACCTCCGTATATTTACAAAAATAAAGCAAATCAAACATATTAGCTAGGTTGATACTAGTATTTCGATCTGGCTAAAGATCTCATCAGAACCGAAGTTTTAGAAAAGCTAGAGCCTCCATAATAGGCAGAACTTTAACAAAAAAGCTATTAATAATCAATTTTGCTCCATTCTTGTCTTCTTAGTAATCAAGCACGTGGTTAGGTCTTTTCCTAACAAGCATCATGACGTTACTATAAAATTAAATAAAATTAACCTAAAGCGGAATTATTAATTTTATAAATTAATGTTGGTTTTAGCTTAATCTACTTTATTTAAAAAAAAATAAATTTTTAAATTTTTTACATTTTTATAAAATTTAATTAGCGTAAGATCTACATACAAATAAAACAGCTCAAATATTCTTATTTATAAAAAATTTATAAAAACTATGTCATAAAATTTAAAGCGATTTTAATATGATAATAAATTTTAATTCGTTAATGAAAGTCCATATTTAGTAACTAAGAAAACATTTTCACGATTTTTCAAAAGAATTTAAAAAAATTTAAGATTTAAAAAATTGCGCACTGTAATGTGATTCACAGAATTATGTAGAAGCAATTAAAAGTTTAAGCGGGAAAGTGCTATGGTTGTAAAATATCATGATTGCTATATTACAACGAAAGCATGTTACTACATGAAATGTGAATTACATTGTTTTTTTTTTTGATTAAAAGCATAAAACGACTCTTCTCATACAAATATTGTTTGTTATGTTGTTTTTAAAAATTGTAATAAAATAAACACACATATTACATATAATGATATACAAAGTAAATTGATATGTAAAAATTGTTGCTTTTCAAATAGTTTTAATTTTATAATTAGGTTTTTGGCAAGACCTGGGGCCAGGTCTTTGGCAAGACCTGGGGCCTTAGACCTCAAATGGTCTACTGGTCTTTTAACACCATTGTGAAACCGATGGTCACATACGCCGCTTTGGCGTGGTGGACAAATGTTGAACAACTCGGGGCTCAGATGACTCTTAAGAGGATTTATCGATTGTCATGTATTGGTATCACTTTTGCCTCAAAATCATGTCCGATTGATGCCATGGGAGTCATGCTGGGTATTCCTCCTTTGCATATTTCTGTAAAGGAGAACGCGTGCATGGGATCCCTAAGGCTGCTGTAGATTGGCAGCATGAGGAGTGGGGATCTAAAGAGGCATCTTGAGATTGCGAAAATGTTCGCCGATGACCCGTTTATTAGGGTCAGTGACAAGATACTGCCTGTGCAAGTATTTGTTAGGCACTTTGTTGTTGTGATTTTCGACAGGAGCACGTGGTTGAATGGATCTTGGCTACCGGAGGTTGGTGTACAGGTCTGGTTCACGGATGGCTCGAAACAGTCGAACATGGATACGGGGGCGGGTGTCGTCGGACCCGGATTTCAGCGTGCTCTGCCCATGGGCAAATATCCCTCCGTTTTTCAGGCTGAGGTCTTCGCTATCTGTATCTGTGTGGAAGAGTGTCTGCGGAGGAGGACACGGGGGGCCACGATCTAAATTCTATCTGACAGCCAAGCGGCACTTGGTGCCTTGAGGGCTCAAGATGTGTCGTCTGGTCTGGTTAAGGAATGTATCGACTCTCTAAATCGTCTAGGACTTAACAACTCCTTGACACTGGGCTGGGTTCCAGGCCATGAGGGGCATGAGGGCAACGAACGGGCTGACTGTTTAGCCAACTGCGGAGCTCGTCGACAATTCATTGGCCCGGAACCCTTCTGTGGCGTACCCAATGGGTATGTCAGAGAGAAGCTCAGAAGATGGAGGGAGTCGGAGTTTGGGGCCTATTGGGCCAGATCGCCTGCGCAGCGACAGGCGAGGCTGTTTATATCTCCCTCTGGGGAGAGATCGCGGAAACTCTTGTCTATGACGAGGGGCGAACTAAGGGCCGTAACGGGTTACCTCACAGGACACTGTGGCCTTAGGTATCAATTGTACAAGATGGGACGATCCTCTACGGATACGTGCAGGTTTTGTGAATTGGAACCCGAGACCACTGAGCATGTTCTCTGCAAATGTCCGAGGCTCTCCGACAGGAGGGTGCGTTATTTTGGTGATCGAATAGTGACGCCATCGGACGTTTGGAACTGTTCACCTGGTAGGATAATTGGCTTCGTAGGGAGCCTGAACCTATAGGGTGTATTCGCTGGCAGCACAAAATACCAATTTCTGGTCGCGGTGCATAGTGCCACTATAATCTAATCTAATCTAGGTTTACCAAATCAGTCAAAAAGACAGACAAATTGGTTTTGTCTATTGTATGTAATGTTTCGGTTTGAGTTAAGCCAATTATCGTTTTCTTTTCATGACATCTGAAGATAAGGGTGAAGTCTATGAAACAATTCTATTGTCTGTATTGAAAATTATCAAAGTTTTCGAAAAGCAACAAAGTTGATGTAGAACAATATTCTAACAAAATATATGGAAATATAGAAAGTCCGAAAAAACTATTTTTTTATTTTTAATACAAAAATTAAAACATTTTTGAACAATTAGCATACTTTTCATACAAACATTGTTTGTTGGGATATATTTTATTTTCATAAATTGTAATAAAACAAACACACATACAACATATAATGATATACAAAGTTTATTGATATGTAAAACATGTTGCTTTTCAAATAGTTTTGATTTTATAATTATGTTTACCAAATCAGCCATTTTATACAAATACAGACAAATTGTCCTAAATGATTTTGTATTTATATTTTTTAAAAAATATTTTTTATTTTGACGATTTTTTACAATTTTTTTGATGATTTTTCAAAATATGATGACGATTTTAACGATTTTTTCCGGAAAAATTTACGATTTTATGCACCACTAACCTGGTAACACTGCACACTTTGTGCAAACCGAATAAAATAAATCTCATTTTTAAAACTTTCCATTTAGAGCTCTGGCTGAGTTTTATACCCAATAAAATTTTACCACAAAAACAAAATAAATAAAAAATTTAAAAGGAAAGTCAAACAATTTTTTGCAAAAAGTAACAAATTTGGATAAAGTTTTATTGGATATTAAACCTACCGTTAGTTGTGAAATTGAGATTAATTGAGATTACATTTGTTTAAGGTATATTTATCTATAAAAATTCAAAAATCAATGTCACATATAACTATGCACTGTGTAAAAGTTGTATTTTCTAAGAAATCAAAGTAAATCATTTTTTTGAAGGTCGTTAAACGAACTTTACCTAGATTTACAATTGCAAAAAAAAAAAAATTAAACTTACTTAATCTTCTGAATTAAAATGCTAAGCATAAAGAATTATACTATGCACATTAGACTGGTTCTTATTTTGTTAACCAGTTTGTATAGGGGATATTATGGAAAATCATGTGGTATATTCGCAGAAGTCAAACTTTCATTTTGTTCGTGTTGAATATGTCAAAAGTGTCTATTATTATCAAATATAATTACCGCTATCTCCATTAGAAAAAATTTCGGCGTGAATGTATACGTTTTCCCTGGTTTTACTGTGTCGTTGCAAAAACACGTAACATAAAGTGTAAAGTTGTTTCGTAAAGAACCAACAAGTTTTAATGAATTTTCCAAGCCGAATTTTTAGAAACGGTAAGAATTTTATTCATAATTTAAATAAAAATAACCGATTTCATAAAAAAAAGAAAAATTTTTAAATAAAATTTTCATAATGTTCTCTAATGTTGTACGTACCTCGTTAGTTCGCTAAAGTGAAATGTTTTTAAATTTATTTGACGGATTTCAAAGCTTTAGTATTTTTTAAATGTTTTACACATTTTTGAACATGATTCAGATTTTTTTTAACATGTTTTACAAGAAAAAAATTATGGCAATAAAAAAGTTAGCATTATAAAAAAAAAACGCAGAATTTTTCTGCTAGAAATTAACCTGTAAAAATAGCAGAAAAAGCTACTAAAAATTTGTTAAAAATGAGGTAGCAGAAGAAACTTCTAAAATAAGTAGATTTTTTTATGGTTAATATTTATAAAATAAGAACAGAAAAAATAAAACTGTTAAATTTACAAAACTTTAGTTATATTCGAGTTTAATGAAAATAGCAATTTACTCTGCTAAAATTAGAAAACAAATATAGAAATTAAAATTTCACATTTGTTTATCTTTTTTTCTCTCTACTAATATTTAACAATTTTTTTGTTCATTTAAACAGACTTATTTGTTACATTCATTTAACTAAAATTTAGCTTAAATATAACTAAAACTTTTTTATGTTCAACGGATTTATTTTTCCCTTTCTTTTCATAATAATATTTAGCAAAAAAAAATGGTGCTAATTTTAGAAGTTTTTTCTGCAACGTAATTTTTAACTAATTTTTAGTAGTTTAAGTGTTATACGATGTTTAAGCATGTTTAAGCACTTTTATCATTTATCTTTAACGGCGCAAAAATTATGGAGGTTTTAAGTTGAAAGTACATGAAACATGAATTTATGATCTCATTGCATTCATCACATACATATATATGCGCTCCGGTAGGCTTGTTGGTAGCGTGCTGGCTTATCAGTGCGGGGGTCGTGGGTTCGATTCCCACCAGAGGCACTGGTCTGTTTTCGCTACAACGCGCCGAAAGCCATAGTAGCTAGTGCTCGGTTAGGGTAATATGATATAATTTGTAATTATATGAATATTAATTAATAAAAGAAAAAAAAAAAAAAATACACCACCAAAACGTATAAAAATACACTCAAAAAATTTGCTTCACTTACTTGACTGTTTTACGATATTGAATTTAGGGTTATTTATTTTGAGGAAATCATATTAAATTCATTTAATTTTGTAAAACTAAAAATTTTATATAAGAATGCTTTTTGAGGATTGACCCATAAAAGCCCTTAGCATATTTTGGCGCTTTTTCGATTTTAGTATTAAGCTAACTAAAATATTTTTTTTTTAACTTTCGATTTTTATCAAATATTGTTGCGATTACTGGGTCAAAAAATTAGGTGGTGCAAATTTAAGAAAAATCGGATAGCATTAACTTGTGGCGTGCCGCCAACAACAACATATATATTCATATAAAATCATTTAAAAGTATATCTCAAATATATAATTATATCTTTCTTTATCTAATTTAATCAAGTAAGATCTAATTTTATCAAATGTTCTTATTTTTCGGATATAATTATATGTATGTAAAACGAAAATTCACAAAATATTTTTTTTTTGTCATGGGCGAAAAAATTTTATATTTCCCCATATCTAAATGTATCTTTTTATTTATGTCACCATACTTAATCCGATCTGAGACCAGAAATTTAAATTGTAAGATCAAATTTAATCCAGTTCCATATACGATTTTAAATTATTCGATTAATTCGATTATTATTATAAATTATCCATATACAATTTTAATTTATTTGAAATCTATAGCATTCCATTATTTATTGGAAAATGTTTCCAGTAGAAAATGCTTGAACTAGTTCCGAAAAGTACTAGATTTCAGACTAGTAAAAACAAACTAGTTCTCAAACTGTAATTTTGAACCAGTTGTGTACTAGTGTAAAAAAATCTATGTTAGAACTGTTTGAAAATATGATACAAACTTACTTACTGCATTTATTTATAAAAATATAATCTGAGTTTACAAATAAACATTTAAATTTTGTATTGTGAATAAAGCTGGGGTGCACATCAACTATCACGGCGCCAAAGAGTCACTCCAGAACTAGTTTTGTGTGTGTATCTTTGGAACCAGTTTCTTTTTCTGTTTTGCGTTTCAATACAATAATTTTGAACCAGTTGTGTACTAGTTCCATAGAAAATATGTTCAGACTATTTCAAAAAACTCCATTTTTGAAGTTCTAAATTTGTTAACATTTGCTTTTAATAATATATTATGAGTTGCAAATAAATAACATAGATTTTTTATTCTGAATAGAAATGATAAAATAGAAATCATCTGAATAAGAAGAAACTATTGCTATAACCTTCCTTTCATCAAAAAAAAAAACATTTGGTTTTTATTTATATAATTAATTTATAAACCAACTGGTACAGTACTGCTGCCATAGTGTTAGTTCAGAACTGGTCCCGCGATTGTCACATTAGTACCAGTGTTGCTCCCTAGTTTTTATACCTAAATTGTACACTAGGGTGGTCCTTATTTCTCAACTTGCGATTTTTGGGGCTGCCCCCCTCTTAAAATATTTGTTTGGGTACAAAAATTCACCATGCAAAAAATTAGAGTTCTAGCATAACGGGAAATCGGGCCCCTTGGAAAAATGGTCATAATTTAAAAAAAAATTACAATTTTTTTTTCTTTAAAATTAAAAAAATATAAAATAATTTTTGTGTTGGGTTTAATCATAAACCAGAAAATCGCCAACTGTCAAAAAAATTAATAAATATTTTGGGGGTACCACAAAGTGACTTTTTTGCATTTTTGATAATTTTATTCAACAAAAATCAAAAACCTGGTGTTTGCTGTCAAGTATTTTATTAAACACATCTCAATTATTAAATAAGCCAAGTATTACGGACATCCGTTGGCAAAATTTTTTTTTAGAGCATTTTGATTCTAGCGGATTTCAACGTTTTTTTTATATTTGTATAGACTTTTTTTTTTAACAAGATTTTTGTAATATTTCATCAATGTTATTGTATGCTATTTTATATAATTGTAATAACTTTATTATAAAGTATAGTTTTTCGTGTTCATAGTTAACCTGTGTTTTCATGGGGTCACAATTGACCCTCGTATTTTAAAGAGTCAAAAATCATAAAGATGACAAAATAAATTTTTGTTTATGTTTCTAATTGTAATTTATTTACATTTTAAAATTAATTAAAATTAATTATTTAGTATAAATTCAGATACTTGTATTCATACTAAAATTGATTTTTTTGTACATATTCAGGAGTATTTTCGAAAAACGTATTTTTAATTTAATAGTGTAAATTTTTTTTCCCTCAAAATTATTATTATGGAAAAGTTTTAAGTTCTAATTTTTACTAAATTGATCTACTCGAAGACTAGAAACGGTTAACGAAATTTTTTTAGAATAAATATAAATTGAATTATTCCTTTCTTTATTTTATTTATAAATTTTGCCACAAAGCTGCATTTTTCTTACGTGGGTCATATTTGACCCCAGGTTAACATGGGTTAACTATCAACAGAAAATATAGTATTTTAAAATGAAGTTATTACAATCATATAAAAAGGCATATATAAAAATATTGAAGAAATAATATTATTAAAACCTTGTTTTAAAGTAAAAATGTATAAAAATAAAAAAAAACCTTGAAATTCCCGAGAATCAAAACGCCCTAAAAAAAAAATTTGCCAACGGATATCCGTAATACTTGGCTTATTTAATACTTAAAATGTGCTTAATGAAATATTTGACAGCAAACACTAGGTTTTTGATTTTTGTTGAATAAAATTTTCGACAGTCCAAGCTAATCGTTGACGACTTTTTCAAACAAATGACCGGAAAATCGTGCACGACGATCTGAGCGACATTATCGCTCACATTGTCGTTGACGATCACATGGGTGATAATATACTTCGGTTTGTCGTCAATGAATATATAAGCGACTTTTTTGCTATATTATCGTTAACAGCGTGAGCGAAAATGTGCTGAATTATATCATCGATGACCATATCAACAACAAACGCACCCAAATAAGAAAATATACTTTTTTGTATTTTTTACAGTAAAAATCATTTATGACGAACCCGGATACGAAAATTATCAGATAATACAAATTAATTTCCACGTCCGGACATTTGGGAAAACATTTTATATACCTACATTACATTTTTGTTAATTCGAACTCGCTTTAAATGAACCCTCGGTTAAAACGAACTGTTGTTACCACCAGAAATGGGCGGCATCAATTACAATTCACAATCATTCACTTGTGAAGTTTGTCATATAATTAATAATTTCAGACCTACGCTCACACTTGTTGGCTTAAATGCTTCCTTGGAAAATTTAAAATTTTGTCAATACCAGAAATGGGACATAATACCAATATTTGTGCATTTAATTACAAGCCAATTACTTTTTTTTATGTATAATTACATGTAATTACATGTAATTGGGTGTAATTGAGTAATTACCCTGTAATTAAATCCTCAGACATTGTTACTAGTCCTCATGTTTGGTATTAAAATGTTTACAAATTTTCTAAGGAAACGTTTAAGCCCACAAGTGTGAGCGTAGTTCTGAAATTAATAATGATATTGCAAAATTTCACAAGTGAGTGATTGTGAAATGTAATTGACGCCGCCCATTTCTGGTTTCCACATACAAAATTTTTTATAATGTTTAATTTTTGACACGAAATTTTTATTGTTTGTAATTTTTCCTGAACACAAAACAGTTGTTTTGAAATATTCCGCAAAACAGTCTAAGAAATCCAATAAAAGGATTTCAAACATTTCCAATTTTTCACTGCAATCGGACTATGTGCCAGAACGATTCGGATTTATCCGATCAAGGATTGCCACTCCGGCTTTAAGGAAAATTAAAAATTATTTAAAGTCGTTACAACAGCAATAGCAACTAGGGCTCGGAAGTTTATGTAAATACATTTTTAATAATACTAATACTAGACTCAGAAAAAAAGTTTGTAAAGTCAGCAAAAAAATTTGCTGAGTCAGCAAAATTTTAGTCAAGAGGGTGCTTGCAAAAAAATTGCTAATGTCAGCAAAATCTTTTGCTGAAAATCAGCGAGCTGATTTTTAGCAACAAAATTAGTAGGTTCACCAAAAGTTTTGCTAACACTTAGTGGATTAGAAATACAAAAGCCTTGGTAAAAATTAATAAATTTTTTGCTGAGTTTTAGTAGACTGAAAAAAACGCAATAAATTTGTAGAAAAATTGTAATTTAGTTAATTTATTTGCTGAAAATCATAAAACATATATTTGTGATTCTTTTAAAAATAATTTACAATAATTACGAAATATAAAAATTTTCATTTTCCCACATTGACGACATGAATTAATTTAATATCTGAAAATATATACAAATAAATATATATAACATATCAAAAATTTTCTTTCAACTACTTACATCAATGGTTGTCTAAATGATGCTATCTTTTAAAGGACGCAACTGCCGAAGATAATTATAGAAACGAAACTAAAAAATAAACAAAAACAAACGAAACGAAAAAACAACCCTTTTTTGCAATAAAAAAAAGGAACCATAAAAATCTACCTAAGATGTGTGTCTTTGTCTTTCGCTTTACTCTGTCTACATGTCTGTATATGTTTGTTTGCAATTTGACCACACTAGATTATTAATCTATAAACATTTAGTTTAGAAATACATATTAAATTTAAATATTTTATTTTGTCTTTTATTTAATTAATAGACAATTATTTTCACAAGCCGGTGACAATGCAAAATTTAAGTTGTTTTAATCCTCAATTTTGTTTTATGTATGAAAAACAGATACAAAAATCTCCCATGTTTGATTTTTTATATGTCTTATTAGAGTTGAACTTTTTAGTATCATTTTCCTCTTCTCTACTACATCTTGACATGACGCGACATCTGCTTCATTCTGCGTATATCTTTCAGTCTGGTTGTCGTCCACACTATTAATGTGCTTATCAGCACAATTTTTTTAGCAAAATTAATTAGTAAAACATTAGTATAATATTAGTAAAGCATTAGTATAAAACAGTTAAGTGCTGAATAAGTATAACAAAAATTTTAGCTGAAAACACGATCTTAGCAAAAAATTTGCTAAAAGATAGTATACCTGATTTACAAGACGTTTTACTAACTTTTCCACTAATTTATTTTTTTGAGTGTAGTCTACAAAGTTAACCAAGTATCTTTGCGAATTAACAAATTTGAAACAAAATGGCATCGATTTGTTAATGCATATTTTTTCATATTTTTACATATTTTGCTATAAATGCACATTTTGCCATTTTTTGTTACATATTTTGCTAGAAATGCATATATTTTCATAATTTGCATTAAAATGGTAATTTTTATGAATTTTTTTTAATATTTTACTAAAATATGCTTTTTATGCTTTTTTAAAATATGGTTTTAAAAAAGTTCCGATATAATCATACATGATTATATATAGTATCAAATAAACCTAAACATAACTTCACATTTGATCCGAAAAATGGCATACATATGCTGATCTCATGGTATCTAATCTCATATAGCTTGATCCGAAAAATGGGTCTACCGAATATGATCAAATTATATATAATTTGATACAGTTTTATCTAATAAATTTTTTAATTAAAGAATAAAAAAAAAAAAATGGAAAATGTTTTAAACATCAGTACTTTTTATTTTAATCCAATTAAGTACTATTTGTAATTCATTTTTAAAACTTATAAATATTAATTTTAAAAAATAATGTTAAATTTAAAAATTTGTGCTTTTAATGAACCTGAAGTTGAAACATACTCGTATAATAAATTTAATAAAATTTTAAAGAAAATCAAATTTTTCGTTAGAAGATTTTTTCAAATATATATACTTTCGGTATTATGGATGAGTACGATATTTTTTTATGAAGGATAAATCTCCCTACTTAGTACTTCAACAATGTAGATTGTTCAAAACAACTAATTTGTTAACCACAAAACAGAATCAGTGGAAGAAAACATATTGCCTATAGTGGAACTAAGCAACTATTTAATTTTTAAAATTAAATATTTAGTATCCATTACGCATGTTTTAAAGGTTGGGTGTTTCATTTTCGACGCTCTCTTCTAAAAACCTGAACTGGTTTTAATAGAGTTTCGAAAAAAATGTGGTACTTCTAATTAATCAATTTTCATGCTTTTAAGTAATTTTAATTCAATTTTAAAATTAATTTATATTGTTTTATGTTATCTTTGCATAAGTTTCAGTTATATGATGCAAAATTTTGTTTATATATACGAAAAAAATATACATGAAAAAATCTCTAAAAACGGTTTCTCTTAAAACCAGTTGGTATATAAAATTTAACAGATATTGAATACATTGGTTCTTCTTTAGTCTATATGTTCGTTGGTTTAAAACCTAATAATTATAACGTTGTTTTTGAGTACTTTAATATACTCTTTGATGTTTTGATTCCAAATCCAGCATCCAAATTTTTCCATCATATTACAATTCTGAGAAAACCGCAGGACAAAATCTGTTAAAAAAATACATATATTGCGGTGCAAACCAAATCAACTTTTTCTACACACAGAGAAATAAAGTGCCAACCGAATTGAAAAGTGTATTTTAATAGTGACAACTTATAAATTCAGTTAGCGCAACGATATTTAAATTATGTTTCTGAATATTTTGGGTGTTGCAACTAAAGTTCAGTTGAATTAACCGAACTTTGTTGTGAAAACTAATGTGAAGTTGCACCAACCGACTGAAATTCGTAATAACCGAATTTGAGTCTAAGTAACCGAGTTTCAGTTGGCAAAGAGCTAAATTTTTCTCTGTGTGTAATTTTGTGACTGGTTGTAATCATTACAAAACAAAAATCCGTAGTTTTTCATATTTTTTTGCAGTAAATTTTTAAACTCATTTATATTCTAATTATATAAAGGGTGCTAAAATAATATAAAAAGTGCTACAATTATTTTCATTAAATTTTGCTTTATATATTTATATATAATGATATGTTTTGTCATATATAATTACAGTGGAACACGGTTATAACGAACACCGGTTATAGCGAACGTTTTTTCTTGTACCAACGCATTTACTAACACATTTCATACAAAGTAATACGGTTATAACGAACATCGTTTATAGCGAACTTTTTATATAACGAGCTAATTTTTTGGAACCTAATTTAATGGAAGAAGTATTGTTTCAAAATTACGAAGAAATATTTAAAATTAGTGTATTAAAAAAAAAAATTCTATCATTTTATTAATTTTTGGAAAATGTTTACCGCGCTCATAGCAAAGTTCGCTTATAACGAACTTAATTGTCAGGTCTCTACGAGTTAGTTATAACCGTGCACCACTGTATACATAAAAGTGATAGAACTATTTTTGATTAATTTTACCATATGCACTTACATATTATCATATATGGTAGAATATATGGTCATTTATAGATCTATATCTATTTCATATGATCAGATATACAATATATGCTAGTATATAACATACGATGATACAATGATATATTACGCCATATTAAAATTTTTTTATAAACTATGTGTAAAATATGACCATATATCGTAATATATTGCCACATATATAAGCATATATAATGATATCAAGTTGTATATGAGTATATATAAACTTTTTTTATCGAGGAGTTACAATAAAAATTGTCAAAATAAGTACCGGTCTAATGTAAATGCAGTTGCTCTGTAAGTCAAAGCAATAGCAAAAATAAAAATGCAAGTGCAGCATTTTGTTTTATATTTTTAAAACCACATGCCACCCATAGCCACATGTTCGTTCAAAAATAAAGTTTAACATACTCAGTTTTATGCAATGACAACCACTTATAGCAGGTCTGACAAAATTTTTGCCACACGTGTCACTAGTGACACGAGAGCAGATTTTCGGTGGCACGCGACATTTTCTTAAATATTTTCAAATATCTTAATTTATTACAAAAATGTTGTTAAAAAATATTTATTTTCGCTATTAAAATATGTGCTTTTAACCGAAAATTGTTCATTAGGGTTGTAAATCGCCTTTCGAAATAATTAAGCAAAAGTTTAAAAAAGTCTTTAATCATTGTTTTTTACAGAATTTTGGTAAAAAATAATCGATTAGACGTTTTACAAAAATCAAAGTTTCGTAAGCTTTTTTGGAACATAACTACTTTGGTTTTTTAAACATTTTTAAAGGTGTCGAAATTCTATCTCAAAATGTGTAATAACAAATGTAATAAAAAGCCGTGTGTAATAAAAAGCCATACATTTTTTTTGGAATTTGAGATTTAGAGAAGTTTAAATGTTTTGTTAAAAAATGGCTCATAATAAAAAAAGGGATAAAATTAAAAAAAAAAAAAAATTTAAATTCGGCAATGAAATTGTAAATAAAAAGACTGGCAAAGGGCAAAAGTAAAGGGTCCTCCATCTAACGTTTTTTTTTCAACTAGTGCTTATTTCGTGAATGGTAACACTTAGCTCATGTCTGATTTGACAGATAATTAGTTTTATCCTTCCGCTGAACGAATATGGTTGTCTATACGCTTGAACAACGCTGGGAAATATTGCGACATTACTTTGAAAATCATGGTAATGTTGCAGAATGTGTGCGAAAATTGCGCACGGATTTTATGGGATCGTTATCGGGCCATGTTGAACGAATTTTTGTTCACAAAAATTGAAGAGGAGGATATTGGCAACATTTGGTTTCAACAGGACGGCGCTACGTGCCACACAGCCGAAGCTACACTCAATGTTTTGCGCCCTGTTTTTGAAGATCGCATTATCAGCCGCAGAGCTGATGTCATTTGGTCACCTCGGAGCTGACACCGTTGTACTATTATTTGTGGGGTGCCGTTAAAGATAAGTGTTACGCCAACAAGCCAGAGACAATTGACGCTTTAAAGGACAATATTCGTGAAGCCATTGGTGAAATACAGCTGCACACAATCGATAATGTGTTTAAAAATTGGACCGATCGTGTAGGCTACTGCATGGCCAGCCGAGGCAGCCATTTGAATGAAATTATTTTCCATTATTAACCGGAAGGATTGTACTTTCAAATAAAAAAAGAAATTTGAGAAAATATTCAGTAGTTTTTTTTTTATAGCATTTTCAAAAAAAAAAAGTTATTTGGCGGACCCTTTATAAAAGGAGGGAAAACACTTTAAAAATATTTTTTTAAGTCGAAAGATCTTACTAGAAATGTAAAGAAGTGCTCAAAAATTAGGAATAAAAACTGTAAAAAATAAAAACTACAAATTCTTTATATCTGGTAATGACATTTTTAAAAGAAATAAATTTCTGAATTTTTAAAGATTGCACTAGAAAATGGCATCAAAAATTTAATTATGGTGGCACGCGACACTTCTTTACAACAAAATATGTCTGTTTTTGACACGCAACAAAAAAAGTCATGCCAACCCTGACTTAAAGTTAACAAAAAAGCAATCTTACTCATGCAACAATTTGCTACCCGTAACGACCCTAACATTGGCCAAAATCAAATAAAAAATAAAACTCCAAAAGTCTAAACTTCAACTGCAACATTGATTTTGTTTTTTTGGTTTGAGTACATGCAGTAGCAAATATTGTTTCTAATCAAGTTTAGTTTGGAATTTTTTCTTGATATTTGTAAACAAACCTCTCAATATTAATGCATACCCAGCCAGAAATTTTCGATGGTCAAAAAATCAAGCACTGGCAAAGCATTTTATAATTAGTACACCCAGAATGTTATGTAAAAAGTTCCGATATAATCATATATGCTTATATATAGTATCACATATAACTAAACATCAAATCTGATCCGAAAAATGACATACATATGCTGATCTCTTGGAATCTTATCTCATATAGTTTGATCCGAATAAATGGGTATATCAAATATGATCAAATTATATATAATTTGATACAATTCTATCAAAGAAGTAGTTTTAATTGAAAAATTAAAAAAAATTTAAAATGTGTAAGATATCAGTACTTTTTAATGTTATCCAATTAAGTATTACAAGTAGTACTTTATTCATTTATAAAACATACAAATATTAATTTAAAAAAAAAATGTGAAAACTAAAAATTTATGCATTTTATGGACCTGAAGTTGGAACATATAATAAATTTAAAACTCTAGGTACAAAAAAAAAACAACATTTACCGAGGAAGAAAATCAAATTTTTCGTTAGAAGATTTTTTCAAATATATATGCGGTCGGTATTATGTATCAATACGACATTTTTTTATAAAGGAGAATTCTCACTATTTAGTATTTCAGGAATTATAGATTGTTCAATACAACTATTTTGTTAACCACAAAACAGGACCAGTGGTAGAAATTATTTTACAAATTACCTATAGTTGAACTAAGCAACTATTTAATTTTTAAAATTAAATATTTAAAATCCATTACGAATGTTTTAAAGGCTCTCTTCTAAAACCCGCTCTCTTCTAAAAACCTGACCTGGTTTTAAGAGGGTTTCGAACAAATGTCTTAACAGTGGCACTTTTTATTAATTAATTTTCATGGTTTCAAGTAATTTTAATTAAATTTTAAAGTTAATTTGTGTTGTTTGATGTATTATCTGCATACGTGTTGTATAACTATTGTAACACAAAAAATATGCATTTAAAAACCTCTAAAAACTGTTTCTCTTAAACCAGTTGGCATATAAAATTTAACAGATGTTGAGTACCTTGGTTCTTCTTTAGTCTATGTGTTCGTTGGTTTAAAACCTAATAATTATAATGTTGTTTTTTAGTACTTTAATTAAAAGCATTTTATTTTTAGTACACTCAGAATGTTGTGTAGTAAACTGTTTGCAGTTCAATAAAAACGTTTTCGGTTAAGTTAAAAATAAAGAAACTTGTATTTATTTGGTAAATAAATATTTTTTTAAAGTTCGAGGCCATACTCTATATTTCTTCATTAGGATATTGTCCTAACAAATAATCTATAGAGTTTTTGTTTTCAAATTTATTATTTGACCCTTTCAGGAATGTATTGATAGATCTATTTCGGGAATTTTCTAGGTTCCCATCATCAGAACACGTTTTGAAAGCGGTAACAATCCCATGCCAAACATCAAACATTCATATGAACTAGTTTACTCACTACATGAGAACTAATATACATATGAGTTTGAAGTTAAAGATTATAACCATTGATCAAAAAATAAATTGAAAACTTGTTTGATGTGCAAGGTCCACCTCTGGTGGATATTCAATACACGTTTTTGTTTTTCTCTCCTTTTTATATTTTGTTTAGTTTGTAATTTTTTTCATTGCACAATTAAAGGTCGAAAAAAAACATAATTTTTTTTTTTAATAAAAATTATAACAAACTTATTTTTTTAAACTTTTTATACATTTGTTCAAAATAATTTTCTACCATTTACCAATTTTTTTAGTTTCATTTATTTAAATTTTCATAAAAATTTAACCACAAAAACGGAATATTGTTGTTTATTTGTTTCCGCTACAGTTTATTATAAATTAAAATTTTTTTTCTTGCTAAAAAAAAGTATTCTAAATATTTCGATCTGCTCTTTTATTAAAATGTTTTGTTTTAAATTTTCTTATTTTTCTTCGACCTTTTTAAATAAATTTTTGTCTTTTGTTTTATTGAGCTAAAGATCCTGTATTTTATAATTATAATTATTTATTTCCAATATTTCGTCTTCGATAATAAAATTATTATAATTCTCATTTAGATTTTAAGAAACTATTAATTTAAAATTGTTTGCTATATTATGATATTTCAATTATTTATACTTTGTTTTCTGGGTTAATTTTCAATTTGACATTAGAAAATATTTTATTTCCCGCCTTTTTTGTAATTATTATTTTTAAGTTTTTAATTATAAAAAATTTTCCCTGAAGAAGTCTTCCAAAGCGAAGACAAAATATTGGAAATAAATAATTATAATTATAAAATAAAGGATCTTTAGCTCAATAAAACAAAAGACAAAAATGTTTTGTTTTTATAAAAAGTTATTTCAATTCAAATGACAAGAAATTGAAAAAGTTTCCACAAATACTATAACCATTCATTTAAACATGCACATGTCGTGTGTCTACATTTTGTAGAAGAAAAAAAAAAAACCCAAAAAAAAACTGAAATAAATTTAAATAATTGACGCGAATATTTATTTTTACTGATCTTTAGTTTAAATTTGAACATTTATTTTTGACTTACTACTTACTGTCCATTTGTTCTTACGAATTTGTTAGTTATTTAAACAATATTTAAACAATATTTAAAAATAAATAACAATGATCATTTGATATAAATGAAAAGTAAGAAGACCGAATCTCAAGTGTTTTATCATTAATGTTAAATTACATTTTCAGTTAATTTAAACTACAAAGTGTACCTTTGGCAGAAATTTAAATTAAAGCACTGCCAACGCCTTTTTCTAGAGTGCTTTCCCAACATTTGCAAAATAAGCTTTGCCAGTGCTTGATTTATAAAATATACAATCGTAAACAAATACAGCACTGGCAAAGTCCTGATTTGGAACGCTTTGCCAACGTGAGCAAAATCTGCTATTAAAGCATTGATTTTAAAAAATGTACGGCACTTTGTTAAACAAATTAAAAAATAGAGTTTTTTTATGTTTTTGACAAATCTGTTATTGAAAAACCTTTTTTTTTTGATTTTCCAACATTTGCCAGCTGTTATCATTTATTTAAGTTTTAAGATATCACGTTCTATATGTCTCATTAGGTCAGTGGGTTGAGCTCTCGGCTGCTAATCTGGCGGTCAGGGTTGAATCCCGGCACCTCAAATACAATTTAAATTAACTTTTTATTAATTTTTGATTTTTTTTTTAGACCACGTATTATTTGATTTTGGCAGTGTTTTGCCAGTACTTTGCCATTTGTATTTTTCTGACTGGGTAAGTATAAACAAGCCATAATACGAAATTTTTTATATATTTTTATTTAGTTTTTAATAAATGGTAAATATTCTATACAAGCATGTATATTTGCACTTAGATTTGAAGTTCGAATCTATACGCAATTAAACATAAACATGAACATTCTTAAAAAGTTTCTATTAAAATTATTACTTCTGATTCAATTTTGTTGAAATTCTTTTGTACAACTTATTATTTTAAACAAGTTTTTCTAAATTTTAAAAACTTTGAAGTATTTTTTAAGTACATATTTAGTATGAAAGTATATTATTTGGAAACGATCACGATCAAGGCTTTAACAACAACGTCATTATAATAGGTAGAATAAATTTTTTTTAACAGATTAATGTTTGAATGTCATGAGTTCTTTGAGACATCACATACACTCAGGTAAAAAATTTAGTAG
This sequence comes from Delia radicum, assembly GCA_021234595.1. NCBI lineage: Eukaryota > Metazoa > Arthropoda > Insecta > Diptera > Anthomyiidae > Delia > Delia radicum. The sequence continues at coordinate 149,665,580 of CM037852.1, forward strand.
AAGAATCTGTAAAAGGTTTTCAATTCCACTTTAATGTTTTTGTACTAATTTTTAGTACAATATATGTTATTAGTAACAATTTTTTCTCTTCTCATTTTATAAATTACGGAATTTTGTACTAATTTTTGTTGCTGATTTTAGCAAAATATTTTACTAATTTTTGGAAATCACTTCCTAAATTTAGCAAACATTTTGCTAATCAGAAAAAAAATATGTATATATTAATTTTTATTTTGTGAAGTTCTATTGGATGTACTAATATTTAACAAATTTTTTTTTGCTGATTTTAGAAAATTAATTTTAGATTGCAGTTTACTGAAATTTTACTGAAACTAAGTAGCGGCTACTAGTTTTTTCTACTAATTACATTTACTACAGTTCAGCAGACATGTGTTGCTTAATTTAACAAAAAATACCTCAAGGCTCAGTTAAAATTCATGTAATAACAGCAAAATTACACATTTTAAAAAAGGCTATAATTTTGGTCTAAGGACATACGGGATTCCAAAAGGATACCTGTATAGGACATCGTCTTAACTTGAAAACGTATTTGGCAGAACGATTATATTAGGTAAAATTAGCAAAGTCTTTAAGTTTAATCAATATATATATTGAAGTTTAGTTGCGTTTTCGCTCAATTTAGCTTTTTTCGAAAAACGAAAAACGAAAATCGCCATATCTTCTTAAGTAAAAGCACGAATAGGATAACTTTAAGACTGTTGTTATATCTTGGTAAAAGAAACAATTTATGAGTAAACATATTAATTTTTATGGATTAGTTTTTGAGATTCGCTCGAAACCTATTTTGGCCCATATCGCCTAACATATGCAACGAAAACAAATTTTGTTGAAGAACATATTGTTTTTTTTTTTTACGTGACGAACAAGTGATATAAATTTCATTGCAAAAAAGCTTATGTCGGTTTATTTCTTCTGTGTGCATATAAAGTAGGTACTACCTTAATATTATTGCAAATTTATAACAAAATTTTAACTTCAAAAGTATCTTTTAAGAGGTACGTTTATCATGTTGCAAAAATTTAAAAAATAATATTCTATTGCACAAATATATCTCTTTATGTACTTATTGATTAGTACGTTTATCTTAACTTAAACCTTCTAAAAAAAATTTGCATTAAAAATAAACAAGTTTTTTTTTTATTTTCATATTGTTCAAATACTTAAAAATAACCCTGACTATATAAATAAATTAGTAAATCCATCAAGTCAACAAAAATTCAGTTGTAAGTAATATATAATTAGCCATCATCATTGTTAAAGACATATTAAGTGACAAATTGTCTGTCAAATGTCTGCATTAGTAATGCAATTCTCTGCATGAATTCTACTCAAAAGAGTACATATTTGCAATTTGGCAAGAAAATTTGCACAAAACATGTCTAAAATTTATAAATTATATGATATTGGTAAGTTTTTCAGACTTTGGAGTTTCTGTCTTGCAATATTTATTTATCAAGTATTACATTTTGTTGGCTTAAATCAATGACTAATTCTAAATATTTATTTTATTTAAATACTTATTTTGTAAGTTGTTTTTCAACAAATTTGACAAGTGGATTTATTAATTGAATTAGCAAATTACACAGCGTTACAAAATTGACACCTGAAATAGAACACAAGAGTACCGACCATTGATCATACATATTTCGGCCACGCTAATATTAATGGCGTACCCAGTTTTTTCACTTCTAAAACTCAAATTTTGGTTTTATTGTAAATACATAAAAGACCTTCATTAATATTCGGGTATTAAATTTGGTTAATAAATGTGTAGCATTACCAGGTAATTCCACGTTTTTACTATATTTTATCATTTTTCTCAATTTATCATCCCATTTCGCAATCGATCAAAGCATTTTTGTGTATAAGCAAAAAGACAAATCTGACCAATTATTTCGTGTAAAAAAGAAAAAAAAAGTTCGGTTCACGGGAAAAACGTTAATTATGCCTAAAATTTGTATGATAGCATAGCGAAAATGGACGACCTATGAGTTCATACTATAGTACAGTATATAATAGGGTTGTCACACGATTACAAATTATACGAACAAATAGAAAATTTGAACGAACAATTTAAAAAACACGATTTTAAATAACGAATAATTCGAATAAATTTTGACAATTAGTTGAATAAAACGAATAATAAAAATTAATAAAAATTTTCCAAAAATTTTCCAATTTTATATAACATTGTAATGGACAAAAAAATAAAAACTCGATTAAAAAAATAACTGAAATTTTAAAAATTTTCTTAATCTTTTTTCAAGATTTGGACTCTTAAATAATGTGTAAAGATGGTATATGATTTGACTTTCACAGTTAAAGTGCTATCGTTGAAATAAAACATGATTTTCATGATACAAAATTGTAAAATATATCTCTATTTTACATCGATAGCACATTAGCACTTAAACTGTGAATGCCTTTTATGTAATTCCTTCGGCATCTACAATACGATCTTAACAGCGCGATAGACTAAAACTATCGCCGATATATTTAACTTTTTAACGATAGCCAAAATTTAATAACAAAACTGTAATTTTTACATCACGAGATAACTATGCCAAATGATATATGATTGAGAAATCTTTTGTTATCAATGACTATGCAATGCTCTCACCCTCTGTTAACACCTTGTACCTGCAAACATGAAACATGTCGTTTTTAAGGAAAACCGAAGCTATATTGAAAAAATGTTTGCTCAAATCATAACAAATATGTTGAAAACTTTAAAAAAAGTCAATTTATCAATTTAAAGTCTGTAAAAAATATTCAGTTTCCTATTTGCAGCCACAAGTTATATATTTTTTTTCAGTAAGTGAGAGTATTGCAATATCCTTAGTTTCTAAACTCTTTGTTGCTATAGTCTAAAAAATTATTGACAACCCTAGTATATAAATAGAATAAAAAATGATGTGTACCAAAATTCAGCAAAAAAAGTTTATATCTTTAGTTAGTCTCTTTACAGGAAGAAGAAGAAGAAAACATTTTTATTGAAAAATTTTACGGACACAAGGGATACACCAGACTGTCGCAGTTTCGTCCCCCTCCTGGGACTCGTCAGTGGTTAATTTATGTGTCAATTGAACAAAGTATTTTTATATTGTTAATTTTGCTCTATATGAAAAACTTTTTATTTTTTGGTGTCGTACTGTGATTTGTGTCCGTAAAATTTTTCAATAAAAATGTTTTCTTCTTCTTCTTCCTGTAAAGAGACTAACTAAAGAAATATTCTACAGTAATTAATATAAAAATTAATTACGATTGTCATTATCTGACGGTTGCAAAACACTTTCTAACAAAAAAAGTTTATATTTGCGAAAGTTATTTTAACAAATAATTTCATTACAGCGAATGTCTACAAAATAGCGAATGTCTTCAAATTTTATTTTAAAATTCATACAAATATGTGAACATTTTTAAAATAAAATTTGAAAATATTTTGTAGACATTTTTTTGTGGGTTATCTTTTTTGTTATTATACATTTCAACTATTTCTATTTCTTTATAATTTTGTATTTCTCTTGTGTATTATTTTATTTATTTCAAATATTTTGAAAACTTTATTTTTATTTTTTGTGTACAAATTCTTACTGAAATTTTTGAAATCTTAATTTTTATTTTTTGTGTACAAATTCTTTCTAAATTTTTTAAATATTAAGTTTTTTGCAAGATAAACGCGGTAAAATAAAAATATTGTTGAAAAAATAAATATATTACCCAAGTAAAAAAAAATAAGTTAATGTCCTGTATAATCTTATATTTCTCATTTCATATAACGGGAGATATATTATGATCCGAAAAATAGTGGATCAAATTATATCGGGCAAATTATATAACATTTTATCAGAATTTTAAAAATATAAAATCATATCTAATTTGATGTAAAAAGACAAAATTTTACAGTTTTATATATAATTTTTCATATATAATTATATGCTTCATATAAATATGTATTGATTTCAATTCATTAGGACTTCATTTTTATATCACATACAAAAACTTTAATTTAAAAACTTTAATTTAATATTGATTGAAAATAAAAATTGCGAGCTTATGTTTTTATGGAATAAAATAATCAACAAAATGTAAAAACAATTTAACATAATTATACACTCACAAGAACTTTTCCATAAAAAATCAACAGTTATTTAAAAGTTTAACCGGTAAAGTTGTTTCAATGGAATATACAATTAAATTACCAAAGAAATATATTTTTTAACTTTCTGTCTGTTATTCAATAAACAAAAAAAATTGACTTTCCGAAGTAGTTAAAATATTCAGTTTTTTGTATTTAAAACAAAAGTTGTTATATTATATTGAGTATTGAAATAAACGAAAACAATCTAATGTTTTTACCGATTTTGTCAATTAATTTTTCAACAGTTGAAAATAAACTAAAAAATTTAATTGTTTTAAACGAAAAACAAGTAGTCCTATTTTTAACTGATTTTCAGTTAATGTAATGTGTATATTGTATATTCAATAGTCTTTACGGAAAAAATATTGTGAGTGTAATATAAATTCTATGAAAAGAAGAATAAGAAAATTAAACAAAATAAGTTTTTAATTTAAAAAAAATAATTTTTACTGTCATATAACGAATTTTACCCTAAGGTAAAGGGATTATACTGTTTATTAAAAAGGAACCCTTAAAATAAGTGATTAAAAAATTAAACGAAATAGCAGTAATTTGTAATATGCCTACGAAGGCATGAATTTATTGCTTCTTAAAACACACGAACGAAGCGCATTTCATATGCTTAAAAGAGACATACCAAGTGGGACATCGTTAACAAAAATCATGCCTTTCTGATTTGCTTTGGAAGCGCTCGGTAATTAAATAATGCCTTCCGGAACTGCTTCTAGGTAAGCACTATTTTTTGCTAGGATTTGTTTCCATATAAATTCTATATAGTAATACCATAACTCCATTAAGTTTAAGATTTAAAAAAAAATTAAGTCCTTGTAATCATACTGAAATACATAAAAAAAAACTTAGATTTTTTTCCATGGAGCTATACTATGAATGAACTTAGAGTTTTTTCTTTTACATGGGGCTATATAAATGAACTTAGACCAACTTTTTTCTTACCTGTACATGGTGATACATAAAATTTGATATGATTTTCTATAAAACCATTTTTAATTTTATATGATACTGTGCCAAAAACCTCCGACCATATCTAACTATATATGGAAGTACCATATATATGTACGTGAACACACTTGTTCATATTTCTTTATATATGACGGCATATTTGGAATTGTTAAAAAACTGAAAGTTTTACATAATTATATCCCCACAACTACAGTACCATATTTGGCTATATACATATAATCACATTGGTCTATGTTAAATAATATAATTTTCTATATAACCTTTTTTTCCTCGGGTAGTGATCATTTTTTTGGAGATTCATGAACGAAAATAAATGGTCAAGATTGATAATCAAGAATATTAAATATTTCATTACTGATGAAATGAATTCAATCAAATTCCGTGTTCTCTTCATTTCAACCATAAATTTGTGCGTTTTTGACTGCCATTGGTTTATTTCAACAAATGAGGATAACATTATTCAGATCCGTTCTGCGCACAGTGGGATATATCACAACATTTTTGGAAATAATTCGTCTTACGTAGTTGTCCGATTGCAATGGAATTTGGAATAGGCATAAGTGATGTAACATTCAGCTTAAGTTTTGATTTTGAACTTACTAGAACCCCGGGTGCGGCAATATGACCACCCAAACTAGGGAACTTTTTGCATATAAAATTTTGAGGGCTCACCATTTTTTGTTTCTAATCCGATATTTATAAAATTAACATATTTGTAATTTGCTAGTAGATACTAACAAAAAACATTAGTAAATGTGTGGGTTATCTCTAATAACTACCGACATATTCTCGTTTGAAAATGTAAATTTCGAAATTGGTTCGACTCAGGTCCAATTTTTGCGAATAGCGAGATAAATTCTTGATTAAATACAACTAAATAAATTCTTGATTAAATATAAAAAAATTAATGCAATATCTTGTTCCATTCAAAAACTGAATTCGTTTAAAGTAGAAATTAAAAAAAAAAACAAATTTTTGTTATTTTTTTCTCAAAAAGCACCAACAGCCTTTTACCTCCAGATAAATATTTTCTTTCTGAACGTATTAAGTGTGCTACTATTCTTAAAGAGCTTTTTATATAAAAGCAAGTTGTGTTAAATGTTTTTTCAATTTGTATATAGTTTTTCCCACAGCCGCTCTAAAGTTGCCACATTAGAAAGACAAATATCAACCCACTGTTAAAAATTGTGCACGCCTTTAATTAGGAAATCTTCAAAAGTTACTCCCTATGAAAATGTCTTCATTTAAAGCGGGGCTTGGGAAAGACTTACCCAATAAATTAGGTATATGTTAGAGTATATACAACCGCTTCCGTAGGTGTGTACAATTTTTAACAGTGGGTTAAAGTTGATATTTGGTAATTTTTTTACACAACTCAGAATAGTATGCACACTTTATATGTAAGCACACTTTGTATGAAAATATTTATCTGGAGGTAAAAGGCTGTTGGTGCATTTTGCGAAAATATCCCAAAAATTTGTTTTTTTTTTTTTAAATACTTCTTTCAACGAATATAGTTTTTGAGTGGAACATTATATTGCATTAATTTTTTTTCTTTAATCAATAATTTATTTAGTGAAATAAACAATATATTAAAAAAGAAATTGGCCCAGATTTCGACCTGCTATTCGTAAAAAACTGGACCTGAGTCGGACCAAATTTGGTATTTCACATTTTCAAATGGGCTTATCTCGGGAACTATTAGAGATACCCCACACTCTACGTGTTTTATTAGTCTCTATTAGCAGATTACAAATTTGCAAAATCGGATTAAAAAAAAAATGGCGAGCACACAAAATTTAATATGCAAAAAGTTCCCTATTTTCGGTAGTTATATTTTCGCCCCGGGAGGTTTGAAAGGTTCAAAATCTAAACTTAAGCTCGATATTATGTCACTTATGAAATGGCCGAATTATTTCCAAAAATTTTATGGTATATCCCACTGTGCTGCGGGCCACAGCAGATGTCCATAATATTTAATTTTTTAGTGTGAGTGTTTAAATTTTTTTTGTATCTATATAAACTATTTATTTATAAAAATAAACATTAAAAAATAAAGTAAGCGTGGTTACTAAACGTGTAATTAGAGGATTTTTAAAATGAAGTGTGTGTTAATATACTTATATGACATTATATATGATATTATATATGATGCAATGGCTCATATATACCTGATAGACTCAAGTTACGAATCTGACTACCTATATATAATTATGTATGATCATATCTGAACTTTTTTACTCGAGAAGAAAAACTATTTGATTTTTAAAGTTTTATGTATAAAAAACTGCGTTGAAACATGCAAAACTTTAATGCAAATTTGTGAAAAATCTGGCCCACAAGTGAAAAAACTGGGTATTTATTAAAATCAGCGTTCCCGACTCTTGCTTTAGTTTTCAAGTTGCGCAGTGTTATTTAATAAACAATAAATCAATACATAATTATTTGTTTCTTTTATGATTTTGCATTCAATATTGACCCTAACTAAAATTTGTATTTATAACATGGTTAATTAAATTTGGATTCGTTTTTAATATAATTCATATTTGATTATGTACTCACTTTTCAATGCCCATAAATCGAAATTTTGTAATCCTTCCAAATATTGTTTTGTATGTAAACGACATAATTCTGAAGATGTTGGGTTTCTAGAGGCATCAAATGGTTGAGCAATTGATATTAGTTTTTGTCCAATGTTATAGATGTATTCTAAAAATGAAAAAGATAAGAACAAAAATTATTTATATTTAATTATTGCAAATATTTTTATAATTTTTAAAACATAAATCATGATTATTTAATTAGTTTTGTTTTAACACCTTTTTCAGATATTAATGTTGAACCTGCATACATGGGACTGCTAAATTCAGTGGTCTAATTATTTTATGATTTCGTCATTGCATTGATATAAATTGTAATGAAATTAAAAACAACACTAAAATTTATCAAAAGGACACGCTCGGTATGAAACTTGTGAGAATTCAATAAACATAAACTCCTGATGAAGTTGGAAAAAACAACCAACGAAACGTTGAGTGAAAGATGATGTAAATTCTGTTTATTTATTTATATCGATTTTTAAAAGATCAATATCCGTAGAGAAATTTAAACTTCATAAATATTTTCATTACCATTTCTCAAATTAATGATACACAGAAAAAAAAGTAGGCACCAACAATGGTATTTGGAACACCCTCATTTTTAAATTCAAATTTATTTCCAACAAATTTTTTGTTTAAAATTCTTGTAAATTGTAGATTTTCATATAAAAATTCTTTAAAAACAAAAATTCAAAATTACAAAAAGCAACAAAAGGGTGTTTGAATATCGAAAATTTCTTCATAAATGTTAATATATTTTTAGTCTTTTTTGAGTCTAAAATATGATCGCTCACGTTGAAACAGCTTTTTAAATTGTTAAGAAAACTTTTTACATTGATTTTTTAGTGTTTATATTTTTTACCAACATATATTTATAATATATAAAACACATTTTCTGGTGTACATACTTCTACATTTTTTCTGATATCTCACTAAGTAAGGAGCTTTCCACTCTGAAATGTTCAGTGTGTTTGGAACACATGCGTAGCTATTTGTATAAAAATTTTAAAAAATGGATTTTTTCCAAAACTTGATTTTAAAAATTTTTTTTCAAAAATTTTTATTTTTAAAAATGTGTAATTTTTTTTATTTATTTTTTTATACCCTAGCCGTTCTTATGCAAAAATAAATTTGTCGATATTTTTACACATCAAAAGTTATGACCTTTTAAGTGAAGGGCCTACCCCACAATTTGAAGCTATAGGGTTGCCAGAGTTTTCAAAAAAAAAAAATTTTTTTTTAATACTTGCGTTCACTACCGCAAACACTCACAAAATTTTATCTAAATCGGAAAACATCGATTAATTTGACGGTGATATTAAATGAAATTGCTCTTAGAGAGATGTATGGAATTGCTCTCAGAGAGATATACGAGCAACTCGTTTCTTCACCCAAAAAAAAAAGTATTAAAATTGGTAAAATTTAATTTCCGATTTTTATGACGATTTTGTCAAATTGATTTGACGATTTTTCAAATTGATTTGACGATTTTTCCAAAAGATTTCGTAAAATTGACGATTTTGTACCAAATTCATCTGGCAGTGTAAATGTTGATAGAAAGTATTTTCCTAAAACGTAAAACCGGAGAAAAATCGCTGCAATCAGGTATAAAAAATGCTCACTAAGACTTATGCTCATATTAGTCGAAATAAAAGAGTGACCCCAAATTTCAAAAAATTTATAGATATTAACTCATTATGGGCCAACTTTTCCGTTTTTAATACAGAACTTTTAAATGGCTCTATTTTTTTTTTGTTGTTGGTTGGATAAAGATATGGGCCTTTTGTCAAAAATTATTAAAAAATATAGATACATTTTTGACTTTTATGTTGATGAAAAAGCACAAAAGTTTATTTATCTCCTAAAATTTAGTTCATTGATTGTAAATATTTTATGAAAATCTGGCCTATCGGTCGATGAATTTTTAAAAAATAAAAAGTCGAAAACCTGCATATAAAAATTAAAAAATTTAAAAAATCTTTCGTCAATTGTCTAGAATTTTTTTTTTTATTCTGTCAAGGGGTCTACTTTACAAACATGTCTTAATGATGTATTGTCCTATATATCTACAACTTTTAGTTGAAACATGTTCAGAGAGTCTATGACGTGACCTTAGTTAATTAATTTCCATTCTGGTTTGTACCGACCCTACGGACAATCAGCAGTAAATTGCCCTCAAAAGTTTAATTTCGCCTCTGCTGTACGGTAAGCGGTATTAATAATATTGAAGGAACTGGTCCCCTGCCTGAAGAAAAGTAGACAAATCACTTTACAAGAGTTAACAGCCTTACTTTATCTTTGAAATATTTTGAATATTTTCGGAACTGTTAAATTTGTTCAATATTTTACCCCCACAATTCATAAATGCTTTATAAAGTTATAGTAGGACTAACGAACAAATTTTGTACCAAAATCAAGTTTTGTATTTGTGACTGAACACTTTAAACTATACACGCAGAGATCTTTAGCCAGATCGAAATACTAGTATCAACCTAGCTAATATGTTTGATTTGCTTTATTTTTGTAAATATACATACAAAATAATCTCGATGTATATAAAAACAAAAAACTAATAAAACTGTAAAAAATTAACATAAACGTTTTTTACTCGGAACTCTCATATTGTATACATATACGAGGGCGGATCAATAAGTCCGTGACTTTTTGAATGAAACACAGTTTTTTTTTTGCAAAAAAAAAACTCGGCCCAACGTTTCTTTTTTTGTATCCCTTCCAAAAATAGGATTTTTCGAGGTCCATAAAAGAGGCATTTCTTGGCCGTATGGAGTCGTTTTTCTTTTAAATCCTCGTTAAATCGGTCCACTAAGTTGGCATAATATTCGCCGTTTATTGTTTTTCCCTTTTGAAGGCAATCGATGTGGATTATAACGCGTGCTTACCAAAAAACTGTTGCCATCACCTTATTGGCCACTATTACGTTTATGGTCAATTGAGAGCAAACGCGGCACCCATCTTGCAGACAGCTTTCTTAAACCCAACTGATCATTTAAAATCGAAACCACACTATCTTATGAAATGCCTATGGCATCAACAATCTCACTCACTTTTACTCTTCGATCGGCCAACACATATCGTGGATTTTTTCGACATTTTCGGGTGTATTGACCTCAATTGGCCGTCCAGAACATTCAGCGTCATTTGTACTTGTGTGACCACAACGAAAGTCAGTAAACCACTTTTTTACCATTGAAATCGATGACGCAGAGTCCCCATAGTATCTGTCAAGCTTTTCCTTGGTTTGATTGACGGTTTTTTTTCGCAAAAAATAATGTTTAATGAGCACTCGAAATTCACTTTTTTTCCATTTTTTAAATAATAAACGAGGTTGTATGTTTTGAACAGCTGTTAAACGCAAAGTAAATGACGGAACTTGCTCAAAATTTGACAGTAGTCTATTAATAAGTGTTACTTGATGGGAGCAATGTTTCATTTAAAATAACTACGAGGGAAGTTCGAAAAGTCACGGACTTATTGATCCGCCCTCGAACTATGTAGTGCCTGGCGAATTGTAATTTTTTTTTTGGATACTTTACTGGGTTTTCAGTGTTAATTTTTTTTTATACATTTCATGCAATTGATCGAACTTTAGCGTCATAAGTGTCTTCGGCCTATAAGATTTGGGACGATTTGATAAATTTGTTAAAATTTTCTTTAAATAAATTATTTTTTTTTTGCTGTATACTCGATTCAGTCAATAAATGAGCTAATTTTGCTCTGTGTAATACCAAAAAAAAACACTTGTGCCTATCACAACCAAAAAACTTGGATTAACAAGGTTTTCTAACCAAGAATCAGACTATGATTTTCCGAAGGTTTTAGAGGTGCTGAATCCGAATGTGAATAGCCATATGACGTCAGGTTTTCGAGATATTCTAACCAAAATGTGCAAAAAACACATTTTTTGGGTACATTTGAGGTCCTGGAAATTCCAGAAAATTTTTGTTTTCAAAAAGATCATTACGGTATCTAAAAGTGCTACAACTCCCCTACAAAATCCATTTTGAATTTTTAAATTTTTTTTTACTCCATTATACTCCATGTTCGAACTGTACACTCTCTTTCGACGCTTAAAATATGCAGCATTTTTAGTTTTTGTTGCATAATTTTTGTTATTGTAGGACTATTGTTGTAAATTTTCTATAAATTGAAAATGGACATTTTATTTGGACGCTCACTGTACATGTAAGTAAATAATAATTGTAATTAATATTCTAAAATTTAATGAAAATGAAAATTATTCAAGTTCGCGGCCATACTCTATATATCTTTATTAGGATATTGCATTTTCATTGCACAATTAAAGGTCGAAAAAAAACATAATATTTATTTTTAATAAAAATTATATCAAACTTGTATTCTAAAATTTATATTCCCATAAAGGGTTTTTGTAAACTGAAATGTCAATTTCAATATTTAAATAAATTAATAAAAATAAAGACACAAATCTCGTGAACAACAGTAATGGATCTCATGTTGAATTATCTTTAAATTAAACAAAAGAAAATATTAAAAAAATTATATGCGGGACTATAACTTTTTGGGTTAAGTATTAGTTAACCCAAAAACCTTTAGTATGAAACCATACATACCTATATTTATACATACATATATTTATTTATAAACTTTTATAAAACAAAATTATAATATAACGGTTTTTTTTTTGTTTATAGATTTGTATTTAAATAACATTATTTTTTATATTAGAGAAAAGAAAAAAAAAATCCGCAAAAATGCAAAAATATATATATTTTGAGTTAAGAACTTAAGAAACATTTTATGGAACACAATCATGACACAGATATACTAATTTAATATTTATTGATGGCAATAAATTATTTAAATTTTTTATGTTCAAAAGGTTGAAAGTTGAATGTTCTTAAATTATATGAAATTTTATTCGTTTGTTTTTAAAAAAAAATAATAAAAATCTGATAACTTTTTTTTTGGAAGAGAAGAAAGCTAAAACAGAAAACGTTTAAAGAATTTGAGATTTTTGAAATTTGAAAACATTTCTGTCCTCAATGCCTTAAATATCCCAAATGTCAATGGCTTTAAAATCCAAAAATTAGTTTGGCTTGTCGTTTTCAATTTTTGTTTTCACACTTAGAATTAGTGGTCGATACATACATACACTTAGAATTGATGTTTGGTCAACATCGGCGTTCGGCCAAATTATGGCCGAACACCGAGTATTTGAAGAAATTGTATACATTTTCACATAAAATTCTTTAATTTCGAGTACAAACCCAAGAATTTGTATTAAATTCATTATATATTTTAGTGCACACAGAGAAAAGTTTAGCTATTTGCCAAAAGCAATTTGGTTACTACACTCACAAGAACTTTTCCATAAAAAATCAACAGTTATTTAAAAATTTAATCTGTAAAGTCGTTTCAATGGAATATACAGTTAAATTACCAAAGAAATATAGTTTTTAACTTTCTGTCTGTTATTCAATAAACAAAAAAACGGACTTTCGGTAGTAGTTAAAATATTCAGTTAAAATTTTCTATTTAAAACAAAAAGTTGTTATATTATACTGAGTATTGAAATAAACGAAAACAATTTATTGTTTCTATGGATTTTTTCAATTATTTTTTCAACAGTTGAAAATAAACTAAAAAATACAATTGTTTTAAACCAGTGTTTCTCAACTTTTTTTGGGCCGTGCCCCACTTTTGGGTTAAAAAATTTTCCATGTCCTCCCTCATTTTTTTCTGTACAATAGAGAGTACTTTAAATAAAAAACACATCTAACAATTTGTTTAATTCCATGGATGTATGTACATATATTTTTGTTATAAAGATAGAATTAATAATAAATACTTTAAAAATTAATGAGATCCTTGAGCTTGGTGCAGGCTGCAAAGGGTTTTTAAATCAGGTTCTAATTTTGTTAATTTTAATCATAAGTCTTCGTGATTTGAGATTTCCAGACGATTTCTTTTTTTTAATAACAAATCACTAATGACACTAAATCCGGTTTCTACTAAATATGACGATGGAAATGGTATATAAATGTAAGTATATAAAAATACAGATTTTGTTTATTCTGCAGAGTTTTATTTTTATATATTAAAAAAACATGAAAAGTTAAACAACTTACAAAAATTAGCTCATTGCCCCCCTAAAATGTTGAAATTGCCCCCCAGTGGGGCGAGCGCCCCACGTTGAGAAACACTGTTTTAAACAAAAAGTAAGTACATAGTAACAAAATGAAATTTTTTCAACAAATTACTGTTTTTTCAATTAAAAATAAATATACTATATTACAAGTCAAACAACTACAAATATTTACAGCAGAAGTTCCCTGAGTATACCGATAAGAGCATAAGCACAATATATATGGCAACGGAAAGGACAACCGTCACGGAAAAAATAATGAACATAATAGCAACGGAAAACTGAAAAATCAATCTCAATTACACTACTTAACAAATTTTTAACTTTTTGCAGAACTTTTTTTTGAGTACATAATTTTTTAGTACATTTTGTAGATATAATTTTGTTTTGTTCTAAAAAAAAATTTCATGATTCTGCGATAAAATTTTAAAGAATTAAGCAAAATATACGGAAAATGTGATGTGTGTGTGGATTCAGCGTACATAGGTGTATTAAAAAAGATGTGTTTCAAAGCCGAGTGAAAGAAATTCTCATGCATTTAGATAAATGTTGTCAGCAAATCGGAGCAAGAAGATGGAAAAAAAATATTTAAGTATGATATATCAAAGTTTGTATATGCGTCTTTCCTATATCTCGCTAGAGTATTTTTTACATTCGGTTCCCAATCATAATGGAACTCGAACCCGTACTCAAATAAGTTTGAGGGTTACTTCATGACAGTTATTTGTGTAGTAATTAGTAGTTGTTGGTTTAACCAGCCATTACATTTGTTTTTATATGAAATAATACAAAACAACTATTATGACAGATATTTACAATAACAACTGAAGTATAGTAGGTACTATAGTTTTCGTAGAAGTTGTTTGAAGTCTTTCTGCAGTAAACATATAATTTTCGTAAGTTATTTAAACAAAAAAATTCGTTACATTTTTTAAAAATTCTGGTTTAGTTATAAATTCGCACGGTGTACGTGTGCTCTAAGGGAGCTCATGGAGGCATTCACGGTGAGGCTGTGTTGGGTACCCGGACACTGCAAGGTGGATGGCAATGAGTTGGCGGACGAACTTGCGAGGGAGGGTTCAAATCTGGACTTGGTGGTAAGAGACGGGGGGGGGGTAAAGCCCCCTTTATGTTACTACTTTGAGGTTATACGGAAGGGATTCCGCGAAACCGTTAACCAATCATGGAGGAACAGAATGGACTGCAGGGTGTCTAGGGCGTTATGGCCCGCTTTGGACGCAGGGGCAACCAATGTTCTTCTGGGACTGGACAGGGAAGGTCTCAGGGCCCTTACGGGGTTCCTGACCGGTCATTGTGCTGTCAGGGCTTTCACAAGCAGATGGGACAGGGACATACCGGATTTTTGCAGGCTGTGCGAGGACGTTGAGGAACTGGAGACGGTTGAGCATATAATGTGCCACTGTCCTAGGTTACAGGGTCTCAGACAGAAATGGCTAGGAGATAGATTTCACGACGAACTCGGGTGTGTCGCTGGATACAATCCAGTTGATTTGCTGAGATTTGTCAGGGAGATAGGACGGCTGTTTCTAGTAAGGGGACGTTAGGATCCGGTTTCTGGGGAGTAAATATATATTTTCTACCTTTCTTTATTTTTATCTTTCGAGCTATGTTTTCTGTCTATTTCTACTCTTTCTCACCGTTTTTTCTCTGAAGGGATTCACAATGGACCGTATTGGTCTCCGAGTGGAGTTGTGCCCTTGGGTACATAACCCTTCCTAACCTAACCTAACCTATAAATTCGTAGTTGGCAAATAAAAATCAGAAAATCTCTTTGTATCTCCAATGATTAAAAACGCACTATTTGGAATTTTGACTTTCTATTTTAAATAGGATGTAGCAAATGCAAAATAAAATACCGAAAAAAATAACTTTTAAAATAGTAGTTCTTACCAATTTTATCAGTTGTTTTAGTAATAAAAATGTCAGTTGTTTTTACTGCATTTTTTTTGTGGGTTTTTAACAGTTAAGAATAACTTTATCTTAATCGAGCTTGTCGCATTTTTAAATGAATATACACGCAGAAAAAAGACACTTTTGAATATGTTTGCTGGTGATTATATATAAATTTAAAATGATTAAAATGTTTAAACCTAAACAAAGATATATTTGCAATTTTAAATTTTTTAAATAACTATTATGTTTGGGGGCATGCAAACATACTTATAATTAACATATATGTATATGCGGTGTATTGAACCAATTGTCCTCATCTTATACGTTAGATGTATGAAAACTTTGGGGACAGTCCCCAAAGTAAGCAAATGTCCCTGAACTATGCGGGGGAACGAATAAATGTCTCAACAGTATGCGCTGTGCATACATATAGATATAGCAATATATATATATTTGCAGCCAAAAATATACAAGAAGACTACACATTTGTAGTCTTGTTGTAACTGTCATTTTTTGAGATGGCATAACCATTTGCATTTATGGCAAACAAAATATTGGTAAAATGAAACTAGCGGATACAAAACCGAAAAAGGACATTTAATGCACAAAAATATTGTAAAAGGACATTTTTAAGGTCAAATCTGAGCGAATATGAGTAAAAATGGAAAAAGGCAAAAAAGCAAAAAAAGGCATATTTGTTTTCTCTGGGTATAACAAGAACTAGTTTTAGAAGTTGTTCTAGGAGGCCCTATTTCCTTTTGAAATGATTTCTCATTAATTCACATATTTTGAAAATGTTAACAATAATGGCTTCTAAGAGCATAATAATAGAAAAACTCTGTAATTTTATGGACTTACTTCCACGGAAAATATCTGAGAACATTTCTTTTTTAAGAGTTCTTAGATTTGTCCAAAATAAAACCCTAATGATATAAAGCATTTTTCTTTTAAAACTTACAGGATACTTTAAATGATCCTAAACAAAACCCTTATAATACCTAAACAGTTCTTTAGTGTTTATTTTTTGGTATAAAAACCAAAGAAATACAATAATTTTACATTAAACGATAAATCGCCTATTTTGACGATTAATCGACCCGAATAACCGGTTAATCAATTTTAACTATTTTTCGAATAATACCTTAATCGGTTAACAGCCTGGTCGAATAATTGGAAACACTAGTTTTATTTAACCATGAATTTATATTTTATTTATAGTATAATTTTTCAAATTCCTTCCTGTATAAAAAAAATATATAATTGCATAATTGTTTCTATTGGGAGACCTATATGGATTTATTTAAATTTCAAATTTATTTTCAATATTACTGGACAATACACGTATTAAGTGTCAATAGATAAATGACGACAACACTCCAGTGCAAGTAAATAATAATTGTAATTAATATTTTAAAATTCTTGTCTTTTGTTTTATTGAGCTAAAGATCCTTTATTTTATAATTATAAGTATTTATTTCCAATATTTCGTCTTCGCATTGGAAGACTTCTTCAGAGAAAATTTTTTAAAAATTTTTTTTATAAAAAATTTTCCCTGAAGAAGTCTTCCAATGCGAAGACGAAATATTGGAAATAAATACTTATAATTATAAAATGAAGGATCTTTAGCTCAATAAAACAAAAGACAAAAATTTATTCAAAAAGATCGAAGAAAAATAAGAAAATTTAAAAAAAAAAATATTTTAAAATTCTTTCAAAGTAGAAGCTGTGTCAGAATTCTCTCTCTATTGGGAAAACTCTCTTGGCCAACGACAGGCTAAGAGATTAATTTCTTTTTCCAGTGCAGGATCGAGGAGACTCTTGTCCCTCGGTAGGGGTGACTTGAGAACCCTGGTGTCTTACCTGACTGGACACTGCAATCTCAGATACCACCTGCGCAAAAGGGGTCTTTCGGACACGGATGAGTGTCGGTTTTGCGAACTGGTAGCTGAGACATCAGATCATGTTCTTTGCGAATGTCCGAGGCTATGTGAAAGGCGTGCCAAGTTTCTTGGCAATCGCTTTGTCTCCCCTTCGGACATTATGAAGATTTTGCCTAATAGGATTATTGGCTTTATAGGTAGCTTGAATCTTTAGGGTAACTTTAGGCAGCACAAAAGACCTAAGTTGGTCGCGGTGCATAGTGCCATATAATCTAATCTAAGCTGAGAAAGTGTATTATATTCCCATAAAGGGTTTTTGTAAATTTTAGAATTTAAATAAATAACTAAAAATTAAGAGACAAAATTCGCGAAAAACATTAACCGATCTTATGCGAGACTATAACTTATTGGTTTTAGTATTAGTTAACCCATAAACCTTTAGTATGAAACCCAGCCTAGCTATAAATATTTAAATATTTTCTTTACATATGTTTATTTATAAACTTTTATAACAAATTTTTTATTACGTTTTTTTTTTGTTTGTTTATAGATTAGTATTCAAATTACATTCTATTTTGTATAAGAGAAAAAAAGAACTTTAATGCTATAAACACATAGACGACTGCAGCTACACGACTACAGCCTGTCAAAAATAAAATACACACGTTTATATGAAAACGATTATTTTGGCACCAACACAACTACACGGCTACCCGACTACTTTTGCCGCTGTAGTCAACTTAGGATAATTTCTATTTTTGTTGGCTGCAAAACAAAAATAGTGTTGACAATAAAACAAAATATGTAACAAATTAGTGCTTAAAAATATTTTATTTTGTTAAACACAAAAAACGTCGCAACATCAAATGGTATAATTGCATTAATATTCAAGAGGGGTTATATAAATTTATTTTCACGTTATAATAATGTATTATAAATAAGTAATTGTATTTTTAAGTGAACTTTATATACGTGTCTACAACCAAGCATGTTGTTCTATTTTAATAAAGAAAAAAAAGATGTAATTGGCACTACTGAAACAAAAATGCATTTGTATCAGGGATGTTAAATGGAGTTTTCAATTTTGTACCAACATCCAAAAAAAATTGTACTTTTTGGACGTTGACGGTACCATTTTTTTTTAAATTTATTAAAACAACAAAAAAAAAAAAAATACATAAAAATTCTCTTGTACAGAAAAAAAAACAAAACCTTCCAATAACACACATTATATGTATGAATAAAATAAGGCATAAAAAAGTCTTATGAATATATGAGACCAAATCATGGAATTATTTGTTTAGTTAATAAACTATTTGGAATTTCTACATCATAGCAGCATAAATTTGTCGCTCTTAACCAATCCTTAGTCTGTATGAGACTTGATAATGTTGGCTAATGTAGTCTGTTTCTTTCCTTAGTTTTTATTATATTTTGAAAAGAAAAAAACTCTTTCCACATTTGCAGACCAGTGTGGAATGGATAAAATTCCAGCAACGACTAGAAATGTCTGGAAACATATTGAAAAATTAGCTACTACCGACCAAAAACTACAAACGTTTTAATTTTTTAACGACTTCAGTTAAAAAAATTTTAGTTTTTACTCTGGCTCAAGTAATATTTTTACTAAGAAGACAAGAATGGAGCAAAATTAATGATTAATCGGTTTTTTGTTAAAGTTCTGCCTATTATGGAGGCTATAACTTTTCTAAAACATTGGGTTCTGATGAGATCTTTAACCAGATCGAAATACTAGTATTAACCTAGCTAATATGTTTGATTTGCTTTATTTTTGTAAATATACGGAGGTTGAGAGCTCGTTCTAAATTAAACATATATAAGATTGTTTGGAATTTTCTTTCATTTCTTTAACAATAATTTAATTTTCGCTTGAGTTTGAATTTTAACGTCTTTTTCAGACAATTGCAGTTAATACTATAATTAATATGCAATTTTATTTAATTTAATTGTGAAAGGCGTGGTAGAGAAGAATGAGTGTATTTTCTAAAAATCATAACTACATTGCAAATATTCAATTTTTTCTGAATCAGACTGCGCAGTTTCTGGTATTGAACGTTCGTCAGTGACCCTGTTTTTTTTTTTGGAATTTTTGAATAATGTAATATTTGTTGTTTTTATTTGTTCGATTGCGTCTATATGAAATTTTTCTGTGCAATCACTGACCGTGGTATAGATAAATTGATTTCTAATGCCACATGCACTCGCACTACACGTTAGACAGAGCGCTTTAGCCCTCTGAGCTATAGTTAGGTCGAGTTTTGTTGTGATTAAAACTAGTTTTATTCAATACACGGTGTTTTTGTTCTTGCATACATAATCTCAGAAGTACAACTCCAACAACACAACAGTTCTATTTTTAGAAACTCACCTCACTCTAATGTCCACTGTTTTCCCATATGTTATAAGTGATGCCATATCTATATATCAATTTTCACTTCTTCAGAATTTTAATAAATTCAAAATAAAAGTGAAGTTGGCTGCAACAAGTGTCAATATATGTAAGATCTGCCAGATAAATTTTGTAAAAAATCGTAAATTTTTAATCGATATTAAAAAAAAAAAAAATTGCCAACTTTATTCTTCAAAATCTTTAAAATGATGATAAATCGTAAAATCTGGCGGATATAGTCGCATATATTTAAGAGCTCATTACATAAAACGAATAAATGCAATGAAAAAGGACACAATAATAATTTGTTTGCTATACTAAAAATTCAAAAAGGGGAAAAATTAAAAATTTTTAAATTGTACCAAATGAGTCGCGGTAGTACCACGGTACTTTAGAAGGTCAAAATGTACCAAAAAAAGTACAATTGTACCAACTTTAACATCCCTGATTTGTATAAAAAACAGCTGTTGATATTTTTAAATTGAATCGTGATCAGCTGTTTACTATGCTGCTGTCGTTTCCAAAATAATAAGTAGCTGACCACATGGCGACGATTGCAGCCAACGGCATTTGCAGTCGTGTAGCTCTGCAGTCTGCTGTGGTCTATGTGTTTATAGCATAAATATTCAAAAAAAAATTCCCCAAAAAAATTATTTTTTTTGTGTTAAAAACTTAAGAAACATTTTATGGAACAAAGATATACTAATATACATGAAACAGATATAAGATATGACACAGATATACTAATTTAATATTGATGGCAATAAAAAAAAACATAATAATAAAAATCTGATAACTTTTTTTGGAGAAGAAGAAAGTTAAAACAAAAGACATTTAAAAAATTAGTTGTTTCTGTAATTTAAGAACATGTCTGCAGATAACGGCCAAAAGCATTATTACCTTTTAAACCACACAATTTTGTTAGCCGATTTTTATAAATTATTATTGTTGCACTTAACTTCTGATTTGTCATCTGAACATCTGCTAGGTTAATAATTTTAAAATGAAATGATCTAATTGTATCAAAAACAGTTGGATATTTAACACTTTTGTATATCCTAATATTAAAGAAGAGGTGGGGTGGGGTCCATCATAAATGTAACGATAAAAACACCTTTAAGAATTTTGCATAAAGTTATAATTATCTACGAGTAAACATCACTGTTGCAAATACGAACCTTAACAGTAAGAGTGATTTAATAATGAAAAATATGCAAAATGCATTTTTAATGTTTTTTTTTTCGTGACTAAAAACAAAAACGTTGCTACACAGAAAAAAATATTTCGCAAAGATTTTTTATATAAAAATTTTGTGTTTAAACAAATATTTAATTGACGCAAAAGTACCAATCAGGCACATGATATCGGGGCTTTGTTTTTAAAATATTTCTTTTTAGATTTATTTTTATTTATAATTTATGTTTTAAGTAGTGCTTTTTGTTTGGTATTAAACCAAATTTATTTATTAAAAATTTAGAATGTGAAAATTTGACGATGATTATACATATATTCAATATTCAATAAAATTAATTGCTGAAGAAGGTGGAAAATCTCACACCGAAACATTGGATGAAAAAATGTAATATAAACACTAGTTTACAGCAAACAACACTATTAGCTTACGAAAACTAGATACGAATGGTTAAAGTATTCAAAGAAACAAAAATACCCATATTGTCTATATAGTGGCCCCAGACTTGCCATATTTTTGAATTAATTGAAGTATAGGGGAAAAAGGCTCTTCGGGAAAACAACCGAACGATTCAGACACCCCCTCGATCAAATTAAATACGCATTACTATGCTATATTTTAAGCTTAATACAACTGAAATTCCTTAATAAAACGCCAGATATAATGTTGTTTGTCTATTGTCACTTTGAATAGAACTAAATAAACCGGAAAAAACTTAAAATAGAGTAATTTTTGACTCCACTTAATAACGAATAAACATGAGCTTCGGCAGCTAAAAAAAACACTGGTCCCTTGAATTTTTATTCTCTACGACATATCCGAAGTTCATTAAGATCTGTCTGTCCGGGTCGGGATACCTCACGTGCTACACTCAGGAAAAAAAATTTCATCATATTAATGAAACTGTTTCATAAATCGTTTGTCATCTTCATCATTATATAAAAAAGTTTTACAGTTTGTTTTCCTATCGTTTGAAATTAAGAATTTTCATTTGAAATTCAGAAATAATTAATAGAATTTAAGATTTTTCATTTGAAATTTAAAAAATGTAATTTGTAATTTTTTATTTAAAATTCAGAATCTATCATAACATCATTTGGATGTCAGAAATTCTAACCAGTAACTGTGTTCTAAATTTTGCACTAAATTTTGTGAACATAAATATAATTTTTATAAATTTTAATGGAAATTCTTAATCCAATTAATGTTTTAAAATTCAAAATTCAAAATTCAAATTCATAACTTAATATTATTTTTTCTGAATTTTAATAAAAATTAATTTCAATTGATATTTTCTAAATTTCAATTTGAAATTCTGAGTTTGAATTTATATATTGTGAATTGCAGTTGCATTGCAAGAATATTGGGTTTCTTAAAATAATGTATTATAAATAAATTGTGTCCATTGGCTGTAGCCTTTATAGTATTTGTACGCTAGCAACGAAAAATTTTCATTTCATAAAAATTTATGTCTTTGATTCATCATATTAATAAATTCATATAAAACTTATGAAACATGTCCTGAAAAACTATTAAACTTATTCATATTTATGAAACATTTCATAAATATGAAGAAGCCTGTCATCAATTTGCTCTTTTACGACCCAACTTCATCATTTTTATGAAGTGTTACACTGGACGAAAATCAATGAAGTTTTTCTTCATATTTATGAAGTTTTTCATAAATCTGATGATGCTTTTTGCCTGAGTGTAGTCACTTGAAATAAACTGTCAAATTTGACAACAGCCAATTTTATTATATTTGTAACAATGTATACACTAAAAATAACTTGATTTTTATAAAAACATGTTTTATTTTTACAAAAATACGTTTCTTCAAAAGAAATTGATTAAAAAAATTTGAAATACTTTTTGATTTGTTTATTTCAAATTGTCAATTTAAAATATTTTTCAAAGTACCAGATTTTAAAAATGTTTAAACTGAAATACCAGATTTGGAAATTAAAAATTAAAAAGAACTTTAAGCTTGTATATATTATTTTTGAAAATTTTCTTCTTTACAAATCTGGCATTATTAAAGTTTGACAATTTTGGCCTAACTCAATATTCGTATAATTTATATTTCATGCAAATGTGGCCATTACCAAAAGTTACAGAATTATGTATTATTTTCTGTACCATAACAGAAACATAAAAAAGAAGTGACAATCCCATCCAAAACATCAAACATTCATATAACCTAGTTTTCCCACTAAATGAGAACTAATATATGAGCTCGAAGTTAAAGATTATCACCATTGACCAAAAATAAATTGAAAACTGGTTTGTTAACAAGTGTGACAATAAAAAGGAGAATAAAAACAAAAAGCGTGTATTGTATATCTACCAAAGGTAGAGCTTGCACATAACGAATAAGTTTTCCATTTATTTTTGATCAATGGTGATAATCTTTAACTTCGAACTCATATATTAGCTCTCATTTAGTGGGGAAACTAGGTTATATGAATGTTTGATGTTTGCATGGGATTGTCACTTCTTTCAAAACGTGTTCTGATGATGGGAACCTAGAAAGTGGTCAATTAATAAATTTCCTGAAAGTGGTCAATTAATAAATTTGAAAACAAAAACTCTATAGATTATTTGTTAGGACAATATCCTAATAAAGAAATATAGAGTATGGCCTCGAACAACTTGAATAATTTTCATTTTCATTTATTTTATTAATTTACGTTATGGCAAATTATTCAAATTTAAAAAGTGTCGTATGTTTTAAATGCACTTTTTTTTTTTTAAATAATGCATGAGAGCTTTAAGCTCGTTTTTGTTTTTCTTAATACGACAATACATTTTTTTATTTTTTTTAATATGATACTTTTATATTAATTAAAAAAATTACTTCTCAAAATAATTTATTTATAAAACAAATTTATTTTTTAAATTCAATTTGAATTTTGGAGATATATGAAAACATATTGTGTTTACCATTTTAGTAAAAAGAAAAGATAAATACGGTATTTAAATTTACAAATAAACCTAAATCTGATGTCGTGGGGTCTAATCTTATACTACGTGAAATTATAAGTGAATGTGAAATGAGTTTATTTGTTATTGGACAATTTTGTTATTATAAATAACACACAGCCACAAAAGTAGAAAAGGTCAATTTGGTTTGAACAGCGATATGTATTTTGAAAATGTTAAGATGTTAAGAAAAAAACAGCGATTAAAAACGCTAAAAATTGCGTTTTTAACTAATTTTAAAATTTCACATCCGAACAGCTTAATGTCCGTATTCTATAACTTTTTTAACATTGTGTTAGGATTAAAAAAAGCTAACGTTAACAACAGCAGTTAATATTCTGTACTTTCATTTAATGCTAACATTTCAATATAACCCAGCAAAATAAGAGCTGAGGAAGAAGTAGTAAAAACACCACATCTACTGAGTCGGATGTGGTGCAAATTTAGGTGAATCATTAATGATTTTAACATTGTCGTGTCATTGGGCGGATGGAGTGAATATATAACTTCTTTAATAGTATTTTAAACAGTGCATGGATGCTATTTTTCAATAGTTCGTGGAAGGTCTTTTTCAAATATATATTAACATTTTTATTTAATAAAAATGTGCAGCATACTTTAGGGACGTAACTTTAAATGTTAAAAAAAAAAATCTTTTGGTGCCAGCGAGTATTGAACACACCAATCTGAGTTACGATCTGCTGTATTAAAGTAGACCGCGCTACCATTTGCACCAAAGTTACTTATGCAGTACTACAAACTTACAACGAACTTAAGTTGAAAATATTGATATATTTTTATGAAAACAAGAAAAATATGCTACACAAATATATAATAAAAAAGATAAAATAATGATTTTTAAAACATTTTTATTATTTGATTTCGTATCACTGAGATATAAATTATTTTTAAAATATTTTTAAGTTTTGATGAGGTTAAAAAAAATATTAAGAAATAATAAAAATGCTCATTTAACATTTTTGAATTCATTGCAAATTTTAAAATATTTTTTTAATAATTAATTTGACGAGAAGTGTCTTTAATAAGATAATGACAATGAGAAAAACAATATTGGAGAAGTAGTTTAACTACATATCGGAAAAAGTGGCCTGCAATGAAACGATTGTGCGTTGGAACGTAAGATCTTTTAATGTTTCCCGTATTTTTTTCTAAAGATTTGAAGAAAGAGGTCGGTAAAAACTCTATAGGTAAATTAAAGTGATATATTTCAATTAAGTAAAAAGGTTTTAATTCATTAATTTACTAATTAATTATTATTATTAATAAACTAGCTTTCAAAATTTGGCTTCGATATTTTTTGGTTTTGCTAATTTTTTGCGATCCGAAACAATAGAATTAAAAAAATCAAATAGATTTTTGAAGACAAAATCAAATTTTTTTACCTAATTTTTTTTTTTTTTGAATATTGCACACGTTTCAATTGAGGCACACCTGAAAAGTATATCTTGAAACAAATATGAAAAATTCGATAAAATAATTTTTAGCAATTTGTTATCAACATAACAATAAAAAATATTAAACCTTAGGTTTTTTTTTTAAATAAGTTTTACAAAAAGTTCCATCGCAAAGACAAAAAATAGATTTTTATCAAATAATTATTTGTCCACTCTGGATAACAATTTTCTAATTTAATTTAATTTAATTCTTTATGATTAAAGTCAAGATGTTAATTATTTGGTAGTTTTTAAATTACTTAGTTCTCTTAAAATACTCAGAAAAACCAAATTAAATAAAAAATAATAAAAAATTAATTAGAATTAAAAAAAAAAAATAAAAAAAAATTATCTCCCCGGCCCGGAATTGAACTCGCAACCTTCTAATTGCAAATCCAACCACTTACCACCTCAACCTCCATATAAAAAAAAATATATATGAACTTATAAAAAAGTACTTCTTATGATGTTATTAATTTAGATACCAATTAATTTATATGGTGATGCAAATGCTGTTGAAAATAACTTTTTAATTTACCATTTTTGGCAGTTGTTAACAATAACTTCTATTAAAGTGAAAAATGTGCGTATGCTAATGCTTTGGAAGTCAAGTTAAAGAGGTTCTTAAAGCACTACTTCCACTTTATTTTGCTGGGAATGTTTATTTTACGTAGTTTACGTTCTGCCAAATTAAGCAAATTTAAAAAGTCCCATAATGCTTTAAATGAATATTTTTAAAAAAATTTTATATGAGTGCTATAAGCTTTCTTCTGTTTTTATTGATACGATAACACAATTTTTTATTTTTAAAATATGGTAATTTTGGTTTACTTCAAAAACTGAAAACAATTATAAACAATTATTTTGAAAAAATATGTTTTTTTTTTAATTCAATTTCGGTTTTGTAGAAATTAAATTTTTTTGACGCCGACAAATTTTTATTTACACTCAGTCGAAGTGTTTTGTAAAATTGATTTTTTTTTTGTTTTTACAAATTTATCAATTAGAGAATGTAATCACTATATTTAAATTGCCGAATAAATTTGCAATTGATGTCATTAAGTCAAAACATACAAAATTTATAATTAAAAGTGATGCCAAAATATGGATATTTTTTTAAGAAAAAATTTGTTTTTTTTTTGTTATTATAAATAATTTGTGATAATTTTGTTTTTGTATATGTAATAAAAAAAATTGTGCGATAATTAAAAAGTAATAAAATGCATGTTTTTGATAATTGTATCTTGCCAAGGACAAAATATCTATCATCGGATTTGATATTTGATTTTATCGAATTTGACATTAAAATGATACTAGTTCTGTTGCTTTAACGTAACTTTGGTATTTAACAGATTTTTTTTCTGGTAACTAACATAATGTTATCTTTCATTATAGAATACCATATACACACAGAGAAATAAAGTGCCAACCGAATTGAAAAGTGTATTTTAATAGTAACAACTTATAAATTCAGTTAGTACAACGCTATTAACATTAGATTTCTGCAAATTATGGGTGGTTCAACTACAATTCAGTTAAATTAACGGAACTTTGTAGTGAAAACAAATTTTCAGTTCTACCTACCGACTGTACTATATAATGACCAAATTTGAGTCGTAGTAACCGAATTTCAGTTGGCAAACAGCAACATTTTTCTCTGTGTGTATGAAAAAAATCTTGTAAATTCCCTGTTGTCGTCTATGTAAAGTAATACACTATCGACATCAGAATTTCGATTACGATTTTAGGTATATTTCACTTTTTTTTCTCTATAATGAGTTAACATACGTTTCACATTTCTTTATTATTATAGGTAAAAATTTTATTTGAAAAATACCCCATCAAAAAATTATCAAATATTACATTTTAAAAAGTAGTCTTGCCCATACATCCGACCAGCTTTAGTTTGTTTTAGGGTGGCGATATAAATTTTGAACTAATTTGCATTTCATATATAAGCTATCTTTAAAATTGTACGAAATTATAATTGAAGAGCTTATTGTAAAAACTTGATAAGCCACATTTACAATTTTCAAGCTTTCGCTGTTTTCTAGACATCCGTTGACTAAATATTGAATGAAGTTTTGCTTAAGCACTTGTCACACGTACATAACGTATAAAAGTCCTGCAATAGCCATATTTCCTAAATTGATTCACTTTTAAAAAGGCGAAAACTAACCAAATATCATATAAACTATTTATATTTTTTGGTAGAAGTCATTTGATAAATGTGCCTTTACGCTATTTAAACAATCAGTTATAGTTTTAATATTCTGAATCATTAGAAAGCGTCAATCGTATAATAAATGGCTACAAAATGAGCTGAAATAGCCATTTTGGGCAACTTTAGCTGCGTTTTTCTCAACATTGTGACGTGATGGAAAACATTTGGATGCCGGATTTTTAATCAGGTCATCAAAGAGTATATAAATCACATATCGGCATTTAAACCAAGAAAGTTTGTCGAGGTGTGTGATTTGTGAGAATTTTGAATTTTAATTTAAAATAAAATAATTTGAATAATAATAAAGAAAATGATAAACTGCATGTTAATTTTATTATTTGTATCTTGTCACGGACAAAGTAACTATCGTCGCATTTTATTTCGTCGAGTTTGATATTAAAATGTTACGAATTCTGTTACTTTAACGTAATTTTGATCTTTAATAGACTGCTAACTAACATTATGTTATAACTCATTACAGAATAGAAAAGAGTTTAGAAAATAAAGATATTGTCATACTCTCACTTATTGAAACAAAATATATAACTTGTGAATGAATATTTTTTTCGCCACTTTAAATTGATAAATTGATATTTTTTAATGTTGATGCTGAACATTTTCGACATATTTGTTATGATTTGAGCTACAATTTGTTCAATTAGCTTAGGTTTTCCTTAAAAACGACATGTTTCATGTTTGCAGGCACAAGATGTTAACAGAGGGTGAGAGAATTGTATAGCCATTGAGAATAGCAAATTTAAAAAAAATTATGTAAATTCCCTGTTATCGTCAATGTTAAAGTTAGGGAATATGACATTACCTAATTATATATTTTAAAAAAATGTTTAATGATTTTTATTAAATTTTTAAATAATTGGTTTTTTTGTTTGTTTTTTATTTCGGATTAAAGATTAAATTAAAAATGTTTGTGATGATATTTAATGAAACAATTAATCAATACAATTTTATTTTACTTAATTCAAAAAAAAAAAAAAATAAGATTAATAGTAAAAAAATATTTTTTAAATTTTTTGATCCAAATTTACTTTAGTTCTGCATTTTTCAATTAAAACTCGATTTTCTTTCTGTGCATGTAAATGGATGATGATCTCTACAATAATATGCTCTTTTTATTTATGCAAAAATAAAAAATATATATAAACAAATTGTGATACGTTGATGGCATAATAAGTTTCAGTTTTATTAAAGAAATATACTGAATCAACAATACTTTTTTAGCGATGTTGTTGAAAAAATACCTGACATGAATTAGAATTTTTTACTAAAAAACAAACTATTAGTCTTAAATACAAGGAACTATAAAAATAAAATAAAATATATAGTTTATATTGTATTTTAACAATAGTTGTTACCAAAAAATTATAAACGGAATTTCCAAAGTTTTCTAGGCTGAGCTTCAAATAAATTGTTTATTCAAATCGAAGTAGAAAAACTCATTTTTCAATTTGCAAATTACACAGACCAACAAACTTTTTAAACCAGAGATCGGCGTATAATTTTCTAAAGTTTTGCGTTGCGCTCAATACTAATCGGATCTCAGAATTTCTCCATCACATTAGGGTTTCGAAATAAATTAACTTGTAATGCCTGTAGCCTTAGAAATTAGGTTAAACCTTTCTTATACCTCATTCGTTCTTTGAGAAATTTTCCGTTGGAATTCATTAATATTATTATCATTATTCTGTCTTTATTCACCAGAATTTTAAAGTCCAATTTTCTCTTAAGGCGTTTACAAGTTTTACTTTTTTTAAATAGTTTTTTCTTCATATTTCAGTAGATTGATCTCTTTTCCAAAGGGTCCGCCAAATAACTTTTTTTTTTTTTTGAAAATGCTATAAAAAAAAACTACTGAATATTTTCTCAAATTTCTTTTTTTATTTGAAAGTTCAATCCTTCCGGTTAATAATGGAAAATAATTTCATTCAAATGGCTGCATCGGCTGGCCATGCAGTAGCCTACACGATCGGTCCAATTTTTTAGGACATTGTCGATTGTGTGCAGCTGTATTTCACCAATGGCTTCACGAATATTGTCCTTTTAAGCGTCAATTGTCTCTGGCTTGTTGGCGTAACACTTATCTTTGACGGCACCCCACAAATAATAGTCCAACGGTGTCAAATCGCAGCTCCGAGGTGGCCGAACGACATCAGCTCTGCGGCTGATAATGTGATCTTCAAAAACAGGACGCCGTCCTGTTGAAACCAAATGTTGCCAAAATCCTCCTCTTCAATTTTTGTGAACAAAAATTCGTTCAACATGGTCCGATAACGATCGCCATTGACTGTAACGGCCACTCCTTGCTCATTACCATGATTTCCAAAGTAATGTCGCAATATTTCCCAGCGTTGTTCAAGCATATATACAAGCATATTCGTTCAGCGGAAGGATAAAACTAATTATCTGTCAAATCAGACATGAGCTAAGTGTTACCATTCACGAAATAAGCACTAGTTGAAAAAAAAAACGTTAGATGGCGGACCCTTTATATGTTGTGAAAATTTTGGAGAAAAAATCGCAGAAATCTACTTGTGCTATATTTTACATGAGCAATAGATACTTTAAATGCTTTTTGCTCGAAACAAGATATTGAAAACCGGGTGCCATTGCACACAAAAAAAAAAAAAAATACTAGATGGTATATTGCCTCGGTTGGCATAGGTACACACAGAGAAAGTACCAATCGAATTTAAAAGTGTATATTAATGGTAACAACTTATAAATTGAGTTAATACAACGTTATTTATTATGATAACTGATGTTTAGTTGTGCCAACCGTCTGAAATTCGTTATAACCGAATTTGAGTAGTAGTAACCGAATTTCATTTGGCAAATAGCTAAATTTTTCTCTGTGTGTACTAAAAAAATCTTGACAATTACATTAAATTTATTTTGTTTATAAAAATATATTTTTAAAAAAATGTACATATAAAAAATAATCAGTTGAAGTAATCAGATTCTTTATTTAACCTTTCCAAATAAACTGTATATCTTGCCTTTTTTGTTGGTCAAACATCCTCCTTATTTTCCATAGATTTTTAGGAATGAAATGCTTTTAAATAATCTTTTATTAAAATATTGCAATCTTTAAGTTCAGCTAAAAGAAAAATACAAACAAATGAATTCACTATTTGTCAGATATTTAATTTTTTAGTTACAAAAATACCACGGTAGGTTATAAATTAACTTCAACAACTTATTCTGAGTTATCTGTAACCTTTTTATATGTCAACTTGCGCTAGTTGACCAAACTGGGGCCGCATAGAATATAGCAACGTGGAATATAGACTTAAGTATGAGTTTCTTATTTCCAATAGTCAGACTAGACCTTCGGTTTATAAAAGGATATAAAATACGTATTAGGTTCTTATATTTAATTTAAAGATATTTCCTGAAGATGAAACTCGAAGAGTTTTGAAATATTGGAAAATAATAAAGAAGAATTTTAATTAAAGAAAAATCCAGGCCTCGAGCTCAAACATTTTATTTCTATAATTAAATTGGAAAGGTCGAATAAAAAAACAATTATAATTCAAATTTAATTTTTTATTAGCTTACTTTGAAATATAAAAAACCCTGTTCATTCGCACTTTTTAAAAGGATAACATACCGGCAATAAATTTAGAGGTAACATATAGTTGCATATTTGTTTTTTTACCACTAACCTATTATTTACATTTGATTCAAATTTAATTGCAATTTTCAGATATTTAAACTATCAAATTTATGCTGGGGCTTCTAATGTTTAACCTTTTAACTTTATATTACTTAGAAGTCTGACGTGCTAGTCAATCTTTGTCGCCGTATTCGTTTGCACCATACATCAATTCACACATAATAAATTCATAAAAATGTCAATAAATGCAATTTTTACCCTTTCCAAACTAATTGCACCGAAACCTGACGTTCTAGATCATTTCTGTGGCCGCAATTGTTTTTAGCGTCGAAAATTATTGTAAGATTCACCTTCTTTAATTTCAGTAACGTTTCTTGCAGGACATATATTTTGAACCGAATATATTACCTTGCTCACAGAAATGGCTCTAGCTTACACAGCCGCAACCAGGCGTGTGTACAATTTGGTATTTGAATGTGCAAGAGAGTACAAAGTTTTTTTGACTCATTTTGACGGTAAGGAGTTATGCTCTTTTAAATAGGAGATTTTAAGGACATTTTGACTTTCTTTAAAAAAAAAAATAATAATAATTCTAAAAGAAGCAGATCTTAAGGTCAGCCACTAATATGTTAATAGTTAAACTATTACACGAAATTCATTCTGTCAAAAAATCTTGAAAAACAAAAAAGTTATGAGCATTTAAACTTTAAAAATTGACTCAGAAATTCATAACTATAACCAACTACTGAGAATGTCAATTTTGGATCACCCTGTTCTCAGTGAAATAGTTGAAATTGAGTGGAAATTTTTTGGCTCCCAAGGTTTACTAGTATTTTTTTTATATAAATAAAATAATTTTAAAAACGGACACTAAAAAATAAAATAATTTTGACCGCCTTCTCAAAATATGAACCAGTGTGCGACGGCGAAAAAATAATATTTCTTTTATGTTTGGATTATTCATATTATTCTTAATATTTGCAAAAAATATTAAAAGTTATATCCCTATAATGTTTTTCTAAAGTCAAACTTTATAAAACAAAAGAAATAACAAACGCTTTAAAAGCTTAAAAACCAATATTGTATATTATTTTCAAAGATTTTTTTAATTTTATATTTAATAATATTACCCAGCAAAACTTTGGTAATGGGTGCGATAAATGTATCATTATTTTGCAACAAGAAGTAATAGTTGGTTACATAATGCATTATATTGTAATGTATTCTCCTTTCATTTAACATTATTTAAAACCCAAAGTAATGAGTTACCGATAATTTAACACTCATGGATTACCTTGTAATGATACCTCATTACATTTTACATTAGGTTAGGGTTAGGTTAGGAAGGGTTATGTGCCCAAGGGTACATCTCCACTCGGAGACCAATACGGTCCATTGTGAATCCCTTCATTGAAAAAACAGTAAGAAAGAATAGAAATAGACAGCAAGATATATTGAAAGATAGATATAAAGAAAGATAGAAAGGATATATACTCCCCAGAACCAGCTCCTATCGTTCCCTTGCTAGAAACAGCCGTCCTATCTCCCTGACAAATCTCAGCAAATCTACTGGATTGCATCCAGCGACACACCCAAGTTCGTCGTGAAATCTATCGCCTAGCCATTTCTGTCTGAGACCCTGCAACATAGGACAGTGGCACATTATATGCTCAACTGTCTCCAGTTCCTCAATGTCCTCGCACATCCTGCAAAAATCCGGTATGGGCCTGTCCCATCTGCTTGTGAAAGCCCTGACAGAACAGTGACCGGTCAGGAACCCCGTAAGGGTCCTGAGACCCTGTTCAGTCCCAAAAGAACCTTGGTTGCCCCTGCGTCCAATGCGGGCCATAACGCCCTAGACACCCTGCAATCCATTCTGTCCCTCCATGATTGGTTAACGGTTTCGCGGAATCCCTTCCGTATAACCTCAAAGTAGTAAAATTTTACATCACTTCTAAACCAAACATAATGACTTACCGATCATTAATTACATAATGAATGAAATATAAACGTAAAATAATTATTAATATATATTTTTGAAAATCTATTTATGGACACATTACTTTGAGATTTTTTAGAAGCATGAGGATAAGGTGTATATTTTTGGTATCACGAATGAAGACACGAAGCACAAGAACTCATTTACATTTTAAGCAATAAAATATTATATGTATCGATAGCTCAGTAGGTACACCCCAGGTTCGAGTCCCTGCATGACCGCGTTATTTATTTAAAAAACAAAAAGTTGTTTAATTAAAAAAAATATTTGGAAAAAAAATTTTTATGCATTTTTTAGGAAAATTTATTTTTAAAGACATTACTTTTACCCACCATGTAACCATATAAGTTACCAGCTACTTTGCCCCCTACAAGGTAATGAATCCACCCATTACTTTTTTTCAGTATGAGTGAAAATTTAAAGTTAAAAAGTCATAATGTATGTACTCCTGTGACCATTCTCTTACTTTCGGCTGGTCAATGATGACCTAAATGATGATATTTTTTTTTATTCCTCTTTTTACATTTTCTTTGTTTTTTCACTGTTTCGCCAAACGGGCCAAATTCCAAATCATAACCCGATTTAAGAATATGCTCCATGAAACGAATTGAGGGGACTTTTCAAAGAAGAGGACATGTAGGGGTGAGTCCGTACTACAAGAGAGTACAGATTTTTTTGGCTCATTTTGACGGTAAAGAGTTATGCTCTATTAAGTAGGAGATTTCAGCGACATTTTGACCTTATTTAAAAAAAAAAAAAATATTTCTACAGGTAGCAGAGCTTAAGGGTAACCACTTATAGGTAAATAGTTAAACTACTACACGAAATTCAATCTGTCAAAAAATCTTGAAAAAAAGTTATGAGCATTTAAACTTAAAAAAATTGACTCGGAAATTCATAACTATAACCAAATACTTAGAATGTCCATTTGGGATCATGCTGTTCTCAGTGAAATAGTTGAAATAAAGGTGAAATTTTTTTGGCTCTCGAGGTTTACTAGTATTTTATTTTATATGAATAAAATAATTTAAAAACAGAGACCAAAAAAAAAAAAATTTTAGACGCCTTACCGATAAATGAACACTCATGGATTACCTTGTAATGATACCTCATTACATTTTACATTACTTCTAAACCAAAAATAATGACTGACCGATCATTATTTAGATAATGAATGAAATATAAACGTACAGTAATTATTAATATATATTTTTGAAAATCTATCTATAGACACATTACTTCGAGATTTTTTGTAAGCATGAGGGTAAGGTGTATATTTTTGGTATCACGAACGAAAACACGAAGCTCAACAACTTATTTACATATTAAGCAAGAAAATATTATATGTATCGATAGATCAGTTGGTAAAATTCTCGCCTAACTAATTATTAAATACCAGAGACCTCAGGTTCGAATCCCAGCATGACCACGTTATTTATTTAGTTAAAAAAAAAAACAAATAGTCATTTATTAAATTAAAAAAATATATGCAAAAAAATTTTTTTATGCATTTTTTATGAAAACCTATTTATAGACACATTACTTTTACCCACCATGTAACCATATAAGTTACCAGTTACTTTACCCGTACAAGGTAATGAGTCCACCCATTACTTTTACGCTCATCGCCTGTAAAATTTATCAGTGAAGTAAGGTGTAATGTAATGGCGATACATTACTTTAGCCATTATTTGGTAATGTGTGGTTTTGCTGGGTAACTATCGTATTTTTTTAATTTTAATAAAACATTTCGGAATTTTTGATTTTGTATTGTATTTTGTGTGTGTTTATAATGTATTTTTTAAGAAAAAATTAATAAAACATAAGTATTGAAATTATTCGAGTTACTCGAGTAATTTAAAATCGTACTCGATTAATCGAGTAAGTTCTAAACCTCAAAATCGAGTTACTCGCTTACTCGAACAAAACCAAACACGAGTAATTTGAATACTCTAATAGATACTACATTCAGTTTATTTTATTATGTCATTTTTAAATTGCATTGAAAACTATTTAATTTTTTTATGATGTTTGACTAAGACTTAGCATGTCTATTTAAAATTCAAATAATCCGGTTTCTAACATATTTAATGTTCTTTAAACTTTTCCAATTAAATTGTATGTGAATTTTAGGGAAGGGGATAAAAAGTCTAAAATAAATAAATCTCTAAATGGTGTTTTTTGTTAACAACTAAAAACAGAAACAGAACCAAATATCAAAGATCTTAAATTTAATGACATTGGTTAAAATGTAATTAATTTCGGCCATAAATTTGCTAATCTACCAACCAAACACGAAAGTAAACTACTTTGAAATATATCACAGGTAACTAAACAAATAAATTAAATAAAATGTTTTTGGTTTTAACAAGATTTTTTTTTTTTCGAATGAAATCATTCTAAATATGATTCAACAACATGTTAAAAATATATTTAAAAAACAATCTGATTATTTTTTTTTTTTTTTTAAGGATATTAATTTCGTTTTATTTAGTAAATCTTTACTTTAAAATCTTAAAATGTTGTTTCTCTTCTTAATCACTTTTATCCCTAATTATTTTGTTTTTTTTTGTGAAATTATTAAATTAAAAAACTGTCACGTAAAATTTTGAATTGAAGAAAAAAAAAAAAAACGTTTTTGCGTCATTTTTATTTCTGACATGACTATCGAAATTTCATTGATAAATCTTAAAAAGAAAATATTAAAATTATTGAATTCAATACATAATATTTGTTCCACGCTGCATGTTTATAATTTATAATTATTTCCTCATTAACAATAATTTCTTTAATTCTTCTTGTCATAAAGATTTCAAAAAAAAACAAAATGTCAAACAAATGATTAAATACGTATAGAAAATTAAAAGATGTTAAAATATGATAGTCCACGCACATTTTATAAAAGACACAAATTATTGTTAATAAAAAAACAAACAAGTTTTACGCTCGATTAAAAAAAAAGCGGTTTTATAAATAAAATAAACATTTAATTTTAATTAAAAAAAAAAATATAGCTAATAAATAGGGCAAGTTTTTATGGCATTTTGCATTAAATGCGTAAAACTTTTGCCATTTTCCCCAGGGACCGTAAAAATTATTTCTTTTTTCATAAAAGTCAGATGATAAAAGTTATTTTTTAATTTTTATTTTTTCGAGCAAAAATAAAAATTATTTTTTGATTTTTATTTTTTCGGACAAAAATAAAAGTTATTTTTTGAGTTTTATTTTTTCGGGCAAAAATAAAAGTTATTATTTGATTTTTATTTTTTCGAGCAAAAGCAAAAGTTATTTTTTGATTTTTATTTTTTCGAGCAAAAAACAGAGTAGTATTTGGAAGATGACAAAGCCAATTGTGACAATTTTTTGTTGTTGTTTTTGTTTTTTCTTTGATATTTTAAATTTTGAATCTCGCTCCTAGACGAGGACAAGAAATTCTCATTGAGTTTGTGATTTAACATAACAAATATCTCTAGAAATTCTAATAACAAAGTCCCCTGAAGATTTCCTTGGGCAGGAATGAAATCCGGATAGGGACACGCCTACATCAGATTGCTTTTCACAATTTGTTAAATAAGTTTTGGGACTTTAGCACATTTAATTACTATAAATGCAATTAATGTTTATCCCGATGAAAATAAATTTAAATAAAAGTTATTTTTTGATTTTTATTTTTTCGAGCAAAAATTGAAGTTATTTTTTGATTTTTATTTTTTCGAGCAAAAATAAAAGTTATTTTTTGATTTTTATTTTTTCGAGCAAAAATAAAAGTTATTTTTTGATTTTTATTTTTTCGAGCAAAAATAAAAGTTATTTTTTGATTTTTATTTTTTCGAGCAAAAATAAAAGTTATTTTTTGCCGGTAGGCTAGTTGGTAGCGTGCTGGCTTATCAGTGCGGGGGTCGTGGGTTCGATTCCCACCAAAGGCACTGGTCTGTTTTCGCTACAACGCGCCGAAGGCCATAGTAGCTAGTGCTCGGTTAGGGTAATAGTATATAATTTGTAATTATATGATTATTAATTAATAAAATAAAATAAATAAATAATTAGCTTAAGTGACTTAAGTCAAAAAGAAAATTTCTTAGTTAATCTATTTTTACTGAAAATATTATAAAACCTTAAATCAACTGGTATTTTCTGAAATATTTAAAATTTTTGCTATTTTTTCTTGCTATTTTCATACCATTTTTAACGCCATTTTAAACTTGCCCTGCTAATAATAAGACGATGGTTTTTAGAATTGTTATTATTGGTGGTCTACAGTTGCTTTAAAGTATATTTTTAAATGACGTACACTCAAAAAAAGTCTGTAAAGTCAGCTACATTTGTGCTGGGAGGATCCTTGAAGAAAATTAGCTAATATCAGCAAAAAAAATTGGTAAATTCAGCAAAAATTTTGCAAATTTAGCAACTTTTTTGCTGACTGATAATCGCTTTTAACAAAATTTTTATTTTTTTTTTTAAAAGAGTCTATAAATGTGCCGAGAATATGTATTTAAAATTTCAGTTCAAAATTCAAAATAAAAAAAAAGTTATACCGAAGTTTATCTATAAATATTTATAAAATATAAGTAAAATTTCATTTTAAAAACCTTTAAACACGTTTTTCTCGAAATGACATTTTTCAAATTTGAGCAAACTCTAGCTCAAAAACTTTTTATCCGATTTTAATAAAACATGGCTCATTTTGTTTATTATTAT
Organism: Delia radicum; assembly: GCA_021234595.1. Taxonomy (NCBI): domain Eukaryota; kingdom Metazoa; phylum Arthropoda; class Insecta; order Diptera; family Anthomyiidae; genus Delia; species Delia radicum. Next base: position 149,703,855 of record CM037852.1, read on the forward strand.
TTTATTATTTATGCATTCCCCTACAGATCTGGTGATTCTTTTTTCCTCGTTTAGAGATTTAAAATCGCGGAAAAACGAGTCTGTTTTAATTTTTTTTTTAAATACGCGCCATTTTTCGAAAAAACGCTGTACTTCCGGTTTTGGTGGTTGGATGCACAATTAAATATGTCTATATTAAAATGCCATTTGATTTTTTTTTCAGATGCGCAGATTTGGGCTCATTTTTTACGTCGACTTCAGTGCCCTCTATGCTAGAGAAACAAAAAAAATATAATTTAAAAATAAATTTTTTTTATAAAATATAGATCCTAAGTTATCATATATAAAAAAATTTAACTCCAAAAATAAATTTTTCACAAAAAAAAAAATATTTAAAATGGTCTTTTTTTTACTTTACTCGCTAACGCAAATATCTATCAAACTGTAATACACAATTTTGATCTATTGGATTTTCACGATTTTTGAGAGTTTTTTTTTTGTTTAAATAATGCTGTTTTTAAACAATTTTTAAAAATTATAATATGACCAAATTATTTGCAAAATATTAGTAAGATGAGAACTGCACACATAAATCTGCTAAATATACAAAATTTTTGTTATATTTGAGCGAAATTTTAGTTAATTAAAATTGACAATTTATTCTGCTAAAATCAGCAAAATTTTTGCATAATATTAATATATAACAAAATTGCAAAAAAATGAGAAATTTTTAAAATTTCGCTCAAGGAACTTCTGCTTTAAAAATATGTATGTAGTTGTTTGAATTGCAATACAGTTTCTTTATTTTTAATGTAAATGTCAGTCATTTGTAGAAAAAAATTGATTTTTTACTAACCTTGTAGTTCATTTAAAAAAACAAACCACATCAAATAACTGTTTTATGATTTTACAATAATTTTTTCAGTCGTTTTTTGTTATTTAAAAAAATAAAAAAAAAAATAAATGTTTGTTTATTTTTAATAACATCTGTGGTTCATTTTTACTACAACTGTTAGTAATTTTTTGAACAGTAAAAACAAATGTTAGTTGAATTTAATGAAATGTTAGTCGTCCTTTCTTCAAGTGAAATTTTATTTGTTTTTGACCTACATAATATTCTTAGTGTTTTTAAATTTATTTTGTTATGCTAAAATCAAAAATTCAGATTTTTTAGTAAATATTTGTGCCAATTTTAGCAGGAAATACTGTTGTTTTTAATCTATAAAAGACATTTTTAGTGTGAGTTATTCAACATATTGGTATTAAGTGCACTGTACGGTTTTAACTTAAATGTTTGCAAATATCTAAAACTAAAATTTAAAATATTAGGAACCATGGTCTTACTTTTTCGCAGTCGTTAAAAACGTTTCCACACTAAACGCAATGAAGTTTTGACTAAAAGTTTTTTAATATTTTTCAAAAATGCAACATTTAAATTAAAATTTCATAGTTGTTTGTTATGAACCTAGCAAAATCTGAGTAGTGGGCTCTCAGTACCAGTATCTACCTCAAATGAGGTCGGCCATATCATCACTTTTTGGACTACCAGTAATGACACCAGCTTTCTTTCTGCATTACTTTAACACAAATTATAAGGACTTACTTACTAATAACTAGTCCATTTTCCCATTATTTCGGTACAAAAAAATAATGCGTTACCCATAAGTACTTATTTTTCTCATTATTTGAAATATAAAGTAATGGTCTCAATATTTGATGAACATATATTTCTACAAACATTATTTTTTTAACCCTACTAAGTACATATATAAGTACTTATTTTTGATTTTTTGTAAGCTGGAAACTAATGACATTTTGTGCAAGCAAGTCACTTATGTTTTTATCTATCAAGTATAAAATGCCAAGTTATCTCAGATGGTAGAGCGGTTGAAATTAAGTGTGGACACATTTTATAACAAAAAAAAAATTTCAATAGAAAAAAATATATATTTTTATTAAATTTTTTTTTTTTTGAATATTTGTTTTTAGACTCATTAACTGGTAAGCGCATATGTAACCATATATTTTTGTATTTTTCTTAAGGTGATGTAATGAGATTTGTAATGACAATTGTAAATACTTGCCATTACCAAGTATGTACTTATATAACATTAGGATGGTCCTTATTTTTCAACTTGCGATTTTTGGGGCTGCCCCCCTCTTAAAATATTTGTTTGGGTACAAAAAATCACCATGCAAAAAATTAGAGTTCTAGCATAACGGGAAGATGTCCCGCATCGCCCTTGAAAATCGGGCCCTTTGGAAAAATGGGCATAATTTAAAAAAAAATTACAAATTTTTTTTCTTCAAAATTAAAAAAAAAAAAAATAATTTTTGTGTTGGGTTTAATCATAACTACTCAGATAAAAAATATTACTTTCCCAGAAAATCGCTAACTTACCCTAACTTTGTGTCAAAAAAATTAATAAATATTTTGGGTTACCTCAAACTGACTTTTTTGCATTTTTGAAAATTTTATTCAACAAAAATCAAAAACTTTGTGTTTGCTGTCAAGTATTTTATTAAACACATCTCAAGTATTAAATAAGCCAAGTATTACGGATATCCGTTTGCAAAAATTTTTGTTATATATATGTTCATTAAACATATAACCAGGTGAAAATGTTCATATATTGGCATATATGGCCACATATATGAGTTCATATATGAATCCATATATGTTCGGATCCGAAATTTGAGGGTATATGGACATATATGGTCATATATGAATGTTTATATATGGTCATATATTATTACTTTTCCAACATGCTCGAAAAAGACCATTTTTTAAGTTTTTATCAAAAATATTGTCTTTTTATTAAAAGAAAATGTTTCTATTATACTTCTAAGGACATGTAACTGATAAATTCATACATTTTAAATTCAAAAATGCATTAATAAATATAAATAGTTCAGAGTGAAAATTTTTAAGAATATACAATTTGGGAAATAATTTAATGATGTATAATAAAGGGAAACTTTTTGAAATTTAAATATCAAAATACAGATTTACTTTATTCAATTTAATTACCTAAAAATCGTTTAATGCACTTTGGGCCAAAAATGATGATTTATATCTTTTATTGAGTAATTTTTGGCCCAAAGTGCATTAAACGATTTTTAGGTAATTAAATTAAATAAAGTAAATCTGAATTTTTTTCTTTATAATTCAAAAATTTTACCTTTATTATGCAGATATTTAAAAGAAACTACGTTTTTTAATGTTAAAAAATATTGGGACATTTTTGGCCCCAAGTGCACAAAAGGGTTAATTTAGGTTTTTTTCTTTTTAAATAACAAATACCAACTACGGAAAATAATTTAGTCAACTTTCATCAAAATACGAAGATACCACACGATTTTTCGTTATCAATTTCATGAAATCTTTAAAATTTCCAAAAAAATTGACCTTTGACCTTGTGTTTTGACCTTTGGAGTAGGTCGATTTTGACAACATTTTCAGAATATTCTTCTTGTAGCTTGTGTTATCAAACCCCAAATAGCATTAATTGGTACTTGTTAAAAGTAGAAAAATTTTACCCTTATATTAAATTTTTGGGCAAAAAAAGCCCTTTTCCTCGAAATCCGCCGAATTTAAATAGGTGCCCTAACTAAATTAACCGGGGGATATGTCTAATTTTTGGTAATTTAATTTAGAACTTTATGCTTAATAAAACCTTAGTGTGCAAAATTATTTTTTTAAATTTTTGTTGAACAAAATTTTTTAAAATTTGATTTTGGAGATTTGAAAAATACCATAAAAATATTTTTGGTTTTGACGTCACCTTAGGAAAGGTTAACGACATCCAAAAAATAATATATTTCATATCTCACAGTTAATGAGTGCACTAAGTAAAAAGAAATATTTCGGTAATTAATTTCGAAAACGTTTAGAATGTGGGCTCGAAATTTGTGATCAAGTGGTATTTGGCACATTAGTGGTCTGGGGCATTATTTATTACTGGGCTAATTCTTCACCGATTTTGGATTTTTATATCTTTTTGAAAACGTTTTTGTGTCTTCATCTCGATTAATTTATAATATGGCACAAAAACAGCTTCGATATTACTTCTTTTTGGAAAAAATGCAAAAAAGTCATTTTTTCCCCATACAAAATACACTGTCAATTTTCAATCGATTTCCGCCTCGACTTTTCTTTGTCCGATCGGCACCAAACTTCATTGTAAATGTTTTTATGTACAAAGGAACCAAACTAGCCCATTCGTTGACTTTAGAACTCAATTTGAAAAACGGCCATACAAAGTTGAACACCTCTAATCCCCATACATGGAACCATATATGCTCATACATAAAATAATATATGGCAATATATGATCATATATGAACTTTTTCACCTGGGTATGAAAATTTTTAGCCGGGTATTCAAAATTAATATTTAAATAAAATGGCTTTCAGAGATTGGTTTCGGTACCTAAGGTTTTTGTTCCTAATTGACTTAAAAACAATTATATTTATTATCAGTGCAATATTATCCATAAGGTGGTGGACAAACAAGTTATAACCCTAATGCACAAACTATCTGTAAACTAGTGTTAAAATGTAAGCCCTAATAAGTTAATAATAATTTTCTAACCAGTTGTTATTTTTTTTTTTTTTTATTTCTCACAGACAGGTGTCTAAAAATTATTTTGAAGTTAGTAAGTCATACCTAGGGCTATTCATATATTTGCGCAAATTATGACAGTTTGACGGCAACTATTAACAGTGTAAAGAGTCCGCTATAAAAAAAACTTCACCCAAAAAAAAAAAAACCGTAGTTATACAAATGTGACCAAATGCTAACAAAAAGTTTAGTGGGCGCGCTCATAGAAATTAAAAAGTACAATTACAAAGCGCAAAAAAAAAATACTTTGCATAAAATAACGTGAAATTCTGTTTAAAAAAAGTAAATATTTGAAGTTTTAAATACAAACAAATACCTAAATAAATAAATATACAAAATTTAACACAGATCGATGGTGAAATTTTATGTGTATTGAAATTGAAATTAAAACAAAACTGGCATTAACTATTGAAGTGGTACTTTATTAAGACAGAAGGAAAAAAAAAAAAACTAAATTGATTTAAATATTTGTTAAATTTTGGTCAATGACTTTGGATTACATGATTATTATAATAATACCCACAATAATGATTACCCGACGAAAAAAGTTTATATATAGTCATATTTAGCGAGATATAATCTGATGTAATTATATATAATTTTATATGTGGTCATATGTAACGTTATATATTCACATCTCATACTTATTTTTACGAAAGTTTATAATATAGCACTATATATCATTATATATTAAGTTACATATAAGTTTATCTTTTTTATCTCTTGTAGACTATACTGATAGACTAGACTAAACTTTATTGATCAAACACGTACAAATAAAGTTTTAAAAGGCATTGCCATACTGTCGTCAGCCTGTATAATTACATTATAATTTCCAAACATGTTTTGTTTTATTATTTTTATTTTTCAAAGAGCTTAAATATAATCACTAGTTAAATTCTGTAAGCAAAGTGTTTCTATAATTTAGTGTTATAATTATAAAATTAGCCAAACTTTTCCAATTACATGTTTCATTTACTCCATGTTTCAGTTACTCCATTTAGTAAATTAATTAAATATTTTTCATTGAAACTGATTTTGGCGAAAAAGCTAACGCTGAATTTCCTAAGTACTGGGCATTTCCCCATAACATGTGTTATATTTTCATCTTCTCCAGTGTTACACAAACTGCAAGTGCTTCTTGTATTGACATAAAGATTATTTTTTCTTAGAGGCAAAATATCAGCCCGCCCGTGCTCTTAGTAATGGTGATATTTCATTTATTTTAAGAATTTCATCCATTATGTATGCAAACCCCATAGCTGGGTTAAGGTGTCTGTAGATAAGTGTGTCGCTTTTTGAGGTACTGTCTAACGTGCTCTCATAGTTGTTCAGTAGGTTGTTGAGCTGGGACAAAAATTGTTGACTTTTAGCAATCCATCCAGTATTAAAAACCCCCGTATCAAAAGAAATGTTAAAAACTTCTCCGATTTTATTTATTTGCTTTGCCGAGAAGACATTTTTCTGCAGTACTGATCTTGAGACTTAATGTATAGAGAGGGCTATATACAGCTCCTATTTCCAAACCCAAAGCAAAATTGGGAATATAGTCTGGCAGTTTTAAAATTCTCTTCAAAAAATATCTTTGCAACTTATCTACAATTTCGAAGGACATAAAACCCCAGATTTGTGCCCCATAGGCTTGTATTTTTCTACAAATAGCTTGAAAAATTTTCCACTTTGAGGAAAGAGACACATTTGGCTTGTTAAGATAGCTATGCCATGTTGAGTTTACGCACTGTGGTTGACGCACTGTTTCTGCATTCTGAATGCTTTGTAAAAGGCATTTTTGGTGTAAGTCCTACACACAGGGAACTTCTGCTTTAAAAGTATGTAGTTGTTTGGATTCTAATACAGTTTCTTTATTTTTAACGAAAATTTCAGTCATTTGTAGAACAAATTTAATTTTTTACTAACCTTGTAGTTCATTTAAAAAAACAAACCACATCAAATGACTGTTTTATGATTTTACATTTAATTTTTTCAATCGTTTGTTGTTATTTAAAAAAAATTTAAATGTTTGTTTATATTTTACTAACATATGTTGTTCATTTTAACTACAATTGCTAGTAATTTTTTAAACAGTAAAAACAAATGACAAATCTTAGTTGCATTTAATGAAATGTTAGTCGTCCTTTCTTCAAGTGAAATTTTAGTTCTTCTTTTTGACTGCAATTGCTGTCGTTTTTACCTACATAATAACCTTAGTGTAGATAGAAAAATTCTGATGTAATTTGTATTTGATTATGTTTGTGCCACCACTTTTCATCTTTTCCCAATCTTAAACCCTTTCGAAAAACCATCATTTTGGATTTATCCATATACGCCTCCATGTTCCACTTTGCGCAATATATTTCCAGCTTATTAATCATCTTTTGCATATTTTTTTAATCATCTGCTAAAATAACTATATCGTCCGCGTACAAGAGAATTCGTGTAAGTCGTTTAAACATAGTGAGAATAGTAATGGCGATAACAGGCAGCCCTGTTTTACACCCGAGAAAGTCTCAAAATATTCTGATAGTTCACGCCCAGATCATATTGCAGAAGTTGTGGTTCTGTATATATTTTCTAAAAGCTTTACAACCTCTGTAGATAATCCCATTACATGTAGTTTAAAAATTAATTGGTTTCTGGGCGGCTCTAAAGTCATCCCTTTATCTCTTCATATATACTGGATATAGCTAAATATATACTTCAACTTATAATTATATATAGAATAAAATCAAACAAATTCTATCGCTTTTATATATAATTATTAGGGCAACCAAAAAACAACACTAAAAACAATATTTTAAGCTTTTGAAAAGCTCGAAAAACAGTAAAATAAGCCGTTTAAGTATAAAAATAAGCTGTATAATTGAAAAAAAAAATAAACCGACCTTTTTATTAAAATCGTTACTACAAATAAAATTTGTGTAGAATTTGTTTTTAGAACTTCGTCAGTCAAAAAAAGGTTCAAATTTCAAATTGGTTTATCAATATATTTTTTTTTTTTGATAAACCAACAACACTTAATTTAAAATTTTTAAATTTCAATTAAAAACAAATCTTTACAATACCGATTGCTAAAAATAGCAAAAAAGCTCTAATTTAAAAGAAAAAAGCTTAAATAAGCTTAATTTTTAATGAATAAAGTCAAAAATTGGCTAATATTTACAAAATAAGCTGAAATAAGCAAATTTCAAAAAATAATCCTGATAAAGCTCTAACAAATATGGCTTAAAACTTTCATAATTTCATGATCAGAACTTTTATTAAGTCTAAATAATTCTAGCCTTTCAAATGAAAAACAAGCTCTAGCTTGGTTGGGCTACTAATTATATGTGGCGTCACATATAATTCTATATAAATATATGTATTAAAATTATATATAATTTTATATATGATTATATATAAACATATATGGTAGAAATTAACAAAAATATATATCAGAAAAGACAAAAAGAAGATGAAAATTCTGTGTATTTAAAGAAAAAAGTATTGTAAAAACGGAAAAGTAAAAAACTTTGAAAAGCTACTCTTAAACAAAGTTCAAAGTTAAATTATATTTATGAGTAAAAATCATTTTATGTCAAAAAACCGTGAAAAAGCAATTAAAATCTTAAGAAAAAGCTTTTTTAAAGCTCAAAATCGGAAAATCCAAGAAAGTTAAAAAAAAAACATAAAAAATATAAAAAATGTAAATTTCCCAGCAAAAAATGTAAATTTCCCAGCATTTTGGGCAGAACGCATTCCTTACTAGATTACCTACTCGATTCTTTTAACAGGGCGTGGGACTAAAATAATTGATTCTTTAGAATTGATTATTTTTTTTACCGAAGAACCATTTATAAGAACAACATACATTTTTTAATAAATAGATAGTTCCATTGTAAAACTACGAAGTACTTACACAAAAAAAAAAATAAATAGTTCCCTAGAAAAAATAAGAAGTACTTACATTTAAAAAAAAGAAGTAGTTCCATAAGTAAATTCAACTTTTACTCACACGTGACTCTCCTAGGTCACTCAAATATAACGATCAAAACTCATACGGAAATAAAATCCTAAAAAGTGAAACATCGAATTGTTATGATAACATGGGTTTGTCATAATTTTGGAGCTATAAACCACGAAAATATAAATTTTTCAAAAAAAAAAGAACAATGCAAAATTGAAAAACAAAAATATGACTCACGCACTATCACCCTCGAACATTTTTTTACACTCACTCACGATAACGTCAGTAATTTCAACTTCCACTCACAATTTTCTGCTCACGTGCCCTTCCCTAATTTATACCTAACCACTGTTTAACAAAATTTTGGCAACATGCAATTTCTGTTTTTAGTATTATTTTCCTGCAAATAAAATTAGTTTGAAAAAATATAAGAGATAAATTCTTTAAAATTGTATAACTTCTTTTTTCAAAACTAGGAACTACTTCCAATAACGTCCTTTTATTAAGAAAAAGTAAATGATTACTTCTTGAGTACAAAAAGTTAAACATAAGTTAATAACATTGTTATTTTCTTTTAAGTAAATAATTACTTTGTTATTGAGTTCATGCTTTCTGGTTTAAATTTAAAGAATTGATTACAATACTACTTGCTTTTTTGACTCTATCGTTGGAATGAGTTTGGTATTGCAGTTACTAAATTTGGCAATGAGATATGTAAGCAAGTGTGGGCATCACCTTCTTTTTGGAATGTGTAATTTTTGTCTGATAATTAAACAGAAACATTAGGGGTACAACCAAAATAAGGCCCTATCACCACGCTGTAGCCGATGTTGTGCTGAAACCGAAAAATGTTTCCTCAGGTCATTTCGGAACAAAAACGTTCAGCGTCGAAACCGATTTCTGAAAGTCCTTTAAGGTTTTTTTTTATTTTGTCAAAATTTTTTATTTTTTTTAAATTTTATATTTTTATACTTTTAGCAATAAATTATAATATTTCCCAAATTTGCATAAGACAGCGTAGGTAAGTCGCAATATTTTATCACGATTAATTGAATTTATACAGAATATTATTCAATATTTAATGGAAAAACTTATAATTTATTTATCATTTAATGAAATTATAAAGAAAATATTTTTATTTTTTTAGAACTTACTGATCCCAAACTTAATTGCATTTGACGCGGAATCTTTTTTTAACGATATCGAAAATCTGAAGATGCAGTTCTTATTGTTTTTTTATGCACTACATGGTATGGATAGAGCCATTTTGATATTTTCAAAAATTGTAAAAATGTTGTACCCCTAATAAGCATACTATATGGTGGGAAGCAAGAAAACACAAAAGTTGGTAACTTTTTTTTTTAACTTTTGCAACATCTGGTCTGCTACTTTTCACAATTAAATGTTCCAATTTTGATTTCAATTTTTGCTGACACTATGTCTGCATAAATTAAAATAATTTCATGAAAAAACAAACAAATACAAAGAACAGGGAAATGTGATGGCCGTTGCTTGCTTTGAAATAAAATAAATTTGTTAATTTTCAAGTTTGTCAATAAGAAACTATGAAAGTGTAAAGTATAAATAATAAAATTTATAAATAATAAATAAAATAAATTTAACTTATATAAATTGATCAAATTAGATAGACTGATTTTTCGGATCAAATTATATCAGATGAGATCCCATGGGATAACATGTGGTAAGGTTATGTATGCCATTTTGCGGATCAGCTAAGATGTGATATGAAATAATATATATAGGTACCCAGGTGAAAAAGTTCATATATGATCATATATTTTCATATATGGTTTCATGTATGAGCATATATGGTTTCATATATATGCATATATGTACATATATGTAATGTATGGGAGCATATATGGGTAAATTCATTTAAATGAAAATTTCATATATGGATATGTATGACACCATATATGATGATATATATTAGTTCATAAATTAGTTCATATATGCCATATATCTCCATATATGAATTCATATATTATTCCATATATGGTTAATATGTTTTAATTTTTGATCAGATATGGCCATATATGAGGATGATTTTTTTTTTTATTTTTAACCCTTACTCTACCGGTCTACGAATTCTTAACAAAAATATATAAATTAATGTTTTATTAATTTATAAATACGATTGCAGAGAATGAATTACTAGGAAAAACGCACCCCCTTTCCGGGGGAATGGTTGAAAGTTGAAATTTTGATTTGCAATTTTATACAAAAGTTCTGAAAAAACAGGAAAAAAAATTAAAAAAATACCAAATGTTAAACTGACTCGTAATGGGTTAATGAATGGGGATATATTACTCTTTGAAAAGACATTTAATACACCTTTCCGATGATGCCTAAACGATGCCAATCCATTCAAAACTTTTATATAAAATCGCAAAAAAAAACTTCAAATTTGAACAACTCTCTCCCGAATAAGGTTCACCAAAATATTTTACCATCGGCAGATTCAGCGTGGAAAAGTTTCATTAATTTTGGAAACATGCGGCTAAACTTTATTTAAGCCAAAGTTTTTGATCTCAGTATTCAAAAACTGGTTAAACCAGATTAATTAATTGAATTTATTTATTTTGTTATATTTTGTATTTAAAAAATAAAATAAAAGTTAGTTGTGTTTCAGAATAATTCGAAAACTAAACAGAACTATTTAAATTTTAAGATACAATTAAAAATGGTGTTGAATATTCTTATATTGAAGTATATTTTAAGTTTTTAAAAAAATTCCTGTATTCAATAACATGTATAGAGAATTATAATAGCTGTATTTTTTAATAAACAGAATATTTTTGGAAAAAAAACTAAAAAAGCTTTTTTATATACGAGAATATAGGAAAAGTAATAATATATGACAATATATGAACATTCATATATGTCCATATATGAGCATATATGTCCATATACCCTCAAATTTCGGATCCGAACATATATGGATTCATATATGAAGTCATATATGACAATATATGAACTTTTTCACCTGAGTATATAAAATTTATACCCATATCTAACTTTTTTCATCGGGTATCCACTTTTTAATTTTGACACATTTGCAAATCGTTTATAAAAATGGAAGTTAAGTAAGTAATTGATATGGTTAAATGAAGGTTAACTTATATTATGGGAATTTTTTTTGCAGATTTATTTTTTGCTTTAAACTTACCCCTTTCATTTTCTTCAATATCATCCTCATCAAGTGCCTCAAATTCCATTTGTTTTATCGTAAAATTGGCTGCAATATCACTTAGATTTCTATCTAAAGCATTATATTCAATAATTGTTTCTTCGGCAAATAATTTCAAACTATAATTAACTTTATCCTCAAATACGGATGCTATTTTATTTTCCAATTTATTCGTTGAGCCTTGATCTTTACCATCACCACCCACACCCAGAATATTGTCCTCAATATTGCAATTATCTTTAAGGGAACATGTTGTCGATTGAGCGGCTGCTGCTGCAGCCAAACTATGACAATATTGATATTGTGTGCTAACCGCAAATATTACCAGTAATAGGGGAGTTGCACCCTTAATTTTAACACGCATTTTGATATTTTGATATTTACAATAATTTTCAATTTAAGTTTCCGCTAATCACACTGCTCATACTAGTTTTTTGAAGTTTTTTTTTCTTTTTTAATTTATTTTAATATTTTTGCTTTATTAATCGTTTTGAAATTTTTTTTTTAATTATTTGCATCACACTTGTTTTTCGATATTTTTCGATATTATTTTTTGGTTTTTCTACTTTGTTGCTATAATTCTGCTTAAATGTTTTAATATATATTTCTTTTTTTTTTATTAAATTTGGATCAATTTTATTTAGCTTTATATGTATAAATAAATGATTAAAAGTGTTAACTATGCGTAAATTTTTATTGCAAGAATAACAAATATATTTTGAATCCGATTACAATTGATCTTGCATTATTTTGTGTAAAAAATACTTAAAATAAAGAATTCAAACTGAAGTTGAATAACCTTTGAAAACGAAATAAATGAAAAAATTTAAATTACTGCATGTTTTTTGTATTCAAAATGCATGTCAATAAAATCTTATATTATAAGCGTTATTGTCAATATTGAAAAGTAAAAAAATTCAAAATGAAAGTGGTTGAACAAAACAGTTTAACCCTCTAACGGGGAAGGTTACCTCAGGGCAGTCTTTATAAAATTTACCACAAATGCGTCAAATGAGTGTTTTATACTTAGAAATTAATATATTCCGATAGAAAACTAAATTTTCTAAATATTTTGCAAAGAAATTTTTTGTGTAGCGTCCACGGTTTGGAAGCGAGAAAGCTTCAAAATCAAAATTTCGTTATATTTCAAAAAATAATTATTTTTGAAAAAACATAGTTTTCAAAAATCTAAAAAACCAATTTAAGCTGACTAAAAACTCTTTATAATAAAATATAAGTAAGATTGAAGCTTTATCTTTAATAATAATACCTTACATTGGTTCAAGGACTCACAGGAAGGATTTTATCTGGATTCCTCTAAAGGACATCATCTTAACTTATAAACCAACAGACGGATTTTTATGAAATTTTGCAGAACGAAGACATTAATTATTAATAGCAAAGCGTTGAAGTTTTAACAATATAAATTGAAGTTTCGATACTTTTTCGCCTAGTTTCGCGTTTTCAAAACAGCGAAAATCGTGATATCTTCTTAAATAGGAGTAGAAAAAAAAATAGTTTTTGGAGTGTGGTTATATCTTGGTAAGAGAAATAATTTTTGTTCAAAACTTCTCTTTTATATGCTTTAGTTTTCAAAATGCACCCTAAAATATTTTGGCTCATATCGCCAAAAATAAGGCAACGATAAACAATTTTGTTAAAGAACTTATTATTTGTTTTCGATAGTATGAATTTCGTTGCAAAACATCGTTTGCCAGTTGGAGGGTTAAGAAAATATGTCAAAGACATGCTTGAGCGGTATCGCAAGAACGAAGTGTTACATCAATTCCTTGAGGAACACGTAGCACAATATATGACACATTCAAGCAGAATAAAAAAGAAAGGAAGTCCAAAAAATTTACGGCAACTGAACTTGTTAAATTGAAAAAATCCGCGGTTTATCAAATTGGGGCATCAAATCGTAAGTTGGCCAGAAAATTTAGCCTTCCAAGGCAACAAATTCGCGAAAACTTACTTCAAATGAACGTGAAACACTACCAGAGGAAGACAGTACCCAAATATAGTAAAAAAACAATTGGCAGAAATACCAATAAAATGCAGTCAACTGAGAAAAAGCTTTATCAAAATAAATTTTCAAATAATTTTGGATGTTGAAAAATACTTTTCTTTTGCTTGGAACAAAGAAAGTATTAGTTCAGGATTTTTTTTTGATAACTTGAAAAAAATACCGACTTTGTATGGTATTTGCCCAAAGCGAAGTTTAAGCCAAAAGTACGCAGCTATTTCGTCAAAAGGTATATCACAACTTTACATCCAGGATTAGAAAGCTATGTCTGTAAACGAGGATGTTTACATTAATAAATGTTTAGTGAAACCTGAAAAATTTATCAGAGATAGACACTCTAAAGAATACATAATATTTTTGCCAGATTTAGCAAGCTGTGAAAAAAAGACTCTTAATGCAAAAACATATCTATTGTATCGAAATACGCTAACCCTCCAAATTTCCCTAAAGTACATCCAATTGGATACTTTTGGGCCTTTTATGGCAAAAAGTGTATGAAAAAATATTAAAAAAAAAAATTTAAAGCAGTGTAAAAAAAATTTACATAAATGCATGATTGGAGGTATCTAGCATAAAATATGGCTATTAGAAGATCGCGGTCCTTTGGCTCTCTACAAAAAGTGAATTTTTTTTTTTTTTTAATTTAACCAATGCTCAGGGGATGCCCCCTACTCATGCAGTGCATTGTATTGATCAGGAAAATAGGGAGTAGTGTTTGTGGATATTTGATTTAATTTTTTCTAAATTGTAAGTAAGGGAAGACATACGAATCGTTCGACTAAAAACGAATTTTCTCTGTAATGCGTTGTGCGAAACAGCTGGATTTCTTCCATTGAAACTTTTAATAAAGTAAATTTAAGTTTTCATATAATTTTATTAAAAATACATTTTTATTTATTAAAATTTTCATTTACTCTATAAATAAATTAATGAAGAAACTAGATTTATTAAAAGTTTAAAGCTTTTCATTAATTTCACCGATCATTGATCCAAAATATTTCGGCCACGCTGATTTGATGGCGTACCCAGTTATTCACTTATGGGTCAGAATTTTCGCAGTTTTGCTTGTTTTACAGCAGTTTTTTATACATACAAATTTAAAAATAAAATATCTCAGTTTTTATATACAAAATACATAAAAGCCCTTCATTAGTATTCTTGTATCAAATTTGGATAATAAATGTGTAACATTAATAAGTAAATCAAAGTTTTTTTTGCTCAGTTTTTACTATATTTTACTATTTTTCGGTTCGTTTGAAAAACAAAAGCATTTCCAGAACTTATAGCGTTTTCTTTTCTGACAAAAATGTCACATTTTTTTTGCACTTTGCCTTAAATTTCCTTATTCGTGTTCTTTTCTAAAATGAGGTGAACACTCTAAGAGGGTACCGTGTTTGTTTCTAAAAGTGTTGCCTTATAAAAGGCAAAAAATACAACATTTTCTGCCCTCAAAAAATTTACAGGGTTGGATGTTGCCTTGTTTTTTTTGGCTTATCAATCTCATGTGTATATATTGCAAAGTTTTTGGCGAGAAAACTCTCACCTTGGTAGCAGAGTGGTAGTGTGCTGGCTTCTGATACAGAAGATCCCGAGTTCGAACCCATATTGGTATCACATTTTTTTATATTTTTTTTTTTTTTTGTTAAATTTAATTTACGATTTTTTTTAATTTGTTTTTGCTATTTTTTTCTAAATTTTTTCTTTTTGTAAGTATTTAATAATTTTTTTAATCTGAAATTCGCTTACAAACAAAATTATAAAAAAAAATTTAATTGAAAAAAATGTATGGAGCTAAATCCAAATTTTTTAAATAATTAAAAAACAAAAATTAATTATTAAAAAAATCATTAAATTTTTTTTAAAGTTTGCTGGGATTCGAACCCGAACTTTAACAACACTTAAAAACAGATTTGTTTAAATAAATGTAATATGTGATGAAATTGTGTTCTATTCTGATTGTAAAAATGCTTCATTTTAATGGGGCAAGGGCAAAATTTGAAAAACGTTGCACATTAAGAAGGCAACACTTTTTTCCAGAAAAGAAAACACCATTAATTAAACTTGTTTAATTGAGCTTAAAAGTTTTAATGGACAAGTTCCAGTAACAATTTTCATTGAAACTATGAAGAAGTTCATTACTGAAGTGAAGATAATCCTCTCAGTGAAAAGGATCTGTTGATTTTAGGTGCTGTTATAACAGTAGGTTAAAATTTACCCCCATGTGATATGCCATAGAGCTGCACTCAAAAAAGTTTGACAGAAGACTCTGCAGAAAAAGAACAGTTACAGTAACTGTAATTACAGTTATAAACGACAAAGGTAATTACCGTTAAAATAACCAATACAGTAAGAACAACAGACATTTTTTTACCTACAAAAATTTTGAAACAACTGTTAAAATGGGTAAAAACTACTGTTTTTTAAAAAGTTATTTTTTCGGTATTTTAATAACAATAAAAATGTATATTTCCTACATCCTATTAAAAGTGCAAAGTTAAATTTTCAAGCGGTACAACTGTCATAATAGTTGTTTTGTATTAATTAATAGAAAAATAACTGTAATTGCAGTAAAAACCAGCTATTTACTATACAAACAACAGTCATGTAGTTAAGTTATGAAAGGTCGAAAGTTGTTGACGGAATTTTCTGATTCCAAAAGCATTTGATTTGTATGATTACCCTATTTAACATTAACGCCACAAATTGCCGTGCGGCAACTCTATCTCTAACATACACTTGGTATCCAACTAATGAATAAGAATAAAGCGCATCATATTATGACGAGTCCTTGGAGGGGACGAAACTGCGGCAGTCTGGTATATCCATTGTTTCCGTTAAATGTATCAATAAAAACGTCTTCTTCTTCCTGTAAAATGTAACTAAAAGAGGTTTTTGATGCAAATTTCACATTTTACATATAACTAAAATTAAATATCACCTTTTAGTGACTCGAATGTACCACAAACGTGATTTATGTATTTACGTTTATTTGTCTAAAAAAAATGTTTGATCCATATGCAGTTTTTGAAAGCATTTTGCAATCAGCATCTAAAAATTGCACTAGCATCAAAAATGCATTTTTTAGGCAGATAAACGCAAAAATATTTTTTTTTTTATAAAAAGTGAACTTTCTATTGTTTTAAAACCTGTCGAAAATAAAAACTTGAAATTGTTTAATAAATTTTTTGTATGACAATAACATAGGAGGACAAAATCCTAACTTTCTAGGGCGTACTTTATTTTTCGATCTATGTTACAGTTTTTTCACAGAATTACTTTAAGGTTTGGCACATGTAAATAGAGCCTCCCAGGTAGAAATTTGGGATGGTACAAAAAACGAAGAGTTTTCAAAACGTTTGTTTTTGATGGTACTAAAATAAAAGCGTTTCCAAAGCGATAATTGCAAATAATACGAAAAAAAGCATTTAAAAAACATTATTTTGGATTGCTATTCGAACGTTCGGACAAAGTATTTTAGGAATACTTTTTATACAAAACTTACAAATATTTGTGAAATAAAAACACTGTAAAAACATTGGTTGAAAGCGTTTTTCCAACGTTTGTAAAAAATACTTTAGAAGTTCTTATCGTACAAAATTTACAACGGCTTATAAAATAAAACCAATGTAAAACCATTGCGTTAAAGCGTTTTTCTAACATTTGCCAATAGTACTTTAGAAATACTTTTTTTTTTTACAAAATATTTTACTGATTAAAAAACAACACTGTCATAAGGGGTCTATCTATATGCGAACTCGGTTTCTTATGCAATTTTTTTATATGCTTTTCTCTTCATGAACCGAGTTCAATAAATCCCTCAATATGGCCAGCCCATAATGTAGCGACTCTATAAAGTGTATAGTCCTTGTATATCTTTTATAAAGCACTATATTTTGAGGACAGATAAAGCAATATTTTAGAGGACTTTTTCAAAACTTAATAAAACGCTAGTTAAACTATTTAAAATTACAATGTTTTGTTACTTTATATTATTTTAATCATATTTTACATGTTTCATTATTTGTGGTATTTATGAACAATTCATAAAGATCTTTATAATTTGTCTTTCGAGCGTTTTGACAATGTTCAAAATTACAACCCTCAAAGCGGTTATCATTTGGGTCGTTTTCATAACGCTTAATAACTGTAAGCCAAAATGTTCTGCAAATACTTATTTAACGATTGAAAAAGCATTTCAAAAATTTTGTTTTGCAATGTTTTGAGAACGTTATAAAATACCATCCTCAGACCGTAAATTTGGGTTATCATTTTGCACATTCTCAAAACGCTTTAAATTTGTAATTTGGTATGTTCTGAAAACGCTTGTACCATCATGAAAAATGCTTTTAAAACGTTTTAAAGATTGTATTTTTCTACCTGGGCTGTTATATATAAAGCCAGAATCCAGGGCGGTTATTATGTAATTCGATTTGACAAATTTGTTTCCAATTCGGAAATTTTAAAACATTTATAAGATGATATCCGTACTTAAAAGTTCAAAATTTTTTTTACTTTTCGCATTTTCTAGATCATTGTCTACACGTTTTCGAGATTTTTACCCATTAAAAAATACTTTTTATTACTTTATTTTCAAAGTGAAAGTTCTGTTCGAATCGAATTTCTTTTCGAATCGAATTCCATATAACCCCCCAGCTTTTAGTTTAGAATACCTTTGAAAAAATCAGTCAAAAATATTTATATTTAAAAAAGTTTTTCTACCAAAAACCCTACTTTAGGGACAATAATGTACCGAAACGGAGGATTTTGTTTGAAATTTTTTTTCAAATATAAATGAAATAGAGACGGAGGAGACAAGAAAAATAAACAAAAAATCTAAAAATAGAATATATGTGTTTGTTAGTGTTGGTCACTTCTGAGTATAATATACCATAATAGAAAAGCTAATGGGAAAGAAAATTGCAATTTAGCTGCATTACATTCGAGGCCATACTTGGATGTGATCGTTAAACGGTCATGACTTGGTATGGTTACGTTTGTATTGTAAGAAGAAAGGCAGGTTTGATTCTTACAGCCGCAGGTTGTTGAAAAACTTTATTATATAGAGACAATCTCATAAATTATAAGACACAAATAATAATACAATTTAAAATTGAAAATCACTGAATATGCTTGTCCATAAAAAAGAGTCAGAAACTAGCCAAGTCTCATTTAAAAATTAATAGTGTTTATAAGTTTTAGAGAAAAACGTTTATTCTTCTTAACCTCCTCAACCTTTCCAAAATAAACATTTTTAGCTGAAAATTTGGAAACATGCTTTTGAAATGTATTTACATATCATACTAAAAGCTGGATATTGTAGTCATCCTGGAAAGCTATGGTACTATGGAAAATTTTTGACAGCGAGTTTAATTTTAATCTTTGGGAATCAAATATGCACATGAAACATTATTTGTAAATTTTCAAACTTGCTTAAAAAAATGCATTTTAAAAAAGTAACAAAATTGCGAATTTCGCAAAAATGGTGCTTGCTGCAAAAATTCGAAGAGCAGATTTGAAATCTCGAGATCAACGTTTATAAGATCCAGACAATATTTTTTATGATGATGATATCCGTATTATTCAAAAATAACTTACAATACAAGAATTTCGCTAAAATTTCAGCAATCTTTAAAATTTTGACAAAACATTTTTGTGCAGTGAATAGAAGCTATTGAATATTATAAAACTCAATTGTTACTTAAATTTGTTTGAAAATGGACTCATACCGCTTTCAATATACATAAGTGGTTCATATGAAAATATGCAATATTGTGTGATGTCACAGTGATCACATATAATATGATATAATAGAGGTGTTCAACTTGCCGTTTTTCAAAATGAGTTCTAAAGTCAAGCCATGGGCTAGTTTGGTTCCTTTGTACGTAAAAACATTTAATTAAGTTTTTTTTTCTTTTTATATAATAAATACCAACTACCCTACCCTATGATCGAATTTTGTGCAAAAAAAAAGCGTTTTCCTCGAAATCCGCCGAATTTAAATAGCTGCCCTTACAAAATTAAACTTGGGATATGTGTAATATTTGGTATTTTTATTTAAAATTTTATACTTAATGAGAGCTTAGTGTGAGAAACTATTTTTTTTTAATTTTGTTGAACAAAATTTTTTTAAATTTGAAATTGGAGATTTGAAAAATACCCAAAAAATATTGTTGGTTTTCGACGTCATCTTAGGACAGGATACCAACATCCTAAAAATTAAATATTTCATATTTAACAGTTAATGGGTCCAGTAAGTAAAAAAAAATATTTTGGTATTTAATTTCGAAAACGTTTAGGATGTTGGCTCGAAATATTTGATCAAGTGGTATTTGGCACATTAGTGGTCTGGGGTATTTTTTATTTACTCGGGTAATTCTCAACCGATTTTGGATTTTTATATCTTTTTGAAAATACTTTTTTGTCTTCATCTCGATTAATTTATAATATGGAATAAAAACTGCTTCAATATTAACAATTTTTTGAAAAAACCCAAAAAAAAGCAATTTTCCCTCATACAAAACACACTTTCAATTTTCAATCGATTTCCGCCTCGTGTTTTCTTTATCCAATCGGCACCAAACTTCATATTCAATGTTTTTACATACAAAGGAACCAAACTAGCCCATATCTTGACTTTAGAAATCACTTTCATTTTTTTGGACACCTTTAATATATAATTATATAAATTTTCAATAGTTTCTGTTATAGAACAGTGCTGTAATATTTAATTCATTACTTTGAACATTTTATTATCATTAAACAAAATTTAGAATATTTTATTTCAGTTTAATGAAAATTACCAAAACGATACTTTTAATTATTTTTAATTAATATATTTTGGTTTCAAAAATAATAAATTTTAATTCAGTTCACACACAATTGAAACTTTGTGATTTTGAAATTCGATAACTCACTGCCAAACACTATAATTATTATAATTTTATATTTTTATATCAATTTCTATACACTTGCAACAAATTTATTTTATTTTATAATTTTTTTTGGAATTCAAAAACACTTTACAATCATTTATTAATATTTATTTGAATAAAATCTTGTTTGAAAAAAAAAAAAAATCATTTGAAATTAAATTAAATGTAATTTTTTGTGTAATTTTTTTTTTATTTAAGTTAGTGTCAAGAACAACTGGCACTTTGAAAATTATTCTGTATGTCAAGAACACAATTATTATTATTTTGCTTTTTCATTCAAAAATTCTCATGCTAGAGATTTTTGAATATTTATTTGATTGATTTTAACTAAGTCCAAAATTAAAAATAATTTTAATTATTTTAAAATTTTATATTTAATTAAAATATTTTTTTAAAATTTGTTCTTAATCCATGTTTGAACACAACAATTTTTTTTTTTAATTTACTTTAATTTTTTTTTATTATTCTTTTACCGTTTACCGAGTCGCTACAACCGCTAAGACGCGAATTTCAATTCGAACTAAACGTTGCGAATGTCTGTAAGTTAACTAGAAACGGCAGAAGCTAACGAAAATCATAAGAAAACACAATAGTCAGTTTAATGCCCGCGCAAATATTAAACAACGATCAAACGACCGAAATCTTAAACCTTAATTCGAAAACTAAATTAAATT
Organism: Delia radicum; assembly: GCA_021234595.1. Lineage (NCBI taxonomy): Eukaryota > Metazoa > Arthropoda > Insecta > Diptera > Anthomyiidae > Delia > Delia radicum. The sequence continues at coordinate 149,725,244 of CM037852.1, forward strand.
ACTCGTTAAAACACACTGAAAACTACCAACAAACCAACAGCATTAAAAAACGAAACAGAAAACAGAATTTCAAAATTCAAAATTTACAACTCGTCACTATTTTAAGCTTTAGTTTAGAAATACAAATACAATCACACACACACATACGAATGTAAACCAGCTAACACTAACTCATGCTCCAAAGTTTAACTTTAAGGTGACTGAATAAGAGCTGAGTAAGCCGTCACTGCTGCATGAATGATTGGTTTTTTGCAATTTGGTTTTGATTTGTGTTTTTTTTTTTATCTTACCAACTTTATGTTTAACATAAAGTGGATGTTATTAACTTATGTTTGTGACAACTAACAGTTGGCTGTAACATTATGTGAAAAATTCTTTATGTTGCTGGTAACATTAGTGGTACAGTGGAACAAAGTGCATTTAAAAAAAATAAGAAATTTTTTAATGAATACCCAAGTAAAAAAGTTTATATATGTTCATATATATATAGATTCCTGGGATTCCTAGTTGGAACATAGGGCTAGTACAAAAGCTTTCCATTGACTTCTATCTTCGGCTAGTCTTTTTGCTTCTCCCCATGAAGTTCTGGCTGAAAGCAGTTCATTTTTTATTTGGCGCCTCCATGTATTTGCGGGTCTTCCTCTACGTCGGCTGCCCTGGGGATGGTAATCAAGAGCTTTTCTTGTGACGTCGTCATGGCTTTTTCTTAAGGTATGACCCAGCCAGTTAAAATTTTTCAAGCGGATATCTAACATGATTTGATTTTGTTGGGTTTTTCGCCATAGATCATTATTTGAAATTGTTGTAGGCCAAAAAACACGTAAAATTCGTCGCAAACAGCGGTTAACAATAACCTGGAGTGCATTTGAGTCTTCACTTGTTATGTTCCATGTTTCACATCCATATAGTAAAACTGATTTTACATTCGAATTAAAAAGTTTTATTTTCGTGCGAAGAGTTATACGATTGGACTTCCACACTTTAATTAGTGAGCCAACTGATTGATTTGCTTTGACAATGCGGTAAGCTATATGTTCTTTGCTACCACCGGATGTAGTTATTATACTACCGAGATAGCAAAACTTGTCTACATCTAGTAGTGGGTAATCTAAAATTTTTAGAGGCTCGGTGTTGTTGGTGTTAATACGCAATGTTTTTGTCTTAGATATGTTTACCTTAAGACCAGCTCTGGATGCATTTTCAACAAGTATATTTAGTTTGGTTTGCATGTTATTGAAGTTATGCGACAGAAGACATATGTCGTCGGCATAATCTAAATCATCTAATCTGCCCTGCAGCCCAAAAGCTATACCACGATCACCTTTCATCGATTGTTGCATTACAATAGCAAGAACGATGTTAAAAAGAAGTGGGGAGAGCACGCATCCTTGTCGCACTCCTCTTTCAACTGGAAATTTATTGCTTATAAGTCCATCATGTAATACACGACATGAAGCGTTATCGTTTAAACATTTGGTTAGTTGGATCAGGTGTTCTGGAATCCCTTTACATCTTAAAGCATGCCATGTGGCCGGTTGGTGTAACGTGTGAAATGCCCTTTCAAAATCTATAAAAAGCAAATATAATGCAGACCTCCACTCGACTGATTCTTCTACTATTATACGAAGACTGCTGATATGGTCTATACAAGATTTACCTCTCCTGAAACCAGATTGTACGTTGCGAAGTTCTACCTTAATAGTAGCAGAAATGCGTTTGTTTATTATGTGAGCAATGATCTTGTTTGTCATGTTTAAAAGTGTGAGACCTCTCCAATTTTTTAGCTCAGTCAGATTGCCTTTCTTTGGAATCTTAATTATTCATATATAATTTTATACAATTAACTGTTTCAATGCATAAATTTATATAGTCATATAAACATATATGTTAAAGCTTAAATATTTGTATCTAATTGTATATAATTTTTTGTGTTGTTTAAAAAATTTGCAATGGGTGTTTTTTATACAGGTATATAACTTTAAGTTAGCAACACTTTTTTTAACTGGCGACCATTTTGTCAGCTGTCAATTGATTTTTGTTTAGTTTGGTTTGGCATTTCAACATGCATAGACTGAGGCCTGAACAACGCTTCCAAGTTGTGCAAATTTATTTTGAAAATCATGGTTCTGTTCTAAATACGTATTGCGCACTACGTTAATTTTACGGTCAACATAATCGTCCATCAAAACAATTAATTCGATTAACTATGGAACGTTTTCGCACAACGTTTACTCTAACTGATAATATGCATCCACAGAGACGTCGTACAGTGTGTACAGAAGAAGTCATTACTGCTGTAGAGCGTAGCGTAGAGGAATACCCCAATCAGATATAGAGCCATGTTTACTGACTTTTTCGTTCATCAATTGAACAACCATGATGTACAGGAGCTGTGGTTTCAAGAAGACGGCGCAATATGTCACACAGCTCGTGCCACAATTGATTTATTGAAGGAAACGTTTGGTGACAGCATATTTTCACGTTTCGGACCCGTGAATTGGCCGTGCGATTTAGCGCCGCTAAACTATTTTCTGTTTGGATATGTGACGTCACTAGTCTACGCCGATAAGCCCGAAACGATTGAGCACTTGGAGCACAACATTCGCCACGTTATTGCCAATATACGGCCACAAATGTTGCAAAAAGTCATAGAAAATTGGACCTCCAGATTAGACTACGTCCGAGACAGCCGTGGCGGTCATATGCCAGAAGTCATATTTAAATTATAATGTATAAAGTAAATTTCATGTCAATTTAAAACATTTATCTGTGTTTTATTACATTTCAAAGTTCTATACCTCTATAAAAAACACCCTTTATAAAAGAATTAAAATAAATATTTCTTTGAAAAACTGTTTTTTTTCTTTACTTTTTTCTTAAAATACAAACAGTTAACTACATAATATTCTGAGTGTACTGACTATAAATATATTTCGAATAAATATCATAAAAATTTTGAAAGTTCAGCATACCTTCGTTCAATTCAAACCACTGTGCCGTTAATAATCTTTAATAACATTGTAATATGTAATGGTTGCGCATGCGTTTTAACTACATATATTTTTTTTTTTTCTTTAAAAATAATTTTTATGGCTGTGTAGATAGTTAAAATTCTATTAGCAAAATCTGGTAGTATATTCAGTAACAACATATTTTTTTCCCCTATAGACTGACAGATTTACTATATGACATCGAAGCGGCATATTATTGCATCAATTGCATCCAGGAACGTGTATTACGTACAATACGTATGTACTCACATCTAACAATAAACGTCTTAATATTACGAGTAAGTGCGTATGAACGTGCTATGAATTTTATATTATCAGTGGCTAATTAATTCCTATACACAGAGAAAAAATTGCTACTTAAATACTAAATGTTGGTTGTGCTAACCAAACAAAAGAAATTCGGCTTTTACAAAAATATTTGGATTTTAATAACTGACAATCTATGTATCACTTTAGAATTTTGTTTTAACCAGAGAAGACAACAAATTACAAAATGCATTGTGGTTTTGGCAAAAACAAAACATATTGGAAAAAGCTTAAAATTGCAAAACTCCAAAAAAGGTAAAAAAAACTTAACTTTTTAAAAGAAAAAGTAAACAATTTTGAGAAAAAAAGCATTTAATTTATGTGGCAATTTTTTTTTCTCGGTATAATTTAAAAAATTTCAACTATGCGATTGCTTGTGATTGAAAATTTTAATTTTATTTTTTATTTTGCAATCTACACTTTTATTTTTATTTTTTGTAATTTTCTCACAAGGAGAGCCCGTTCATGGGTTCCCTCCGATTGCGATGCAATTTTTATATGTTATAAAACAATTAAAAATTAAGAGAACCATCCCTATGGGGAATGGGACCGGTTCTGCGTGTGCCACAGGAACGGTCCCTTCGTGCCAGAGACCGGCACTCTGCTAAACCCTATCCTATGTAAACAACTGGCAACTTTAACATTGGTTGTCAGAGGAGGGGGTCATTTGTCCTGCTTTAAACTACATATTGGCATGCCACAGGACTAACCAAAGATGGGTATACCACAAGACTGTCGCAAAAGGGCAATGTCGTATAAAATAAACGAAAACTAAACAGCTTCCAATGGGCAAAATTCTGGCCAACTGGCTTTTTCTTGTTATTAATCATTCTGGTTAAGTGGTATGTTCTCCCTTTATCATTCACAGGATTGGTAATTTTAGGACAATTGACACTGCTTAACCCACTTCAGTATTAAATTATACCAGTCCTGTGATAAGCCCTTCTTTAACCAGTCACTTTTAGGTCAATTGACTCCTCATTCCCCATAGGGATGCTGCCCAATCTTACTTTTAGGAGTTAAAAAGTGGGACCAAAAATGACACCATTTTTGATAAAAATATAAAAATATATTTTTAAAGCACTTTGTATCAATAAATTGTTAATTCTTTTAATTAAATAGTCCCTTGTAAGGTAAAATGCTCTCTATTTCATAACCGTACAACCGATTTTGATCATTTATTTATATCTCTTTTAAAAGGAGTTTCCTACTTTTCAAATTATCCAAAACACATATCATGTATTTATTATATTTCATCAAGTTATCATTTTGAATATATTTCACAATATAGTGTTGGTATTTTCTCTTAATAAAATTTTTTTAAAATTTAAAATTTGCTTATACAATTTACTTTAAAATGATATATAACATGTGGCACAAATAAATTACCTACTAATTATAAAAATCTAATATATGGTTTTAATTGTTTTGCTAAGTGGTACCAATAGAAACAAATTTTAAAAGTAAACTATGGAACATAATTTATGCAAATGGGGTAGTTTTCAAATAACGCAATATATTATATTATTTTTATGAGCAGGATTCAGTAGTCATATTTAACAAATACTGTAGAAGATAGATTGTTTCATACTTTAAGAGTTTGGACATAAATCAGTTTTTTGCCTCTCTTGAGAAAAATGTGTTTTCGATCATAGAGGGTATTGAATATAATGTCCGGATATCGTTTTAAAGGACATTTTATAGGCAAAATAACATCACTATATTGTGAAATGCATTGTTTGTTTTTGGGCGTTGTGGTGTAATGGTTAGCGCGTTGGACTTTTACACAGAAGGTCCCGGGTTCGATCCCCGGTGCCGGCAACATCAAATTAATATGTATGAGTTTTTTCTATCCCTCATACGTATCGCAATGTCCACCTTCGGTGTTCCCATAGCAATTAACCCCATCGAAGTAAAATAATGAATCAGGGCTATGAACCAAAAATCTTCAATAAGTTCGCCAACTCTCCATCAGGTGGCGAGCAACAACTGTTCTAAGACTTATCATCTCGCGCAATTACAGTGTTGCCATGTCTGAAGCCCTTCATCTTTCCCCACCTTTCATCTCTATACTATCCCTTTCCAAAGAAAGCAACACACTAAATATAGGAAGTATTTCCTGAGTGTTGCCTCTCTTTTTAAAAAAAAAAAAAAAAAAAAAAAAAAATGTATGTTTGTTAAATGTCTTTAGTATTATATTCATTTGGAAAGCTTTTTTGAATTCACGTAATAAAATAAAAAAAAAACAATCTTTAAAATTTGAAATTATTTTTATATAGCAGTAAGTTTATATGGTTTTGCAAATATCATGCTCGCACATGTTACTTTATACGAGTACTGGTGATGCGTATTTCGAATACTTTTCAGTAGATACCAAATTTATGTATAGTTTCTTTGAAAGAAATATAAAAAACGCTAAAAACACTAAATTGGGTAATTTTTAACCCCACTTTTTAACCACTAAATGTGAAAATATGGGTCACTTAATTTTTGATTTTTAATAACATATCCAAATTACATCGCAATCGGAGGGAACCCATGAACGGACTCTCCTTGTCAGTTTGTCTGATACTATTGCCAGCTAATGTTATTAAATATTGTTTTTGCGGTTGCAATTTTTAAAGTTTACAAAACACATTTTTTTGCAAGATTTTCTATATTGTCATATCATTTCTCTAAATTTAGTATGTAAATAAACGTCATTTTAAAATGGAATCAGTTGAATTGTTAACTATTTGCTAATTTGTTAGAACTTTAATGTTTGTTTAAGACTTCATTATATTTTGCAATGATATGAAAAGATATTTTTTTTTGCAAAAAATCCCCTAAAATCAAGCAACGAAGGTGTTTTTTATACACTCAAAATAGTTGGTAGTTTAAATTAACTGCAAATGTAATTTACATTAAATTTTTAGTCACATTAAAGCCCCGAACTACTTTTTTTTCATTTAAATCAAAGGCTTCTTCTCAGAAAAAGAGGGCTTTAACTCATTACCGGACTATTTCTTATCCCAAAAGTAATAAGTACCAATTATTTTGTGTTTTTTTTTTTGTAAGCGTTAGGGTAATGGGTACCAGTTATTTTGTGCCTTTTTGTAAGCGATTAAGTGATAGGTATCTATTACTTTTGAGACATCTCGAACAAAAGCAATGGTGCTAGTAAATAGTCTGGTAAATTGCTGGGTTATTATTTATTTTTGAATCAAAGCGGCCTAAGAGAGATAAAACATCTTACATCAAGAAGAACCGAATGGAACAATTTCGTTGTGGCCCTTTGTTCTTCTTAAGGAACCATAGGTCATTATATGTATATATATTTTGTTTAAACAACTGAGATATCAGTAAGAACAAATCACGCTTCGTCAGAACGAGTACTAACCCAAAAGTGCAAGTTACAAAATAGTTTTTCTTGCTTATGTATTTATGTTGTCTCGGAACAATTTTGCGATATAAATCAAAATCTTCAATAGTGCAATTTTTGCAAAAATCTGTTTCGAATTTGCAAAAACTAAACTTTTTTGTTACAGTTCTGCCTATTATGGAGGCTCTAAATTTTCTAGAACTTCGGGTTCTGATGACATTTTTAGCCAGATCGAAATACTAGTATCAACCTAGCTAATATGTTTGATTTTCTTTATTTTTGTAAATATACGGAGGTTGGAAGCTCATTAAAATTAAAAATACCATAAAAATAATCTCGATGTATATAAAAATAAAAAACTTACAAAACTGTAAAAAATATTACTTGAGCCAGAGTAAAAACTAAAAATGTTTTCTATAAATAGAACATTTTTGGTCTTCAAAGTTTAGTAACATCATGATGCTTGTTAGGTAAAGACCCTAACCACGTGCTTGATTACTAAGAAGACAAGAATGGACTAAAATTTTTTCTGAGAAAAATTACAACTGATATAGCGTACTCTAAAATTTACATTACATTATTATAGCTGTCAAAAAACATCAGTTTTCAATATCGAAAATATTGTAGGTATTTTTAGCATACTACAATTAATAGAAATGACTCCAAAATTGTGCATTCACTATAAAGTCCACGCTGAGTCAAATGGTGCTATTTGTTGGTGCTGGTTCCAAAGCATTTGTACGATTTCATAAAAAAGTGCATGTCGGATCCGGACAAAATATATATAGTTGAAAAGCTTGTTGAAGTAGCGTTAAATTGATATGAATGTCATGTCATGTTCAGAGATGGGAGTAGGTTAAAAAACATTTTATTTCAAAACAAGAAACAATTTTTACAAAAAAGTGTATGTATTAGTTTTAACAAATAATACATAAGCTTTCTTTCGACCTTCCAAATGATACATCATATGTTGCAATTTCCTTATTTTTTTTCAAAACAAGTCATAAAACAAAATATTTTGTACTAAAAAACAATCTCAAAAGTTGAAAAAATTGCACATATAATACATTTTTTAAGTCAATTTGCAAGAAACACTTCACGCAGCGAAAGTGATCTCGGAAATGATTTGAACTTTTTTATTCTATATGTATAAAATATTTTTTTGTTTTAATTAGTGTATTATTGCGCAGACATTGAAGGAAAATATTTTTTATAAAAAAATAAATAAAACTTCGTCAAAACAAAAAAAAAAAAATTATCAAAGTAAAAATATATTGCACTATTATTAAACTTTTGCGTTCAGATAGTAAAAAATAATTTGTAGTAAAGAAAATATAATATAAATACTTACTTACTTAGCAGTTTCAATGAACTTATTACTAAAATTTGTCATTTGCTTAACAATAATGCAATAATATCGCGATTTGTTCAAACTGTTATATCAAACTGGTAGGAAATGATTTAATATTTAAAATTACGAAACTTTTTCACAAAAAATTAAGTAATTTAAAACAAATTGTTACTTTCTTAATTTAAAAAATATATGTTTAAACTTAAAAAAAAACTTCAGCGCGTTTGGTTCGTGAACTTTTTTAACGGTCGAGAAAAAGAAATATCGCATTTTTTTATCAGTTTTCAATGCCCTAACCGAATATGCCTTGGTAAAAACGATGTATTGATAAAATGCAAAATGTACTTAAAATTCATCATCAGAATAATTAAACTATATTGTAAACAGAAAATATATAAAAATAACCAAAACACAGTCACATCATTCAAAATATTGGTTTTCCTAATCGACATTACCTTTAATACCAACAACCAACCACTTTTCGGAGATTTTGTCCCTTCAATAATAATAGTTTTGGTAACTCTAATAAAGTGTTAAGATTAGCAACCCAAATTCTGTTTTACATACAAATCTATTTTTAGACATTAATGTTTAAACTTGAAAGAAAAAAAAAATATTCAAGATAGAAATTTGAAAATACAAATTCAAATTGGGTGTGGGCTAGAGGTAATGTAATTGCCTGACCTGACCTGACAAGCAGAAGGTCACTGGTTCGATTCCAGTACGCGGCATAAGAATTTTTTTATAAAATATTTTTAAAATAGTATATCAAAATTTTTTTATAGTTTTGGTAACTAACAAAATATTGAGATCAGCAATCGAATTTCTGTTCTACATAAAAATCTATTTTTAAATTCGAAACAAAAAAAAATTCAAGGTTGAAATTGGAAAATACAAATTCAAATTGGGTTTATGCTAGAGGTAAAGTTATTGCCTGACAAGCAGTATGTCGCCGATTGGAGCCCAGTACGCGGCATAAGAATTTTTTTATTAATAAAATAATAATTAATTTTTTTTATAGTTTTGGTAGCTCTAATAAAATATTGTAAATATATTGTAAAATATTCTCTTGTACATACAAATCTATTTTAGACAAATATTAAAATTTGAAACTAAAAAATATTTAAGTTTGAAATTTAAAAAAAATATATTTAAATTTGGTTTAGCCTAGAGGTAAAGTACAAACAGAAGATTGCAATTTCTAGCCCAGTTCGAGGCATAACATTTTTTTATTAATAAAATAAAATTTTTTGAATGCATGTGAATCTATTTATAGAATATTATATTCCATAAATATAAAATATTAAATTGTTACAATAAAAATTCGAAATTTGTAAATAAATGTCGGTTGTTCCAATAGTATTAAAATTTAATAATAGTGATAGTACGTTGAACCACAAAAATTCGGTTGGCAAAAAATTCGGTTGCAACTACAAAACTGTTTTCTGTGTGTATTGTTTACCTTAAGTAATATAAAACTTTCGTCCGTACACTATTTGCTATAACACTCCCTTCACACTGATCTTAGGGTGTATTATAACCAAGTGTAAATACAAAAAGCTTAAAATTGTAAAAAAAAGTGTAGCAATTATTTTTTTTTTTTAAATATTATTATTGCACATTGGTAAATTTAATATTTTGATGGAGTTTTCTTAATTAGTTTTAGAAACTGCACAAACCGCATAGTGTTGGACCAATAAATTAACATGTTGCTATTACACAAAACAGAAACCTCTTGTTGCATGGATAACATGTCAGTTTACAATATTGCTGTCAACCAAAAAGCAAGCAATAAAAATGTTTGACAAAAAAAAAAAAAAAAAAAAAAGAACACAATACAAATAGTGTCATATAAATATGTATGTAGAGTGTCCCTTAATACTAGATTTTTTATTAGATCCCCCTGTTTCATTCCATGTTTTTCCAAATGTACGAAAACGATTTTTGTTTTTAAGACGTTAACCCGTGCCGCATTTTGAAAGAAAATGGACACATTTTTGAAAAAAGTGTATTTTAATAAAAATACACGTTTTTTCAAAAATGGGCCATGACCAAAATTCAAATTTTTGAAAAATTTATTTTATTATTTCATTTATTCCTTTAATATACTGAAAATTATACAGACATTTAATTTTGTACTGATGTCAACTTTAGCCTGAAATAAAAAATGACTCATAAATTTGACAAAAATGCATATTTGCAATTAATTTTAAGGATTTATTAAAATGTCAAATTTGGAGATTGCTATTTTCATAAAATTTTATTATTATTAATATTATTCTTTATTAGACTCATAATAATAATAATAATAATAATAAAATAAAATAATAGTTGTAATTAAATAAAAAAAAAAAATTGAAAAAAAAAAAATTATAATTCGTGTTTGTGTGTGCAGCGACTCCATTTCAGGACATTTTATGAAAATGCATTCCACTCATGCTCGTGTCTAATAACTTTTTCTGTGTTTTTTCTAATAGTCAAAGTAAATTATCATATAAAAATTATAAATTTTCTGTTAATTTAGAGAAAAACTTGTCATGATCTCAAATCGAACGCATAAAATCTCCCACAGAAACTTTTAGATCAACGATAAAATTCACTATTAAACCACTCACCAGGTACAGTGTAAAAATCGTTTAATGTATATGCTCGACATATGTATTAATAAAAAATCTTTAATGTTTGTTGATATGCTTTGCTAATGTAGAAGGATAGTATATGATGACATTAGAGAAAAGAATTGCCATTTAAAGTTTTAACTGAAAGTTAAACTGGCAATTATGATAATGACTAGAGAAAAAACAAACACACTACAAATAGAAATCGTTTGTGGTAAATTTCATTCTAACTCAACACACAGAGTAATGTGGAATTTAACGTTACCCAATTTCTTTAACGTGTGAGTTAAATAGAAGATATTTACGATTAACACTAAATGGCACGAAGAATGTTGATGAAGACCGTAGTGGGTCAGAAAATGCATTCCATTCATGCTAGTGTCTAATAACTTTTTCTGTGTTTTTTTCTAATAGTCAAAGTAAATTATCATATAAAAATTATAAATTTTCTGTTAATTTAGAGAAAAATTTGTCATGATCTCAAACCGAACGAATAAAATCTCCCACAATGCATATTTTGTCAAAAATTTAACAAAATTTGATATTTTCATCAAAGTCTGCATAATTTTCCGAAAGACTAAATTTATCTTTACTCTTATTTAAAAAATCGTTAACCCTTAGTGGCCTGGTGACAAAAGAGACGCATGAAACATAATTGCAATTATGACTACAAGAGCGTAAAGCTTTTAAATTACGAACAAAAATTTGCAATTGATACAAATAATTATTTATTTATTTACATTATTAATCATATAATTAACTATTTACTAATACACCAACCGAGCACTAGAGCGAAGAAGACTATTGACTCTGATAGCGATGTCTGATGGGTTCGAACGGAGCCTCTGGTGCGAATCAAACCCGTGACCCCCGCACTGATAGTCAAGCTCGCTACCAACTAGCCTACCGGGTCGCTCTACAAATAATTATTTTATGCAACTTGATTTTTATGGTAATATTTTTACTTTTTACCAAAAAAGACACACTAGGAAATTTACAGAATGATTTTTTTTAGATTTTGGTTACATTTTGGCTATTTTTAATAAAAAATACACCTTTTTTAAAAAATAGTCCATTTTTAGACAAAATTCGAGAGGCGCTCACGTTTTCCAAAAAAAAAAAAAAAAAAACGATTTCTTTCCTTTGAAGCCATTTGAAATTGTTATTTTAACCCGAAACACCCTAGATTTTTTTGTTGTATTTAGAAAATATTTTTTTAAGTATAAAAACTGCAATCCGGGTTTTGATCCTGCCTCTGTTTAAATAGCGAAGCAAGAATTTATAATGGTGTTGGGCATATAATTCGAATTCGAATCGGAAAATTAGCAGACTAAAAATCGGATTAGAAAAAGCTAAAAATTACGATTAGAGCAATTCCATTTAATATCGTCATGAAATTAATCGAAGTTTTCCGATTTTGATAAAATTTTGTGAGTGTGTGCGGTAGTGAACGCAAGTATTAAAATTTTTTATTTTTTTTTTCTGGCAACCCTATAGCTTCAAATTGTGGGGTAGGGACTTCACTTAAAAGGTCATAAATTTTGATGTGTAAAAAATTGCATAAGAACGGCTAGGTTTTGGGGTATAAAAAAATAAATAAAAAAAAAAATTAACACATACTTGCGTTCACTACCGTACACACTAGGGTGGTCCTTATTTTTCAACTTGCGATTTTTGGGGCTGCCCCCCTCTTAAAATATTTGTTTGGGTACAAAAATTCACCATGCAAAAAATTAGAGTTCTAACATAACGGGAAGATGTCCCGCATCTCCCTTGAAAATCGGGCCCCTTTGAAAAATGGTCATAATTTAAAAAAAAAATTCAAATTTTTTTTCTTCAAAATTAGAAAAATATAAAATAATTTTTGTGTTGGGTTTAATCATAACTACTCAGATAAAAAATATTACTTTCCCAGAAAATCGATAACTTTCCCTAACTTTGTGTCAAAAAAATTAATAAATATTTTGGGGGTACCTCAAAGTGACTTTTTTGCATTTTTAAAAATTTTATTCAACAAAAATCAAAAACTTGGTGTTTGCTGTCAAGTATTTTATTAAACACATCTCAAGTATTAAATAAGCCAAGTATTACGGATATCCGTTGGCAAAAATTTTTGTTAGAGCATTTTGATTCTAGCGGATTTCAACGTTTTTTTTAAATTTGTATAGACTTTTTTTTAATAAGATTTTTGTAATATTTCATCAATGTTATTGTGTATGCTATTTTGTATAATTGTAATAACTTTATTATAAAGTATAATTTTTCGTGTTCATAGTTAACCTGTGTTTTCATGGGGTCAAAATTGACCCTCGTATTTTAAAGAGTCAAAAATCACAAAGATGACAGAAAATTAATTTTTGTTTATGTTTCTAATTGTAATTTATTTACATTTTAAAATTAATTAAAATTAATTATTTAGTATAAATTCAGACATTTGTATTCATATTAAAATTGATTTTTTTATACATATTCAGGAGTATTTTCGAAAAACGTATTTTTAATTTAATAGTGTAAATTTTTTTTCCTCAAAATTATTATTATGGAAAAGTTTTAAGTTCTAATTTTTACTAAATTGACCTACTCGAAGACTAGAAACGGTTAACGAAATTTTTTTAAGAATAAATATAAATTGAATTATTCCTTTCTTTATTTTATTTATAAATTTTGCCACAAAGCTGCATTTTTCTTACGTGGGTCATATTTGACCCCAGGTTAACATGGGTTAACTATCAACAGAAAATATAGTATTTTAAAATAAGGTTATTACAATCATATAAAAAGGCATATACAAAAATATTGATGAAATATTATTGAAACCTTGTTTTAAAGTAAAAATGTATAAAAATAAAAAAAAAACCTTGAAATCCCCGAGAATCAAAATGCCATAAAAAAAAAATTTGCCAACGGATATGCGTAATACCTGGCATATTTAATACTTGAAATGTGCTTAATGAAATACTTGACAGCAAACACTAGGTTTTTGATTTTTGTTGAATAAAATTTTCAAAAATGCAAAAAGTCACTTTGAGGTACCCCCAAAATATTTATTAATTTTTTTGACACAAAGTTAGGGTAAGTTAGCGATTTTCTGGGAAAGTAATATTTTTTATCTGAGTAGTTATGATTAAACCCAACACAAAAATTATTTTATATTTTTTAAATTTTGAAGAAAAAAATTTGTAATTTTTTTTTAAATTATGCCCATTTTTCCAAGGGGCCCAATTTTCAAGGGCGATGCGGGACATCTTCCCGTTATGCTAGAACTCTAATTTTTTGCATGGTGAATTTTTGTACCCAAACAAATATTTTAAGAGGGGGGTACAGTCAAAATCTCTTTTTTATTTTTCGCCCATACAACGAAAGACCACCCTAGTACACACTCACAAAATTTTATCAAAATCGGAAAACATCGATTAATTTCACGGTGATATTAAATGTAATTGCTCAGGACTCAAAATTTTATATGCATAAAGTTCCCTAATTTAAGTGGTTATATTACCGCCCCGGGGGTCTGTAAGGTTCAAAATCAAAACTTGAGCTTAATATTACGACTATAAAGTAAGAAATGGCCAAGTTTTTTTACACAAATTTTTTGTTATAATCCACTATGTCTGCTTTAAAACGTTCATATTGGGGTTGGTTTAAGCATGATAAACCAAAATCAATATAAAGTAAGACATTGCCAAATTATTTCCAAAAATTTTGTGTTATGTCCCACAGTGCCTTGTTTTAAAACGTTTTGTGTTTGGTTTTAGCATGATAAACGAATATATTTATAATAAAATTGAAACCGGTGGCCATCCTTGCATAATACAGTATTGGAAATCTAAGTAGGAAATAGTTTTTCTTACAAATATTATTGGCCAGTTTGGACCTACTAGTTCGTTACATTATTAAGACAATATAATGAAATATGTATAATAAAATATATGGTTTTTATTAGAGAGCCAAACTCTAAACTACCCAAAACTTGTGTTAATGAACAAATTTTTAAAACAAAAGTGACAATTTTTTAGAAAATGTTTATAAATACACAAATGTGCCAAAGCAACACATATTTCAGACAAAAATTTGTCAAATTAAAGTTTGTAAAATTTCTTCCAAAACTCAATGGAAGACACACAAAATTGTAACTGTTTTCAATCATTGATGAAAAATGTTAATTTGTATAACATTTTACAATAATAAAAATATAATTTGCAGGTAAAATTTTAAGGAAAACCCTAAAATACTTATGTGTCCTAAACCAGTCCCCTAGCCCGCCCATAATTACCATATGGTAACACCAAATTAAGTCGTTAAAGAAGGACAACAACAAATACATTAAAAAAAAAACAAGTCACTTAATTTGAAATATCAGAGTTATATTTTCAAATGAATAACACTTCAAATGAATTACAAACGGAAAAGTATTTGAAGTTAAAAACAAATTAAATAAACATGTAAAGCATTTAGGGAAAGTATCCCTACATTCCTCCCCTTCATTAAAAAAAAAATAACTATTAGAAATTAAAACAAAACATATAAGCCATAGGGTTATAACTTTTTTTGACAACAAAAAGTCCATCCCACAGCTCTATGGGCAATGTTGTACTAATAATAAAAATCATTTTTTTAGGTAATTTTGGTGAAAAAAGTGCACGCACCAAGCAATTTCTAAAAAAATTAAAGAAATAAATTTTTTTTTGAACACCTAAAATTTATTATTTATTCAGAACTTCATCGCGTTTGGATCTTTCTGATTCCAAACGTTATTCAAAACTTCATCGTGTTTGGTGCGTGAACTTTTTAAACATCGCGAAAAAGGAAAAAAATCATTTCTTAATATTTTTTTTATTGTCTATACGGCTATGGGATGGAGAATTTGATATTTGCAAAAAATTTTAAAAGTTATAACCCTAATAATCAAGTTACAATTTTACTGAGTTAGGAGTAGTATCATTGTAGGTCTTTGCAGGTTGATTATGATTAGTTCAATATTTTTCAATAAATATATCAATTTCTAATACATTTAATTTTAAAAGTCACTCGTTTTTGCATTTTCAAAAATTTACGAAGTTTGAGGTTATGTAGCTTTTATAATCAATGAGGTACTGCCCTAAAAACTATTTCAGTGGAAATTTAAAAGTCTACTTTCTAAAATCGGTGTTCACTTATACCGGTACTTTTATTACATTAAGCACATGCACCCCAAACGCGCATGCATGGTTTGATTTAAGGGACAGCCTAATCCATATATAGGTAAAATGTTGTTAGTGAATCATCTTAATAATAATTTTATATTAGATTTTAATATTATTGTTAGTACATTTTTATGGTCAAAATTAATTTGATAAGCCACCAAAAACACATTTCGAAAAACACTTTCCAGGTAGAAATTGCCGATGGTACAACTGGCAAAGCGTTGGTTAACAGTAATACCAAGAAAAAAGCATTGGATCGCTTTGCCAACTTTTGCAAAAATTTCTTTGCCAAACTTACAAAACTTACAACAGTGTATGGAAAACAACCATTGGCAAAACATCTACTAAAAGTGATTTGCCAACGTTTGCATAAAGAACTTTTCCAGGACTTCTTTGACAAAATTTACGACCATATATGAAAAAATAATATTGGGAAAGTGCGCCCCCGTAGGCCAGTTGGTAGCGTGCTGGCTTATCAGTGCGGGGGTCGTGGATTCGATTGCCACCAGAGGCACTGGTCTGTTTTCGCTACAACGCGCCGAAGGCCATAGTAGCTAGTGCTCGGTTAGGGTAATAGTATATAATTTGTAATTATATGATTATTAATTAATAAAATAAAATAAAAAATAAATAATATTGGGAAAACATTTTTTTAATATGCTCTGCTAGCGTTTATAGAAAGTACTTTGCCAGTATTTCTTTTACAAAACCGTATATGAAAAATTACTACTGGCAAAACATTGGCTTACAGCATTTTACCAATACTTGTTAAAAGGGGTTTGCCAGGACATGTTTCTCAAAATTTGCGACTGTATATAAAAAAATGCTGTTGGGAAAACATTGGGTTAAATTGCGAAAAAGCGAATTGGTAATATTATCTAAACTGAGCCGTTGGCTGGCAAAATATCAAAGATAGGCATGGAGGAAGACATTCGAGATACATTTTAATAAACATTTGATTCAATAGTATTAAGGTACAACATATTTTTGTTAACCATATTACTAATTCGGTTTTAATACTCAAAATGTATTAATATATTTAATTTTTTTTTTTTAATTTTAAACAAAAGACTCGAAATTTGTATTCAAATTTGGACAATTGGCTTATCCAGATTACATATTTCATTTTCATATTTCAAATAAAAATAAAAATTTTCTGAAAAACATTATTTTCACTACTAAAATTTTCAATTTAAAGTAAAAAATTATAATTTCAGTTTAATTTTTCTTTATTTTACTAAAAAACTGTTCAATGCATTACAAATTTATAAATTTTCCAAATATCAAAATTTAAATCTTAAAATTTTATCACTTTCGATTCGAAATCATTTAATATTACTAAATAATATCTAAAATAAGTTTGATATAATTTTTATTAAAAATAAAAATTATGTTTTTCGACCTTTAATTGTGCAATGAAAATAAAAACCATAACAAATAATTACAGTATTGTCAAAAAGGATTACTGATGAAGGTTGTGTTACCAGAAACTGCGCAGTCTAATTCAATAGTTATGATTTTTAGAAAAGTATGCTTAATCTTCTCTACCACGCCTATCTCAAACAATTGAAAAATATGTGCATATTAATTATAGTATTAATTGTACACTGTCTAAGAAGACGATGAATAAAATTCAAAAATCCCCAAGAAAATTATTAAAGTTCGAGGCCATACTCTATATTTCTATATTAGGATATTGTCCTTACAAATAATCTATAGAGTTTTTGTTTTCAAATACATTAATTGACCATTTTCAGGAATGTGTTGATAGATCTATTTCGGGAATTTTCTAGGTTCACATCATCAGAACACGTTTTGAAAGAAGTGACAATCCCATGCAAAACATCAAACATTCATATAAATTAGTTTTCTCACTAAATGAGAACTAATCTATGAGCTCGAAGTTAAAGATTATCAACATTGATTAATTAATAAATTTGAAATCCAAATCTCTATAGATTATTTGTTAGGATAATATCCTAATACAGAAATATAGAGTATGGCCTCGAACTTGAATAATTTTCATTTTCAATATCTGATATATCTAAAATATGAATTAATTTTTTTATTTTTCTATTGTATTTAATTTTTTCTTTTTATATTAAATAACTAAAAATAAAAATATTGAGTTTCACCAACAGCTATGCAATTCACTCACCCTCTGTTAACAACTTGTGCCTGCAAACAGGAAACATGCCGTTTTTAACCCTCTAACAGGTAAGGCTGCCTCAGGGTAGCCTTCACAAAATTTACCACAAATGCGTCAAATGAGCGTTTTATACTTAGAAATTATTAAATTCCGATAGACAACTAAATTTGCTAAATATTTTGCGAAGAAATTTTTCGTGTGTCGTCCACGGTTTGGAAGTGAGAAAGCTTCAAAATCAAAATTTCGTAAAATTTCAAAAAATAATTATTTTTAAAAAAGAAAGCAGACATTAAGTATTAATAGCAAAGCGTTGAAGTTTGAACAACATAAATTAAAGTTTAGATACTTTTTCGCTTAATTTCGCTTTTTCCTTGAAGCGAAAATCCCGATATCTTCTTAAATAGGAGCAGAAAAAAAAATTGTTTTTTGAGCGTGGTTATATCTTGGTAAGAAAAATATTTTTTGTTAAAAACTTCTCCTAAAGCATTAGTTTGCAAAATGCACCCTAAAATAGTTTGGCTCATATCGCCTAAATTAGGCAACAATAAACAATTTTGTTGAAGAACTTATTTTTTTTTTTGGGAGTGGAGCACATGGTATGAATTTCGTTGCAAAACATCGTTTGCCAGTTAGAGGTTTAAGGAAACCCCAAGTTAAAGTGATTTTTTTTTTTTGCAAATTTTAACAAATATGTCTAAAACTATCAGCATCAACATAAAAAAAATATCAATTTAAAGTAGCGAAAAAATATTCATTTTCTATTTGAAGCTGCAAGTTATATATTTTTTCCCAGTAAATGAGAGTATTGCAATCTCTTTATTTTCTAAACTCTTTGGTGTCACTAATAAGTATTGTAGTACTGTTTTTTATGGCATTTAAAGAAAAAAACTCTTTTTCGCCATTGTTTTAAAAGTTTTCAAATTATTTTGCCAAACTTTCGAAATACAAACGGCAAACCGAATATTGACGTTATAATTTTAAGGTTGGCATAGGACTTATTTTATCATTGCTGCCAATGATATGCCACCGTTTCAAAAAACGAACGGGCAACCGAAGATTGACGCTATCATTTCAAAGTTGGCCCAACACTATTACTTTTCAAAAGCAGACGTTCTGACAACGCTTGTACCACCCTGTACAGTAGTCTGCCAACGATTTGCCGTTTGTATTTTTCTACCTTGGTTGTTTACAATATTTATAACACAACAATTTTTTATGCCGGAATGTTTTTTTTTATTATTCATAAACCATTAAAATAAAAGTTGTTGTAAAAATAATTATCTGTTGTGGCAATGAGTGGCTAACTGACAGTTGCCTCTTACAAGGGGAGTCTACTGATGGGTTCTTTCCGATCTAAATGAAATTTGGATGTGTTAAAGAAAAAAATTATGGGACAAGTAAAATTACGGCAGTTTACGATTTTCAGTTTATTTCAAATCGTTTTACAGACATTTTAGACAAA
Organism: Delia radicum; assembly: GCA_021234595.1. Taxonomy (NCBI): domain Eukaryota; kingdom Metazoa; phylum Arthropoda; class Insecta; order Diptera; family Anthomyiidae; genus Delia; species Delia radicum. The sequence continues at coordinate 149,744,685 of CM037852.1, forward strand.
TGGGATACCAATAGAAAGAGCTTTTGAAGACGCATTAACTGGTATACGAAACATGTCCGATAACTTATAAGTATTTTTGTTATTAAAAAAAACTAGTTTTAACCCTTTGATGACCACAGGCAAGTATAAAAAGACTGAGTAAATATGTCCAAAGGTAATTTGTAAGGTAGGATTTGAATGGCGATAAATCTCTATCTGGTCTCACTTACCCATCAGAAGTTCTCAATGTTGGAAAAACATTATTCTTTATTAAAAATGTTTGACAAGCGAAATGTGGGGCTGGGTTGAGGTCAATGGAGCTATCTTTTCGTTAATTAACCGTTATTTAGTTGTAAACCACCAAATTAAAAAAAAAAAAAAAAACATAAAAATCCTGTCAGCCAAAACTGTGTGGTCGTCAATTGGCAGTTATTTTCGTCGTTCGAAATGAGGGACAAGGAGGAGGTCTAGGGAGCCAATTTTTTTTATACTTGATTATTATTACACTCATAATAATCCATGTTAAAAATACGAAAAAAATGTCAAAACAACGAACTCTTTGTAAAATGAACAAATTTTCGTTTATTTTACAAAATTTTTGGTTATTTTGACTTTTTTTGTAGTTTTACGCATGGATTATTATCAGTGTAGGTCAGAGATCACGAAAATCGTGAAAATTTCAAAATTGCTTCTGCGGAAAATGTACGTTAAGTGATAACAAAACCGTTGTTTTGTTAAAAAATTAAAGTTGGTTTAAGCTAAAAAAATATGTATATTAATGCCTATAAAATTTAATGGAGAGATTGTCTGAGGTTTTTCCGATATTCGTAATTGTTTGGTTTTTATGCGACTTTTTTCGAAGAGCTATATTTTAAACATTTTAAATAAATGACAACCCTAACACACTACATAGGCAATATTGGTATCAACATTGTTGTTTTCTCCAGTACTTCAAAACTGCGTTCAAAAGAATCAGAATTTCATTAGTTTCAGACATGTTTCCCTAAAAACTTTGGCCCTACCTTTTAACCCTTAAACGTTATATTGGACCGTAATAAAAAAAGTGTTCCTTATTTTTTCTTTATCAAATATCCAAATTTAATTTAGATCGGAGAGAGCCCATCGGGAGACTCCCCTTGTTAGAGAACAATTTTTTTATTTTTATTTATTTTATTTTTTTTTTTTTTTTTTTTTTGAGACACAATTGTCTATTATTTTTCTATTAGTTGGTTGGTTGGCAGTCTATCTGGCTGTTGTCTTGTGGATATAAGGAATATACAATATTTCAAGTTTTTTTTTGGTTTTGTCTTGAAATTGTTACTAATAGTGCAACAGGTTGTATTGTTGGTATTGCATTTTATATGTTTTTTGTTTACACATTTAGTGCACTTTTCGTTGTAAAGGGTCCGCCAAATAACTTTTTTTTTTGAAAATGCTATTAAAAAAAAAAACTACTGAATATTTTCTCAAATTTCTTTTTTTATTTGAAAGTACGATCCTTCCGGTTAATAATGGAAAATAATTTCATTCAAATAGCTGCCTCGGCTGGCCATGCAGTAGCCTACTCGATCGGTCGAATTTTTAAGCACATTATCGATTGTGTGCAGCTGTATTTCAGCAATGGCTTCACGAATATTGTCCTTTAAAGCGTCAATTGTCTCTGGCTTGTTGGCGTAACACTTATCTTTGACGGCACCCCACAAATAATAGTCCAACGGTGTCAAATCGCAGCTCCGAGGTGGCCAAACGACATCAGCTCTGCGGCTGATAATGCGATCTTCAAAAACAGGGCGCAAAATATCAAGTGTAGCTTCGGCTGTGTGGCACGTAGCGCCGTCCTGTTGAAACCAAATGTTGCCAATATCCTCCTCTTCAATTTTTGTGAACAAAAATTCGGTGCTTCTCTTCTTCCAAAATTCGTACGCAATTTTCGCACATATTCTGCAACATTACCATGATTTTCAAAGTAATGTCGCAATATTTCCCAGCGTTGTTCAAGCGTATACACAACCATATTCGTTCAGCGGAAGGATAAAACTAATTATCTGTCAAATCAGACATGAGCTAAGTGTTACCATTCACGAAATAAGCACTAGTTGAAAAAAAAAAACGTTAGATGGCATACCCTTTAGTTTAGATTCCATTTCATTGCTACATTACCTGTACACATGCCACACAACATACAACACAACACAACTTAGCTTTGATCTTAACTGGCCAATACATGTTTGAATGATTGTAGTTTTATGATTTAATCTTATAAATGCCGGGCCTAATGGTACCAAAATATGAAAAACAACTTTTTGTGTTATTCATACATACTCGAATTTATCAGAAAGAGAATGGGTTGGAATTTTCTTATTTATTATTTAGTTTTTTACATTCTTGTAACTCGATTTTCACCGTAGACGTATAGTCTAGTGGAATTTTTTGCTCAGTACAATCCCAAGAATCAGAAACGCGAAGCGCCCATTAAGATTTTTTCCTTCCATACTAATCGCCCCACCCTACTGTACACTCAGGAAATTAAGAAGGTAGAAAGGACTGAAAATGACAGTTGAAATGAATACAAATGTAGTTGAAAAGGCGATGACAGTATTTGTTATAAAACTGACTAACCATGTAGTAATTTTTAACTATAGATAAAACAACTACAATAGTAGTAAAAACGACTAACGAAGCGCTCAAAAACAGCTAACCTTAAACGAATGCATAAACAATAAAAAAGAGTAAAACAAGGATTCACACCAAAAGTGAGGGCTGTCTTCCACAACATCCCTGCCATCTTCATGTATAGTCGTTTTTTCTACCAATTTTAACCATATGCTTACCTAAGGTGTTGTAACCCTTAATAAGGTTTATTACCAATATGAGTTGTCTTCTATACATTTCCAGAAGAATCATACTATACTTAACCAATTTTTCGTCCCTCAATGATTTTGTCTGTGTGCTACTATCCGAAGTTGACCATGTAGATAACCAATTTGTCCTTGTGCCCTGTTTTATCTGTTCATAGAGAAGGCCGAGTGGAGGATTGACGTCAAGATCCGATACCTCAATAGCAAGTTCATGCGCTATTTCGTTATATTCTTGTGACCAGGTACCCAGAATAGTGTAACCCTATGCTGCTCGCTGAGAACCTTTAGCTCTTTGTTGTAAATACTACTGTTTTTAACAGTTATATTTTCGGTATTTTAATTTTTTTTTTAATAAAACAATATATTTTTTCTTTTAATTACTATACAAATTTGTATGTCCTACTTTCTATTTAAAATGCAAAGTCAAATTACCAAATGGTATTCCAGTATGACGTTTTTATGCATTGGAGATACAATGAAATTTTCTTATCCAAGTTCATTGTACAATTGGGGTATCCAGTAATATCCGATTATATCCCTCAAATATATTACTGGATTAAGCTAGATCAAAATTTGTCTTGAAATTGGGGTATCCAATAATATCTAATATAAGATCCTGATATATCCAAAAATATCAGATGGGATTAATTTATATCTACATGGATCCAATTAGACCCAAAAGGTTAAGTAATTTTTTGTGGATCGAATGAAAGAAAACTTATTTAGACATCTGCGCATATATAATTATGTATACAGTTATATATAAAAATATATAATTATGTCTTATACGTATTAAAAATATTAATGAAGTTGGACTAATTATAGTCATGTCTCACACTGAATTATTAATTATGTATCATATATGGAATCTTACATAATTATATCTGACATCATTTAATGTCATATATAATTATATCTCGAATTGCATATGGCACCATATATAATATTACCTAATATCACACAAAAAAATATTTTTAATAAGACAGTATATATTATTATTTCTTAAATTATATCGCTTACATGTTACCATATATGATTACATATTGTGTTATATATGAGAATGTTCAAAATATAATAATATATCGTTATATATTTTACCACATAAGAAACCAATAATAATATATGGCCATGCATGACACCATATATGATTATATATTATAATATATTTTAAGATGAAAAAACATAAGACCAACTATAAATTTTTTTTAAACAACAACTAGTTCAAACAACATTTTCAATCCTAATGGTTATAATTAGAGATGGGCACATGAGCAGAATTTTGCGTGATTTTCGTCAGTGTGAGTAAAACCTAATTTTACTCACGTGATCGAGAGTGAGTGTGAGTATGAAAAAATTCTACGTTAGTGATTGTGCGTGAGTCAAATTTTTCCGTGAGTGAGTGTGTGTGAGGAAAGTTTTACCAATCAATTTTAGTAAATGTTTTCTCTAACTTTTTCACCGATTACATATCTTTGGGACTTAAAAACACTAAATAAATAGCAAAATTACAGATTCAGAGCAAATTTAGGTTAAACATTCACAATATACTTTCATTTTACATTTTATTTATTTGCGGTCAAATTTTATTTCCTAAATTTGCGTGATTGTCGTGAATCACGAGTGAGTGTGAGCTAAATCTAAATTTACTCACGTGAGCGTCACTGATGAGTGTGAGTCGATAAAAAATTCTCGTGAGTGATTGTGCGTAAGTGAAATTTTTCTCTCCTGAGCGTGAGTCAAAATTCACTCACCCATCTCTAGTAAAAATAATAAAAATTAGCGTCACATTTGCATTTTGGCGATAAATACAATTTGTGCAAACAAACTCTATACTTCTGGCTATACTACATCAAAACTAATGGCCCAAAATAAAATATGGTTATATATATTTTTTTAAAGCATGTTCGTGGCTATTTATAAACACCCATTATGTGCTATTCAGAAGTTAAAGGTTTGCTGACTTTTGTCCAGCTACATTTTGATTCTGGACCACTGTGCTTCGTATTTGTTTTTAAAAAATGTTGTTTATCTCAAAATTATTAGTTGCTGTTAACCGATTACCATTATTTAATATAATTGTTTTTGATTTTAGTTTATTCGTTATTTAAAAGTTATTTTTATTTAATTAAAACTACAATTTAAATAGACAATGCTTTTTCTTACACTCACAAGAACTTTTCCATAAAAAATCAACAGTTATTTAAAAATTTAATCGATAAAGTTGTTTCAATGGAATATACAATTAAATTACCAAAGAAATATATTTTTTAACTTTCTGTCTGTTATTCAATAAACAAAAAAAAAAAAGGACTTTCGGTAGTAGTTAAAATATTCAGTTAAAATATTCTTTTAAAAACAAAAAGTTGTTATATTATATTGAGTGTTGTTTGTGGGCGTTGTGGTGTAATGGTTAGTGCGTTGGACTTTTACACAGAAGGTCCCGGGTTCGATCCCCGGTGCCGGCAACATCAAAATAATATGTATGAGTTTTTCTATCCCTCATACGTATTGCAATATCCACCTTCGGTGTTCCCATAGCAATTAACCCCACCGAAGTAAAATAATGAATCAGGGCTATGAACCAAAAAGCTTCAATAAATTCGCCAACTCTCCATCAGGTGGCGAGCAACAACTGTTCTAAGACGTATCATCTCGCGCAATTACAGTGTTGCCATGTCTGAAGCCCTTCATCTTTTCCCACCTTTCATCTCTATACTATCCCTTTCCAAAGAAAGCAACACAGTAAATATAGGAAGTATTTCCTGAGTGTTGCCTGTCTTTTAAAAAAAAAAAAAAAAAGTAGTCCTGTTTTTAACTGATTTTCAGTTAATTTAATGTGTATTTTCAGTAGTCTTTACGGAAAAAATATTGTGAGTGTAATATTATCATATTAGGCAATTGCATTTATTCTCAAAATTGTACATCTGTGCAACAAATTTTGGGTCATCGCCGTCAACGTGAATGATTCCAATTTTTAGCAAACATACAATCCCTGGTTCGATTTTGTTGAGATATGAAATATATGCTATTTAGACCCTTACTATAAAGAATTTTCACGAAAAGAAAAGAAACAAATATCTGGTTTCGTTGGAAAAGGACTGGTAAAATGTGTTCACTATTTTTAACAAGCTTAAAACTCATTTAAAAGAAAGAAAAAAAAAAAACGCATTTGAACAAAAAATGTTGCTCGTAGTTGATTAATTATGTCGGATTCAATAACAAACAATTTTATGTACACTCAAAAAAATAAGTTTGTAGAAAAGTTATTAAAACGTCTTTTAAAACAATTATACTATTTTTTTTTTACTGCAATTATGTTTTTAGCTAAAATTGTAGTTACACTTATTAAGCACTTAACTGTTTTGAACTAATGTTTTACTAATATTTCACCACTGTTTAACTAATTTATTTTGCTAAAAAAAATCGTAAGCACATTAAAAGTATGTATGACAACCAGATTCAAAGATATACGCAGAACGCAGGTAAAGTTGTTTCAATGGAATATACAGTGAAACTACCAAAGAAATATATTTTTTAACTTTCTGTCTGTTATTCAATAAACAAACAAAACGGTTAAAGTTTTCAATTTAAAACAAAAAATTTTTATATTATATTGTTTTTACTGATTTTGTCAATTAATTTTTAAACAGTTGAAAATAAACTAAACAATACAAATTGTTTTACACGAAAAGTAAGTAGCCCTTTTTTAACTTATGTTCAATTAATTTAATGTGTATATTCAGTAGTCTTTTTGGAAAAAATATTGTGAGTGTATGTTATAGCTGTCTAAAAAAAAAGAGTTGCTACTATAGAAAATATTGTATTTTTGAGAGAACTAAAGTTAAAGCATAAAATTATTTATCTTTCGAGATGTCTAAGCTGGCGTGAATGGTATATTCATTTTTTGGCTGTCGCGGCCCTTTTATAGTGGGCAACCTGCAAAACAGTTGCACAATTTTGGATTCATTTCGTTAAACATTCTTTATGGCAAAAATACAATATTTTTGATATTGGCAACCCTATTTTTTTTTGACAGCATAATTATGCAATAGAAATTTTAATGTACGCCATATCAATTGTATTTTTCTCTGGAATAATTTTGGTCTTAAGCCTTGTTTTTTGTATCTGGAATAATTTTCGAGAAAATTCGAAATAGTGAGTTCTAAACAGATTTTTGCAAAAAGTACCTACTCTGTCAGAAATTTTAATATCTTTTCTCTCAAAATTGTTCAGAGACATTCCAAATGCATAATCAAGAAAAACACTTAAGGTGTTCGCATTTTAGGTTAGAGCTTGTTTCCACGAAGCGTGAAGCCAGTTAGCTTTTGCGGACTTAATATAATTAATTATATAATTCTTATAATATATAGCCAGTTTAAATACAACGAAAATTATTTATTTTTTAATATGTTAAGCTAAATTATAACTAAATAAATAACTATATTTTATTATTGTACATTTAAATGTCAATGTCATGATAGCCATGAAAACTCAACGAAAGTGTCTATAAAATTTCTTTGGACGTCCAAACATGTATAGAAAACAAATTAATATAACTGCATGTATGATTTCGACTAACACTAGATGCAATTTCATTACTAACTTGGCTGGTATCATACCAACATGAATTGTATTGCGTATATTAACTAGTTGTTTAAATATGAAGAAAATGCATGCAATACTTGAGTAATAATAGTCTTTCCCCACATAATATATTTATTGCATGATAAGTATCGTGAATTCCAATGTCTACTAACAAGGAAGGTATACCGATCTGAACTCACAAATTTAAATAAAGTTTGGTTATGTTATCGAGGAGCAAAAGAAAGATACACGTATTTTTTTTAGCTGCCGAATCTCATGTTTAAGGGTTAAAAAGAAGGCTTGGAAATTCATTTGTTTTTGTGTAAAAACTTGTCTATAATTACGAAAACTAGATTTATTTGTAAATAGGGTTAAAGTACTCAAGAAAATTTAAATTTTGATACCTATATTGTGAATATAGTGGACCCAGAGTTTCCACATTTTTGAATTATTTGCAGGGACCGTAAATAATGATTATTGCTCGTTTTTTTGAATCAAAAAATCAATCACTTAGAAGAGACATAAAAAAAATTTATTGCACCATTATTATTATTTTTTGACAATCTTTGCATATCCGTCATGATTTTAAAATTTTTGATTTTTAAAGTTTTCTTCAATGGTAATGATTATGTTTGAGTAATAATAAAAAAAATCAGCAATAATCATTATTTTTGAGCAAAAAAAATAAAACTCAAAAATAATCATTATTTATGATTTTTATTTTTTTCGCTCAAAATAAAACTCACTTTCAATGTGTGGGATGGACATATCTCAGGAAGTAGGAGGAGCTTATCGAAGATTTTGGTATCAATCTCTTCTTTGGAAGATTCTCTAATTCTTAATGCATCAATCATATTTGTGGTTGAGGTTTAAGGGGTTAATTTTTAATTTCAAAATAGGGCTTTTTTTGCCGTATTTTGTGAAAGTAACAATGTGTGAGATGGACATATCTCAGGAAGGAGGAGGAGCTTATCCAAGATTATGGTATCAATCTCTTCTTTGGAAGATTCTCTAGCAGATTAATGTATCAATCATATTTGTGGGTGGGGTTTAAGGTGTTAATTATTAATTTCAAAATATGGCTTTTTTGCCGTAAAGTCAAAATCTAGGAAGCTCGATTTTCACCGTAGACGTATGGTCTAGTGGACTTTTTTGCTCAGTACAATCCCAAGAATCAGAAACGCGAAGCGCCCATTAAGATTTGTTTCCTTCCATACTAATCGCCCACCCTAATATGTATATATATTTACACCTACATGAAAGTGAATTTTATTTTGAGCGAAAAAAATAAAAATCATAAATAATGATTATTTTTGAGTTGTATTTTTTTGCTCAAAAATAATGATTATGGCTGATTTTTATTAATATTACTCAAAAATAATCATTACCATTGAAGAAAATCCTTAAAACTCATAACATAATCATTATTGTGTAATTTTTATTATAAAACTCGTAATGATTACGGTCCCTGATTATTTGACATACATATAAGGCTCTTCGGGAAACGTAGCATAAAAGCCGAACATTTTCGAATATCGGAAAAAAACTCAGACACCCGCTCCATTAAATTAATTAGACTTTAGTTTAATACAACTACAATTTCGGAAAAAAACCTCAAATTTAATGTTACTCAAAACACAGTATTTTAATAACAAAAATATTTGAAAGTCTTTAGACATAATTTTTACACCAGTAAATTCGTCTTGAAAAATTCTTTAATGTTATACCAATTTTGGCTCTAATTACTTAAAAAAGAACGAAATAAACAAAAAAAAAAAATAACGTAAAGTGTAGTAATTTTTGTAATGCCTAAACATGAAATTGGACAGCTAAAAAAATATGTGTCCCATAAATTTGTATTCCCTACAACATATCTAAGGTTCATTAAGATCTGCCAGTTCCGGTCTGCAAACCTCCCTTGTAAGATTATACAATTTATTTCATAGATCAACGTTGCTCTCATGCAATTTATATGTTAAGTGCAGACATGGAGTAAGGTATGATTTTACATATGTTTACATTCACGGTATTCACATGTTGGTGCAAATTTTGTACCTGTAACAGAAATTACTAGATATTTCAAGTGTATACTATACTTATAAATATTTTCTCCCCAAAACGAGCACTCCCCTATTGTATTACCGCACATAGCATTAATATATATACACAATATTGTTGTTGTTAAATTTTTCTTTTCATTTCAATTTCATTGCAAATCAAAAAAGTGCATTTGCTACCACAAAACATGTTTGTGCATTTTTTCAAAGCAAGTTTTCAGTTTTTGTACAACACAAATCAAATAGGTAGAGAGACATGCCAGTCAACACTTTGAAAGTGCAAGTTTGGTTTAGTTGTTATTGCATTAAATGTGTGTCAGTGGAGCAGTCATTGTACGATGATTTTGTGGTGCAAGCTGCTAGCCATTGTTTTAATTTTTTTCATTCAGTGATGATTAACATTTTGGGCCTTAGCAAAATACATATATTAAATTTTACTTTTAAAACTTTTTACTTTAAAAATTTGTTTGTATATTTTTTTATTGCCGGTAAAGTTGTTGCATTTCTTTTTATGTTGTTTGATACATTTGTGGATTATTTTTATTAACAAATATTTTTGTAATATGTGCATTTTTTGTTAAACATAAATAGGGCAACTTAAAATCAGTAATGTATTTGCTTTTTTTAGTAAATACTACCCAAGTTCATTTCTATATAAAATTTATTCATGAGAAATGATACATTTTGAGCTACACACAAAGAAATATGTACCTATAATAAAACGCATTTAAAAAGCAGCAATACAGTTCGGTCTTAGCCTCATGCATCATATTTAAATGTATAAAATATAATAAAAGAAAAATGCTTCTAATTGGTTTCAATATTGATAAAAACAATACTAGCAAAGAATTTTGCGGGTGGAACTGGCAAAACACATGTTGTTTGCAAACAAAATAGTGTTTTCCTAATACAATATAAGTTGTACCTTTGGTAATTTTAAGCACTGTGGGCTTTACAAAAATAGCAGTGGTTTGGCAGTACTATTTTTTTTAATGCGGTTGTCAATTTCTGCCTTCATTTCTACTTTCATTAAAAATATATATAAAAATTTTTTTTTCTAAAAAACTGACTTTCTTCCATATCTTCTAACATTAAATCGGTCCACACGCTAAGTAGATATAGAGATCCCATCAGTATTATTTTGTTTTAAATCCCCATGATATGTGTAAAGAAAATCGACCAAAATTATTTTAATATTTGCAATCTTTAAATTTTTTTAAATTATTTTTTTTTTTAATTGCAGCTGAGAAAATAATGCAAAAAATTGTAGCCATTTTTTGGCCTAGTGTAGTTAAAGGCTAACAATCTTATAAAAACTAAATATTTTTTTCTGAGTTTGTCGGGATTAAATATAACTCAAAAAAATTTTGTATTATTTTTTTTTTTAAATTTTTTAAAAAAAAATTATTTTTTCGGAAATATGTCCTTTTTAAATTTTGGGAAACTTTTCTAATTTTTTTCCGATAATTTGGAAAAAATTAAAAATTTTTTTAGTGAATTTTATCGTTGATCTATAAGTTTATGTGTGAGATTTTATTCGTTCGGTTTGAGATCATGACAAATTTTTCTCTAAATTAACAGAAAAATTATAATTTTTATATTATAATTTACTTTGACTATTAGAAAAAAAAACACAGACAAAGTTATTAGACACTAGCATGAATGGAATGCATTTTCTGAACCACTACGGTCTTCATCAACATTCTTCGTGCCATTTAGTGTTAATCGTAAATATCTTCTATTTAACTCACACGTTAAAGGAATTGGGTAACTTTAAATCCCACATTACTCTGTGTGCTGAGTTATAATGAAATTTACCACAAAGGATTTCTATTTATAGTGTGTTTGTTTTTCTGTAGACATTATCATAATTGCCAGTTTAACTTTCAGTTAAAACTTTTAAATGGCAATTCTTTTCTATAATGTCATCATATACTATCCTTCTACATAAGCAAAGCATATCAACAAACATTAAAGATATTTTGTTAATACATATGTCGAGCATATACATTAAACGATTTCTACACTGTACCTGGTGAGTGGTTTGAATTTTATCGTTGATCTATAAATTTATGTGTGAGATTTTATTTGTTCGGTTTCTCTAAATTAACAGAAAAATTATAATTTTTATATGATAATTTACTTTGACTATTAGAAAAAACACAGAAAAAGTTATTAGGCACTAGCATGAATGGAATGCATTTTCTGACCCACTACGGTCTTCATCAACATTCTTCGTGCCATTTAGTGTTAATCGTAAATATCTTCTACTCACACGTTAAAGGAATTGGGTAACTTTAAATCCCACATTACTCTGTGTGCTGAGTTAGAATGAAATTTATTTGTATATTTTGCCATGATCTCAAACCGAACGAATAAAATCTCACAATTTTTTTTTTTTATAAATCTTAATCTAACCCAGTGTTGTCCCGACAAATATTCGAAATTTTAGAAAAATAAGAAGCAGCCTCGTGTTCATAAGAGAACTTGTGTGGTATTCCTTATTTTTGAATATCTACAATCAAAAAAAATTTGTACTACAGAAAATTTAAAAATTTGTTTTTTAATTCAAATTTATTTTTAATATCCTTTGAAATACATTTATATTTTATAATAATAAAATTTAACAATGTAGAATAAATGTAGGAAAAAAATTAATAAAGTTTTTTTTTTTAATTATTGCGAATAGGTAAAATATTTTGTTTAGTTAATCAACAGAAATTTAATGAAACGATTTACAAGTTTTTCTAATTATTTTTTTGGGTGTAGTGATAATTTTGTTTAAGTATCGTTCTACTGCATTTGCGTCGAGATGGGCCAGTTCTAGTTAGCACTTGCATTGAAAAGGTTGACAAATATTACCACAATTTTGTTAGACTGCTTAAAAATAAACAACTGACTTTTATATTAAATTTAACATTTTTTGTGGTATTATTTTTGACTTTGTTTGTTTTAAAGTATTTGAATTTGTTGATATATTATTAGCGAATCGAATCGAAACGATTAAAATTAAATATTTTTGTAAAATAGTAATAAAACTGTTTGTTTTAATATAAAGTTATCTTTAAATTTAATAATTTTGAAATAAATGTATTTTTTTTACTAAAGGCGGAAATGGTGTAGATGTAAAACATCATAATACCTAATTCATTTGACATAATTTATTTATTAATTTATTTTTTCCCATAATCAATTATTTTTGCCTAAAATTGTCTTTTATTTTATTCTGTTTATATTATAAATACCCAGTGTAGAAAAGCATTACCATATAAGTGCTTCCATAAGTACATATTTGGTAATGGAAAGTACTTATAATTGTCATTACGAATGTCATTACTTTTATATGGTGATGTCGCGCGCAAAATAATGACATGCCATTACTAAACGCCTTACAAAAAATATAAAAGTATGTGGTTACCTTTAAGCTTACTAGTATGAACAAAAATAATGAGACTAAAAGCTAAAAGCTCCAAAAAAACTAAATTTAATAAAAAGTTTTTTTATATTGAAATGCCTACACGGGCTTCGAACCCGGGCCTCCAGGTTGTCAGAATTTCTTTTACACAGAAAAAACTAAAAACGGGTTTCAATTAAAAAATTTTTTGAATCAATTAATATTTTAATTAATTTTGCATCTATCACGGCAATGATACTATCAATTAAAACTTTTATTAAAATTAAGAAGGAAAAAAAAGTTATAAATAACTTCTACAAAAAAAAAAAAAAATATGATACTCACAAAAAAAGTGTGTGATCTATACGTTGGTATGTGTGTTTTTTGCAATGCTGAGTCTGTTTGTGTGTGTGCTTGTTTGTTAACTTAGAATGTATTTGGTATTTTATACTGAAAATTTTCTATTTATGCATACAGTGTATGAAAAAATAATATGATAATTGCGTCTAAAATAAAATATGTATTTATATATTTAAAAGTCAATAAAAATATATTTATTGATTCAATTAAATATTTGTTTAGAAACAAATTAAATTAAATTCAAATCAAATCTTTCATTAGATATTTTAGGTTGATAATTTTTTCTGTGTATATACTTTTAAATGAAATAATGCATACATTTTATAAGAAAAATCCACTTAAATATATATTTTTGAAACACTAAACTTTTTCTTGTTAATTTTTAGACATTTCGCTAGTTTTATTTAAAAAAATTTGAATCTTTAAAACTAATGATTTCTAGAAATTTGAATTTTCAACTTAAATACCTTTAATCATAACTTTAATTTATAAAAATCATACTTACTATCGGCCAAAATTATATAAAATCAGATACATTAGTTCAATGTTCCGGATATGGGCAAATTTCGGATAAAATTGTATCAAATTTTGTGTTATACATCAAATTATAATAATTGTTCCCTGAAGAACTCGCCTAATGTGGAGACGAATTATTGAAAATAAATAATTATAATTTAAAAATAAAGGAAAGAAAACTTTTTTTTTTCATTATCATATTTTCTATATATTTTTTATTTTAAATGTTTACACTGTAGTGTACAAGGGAAGTGAAATGGTTAAGATAATTTCGATGAAAATCTTCGAGTTGAATTTCAGTTTTTAAAGGATGTTATGGATTTCAAAACAAAAACGTGACTTTTTCGCAACTTAAAAAAAACGAATATATTTTTACATCGGGTAATACCTTGTTTTGTATAATACCATAAATTAATTCAATTCTGTCAATCCAATTATATCTTGGCCGTCTAATAAGTTATGGTATAACATATTGGAAGATAGAATTAAATATGCCATTTTACGAAAAATGTCAGTGGTAAGGAAAAACGTACCTTACTATATTAGCTTTCCAGGACATCGTTATTAACCTATTTTAACTTACGATACAAAAAAGGGCAGTTATTTGTAGGGGTACCCAAAAGTAATATTTTTACATATTTCAAAACTTTATTAAAGAGAATTTTTAAAAATTAAAATCGCTCACCACTAGTTTTTTATATATATATCGTAAAGGTAAAAAACGTGAAATATTATAAATATCCGTTGGCTAGTTTTTTTATACCGATTTAAATTTAGCGGATTTCAAGAAAATTTAATTTTGGATGTATTTTCTTTAATTTTGAACTTATAACTACGTTTTAAACAAAATTTTTCATTTTTCAGCGATCACCATAATTTTTTGCATATCGTATTTTGATATAAAAACGAATATATCTGGGAGGAGTGCCGATCTCTAGCATGATTTTTTTTTTACCCATACAACACATAATGATGATCAAAGAAAAGTCAAATGTAATTTTTTGAAAAGTTAATTGAGCATAAGAGACAGAAATAATAAAAAAAAAAAAACTAAAGTTGCAAAAGCCAGTAAAGGATTAAAATACCTTTAATTCAAGGTGCATATCATTTAAATCCCCAGATTTTTTAATTGCTTTTCGGGGAAAAAAGTAAAAAAAATTATTTTTTTTTGACATTTACAAAAAATTTAAAAATATTTAAAACTAAAAATTCAAAAATCTACCCTGACGGTTTGGGCAAAACTTTGTAAATTAGCTAAAACACAAAAAATTATTTTTAAACTCGGGTAAGAATTGTGGTTTGAAATGATATTTGCTCAAAAAAGTGGTATTGAAAGCATTGTGCCTCGCCGACGCGTTGTCAACACTGAGCCGATTTATTTTTTTTGTTTTTTTGTCATTCAGAGGGTAATCGAGTGTACAAAATTTTGTGCTTTTATTCATGAAGCAAATATGTAAAACTACCCAGAAAGAAATTGTCAACCTTTCAAAAACAAAAACAAATGAAAATAATACTGGCAAACTACTGCTATTTTTGTAAGACCCACCTTGTTGAAAATTTCCAAAGGTACAAATAATATTTTGTTTGCAAAGCATGTGCCATAGGGCGGGACGTTTTAAAAATCGCTCAACGTTCAAGGAAAATCGTATTCTAGGGATCAAAATAAGAAACTTTGCCGAAGGAACCATACCTCTAAAGCGAATTCTGATGTCCCGACTTTTGACCCGTAGGGTAAAATATAAGATCAAAATAAGAAACTTTGCCGAAGGAACCATACCTCTAAAACGAATTCTGATGTCCCGACTTTTGACCCGTAGGGTAAAATTTTGAAAAAGCCCACTTTGATATTTCAGAAAGTAGGAGGAATATCTCCAAAATTATGGGAGCTACTTCTTCTCCGGGAGACACGCTAGCAGATTAATGCATAAAACATCATTCTAGGTGACCGTTAAGGGGTTAAAATTTAAGTTGAAAGAGGGCCTTTTTAGTCGTGTTTTTATAGCAAAATGTGCAAATCTCGGGATAGAGATATTTCAGAAAGTAGGAGGAGTCTTTCCAAGATTAGGGTCTCTATTTCTTCTCCGGAAGACGCTATAGCAGATTAATGTATAAATTATATTCGATTGGGTTGGATTCGATTGGGGCACTCTAAATGGGTCAAAGTGGGATTTTTCAAAATTTTAAACTACGGGTCAAAAGTCGGGACAACAGAATTCGTTTTAGAGGTATGGTTCCTTCGGCAAAGTTTCTTATTTTGATCCCTAGAATACGATTTCCCTTGAACGTTGAGCGATTTTTTTTGCCTCCATACAAATCGATCCGGCCTAATGTGCCAATACCACCCGCAAAATTCTTTGCCAATATAATTATTTACCAATATTACATCTAATTAGAAAAAACCATTTATTTTAATATTTTATTATATTTCACACAATTAAATATGATGTATAAGACTAAGACCGAACAGTATTGATGCTTTTTAAATGTGTTTTATTATACACATTTCTCAAAATTATTTAATTTCCCGTATTTTAAAAGCACCAAATTTGTGGAATTACCAACGTTATGCCAAAGGTGGAAAGTTTGCTCGAACCAACGGTTGGCCACTGTTATCAATCGATTAACAATACAATACGGTCAAGATTGTTAATCCCACGTTCTGCCAACGAATAACCGACCGTAGCCAACGATTTGCCAACACTGTGCCAATTGTAATTCTTTGACTGGGTACCCATTAAGAAATTGCCAACCGTACAAAAAAAAAAAAAAAATAGTACTGGCAAACCACTGCTATTTTAGTAAAACCCACCGTGTTAAACCAAAAGTACAACTAATACTAGAAAACAAAGGTACAACTAATACTAGGAAAACAGTGTTTTGCCAGTACCACCAGCAAAATTCGTTGCCAACATTGCTTTTACCAATATTAGAAACAGTTAGATGCATTTTTTAAATTTATTTTATTTCTCACATTTAATATGATGTAAGGCCGACCTGTATTGCAGCAGTGTTTTATTATATAAATATATTTATCAAAATTAATGAAATGTAAGCTATTTTGAAAGCACAACATTTTTTGGATTACCAACGTTATGCTAACGGTGGCAAGTTCACACAAACCAACGGTTGGGTACTGTTATCACTGTTGTCGGGTAACAGGACAATACTGTCAAGATTGCTAATCCCACGTTCTGCCGCCGCATAACCGACTGACGCCAGCGCTTTACCAACACTGTGACGCTTGTATTTTTCTGCCTGGGTGTTTACAAAAACGACCTCTTCGAACAAAAATAATGAGTTCTGACGACGAATTATATGCAGTTGGCCCTAATACTACTTGCTTGTTATTTAGATACTGGTAGTGAGAGCCTATTAGAGCCTATGAGATTTTGCTGGGTAGTGATCATTTTGCCGGGTACTGTTCATTATTATTAAAGATATTTATAAAACTAAAAGAAAAGGTAAATTGCCTTTATTAAGTATATAATTAATCAATATCAAATGCAAATTAATTTATATTAAAATAGATTTAAAGTAACACTAAAAAGATCATTGACCAAATCTAAGGACGTTTTTTTGTTTCATCCAACATAAAAGACCAAAATAACAAATATTTTTTACGCAAAAACGTGTTAAAATACCAACTCAAAGAGTTCAAAGTAGAAACTAAACTATAAAAAAAAATTAACATTTTTAAAAATTACACTACTTAACAAATTTAAAATTTTTGCAGAACTTGTCTTTGAAATACATGTTTTTTAATAGACTTGGGTACGCTGATTCCGAATCTGTCACAAATTTTTTTTTTCATTTGCAGTTTTTGAAATATCGCTGTTTTTATAGTTACATGATTCATCCCATTTATTCCTACACTGATAATAATCCATGCGTAAAAATTCGAAAAAATTTCAAAATAACAAAAAACTTTAGTAAAATACACGAAAACTTGTTCATGTTCATGTTCATGTTCATGTTCATGTTTTTTTTTTTTTTTTTTTTTTTTTTAATTTTAACCAATACTCAGGGGATGCCCCCTACTCATGCAGTGCATTGTATTGATTAGGAAAATAGGGTATGGGAGGGAGGAAAGAGGGAGTAGTATTTGTGGATATTTGATTTAAATTTTTCTAAATTGTAAGTAACAGGGAAGACTTCCGCGGGAAGTTTGTTCCACATACGAATCGTTCGACTAAAAAACGAATTTTCTCTGTAATGCGTTGTGCGAAACACAGGACAATCAACTACAAACGGATGTGCTCTACTAGATAAGCGGTATTCCGAATAAAAACTCGGGCTCGAGGAATAAGTTCACTTATCTCAGATGAGCACCTCCCATGGTAATATCGATAAAAAAAAGTGTCACACAACCCACATTCCGACGATGCTCCAATGAATCAATAGAGTTGGATACACTACTGTCATTGATAAGCTTCACCGCCCTCCCCTGAACACGGTCCAGAAGCTTCAGAATAGACACTGAAGCCCCTGCCCATAAATGAGAGTTGTATTCCATTTTCGGCCGGATAATGCTGGTATAAATAGTAAGGAGATCGGATGGAGTGAAGTAAGTCTTTCACCGTTTCAGAAAAATACGTGCTTATTCCAACTGACATCACACTGTATTCTCATATATTTTGCTTAAATTTTTGAAATTTAACCCCAAATCATGACTTAAAGGACACAAATCTACACAAATTTATCTTTCATTTGAGTACAATCAAGTCTGCATTTGTTTCAGGATATCGTATCGGTATTGCAAGGAAGTGGAAAATTTTGCATGTTTAGATCTAGAATTATAAATTTTATGTATGCTAAAAAAAATTTAAATTGTGTCACTATCTGTAAACTAAACATTCTTTCCACTGATTTATTTTTAGTATTCAAATTTGCAAATCTATTGAAAAGATCGTGAAATATTTCGAAACGAAAAAAAATGGAGTATGTAAAGTAAATGTAAAATCCGCGATGCTAAAGATGAGAAACAAAGTTTTTGTCAGATTTACACTCAGCGTACCTAAATCTATTAGAAAATATGTATTCAAATGCAAGTTCTGCAAAAAGTTTCAAATTCTTCGTGCTAATAATATATTTTTAAATAAAGACAATTTGTTTTTATATTTATATTCATGTGGAAAATAAGTTTAAATTTGAATTCTTTTCTAAATATTCCACTTTCAATGGAGTTTAATACAAAAATTTGTTCATTGGAACGACAAGTTTATTCAAAACAGGGTGGCCCTAAAAAGAGTGTTGAATTTTAGAGCTCCACAAGTCTGTTCCGGTTCATAAAGTGCTGAGTTCAAATTTGAGCCAAATCAGTTACTATTTAGAGGTTTTTGTACGGGCTTTTAATAAATTTTTTTTAAAGTATTTTTACCTCCCAAACTAGAATCAAGTAATCATTTTTGATTTCAAACTACTCGTACTTTAAGAAAGTTTAAACTTATCGGAAATAATCACACTTTAATTAACATTATTATTATTCCATAATAATATTAAAGAACCCATAATTGGTTTCAGAATATGTTATATAATTATAGAGAGTGATGGATCTATTCGAATTTTCTTGAATTAAGAGTGTGAATAGTATTTACAATGACAAAATTATATAAATATACTGTAGAAGAAGACAATGACAAAATTATATAAATAAACTGTAGAACACGAATACACAGTCAGAAATATATAGCAATGCTTATACTTTTCATTAGTTGTATAAAATGTTTATAAATAAAATTATCTTTTTCATTAAATTTTAGGAAAAACTGCATTAGTTTAATGAAAAGTTTCAATGGACTAGTTACAGTAACATTTCATAGATATAATGCAAAAATACAAAGATGTAGTGGACGAGTTACAGTGACATTTCATGCAACTAATTCTCTCAGTGTGCAAATGTGGGACAGTCTAATGCACAATGATAAAATTTATTAACATTCACAAAATTTTTAGGGATAAAACTAAAAACGTACAATTTTGAACATACATACTTGCAATACCAGAGCAATATGCTGCTACAAATGCCGAGATGGTTATTAGGGTGAGAATCGTTTGTATGGAAACATTTTTGGTCTTCAAAGTTTAGTAACATCGTGATGCTTCTTAAGACACGTGTTTGTTTCCTAGGAAGACAACAATGGAGCGAAATTGATGATTAATAAGTTTTTTGTTAAAGCTCTGCCTATTCTGGAGGCTCTAGCTTTTTAAAACTTCAAGTTCTGATGAGATCTTTAGCCATTTCGAAATAGTTGAAAGTTCGTTTTAAATTAAAAATAACATAAAAATAATCTCGAAGTATGTAAAAACAAGAAATTAGTAAAACTGGAAAAAATATTTTGTTCGCATTTTAAGGGGTGCTGATCTGAATATTGTGACACTAGGTGTAAAACTTTAGTGCTGAAACATTGAGCCAAATCGGACAACGCTTTCGGGATGCGCATCGATGTCAAAGGTCAGATATATGGGAAATTCTACGGCACCGTACGATTAAAACCATTTCATTTTAAGAACAATATGTAACATTCTTGATGGTATCAGCATTTTTGAAGCAACAAATGTGACCAGACAAATATCCTAAATTTTAATATTTATACTTTATTATACTCTACTCCGTTAAAAACTAATTAGGAAAAAAAAATCTTAAAAAACTCTAAGATCGAAAAAAGCGATAAAATTAAAAAAAAAAACGTCAAAAATAAAAACATGGCTAAAATTTAAAAAAATCACAAAAAATTTAATAAAAACGCTCAAATTTAAAAAAAAAAAATAAAGAAATCATTAAAAATTGTCAAAAATAATAAATAAAAAAAGGTAATATATAAAAAAACCGTTAAAAAATTTAAAAAAGAAAAAAATTATTCAAGTTCGAGGCCATACTCTAT
Source organism: Delia radicum (assembly GCA_021234595.1). NCBI lineage: Eukaryota > Metazoa > Arthropoda > Insecta > Diptera > Anthomyiidae > Delia > Delia radicum. The sequence goes on from CM037852.1 coordinate 149,765,314, forward strand.
ATTTCTACATTAGGATATTGTCCTAACAAATAATCTATAGAGTTTTTTGTTTTCAAATTTATTATTTGACCCTTTCAGGAATGTGTTGATAGATCTATTTCGGGAATTTTCTAGGTTCCCATCATCAGAACACGTTTTGAAAGCGGTAACAATCCCATGCCAAACATCAAACATTCATATGAACTAGTTTACTTACTACATGAGAACTAATATAAATATGAGTTTGAAGTTAAAGATTATAACCATTGATCAAAAAATAAATTGAAAACTTGATTGATGTGCAAGATCCACCTCTGGTGGATATTCAATACACGTTTTTAGTTTTTCTCTCGTTTTTATATTTTGTTTAGTTTGTAAACAAAGCAGGGGAAGTAAACTTGGCGGTACTTTGCCTTTTTTACAAGTTTGTTATAATTTTTATTAAAAATTATGTTTTTTTTTCCGACCTTTAATTGTGCAATGAAAATGAAAATTATTCAAGTTCGAGGCCATACTCTATATTTCTTCCTTTCTTCTTTCCTCGAACTTGAATAATTTTCATGTTAGAAAGTGTTTTGCAACCGTCAGATAATGACAATCGTAATTAATTTTTTTTTTATATTAATTACTGTAGAATATTACTTTAGTTAGTCTCTTTACAGGAAGAAGAAGAAGAAAACATTTTTATTGAAAAATTTTACGGACACAAGGGATACACCAGACTGCCGCAGTTTCGTCCCCCTCCTGGGACTCGTCAGTGGTTAATTTATGTGTCAATTGAACAAAGTATTTTATATTGTTAATTTGCTCTATATGAAAAACTTTTTATTTTTTGGTGTCGTACTGTGATTTGAACTCACTACCTTAGCATCAAGCTATGCATCGTAATCTCACCTCTTAACCAGTTGAGCCACGGTCGACACAGCGATGATTGTAGCTAAAGTGGAGTTTGGTCACACTACGTACACACAAGTATTGTTTCGATCAGAAGAGACAGAATTAACTAATACCAATGCACAATTCATTTCTCAACTAGAATGCTTTTTCTTCTTTATCCTATCTCTTTTTCACAAGTAATTATCACGTTTTATGATGCGCTTTATTCACATACAATAGTTGGATACCAAGTGTAGGTTAGAGATTGAGTCGCCGTTAAGCAAGTTTCTTCAAATTTCATGTTAGAAAGTGTTTTGCAACCGTCAGATAATGACAATCGTAATTAATTTTTTTTTTTATATTAATTACTGTAGAATATTACTTTATTTAGTCTCTTTACAGGAAGAAGAAGAAGAAGAAAACATTTTTATTGAAAAATTTTACGGACACAAGGGATACACCAGACTGCCGCAGTTAAAGGTCGGAAAAAAAACATAATTTTTAATAAAAATTATAACAAACTTGTAAAAAAGGCAAAGTACCGCCAAGTTTACTTCCCCTGTTTTGTTTACAAACTAAACAAAATATAAAAAGGAGAGAAAAACTAAAAACGTGTATTGAATATCCACCAGAGGTGGATCCTGCACATCAATCAAGTTTTCAATTTATTTTTTGATCAATGGTTATAATCTTTAACTTCAAACTCATATTTATATTAGTTCTCATGTAGTGAGTAAACTAGTTCATATGAATGTTTGATGTTTAGCATGGGATTGTTACCGCTTTCAAAACGTGTTCTGATGATGGGAACCTAGAAAATTCCCGAAATAGATCTATCAGCACATTCCTGAAAGGGTCAAATAATAAATTTGAAAACAAAAAACTCTATAGATTATTTGTTAGGACAATATCCTAATGAAGAAATATAGAGTATGGCCTCGAACTTGAATAATTTTCATTTTCATTGCACATTTAAAGGTCGAAAAAAACATAATTTTTATTTTTAATAAAAATTATAACAAACTTGTAAATTAAAAAAAAGATTAGGAAAAAATCTCCAAAATTGCAAAAGTTGAAAAAAGTACAAAATTTAAAAAAAAATCACCAACATTTTAAAATATCATCAAAATTGGAAATAATTGACAAGATGGAAAAAATGATAATATTGAAAAAAAAAAACACCAAAACGAAACAAAAAAAATTTCAAAATTGAAAACATAAACAAAATAATAATATTTAATTTTTGAAAAATTTTTTTTTCCAAATTTGGATTCAGCTTACATACACCCAGAGAAAACCAGCAATAAGTTTAATAAATTTTTGTCCAATGTAACAATTTCATCAATATTTATGAAATATTTCATAAACAACAAGAATTATAATGGCCATATCATTGGTCTCTATGAACTTTTTCTACACAAAAATAATGAAATCCTTACTAACACAAAATATCGTTCATGTTTTTAGTAAGACATTTCATAAATATGACGAATTTAAGTTTATTTTTTATGAAACGTTTCATAAATCCTATAAACTGTTGCATTGGACGAAACTATATGAAACATACCATAGATATGATGAAGCTTTTCCTTTAAGTGTAGTTATTAGGTCTTTTAAAAATGAAGTGTTTCAACACCAGGTTTTTTTCTGCCGTCGATTAGTGTTATTTTTAAAAAATCATTCTGTTTATAACTCTTGTTTTTTTGTTACTTATTTTAAAAATATATACAATATTCAGCACATTTAAATGCCCGAGTAAAAACGTTTATATATAATCATTCATTATTTTATACAAATATATATGCTACTGCGTGGTATTATATGTAAATGCATATATTTATGTGTGTTTATATATAAAATTTTTACCCTCTAATTTGTTTATACGATGCCACATAGAATTACATCTTATTACACATATCGACCAATATATAATCGTATATGACTTATACAATTATATAAGGTTAATCGAATTATGTACGAATACATGTATAATTAGATAATAAAAAATATATATAACAACATATAGTGTAATGTATAGTGTAATATTCAAAAATACGATTTCTTTACCTATTCATAGTTATATAGCTCATTTACTGCAAGGCTGACATAACTCAAAAAACACGATTTTGCAGAAAGCGAGCTTAAAGTTTTCAATCCATATCAGCCTCGCTCGAAATTCTCTTAGTGAGAGTTGTGTGCGAATTCGCTAATTATCGAGAGACCCGTGAGTAGCTCAGTTTCTCTATGAAGTATATACTCTTTGCACCCACTTTAAAGAAAAAATAAAATATATTATCCTCTATCTAAAAAAGTATACATGATATTAAATGAAATTTTTACACAATATAAAGCATGATATAGCTAATAAATCTGAAATTTTCACTGATGACAGTCTTGTAGTAAATGAGCAATATATAAAGATATGTCGTTCCATAAGCAGCATGCAAAAAGTTCTTAATTTTCCAAATTTATCATAAAATTATTTAAAAAGTATTACACTTTCCCTATAGTTATAGACATTTTATTAAATATAATTTAGTTAAAAATATAATAGGACTTTTTTTCATCTCAATAAATCTATTGCTACTGAAAATATTCGCAGTTTTAGGAGAAAACATTACATGTAAAACTATATATTGTCGCATTTAAAGTCTGATGGCTGTATATTTTTTTTTAAAGAGAAGCAACTCTCAGGAAATTCTTCCTATTAATTAATGTGTTGCTTTCTTTGGAAAGGGGATAGTGCAGAGATGAAAGGTGGTGAAAGATGAAGGGCTTCAAATATGGCAACACTGTAATTGCGCCAGACGATAAATCTTAGAACAGTTGTTGATCGCCACCTGATGTAGAGTTGGCGAATTTATTGAAGCTTTTTGTTTCATAGCCCTGATTCATTATTTTACTTCGGTGGGGTTAAGTGCTATGGGAACACCGAAGGTGGGCGCAGCGATACATATAAGTGATAGAAAACTGATACATATTATTTTTCTAAATTGATGTTGTCGTCACCGGGAATCGAACCCAGGACCATCTGTGTAACACTCCAACAAGCTAACCATTACACCACAACACCCATATTAATCTGTCCCGACTTGAAAAAATTTGCGAATTTCGTCATGTACTAGAACGATATATAATACTGAGCTGTTCATGGATAAAATCCAAAAAAAATTTTTTTTTTTTGTACAAAGTAGAGTTTAGAAGTTTTGCAATGCAAATTATGGGAAAAACATTTTTAAAATTTCGATAGATTAATTTTGGTCTACCATACCATCATTTATTTTGAAACAAATAATGTTATTTATCACTTGTTTTAAATTGAAAGATGTAGTACTCTATGGACATTTTATAAACATATTTCCTCCATATAATTTTTTTTTAATCGGGTGGTTTCGATATAAAATTGGGCAATAAAATAATTTTATTTTAAAATAATTTTTAAATTCACAATTTTTTTTTTTCTTTCAAAAACAAGGAACATCCCTGAACTTGGTAATGTTCTATGATATTATATCGCAAATTTTATTGTTTGAATTTGTAGTTAAACCTGTTTATTTGTTGTAATAAATTTGCGAAATTAGCAAAAAAAAAAAAATTCACAAAAATTTGATATGTAGATTTTATTTTTGTTAATAGTTTTATTAAACAAAGAAGTTTTCTGTGTTGTCTGAGTAAGAACATTAAAATTTGTTGTTCCTAACTTTTGAAAAAAAAATACTGATTTATAGAGATTCTTTTTATTTCAGTAGTTGGCCTTAATGTTTGCATAGTGCTGTAGCTCCAAGATGACGTGCTTCATGCCATATTCTGTGTATTTGTAACGTGTAATTTTATTTAATTTTTTAATTTTTTTAGTATTATTGTTAGGTATTGTTTATTGTCTTTAAAAATGGTCAGTATGTTTTTTGTCTATTTGTTTAATAATTTTCTGCCATATCAACATAAGTACAACTATTTTAACATTTTTTCACTTTTTAGAATTTATGCATGACATTGATTTTTAATTCCCATTTATTTATTTTTAAACTTTTTAATGGTTGGGCGCAGATATTTACGCATATCTTGTTAAAACTTAAACAAACAAATTAGCAAACAATGTTTTTAGTGATATAATTAATTCAAACGAATAAATTTCATACAAATTCAATGACAACATTTATGTTGAATAAATGTGAAACTCAACACATCTTTTATTCGGATAAAACACCCTGAAAAGGTTCTTAATCTTCTACATAATACTAGAGTTTATTGACACAAACGATTTTAAAACTGCTTTTTCTCTATATATTAATATAAAAAATCAAAACTTTTAAAAATGAATAAGATATGACCACCAATTCCATATATTTAAGGCACGCTAGTTTTAATGGCATACTTTATTTTTCGATCCATAATACAGATTTTCCACAAAATGACTTTGAAGTTTAAAGTTTTATCTTCTTTCTGTTGAAATATAAAGACAACCCCTGTAGTCTTATTAGCGGTACATATTTGATTCCTTCAACTGCAGATTAAACCCGCTGTCTAGTGGTTCTTCTTATTCTTCCTAATTTATACGGCTTAAGCAAATTTTATCGATAAACTAGCAATTGACTTTAACAAATGGTCATGAAGTAGAAAGAGCTGATTAGGAAGAGGCGCTTCAGCTAAAAAATAATTATTTTAATATGGTGCCTCATAAGAAAAACTTGCGATTTGTTAAACATTTTAAATGGCAGCATAGCTTTCCGAGATGAACCCAGAGCCAAACTTTTAGTATGATATGTGAATAACTTTGAAAACAATACGTGCAAAAAATCATTAAAAAATGTTTATTTTTGAAAAAGTTTTTCTAACAAAAATTCTTTAAATATTTATCAAAGTTTGCATAATTTTCGGAAGATTTTCACTAAAATTCTATAATACTATAATCACTTTTACTTTGGACCACTAAACAAATTTGTGTCAGTTAATATATTTTCTTTATCATATTTCCAAATTTCATTAAAATCGTAATGACCCCATTGAGATACTCCCCTTGTCATTAGAATTTCCGATCTGCAAAAAACGTTATCTATATGAAGTCTTTTGTCGAAAATGTATTTGAATTCAAAATTTTTTCCATTATCTAAAAAGTTGTTAAGAAAAAGGTAAAATAACTCATATTTTTTAGGCTGTTTATATCTCCCTCTGGGGAGAGGTTGCGGAAACTCTTGTCTATGACGAGGGGCGAACTAAGCACCGTGACGGGTTACCTCACGGGACACTGTGGCCTGCACTCAAAAAAATAAGTTAGTACAAAAGTTAGTAAAACGTCTTGTAAATCAGGTATACTATTTTTTAGCAAATTTTTTTGCTAAAATCGTGTTTTCACCTAAAATTTTTGTTATACTTATTCAGTACTTAACTGTTTTATACTAATGCTTTACTAATATACTAATGTTTTACTAATTAATTTTGCTAAAAAAAATTGTGCTGATAAGCACATTAATAGTGTGGACGACAACCAGATTGAAAGATATACGCACAATGAAGCAGATGTCGCGGCATGTCAAGATGTAGTAGAGAAGAGGAAAATGATACTAAAAAGTACAACTCTAATAAGACATATAAAAAAAATCAACCATGGAAGACTTTTGTATCTGTTTTTCATACATAAAACAAAATTGAGGATTAAAACAACTTACATTTTGCGTTGTCACCGGCTTGTGTAAATAATTGTCTATTAATAAAATAAAAGACAAAAGAAAATATTTAAATTTAATATGTAGTTCTATAATAAATGTTAATAGATTAATAATCTAGTGTGGTCAAATTGCAAACAAACAAACAAACATATACAAACATGTAGACAGAGTAAAGCGAAAGACAAAGACACACATCTTAGGTAGATTTGTATGGTTCCTTTTTCTTATTGCAAAAAAAAGGGTTGTTTTTTCGTTTCGTTTGTATTTGTTTATTTTTTCGTTTCGTTTCTATAATTATCTTCGGCATTTGCTTCCTTTAAAAGAAAGCATCATTTACACTACCATTGTTGTAAGTAGTTGAAAGAAAATTTTTGTTATGTTATATATATTTATTTCTATATATTTTCAGATATTAAATTAATTCATGTCGTCAGTGTGGGAAAATGAAAATTTTTATATTTCGTAATTATTGTAAATTATTTTTAAAAGAATCACAAAAATATGTTTTATGATTTTTAGCAAATATATTAACTAAATTACAATTTTTTTACAATTTGTTTGCGTTTTTTTCAGTCTACTAAAATTCAGCAAAAAATTTATTAATTTTTACCAAGGCTTTTTTATTTCTAATCTACTAAGTGTTAGCAAAACTTTTGCTGAATCTACCAATTTTGTTGCTAAAAATCAGCTCGCTGATTTTCAGCAAAAGATTTTGCTGACATTAGCAATTTTTTTGCTAGCACCCTCCTGACTAAAATTTTGCTGACTCAGCAACATTTTTTGCTGACTTTACAAACTTTTTTTTTGAGTGTGTGTGAGTTTGAACCTATAGGGGGTATTCGTTGGCAGCGCAAAATACCAACTTCTGGTCGCGGTGCATAGTGCCACTCTAGTCTAGTCTAATCTAATCTAACTCATATTTTTTGAAACCCCAGGATAACGTTGTGCTTCCTGCAATGGGTACACTCATAAAAAAAAGTTTGTAAAGTCAGCAAAAAATTTTGCTGAGTCAGCAAAATTTTAGTCAGGAGGATGCTAGCAAAAAAGTTGCTAATGTCAGCAAAATCTTTTGCTGAAAATCAGCGAGCTGATTTTTAGCAACAAAATTTGTAGATTCAGCAAAAGTTTTGCTAACACTTAGTAGATTAGAAATAAAAAAGCGTTGGTAAAAATTAATAAATTTTTTGCTGAATTTTAGTAGACTGAAAAAAACGCAAAAAATTTGTAGAAAAATTGTAATTTAGTTAATTTATTTGCTGAAAATCATAAAACATATTTTTGTGATTCTTTTAAAAATAATTTACTATAATAACGAAATATAACAATTTTAATTTTCCCACATTGACGACATGAATTAATTTAATATCTGAAAATATATAGAAATAAATATATATAACATAACAAAAATTTTCTTTCAACTACTTACATCAACGGTTGTCTTAATGATGCTATGACGAAACTGCCGAAGATAATTCTAGAAACGAAACGAAAAAATAAATAAAACAAACGAAACGAAAAAAACAACCCTTTTTTTGCAATAAGAAAAAGAAACCATACAAATCTACCTAAGATGTGTGTCTTTGTCTTTCGCTTTACTCTGTCTACATGTCTGTATATGTTTTTTCATGGTTGATTTTTTTACTTGTCTTGTTAGAGTTGTACTTTTTAATATCATTTTCCTCTTCTCTACTACATCTTGACATGCCGCGACATCTGCTTATCAGCACAATTTTTTTTAGCAAAATTAATTAGTAAAACATTAGTATATTAGTAAAGCATTAGTATAAAACAGTTAAGTGCTGAATAAGTATAACAAAAATTTTAGCTGAAAACACGATTTTAGCAAAAATATTTGCTAAAAAATAGTATACCTGATTTACAAGACGTTTTACTAACTTTTCTACTAACTTATTTTTTTGAGTGTATGCCAATCATTTTTATTTTAAGCTTCATGAAGAAGTTCTGAAGGATGTGATTATAAATCATTACAAATTTAAACTAAACTTTGTTTTTTAATTTGTATATAAATTCACACACACAAACAGAAATGTTTTTTTAACAATTTCCAACTAAAATTCGGTTACTACGATTACAATCAGTTGGTACAACTAAAAATTGGTTGTAACAATAAAATTCGGTTAATACAAATAAATTTAATTTGCAACGCCCAATATGATTGTTTTGTCCGCATTTATTAGTTTTTGATACAAAAATAAGATTTTCAAATCGGTTGGCAATTTCTTTTTCTGTGTGCATACAAAATATCCGAAAAATTTCTTTTTTTTAGCTACCATAAAACGTCATTTGATTTCGCTAAAATTTGAAATATATGTTGGTGTGGTCCATACACAAGAATCTAGCCTTGAAGAACATAAATCGGACTACGTCTTATTTCGATTTTGAGGCTCCCTAATGGGCAGGCAGTTAAAAAGTGATTCCAAGTCGATCAGTTTACTAAAAGGTGGGTCTTGGACCAATACTACTTAGTGTTACTAATATCAGCGCTAACTCATTATACCCTGAACATGTAGTGGTTTAGGGTATACAAATCCTAGTATATGCATTTATAGCGATTATTCAAATTAAACTGCAAAATACAACATTTAAGCATATTCAAGGTTTTCTTAGCCAATACAAAAAATTTTGATTTGAAAAATGATAGTAGGATCTATGAAGGCGTACACGTTAAAGTGCGTAATTTTGACCACATTTTGTATTTATTTGTTTTAAACATGAACATGAAAAAAGTAAACCATTTTGATTGGCATTAAAAACATTGCACCCCAAATACAGTTTACCATAACGAACATAGAAGCCATGAATTGAATGCAGCAAAAAAAAAAAAAATGGAAAACAAATAACCCAAACATTACATAATTTGTATTAAAACTGACCTTGATTATTGAGTCGATATAATGAATTTTAAGTAAAATATTTCGTATTTTTTTTTTTTTCTGTAACATGTTTAGCATAATAATTTTCTTTATAATGAATAGAAAATAAATAAATTAAGAAACTGATGTTTTGAAAGAAATGTCAAGAGTTTCGTTTATGAATTGACAGTAATATAGTTTGTTGCTTAAGTCTTTTGTTTAAAGGTACAAGCCAGTATACTAAACAAAGTATGTTGCTTAAGTCTTTTGTTTATATGGCATATTCGTACTATAGATATTTAAAAATCTGCTTTAAAGTTCTTTAAAATTTTTAACAAAGTGTTTTAAATCATTAAAACGTCGTATTTACATTAAAAATATATTGTATAAAATAAAATTTATTATTTCCTTATGACACTTCACTTGTGTTAACTACATATCTAATATTTAAATCTTAAATTAGACATATTATTAAGTATTTGGTAATGAATGACCAACTACACTATAAAGTATGCTTTATTTAACTAATACTTCTATGTATTTTATAATTAGTTTCCATCATGTAAAGTTACTACAAATCAGATGTTGTTGCTGTTGTTTGAGTGTAAAGATTTGTAATCTTACACGCAATTTATTGACAATATTGTAGTGTGAATTTTTATTTGCATGCATTTTTAATACGTTGTAGATTATTTGCTTATAAAAACATTGTCAATATGCTACTTAAACGAATTTTCATAGTATTTTATATACAAACATTTACAAATCGGTAATAATTAATAAATAACGAAATTAGTCACAACAATGTTGAAAAATGTACATATTTTTATAGAATTTCAAATACAAAAAAAAAAACAAACCTTTAAAATTTCTGTTGTCACACAAGCAGCAACTCTTGAAATGTTGCGAGTACCTGACGTTGTATATACAGTGTCGGCCGTAACTAACTGTATACAACTTCCATGATTTTTTTTGAGTGTATTTTAAAATTTTAATGTCATAGTCTCAAATCTTGACGCTACAAAACAGACTGAACTATTTCAACAAAATATTCTGATTTTTTTTTCGCATATTTATATAATTTGTATTCAAATTATATAATTTTCGAATGACATAAATATACTGCCAACTACTTCAGTTACTAATTATGTACAATTACTAATTATGTATCTTTCTGATATATTTGCATTTTTCAATGAAAATGAAAATTATTCAAGTTCGAGGCCTTACTCTATATTTCTTTATGAGTAATATTATATAGAGTTTTTGTTTTCAAATTTATTTATTGACCACTTTCAGGAATGTGTTGATAGATCTATTTGGGGAATTTTCTAGGTTTCCATCATTAGAACACGTTTTGAAAGAAGTGACAATCCCATGCAAAACATCAAACATTCATATAACCTAAATGAGAACTAATATATGATCTCGAAGTTAAAGATTATCACCATTGATCAAAAATAAATTGAGAACTAGTTCGTTATGTGCAAACTCTACCTTTGGTAGACATAAAATACACGCTTTTTGTTTTCTTTATTAGGATATTGTTTTTAAACAAAACAAAACAAGTGTGAAAATGAAAAAACAGAATAAAAACAAAAAGCGTATATTGTATATCCACCAAAGGTTAAGCATGCACATAATGAACAAGTTTACAATTTATTTTTGATCAATGGTGATAATAGTTAACTTCAAGCTCATATATTAGTTCTCATTTAGTGGGACAACTAATTTTCATTTTCATTGCACAATTAAAGGTCGAAAAAAAATAATTTTTATTTTTAATACAAATTATATCAAACTTATTTGCATATTTTTTTAACGTTTCTAACCTCGGTACGACTGCTATAAATCATTCTAATGATTCCACATCTATAGTGAAAGCTTTCGCGTAACAACTTTTACTCAAAGGAAAGAAATTTCTAAAATGTGATTTTTTTCGGATGCTGGATATTTAATTACACCAAATGTGATGCAAAATTACAAGAATATGCCGAACGTTTGATAAAATTACGCAGTAACCATCAGGCTTATAAAAGTCGTGAGATTCTTTTTCCGAAAATATCAAAAATATTATGGCTGCATTTAGGAGAAAAAGCCCACATTATTTGAATCCCGTTACCATTTTGAGTGATTTTGATAATAATTTATTTTCTAGTTATGTAAGAACTATTTTGCATTTCATTGAAAAAAATCAGGAAGCGAGTAGCGGCACAAAACGCGTTTAAAATTGACAATTCAAAAATTTTAAAATATCAAAATAAAAATATCCATTTTTCAGGATAACAAATGGACCAATTTTGATTTTTTGTGTTGTGATTTTAAGTTTCGTTAGTTAAAAGTAGTTTAGGGTCACTAATTCAGACATAACAATTTAGGTGGTTGCAGGGCGAAATGTAATTTGTATCCTTATTATTTAATTTTTTAATTGTCACTTTAAGAGTAATTTTAATATACTAACCACCTTCTAATTTTATTCAATAGTATGCCAAGTCTTTCTTACACATCTGGATGATTTATATCAAAACTTATTAACAGAATTACAGTTCTTAGATGATTATTTTAAGAAAAAGGACTGACCGTCTTGTAAAAGGGTGATGATTCCTATTCCATTTTATCGCATTTTCTAAATCCACATGAAGACTTTTCAACTGCGTTTAATTTTTATAATCGTATATCCAGCTTCCATATAAACCATGGGTTTTATAATTTCATTATTTTGAGCGAGATCAGCCATGCCAAATATCCACTATTAAAGAGCAGACAATTAAAAATTTAATAAATGGGCTCCCGAATTGGGAAATTAAAAAATAAATTAAAAAATTATGGACTTCCATGGCCTTCTTGTGCAAAATAAGTAATTTGATTTGTTGGCAGTAAAATTATTTCCCTCGAGCAAAGTACTAAATCGCGAATATTTTATTCTGTTATTGCAATGGCATATTAATTTTGCATTTGATATAATGATATTAGTGGTACTAAACATAAAATAACAACATTATATTTTTGTGCTTAACACTTCGCGATATTAATGAAATTTTAGTAGTCACTGCACTGTCACTGAGAGAATACTTTGGACGAGTTTTAATGCAACTTTTTCACTAAACTGATAAAGTTTTCTCCACAATGTAAATAACAAATTTCTTAAACTTTATAAAATAGCTTCATAGTTTTAATGAAACTGTTTTTAATGAAACTTTTTCATTAGTCGTATGAAATTTTTATTAAATAAAATGAAATTTTTCATTAAATTTTATGAAAAACTGCATTAATTTAATGAATAGTTTCGATTTACGAGTTCCAGTGACATTTCATAGATCTAATGCAAAACTTAATTAATATCATGTAGAGAATTCTCTAAGTGTACGGCGTACAAGAAAGAATTTGAATTTCTTAAATTTTAAAGATGTTTTCATACAAAACTGTTGTAATTTTTGACCTCCGTTTTTAGTCCCCAAAAAATATGTGTCTAATATTTTTTGTCCTGAGCAACATATCCAAGTTTCATTAAAATCTGCGTACCACTGTGCAGTTTCATTATTAGTTTTTTTATATAGCCCAAATACCGAGTGTAGGGCAACATTAGGGAAAATCCCATTAATATTTATATAATTAGACATGCTAAGTTGCCTCAAATTAACATTAATGTCAAATTCATATAGAAATATCTGTGGTTAAATTTAATCTTCAGTTATTTATAGAAAAGTTAATCGCCCTTAGTGTTATACTTTTAATGGGTTTACCCAATGAATTTTATCGACTGTTTAAAATACTAACCTAAACCATGGATGGTAACCGTTTTGATGCAGGTCTCGATAAGGGTAACGCCATTTTCTTTAATTTCGGTATCGGTATTTTAGTGGTAACGTTATCGTATGTCAGTTATTTCGGTAACGGATTTTTTTTTAGCTAAATCGGTATTTAAGTTATTTTGGTATCGGTAGTTTCAGTTATTTCGGTAACGGTATAAAATAATTACGTTATTTTACACAAAAACAAATTTTTAAATTATAAAATAACACTGTACTAAAAATACATTATAAAATTTTCCTTTTGGCGATGTCTAAACATAAACGCAAAGATGTCTACACAGAACGTAAAAACCATACGTCAATCTGGTAATGTTGTGAAATAGAGACGGAGGAGATTAGAAAAATAACCAAAAAAAAATAAAAAAATATCTAAAAATAGAATATTTGTGTGTGTTAGTATTGGTCACTTTTAAGTATAGTATACAATAACAGTAAAGCTAATAGGAAAGAAAACCTCAATTTAGCTGTAAGATCTGACAATATTGTAAGATCTGGCAATGTGCTGGCAATGTACTGACAATGAAACATGTTTAGCAAAAGGTAAATTGTCAAATCAGACGATTGTAAGAAAACCTTTCAATTATATTGTCAGACAATTGTCAAACAATAAAGCTAAGTTGTCTCAAATCTCAAATCTTGTCTCTTATCTGCCAACGAAAATTGTTAGTTCACACGGTTGTCAGATTCTTGTATGGCACAAATTGACAGATCTGTTGTTAGACATTGCCAGAACTATCAAAGCCTTTGAAAGAAATTATTAATTGTCAATTGTGTGTTTAATTAAATTGGAAAAGTAATAATATTAATTGTCATGAAACAAAAAAAGCAATTGCAACGATTTTAGCGATGATGAAAACAAAATATTTTTGCAAATTGCAGTTGAAAGAGGTGCGGAGATTAGCCCATTTTCCTTTGAAATCGTTCTCACTTATCTGGATGGCATCTGCGACCTCTTGCCGTAAAATATCTTTGGGAAGTTTATACTCAGCGTAACTTCGCCGTACCTCAACTTCCTCGATAAGTTTGATAATACTTTCTTGTTTGGGTGTTGGTTTTTTTCCCGGCTTTAGAGCCTGTTCGCGACTGGGAGCCTCTTGGCGACTGGGTACGAACATCAGGTCAGTTGGCTCATAGCTGCAATCTATGACGCAGGTTTCATTAATGGAAATGTCGCCATCCATTTTTTTATTTAATTTGATTTCCTATTTTGTTTCACTTTTGATTTTTAATATTATTAACATTAACTTTTGTTTTTTTTTTCATTATTTATGGACAGTGCCGCCAATAGAAACATTTCTGTGACAATACTGCCATTGTCAGATGCATTAATTTAAACACATCTGCCAATAAAAAATTGTTTACAATGTCTTGCAATTATCTGACAATGGCAACGTAGGGTGTTCACACGAATGTCAGATGTCTGACAATATTATTGTCTTACAATGTACAGACAACGCTTTTTCTGACAATGTTGCAAGACAAAAATGTAAGTCCACACTGTTGTTAGACATTTGCTGAACATTTTGCTGACAATATTGTAAGATCTGGCAACCGTCTGTACATAGCTTAATACATCCGAGGCCATACTTGGGTGTGATCGCTAAACGGTCATGACTTGGTATTGTTACGTTTTTAATGTAAGAAAAAGCGCAGGTTTGATTCTTTCAGCCGACAGGTTGTTGAAAAATTTATCATATAGCGCCAATCTGACAATTATAAGACACAAATAATAATACAACTTAAATGGAAAATCACTGATGACGCCTGTCCATTAAAAAGGCAGAAACTAGTTTAGTCTGATTTAAAAATTAATAGTGTATAATTTTAGAGAAAAACTTTTATTGTTCTTCTTAACCTCAACTTTTCTAAATTATTTATATTATAAGTTTGTTATAATTTTTATTAAAAATAAAAATTATGTTTTTTCGACCTTTAATTGTTTTGTTAACTAACTTAACAAAATATATAAAAAAGGAGAGAGAAACAAAAAAAAAACGTGTATTGAATATCCACCAGAGGTGGATCTTGCACATCAAACAAGTTTTCAATTTATTTTTTGATCAATGGTTATAATCTTTAATTTCAAACTCATATGTATATTAGTTCTCATGTAGTGAGTAAACTAGTTCATATGAATGCTTGAGGTTTGGCATGGGATTGTTACCGCTTTCAAAACGTGTTCTGATGATGGGAACCTAGAAAATTCCCGAAATAGATCTATCAACACATTCCTGAAAGGGTCAAATAATAAATTTGAAAACAAAAACTCTATAGATTATTTGTTAGGACAATATCCTAATGAAGAAATATAGAGTATATGGCCTCGAACTTGAATAATTTTCATTTTCATTGTATTTATATTATTTTAAAATTATTTATCATCCCAGCAAAAAAAGGGTAATGACAGTTCATTACCATATAGACTACCGAATAATGATAGGTCATTATCTGTTGCATTACTGCAAAATTCAAATAATGGCTTACTGATAAGTTTTAGAAATAATTATATATACATAATTGTAAAATAATGTGTTACTGGTAATTGGTTACATAAGTAACGATTTCATGTTTTTTATTCTAATATTGTACTTAATAACACACAGTCACAAAATTAGAAAAAATCGTTTTTTAATAGATTTTGTCTCACTGATTCCAAATCTGTTTTCAAAATTTTTTCAATTTTCTCTGTATTTTTCTCTATAAATTGTATTTGAAAAATACTCCATCAAAAAAATTACCAAATATTACATTTTTATAAGTAGCCTAGGCCCAGTATCCGGTCAGCTTTAAATTATTGCACGCTCAAGATATAAACTTTAAATTTTTCTTAATGTCAACGAAAAATTTTGAAATTATTACACCAACTTTGTTTAAACTGCATGTCAAATATAAGATAGCTTTAAAATTGTACAAAATTATAATATTTTTTCTAAAATTTCATATAAAAAATGTCTTTATATCTTTTGTAGAAGTCATTTGAAAAATGTACGTTTACGCTAGTTTAACAATTAGTTTTAGAAAATTTTGTTGCGGTATCTTCAAAAGTAAAGTTTATTATAAATATTTATCTTTATTTTGATTTATTAGAAAGCGTCATTATTAAACAGCTTCAAAAAGAGCCAAAATAGCCATTTTTTTTGTCAATTTCAACCTCAGTTTTTTCCAAATTGTGAGCAGTGTTGCCAGGTATGTTGAGCATAAAATCGTCCAATTTCCCAATAAAAATCGTCAAAATCGTCATTATATTTTCAAAAATCGTCAAAAAATCGTCAAAACAAAAAATATTTGTTACAAGTGGGATAAAGTTTTAATAAAAAAAAGAATAATAATGTAATTCACATTTTGAAGTGCTCATGTACTATCGGTGTAATATAATACGATTTTTACACTTTTCTGTAATTTAACTTCGAAAATCATGATATTTTATAACGATAGCACGTTACCACTTTAACTGTTAATTCCTTCTACATAATTCTGTAAACACCACTTCAGTAGCACAATTTTTAAATCTCAAATTTTTTTACATAGTTTAGAAATTCTTTAACAATGTTATTTTCTTTAATTATTAAATTTGGACTTTCACTAACGAATTAAAGTTTCAAATTGCATTACATGTGATGACATAGTTTAATACAATCAATTGTGAAATTTTTGATTATTTTATTATTTATCATTTTGGGTTGGGTTTTAATATTGCTAAAAATTATTTATTATTTATATTATTATTTATTTTTATTTAAATATTGTTTTGTTTTTTTATTAATTAATAATCATATAATTACAAATTATATACTATTACCCTAACCGAGCACTAGCTACTATGGCCTTCGGCGCGTTGTAGCGACCAGTGCCTCTGGTAGGAATCGAACCCACGACCCCCTCACTGATAAGCCAGCACGCTACCAACTAGCCTACCGGGACGCACGAGTTAAATATTGTTTATTACTGCATGTTTTTCCATTTTCAAATATAAATTGTGAATATCTGAAGTTTCACTTTGGAACACTTTATTTATATTATTAGGCCTGTTTTTTAAGCACCGGATGTTTGTTTCGCAAAAACTTAGATGTTTTTTTTAATTTAAAAAATATTTTATTTTTATCTCAATCTTACACTAATTAAACTTTATAAAAATATAAATATTAAAAAAAGCAGGGTTGGCATTCAATAACTTTTCATAATAACGATTGGTTATCGCAGTAACGCTAATAGCGGAATGGAAATTTAAAAAAAGCGATTCCATTAAAGACATGTTTCTTCTTATGTAAACGGTTTTAGTTTTCTATTTAACCTGTTTGTTTTTGAAATATCTTGAACTAGTTAAAGTCAAAATAACGCTAAAATACCGAAAGGACGATTTATAGTTAATACTAGTTTTTTGTTTTTATATACATCGAGATTATTTTTATGTTGTTTTCAATTTATAACGAGCTTTCAACCTCCGTATATTTACAAAAATAAAGCAAATCAATTAAATTTATAACGTTATTTGTTGATGTAACAAAATTAATGGGTAGAATTTTGAAATAAACCCTGTAAAGACACATGCCACTATTGGAATCGTAGCTTTAAAACGTTCATAACGGCATTGGTGTGGCCGTGGCAGGCAACTGCCATTCTAATGAAAAAGTAGTGTTTGCCAACCATGAAAAAAGTAAGCACATACTTTGGGAACTTCTGCTGTAAATATTTGTCGTTGTTTCAGTTCTAATACAGTATCTTTATTTTTAAGTGAAAATACAGTCATTTGTAGAAGAAATTTCATTTGTGACTACAATTGTAGTTTATTAAAAAACAAACCACATTAAGTTACAGTATTATGATTTTACATTCATTTTATACAGTATTTTTTTTTTATTTAAAAAGATAAAACAGATTAATGTTTGTTTATTTTTTACTGCACTGACTGAACCACTTAATTAATTATACAATTATACATTAATAATACAATTTAAGTTAATTTTTTGAACAGTAAAAAACAAATGACTATGCTAGTTGAATTTACTAAAATGTAAGTCGTTCTTTTTTCAAGTGAAATTTCATTTGTTTTTAGCTACATTTGCAGTGGTCTTTAACTTTATTAAGTGCAGAAAATGAATTAAAATAAACCTACCATGAATCCATAAAATAACTGTTTTGCTGGTTCAATAAAAAATAGTTTTTAATTTTAACGAAATAATAAAAATCCAAAAATAGATCCGGTGATTTTTTAATAATAGCAAATAAACATGTTTTGCTGACATATTAAACGTTTGTCAAAAAATCGTCATTTTGGAAGCAAAAATCGTCCAATCGTCATTTAGTAATTTAGGTACTAAAAATCGTCAACATGACGATAAATCGTCAAACCTGGCAACAGTGATTGTGAGGTGATGGAACAATTTGGATGCCGAATTTGGAATCAGAGCACCAAGGAGTATAGAACTCACATATTGGCATTCAAACCAATTAAGCTTATCGAGGTATGTAATTTTGTTACAAATTTTTTAAAGATTTGTTTAAAAAACTAACTTAAACGTAACCACTTATTTTGTAACTCAAAGGTAGCAACTTATTCTATCATTATGAGTAATCACTTATTCCTTAATTTAAAGTAACCATTTATTTTTCCACTATGAGTAACCAGTAATGTAACTCATTATCCTCCCTTTTTTTGTGACCGAGAAGGTAATGAACACCTAAGAATTTAGAGTTATTGCGAACAAAAGTAATTGAGCGAGTAAATAGCCTGGTAACTAATGAAACCCTTTGTGCGCTACTTACACTCTTAATTACTTGGTAATGTCTGTTTTCGCTGGAATGTAACGATATAAAACGTTTAGGTAAAGTTAACAATACGACTTAAATTAATGAAAAAAAATAAATTTATTGATTTTTTAAAGAAAACGCTATTTTGGATTATTTCGGTAACGGTATTTTAAGGGTATCGCTATTTCATTAATTTCGGTAACGGCATTTTAGCGATAACGGTATTTTAGTTATTTCGGTAACGATATTTTAAGGACATCGGTATTTCAGTAACGGATAACAGTTTTTTCATTATTTCAACAAAGATATTTTAGGGATAACGATAGTCAGTTGAAGGGGGTTTGAATCGATAAGGGCATTTCAGCCTGCCAAACATGACCTAAACACGGGTTTCTATACATCCTACAGACAAGCCGTATGGCTTCGTGGAATTAGAAATAAGTTTTGTATACACCGTAAAAGTTTTAAATAAAATTGAATTGAACACAAAAAAAAAAAACAAATTATAATAAATTTAAAAAATCTGTTGCTATAACTTTATTATTACGGAACTAAATTATAGCCGCTAAATATTTAGATCATCATGATGATGTTTTCTGTTTTGACCCTGACAAAAGTAAAAATTTGAATAGAAATAACGAATATTGATAGGTTTTTGACCTGACTAATGTTAAACTTTTACTGAAGTACAATTAAACGGCCGTCTTATTAAGCGTGTTTAAAAATATCAATAAATATTAATAAGATAAAACTAAAACTAATAATATATTTAAAAATTTATAATTTATTTTAAAAATTTTGCATAAAAATAAAAATAAATTATAAATAAACCTTCACTATGCTAATATTGTAATTTCTGTGACATGAAGTACCTGTGGGTTAAAGGCACTTACAGATATTGGGAATAATTTTTATAATAATTTAATTCAAGACATTCACCAATCACTTGCGTGTGAACAAATGTTAAGATAATTTATTACAGTTTATCTCATGAATTAGTTTGTTTAACCCTCTGTTTTTATAAAGCAAACGGAATAATTTCTCCAGAAGAATGCGTGCATTTTGTTTTTGTTACAATAACAAAATACACATATTTCTCAGGAGGAATTATTCCTTTGGCTTTATAAAAACTGGCGGTAAAGTGATTGTTTAATTTTGAAACGTAATACTTGAATGTTTATTTAACAATTATTAAAAAAAAAACTAAATTGTTTTATAAGCATTATTAAAATTATATCTTTAAATATTATGGTAATTTTTTTATTATTAAAAAACTTGGTGTGTTTTCAACAATATTCATTTAAACAATTTTTGAATTGTTACCAGTTTTAAATCATTTTTGATTACATTTACAATTAGTTAGCTGGATTCAACAATAAAAATATTGTTTAAGAACTTTTTAGCTTAGTCATAGTGAATACATGAAGAAATGACCTTGAGTAAGAATTTTTTGATATTTGCTTAAGTGGTTTACATTTAGCTAATAAATGAACAAAATCATATAGAAAAGAGTGTGTTGGGGTGTCCCTTTGAAATAGATTTGTCATTACACTAACTAGTTTTATTGCATATGGTTCCAAATGAAAAAAAAACGATTTTTTTGTTTTTTGGAAAACGTCAACCAGAGCCGAATTTTGATCGAAAATGGCCAGTTTGTAAAAAAGTGTACTTTCATTAAAAATTACCAAAATTCAAAATTTTGAAAAATAGAATTTTTCTTTTTCATCGGATATCAATAACCAAATTTAGCCTTGAATCGAAAATAAATTTTAAATTAATTTTAAAGATTTTTTAAAAAGCATAATTTGGAGATATAGATTGCTATTTCCATAATATCACAATTGTAATAAAAGAAAATAAATAAATTAAAAAAATTATAGAAATGTTGAGGTAAAGAAGAAGAATAAATGTTTTTCTCTAAAAAATGTAAACACTATTAATTTTTAAAGAGACGGAGGAGTTTAGAAAAATAAACAAAAATCTAAAAATAGAATATTTGTGTTGGATAGTGTTGGTCACTTCTGAATAAAATATCCAATAACAGAAAAGCTAATGGGAAAGAAAACTTCAATTTAGCTGCATTACATTCGAGGCCATACTTGGGTGTGATCGCTAAACGGTCATGACTTGGTATTGTTACGTTTGTAATGTAAGAAGAACGCAGGTTTGATTCTTTCAGCCGCAGGTTGTTAAAAAAATTTATCATATAGAGACAATTTGAAAATTATAAGACACAAATAATAATACAATTTAAATGCAAAATCACTGATGACGCCTGTCCATAAAAAGAGGCCGAAACTAGTCTAGTCTGATTTAAGAATTAATAGTGTTTATAATTTTTAACCTCAACATTTCTAAATTAAATTTATCAAATGCATATTAATTAAAAATTACTTGCGACTGTCTATTAGAGCGACGCACCAAAAAAGTGCTCGATGTACCCTCCTAAAAATGAACCTTGGACCTTTTTAAGATGACATTTAAAATATTTCGGCTCCAGCTTTGACCTCTCGTGAGCTGGACCAATTTGAAAATGGGTCTATTTTTGCATGTTTTGTTAATTTGAGACTCTGTTTCCTTACCCTACATATACAACATGGGTATCATAAGAAAGGTTTTTTTAAGGCGCGTCCAACTGTATATACATATTGTCCAAGGACGATCATCCATGTCCTTTTTTTAATGATATTCTGTAAAAGAAACGGTTTTTGAATTTTTTGTTCGGGGTTGTTTGTAGTAAAAATGCCAAATTAACATATTTTAATCTTTAGTCGATTTAATTAAATACGGGCCTCAGCTTTTTTTAAATTCGTGCTTGTTCGCGTTATGACAAAAAATGCAATGGGGTGGTAACTCTTCGTTTTAAATAGGGCAATATGGGTATCAAATTTTTTCATCTTTGTATGTAAATAATTTAGATTTTTGCAAATTAGATGCATTTTACACGGTGCTCTGGAATATATATAAATGCAATTTTGTGGTAACTCTAATATGATAGCGGATTTAGTTTCTAGATCATGTATGGATGAAAATAGGACTAAAGAAAGAAACAAAAGATGATCCACGACTTTTTGGCGGCATATTTTTTTCGCAAATTAAAAAAAGAATATGCCGCCAAAAAGTCGTGGATCATTTTTTTTTCTTTCTTTAGTCCTATTTTCATTCTTATATGATCTAGGAACTAAATCTGCTATCATATTAGAGTTACCACAAAATTGCATTTATATATATTCCAGAGCACCGTGTAAAATGCATCTAATTACAACTTGCACGAATTTCGCTTCCATACAACTTGAGTCGCTCTACTGTCTATATGACTTGTGTGGAGTAGAGTTTGCAAATAATCGAAGTTTTTCTTAATCACGATTACGAATAAAAAATAAACCGTTAATCGCGAATATCGCGTAATCGCAATAAAATAGTATACCTGATTTACATCTTGTAAATCAGGTATACTATTTTTCAGCAAATTTTTTGCTAAAATTATGTTTTAAACTAAAATTTTAGTTATACTTATTCAGCACTTATCTTTTTTTAACTAAAGTTTTACTAATATTTTACTAATGTTTTACTAATTAATTAGAAACTCTGTTTCCTTGACAATAACGTCAATGCCGCTGCGAAAATGGTAGAACGTGTTATATTGCTTGGAATGAAACTATTCATTCCCTCTAAGCAAATTTCGGCTAAACCAAAGGATAAGTGTTGGTTTAATCAGACTTGCAGAGACGCAGTCAGATCCAGAGAGGAAGCGTTCAAAAATTGGCGGGACAACTGTAATGCCAATACTGATCTGCTACGCAAACGTGCGAGAAGTGAGTGTTCCAAAGTACTTAGGCGTGAAAAGTTTCTTTACGAACAACGTCTTCGTACAAAAGTTCTTTCTGCTCCTCGGGGCAGTAAGAGCTTTTGGTCATTTGTTAAAAGAGTAAAGGATAATGTCAATTCAACTATTCCAACTCTTATAATGAATGACCAAATCTTCACTGACCCGGTTGATAAGGCCAACCTTTTGGCTGGCATGTTTGCAAGAAATTCATTCTTGCCGGATGGCGATCAACCACTGCCCGAACTCGAAAGAGTACCGTGTACTATGCCTATGATATTCTTCCGAACTCGAGCAGTTAAAAGGGTTCTTGCAGACCTCAACGTAAATAAGTCACCGGGGCCGGATGGCATACCAGCACTGGTGCTGAAACAGTGCTCTTCGACGCTTGCTCGTCCATTGGCTAACCTTTTTAGCACTTCGTATCGTATGGGAATCTTTCCTTCGTGCTGGAAGGTTGCTAATGTCCAGCCAATCCCTAAAAAGCGTGCGGCAAATAACCCTGAAAACTACCGCCCAATCGCAATTTGCTCTGCGCTCTCGAAGGTGATAGAGAGCATGATCAATTACCATCTTGTGAATTATCTAGAGTCGAACTCACTTATTAGTGACCGTCAGTATGGTTTTCGTAGAAATCGCTCTACTGATGACCTGTTGGCTCTACTTTCGGAGCGTTGGAGTCGGTCAATCCACCGTTTTGGTGAGAGTAAGGTGGTTGCTCTGGACATTTCCAAAGCGTTCGACCGTGTGTGGCATGGTGCGCTTATATCAAAGCTTATTGCTTTTTGGTGTCGGTAACGACTTCGCTCGCTTTGTTTCGAGCTTTCTCAGATGGAGTTATAGATGGAGTCTCATCCGACGAGTTTCAGCTAAATTCAGGGGTACCTCAGGGTTCCGTTCTTTCTCCTTCCCTATTTTTCATTTTTCTAAATGACCTTCTTGTTCAAACTTTCAACCCTATTTACTCTTTTGAAGATGACAGCAACATTTGTCATTCATTTTCCTTCGATCGTAGGCCAAGCCTTGAGGAGATTGGGGGCAAAAGGCAGAATATGAATGATACACTCAATTATGATCTTTCTACAATCTCTGACCGAAAATGGAATACAACTCCCATATATGGGCAGGGCCTTCAAAGTCTATTTTGGAGCTTCTGGACCGTGTGCAGAGGAGGGCGTCGACGCTCATCAATGACGAGAGGGTATCAAGCTCTATTGACTCATTGGAGCATCGTCGGAATGTGGTTGTGTAACATTGTTCTATCGATATTACCATGGAAATTGTTCTGCTGAGATAAGTGAACTTATCCCCAGGGCCCGTATTTTCATTCGAAACACTCGCTTATCTAGCAGAGCTCATCCGTTTGTAGTCGATTGTCCAGTGAACCGCACAACGCATTACAGGGAAAATTCGTTCATCAGCCGTACTAGCCGTATGTGGAATATACTCCCCGCGGAGGTCTTCCCTGTCACTTACAATGTAGCGAAATTCAAATCAAATATTCACAAACACTACTCCTTCTTTCCTCCTCCCCATAACCTAATTTCCTGATATCAACACAATGTATTGCATTATAGGGGGCATCCCCTGAGTTTTGGTCTAACGAAAAAAAAAAAAAATATTTTTAGTTGACCGCAATTTTTCAAAATTATCTCAAAAAAAAAAAACTAAATTCAGCATTTATTTTGGATTAATATTAGATTTTTTAAGTTTAACTGCGAGAAATATGCCTCATTAAGGGCACGTCATAGATCAGTCAGAAAATGTTCAACCAAACTGCAGATATATGGAACAGTGGCTTCATTAAGAAATGTTTGTAATTTTTTTTTTTAGTTTAAAATGGTTTTTGATTAATTTGTAAAATTGTCAAATACTAATCTTGACATTTGTAAAAAATCAGTTAGATATTAAAAACTATATACAATCCTCGTATAAATTTTTTGTACAGAAATAAATTTTCGTATTTTCAAATAAACGCTGTTAAAAATTAACTTTTTTTAACATTAATTTTTAAAATATTTTTATAAAAATCTTTAAGAAAATAATAAAATAAATAATGATTATAGATTTTTATAAAAATATTTTAAAAATTAATGTAATGTATACAAATATTGGTGTATGTTCGAAAAAGTTAATTTTTAAGAGTGTTTATTTGATAATACGAAACCTTATTTATTAAAATACGCATTCTGTACAAAAAATATATTCGTGGATCGTATTTACTTTTTTTAGATCCACTTGATACAAGTTGTCCAAAATATTGTTTAAAAATCAAGGGCAGCAGTTTAAAAGTTCTTAATAAAAACGCGGGTACTAAAATATAATTTTAAGTCGTAATCAAAAGCTTTTTCTTCGATTACGATTAAACGATGCGATTAATCAAAATTTCGATTACGATTATAATCGACTTGCAATCTCTAGTGTGGATCGACTCCTTCACAGAACATTTTATAAAAATGTACTATCTTGACAAGAATTAAACAAAATTTTAATGTTTTTGCCATAATTTTCGGAAAACCACTTTGAAAATGATTGGACTATAATTATCTTTACTTTATTTAAAAAATCTTTAACCCTTAGTGACCTGATGACAAGAAATACCCATAAAACGTAATTTGCGTTATGACCACACTGAGAGAATTATCTTTATAATATCAATGCATTTTTGCATTAGATCTATGAAGTGTCACTAGAAATCGTCAGTTGAAACTTTTCATTAATATAATGCAGTTTTTCATACAATTTTATGAAAAATTTAATGATATTTATTTAAAATTTTATACGGCTATTGATAAAAGTTCATTAAAAATAATTTTATAAAAATAATGAAGCTTTTCCATAAAGCATAAAAAAAATTTTCATTCACTTTATGAAGAAGATTTAATTAGTTTAGAGAAAAATTCCATAATAACTCGTTCTCGAAAATTATCTCTGTGTACAGGAGTTTATATGGATATTTTAAATTGATAAATATGATAAATTGATTAATTGATTTCGGGAATTGGTTTCGGGCTTTGACTAAATTTGGATATGTACGCTTTACTAAATTAACGAAACAAATTAAATTCTTTATCGAACCAAACTTACTTTTAATGGTTAAAATGGTGGGGTCAAGAATGACCATAGTTTCCTTTTTTCGTAGTTATTCCAAAGAAACTATAATAAAATTGGTATTTTTTTTTTTTTTTTTATTAATTAATAATCATATAATTACAAATTATATACTATTAACCTAACCGAGCACTAGCTACTATTGCCTTCGGCGAGTTGTAGCGAAAACAGACCAGTGCCTCTGGTGGGACCCCCACGACCCCCGCACTGAAAAGCAAGCACGCTACCAACTAGCCTACCGGGGCGCACAAAATTGGTATTAAATAAGTGTTACACAGAAAAAACAGTAGGCACCAGCAATGGAATTTGTAAATTCAAACAAACTCATTTTTAAATTCAAAATTTATTTCCAAAAAAAAAATTTTGTTTAAAATGCTTGTAATTGTAGTTTGTCATATAAAAATTCTTTAAAAAGAAAAATTCAAATATACAAAAAAATCAACAAAAGGATGTTTGTATTTACAAATCATCATTGTTGGTGCCAATTAAAAATCCTTTTTTTTTTTGTATTTGCAAAAATGCGCAATGACACTTATTTAATATTACAAACAGAATTTTGTAATGTATTTCTGTGTAAAGTAAAGGTCTAAATTAAATTAGGCAAACGAAAAAAGATATGCCAGCAAAAAATAACCTCGATTTGGTAAGCAGTAACTACATTTGCATGCTTACAAGAAAGCGCTTATCCGTCTTGCATACAATAAAGCAAGTGGGATGGCATTTTGCTGTGCTTCCCTGAATGTACTCTTTTGAAACATACAATGAAGCAATACAGAATGCTTACAATGAAGCATTAATGTCGTCAATACACTCATACAAATAAGTTCGTAGAAAAGTTAGTAAAACATCTTGTAAATCAGGTAAATTTTTTGCTAAAATTATGTTGTAAACTAAAATTTTAGTTATACTTATTCAGCACTTAGCTGTTTTGAACTAATGTTTTACTAATATTTTACTAATTTATTTTGCTAAAAAAATTGTGTGGATTAGTACATCAATAGTATGAACGACAACCAGACTGAAAGATATACTCAGAATGAATTAGATGTCGCGGCATGTCACGATGTAGTAGTGACGAGGAAAATTATACTAAAAAGTACTACTCTAATAAAACATAATTAGGGAATTCACATGGTGCCTTAAAGTCATAAATCGCAAAGTCATATGCAAAAAATATAGTGCATATGTGAGCAGCGTGTTGTATTTTCTAATTCTTAAGTACTAAAAACGTCAAAATCGAAACGTCGGAAAAAAAATATTAAAAAATGCTGACAAAAACCGAAAAAGATAAGACTATTACTGCTTTGTGCGAAAATATGCATCCGATATACTTATCGTTAAAACAAATAAGAATTTAACTGTTTTTTCAATGCCCGCTTCGGCTTTATCTGAAACAGCATTTAAGTTATTTTTTTTTTGTATATTTTTGTACAAAAACTTACCGAAATAATTCGTTTTGCTTCCATTTTTATTAATTTGACAAATTTAATTTTTTATTGGCACAGACATATTTATTTGTTTTAAAAGTTGCAGAAGCGCAAAAAAAAATTCTTCAAAACGGAATAATAAAAAGAAAAAATAGCTGATTAAATAGTAAACAAAAAGAGCTTACACTAAACATACTACATACTATACTGGAAAAACATACATGCTCAAGTTGTATTGTCGTAAAATATATTTGCACGAAGAATACCAACAACATTTTTACAACTGCTGTATAACATTAGCACCTACGACAAATACAGCACTATAGTACACCTTGTGAATTCCCTAAATATAATAAAATCAATCATGGAAGATTTTTGTATCTGTTTTCATACATAAAACAAAATTGTGGATTAAAACAACTTAAATTTTTCGTCGTCACAGGCTTGTGAAAGTAATTGTCTAGTAATTAAATAAAAGACAGAATAAAATATTTAAATTTATTAAAGATTATATGTGTATTTCTTAACGAAATGTTAATATATATTAATAATCTTGTGTGTTCAAATTGCAAACAAATATGCAATAGGTAGACAGACTAAAGCGAAAGACAAATACATACATCTTAGCTAAAATTTTCTGTTTCCTTTTTCTTATTGCAAAAAGGGTTGTATATTTTGTTATTTTTTCGTTTCGTTTCTATAATTCTCTACGGCATTTGCGTTCCTTTAAAAGATAGCATCATTTAGACAATAATTGATTTAAGTAGTTCAAAGATAATTTAGTTTATATTATATATAATTATTTCTATTGTTTTTAGATATTACATTAATTTATATCGTCATTTTGGGAGTATGAACATTTTTATATTTTGTAACGCATTGTAAATTATTTTAAAAAGAATCACAAAAATATATTTTATGATTTTCACCAAATAAATTAACTAAAGTATAATTTTTCTACAAATTGTTTGAGTTTTTTTCAGTCTACTAATTTTCAGCAAAAATTTTATTAATTTTTAGCAAGGGTTTTTTAATTTCTTATCTACTAAATTTTAGCAAAACTTTTGCTGCACCTACTAATTTTGTTGCTTAAAATCAGCACGCTGATATTCAGCAAAAGATTTTGCTGACTTTTAGCGCTCGGAAATTTAATAATGCCTTCAAGTACTGCTTCTTTAACAATTACCAGCATTAAACGTACGGGCATTATAAATTTCAATAATGCAAAATAATTGTATATGCCGTTTTTATTTTTTTTACCATAACTGTAATTTAAAATTTGATAAAATCCTAAAAGTATGCTTTACGTTAGTTAGTTAGTGATTTCAGTTTTCTACATAAAAAGTTAACCTTTATATTACCAAATAGTTTGATTTTAAATAACATTTTTGTACTTACCTTCTACTTGACAATTTGATTAAAAACTCAGTATTTAAGTAGTTTGTTTATTTACCTGAATTTTATTTAAGTTTTGTGTTAAATTTAACATTTTACAAAAATTAAAAAATATTATAAAAAATTATATAGATTTATTTGCAATCAAATACAAGTTATATTTATGAACTTAAATAAAAAACTTAAATTTTATACAAAAATAATACAGACATTTTATTGTGCTAATTATTTTTTAGATAAAATTTAGAAAATAAGTTTATACATCTGATTTAAAATTATTTTGAATATACGTTCGAAAAACGAACCACGAAATAATAGGCAAACCATTTTTTGAGCTTAGTATCCTATCAAAATTTTCTATTACCGGTAATAAGTTTGGGAATAAGAAATGAAGGTCGGTAACTGGGTATTTTGCTATTACAAAACCTATTATTTTAACAATTTGTCCATTTTGGTCACACCTTACAAAACACATGTAATATGTAATAAGTTTTTTTTTTAAATTTTATTTTTTTATATTGGGCATTGAATTAAAATTTCCAAATTTTAACTAAAAACTTATACATGAAATTTTTTATAAGTTTTGGGAGGAAAAATAAACCTTTTTTGGGGGCCCATCCTAGACGTTCGCTAAGACGGTTTTTTTTTTGGAAATTCCTACGGGGAGGGGCACTATGGGGAAAAGTCTCCCCCTTGGCGGCCTAACCAAACGCCTTGGGTTAGAAAGTTGAAATTTTCCATATGTGTTCTTTCGGATACGACCCAACCCGTAGTGTGGTAATTTTTGGAAGTTTGCACAGAAACTTGTTAAAATAAGGACTAATAGGTGGAAAAAGCCTCTCCCTTGGCGTCCCGGCCAAACCACTAAAGCGATGAACTTAGAATTTGGGATGTGGGTTCCTCATCACGAGAAGTATAGCTTAAAGGTTAAAAAAGTCTTCCTCTTGGCGGCCTTTCCTATTTTTACTGGAAGGAGCTAAAAAGGGAACAGTCCCCTCCCTTAGCGGTCTGCCCAAATCCCTTCGACCAGAAATTTGGAATTTAAGATTTATGTTCATGATCGTGGTAAAATTAGGGGTTAAATTATCTATATCTTCTCCTTCTATAACCGCTTAAGGGATGATCTTGAAATATGGTATGTGGGTTTCTGATCCCGCGTAAACATCCCCTCAGAAGAGGTTCTTGTAAATTCCTAGCAATACGTTTATTGCAGTTAAATGGAGTAAATGTATTTATTGTTATTAGTTAAAAATGAGCTTGCAAAAAAAAATGGAAAAATTAAATTTTTTTTAAATAAATATTAGTAAATATTAGTATTATTAACAAATATATAGTTAAATTTGGCTTAATTGGTTGGTTGGGCACATAAATCATTAAAGAATGTAAAATTTGTAAAGTTTTTTTTTAGTTTTTTTTTTAATGCCCTTATGAAATCAGCAATGTATTTTTTAGCAAAAATTTCTCTCGATTTTAGCAAAAATAAACTGCTATTTACATTCTACTAAATTTGTGGTAAATATAGCAAAATTTTTGTTAAGATTACAGTTTTTGTTTGCTATTTAGAGTCTACAAATATTTAGTAAAAGTTTCTGCTAATTTTACAGTTAACTAAAATTCATTCTAAGTTAACTAAAATTCACATCGAATATAATTAAAATTTTATAAGGATAACAATAATCGTTTTCATTTTCATCGATAACCGATTTATTTTTGCTGTTCTTTATATTATTAGTATTTAGCGAAAACATCTGCTAAATTTAACAGTTTTTTCTGCAAGTTCTTTGTTCACTAATTTGTAGTAGTTTTTTCTGCTACTTTTACAGGCATATTTCTATGAGTGTACTAATACAAAACATCCTTCATATAACTATATAGTGAAGCATTTCATAAATATGATGAAATTGATTTAGTGTTTTATGAAATGATTCATAAATACTATGTATCTATGAATCTATAAAATATTTCATAAATACAGGCTCGGATACAGATTTCCCATTTGATTGGGGGGGGGGGGGGTGTTGGGGGGGGGCATTTTCTTGATCAGAATTTGTTTACTTCAAGACATTTTTTGTGCAAAAATATTTCATCTGTATACGGTACTCTGCGTAATCGACATGCTTCTTCTATTAGTCAAGCTTCTGCACAGAGAGAATTTAAGGGGACCAAAAATAATGAAAATTTTAAGTTAACTGATGAAGCTTTTCTTTACAACATGAACGAAAATTAGAGCTACATACTTTTCATAACACTTGTTTTTAAAGAAACTGAAGATTTCCTTAGGCAGGAATGAAATCCGGATAGGGACACGCCTACATCAGATTGCTTTTCACAATTTGTTAAATAAGTTTTGGGACTTTAGCACATTTAATTACTATAAATGCAATTAATGTTTATCCCGATGAAAATAAATTTAAGAAACTTTTCCATTGAGTGGATGAAAGTTTTTATAAATAAGATGATATTTTTCATAAAATTTTATTAAAAGTTTCATTAGTTTAATGAAAAGATTCAATGGACGAGTACCAGTGCAACTTTATTAGTTCTAAGCAAAAATTAATTAATATTATGCAGAGAATTCTCTTAGTCTACTATTAAATATAACGAATACGAAATAAAAGCATTATTTATCCAATGTAATCGTATAATAGATTGTATAAAAATATGTATTTTTGTCAAAAAAAAAACGAGAAAATTTATTTTACTTTGAAATGTTTTGCAGAATAATTTCTGCGGTTTATGATAAACATATCAAAAAAGTATGATTGTTGAAGATAAATTTTGCACAGATCAAGTTTTATTGGACGTAATATAATGCAAATATTCAGTAAACCAATATAACTTTTCTTTACAATGTGAACGAAAAATTTCTTAAAATAATTGAAAAGCTTATAACCTGTTATGAAACTAGTTTTTTAAAAAAACGTCTTTATTAAGTGTATGAATTAATGAAATGATATTTTTCATAAAATTTTATGAAAACTTGAAATAGTTTAATTAAAAGTTTCAATAGACGAGTTCTAGTAGCTTCTAGGCAAAAATTCATTAATATCATGCAGAGAATTTTCCCAGTGTATTATTTTTTACAAAGTACACATACCGATCTAAGATTTTAATAGTTGGTACAGATGACCACTGTATGTCGTTTTCTTACAAAAAATGGATTTTGAGTTATGCCACTTTTGTTGCACAAGTCCGATTTGTGGTTTTTTGTACTTTTTAACAAATATCTATATGTTCTTAAATTTTTTATAATGGAAACACCCCAGAAAAAAACTTTCTTTTTTTTCGAAGCAGAATAAAACAAATGCGCTGATGTAAGTGCTTACTATTACATGATATTGAGAAGCAGCAAAAGAAACGAATAATTTTCGTATAAAAATAAATAAACAAAAATTTGTAGCTTACTCTTTTCCCTAACAAGGATGCAGGCTGTAAGCAGCTTACCTTAATCCCTTATAAGGATGCAGGTTGTAATGCAGAAAGTTTCATATCGTGGATTATAAACGATCTGTAAAAATTTTCCAGACTGATTTCCGATTGTGTTTGGTGTTTTCGAGTATGAAATAAAAAACGATTAGTCATTTAATGGTTTCTGAAGAGCTAGCAAGTGGAGCGGAAAAAAAAATAATTATATGTTAAAAATTTTAACAACAAATATGAATATACATAATTTATTTTATGCAAAATAAATTATGTATATTAGGGTGGGGCAATTAGTATGGAAGGAAAAAAATCTTCATGGGCGCTTCGCGTTTCTGATTCTTGGGATTGTACTGAGCAAAAAAGTCCACTAGACCATACGTCTACGGTGAAAATCGAGCTTCCAAATTTTGACTTTACGGCAAAAAAGCCCTATTTTGAAATTAAAAATTAAAAATTAACCCCTTAAACCCCACCCAAAAATATGATTGATGCATTAATCTGCTAGAGAATCTTTCAAAGAAGAGATTGATACCATAATCTTGGATAAGCTCCTCCTACTTCCTAATGAGATGTGTCCATCCCACACATTGTCACTTTCACAAATACGGCTAAAATGTCAAAATCTGGAAGCTCGATTTTCACCGCAGACGTATGGTCTAGTGGACTTTTTTGCTCAGTACAATCCCAAGAATCAGAAACGCGAAGCGCCCATTAAGATGTTCACCACGCCCCACCCTAATGTATATTCATATTAATATTTTTAATCGTAATAATGTAAACATGAAATATGATATTACTGGCCAAAAGTAATGCTTCCAAGTGGGGATTCGCCATATAAAAATCGTGGCATATGTAAGTAGGTTTGTAAGGGATTCTTTTCAGCTTACTCTCTTATGTAAGCAGCGTTTTTTTACTGGGACCTTGTTTTTTCAATTAGCTATATTTTTCGGGAAAGTCCGGGAATTCCTTAAAACCCTAGTTCAATGGAAAACTCACTATATAAGTTGGACATGTTTTACAAGAAATATACGAACAACATACAAGTTTATATATTAACCCTCAATACTTAATACAAATGAGGAAGTTTTGTTCTTTTAAATCAAATCATTAGTTTAAAATTCTCACAAAGGGATCGTAAATTAAAAATAGCCTTGATCTCTTATGAATCTAAACCGAAATCATTTGATGTAAAATAAATCATTTACATTTTAGCCTCTTAGATTTTCTTGGTTTTTTTTTTTTAACATTTAAATTAAATAATTTGATGATTGTTTTTTAATGATATTTTTTATTTTAAGAAATATTTTTCAAAATTTTTAAAACTATTTTATTTTTGTCTAATTTTACAAACATTCCCTACCTAGATTGCCTTCAATTACCACATATATTTTTTTTTTTTGTTAAAGATTTTCTTTAGTTTTTTTTTTTTTTGGTTTGTGTCCACAAATTACTAATGTTTATTTATTAATTACATTCAGTTACAATAGTAAATAATTATTGCAATTTTTTGTATTTAATTAAATTTTAAGTATATTTTATTGTTAGAATTTTATTATTTATTAGTTTATTTAATTAATAATAGGAAATTACATCAAAACATTTATACAACATTCATACATAGATTTATATTTATTTTTTAAAGCTTTCAGGACAAGTTGGTAGTTATATTTTCTTAAGTTAGTTTATAGTTTGGGAAACTCTGTTGAAAAAATGCAATTATGTAGAAGACTTTATATAAAAAGCAGGAAGGGAGAGAGTAAAAAGGAGAGTTGATAAATCTACTCTGCCACTTGCTATTTTTTGTATTAATTGCATTAAATTTAACTAAATCATGGATTTGCCCTAATCAACATGGATTTTTTTCAGGTAGATCTACAACGACTAATTTATCAGTTTTTAGTGAATACTGTATATCAGCCTTAGAACAGGGTAGTCAAGTTGAAACGGTATATACCGATTTTTCTAAAGCCTTTGATAAAGTGGATCACTTTATTCTTCTTGCTAAGCTCCGTCAAATGGGCTTTCATTCTAATTTTTTAAATTGGATAAAATCATATTTATCCAATAGAATTTGTAAGGTTAACATTGAAAACTATTTTTCAGAGCCTTATATTCAGACTTCAGGAGTACCACAAGGTAGTATCTTGGGGCCACTTCTTTTTAATTTATTTATTAATGACATTTCGTCGTGTTTTAATAAAACCAAATTTCTTTTATATGCTGATGATTTAAAAGTATTTTATAAAATTTCCACATTTCTTGATGTTTTTGATTTACAAGCGGATTTAAATAATCTTCTTGTATGGTGCAATTTAAATAGGCTTTATTTAAATCTTAGTAAATGCCTCCATATGTCGTTTTTTAGGTCATTAAATCCAATTCATGCTACTTTTTATATTGGTGATTATAATTTGGAATCTGTGGATTCAACTCTTGATCTGGGTGTTGTTTTTGACTCAAAGTTGTCGTTTGGGCTTCATGTGGACTATATTGTTCCAAAAGCTTACTCTATGTTAGCTTTCCTGAAAAGAAATTGTGCTGACTTTTCCGATCCAACTACATTAAAGCTAATTTATTCTGCCTTTGTCAGATCAAAACTGGAGTATGCTGCCATAATATGGGCTCCTCATTGTGGTACTCACATCGCTCGTATTGAAAGGGTGCAAAGGAAATTTGTCAAATTTGCAACCTCGTCGTTTAGGTTTACTGATCCTATACCCTCTTATAGATCTAGAGGTCTACTAATAGGTTTAGAAACCCTTGAATTTCGTAGGTTACTGCAATCTGCTTTATTCGTTTTTGATATTATAAGTGGTGCTATTGATTGTTCTGAGTTGCTTTCCCGTATTAATTTTCATGTTCCACCAAGAAGATTAAGGGTTAATTCTATTTTTGATGTACCACTACATCGTACCAATTATGGGCTTAATAGCATTTTAACCCGTACTTTTATTCAAATGAATGAGATTAATAATAAACAGCTAATTACTTTAAAGCAACAAATTGAGTTTTGGACATCAAAACTAGCTTTAAACAACAATTATATTCCATTATGATGGATTTAGGTATTTAAATAAATAATGTAAATATTAAGATTATTATAAAATTGTTATATCATAGTCTGTAAGGATTTATGTATCCATAGACTGAATAAATTGAAATGAAATGAAATGAAATTTTTCCGATTCGTATTAATTTTTTTAATCGATTTTCTAACATAAATCGATAGCATTTTTAAAGCTTCTCTAAACCAATCACTATTTTGGAATTTCACTCAATTTATAATTTGTTATATAACAGACGAATAAGTACTAGAACATTTTTTTTAAATGTCATAAGACATAATGTCTTTTGTGTCGCACGCAGAAAAAACTTTATTTCGCGAAGCCGCCTTCCGCGTTCTACGGAGAAAAAAAACCCGGAAAAAACAACGGATTCAACATTTGATTTGAAAAACAAGTTGTTCTGGGTGGAGGCCTTCGGCCGCTCTTAGGGATTTTCCTCCGTAGAACGCGGCAGGCGGCTTCGCGAAATAAAGTTTTTTTCTGCGTGCGACACAAAAGACATTATGTCTTATGACATTAAAAAAAAAACGCCCAAAAAAAAAAGTTTTTTCAAAATAAAATTCCATATCACCCAAAACAAGTTTTGGATTTTCTGTCATTGATTTGGTCGTTATAACATATTAACATCCAGAATTTTGGGGGATATGCGGACATTTGGGCAATATGTCATTTTGGTTTTTGGGCAATACGACTTTGGGGAATATAACGGTACGCCCTTACTTTTTTTGTGTTGCATGGACTATTTTTGGGAGTTATTTAATTTTTATTCTTTGGAAATTATTTCATGATGAAATAACAACCAAAACCTAGGATTTGTTTAATTTTGTTTTGGAAATTATTTCATTTTTTTAGAATTTATTTCACTTTTTCGAGACGGGACTTATTTAATTTTTTTAGAATTTATTTCATTCGGAGCTTTTTCACTGGGACTTTTTGCACCTGGGACTTATTGCATAGAGCCCAAAAATTTATTGATATAATGCAGATAATTCTCTCAGTTCAGCATTAAGTTTTACATGTACTTCGTAATCAGTACTAATAAGGGAAACTCTATAGTTGGGATTTTTCAGATTTCACTAAAATTCGTATATAAGATATAAGACAAAAGTAATAAAAAATTGGTAAGAAACATCGCATATTTAGGGGGTTAAAATCGGTTTTTATGTTAAAATTTTTTTAGTACCCGCAATTTAAAGATCTTTGGTACCAAATTTGTATACTGTTTCTTTAAAAAAAGCATGAAAAACACAAATAACGGAATATTGTGAAATATTTGACCCCAAATATAAACCCTTGAACGTAAAATTGGGCCGCTTAAAAGGTACTTATTCTTATTATCCCCCTCTATAGCATATGCAAAATGTATGACAATCTTAGGGAACTCATAATCGATGCTGTCTTCTAAGTACTAGAAAAGTACTTGATATTGATGTAACAATATTTAAACATTTTATTAATACTAGAAAAGTACCTTCACAGAGAAAAAATATTTAAATCAATTATTATTTGATTTTTAAATTAATATCTTATTTTTTAAGAACATTTTTAAATTAAATATGAATCTTATTAAAGTAGATGTGATTCTAGTTAAAATAAACTTGTTCGTATTTAAATTATTGTTTCAACATTACAGGATTTCAGTCATTTCAGGATTTTGAAAGTAAGTTTAAACATATATAAACTAAATAGAAAACAAATTTGTTTGATTTTAAAGCTGTTTCTTTTTAATTTAATGTTGTTTCTACTTGATTTTCAATTTTTTTTTCTCTGTCTATAAATGAAGCCTGAAACTTTAGTTTATTAAGTAGTTTTTACTAAGAAATCTGCACTTCGTTTTTACGTGGTTGCTGTATGAAAATGTCAAAATGGTTAACCGTCATCAAGTTTAATTTACGCTATCTCTATTTTAAAAAAGTTTTGATGTGAATGCGCATGTTTTTCTGGACTTTGTTTTGTCGTTGCAGGAAAACGCAACATAAACTGCAATTTTTTGTTAGTAAAAAATCTGAATAACAAAAGAGTTTTACAGAAATTTCCAAATTGTATTTTCTAAAATGGTAAGAATTTAATGCACAATTTAATAAAAAAAAAAAAATTATTTGAACTTATTTCAGCTCGCAAAGTGAGCCAGTGATATAATTTCTTATTTTTTAATTTCTTTTAATGGATTTCAAAGTTTTAAGATTTATTAAATGTTTGACGCATTACTATTCTTGTCTATTGCAGAAAATTCCAACATGGATCACAACAACAAAAAATGGACTGTCTGCACTATAAAACAAAACGCAGTATTCTGTTTACAGATGGCAACTCCTACAGCAGCTTTAAGCGATACATCAAATGAACAAAATTTAAATTAAAATAGAAATTTTTATCGTTTTAAAATCTGTTTTTTTTTAATAATTAATAATCATATAATTTCAAATTATATCCTACTACAATAACCGAGCACTAGCTACTATGGCCTTCGGTGCGTTGTAGCGAAAACAGACCAGTGCCTCTGGTGGGAATCGAACCTACGGCCTACGCACTGATAAGCCAGCACGCTACCAACTAGCCGTTTTAAAATCATTTTTTATCTACTTTATACGCTTTTAGAACTTTTTTATTATAAGCTCACTTTAGAAAGGAAGCTCGATATAACTATTTTATATTAGTTGCCACATATAAATGATAAACGAATAGGCAAAATATGCCCAAACTGTTTTTGGATTTCAAATATTCCACTTACACTGAGAGAATCATATGCATTATATCAATGAATCTTTGCATTAGATCTATGACGTGGCACTTGAACTCGTACATTGGAACTTTTCACTAAGGCAGTTGCTCATAAAATTTTATAATAAATTTAATTTTTTTTTATTAAAAATAAGGCCCACTTTAACAAACTTGCTGTTATCCAAAAATGTGCTAATGAATAGCACTCAAAATGTTTTGAATGTTACCAC
The DNA here is from genome assembly GCA_021234595.1 of Delia radicum. Lineage (NCBI taxonomy): Eukaryota > Metazoa > Arthropoda > Insecta > Diptera > Anthomyiidae > Delia > Delia radicum. The sequence continues at coordinate 149,803,466 of CM037852.1, forward strand.
CCTTAAATAGAATAAAAAACAGAAAAACAAGAATTTTAAAAGAAACTGATTTTTGAATCCAATTGTGACGCCTTGAATTCTCGAGATGACACAAAAGCAAAAACCGGCCGATATGATGATTTTCTCTTCCATATCACCAAATTTCATTCAAATCGGAGGGTTTACAGTGCAATACTTTCGTTGCAAATTATGGAATTTTGTGATGGATTAATTTTGAAGACTCTTAGGAAATCATACTCCAAAGCCATGAAGATTTGGGACATTTTTCTCCAAAGTTCTTGAAGACGCTAAAAATATTTTTGTCAGATAGGGAACTCTATTAGATTATTTGCATTTAATTAATGCAGTTTTTAATAAAAATTTATGAAAAATTTCATTTTATTTCTTAAAAAATTCATATGCCTAATGAAAAAGTTTCATTAAAAAATTTTAAGAAATTTTTCAAACACATTATGAAGAAAACTTCGTTATTTTAGTGAAACAATTCAAGTCATATTTTCGAACAGTCTTCAAATGGCCAATTTATTGTGATAATTTATCTAAAATAATTTTTTTTAATATTGTAAGACGTGTGTAGATGAAATTCTGTAGCTGTGAAAATCTGCATATTTTTCGGGACAATTTTCATTTAAATTTGAAGTTTGAATTTTTGAAAATTTTGTTTACAAGTTTCAAACAATTTAAAACAAAGAAACTTGGAAATAATTAAAAAAGATTAATGAAAATTCCAAATTTATATTTTCTTGTAGGAATACATTTTTCTATAAAAATTCATCTGCAACTTTTTATATAAAAAAGTTTCAAAGTGGGTGGTTTTCACTTAAATACATTTTTCTATAACCAAAACTATATTTTTTTCGTGTCGGTTTTTATAGCATTTTTAAGTTTGAATTTTTGAAAATTTTGTTTACAAGTTTGAAACAATTTAAAACAAAGAAACTTGGAAATAATTTAAAGAAATAAATAAAAATTGCAAATTTATATTTTCTATAAAACTTCTCAATTGAAAAGTTGAGTTACAAATATTTTTAGGTATGCATTTTTCTCAAAAATTCATCTGAAATTATTTAAGCAAACAAGTTGTCAAGTGAGAGTTTTTCACTTAAATTCCTAAAAACTCTAGAAAGTCAGCAAAATAACAAAAGATAGCAAGTTTTATATAGATTTAAGTTATAGTTGCATTAAATCTCTTCATAAGTAAACTTATGTTATTGTAGCATATTAAACAAATTTGGGAAACTCTGTTAAAAATGCAACTATGTTATAAGCAAGAGACAGACAAGACAGCAAAGGTTAACAATCAGCTGATTATACTGTTAGTTTGATTTTAGTTGTTGAAGTGCTAAAACGTGTTTTTATTTGGCAAACAAAAAAGTAAAAAAAATTTATTTTAAATAAAAGTTTTATTTAATATTGTAAAAAATAAACAAATTTGTGTAGCAAAATAAAATGTATAATTAAATTTTTGTTCTCAATAAATATTTTAGGTTATTGCTATTGTAAAAAAATGTGTTATTGTTTTCTCAAACATGGTCTTAAGTATATTAGTAAGTTTCTTTTTATGTTTTACATTTATAATTTATTTGTTATTATTAAACAATTTCTTTTATTTTATTTAATAGATTTAAAGCATTTGGTTTTGTTTAAGGATATGAATAGTTAGTATTTGAACTCTATTATTAAGCATATTTATATGTTATTATCTTGTTAACAATCTCTACAGCCAAGGTATACACATAGTACGACATACTTCCCGAGAATGAGGCTCATCTCCAGTTTTACCACCACCGCCACCACCTGCACTACTTTCACCTCTACTAAATTTAAAGAATGAACTCCTTCGTCAGTGTTTACGATGAGCCTGAGGCGAAGTCGAGCTGCTACCGTTATTGGAATTATTTGGGGATGAAGATTGTGAGGAACTTAAACTAACACTACCATATGAGGGACGTTTTTGTTGTAAATTATATGGTGAGGTTAAAGATGTCACTCCCGATGAAACTGTGGTAGAGGTGATATTATGATGTGCAAAGGCAGTGTTAACACCACTAAGACTTGAGGTGGCCACAGAAGAAGCCCGTGATATGGGAGTATGACGTTTTGGTATAACAAATGCTGGTGGAGGTTGAGGAGTATATTGGGGTGGTGTTGAATTGGCGGAAACTTGCCGTATAAATGAACGTTTTTGGGTTATTGTCTGCTGCTGCACAGAACCACTACGTGCTATTGCTCCAGTGCGTGGTGGTATGGCGGGTGGTGGTCCTGGCGGAGGACCTCGAGAACGACCTTGAGATCCTGTCGAGGGTGTTGGTGACGTAGCTAAGCTTTCGGTAGAAGTTTGGGAAGGTATACGTGGTGGTAATTGTGGCAAAGGACCAGATTGACTACCAGTACTAGCACGAGGTCCCAATGGTGGATGCGGTGATGTTGGTTGTTGTATGGGAGATTTTTGTGACTGTGATTGTTGTTGTTGCTGTTGTTGAGGTGTTTGCTGTTGTTGGATGGATGATTGAGTTGTAGCCATTGTTGCTGTTGTATGCGTTTTAGCATTTGTATGGACCAATTTAGATTGGGGTTGTACTGTGGATGTAGTTATTGTGGGTTTTTGCATGGGTTGGGTATGACGAATGGTTACAGTTTGATGTTTGCTACTTTTTTGTTGTTGTGAAGGTAAATGTGTAGATTTTCCATGAGCTGTAGTTGTGACAGATGGAGAAGTTTGTTGTTGTTGATGCTGCTGGTGATGATGATGATGATGTTGATGCTGAGCAAGTTGTTGCTTTTGTTGAGCATGTATATCTTGTATTTGTGGTGTTATAACCACCGGATTTTTCTTCTGATTTTGATCTTGACCAGCAGCCACATAAGAAAAGACACATAAAACCGAATAACATATTTGATCGGCCTTAATTTTTAAGGAAATTTGTGAGGAAGAATTTTAATTTTAATCATATTTAATCATAAATACTAAATAAATTTGAACAACATTATAATACAAAAACAAATAAGATGAATATGATGAAAATATAGATAGATAAAGAAAAATTTAAAATGCTGGTTATCTTAGCTAAATATTAACACTGACAGAAAAAGGTAACATAAATACAGTCAACGCAAGAACCAAAGCAAACAAAAAGAAAATTAATTTTTCTCCTTTCTCGTTATTATTGGAAATTTGCTAATGTTTTTTTTAACTACGCTACACAGAGAAGCCGTTTTTTTTTTGCTGAAAAGTGTTTTTTTTTGGAATTGTCCAAAATCAATAATGCCAGTGTGTTTGGTAGTTATTGAATCAGTTCCAGTAATATTTTCTTGGCGAACAATTGATGAAGTCCCAAAGTAAAAAACCGATTAATATATTATGTAAAGTGTAGCAATTGTAATTACCAAAAAACGGGATAAAGAAAACTTCCGTTAAAATTTGAGACATTGTAGTAGAAAAAAGACCATTTTTTACTATTTACTTTTTGCCGAAGATTTGTACCGCACTATATGAATAATATATATAAACTTCCGTTAAAATTTGAGACATTGTAGTAGAAAAAAGACCATTTTTTACTATTTACTTTTTGCCGAAGATTTGTACCGCACTATATGAATAATATATAGATGCAAAAATATGGATTAGTATCTCATATTTCGGAAAAATTTGCCAAAACCTTGCCCATTTATAGCGAAGATCATTATTATATATTTTTTTAAGAATTTTTTAAAAGTTTTATTTACAATCTTAACAGGTCACAATTGCATAATGATTTATTTATATTTAATGTCATAAAGCAAATTACAAAACTAAATGGCAGGTTAAATAAGGCTACTCAAATTTTTATCTGATTCAGATTCTGCAGTCCTTGTAATTCCTGATTTTTTTTTTTTTAAGAGAAGCAACACTCAGGAAATTCTTCCTGTTTATTAATGTGTTGCTTTCTTTGGAAATTGGATAGTGGAGAGATGAAAGGTGGGGAAAGATGAAGGGAATCAAACATGGCAACACTGCAATTGCGCGAGATGATAAGTCTTAGAACAGTTGTTGCTCGCCACCTGATGGAGGGTTGGCGAACTTATTGAAGCTTTTTGGTTCATAGCCCTGATTCATTATTTTACTTCGGTGGGGTTAAGTGCTATGGGAACACCGATACATATGAGGGATAGAAAACTCATACATATTATTTTTCTAAATTGATGTTGCAGTCACCGGGAATCGAACCCGGGACCATCTGTGTAAAAGTCCAACGCGCTAACCATTACACCACAAACTTTTTAAAGTTTAATGGGCATCAGGTTTGCCCATTTAGGCTACTTGGTGGAATTTGCTGCGTGCTCTCAAAAATTATGATATAGTGTGTCATTTTACATACATTGGTAAAATTTCAAGACCCTACGACGATGCAAAGAACTTGCGACGCGATCATGTATCTATATATAATGCAATAGTTGAAAAGATAATAAGCCGCATAAGGTCAAAATGTCCTAATTTTTTAGTAACAAAAATATGAATAACTTTTCATGGTTCTAACCAATATTAATGGTTTATACATCAAATGAAACGTATTTTAAATAACTTTCAAATAATATGCAACACAATATATTTGTATATTAAATCCATTAAGTTACAGCGTTTTTAATAAATTTATTTAAATGTAATTTTTAATTTTTCCATTTATTTTTTTCAATGTAAAGTATATTAACCTACTTTTCATTTGGTATTCAACACTTCTGCATTTATTACATTTTAATATTGACCCATTGCAAAATTCTATGGTTATAAAAAATTGTTGCATACAAATATTTATGTTGTATATTATTTGAAAGGTATTTCAAATATGTTTCAGTTGATGTCTAAACCCTTAATATTGGTTGAATCCATCAAAAATTATTTATCTTTTTGTTATTAGATTTTGAGAAATTTGGAGGCCCTTGTAGTTCTTTTAATGCAATAATTGTACATTTTGAGCTTATGACTCTTATTATCTTTTGCAACTCTTGCATTATATATATATTTTTTTCAAAGTAAAATTATACATACAGTTGTGGTCATAATAGTAGTGGTTCCAATAATCTTAAAACAAAATCATAGGATTTTCTTTTTTATTAATAAATGCCATGTGAACAGAGAAATGTATATTATTTTTATTTCGCACAAGTGCTTAATAATGTCAGTTTATCATAAAGTATCATTTGTTATTCATTTAAGATCTAAAATAGACTTTAATCGGTTTCGCTCAAATAAGAATTTAACGAAAAATGCGACATTTTTAACGCTGCGAGACTTAAAAGACACTTTTAAGTCTCGCACTTTTTTTACGTAAACTATTATTGAAAGACATTTTCGTTATGGTATTAAAAAGTAATTAAGATCAAGAAAGGCCCTAATGCTAAATAAAAGACATATGAAAACGATACATATTTGTTTTAGAATTATATGCATAGATCGGTCTAATTGGGACGCACGAAATTAAAAATGTCATATGCTGATGTAAAAGTTTCAGGACACAAGACAAGTCCCAACCAGACCTCCAATATCGGTCAAAGTTCACTAAAGGACTTCGGTCAAAGTTCACTAAAGGACTTCGGTCAAAGTTCACTAAAGGACTTCGTTTCTGCACGATGAATGTTCGTTATAGTAGTAGTAGGTAGGAATTGATCCATCATTAAAAATAGATTAGAATTAGGAAAAAAAACTTACTTCCTGATAATGGGGTCAATTTAATTAATCGACATTTCCGCCATCCAAACTCAATGTAGTTTAAAATTTATGTATTAACATAAATGACGGTGTCAGCCGATCGTAACTCATAAGCGATCACGAAATTTCCATCCTCGCCACGAATGCAGGATTGAATTTATTTAACAGGAAATGTCAAAACGTGGCTGGTTTGTGAAATAGGGTCTTTACAGCTCTGTTTAAGGATTTGGTCCAAATAACTAATTTCTTGTACAAAGGTTATTAGTATTTACACATTTGATATACAAAGACATTGTCTTTTCTTTAAATTTTCCATAAATTATACTACTATTTTTATGACCGATAACATTTAATGAAGTAAATATAAGATCTATCTATATATCTATATCCTCGTAGGGTGTATTGGCTAAAATACAATCTCAAAATGCAGAACGCAATATTTTTGACAATATAAAAGTCAAATGATCAAAAATGAAGATAAAATGTATGTATGGCACAACATCAAAGAACAATTTTTAGAGCACTACTATTTTACTGATTCATTTCGGCAACATATTCGGTTGCGTCGCAAGTTCTTTATATCATCGTAGGGTGTTGAAATTTGGCCAGTGTATGTAAAATGACGCCCTCTATCATATTTTTTGCGAGCACCCAGCAAATTCCAGATGGCGGAATTAAATTGCAGCGAAATGGTAATATTTAAATTCTACTAAATTGTTAAAAAAAACTTTGAATCCAAATCTGTAATAAAATTCTTAAACTTAACGTGTTTTATGCTCTTGGCTAAATATTTAACACTTTTAGTTACTTTGGGTGAGTTATTTGGTCTGGTACCAAATCGATGCACTTTTGAAATATTCTTCCGCCATATTGAATTCGCCATTTTAAATTTTTAGTTTTTTTTTGTTAATAAAATCACCCACCCCAAAAATCTATTTTAGCTACAACAAAACAAGCAAAAATGTAAGTTGTGACAAACTTCGTCCACCATTTTGAATTTCTAAAATCTTATTGTAGAATTTGTTACTGTAAACACAATTCAAGACAAAGTGGGTTAGAGGTAACTGATTCTACAATTAGCTTTTAGATATTCAAAACTCATCGGGTAAAAATTTCCTTTTTTAGCAGCTATATTGGCTTCGCCTTTTTGAATTTTCGTCTTTTGTCAATTTTTAAAATTACCAACCTCCAAAACACTTTGATTCAAAATTTCAGCCACCTGTGACTAAGGGAAATACTTTTGGACAAAAAGTACATGTTGTGAATATTTTCGACGGCTTTATTTCGTCCGATATTTAGAGTTTCTAAAATTTAATTGCAAAATCAGAATCAGTCACCCTAAAATCAAGTCAAAAGAAAGTTCCTCTTTGATCGGATGAAAATTTCTTTTTTTTGCTGCCATATTGGATCCGCCAATTTAGTTTACTTAGCTAAGACAAATTAAAAGATTTTTGAACAAATAGTGCAAGTTGTTACTAACTTGAGCGGCTTTATTTCGCCCGCCGTTTTGAATTTCTAAAATCGAATTGCAGAAAAAGTTACCGTAAACCCAAGTCAATACAAAGTTCCTATTTGATCGGATTAAAATTAATTATTTTTGTTACTATATTGAATTCGCCATTTTGAATTCAAAATTGTTGACTTCATCACATCACCTGGGGGTAGGTGATGTGATGAAGTCTCGGTTCACTATTTCTGGCAGCTGCGACAATGAGAAAGACTTCTATCGAAAAAGTTGTTAGGAAAAGGTAAAATAACTTATATATTATAAAAAATCGCTACTATAACGTTATCCATCCTGCAGTGGGTATGATATTAATTTTTATTTTATATTTTATTCAATATACAATTTGTTCGTGCCAGTGTCTGTTAATATCTTAAAAAAATATAATAATAATAATCTTTTGTTTCTCAACATCACAAAAAAACGCGAATATCTTGAAAACCGTTGAAAATTGATTAAAGATTTGTTCTGCAATCTTAACCGTAATAAAATTTTGATTCAGAATTCGTGGAGAAGCGCTGAAGGGTGTAGTTATAAGTCATCCACAATTTTGTAAACTTTTTTTTTATTTTATTTTTTTTGTGTGAGTAGCCAAAAATAGTATATTGCAATGTTAAAAATCAAATAAATTTTTAATAGTTTTTTCACAAGCTACACTTTAAATAAGAAGAAACAGAAAGAATTATACGAAAATAATTTTGCCGAAGATATTAAGCCTAAAAGTTGAACTTTTTAAAGTACTTCAGCTATTTCTATGGAAATGCTCAAAAGTGGCATAAACTTTCAAATGGTAAGAAAATAAATAAGATTAGATTAGTTTGACTAATATGTTATTAGTATCTAAATGCTATTAAAACTTTTTAATATCAATCATATTGTCAATTCTGTAATGAGACAAATAATAACAAATTCGAAATCAGTTTTTTTGAAAAACCATAGTTTTTAACAGGATCGGAAAAAACGCCTCGCTACATCCTTCTTTACTGTTTATTGAGTTAAGTTACTTAAAGTATGTAGAATATTCGACTAGAGTGGCACTATGCACTGCGACCAGAAGTTGGTATTTTGTGCTGCCAACGAATACACCCTATAGGTTCAGGCTATCTACGAAGCCAACTATCCTACCAGGTAAACAATTCCAAACGTCCGATGGCATCACTGTTCGACCACCAAAATAACGCACCCTCCTGTCGGAAAGCCTCGGACATTTACAGAGAACATGCTCTGAGGTCTCGGGTCACAAAACCTGCACGTATCCGTAGAGGATCGTCCCATCTTGTACTATTGATACCTAAGGCCACAGTGTCCCGTGAGGTAACCCGTCACGGTCCTTAGTCACTAGTTCGCCCCTCATCATAGACAAGAATTTCCGCGACCTCTCCCCAGAGGGAGATATAAAAAGCCTCGCCTGTCGCTGCCCAGGCGATCTGGCCCAATAGGCCTCAAACTCCGACTCCCTCCATCTTCTGAGTCTCTCTCTGACATACCCATTGGGTACGCCACAGAAGGGTTCAGGGCCAATGAAAAAAAAGACAACTTTTTTTAAGGCCGACTTCTATGAAAATTTGAGATATCTTAAAATTTTTTGTTTGATGGAAAAACAAGTTCACACCAAATACTGATACTAATATAAAAACAAATTAACAGGACGGTTAAAAACAAAAAAAGTAAGAGATTACGTTAAAAGTGTTCGTTAAAACAGTAATTTGAGCAAAATTACTATAAGTGGCTTGAACCCGAATTATTTGTATAAAATTTTTAATACGTTTTAATTTAGTGCTTCAAGTATATTCTTCGTTCTTATTAACACAAGCAAGTAGCTATGGATGGTAAAGGTATTGATGAATCGGATACTCTTGATGTTCTGGACATGAGAATACAGTGTGATGTCCGTTGGAATAAGCACGTATTTCAAGTGTCAAGAGGCATTCAAGTGTCTTGGTTTTCTGAAACGGTGCAAGACTCACTTCACTCCATCCGATCTCCTTACTATTTATATCAGCTATATCCGGCCAAAAATGTAATACAACTCTCATATATGGGGAGGGGCTCCAGTGTCTATTCTGAAGCTTCTGGACCGTGTTAAGGGGAGGGAGGTGAGGCTTATCAATGACAGTAGTGTATCCAACTCTATTGATTCATTGGAGCATCGTCGGAATGTGGGTTGTGTGACACTTTTCTATCGATATTACCATGGGAGGTGCTCATCTGCGATAAGTGAACTTATTCCACGAGCCCGAGTTTTTATTCGTAATACTCGCTTATCTAGTAGAGCACATCCGTTTGTAGTTGATTGTCCTGTGCTTCGCACAACTCATTACAGAGAAAATTCGTTTTTTAGTCGAACGATTCGTATGTGGAACAAACTTCCCGCAGAAGTCTTCCCTGTTACTTACAATTTAGAAAAATTTAAATCAAATATCCACAAACACTACTCCCTCTTTCCTCCTTCCCATACCCTATTGTCCAGATCAATACAATGCACTGCATGAGTAGGGGCATCCCCTGAGTACTGGTTAAATTAAAAAAAAAGGGATTTTCACAGAGAAAATTTGTTTTCGTTTATTTTTGTGCAAATTCGATAAATTGAAAAAATAAATATTGCAAAACAAACTTTGTTTAAAAATCCGACTTTAGTTCAAAATTGAATTGTAAATTGAACTTTAATAATCTTTTCCGGAAGTCATTGTAAAATTTTAGAAATATTGAGAGGTATGTGTTAATTTCCAGGACATTTAAAATATGTATTACACAGTACAACATTTTTCAACACATGCTTTTTATACTCGGCGTAAGTGAAAGTAGCCCCAAAAATAAGAACTTCTGCATCATTCATTTTGTCAAGTTGGCTACAGTAATAGTTTAATGGCCATACGAATTTTGTGGCGGATTTTTGGTACTTTTCTATATTTTAACATGGTTATATCTCGGTATACCGTACGGAATATCTCTTTTGTGTCTGAAGCAAAGTTGTAGATATTGAATAGGAGAAAAAAAAAATGCGGAAAAATCCTACCCGAAAAAAGTACATCCGGTGCCTTAAAAATCGCAAAAATTCTCATTTTTTCCATTTTTTCACCTTTTTTGCTCAATAACTGGAATACAAATATGCTGTTTTTTTCTTTATGAATTTTATTTAGCATGAAAATAAAAATTCCGATTTTTTTGTGTTTTTTTTTGTGTTATACTATGAACTATGTTATTAACCTAAAGGATATAAGAAATGTTGACGTATCCTTGAATCGCATATAATGAAATTCGCACACACACATTGACTGCTGCATACTAAATATATTTACTTATTTTCGCTAGTTTTCAATAAGTTTTGGAAAAAAAAAACTTTAAATTAGGTTTCGGGGTATATTGGGGGCGGGCGTGTCCTTGCTTGGAATTTAATAAAAATCATAAAACTTATTTTAGTCACATTAAAACCATGTTTTTAGATTTAATGTAATTTTTATGATCAAGGACATTTTGGAGCTAGCAATATCCTTGCTCGGAAATCAATACAATTTCACAAACGCAATTCCAGCTACATATTCAAGAAATGTACCAATTTCCTTCGGTTTCCAAAAATATCTGTAGCTTTTATTGCATTTTTAATTTTTAGTATGCGTGTCCTTGCGGCGGTTTTGACAAAATTTTGTATTCTTAGATGTTTAAACAATATATACTCGTATTCCAAATTCCTTCTATTTTTGGCCACTCGTTATATGAATTAACTAGAAAGAACTTGATTTTTATGTTGTATGCTTTGGTTCTTTTGTGCACTGTAGTTTTAAAATAAAAAACCATGCAAATATTGTTTTAATATTAATTTTCAAAAATTTATTTAAGGAAAAAAACAAACAAACCAAAATATTATTGTACATAGTGTTTAGTATAAAAATAATATTAATTCAGTTTAAGGCCTTTTTATTATTATAAAAAAAAATTCATTCTGTATCACTGGAAGAACTTGTATTTACAAACTCGATTTCCTCAAATATTTGCGATTTTCTTATATTATGATTAGAATCCTTGTTGTTGTTGTTACTATACATTGCAGGATGTTGCATTAATCTTTTGGCAAATTTGATGGAAAACATTCGATGTAAACTTAAGGCTGCTTCAGAAGCCTATTTTGTATATTTAACAACAATTTTTACATAGATATTTTACAATTAAGGCCATATATTTGTATGGGTTTAGTGTTTTTTATATTATAATAGTGTTGTTTATGATTTTATGATGAAAATTAGTGTTGTTGTGTTGTTGTTATAGAGTTAGAATTACACACACACATAGACACAGATATGAAATTAAGAAAAGAATTAAAAATTCAAACTAAAATTGGATTTTTTTATAAAACAAAATTTATTAATAATAATTTAAATGAATTTAAGTATTGAGAATGAACATGTTAAAACGTGCATAAAACATTTATTTCTTTAATAGAAAATGAAACATTTAATTTGGAAAGAAAATTAAGGAACACAAAATAACTTACCATAGTAGATTTATATTTTCGTTGTATAAGTTGACGAGTTTTAGGATCTGAAAGTAATAAAAAAACAGTTATTAAATATTTTGTGTAATTGATTTACAATTTTTAATAATAACACTTTGGCGAAACCAAATTTAATCAAAATCTAAAAAAAGTTATTCTATAAATTTCGTAGGGTTTTTGGTTAAAAGTGAATTCCCTTTTATGTAAAATAATAATTGCTATCAAGCGAAATTATCAATTTAAAAGCTTTACAATCTTGTACCCACCAAAAACACACTTTACCAAGAAATTAAGCGTGTAAATAGCGCAATTACTTTTGTTCGCGCTGTCCCAAAATTCATTTGGGGTCATTACCATCCCGCTTATAAAAAAATTGAAAATAATTTGTTACCTAAGTGGTTACTCATATTATAGGAATAAGTGGTTACTTACGATGATGGAATAAGTGGTTACTAGGAATTACAAAATAAGTGAATAGCTTTAAGTTAAGTTTTATAACAAGGAGTATTAAAAAAATTTGAAAACAACTTTAGCTCGAAAAAATTATTTATAAAATGCAAAATATAAAATGCAAAATATAAATAAAATAATAACAGCAACAATAATTCTGTTAACTTTACAAAATTTTAGTTATATTCGATGAAAATTTTAGTGTTTTGAAAATAGCATTTTACTCTGTAGAATTAGCGAAAACTTTTACTAAATATTTGTAGACTCAAAATAGCAAAAGCTTTAATATTAATATTAATGTTGTAATATTAACAAAATGTTTGCTATGCTTACCTCAAATTTAGTAGAATGCAAGTACCAGTATATTTTGCTAAAATCAACAGAAATTTTTGCTAAAAAATTGTAGATTGCTGCTTTCATAAGGGCAGACTTTTATTCGCATTAAAAAAAAAAAACTAGAACAAAAAACTTTTAAAATTTCACATTTTTTAATGATTTTTGTGTCTACTAATATTTAGTAAATGCTTTTGCTGATTTAAGCAGATTATTTTGTTATTTCCAAATAACTTAAATTTAGCTCAAATATAACTAAACATTTGTAAATTTAACAGATTTATTTTTGATTTTTTATATTACTAATATTTACTTAAAAAATTTGCAAATTTTACAGTTTATTGGAAAATTAATTTTTAACTAATTTTGGGTATCTTTTTTGCTATTTTTACAGGTTTATTTCTATGATTGTACATAATCAATTACCAGTAACTCATTATTTTGCAATGACATGTAAGTACTTCTGTAACCAATTATCAGTAAGTCATTATTTTGTATTTTAAAGTAATAAAATAGATAATGTCCTTTCATTACTTGGTAATCTATACGGTAATGTCCTGTCATTACCATGTTTTTGCTGGGTAATCATTATATAATTTACGTTTCATGGGTTTTTTGTCCTCAGGATACTAAGAGTTAATGATTACTTAAATAAAAATAAAGACAATTATAGTCTAACGAAACGTGTGGTTATTTTCCCGAAAGTTGTGCAAACGTTGATGAACACATTTAAATTTTGTGCAAATTTCGAAATAATAACCAATTTGTATTAAATGTCCTGGAAAGGTGTCGTTTCACATACAAACATGAATAAAAAAGTTTTAAATTTTTTTATATTCTTTAATTCTATTACAAAACTAGACATTTAAAAAAATCTTTAAAATCTTTAAAAATCAAGTTTTTCTAGTTTTATTAAATTCATATGTCATTTTTGATTCCAGGTTGAAAATAAAAATTTTTAAGAATTACAAGTTTGATATAATTTTTATTAAAAATAAAAATTATGTTTTCAACCTTTAATTGTGCAATTAAAATAAAAATTATTAAAGTTCGAGGCCATACTCTATATTTCTTTATTAGGATATTGTGCTAACAAATAATCTATAGAGTTTTGGTTTTCAAATTTATTAATTAACCACTTTCAGGAATGTGTTGATAGATCTATTTCGGGAATTTTCTAGGTTACCATCATCAGAACACGTTTTAAAAGAAGTGACAATCCCATGAAAAACATCAAACATTCATATAACCTAGTTTTCCCACTAAATGAGAACTAATATATGAGCTCGAAGTTAAAGATTATCACCATTGATTAAAAATAAATTGAAAACTTGTTCGTTATGTGCAAGCTCTACCTTGGGTAGATATACAATACACGCTTTTTGTTCTTATTCTCCTTTTTATTTTCACACTTGTTTTGCTAAAAACAAGATGTAAAGGGGGAGTAAACAAGACCGTACTTTGTCTTTTTTACAAGTTTGACATAATTTTTATTAAAAAATAGAAATTATAATAAAAACTAAATATATAGATTATTTGTAAGAACAATATCCTAATAAAGAAATATAGAGTATGGCCTCGAACTTGACTATTTCAGGGCTCGGAAGTTCATATAAATACGTGTTTGTTGTCGATGGCTAAAGGATAAAGTTAAAAAAATATCTCTGCTAATCAACAAGTTTTCAACAAAGTGGAATCGACTTATTAATGCATATTTTCGCATATTGTGATATAAATACATATTTTTACATATTCTGCGGTAAATGCATATTTCATAATTTTTGTTTCATATTTTGCTTTTAATGCATATATTTGCATAATTTGCTTTAACTGCATGCTTTTCAGAAATGTTTTTGATATTTTACTAAAATCTGAGTTTTTTTCAAATAATAAATATTTTTTGATACACACAAATATAATAGAAAATTAAAATTTCTAGCTTTCTTATGATTATTATCGCCAATTTTCAAATTTTAAACCACTTTTTAAGACAAAAATTACTAAAATTGTGATAATAATTATCGAAAAGTTGAAATAAATCAATAATAAATGCATATTTTATGTACATAAAACACGATTATAAATTCATTACATTTCGAGCCCTAATTACAACTTAAACCCTCTTTGCAATTATCAAACTTTACCTGCACTATCTATAAAAAACGCAATATTTATTACTTTTTCGTAGTTTTCAAAAAAGTTCCCGCATAAATCTTTTTGAAGTTGGAACAATTTTTATGTTAAACTGAACTGAAAATCAATATTTTACGCAAATTCTAAAGTAATTAGACTCTAACGATCAAACCGATCATATGGGACTAGGGGTTTTAACTCGGAAATTCCCAGAAAATGTATCGGTTTTTCATTTCACGAGTCCCGGGACTTTTGGTCGGAATTCCAGGGAGTTAAATTAACACTAAAATGTTTAAACACTATGTTTGCTAAACTAAAATTCTGTACAAATGCAAAAAACATTGAAGTCCTAAAAATTTTAAAATGTGTTGCCCATTTATTGTCAACTTTTGTTCAAACTCGATAACCTATTTTGACTTTTGTCTTCTTCTTAAATATATGTGAAGCACATTAAAATAAAATCTTTTATTCCGCTACATAAAAACAAATTTTTAAAAAGTTTTGAAAAAAATATTGCATGCCTTCGTAGGAATTGAGAAGCGCTTATTTTGTGTATTGACAACATTAATTCTTCATTGGGTGCGTTCTTTACTGCTTTAAAATAATATCTTCATGGAAGCACAGCAAAATTCCTTCCCAATTGATTTATTGTATACAAGACGGCTAAGCGCTTTCTTGGAAGCATGCACATGTAGTTACCGCTTACCAAATCGAGGTTATTTTTTGCTATCTAAACCTTTATAAATATTTATTTTGGAAATCCCAGAAATTCCCAGAAACGTTCGAAAAAGATTCCGGGAGTTGAAAAATGTCGGGAATTTGAAACTCTAGGACACAAACAATGTAAAATGTTAAGCTTTTCGTGTATTTTAGGAATATATAAAAAATATTCGCAGAGCGAATTTCAATGGATGAAAAATAATGAAATTTTTCATTTTTCTAAGAAGGAAAAAATTAAAGACAAAAATGCTACTTTTTCAACATTCAAATATGCTCTTTCATTTACACGTTCGTAAGGTGCGATAACAGTGAATGCGTTTAAAGTTGAATTTTCTCATTCTTCACAATTTCCTTTATAAAATATCCCATTAATTAACATCACAAGTTACTTAATTTATGAAAAAAATGCGTACTTTCTCTTTAAGTTTAAGATAAAATATACTTAAACTACAAATATTTTATATATTTTTATGCCTTAAAAACATGGAAATCTTAATTAATAAAATTCAGATAAAAACATTTAAATATGTTTAACAGATGTTATCAAACCAATACCAAAAAAGTTCCAGTTAATTGAGAGCGTTTTCTTAAAATTTAACGATATCAAATGATGCATGTTCAAAAAAACATTTTAAAATATTGAACTTCAGATTAAATTTTCGGAAAACTTCAATATGAAAGCAATGGTTCTTTCGCTAAAATTAATTAAATGGAATATAAATTAACATCATGTGCAAAAATTTTGCAAATTCGATTAAGGGATTTGATAATATTCACAAAAAAGAAAAATAAGTGAATTTTCCACTTTAATTGCAAGTATATCGTACATTCTTCACCCAATCGCTATTAATTGATATGGACTTTAATGCTCAAAGTCCGTACTTGAAAACCATATTAAAAGTTATTCAGGTATATGAATAAGAAATTTTAAAGAAATAAATATGTTTATTGTAAAAGATAAATTCGCGAATAGTGGAGCTAATATTAAAATTTGGTGTTGACATTCGTGATAAGTCGCATTTCCGATACATTTTTAGAGTTTAACAGTCTTATTAATAAAGTATTGCCTTTCACGTTTTGATAGGGTCTAAATATCTTAAATATCTAAAGCTTTATAAAGGATCTACTCTACCAGTCCTACAACCTTCACTGAAAGAATTATCTTCACTTCGGTAATGAATTTCTTTATAGCTTTAATGAAATTGTCACTGGAACTTGTACATTGAAACTTTTCATAGAATCTATATCAATGCTTATGTCTTGTTTGTACACACAGAGAAATAAAGTGCCAACCGAATTGAAAGGTGTATTTCAGTGATAACAACTTATTAATTCAGTTAGTACAACGATATTTACATTAGATTTCTAAATATTTTGGGTTTTGTAACTAAAATTCAATTGAATTAACCGAACTTTATTGTGAAAACTGATGGTTAGTTGTACCAACCGACTTATATTCGTAATAACCAAATTTCAGTCGTAGTAACCGAATTTCAGTTGGCAAATAGCTGAATTTTTCTCTGTGTGTAGAATTAATGAAAATCTTCATTAAGCTAATGAATCATTCCATCAATTAAGCGTTTATAGAATTTATGAAACAGTTTCACAAAATTGTTCAATATTAAGAAGTGTCCTTGAATTAATAAAACTCTTCATGAATGTCTCGAAAAAAGCATTGGAACTAAGCCAATAAACGGCTTCATATGATTTTTTGAACAAGTTCATTGCAATCCAAATTTAAATAAATGCTATATCGAAATAAAAAAGCACTTTATAAAATATGTTGAACACTTAAGAATTAAATCTTAAAACTAAAATTTGAAATTTGAAATGTGAAATGAAAATGAAATTATGAAAATTTATGAAAAATATAAGTCTTTGAAATAATTTCATAGCTCTAAAGAAAATGTTCATTATATGAAGAGATAATTTATGAAATCGAATGAATTTTTTTTTATGAAACTATGAAATTTTATGAAAAAAAGTTTATGAAAAATTTCTTAATGTTAACAAAATTTCTTGAATGTAATAAAATTCTTCATTGAATCTACGAAAAAAATTTTATATGAAATTGTTTCCTTAATTTCATGAAGCATAATTCTTTCAGTGTACACTGGGTCGCTTATTATATATTTCATATATTTTCACTGTGTATTTTCACTGTAGCACGGTGTAATTAATTACTTACTATATTCCTCCAATACGAAAATTCCACCTTTTTGTGTAAAGCACTTTCGTATATGATCCAAACGAACGAAAAACTGTAAAAATAAGTGAAAACACATTTAAAATACAACATTTTTTAAATTGTTAATAATTTTAACAAAACTTAAACTACATTTTAAACATTTTTCATCAATTTGTGCCAAAATAATGTATTTAAAACTAAATATGCATGCAGACAACTAAAAAAAAAAAAAAAAACTATTAAAAATTTAAATTATACCATAAATTAAGGACAACAATAAAAGCCATTTTTGGTTTAAAAGCAAAGCCATAAAAATACAAGAAAGTTACATTAAGGTGTCGATTTCACAATCTTAAGTTAGAAATTAACTTTTTTTAAACGTTCGTCAATACAATGTTTTTTCAATTACTCACAAAATAAGGCATTAGTTTTCATAGAATTTGTTAAGCTTTTAACAAAAGATTGTGAAATTACATCAAATTATACTAAATATTAAATAGTTAAATTTAATTTAAATTTAAATTTAATTTATAAGATAAAGATAAATCTCATAAATGGTTAGATTTTATAGGGTAGTGAGGAAAGTGTTAGTAGTGGAGAAAAGCTTTATATTGCAGCTAAAGTTTAAATAGGTTTTCTTTGTGGTTTAAATTGTGTTAAAAAAGCGGTTAAAAAATTAAAAGAAAATATATATTTTAAATGAAAATAATAAAAAAAAAAACTGAATATTTTTAAAATATTATAATGCAAAGCAGGCAATTTATTATTTTTTGTTTAATATTCTGATTTGTTGATTTTTTTTTTTTTCTTTTTTAATTCTGTTTAAACTTCTAATTAGCACTTGTGAGATGGTCTTAATTATAGAAATTTAATACGTTTTTTAAAAATAAACGTATAATTTAAAAAATAAATTATTTATTATTTTTCAAATTGTAATTTTAAGTCTTAAATTTATTATTTAAAATTAAACCTCAAACTGAAATTTGTATGAGTCAAGCAACAAAAAGAACAGCCGCTGGGGGTTTGGTTTGTGTGTTATATTTTTTTTTAAGGGGAGGATATTTTTAAAAACTTCGAGCAGGATTTTTTTTTTTTTAAGAACTAGGCTAATTTCAATAATTAGTTTTATTGCAACATGTTTAAGAAACATCATGCTTCATAAAGTTAATTATCTTTTAAATATTTTGTTTAGAAAACTAAACAACGTTTTTTGTGTTTTTAAGAATTTGCAGCAAATTCAGCATTATTTATGATTACTTTTTAATTTAATATTTTAAATTAACTACAATTCTACATTTAGTTTTATTCATGTATATTTGATAATTTTGCATTAATTTTTTAAGAATTATTTTTGTATGCTAGACAGAAAAACTCAACTACACAAGCAAACTAAAAAATAAATTAAGAAGTTCCAGTGTTCTTTTAATTCTAATATAATTTGTAAATGTGTTGGATTATTTAGTAGTGTTTTTTTTTTTTTTTGTATATGTGAATTAATATATAAAAATATAATATAAGTTGAGAAATAAACAATAAAAAAATCGGTACTATCCGATTATTAAGAATTTTCAAATTGCTCTTTACAGAGATTTGAGATTTTAAAAAGTATTTTATTTGTTTAAGAATAAGAATTTTCCAACTCTGCAAGTCCTGATCAATGTGACTACATATTAAAAGTGTAAATAACCAAAAACGTTTTCATCTTAAGGTCTCAAAATAGCCATAAAGTTTCGATTATAGGTAGATAAAATTTAGAATGTTTAGAAATTATTAATATGAAAATTTAATACGAGAGCGGATCACTAAGTCCGTGACTTTTCGAACTTCCCTCGTAGTTATAGGAAATGCAACACTGGAATCATCAAGTATCATCTGTTAATAGACTACTGTCAAATTTTGAGCAAGTTCCGTCATTTACTTTGCGTTTAACAGCTGTTCAAAACATTCAACCTCGTGGATTTTTTTAAAAATGGAAAAAAGTGCATTTCGAGTGCTCATTAAACAATATTTTTTGCGAAATGAAACCGTCAATCAAACTAAGGAAAAGCTTGATAAATACTATGGGGGCTCTGCACCATCGATTTCATCGATTCAAAAAAGAGTGGTTTACTGACATTCGTTGTGATCACACAAGTACAAATGACGCTGAACGTTCTGGACGGCCAATTGAGGTCAATACACCCGAAAATGTCGAAAAAATCCACTATATGGTGTTGGCCGATCGAAGAGTAAAAGTGCGTGAGATGGTTGATGCCATAGGCATTTCATATGGCAGTGTGGTTTCGATTTTAAATGATCAGGTGGGTTTAAGAAAGCTGTCCGCAAGATGGATGCCGCGTTTGCTCTCAATTGACCATAAACGTAATCGTGTGACAACTTCAAAGGATTGATTGGAGTTGTTTAACCGCAACTCGAATGAGTTTTTGCAGCGTGTTGTAACTGTGGATGAAACATGAATCCATTACAACACTCCGGAGACCAAGCAGCAGTCTAAACAATGGGTTTTTCCGGGTGAACCGGCTCCGAAAAATGCCAAGGAACGTTTGTCCGCCAATAAGGTGATGGCAAAAGGTTTTTGGGAAGCACGCAGGATAATCCACATCGATTACCTTCAAAAGGGAAAAACAATAAACGCCGAATATTATGCCAACTTATTGGACCGATTTAACTAGGATTTAAAAAAATGGCCAAGAAAAAACTTCTTTTTCATCAAGATAGTGCACGGGTGCACAAGTCGCACACCAAGTTCAAAAGAGACACAACTCAAAATTTTAATTTTTCGGGTTTATATGTTTAAACTATGCACAGTACACTTGTTTATCTATAAAAAAATATCAGTGTATTTTGTTGTTATTAACTGTTGCTAAAAAACAGGCATGTCTTTCTTTATGTTTCAATTGGTATAAAGTTGCAAATATATTTTTTTTTAATTTCTGAAAAATGAAAAATTTTGAGTTGAGTCACTTTTGAACTAGTTGCACACGAGTGCAGTCTCAATGGCAAAATTCCATGAATTGGGCTACGAATTTGTACCTCATCCGGCATATGCTCCGGATTTAGCCCCCAGTAACTATTTCCTATTTCTAAACCTAAAGAAATGGCTCGATGGAAAGAGATTTAGCTCCAACGATGAAATTATTGATCAAACAAATGCCCGTTTTCTGGACCTCGAAAAATCCTATTTTTTTGGAGGGATACAAAAATTGAAGAAACGTGTAACTAAGTGTATTGAGCTAAAAGGATATTATGTTGAAAACTAATTTTTTTTTTGCAAAACAAACTGTTTCATTTAAAAAGTCAAGGTCTTATTGATCCGTCTTCGTACAATAGAGCACGATAAATTATATTTACAACTATGATGTAAAATTTTTACATAAAATGGTGGTTTTCACGACGGCGCAATATGCCACACAGCTCGTGCCACAGTTGATTTATTGAAGAAAACGTTTGGTAACCGCATAGCTTCACGTTTCGGTCCCCTGAATTGCCCTCCAAGATCGTGCGATTTAACGCCGCTGGACTATTTTCTGTGGGAATATGTAAAGTCGCTAGTCTACGCCGATAAGCCCGAAACGATTGACCACTTGGAAGACAACATTCGCCGCATTATTGCCAATATACGGCAACAAATGTTGGAAAAAGTAATCGAAAATTGGTCCTCCAGAATAGACTATGTCCGAGCCAGCCGTGGCGGTCGAATAAAATAAATTTCATGTCAATTTAAAAAATTCATCTTTGTTTTATTCCATTTCAAAGTTCTATACCCCTATAAAAAACACCTCTTTCTCAGTGGAATTTCCACTCTGCCAAAAAAACGTTATCTATATGATATATTTTTTCAAAAACGTACACACAGAGAAATAAAGTGCCAACCGAATTGAAAAGTGTATATTAATGGTAACAACTTATAAATTCAGTTAGTACAACGATATATACATTAGGTTTCTGAATATTTTACGTGATCCAACTAAAATTAGGTTGAATTAAACGAACTTTGTTGTGAAAACTAATGTAAAGTTTTGCCAACTGTGTGAAATTCGTAATAACCGAATTCGAGTCGCAGTAACCGAATTTCAGTTGGCAAATAGCTAAATTTTTTTCTGTGTGTATTAAAACTAAAAAAATTATATATGATCTTTTGAAATTTCATTTAATTCCGAATTGTCAGGTTTGAGATCATAATTAAATGTTACTATTACAAATAGAAAACACAAATTGTTAATAAATGTAAGAGAATATGAAAAAATCTTGTGGGTCATCCTCAGCCTTATTCTAATCCACCACCCACAAGAAACTTAAGCTTAATTTATATTTTCCTATAGGCGGGATATTTTATATTGATCATGAATGCGTCAAATTAATGTTTCGTAATAAGAAATTAAGTAATTTCGATATAATGTTAAATTTAAAAAAATATTTTATGAAATAAGTTTTTGTGTGCTGGGCACGGTTTGGAAGCAAGAAAGTGTCAATGTAAAAAATTTCGTAAAATTTCAAAAAATAAATATTTGAAATGAATACAATTTTCGAAATTCTTAAAAACATATTTATATGAACTAGAAACCGTTTATAGTTAAGAAAAAGTTCTTATTTTGTTTCAAGGACATGCAGGATTTTAATCGGCCACCTCTAAAGAAGATTGTTTTAACTTGAATGTTTATGAAGCTCGGCATAAGATTAAATTTAGTAGTAGTACACTCATAGAAATAAACCTGTAGAAATTGCAAAAAACCTACTAAAAATTATTAAAAAATTACATTACAGAAAAAACTGCTAAATTAACTGATTTTTTTTTACTAAATATTAGTAATGTAAGAATAGCAAAAATGAATCTGTTGAATTTACAAATATTAAGTTATATTTCAGCTAAATTTTAGTTAATTGAAAGTAGCAAAATAATCTGCTAAAATCAGCAAAAACATTTACTAAATATTAGTAGACAAAAAATCATTAAAAAATGTGAAATTTTTAAAGTATTTTTAAACATTTTTTTTAATACAATTAAAAGTTAGCCCTTAAGAAATCAGAAATTTACAATTTTTTACCAAAAATTTTTGTTGATTTTAGCAAAATAGACTGTGATTTGCATTCTACCAAATTTGAGGTAAATATAGCACATTTTTTTAATATTACAGCTGATTACACTGACGAAGGTTCAATACCAGAAACAGTCTGATTCAGAAAATTGAAAATTTACAATGTAGTTATGATTTTTAGAAAATACACTCATTCTTCTCTACCGCGCCTTTCACAATTATAGCTTTTGTTTGAAATTTTGAGTCTACAAATATTTAGTAAAAGTTTTTGCTAATTTTACAGACTAATATGCTATTTTCAATTAACTAAAATTCATATCGAATATAACTAAATTTTTGTAAAGTTAACATGTTTATTTTTGAGGTTCTTATTTTATTGATATTTAGCAAACAAATTTGCTGAATTTAGCAGTTTCTTCTGAAAGGTAATTTTTAACTAATTTTTAGTAACTTTTTCTGTTATTTTTAAAGCTTCATTTCTATGAGTGTAGTAGTAGTAGCAACACCTTTAAGTTTAGATAATATATATTGAAGTATAGGTGCATTTTCGCCCAATTTCGCGTTTTTTCAAACAATAACACTACGAGTACTTGAAAATTTAAATTTTTTGCAGAACCGCTCTTTGAAATACATATTTTTTAATAGACTAAGCTACGCTGAATTCAAATCTGATTTCTTATTAAAATTTTGAGTTTTTATTTATAGTTTTTGAAATATCACGGTTTTTATATTTACATCATTTACATCATTCACTTCATTTTTTCGTATATTTTAAAATTATATCACTATGCCTAAACTAAACTTTCTTTCCACTGGTCTCATTCTGCAAGTAATTCTACCACACACAGAGAAATAAAGTGCTAACCGAATGGAAAAGTGTGTTTTAAAGGCAATAACTTATAAATTGAGTTAGTACAATGATATTTACATTAGATTTCTTAATATTTGGGTTGTTGCAACTAAAATTCAGTTGAATAAACCGAACTTTGTTGTGAAGACTAATATTAAGTTGTGCCAACCTACTGAAATTCGTAATAACTGAATTTGAGTCGTAGCAACAGAATTTCAGTTGGCAAATAGTTCAATTTTTCTCTGTGCATAAGCTGCAGACAGGTCAGTACCCTAATTTCACTTTCTGTGAGCAAATCAACAGCATAGAGAGTTCTAAATGCATCCGAAAATATGCAGAAATAAAAAGAAAGTAGTTTCACGATTTATGATGTGAGCAAGATTATTCAAGTACAAGTTTATTTATTAATCAAAAAAGTTTTCTGTCCGCTAACTTAAAGCAGACTTTATCTACTGACATGTCCTTACATGTTTCATTTCGCGTCACCGAAAATCATCAGATAACCAATGTAGAAGGGGTAGAACATTGTTACCCAAATTTTTAAGGAAAAATATCAACGCTTTACCCGTATTGTTTTATTTACCCGATGAGAAGTGAAAAACAAAATTGGAAGAATTGAACTAATTCAAATCAAAAATAAAACATTTTTAACTAATAAATATTGTTCGTGTATAGGCTAGTTCCACGATTTTTAGAAAAGCACAAAACCAAAGGTTTGAAATTCTCAACGTTAAACGTGACCACAAAATGGAACGTGGGATGCCAAAACTATTACGATATCCTTTTTTTTCATAAATTATTCCTTTCTTTCACTTAAGGTGATATTTTCGGAGAGAGAAAAATGAAAATGTCAAGAATTCGTACCAGCAACGAAACTAAAATGTGTATATTGGTTTGTAAACTTTACGCTAATGAGAGGAAATTAAGGACTGTTGAGCTAAAACTCTCCATTTTAACAGAGTGCTCAAATTTGGATATACACTTAAAACAATACAGTGCTATGCATAAAAGATTATTTGCCCTAATAAAAGTAAATGGTCAAATTGACTATTAAAAAGTTAAACAATGCGCTTTTTCTTTAAAAACTCTTCATCTGGATTATAAATAAGAAACTCAAAGAATAATAGGGTTTTTTAAAAATCCCTTTTCTCGACGTTGTCCTGAAATTTCAACATTTTGTAAATAGGATATGTAGTCAACAAAACAAACAATTATTACTACTGTCAAAATTAAAATAACTTGATTAGTTTAAATTGTAAAGAGCTGCAAAATGTAACTTCATACATGGGTTATAAGTATGAAACGGACCTTATTTTAGGAAAATTTTAAGATTTGTCCGTTATTTCTCATTAAACTACGATATTAATAACCAAATATGTATTTACTAAAATTGTAGTTACACCAATTAATAGGACTTCTTTCAACGAATTTTATTTTACGTTAAATTTTTAAAAAATATATAACGGGTCCGCCAAATAACTTTTTTTTTGAACTCCTGAACCAATTGGTCTTTGTATGGCGTCATACCAACGTCTTTATGCAAAATTCGTCTCAATGATGTCTCCGAAACAATTATTATATGAAATTTTGTTTGTGATACTGCCAGAAATAGTTAGTCTTAGACTACACTCATAAAAAAAAGTTTGTAAAGTCAGCAAAAAATTTTGCTGAGTCAGCAAAATTTTAGTCAAGAGGATGCTAGCAAAAAAGTTGCTAATGTCAGCAAAATCTTTTGCTGAAAATCAGCGAGCTGATTTTTAGCAACAAAATTTGTAGATTCAGCAAAAGTTTTGCTAACACTTAGTAGATTAGAAATAAAAAAGCGTTGGTAAAAATTAATAAATTTTTTGCTGAATTTTAGTAGACTGAAAAAAACGCAAAAAATTTGTAGAAAAATTGTAATTTAGTTAATTTATTTGCTGAAAATCATAAAACATATTTTTGTGATTCTTTTAAAAATAATTTACTATAATAACGAAATATAACAATTTTAATTTTCCCACATTGACGACATGAATTAATTTAATATCTGAAAATATATAGAAATAAATATATATGACATAACAAAAATTTTCATCAACTATGGTTGTCTTAATGATGCTATCTTTTCAATGACGAAACCGCCGAAGATAATTCTAGAAACGAAACGAAAAAATAAACAAAACAAACGAAACGAAAAAAACAACCCTTTTTTTGCAATAAGAAAAAGAAACCATACAAATCTACCTAAGATGTGTGTTTTTGTCTTTCTCTTTACTCTGTCTACATGTCTGTATATGTTTTTTCATGGTTGATTTTTTTACTTGTCTTGTTAGAGTTGTACTTTTTAATATCATTTTCCTCTTCTCTACTACATCTTGACATGCCGCAACATCTGCTTATCAGCACAATTTTTTTTAGCAAAATTAATTAGTAAAACATTAGTATATTAGTAAAGCATTAGTATAAAACAGTTAAGTGCTGAATAAGTATAACAAAAATTTTAGCTGAAAACACGATTTTAGCAAAAATATTTGCTAAAAAATAGTATACCTGATTTACAAGACGTTTTACTAACTTTTCTACTAACTTATTTTTTTGAGTGTAGGGTTTGTTACCCAAAACGTCGGGAATTTCTATTATTTGAAATTTTGTTTGTGATACTGCAAGAAGTAGTTAGTCTTAGACTAGGGTTTGTTACCCAAAACGTCGGGAATTTCTATTATTTTAAATTAAATATAAATTTCATATTTAAATTCATTAAGATATTTTAAAATGTTTATTTGAAGTAAGAATATGCAACAGATATTAGAATAATTAAAGAATAATTAAAGTGGACTTTATATGAATATATTTTTCTAACATAAACCAAAGAAATAATGCAACACTTCACACAAATTTGGTTATAAAATAATCCCCTACGAAATATTTATTTAAAATTGTTTATGGAACTGGATTCATTTAAATCTTGCAATTTAAATTCCTTGTGACAGATCTGATTAAATATAGTAACAAAAGTAAAAAGATAGATTTAGATGTGAGGCAATATTAAATTTCTTCGTAAAACAAAAATTATATATTTTTATATGTTGTGCCATACAAAGCTTTAAGAAACGAGATATAGTTGTATTAAATAATATAAAATAATATATAACTCTTTTTAGTCGGGTTTCCATGATTTTGACCTGTTAATGTCGAAAATCACTCTAAAAGTTTTAATATACTGAATACGGCATTGCTTGAGGGTAATTATTTTTGTTGTTGTTTAGTTTTACACGCAGACAAAAAATATGATTGCACATGATTACGGACACGAAATTATCATATTATGCTCCTAATTATCATACATATAATTATGTCTGATCATATTATGATTACGGAAGATGATTTCTTCGTCATTTAGAATCATAATATGATTGCTACGATCATATTATGATTGTTAGACATTGTAATCATAACAAGATGCTCTTAAACTACCATAATAAAATGCTCTTTTCACTGAGTGTATTGTAAAAAACAAACACATTTTTGGGTATACTTCCTCTTTTGACGAATGAAATTATGCCACCACATGTTTATTTAGAATTTCGCATGTTCCTAACATCCTCGATGTATCAAGTTGATCTTCGACTTCGTTTCTCTATTACTGCTTAGAATTGTTAAATAGGTCACCCATGGGCAAAAGTGCCGTTAATAAACTACTTAAATTTTTAAATTTTTGCAGCACCTGCCTTTCAAATACATATTTTTTAATAGACTTATTAGGTATGCTGAATCCAAATATGGCAAAATAAATTTTCTTTTCATTTGCTGGTTTTTAAATATCGCGTTCATTCGCCTCATTTTTCGTATATTTTCTTAATCTGTTAGAACATATAGCGCATTTACTTCAAGAACTTCACAACTCAAAAAACATAATTTTTGAGTTAATACGCAGAATTATTCGTTATATCACGTATCATATTATGTAAAAAAGTCGAATTGATATCTTGTATACTCACCTCTTGACAGAAATTATGGCGTTATTTTTTTCTTCAATGTGGTAGTAAATTGAAAACTTTAAACTCGTTTTCTACAAAATCAAAATTTTTGAGTTATGACGTTATTGAAGTAAATGAGCGATATGTATTACCAAGACAAGTTCTGTAAAAAGTAGCAAATTTTTCAGAAGTAATGTTAATAATAATATTTTTTATATAAAGAGAGCATATTTTTTATTAGGTAAAGGGTCAGCCAAATAACTTTTTTTTTTGAACTCCTGAACCAATTGGACTTTGTATGGCGTCATACCAAGGTCTTTATGCAAAATTCGTCTCAATGATGTCTCCGAAATGTTCAATTGTTGAGAACGACGGTGAATTGATGTTGATGGCGCTTCACGCACACTTTCTGCCACAGCAGCAATATTCTCGGGTGTACGCACTGTTTTTGGCTTTTCACGCTTTGGTTTATCGATGAGGATGCCAGTTTCTTTCACTTTTTTCACAAGATAACGAACATACGGACCATATTCGTTCAGCGGAAGGATAAAACTAATTATCTGTCAAATCAGACATGAGCTAAGTGTTACCATTCACGAAATAAGCACTAGTTGAAAAAAAAACGTAAGATGGCGGACCCTTTATTTCAAGCATGTGGAAATAAATAAAAATGTTAAGTTCTTTTTCAAATATTACAGAACATTTTCAATAGAATTGCAACTTTAATACAAAAATCTGTTTATTGAAGTGTATTTTTTAGGCACAGTGACAAAATTTTTTTTAGCATATATAAATTTTATAAAGATAAAACCAAAAAGGTTATAATTTTAGCTTCCTTGCAATACCAGTAAGAATCTTGTCACAAACACCGACATGATTATAATCAAATTAAACTTAATCTTGTGTAGATTTATACTCTAAAATAAATTTAATAATTTTTCTGTGCAATTTCAAAAATTTTGCAAAATTTCCAAAAAAAAATGGTAATAATTCAACTTAATTTTTTTTTTTATTTCAGAAGGGTTGAGGTTAAGAAAAGTAAAAGCGTTTTTATCTAAAATTTATCTTTTACCCCTTCTACATTGGTACTCTAAAGATTGTCGGTGACGCGAAATGAAACTTGTGAACATTGCACGGTTAACAAAAAATAAACAAAAAAAAAAAAGATCTTGAACTTGAATAATCTTGCTCACATCATAATATATGATAAAAGATCGAAAAATAAATGTTGGCTTTAATTTTTTTAAATTTAAAAGTAAAACATTTGGCCCTTAATGCTATAGTCAGAAAGTGTTATTGTTTATTTAATAAACACTAACAACACGTTGTATTATAATTAGAGATTCTAACATGTACGCGAACAATGTTTTTTAGTTAAAAATAATTTATTTTTGAATTGAATTAGTTTAATTATTTAAATTTTGTAAATAAAACAATACCGGTAAAGCGTTGATCTTTTTCCTTCCAAAATTATAATTTGGGTAAATCTTCTACCCCTTCTACATTGGTCTTTTAAAGATTTTCTGTTAAGTGAAATGAAACACGTAAGGACCTGTTAGTGGGCGTTGTGGTGTAATGGTTAGCGCATTAGACTGTTACACAGATGGTGCCGGGTTCGATCATAGGCGGCGACAACATCATACGTATCGCAGCGTCCAATTTTAGTGTTCTCATAGTACTTAACCCCACCGAAGTAAAATAATGAATCAGGGCTATTCACAAAAAAGCTTCAATAAGATCGCCAACTTTTCATCAATTGGCGAGCAACAACTGTTCTAAGACTTATCATCTCGCGCAATAACAGTGTTGCCATGCTTGAAGCCATTCATATTTCCGCACCTTTCATCTTTTCTCTATTCCCTTTGCAAAGAAAGCAATACATTTATAAATAGGAAGAATTTCCTGAGTGTTGCTTCTCAAAAAAAAAAAAAAAAAAAAAAAAAAATAAACCGTGCATGGGTTTTCGTTTAACAAAAAACAAATGATCTTGAACTTGAATAATATTGCTCGCATCATAAGTTAACGGTTTACTTTAATGTCTTATTTTACAGTTTTTAGAGCTTTTTTAAGCAAATGAAGCATTGTTTTTTAAGCTTTTTTGGTTGCCCTAGTGATTAGTAGGTAAAGCTCTTATAAATCTACTGGTGTTAATATATTAAAAACTAAAAATTATTAATATTGAAAAAATATGATATTAACAAAATAAAGTTTTAAATATTAAAAAGTGATGATATGATTGTGTAGTGGTGGGTGGTGAGTGGTTTTATATTCACTTGTTTTCTTGTAAAGTTTTAATTTTAATGTCATGTTAGTTTTTTTTTTTTTTTTTTTAAATCATAAATAACAAAATGACTGTGATACTTCTAAAAATAAAAAAATTTGCAATTATTTTTAGAAAATTAAAACAAATACAAGAATAACAATAACTAATAGAACAAATTGCTTTTGTTGTCAATATGAACATAAAAAGTAATTTTAACTAAAAATTTAAATAAAAAAGCAATTATTTTTTTTGGAATAAATAATCAACTACTAATTGTATAAAAACAACTCATTTAAAATTTATAGCAGATTGTTTTTTTAAGGTTTTTTTTTGTAATAAAAACAGAAAAATTGCTTAAAATTTAATAAAGTTTTTTTTTTTTTTGGTTTAACAAAATATTGATGAATAATACCTCAAAGTCCTTTTTGTTTTATGTGATGATGATTTAGAAGATTTCAAATACGAAAATCAAATTTTGATGAAAGAATTTTGTTTTTGAGTTATTTTTTTTTTATTCGTTAAGAAGAACATGATGGAAGAGAAGACCAATCGTAGAAATTATTTTTGGTTATTTTTTTTTTTTTTTTTTGTAAAATCCATATGTTAATTTAAGTGTTTATATTCGTTAACGTTTGTTTTATGTTTTTTGTTAGCAAAAAGGCAGCGTTCCGCGTTAATATTTTGTAGTTTTTTTTTTTTTGATAAAAAAATTTGTACAGAAAAAATGAAAAATGAAAAAAACACAATAAACAAATTTGAAAATTATAATATAACTAAAAATTTCATTTATTTCAATATATTCAATAAAATTATTATTTTTCTTTTTGAGCTTTTCAACAATTGACTTTAAAATGTTTAACAAACGGGTTTTAATAAAATATAAAAGTTTTATTTTAATAAAATATAATGAAAAAAAGCTGAAATAAAATTTATCTGGAATTGAAATTAGAAATAAAACGAATTAAAAAAAAAAAAAAAAAAAAAAAAACAGAAGAAGGCTTCAAAATAGCGAATGTACAACAAGGACCATCTCAAAAGATACCAATTTAGAATAAAACTGAAATTTTTGTTTGATTTTTGGTTAAATATTCAAATGAAAAGCTGCAAAGTATCAATCTAAAACAGCTTTTTTGAACAAAAAAATAAAATATTTTGTTAAAAAAATCATATATTTTGTGTTAGAAAACAAAAGGTAAAATAAAATATAAAAAACTTTTTAAAAATAGAAACTTCAAATACATAAAATATGCAATTTAAGTGACAAAGTATTGAATTAACAAAAAAAAAAAAAAAAAAATAAAATTAATTAGAAAAAATATATATTTTTTTTTTAAATATTTGAAAAAATTGTTAAATATTTACAAAATAAAATGCAACAAAATATTAAAAAAATTAATAAAATAAAAAAATTATAAATATATTTTTTATAATTGTTAAATATTTGTTAAAATACCACTCATCACGTACACATTATTTTTTATATAAATTTTGTATTTTTTTTTTTTTTTTAAGAAATGAAGTAAATAATAAATTGAATTAAAAAATAATTAAGAAATATTTTAAAGTTCTATAATATTTTTTTTTTTTTGTTTAATTTTACATGTTTTACAATTAAGAAAAAAAGCTAAAAAATAGTACTGTGATTATATAATTTTAATTGTTTTTTTTTTTTTTTTATAATACGTTTTTAGAGTTAGAAAAAAAGTTGTTTAAACAATTAAATATAAAATTTTTAAATAAAAAAAAATGCATTTTTAGCATTCAGTACATTCACTAGCAGCATATTTTTTATCAGTATAATTTTGTATGATTTGGTGTGATTTTTTAGCAGAGACAAAAAAATAAAATATTTTTTGTATTATATGTATGAATATTTTTAGGTTTTGTGTATATATGTGAAATGCGTGATATATGATTATGTGATTGTAAAAACAGAAACAAAAAAATTATATATATATATATATTATGATAGGAGAAATAAAGTGTAAATTCATTCATATATAATTTAAACTAAATACGCAAGGGCTAATTAATATCCTATGAGTCATTTCAGGTCAAACAGTAAGATTTTTGGTATCACGATTTTTGTTTGCTTTGAAATTTGGCAGAAATATTTCAAAAATATTTGAAACGTTATTATTGAAAAAAATTATTAAATATATTCTGGTATTTCAAACTGCCGGTAACAAAGTCATAACAGTATCCCCAAGATCGGTATGGGGATTATGATTGAAAAATTTCCCAGCTTATTTCCATAAATATGCTAGGGTTTATAGCCGTTTGTAAAATGGTCAAAATTAACGTTGCAAAAATGGGTAGTCTGACCAATTATTGTAGGGATAAGGGCCGAAATATGTTTTCATATTAATCGCGCGCCCCGGTAGGCTAGTTGGTAGCGTGCTGGCTCATCAGTGCGGGGGTCGTGGGTTCGATTCCCACCCACCAGAGGCACTGGTCTGTTTTCGCTACAACGCGCCCAAGGCCATAGTAGCTAGTGCTCGGTTAGGGTAATAGTATATAATTTGTAATTATATGATTATTAATTAATAAAAAAAAAAAAAAAAAAAAATGTTTTCATATTAAACATTATTTTAGTATGACTCCAGTCATAATGACCAAACTCGAAGTGGTTGCAATATCATTAATATATGAGCCATTTTATATCAAACCTAACGATTTTTTACATCATTTACATTCTTAGTGTTATTTTAAAAATTTTTGACATTAACCCTTAAATGCTCACTGTATCTTTAAAGATACAACCATTCAAAAATTTCCTACGACTTTATTTTGAGCTTAATCAAAATGAAAACTTCACTAGTGTGTTAAGAACTCTCAAGAGCTCTTTAATAAAATACATTTATAAATAAATATTTAGAATCGTACCTTTTATTAACCATCAAAGTCAAAAAAATTAAAAACTTAAAAATTAATTAAAAACTCAAGAATTGCGCTTTTTATGATAGCGAAAAAAGGGCACATGTAATTTTAGAAAGTTTAAATAAAAGGCATTAGTGTTAAGAGGCAAATATAAGCTTTTGAATGATATATCTTTATTGTTCCTAAGTCACTCCGTTTTTGTGTAACGGGCAATTTAAAATTTTGAAAATTTTGGATTTTTGCTTATAAAAAGCGTAAAAAAAATTATTTGAAAAATCTTGGTACGCAGTTTTTTTTTAGTTAGCATTTCATATCATAAAAACACAATTTTATTCAAATCGAAGCTGTTGAGCATTTAAGGGTTAAAGGAGTTATGGGTGTAATTTTTTAAACGAGTTATATATATTTAAATTAATGTAGTTTAAAAATTAGTAAGCCGATTATAATGGTTGAATGCCTTTCTTAATGGTCTTGTAATATTCTTTCTCTAAATGTATTTAACCCTTTGACTACCCTTGTATACACTATAGTGTACACATTTTTAAAAAATATCAAACATATGATAATGCAATAAGACTTTATTTTAAATTTATTTTCATCGGGATAAATATTAATTGCATTTATGGTAATTAAATGTGCTAAAGTCCCAAAACTTATTTAACAAATTGTGAAAAACAATCTGCTGTAGGCTTATTAATATCCGGATTTCATTCCTGCCAAGGAAATCTTAAGGGGACTTTGTTATTAGAATTTCTAGAGATATTTGTTATGTTAAATCACAAACTCAATGAGATTTTTTTTTTTGTCCTCGTCAAGGAGCGTGATTCAAAATTTAAAATATCAAAGAAAAACAAAAACAACAACAAAATATTATCACAATTCGCTTTGTTGTTGTTTAAATATGTTATTGGTCATTGAAAAAAAAATCACTAAATGCATAAACTGTTCATCAGGCAATATAGTCCCGATATTTGTTAACAAATTCAGAACTTTTTAATCCGTCTTTATCTTCGCAAAAAATATATTTCGTGTATTTCCTAAACTAACAAAGCTAGAATCTCGAAATTTTGGCCGTAGCTGCATTTAATACCAAGAACAAAATCAAACAAAACATTTTTGTTATTTTAAATTTATAACGAGCTTTCAATCTTCGTACATTTACAAAAATAAAGCAAATCAAACATATTAGCTAGGTTGATACATGTATTTCGAACTGACTAAAGATCTCCTCAGAGCTCGAAGTTTTAGAAAAACTAGAGAACCTATTAATCATCAATTTTGCTCCATTCTTGTTTTCTTAGAAATCAAACACGTATCAAGAGTCTTTTCGTAACAAGCATCATGACGTTTCTAAACTTTGAAGACCAAAAATATTCTATTTATATAAAAAAAAAAATATTAAAGCCTAGCTAAGGCCTATTCTGGGGGAGTCTGCTCCATCGTTTACGATTATAAAATATTGGGTAGCAAAGTTTATACGAGGCCGTACGAACTGCCAAGACGAACACCGTAGTGGTCGATCAATTGAGGTGTTCAATTCAGAAACGGTTAATAAAACCTACAAAATGGTATTGAATGATCGTCGGCTGAAGGTGCGTGAGCTCGCTGAAATGATAGGCATTTCAAAAAGTGCTATACATCGCATATTAACGTAATATTTGGAGATGAGACAGCTGTGCGCAAGATGGGTGCCGCGTTTGCTCACAATAGAAAAAAACAGCTTCTTGAAGATGTTGTGAAAATGATAGCCAAAATTAATGAATTAAAGTTCGAATTGTTTCATTAGAATTGTTTCATCGAATTGTTTCGCAGATTTAGCTTGCTCGGATTATCTTGCCAACAATGAAGAGGTGATGGCTTTTTTAAGTAGCTAGACAGATCCTACTATAAAAAGTGTATCGAAGCTTTTGAATATAGCTGGGATTGTGTTGAGAAATAAAGAACATGTTTCCCAAATTTGGTTTGTGTTTTCTTAGTTAGGTCGGCTTATATTGGGACCGCTTCGTAACTTCTTTAAAAAACATAGTTTAATTTTTTTTTAATACGTGTCAAATATTTTTGAAATAAGAATACATACGTCTGTCAGTTTTCAAAGCAATCAAAAATATTGATGAAAAAACTGTTCGGTTTGATATGGAATGACTCATATATAAAAAAGTTGGCTGAACATTGCCCCAAATTCGTGTTTGGGCATTATGTCAGGAATCATACTAAAATCATGTTTAATATGAAAACATATTTCGTTCTTTGTCCCTACAATAATTGGTCAAAATATAAATTTTTCCAATAGTAATTTTGGCCATCTTACATATGGCTATTACACCTATCATTTTAATGGAAATAAGCCCGAGAATTTTTCTGTCATTTTTAACCATATCCATCTTGAGGATTATGTTATGACTACACTCACAATATTTTTTCCGTAAAGACTACTGAATAAACACATTAAATTAACTGAAAATCAGTTAAAAACAGGACTACTTACTTTTCGTTTAAAACAATTGTTTTTTTTAGTTTATTTTCAACCGTTGAACAATTAATTGACAAAATCGATAATAAAAAAACAATAGATTGTTTTTGGTTATTTCAATACTAAGTATTATATAAAAACTTTTTGCTTTAAATAGAAAGCTTTAACTGAATATTTTAACTATTACCAAAAGTTCGTATTTTTGGTTATTTTGTTTATTGAATAACAGACAGAAAGTTGAAAAATATATTTCTTTGGTAATTTAACTGTATATTCCGTTGAAACAACTTTACCGATTAAATTTTTAAATAACTGTTAAACTTTTATAGAAAAGTTCTTGTGAATATAGGACTCGGAAGTTAATGCATTTATATTCGTGTTTTATGTACATAAAATATGTATTAAAAAACGAAAAGTATGTACCAAAAATTATAAAAATATGCATTTAATATTATTTAACTTTACTAATTTTTGTCTTACAAGATAGCTAAAAAATTGAAAATTATGAATAATCATCGTCAGAAAGTTAGTAATTGTATTTTTCTGTCAAAGTTATATAATTGTTTTATTTATAAAATATATATATTGTTAAATATCAAAAAATAAGTTTAAAAACATGCATTTTAATGCATTAAGAAATATGCATTAAAATATGCATTTACAGCAAAATATGCAAAAATATGCATTAACAAGTCGATGCCATTTTCTTTATGCCAATTTCTTTACTTACAAAGATATTTGGTTAACTTTGATCTACAGTTAGTGCCAACAAGCATGTATTTACATGAAGTTCCGAGCCCTAGTTATGACTTTGTTGAAGGTAGTTTGAAATTCAGGAATTTTTGAACTTCCATTTACGCTGTTCCTGGCGAAATTATACCAGTAAACACATTTTCAACTTAAGAATCTAACTAAAAGTGTATATGCATCGAGAGGCAGTTTTTCCTTTCATCTCCCTTCCCCATCGAAATTTCTAAAAAAAACGTCTAACATAGAGATATACCGACCCGGACCCGCAGATCTTAGTGAGCTTTTTATATGGTGTAAAAAATAAAAATTTAACGGACATGTGTTTTTTTTTAGCCGCCAAATCTCGTGTTTCTTTTTACTAAGTATGGATAAAGTTACCTCATTTTTGTTTATTTTTTTATTTTTCGGTCTATTTCGTTCTACTCTAATGTCACCATAGACCAGTCTGATATTAAACAAACGCTTATTTAAAGATACAATCACTTGTATCTAAAATATGTCCAGAACATAAAGGGATTCAGATTCATAAAACGAGTCCAAGAAATTATTTCGGTGTAGGGAGAAAAACCATACATACCGAAAAAGGGTTCTGAATCGGACAATTAGACAGGCCGTGAAGGAATAAACTTAGCTCTTATCAAGTTTCTTGAAAAAAATCCAAAATATACATTATCTGCATAATTAAAATTTCACACTTCCAGCCAAAACGCTATAGGCAGGTCTTCAACGTCAGGGTTTTTCCTTTTTGCACCTCCCAATATGAATTTTCGGATGTCTACGCGGGAGAAGGAAACCAAACACCAAATTTCAAGTTTCTAACTTCAGCAGTTTTCTCAAGCCGTTAATAGAAGACTTTTCCAACTTTCAATCCCATTTTTAACGATGTCGTAGCCGATATTCCAAAAAATATCATCTATGTGGGTTAGATCTTATTCAAAGGAACACATAATTTTTTGTTGAATGAATGAGTCTGGCGGGCAGTCAGTCAGAGCTTCCTTATTAGTTCTCCCCGATCTCGGATCTAATGAAAAAAAATAAAAAATACTAAGGGACACGCTCGACTCTTTGTTCCGGAAAAAATTATCCTATTTTTCGGTTTACTACGTGTTAATTCAAAGAAATTATAAGCACAGGTACCAAATGATTTTTGGAGACGCATTCACTGGTATAAAAAACCTGTTAGAGAACTTTTAGGTATTTTTATTACTCAATTATGCATACATGGAACTAATTAATTGAATGGACTATTTAATTGATAATTTCTTTACCATTTCATTGACATCAATTGTAATGAAATTATTTTAATTCGCATTTCTTTAAATACTCGAAATGAATTTCATTGATTTGATTTCATTGATTAATGGCAATGATTTTAATTTTTATTACCGTTAGTAATGTACCAATTAAAGGAAACAGAATACAATTGACAGATAAGATTTTCTAAAAACTTAATTATAGTGAATATCGATGAAATCAGGGCTCCACAGGAGCATTAAGTAACCCAGAAAAGATCCCGAGAGATGAATATTTTATGAAACAGCCACAGGGTGTCTTAATTATTTGTTTAAAAATTTAATAACGTCGCTAATAAAATGGAACATTGGTTCAAAATGGAACGATATGGACAGAAACGGGGAATGAGTGGAATCGGAACACTTAACATATTATCGGAACGCGTAACTTCCGTTAAGTGTTGCAAACAAAATTTCCGTTTTGCGATATTTCGCTTAGTTTTTGAAATACTAGCCATTTTATAAAATGACGATTTCGAAATACTAGCCATTTTATATGTATATCTCCGAAATTATGCGAGTTAGTGCACAATGCACAAAAATTTTGCTCCAAAGGAGTATTAATACACTCTTATAATATAAATACGCTAGGTCAGGGATAGAATCTGAGTGAATAATTTATATAAAACAGCCAGACAGTGATTTATATATTTTTTTTTTACTTATTTACGTAATAATACAAATAAACATATTCGGATAATATAAAGTTCCTCGTTCCATTTCGTTTCCCGTATTCAGTGTTACAACTTTTTACACTTTTTTTGTAAACAAATGCTTTTTGCATTAGTGTGATTTCATTAGGATTAGTAGGACAAATGCTAATGCAAAAAAATGTCTTTACAATTAAATAGTAATGCAATTTTTTGGCATTAGCATTAGCGAACTACTACTGATGAAATTTCAATACTAATAAAAAAATTCCAAGTACGACATTAAAGAATATTTACTATAATCTAGAGGGTTCTGTTTTGTTGTCTCGAGTACTTCAATGCTGCGTACTGAGTATTTTAAATTTCGCTAACTTAAGACATGTTTTCATATGAAATTATAATAATTTTTACCCCTCTTTTAAACCCTTATACTTGAGATTGGGCCTCTAAAAATCGACTCGCCCCTTTTTTTCACCACTGTCACATACTTGAATTTCATTGAGATTGGATAGAACCCATATTTAACCTTTTACTCACTGACACTACATCGCCCAGATTAAACTACCAAAGGAACTTAAAATTTGGATGAAGGTTTCATTTACTTTTTTGTATAATATTTCAATGGAATATAACACAAGGGAACAAAATTGAACTTTTTTTGTGTTGACTTGAAATTTATAGAAAATTTTTACTAATTTGAGGTCGCTGATTTCAAATCTAATCTCCATTTTTCTTTATCAGCTCGACTTTTTGAGATATACCGCTATGTCCAAAATTAAGGCACTTCCGCTACATATATTGGAATAACTTGAAAACGGTTCACCATATTCAGTTAAAAAAAAAATCCGAAACTCTCCAAAAATATTATCTTTAAGCCGTGCTTACATTGTTTTTAAATTTTCCCAGTAGTTCAGCAGCAAACACTTACACATTATAAAATTTTATTTTTGTATGAAAATCGCGATTTTTATCAATTCAGTAAATTGAGATCAAAATCAAAAGTTGTGCACTGATTGCAATGAAATAAAGCTCATTTCATTCGAAATATATTTAACTAAATGTTTTTAGACCAAAAGTGTGATTTTTGTCGCATTTTTATTTTCTATGAATTTGTAAAGAACAAACATTTTTTTTTTTTGAAATTGTAATTTTTTTAACAAAACTTCAACAATATCTCTGAAACTACTATGAACATTTTAAAACAATGTAAGCATGGCTTATAGATAATATTGTTGGGGAGTTTCGGATTTTTTTTTTAACTCAATATGGTGAACCGTTTACAAGTTATTCCAATATATGTAGCGGAAGTGCCTTAATTTTGAACATAACGGTATATCACAATTTGGATTCAGCGTCCCAAATAACATTAAAAACAACATTCAGTTCTTAATCAACAGAACCCTTGTTCCGTTGTGAAATTTTTACAAACTTTTACTTTTAAACCCTATCCACCTCCTCAATAAAATTTGGTAAGAATTATTATATATTAATTTGATTTCAAATCAACAACAACTTTCCATACAAATGTGGTATTCGAATAAATGCGCCTACATGTTTTTATATGTAGGTACCAATAGGTACGTGTCTTCAAAAACGTTTCGTTTGATATTCAAATTGCGTATGGTTTATTAATTTTTGTGAAAAATCTTCGGGTTTACCACAGTGGAGTTTCATTGTATGTAATATTTAGCAAAAAAAAAAAAAAGATTCCGAATTTCATCAGTTCTTTTTGCAATGTAATTATTAATTAATTTTTTTTTGATGAACTTTTCTGCTATTTTTACAGGTTTTTTATTATACAGCAAAAATACTGCTTACCAAGCGTTTCCTAAACTAATTCCAGAAGACATGCCATTTGTTTGCGATGTCCCACTAGGCATGTCTAAGCTGTTGAAAAGCGCTTCTTTCATGTCTTCTAAGATCCAATGAAATCAGCACTTTTATGAGCTTCCAAAAAAGAGTCAAATAATTGATTTAACAATAATGTATTATTTTAATTGACTGGTTGCACAGTCCATAATAAATGATAAAACCAAGCAAAGAAATCTCTGCATTCTTTATTGCTTCAAAAGAAGTCAGTAAAGAAAGTACAACAAAATGCCTTCCTTAATGGCTTTACTGTACTCATGAAGGACATTTTGGAAGCAATAGAAATGTAGTTACTCCTTACCAAATCGATATTATTTTTTTCTGGGCATGAGTACACTTATTTGTGACTATAAAATTTGGCCTTAAATTATAATCGCTGTTTTTTTTTCAATTCACTTATCAATCAGCCCTCGTATTTAGCTCTAATTGAATGGTATGAATGATTTTTTATGAATAATATGTTTAATGAAATTATAATGAATAAATGTAACTAATAATTGGAAGAAATAAATTGAGAAGGTCCTTGCTTTCATTTTAAAAAACATATAATAACATTTTCCAAATAAAGAAAATGTTTTATAAAAATTGTCGTTGGGGTTTTTTCTTTAGTAAAGAAAACAAATGAAAAATTATAAAAAAAATAAACATAAAAAACATAAAATTGTTTATACCACGTATTTTTTTGTACAAGGTTAATAAAAAAAATTAATAAAAAAAAGTATATTTAAAAAAGATAAAACGATAACAGTAACTAAAAAATATCACCTTCCCATTTAAGACGAACGAACGTTCATTATTACAAAATCAATATTTTTAAATTTATATAATTTTTATTTTTAAGTACAAAAAAAAGTAAATATTTTGGGATAAAAATAAGGAAAAGCAACAGTTTTTTAATATTGAAAATGTAGAATGACTTACCTTGCTGTTGGCAAATAACAAACCAACACCTTCAAGGCACACTTGCAATAGACCACCTTCCCCAGTATTCATATCTTGTACGGGGAATTCACCACCCAGCTCGGGAACATTAGTGGGTGTACCACCACGTTCCATAGCTTCTTTAATACAATTATAAAGTTCTTTGCACTGCAAATGATAATAAAATTTAATTAAAAAATATTTCAAAGAATACACTGGAATGGTCTATTTCACCTTTCTAGTATAATACTTGTGCAGTTGAGTTTGACCACCATTACGTCGCCATAAACAAAGTAATTTTGTTTTTGGTGAATAAGTCATATTCACCAATCTCTCATACCACCATCGTTCTACAATGGTGCCATCTACCGAACGTAATACTAAACCATCATCTCTTACTTCCATAAAACGTAAGGGGCCCGAAGCATCAACACCCTGGTGTACGGTGAAACTTTGACGATGCAAAAGTCTCGAACCGAGTGGTTTTAAATCAATATCATTACCATTCTGTAATTATAAATTTATTTTTATAAAACTGTTTGCTTTATTTTTAAAACTTTACTAACCAAGTTATTTATTTGATCCACCACATTATGAACTTCTTGGGCATATACCAGGCCAATATGGGATTTGCCCAATAATCTACGAACTTTTCTTCGTATTTCTTCTTTGTTGACACTCAACATAACTAATATTGCTGTTAAATTATATAACATAGTGGATAGTAGACGATCTTCGTCGTGTTCTAAACGTTTTCGTTCCGAATCACTTAAAGCTTTATAACGTTCCATCATTTCAATGGGACCCTAAAAAAGAAATTAATTAAAAAAATTCAAATCAGATGAAATATAACCAGAGATGGCAGGCAATACTGCTCAAATAACATTATCGATTTAAACCCCTTTCAACTGACTTCTGTTATCCCTAAACTACCGTTACCGAAATAATTGAAATTCTGTTATCCGTAAAATACTGTTACCGATACAACTGAAATATCAATATCCTTATAATAACAATATCGATATATTTGTAAAATACTGTTATAGCTAAAATACCATTACCGAACTAAGTGAAATAGAGTTATCATTAAAATACCGTTATCGAAGATCTGACAAGATCAGAAAATAGATATGATCAACTGTAAATAGATATGATCAATTTAAATTTTCGACACCCGTTGAAACTGAATTTCGATGATTCTTATTTCTTAAGGGTTTTTTAATTGAGAGAAACAATGGACCGGGTTATTTAGACTGGACTTAAAAACTAGGACATGAAAATTAAAAAGTCTTTACTTAAAGAATTGATGGCCATTTAAAAATCTAAAAATTAAAAAAATTACTTGAAACTTACACGAGTTTTTTCATTCATTTTAGTTTTTAGTCATATTTTATATACAATGGAATACGGTCATAACGAACACCGGTTATAGCGAACTTTTTTTATAACGAACGGTTTTTGTGGTCCCAACGCATTTACTAACATATTTCAGAACCAATAATACGGTTATAACGAACATCGCTTATAGCAAACTTTTTATATAACGCTGCAAGTTTTAAAAGCTTCAGGTTTTTACTTGAAACATCACTGAATTTTTGAAAATGTTTGTCACGATTATAGCGAATTTCGCTTATAACGAACTAAATTGTCCGGTCCCTACGAGTTCGTTATAACCGTGCTCCACGTGCTCAGATCCAAACCAATATAAAACGGAGTCTAGTATTTGGGATATACATTCACTAAAAAAAGTAATTTCCATATCGCTGCTTGGTGAAAAATGGTATTTTCGAAATCAATTTCCATTACAAATAATAAACTCTCCAGTAAAATTCTACAACAGGTTCCTGGAAGTCAAATTGTAAGGTTTTACTGTTCCAGAACCAGTTCTATAACTGATTCTAGAAGCAGTTCTAAATCAAGATGTTCTTGTTTGGAGGTAAAAAACCTATTGCAAATAGGATAAATTCCATATAAAAAGAATCGGTTGTAAAACAGAAATTATAAGCTATTATAATACAGTATAAGTTGTTCTGCACCCCGTTATTTGGATTTCACTGGGCCATTTTAATTCTGACAAACATTTTTTTATATTAAAATTTAAGTTATTTACAAACTTCAATCATACATGTTGTGTTTAATCTTAATATCTTTTAATTTATATATGTTTGGATTATTATGTATCTAATTGTATCTAATTACATCTAATTGTATCAAATATAATATAATTAGAAATTATTATATCAGCACACAACTCTGATAGAATTGTATAGTTTTCTATTAATTTGTATCTATTTAAATATAATTAGATCCAAAGTGATACAATTTATTTGCGGAAAATATCTCATCATACATAATTTTATATAAACTTTTTTACTCGGGTAGCTTTAAACCTAAAACTGACACAATTGTTGCGCAGCTAAAGATAAATGATTAACGCGAATGCATATAGCATGTTTAAGCAGACTAACACATACACAAAAGGATATTTATCTCATACAAAAAATTTTTTAAAAAATGTCCCCTCAAAGTGACGAACATTTTTCAAATTCCCCCCATAGTTTCCTAAAGTTTGATGATAAACTAGACAGCCTTTGGAATGCGGGCAAAAAGGATAAAAAAATATCGGTGTGCATTGATGTTACCAATATCCTTAATAAGCCTATATCGAAATTACCTTTAAAAAACCCGATAAAGACATAACTGAGAAACCATGAACCCTAAAATACTGTTACCGAAATAATTAAAATGCCAGTGCAGCTAAAATACCGTTACCGAAATAAGTAAAAAAGCGTTATTGGTAAAAGCCCGTTACCGAAATAATTGAAATATCTTTACCCCTAAAATACCGTTACTGAAATAAAAGAAAATAACGTTACCGGTAACCACATCGAATCGGTTACCATCTATGAAAATAACCGTGACACATTTGTAGTTATTTTATCCGACAATCATAAGATTAAGTTCAACAGTTTTTTTTAATCTAAAAAGTTCTCTTAACTGAAGCTTTTCTAATAAAGCTTAACAAAGAGAAAACTTTCAATATCTTCTCTTATATTAAAAATAATATAAAGATAAGTTTGATTCTTTTAAATTTAATAATTATTGTAAATTTGTTCCTCTTACTTACCTGATCCATACCAATCATATCTCTTTCTTGACTAACAGCATCCAAAAAGGCATCTTCCCAAAATTGCATTTGATTCCATAGATTTGAGCGATCCTTACCCAATAAACCCTC
Organism: Delia radicum; assembly: GCA_021234595.1. NCBI lineage: Eukaryota > Metazoa > Arthropoda > Insecta > Diptera > Anthomyiidae > Delia > Delia radicum. The sequence continues at coordinate 149,847,147 of CM037852.1, forward strand.
GAACAAATAAACACGAGGGCTATCGGGTGAGGGCGAAGAAGAGGTATTTATCAAATGACCACCAGTATAGCGAAAACCAGCGCTAAGAGTGGATTTGCCAGACCACATATTACCAGAACTGCGTTTGGAATCCTTTGAGGTGGTAGTCTAAAATATTCATTGTAAAGATAATTCATAATATCTAATTCTACAATTAAATTTATTTAAAGCGGGGAAATGTTATAGAAAACAAGGACCTGTTTAAAAAATTACACTTATCATGTCCTGGCATGTTTTTATACATTTTTTTTTTTTTTTTTTGGTTTGCAAATGTGAGAATATCATCTTGTTTTGAACATTTCAATTTTACTTACATTTTCATATTCAGTATCAGAGACAGTAGAACGACAACTGGATGGCATACGTACATTCAAACTACCCACGGGTAGTAGATCACTAACAACAGAAAGTGCACCCGTAGAGCCAGCAGCCTACGAATTTAGTAGTAGAAGTAGTAGGTGGTATAAAATTTACACAACAATTTTATCTATCTATTTATGTATGTAAGTATTTTATATGTATTTGTATGTACTATTTATATATGCATGTATAGTGAGGTGGTCCAAAAAATAAAAGTTGGCATTCACGAGCTCCACAACCCTTAAAATATGCCATTATAAAAATGGCAAACAAATAAAATCTGTGAAAAAGTTTTGTGTAGAGGTCGCAGATAGAAATTGAATTTTCAAAAAGGAAATAATCAGAAAAATTAAAACTAATTATTTTTATCGCTACACATCAAATCTAATATATTTCCAACAAAAAAGTGTTGAACTTTTATCAAAAAGTTTTCATACACACAGAGAATATCTTGGACGAGTTTTAATGAAATTTTTTCACTAAACTAATGAAGTTTTCTTCAAAATGTGAATGAAAAATTTCTTAAGCTTTGTGAAAAAGTTTCATAGTTGTAATGAAAATATTTCAATGATGCTTTTTCATTAGTCATATGAAATTTTTTTTATATAAAATTAAATTTTTCATAAAATTTTTTGGAAAAACTTCATTAATTTATTGAATGGTTTCAATGGACGAGTTCCAGTGACATTTCATATATCTAATGCAAAAATTCATTGTTATCATGCAGAGTATTCTCTCAGTGTATATTTAGTGCTGTGAAAATATCCTTTTTCTATGAATATATTTATGTGGAATTCCCTTTTATGTGAGATAGGATTTTTGTGTTCAAATCAATTTTAAGCCGATTTCAAAATTTCATTTTAGGCAGACTGGAAAGCAGATTTAAAAACTATAACAAGTTGGATTTTTCAAGAACATTGTTTTTTTTTTTAGATAATTATAATAATGTCACAAAAAAATTTGATTTTTTTGGAATCTTTGCCAATAGCTAATAACACTGTGCTACACAGAAAAATCACTCGTCGAATGATCTAGTGTTGGCTGTAGGTCTATAAAACCGAATTGAGAAGTTTCAATGCAGCCTTAAATGTTCTAAACAACGAAAAAGTGTATTTTTTGCGACTGGCACATTTAAATATTTGTAACTCAGTCATTTTTTAACCGATTTTGAATTTTTTTAACAGTATTTAAAAGCCACTTGCCTGGTCTTTCCAAATACATATGAGCTACTTCAGAAATTCTCGACACTTGTTGAAACTGGCATTAGATGCCTATTATTTCTCAAGGTTTCATGAATTGAGATGAACGATGGACAGGGTTAGGTTGACTGTACTTAAGAGCTCTGACATGCAAAGTTTCTCATTCAAACGTCTTCACCAAAAGAATTGCTGACCATTTTCAAGTCGAAAAATTAAGATTTTTTTATTCATTTTATTTTTTTGCTCATAGAATTTAACTTTCAGATTCAACCCAACAAAAAATTCAGTCCTTAGACTTGGAAAGTTGTATGGTGTTTTATAAGTGTAACCACCATACAAGTTAACGCGTGAACTGAGGTTCTTTGTCAGCAGAATTTTAAAAATTTTAAACTCACACATTTTATGAACTTTTTAAAAATTTTGCGAAATTTAATCATTTTTCTCGCATTTCTTTTTTTCATAAAAAGCATGGCTCGAGAACATAGTTAGGTATCTAGAGTGAATCTTCACGGTGGAGTAAATTGATAAAGTACAAAAAAGTTTAATTTTTTTCAGGCACAGCGGCATTTTTTTTCAAACAACTTTCGCTTATTGACCACTAAAGCGCTGTATCAATTCCGCTAAAACGTACAGCAAATAAAGAATTTTAATGAACTTAGTACTAAAATCGAAAAGACATCAACAAATTTTAAGGACTATAAATTTTATAGAGCAAACATAATTTTCATAACCTCTTTTTGTGAATTTAAAAGTATTTAATATGATTTCCTGCAAACAAGTAACCCTAAACCTAATTAATTAATAAAAAAAAATAATAGCAGTGCAGTCAACCCCTACATCCCGTGGTCCAAACATACACTTAATTGGTGCAATTAGTACATCAGGAATTATTCAAATGGACACCCGGAGGGGTTCATTTAGTGCTGTCAGCGCAAATGAATGGATCAGAAGTGTTTTTCGTAGATGGGTAGAGTTGGGGAATGAATTATCAGAACTCGTGTTGGTATGTGACAATGCTCCATGCCACAGTCGGCTGCAAATTATTTTTGACAACTCTCCAGCTACGCTCCTGCGATTGAGCCCCTATTTACCGATGCTTAACCCTATTGAAATTATTTGGTCAAAAATAAAAAGTATGGTGAAAACAAAGATGAATGTACCGAACGTAATTCCCCCCCATGTAGGGGAAGAGAGGCTTGCCTTTTTAGAACAGGTGATTAATACGTCTAAAACATGTATAACTACTGGAGATTGCAGTAGAGCCATACAACATACTACAACGTTTTACCAATCTGCTCTGGATCTGGAAGATATGCCTGTTGGTCAATAATTTTGTATAATTGTATTTATTTTAATTTTTTTCGATCCTTATGTGAGTTATGTATGCTTGTTGTATGAATATAATAAAAATTATATACATAATTCAATTTTATCAATTAAAAATTTTAATTTCTCAATTTCAATCGGAATTTTCTCAATTTCGAATTTTAATTCTCAATTTCAACTTGAATTTTCTCAATTTCAAATTAAAATTCTCATTTTCATTTGGAATTTTCTCATTTTCAATGAAAAATGGTGTAGTCTTGACCAACAAATTTTCTAAGTAACGGTATTATTCAATACTCTTTGTATTTTTGCACAAACAACACAAATTGCAAGTGATCTTATCATTCTGACGAGCACCTTATATTTTGAAATTTGATAAATACAATGAGATGTATAAATTGATGTAATTTGAATTAAATTCCAGCAAAAACTGTAATTTTAATATTTTTAATTTTTTTGAAACTTAAAACCTCCATAATTTTTGCGCCGTTAACTATAAATAATGAACTCGAATGGATTTATTAACGCTAATGAATTTTTGCTATCTGGTGTAAATGCCGTATAAAATGTGCTTAGTTTTTGAAATCTTTTGACAAATTTATAGTATTGATCAATTTTAATTTAATTTCTAATTTTTCAATAACAATGGAAGTGGATGTACAAATATAAATAAAATGAAAATCAAATATATGGACCGTCTATGCTCGGCTTAATAGTTAATGATTGAGTTTCATTTTATTGAAAAGTTTGTGGGCAGTATTGAATTATAAGTTTTTTTTTTTTAATTAAATGCAGGTTTTTCATAGCTATTTTTGTTCAACCGAATAATTTTGCCGAATAGAGCTTCTATTCGGTATTCGCCCGAAGAGTAAAAACATGCCGAAAAAACCGAATAGTAACCGAATAATCGTGACTTCTCTAGTTTTTAAACATTAAGGTATAGGGGCGAAATTGTCTACATCACAAAATCCAACTTTCATAATTTTTTGGACCACTCTAATGTATAGGTAAACGTTTAACACATATGTAATTTTATATAAAGCATATACAATGGTATAATGTACTAATTACGTATGTTAATATGTATGTATATTTGTATTACTAAGGCAATTTATATGGTTAAAAACAAGCTGGTCACAAAAAAAAAATGCATTTAGAATTGAATGAGAGAAGGGTTAACACATATTACAACATGAGATATATTGAATACTACTTGAATGTTTCGTTACAACTGATATAAAGCTTAATATATTTAAACATATGATGACCATGATGATATACTTTTTAATAAAGATTCAATGGTCTAAGGGCTGGATGACAAGTAAGTAAACAACATCAAATTTAATACAGTGGATGAAAAGTGGAAATCTGCATACGATATGACAATATTTCAATGGACGAGAATCAAAGTATATATAAACACAGAAGAAATGATTGCCCTAAAACGTTCAATTAAATATTTATTTAAAATAACCTTTGATTTAAGATGAATATGATTTAAATTTTTCAAATTTAACTGATTTAAACTATTTTTTAATTAAATATTTAAATAAAATTTCATTAAATATTTAGTTCTATCTAAAAGGTGTTTTATATGCAGGTATAGAATTTTAAGTTGGCTATACATTTTTAACTGGCGGCCATTTTGTCAACTGTCAAGTGAATTATGTTTACTTTGGTTTGGCATTTCAACATCAATAGACTGACGCCTGAACAAAGCTTCTAAATTGAGCAAAATTTATTTGGAAATCATGGCTCTTTTCGAAATACGTATCGCGCACTACGTCCACTACGCACTACACATCATTACTAAAAACACATACCCATACAGACGTGTCGTTCACATACTTTTTTTTTTGATTATCATTTTTTTTTTGTAAATAGTTATTAATAGCTTTTTTTCATTTTCAACAAAATTTTTAATTAATATTATCATCGCCGTGGGTGGGGTAGGTGCAACATTAATTAAAATATTAATTGATTCAATAAATTTTTTTATTGAAACCCGTTTTTAGTTTTTTCTGTGTAATCGTCCATCAGAGCAATTAATTCGATTAACTATGGAACGCTTTCGCACCACGTTTACTCTAAATGATAATATGAATCTACAGAGACGTCGTACAGTGCGTACAGAAGAAGTCATTGCTGCTGTAGAGCGTAGCGTAGAGGAAGACCCCCATCAGTCTATCCTATGCTGGTCAGAACGTTACAGTCAATGGTGACCGCTATAGAGCCATGATTACTGACTTCTTCGTCCATCAATTGAAAAACCATGATGTGCAGGATCTGTGGTTTCAACACGACGGCGTGACATGTCACACAGCTCGTGCAACAATTGATTTATTGAAGGAAACGTTTGGTAACCGCATAGTTTCACGTTTCGAACCCATGAATTGGCCTCCAAGATCGCGCGATTTAACGCCGCTGGACTATTTTCTGTGGGGATATGTGAAGTCGCTAGTCTACGCCGATAAGCCCGAAACGATTGACCACTTGGAGGACAACATTCGCCGCGTTATTGCCAATATACGACCACAAATGTTGGAAAAAGTTAAATTAGACCTCCAGATTAGACTACGTCCAAGCCAGCCGTGGCGGTCATATGCCAGTAGTCATATTTAAATTATAATGCCAGAAGATTATCTTTCGAATAAAGTAAATTTCATGTCAATTTAAAAAATTCATCTTTGTTTTATTCCTTTTCAAAGTGCTATACCTCGATAAAAAACACACTTTACTAAATATTATCCAGGAGCAATTAAAAACTTAATTAAAATTGTGAACATATTTCAAAATTTTTGTCCACATAACTATGTTGCTTTCCAAGCCAACTATCCAAAACGTAGCATTTTCTATATGACACACTTATAGTAGTCAATGCTTAAAAATACCAAATTATTTTTCGTAAATTTTTTTTTCGTACAATGTAAAAAATTTTTATAAATATTACAAAATGTTCGGTATATAAAAAATTTCATAAATTTATAAATTTTGTAAATAATACAAAAATAATTTGTAAAATATAAGAAACCGATAAAACTTCTTAAAGCTTCAAACCTCCATTCCTACTCCATTCCAACGATTTCCAACTTTTCATTAATCCACTGTATGTTTTTTTATTTTATACAAGTACTTTTATGAAATAAATGGGGATAAAGCTTGGTATTTAAAAAAAAACAACAACAAAAAGTCTCTTTCTAATACTTACATCTGAATCAAATGATGTCAGTTTACTTAATAAAGCTGATCGTTTTTGAGCCAACATATCCTTAAACATTTCTGTTGTCGACTGACCATCTTGACTATCTGCCGTTGATAGACGTCTTGAGGGACCAGTATTGCCAGCAATATGTGTAGGTCCCGATCTATCAGTGTGTGTGGAACTTTTACGTGATTCTTGTGGTGAAGCCCACTCACTGCCCAAACCCGAATGAGAATCATTTGGACTAGAGGGAGAACGTAAATTTTCTCGACTACCCATGGGAGTGGTGGCATGACTGGACAGCAAGCTAGAAGACATATCACTACCATCATTAATTTCTTTACTCCAATAGTGAGTGTGAGCAATTTCCATCATTTGAAATACTGAAGCAGTGCCGCCCAAGCCGAAATTGGAGAAAGTAACTTCTAGACCGCTTGTAACCGCTTGTAAACATTTAAGCATACCCTTCCAAACGGGTTTGGTAACACACTAGAGTTAAAAATATTTGAAACTAATTTTTATTTTTTTTTTATTTATAAAATTTACCATATCATCTATATGATCATCGGGAGCCACTTTTTTATCCAGTGTTTTATTAAGTTTACTTAAAACCAAAGTACGATAAGATTCATCTTCCATGAGTTTCTTAAAACGATTCATTTTAAGCCAACCTATGCCCTCTCCGGCCAATACCTGAGTTGTCATATCTTTTAAAAATTGTTGATTCTCCGCATTACTATGAGATCTTTCTTGATTTTGTTGTCTGGTTATCTCTTCTTGGGTCTTATGGGGTCCAGCATGTTTTATCAAGGGTGTACGTTCTACTAATCCTTTACGTCCGGGAAATGGATCAAACCCTAAACCTGATTTCGATTTAGGGCCCATAGTTTGCTGTGCTGAAACTTGCTGTGGTTTTTGTTGATTTTCTAGAAATAGAAAAAGTGTGATCAGATCAATTCTTTTTCGAAGTATTACAAACTATTTACTCTTTCCAAACATTCCCGAAAACATAGTTGTTGTTGATGAAGCCAAACCATTAAAATCGGTACCAATATTAGAAAAGAAATTGCTAGATCCACCTCCTGCACCACCCCCACTATTTTGAACTTGTTTTTGTGTTGCCAATTGATTACCTGGACCTTGTTGGTGCTGGTGTTGTTGGTGTTCCATACTTTCATCTACCTTTATCAGACCCTTTTTGGTGGCTTCCTCTTTGGCTTTTTTAGTTATATCACCCAAAGTTGATTTACCAACATAACTTAAGTCCTCAAAAGTATTTTTACTAACACCCGCTGCTTGTTTTGATACTTCAAAAGCTTGTTTTGAAGCTTCTCCGGCGGCCTTTTTGGCATGCAATGTAAGCTAAGAAAGAATTCGATTTGTAAGTATTGAAAAATGTTTAGTTTTGGCACTAATTTTACAAAATATGTATTAAGAAACTACAGACTACAACAAAGTGCTTTAGAAATACATTTTAATATAAATTTGAACTATTTTCTAAAAACAAAATTAAATATTTTGAAGTGGAATGTGAGATATTTATAAATTATTTTGCCACAATCGTTTTGAATACTCATGGAACGTGTTAAAGGTTTTATAAAATGTTATCCAATGAAACATTTTATCATATTCTGAAAACGTTTCGTAGTATTTATAAAATGTTTTAATGATAGTTATAACGTTCAAAATTTTTGTTTTTTTTTTTGTATAATGGGGCTTTTTCTATGAGTGTAAAGAACTAAAATATTTAAAAAAACTATAGAAATTAAAAACTTGAAATTGTGTAAAGAACTTAAATATTTAAAAAAAACTATAGAAATTAAAAACTTGAACTTGTTTAATTTAAAAAATGTTTATGAGTCAATTAAGATGAATTTGAGTTTTTTTACCTATGACTTAAGAAGTCAGCGAATAATATGTTCACTTTAAATTAGAATTCTGAAGAATCTTCTATACTTTCTTTAGTGAGTTTTAATTAGGGGAAGGGGCCCAAGATGGACATGGTTTTGAAATAACGTTCTGGAGCCCAAACGGAATACGATATCTTTAATTGTTATATACCATATGAAAACGCAATGGGTTGGCTATCTTTTGGCCACAGAGATAAATTTTTATTTTAAACACAAAACTTTGTTTTGCCCTATTTTAAAATTGTTCAACATTTTGATTTTAAAAAAGCGTCCCCAAGATGGACACTTTTTAAAAGTTCTCAAAAATTCTCTAAAATCTAAAATAAACACAATTTAAAGATTTTAAAGGCAATTTTCTATTATATATTATGTTTATGAAGAGAAATATCATAAAAATTTCATGCAAAATCTTCTAAATCACATTCCGGCATATATATCAGGGACCGATGATTTCGGCTCATTTTAAGTGGTCTTACCTCTTACACTAATGGACCGCAATCGGTGTCGGTGTAGGGCTCTAAGAGAGTTTAGAATTATGTATATAGGAAAGTCTGAACTTAGTGAAAATGAAATTATTGATGTATTAAATGGTATTACAATAGACTTTAATTTTTTGGCAAACTATATAAAGGCATGTGTGAACTATAGAAATTTTTTAGTAACTGAATATAATTTTTAAACATTTGTATTTCATATCATTCAAACTATCTTTTGTATTATTTTAAATAGTAAGTCGACTGACGGCATATAGTCAAAGTCGCTCGTTACTTATTTATTCTTATTTTAAGAAACTATGTTTTTTGTAATAATATGTATATTGCTTAATTTAAATAAAGAATACTACTACTACTAAAAAATGGACCGCAACCATATTGAAGTTGGTGGGCATTGCTGATGTGCTTTTTAGTTAAATTATTTAAAAATCTTCATCTTCGTCAAAAGATAATTTGTGATTTTCTGTCGACTTAGAATTTTTTTCTAAATACTTTCGTGGCGTTGATTGTTCATTTTGTTTGTTTGTTTCTTTGGTGAACTTTTTCACCTGAGACTTTGTCCGTTTTTCTTTACGAAAACAACGTATAACGCTGTTTTTCATAGACTTTTGACCTCTCTCTGTTAATGTTAAAAAACTTCTTTGGCGTATGACTCGTTCCTATATTTAATTTCAGTTTTCAATAAAATTTAAATTTAACTTCAAATTTCATAAAAATTACCATCAAGAGAAATTTTTTGAATGTTACTAAAAATTTTTACAAAAACAAAATATCAATAAAATATTTGTAGAATATCGTTTAGCGATAAATAAATATATATCGTCCATTTCAAGATCAAAATCTGACCGGGGGGTCATTTAAATTCCTTCGTGTTTTGTAGAAGTATTCACTAGGATGTCTTTTAGTCACCACCAGTTTCAGTTTCTTCAAATGTTGTAAACTCGCGTTTTTTATAACTTTAAAAGTAGTGGACTTTGGGAAATCATATGTCCTAAAGCAGATGGGCTATTTCAAAGATTTAAAAAGCATATGAAAGCCGTAATGGTCTGCTTTACGATTTGCAATAAAAAAACAACCAGTTTTTTTTTTAAACTCATTTATAACGCAAATGCAATTTTTATATGCATTTTGCACTTTTTCCCTTTTCGATTTTTGAAACGTTGTCATTTTGAAAAAACTTATAGTTTTTTTAATAAATACCAACTTCAACTTTTCAAAAATAGCTTACTACTTTTTCCATATAAAATATCTTTTTTTGGTTTTTTTGGTTTTTAAAGATTTTAAAGCTTTTTTTACAATTAAAAAAAAAGTCATAATAGCATTGAACTTTGACGAGCCATATCTTCTAAATTATATCGACTATTTCCATAATTTTAAAATCATTTGCGGTTAAAAATTCGCGGGCTACTTTTTAAAAATGTATTTTTAATGCAAATGCGATTTTTTTTTATTAACATTGCATTTAAAATGCATATTTTTAAAAAAGAAACGCCATTTATGTATTTCAAATCGTAAAGTAGACAAGAAAGAAGCTATCATACGCTTTTTTTATTATTGAAATAGTTAATATAATTCTGAAGATAATGCTATACAAAATTCAGTGCTGTTATGATTTTTTTAATAAAATTAAAAAAAATGTAGAAAGCATTTTTTAAAAAAATCATTACAAATAGTTAGTATTCCGGTCCCAAAAAAAGTCGAAATTTTTGCTTATTAAAAATATTATAAAACTTTCAAATATGACAACATTTTAAAAATGCAATCAAAAATCGCATTTGCATTTGATTCGCTTTCATAAGCGTTTTAGATCTTTGAAATAGTCCATCTACTTTGGGAAATATGGCTCTTCAAAGTTCACTACTTTAAGCATTATTTTGATTTATTAAAAAAAAATATATATAAACAGGAAAAAAAAACGCGAGTTTACACAATTTTAAGGAGCTGAAAACGGTAGTGAGTAATATACATACGTATGCCAAACATTTAATGCTTTTGAACGTTCTCTCATGGAATTGCCGATATGCAGCTATATATACCTGTGCGAAATCGCAAATATAGATAGTTTAAATGACTCAACAAAATTAAGTTCAAGAAGTTTTCGAAGAGAACAATTTTTTTCATCTTTGCAGTAGCAAAACTAACAAGTATTTTATCTTCGAGTATGCATAGAAAACCATAACAATGACAGAACGCATCAGGTGCTGCTACCTTATGAAACCATTTTATACGCATGTCCATTTTGGGGCCCTCTCCCCTACTAAATGATAAGCTGTCGAACCCAAATATATTGAGATATGATTTCTAAATTAGTTATCATCAAAGTTAAATCGATTTTCTAATACTACTATGAGTTTTGACTTGTAAAAGCTTTTGACAGAATATCTCAATTCTGTTTATTTCTAGCTAAATCAACTTTACCAAAAGTTAATACAAATGAATTAACCTGTTGTTGTGTAACAGTTTCATTCTCACTCATCATAGTGGTAATATTGATTAAATCCTTGAACGAAAATATTAAAATTTCAAATTTAAGAGTTGAAGGAAGAGTTAAAAAGAATATCAGCCATTCCACCGAAGACCGGATAAAAATTAGATTTTTTGACCCCAGGTCTTCCATTTTCAATAAAATTTTGTAAAAATCCACGGACTTATGCGTGATTTAGTTTTATTGAAAAATTTAAATTGAATTGGAATGATGCACTCTAGTGTTGTCATTTATTCGGGTTTTTCATTGGTTCGCATAAACGAACAAACAATTTTTGATCGAACTATCAAACAATTAATTTTTCAAAATTATTCGATTACTCGAACGAATAAAGATAGTTTTAAAAATACACAAACAATTAAAGTATTTTACACTATCAGCTCAAAATTGTATTCGGATTTTGGAATTAATTTGAATACTACAACAGTACCAATTTTCAAATACATTACATTTAGACTATTGTAAGGTCAAAAGATTTCGCAATCGTACGCCATTTGGCATTTTGTTATCTCGTGATGAAAAAAATACAGTTTTAAAAATCGTTGAAATTGTAGCAATATATGAACCACTTCTATTGAAAGTGGAATGACATTCAATGGCTTCTAATCACTGCACCAAATTTTTTTGTCAAAACTTAAAAAAGCGCTTAAATTTTGACGGAATTCTTGTAGTGTAAATTATTTTAGATAAAACTGATACCGTCCCAATAAAAGTGTTGACTGGGTCTTATCAGTTTTTGAATCTGAATCTCCAGATTCAAAATCTGGTTTTTTCGCGAAATTCGAAATTTCTTTTTCCAAAATGCATTTTTGAAGCAAGTATGATAATTTACAAATTATGTTCTATATATCATGTGAAAAAACCCACTAATTATTCAATTTCTTGGGAAATACAAAAAAACTAGTAAGTAAGTTTATGTACAACGTTTTTTTTTAAAGTTTTTATTTTGAAAGTATTTCAATACTAAAAAATATGAATTTTCGCAATAAATATGTATTTTTTTTTTAATTATACATAAATCTAAAGTCACCTGATGAGATGGGTATAAAAATATTGTACAAAAGTTGCCGTTTACAGTTTCCAAAAAGGTTAAAATGTAAATCCCTTTATATCTCATTTTAAAAACAAACTTTTTACTTTTTATTTTAAAAGTAGCATTAGTCTACTTTCAAAATAAAAAGTTCATGTATCGGCAATAGTTTTAGTATCGTTAAAACTAACATAAGATATTATGTTAGTTTTAACGATAGCACTTTATTTGTGAATTCCTTCATATTGTTTGCTTGAAAGTCAAATCATATATCTATACTCAGTATTAAAGTTCTATATCTTGGAAAATGATTAATAAAAGTTTTAAAATTTCAGTTATGTATTTCTTCATTTTAGCTTGGACATACAACTTTTTTTATAAATTTTTTTCCAAAATTGGTAAATTTTCGAAAAAGTTTAATTAAATGAAGTATTTTTTTTTATATTACGTTTTATTCGATTAATCATCAAAATTTATTCGAATTATTCGTTATTCGAATATCATATTTTCTAAATAGTTTGTTCGAATTCACTGAATAATTTTTATTCGATGAATTGCATTGTGGAATGAAATTATTTTTAATCATCAAAAAGAAATTTAAATCCACTTTTCACGAATTTGGACACTCTCGATTTGAAAACTAGATGCATTTTTGCAAAATATGAAATTTTTACTTAAAAAAACGCACTTTAGTTTTTCTATTATTAATGAATTATTAAAATATGCTTGTATCGTTTTTCCCTAGAAAAAACTATAATTTGTTACTTTTTTTATTTTTCAAAACTAAAAATATTAAATTGTGTGTGAGATGTTGGTTAGTTCGGTTAAAGATCATGAATATTTTTTCCATATTACAGAAAAATTATAATTTTATTTGTGATAATTTACTTTAATTAACAGAAAAAACACTTAGAAAAATAGGTTATTTGACACCTGCATGAATGGAGTTAACTTTCTAGCCCGCAACGACCTTCATTAAATTTTAAAATGTATTGTTAAGGCGCCGTTTAAATGTCTATTTTTTAAAAACTACAGATTTAATTTTTTTACGTAAAAGATAAAAGAATTTGCTAAAAAATAAAATTTTTAAAATTTCAAGCTCACGTTTCTTTTTATAAAAAAATCTGATATTCAAAAGCAAACTTGGGCTTGAAATGTTAAAAATCATATTTTTAAAGCAATATATTTTAGTATATTTTTTTATCTTTCAAGTACAGGCGAAATCTTTAAAATTAAATATATATTGTAGTTTTTAAGACAGAGACGTTTAAAGGGTTCTTTGGCACTACATTTTTAAATGTAATATTAACAAATATTAATTTGTCTTTTTTCTATGTAAAAGTTCTACAAGCTGTTTTTAAAAAAATAATTAAAAAAAGTTAAACCCCGGAACTCAAAAAAGTGAATGTGCAACTTTTTGGTAAAAAATATCCTATTTTGCAAATATTCATTACTTTTTTAAATCGAGAGTGGCCAAATTTGAGAAAAATTAATTTTAAAAATAAATTGCATTAAAAATCCAATTCTTTTGGACGCTGGAAAAAAATTTAATCCGCAGTATAAAAGTAGAGGAGCGTTTCATTACAAAGCATTTTAAATTATAATGATCCGATTTATATTAAAGAAACTACGAATTTTGAAACTGCCGGTTAAAAATGGTTTTATTACAATCATGTATAATTTATATAATTATATATTATTATTATGTATGGTTAATGTGACTCCACATTCAATTGTATATTTTAATATAAAATCGTTAAAGCTAAAGTAATTAGTAATCTCATTTTTCCTCAAAAACACATTTTATCCGTATTTGAACTAATTTTTCGACTTAAAATTTCGTAATTCGGGATTGTCAAATTTATAAATTTTCCCAGTTAAATTTACCCACAATAGTTTGTAAACCATTATTTGTTTGTGTCACCGCTATCAGTCTCACTTTTAGATGGCGTTATTTTCTCATATTTTTTTTATAATCATAAAATTGGCTATATCTCGGAAACTAAGCGAGATAGAACAAAATGGACTAAAAGTCGTTACTATGTTATCACTGACCAGAAACTGCGCAGTCTGATTTAGAAAATTGAAAATTTGCAATGTAGTTATGATTTTTAGAAAATACACTCATGCTTCTCTACCACGCCTTTCACAATTAAATTAAATAAAATTGCATATTAATTATAGTATTAATTGCAATTGTCTGAAAAAGACGTTAAAATTCAAAGTCAAACAAAAATGAAAACTTTGTCCTCTGGCAATTCTTCCCTAACTACGTAAGCGCCATCTATCGAATATACAAAGAATATATCATAGATATGGCAACACTTACAACATATGGGAAAACAGTGGACATTAGAGTGAGTTAAGTTTCTGAAAATAGAACTGTTGTGTTGTTGGAGTTGTACTTCTGAGATTATGTATGCAAGAACAAAAACACTGTGTATTGAATAAAACTAGTTTTAATCACAACATAACTCGACCTGACGATAGATCAGAGGGCTAAAGCGCTCTGTCTAACGTGTAGTGCGAGTGCATGTGGCATTAGAAATCAGTTTATCTATACCACGGTCAGTGATTGCACAGAAAATTTCATATAGACGCAATCGAACAAATAAAAACATAACAAATATTACATTATTCAAAAATTCAAAAAAACAGGGTCACTGACGAAGGTTCAATACCAGAAACTGCGCAGTCTGATTCAGAAAAAAATTGAAAAAATTTGCAATGTATTTATGATTTTTAGAAAAATACACTCATTCTTCTCTACCACGCCTTTCACAATCAAATTAAATAAAATTGCATATTAATTATTGCAATTGTCTGAAAAAGACGTTAAAATTCAAACTCAAATTAAAATTAAATTTTTATTAAAAATAAACAAAAGAAAACCTTTTTAGTCTTTAACATAACTTCTACTTTTCATTTGTTAAACATTTATATTGGATTTCATTTTTAAACAAACAAGCTCGAGAATCGATTTTTAAAAATCCAAAAATTGTACGTGGATTTTTTTTTTTATTCTTAGTGCATATTTTTGGACTGTTAGTGCATATTGTTTGGTTTTTCTACATATTTGGATTTATATGCATATTTTAAGCAGATATTTTGGATTCTTTACTGCATATTTTAAGCGCCTATTTTTCGTTTTTAGTTGCATGAAATTCCGTGCGCGAGTTATGATAATTCAAACATTGTATACAATATTTCTTACGCATTTGTTAAAAACTCCTAACTAAAACGAATTTTGGGAAAAGAAAAAATACACAATCTTCACATTATCTTGGAAAATATGAATATCAAGTTCAATGAAATTTAAAAGACATTTAACTGAAAGGTGCGTCGAAAGTTGTTAAAACCTCCCTTCTATAAAACTGTTCAAAAATCTAAAAGGTATTTTTACGAACCCCTTGATTTTCAATACCAAAGTACTCCTAGGAATACGAAACCTTTAAGGTAAAAGTTAACAACCTTAAGCGTGTATTATCGCAGTTATCGTGATTTCGCAGTTAGACGTGCTTCAAATTCTAAAAGGATATAATGAATATTTAGTTATTTTATGGGGTCATACGGCTGAATTTCGGTCATAGTAATTTCACTATATGTGCTTTAAATTGCAAAGGGATAATGAATATTTTTTTTTTTACTTTATGGGGTCTTAAGCCTAATTTAGATGTGTTACAAATAAAATGACAAGCGGAGGGTATAATAACGCGACACTTCACCTATGTGTTTAACAAAAATTAAGATCTTACTATAAGTTTATAAAAAAAAATTGTTGTGTGATTTTTTTTTGGCCAATCATCATAAAAGCTACAAAAAAAGGTGAATTTATTAAGAGAAAAAAAAATGTGTTAACCCCCGTAACTTTGGAATATATAAGGGGCTTTTAAAATCACATTTTACAAACCTTTTCAAATGTATGACGCATTTTATCATCAATATCTTCATCCAAAGATTGCTATTAATTTTTTTTAAACATTTTTTTTGGAAAAGTTGTTTGTTTTAAACAATTATGTTAGTGTTGTTGGGGAAGTTGTTTGAAAATAACAGAAAAATATAAGAGACATAGTATACCAAACATAAAAACATCAACACAACATTTAGTTGACATTCTTGCTAAAAAATAAAATCAGGCGAGATAAACCCAGTGGTTAACTTACCTTATCCATATGAGCTAAAATACCCTCCTGACTACTTTGGCGAGTAGTTTCACGAACTAAATCTTTGGCATGTGAGGCAATATTTTCAAATAAAGATGACTGTGATGACTGGCGACCAGGACTGCTGGAACTAGAACCAGAACTGCCGGTACGAGCCAAAATATTAGTAACACTGGGTTGTTTAACGGGTGTTATGGGAGGCTGAAATATAAAACATACATTTTTTTTATTAAACATTTGCATAGAAAAAATTAAAATCGATTTTTAATTAAAATATTTGCAAGTACAATTCAAAGTTTAATAGAATTTGGTTCTATTAAGGCAATTGTAGTATCAATTAAAATAATTTGTAACTATTTATTATGATTTAGTTTCAATTAAAATTTTAATCATATTTATTACAAATTTTTAATTTCAAACAAATGTTTAATATATACTATTAAAACTTTCATTCAAATTGGAAAAAAATCTAAAAAGATTGAGAAAAATACTCAAAATAAAAAAAATAAAAAATCGCTAAAATTGGAAAATAAATTAAACTAGCCGCCAAATTTAAAAAAAAAATTAAAATCGTTAATCGGTTTCTAGAAAAATTTTGTAGAATTTTTGATTTTTTTTTTAAATTTCGGCGATTTTTTAGTGTTAAAAAGAGAAATCATTCTGGTTGAAAAATAAGTTGTTCTTAGGTATTAATTAACTCTGTCTCTTCTGATAAAAACAATACATTGTGAATGCTGTGATTGACAAAACTCCACTCAGCCACACTCATCGCTGTGTCGACCGTGGCTCAACTCGCTAATTGGTGATGCTAAGAGTCATAGGCTGATGTATGGCTGTGGGTTTGAAACTCACTACGGCACAAAGTAAAAAGGTTTTCATATAGAGAGAGCAATTTAACATTATAAAATAATATGACACATATATTAACTCCCCTTGTAGGGGACAAAACTGCGGTAGTCTGAATATCAATTGTGTCCGTTAAATTTGTTTAATGAAAAGGTTTTCTTCTTCTCTGCCTCGTGTAAAAAATCTAACTAAAAAAATTCTGCAGTAATTAATTATAATAAAGTTAATTACGATTGCCATTATATGATGGTTAGAAAAGCTTTACCCCACAAAAATGTTTTAATTTTTGTATAAGAAATATATAAATATGTTTTTCGGACATTCTATATTTTCATATATTTAGTGAGAATATTGTTCTACCAAGGAATATGTAAAAGAGGAAGAACAATCTTAGCCTTTGGCGAGATGTTTGGCTACTTGTGGTGTTTGATTTTTGATATGGTCACATTAGATTTAATTTGTTGCTTTTCAAAAAGTTGGATCATTTTCATGATAGACCAGAAAAAATGATAATTGTCTTAACTCAAACCGAGACATTAAGACCCGATTACTGTATGTCCCGTTAGCTACTAACTGGGACTTTAACTAACACAACTGTTGTTGTTTTCCATATATTTTTTAAATTTAAGTCTTTGTTAAATTAGTTAATTTAATTTAGTCCAAAATATATGTTAAATGATTAAAGTACTGGTTTTAGCCAGGTTCGTAAAAAAAAGAATTTAAATACTTTTTGTTCAAATATATATAAATTCTAGCAGTAACTTCTTTGACCTTAATGCGGCTCGGCAAGGGCTTACGTTGTTTAATATGTCGAATACTTTTGGCCCAGAATCTTCAAATATTGTGTTATTATATTTTACATCACGTTTATTAAAATTCAAAAGTAGAAAGAAAATCTTCAACGTTTTTTGTAAATTGAAATATATAAGTGTGGGGTCTCTGGTCCACAAGGGTTAATGATGTCCAATTTTTTTTATTTTCAACCTTAAGTCATGATGATAAAAAAAAAAAAAACAAACGGTGTAAAAGTAGCTAATTTTCGACTTTAAATATTTTATGACAACAAATAAGCCAAAAATTACCAAAAAAAACACAATTTCCTCGAAATTTGCAAAAATTAAATCGTTGCCCTACCCAAGTGTGCCAGGGGATATTTTTAAAATTTTTTATTTTCGATCTCTAACATGTTTTGAACAAGTCATTGGAGTCCAAATCTCAAGTTTTGCGATTTTTTTGAAGAAATTTTTTTAAATTTTGAAATTGGATATTTAAAAAACACCCCAAAAATGTTGTCCGTTTGACATCACATTAGGACAGGTTAACGATATCAAAAAAAAACACTTCTTCCACATCTCACAAATTTGAGTCTTTTAAGTAAAAAAAAATATATTTCCGTTATCAATTTCAAAAATTTTTAAAATGTGTGCTCCAATTTCTCGGTCAAGTAATAATTGCCACCTTAGTGGTCTGGGGCATTATTTATTACTGGGCTAGTTTTTAACCGATTTTGTGTTTTTATACCTTTTTGAAAACATAATTGTATCTTCATTTCGATTAATTTACCTTCTTGAGTAAAAACTTTTACGACATTTAAAAAATTTGACAAAAACTAAAAAAAAGTGACTTTGTCGCCTTGTATTCCGTTTTCTAAACTTTAGGGCTGTTTCGGGCGGAAAGGCATAGTCGGATTGAGCTTAAACTTTTACAATAGCATTTTTACGCTAAATGACACAAGCCCAGACCTGAGCACCTATAATAATCAAAGATCGACTTTATAAAACCACTCTAATCAACATTCTTTGTATATCATTGTGTATAGTTTGTCTGTTTGTTGTATAACAACACTCAGTGAACTTCTGCTTTAAAAATATGTAGTTGTTTGAGTTGTTATACAGTTTCTGTATTTTTAATGTAAATGTCAATCATTTGTAGAACAAATTAAATTTTTTACTAACCTTGTAGTTCATTTTAATAAACAAACCACATTAAATGACTGTTTTATGATTTTACATTCATTTTTTGCAGTTGTTTTTTGTTGTTTAAAAAAATAAATGTTTGTTTATTTTTTACTACCATGTGATTAATTTTTACTACAATTGTTAGTCATTTTTTGAACATTAAAAAACAAATGACAATGTTAGTTGGCAATTGTTAGTTGTCCTTTCTTTAAGTGAAATTTCATTTGTTTTCAACTACATTTGCAGTGGGTTTACCTACATAGTATTCTAAGTGAATTTGTAAAAACCACATATATTCCAACAAACATTGTTTGTAAAGGGTGTTTTTATAGAGGTATAGAACTTTGAAATGGAATAATACAAAGATGATTTTTTTAAATTGACATGAAATTTACTTTGTTCGAAAGATAATCTTCTGGCATTATAATTTAAATATGACTTCTGGTATATGACCGCCACGGCTGGCTTGGACGTAGTCTAATCTGGTGGTCCAATTTTCGATGACTTTTTATAACATTTGTGGCCGTATATTGGCAATAACGCGGCGAATGTTGTCCTCCAAGTGGTCAATCGTTTCGGGCTTACGGCGTAGACTAGCGAGTTCACATATCCCCACAGATAATAGTCCAGCGGCGTTAAATCGCAAGATGTTGGAGGCCAATTCACGGGTCCGAAACGTGAAACTATCCGGTTACCAAACGTTTCCTTCAATAAATCAATTGTGGCAAGTGCTGTGTGACATGTTGCGCCGTCTTGTTGAAACCACAGCTCCTGCACATCATGGTTGTTCAATTGATGAACGA
Source organism: Delia radicum (assembly GCA_021234595.1). NCBI lineage: Eukaryota > Metazoa > Arthropoda > Insecta > Diptera > Anthomyiidae > Delia > Delia radicum. The sequence goes on from CM037852.1 coordinate 149,866,962, forward strand.
AAAAGTCAGTAATCATGGCTCTATAGTCTATTTATGTTGAAATGCCAAACTAAACATAAATCACTTGACAGCTGACAAAATGACAGCCATTTAAAAAAGTGTTGCCAACTTAAAGTTCTATACCTGTATAAAAAACACTCTTTATGAGAAGAGCCGTGGTATTCTAATTGTTCCAAAATGTTTTAATTTTTGTATTAAAAAGCAACAAATTAAATATTTTATGATAATATCATATTAGATTTTGGACTTGAGGTAAAACAATATTCTAACTAGATTTTTTTTTAAATTTAAAATTTTTGTCAATTTTTTGTTTTTATATGTTATAAAAACTGTAAATTTGTGTGCACCAATTTAATTTTCAATTAAATATTTAATAAAATTAATTAAACTTTAATTGAAAGTGAGATAGAAATTAAACAAAAGTTTAGTTAAAATTTGATTAGCAATAATTTTTCTGTGTGTGGAGATGAAATTTATAATCTTACCGGTATTTTCTTTTCCGGTACATGTCTTTCATGTTCCGCTGTTGATCTCTGTGGCGGTCTCTGTTGTCCTTGAGGAGCGGTTATTGTAACATTTGAATTACTTTCGGATTCTTGTTCTATGCTAGCTGCCTTAATAGCGGCATCTAGTCTTTGAGCCACAGGGGCAGCCAATTCAAAGGGCTTGGCCGGAAAATCAAATTCTGAATCTCTATTGAAACTAGGCGATGATAGATCCGAACGACTAGATGACGCTGATGACGCTGGTGATTCAGGTCTATCATCTTCATCTTCTTTGGAAGACATTTGTTCAACCATACCCTCAGGATATTGTAACTTACTAGGCGGATGATAAACTAATGACGGATCTAAATTAGACGACAATGCCTGAGGAATATTATGTGGACGATTATGAGAACCGAAAACATCATGTAATGATGGTGATAAATCAGATGAAACCATTTCAGATACAAAATCACTAAGAGAAGAATATGAAGAACTTGAACTATCGGCGCCCTCTGAATCTGAACCACTTTCATCTGTAGCCGCGCACTCCAATTGTTTCAAAGAACGTAAAGCACCATTTAACGAACTGCCATCATCCCAGACAGAAAAGCGTATGGGTGTTAAGCCATGAGCAAACCATTTCGGCTTATCGCCAACTTGTAAAGGATCCATAACACCAGTTTGAACTCTTAGAAAGGCTACATTGGTCGGTGTCAAAGACCATTCGGCCAAAAATTCGACAGCCTGAGTTTTGGCAAATTGATTAAGGAACGACGAAGCGCGAGGTCGTGAACGTAAAAAGCTATTAATTTGAAAAGCCACTACTGGACGAGGATATAAACGCAAAGTTCTAGTATGTTCAGCAAAATTGGCCAAGGTATTTTGGGAATTGAAAAAGCGTACCTAGAAAAGAACAAGAAAAATATATAAATTTAATGTATCATAAGTTCAAAGATACATCAAAATTAGAATTGACCGAGGGTCTTCAAATTTGATTAATTATTTGTACATACATACACCATGGGTCCCATAACACATCCTCAAATTAAATTTATCAAATTTCAAAAACTAGCGATTTTTCACGGTTTTAATGTTCAAAAAATTCAAAAAATCCTAAAAGTGTGTAATTTCGGGAAGCTCTATTTTCGAAACTTGTTATCGGATTTCTCTGTTTCAAATATCATTCGATTGATATGGTTGTTCTTTTTCACTCTTATGAAATAAAAAAAAAAAAACATTTTTGATGCAAATTTATGTTTTAGATGCATTTTAGAAAATGTTCAAATTTTGTTTAGACGGACAAATCGAAAACTTAACATGTATGCAAAACTAAACTTCGCTTTTCCTGTGATGCAAATTTCATATAATTTTCTCGATTTTTTTGAAAAAAAAACCTGATCCTGCATCAAAAATTATTGCTTTAGATAAGTTAACTTAAATAAATCGTGTTTTTGTATTGTGTTCTGAATTTTTAAATATTTTAAGCCTCTGTGAGTTGTTGGTTAGTTCGGTTCAAGATCATGAAAAATTTTTCATATTAACAGAAAAATTATAATTTTATTTCTGATAATTTACTTTAATTAACAGAAAAAACAATTAGAAAAAAGTTATTTGACACCTGCATGAATGGAGTTAACTTTCTAGCCCGCAACGGCCTTCATCAACATTCTTCGTGCCTTAAAGTGTTAAATTGTAAACATCATCTATTTAACTCAACTAGTTAGGTTAAAAATGTGCCGTAACTTAGTTTTTGAGTATGACGAAATTTACTGCGAACTTATTTTCTATAAAGCTATGTTTAGTTGTTAATTATTACCACAGTTGCCAGTTCAACTAATTAAGTTGAAATTTGACTGGCAGTTATTCAAAATATAAAAACTACAAATTATACAAAAATACAAATTTTTTTTACGGCAATAATGCATAATTAATCGAGAAAGTTAGATGACATTACAGAAAAATCTAAATTTAATTTTATAAAAAAAAATGTTAAATTTTTGATTTATCCATGTTTAAAAAATTTGTGGGGTAGAACAATTTCGAAAATGCATCTAAAAACTGAATTTGCATAAAAAATGCACTTTTTTAATTCGTTTGCTTTATTGCATTAGTGTGAATGAGGACAATCGTAAAAATCCGACGATTTTCGAATTAGAGAAAACCGATAACAACTTTCGAGTATACGGCTCTTCAAATTAACATACTTTTGTTATTTTAAAATTTTTTTAAAAATAAAAAAAAAAAATATCGTGAGTTTTTGAAAAACTGAGTATGGAGATGTGTTATAGGTTCCATAGAGAATATATGTTCTTAATAAAAAAATAAAGACATGTGTTCAAAGGAAAATTCGAATATAAATGTCGCACTAACCATGGCAACTCTAGTGGCCACATCTACTGAATCCACATCAGTACCAAATATAAATGGGTTTAATGCTGGCGGATTCATAGGACTCGGTTGCCGTGATAAAGCACCTTGTGTGGATACCGAATTTCTTTGACTGGTAAACGCCGACTGAGAAGGTGATGGTAAACGTGCCTGCGAAACACTATTAAAATAAACGAATTAATTTTATAATATTCCATATAATATCAATATACCTTGACCTACCCTAATATAGTTGGTTCCGTTAAACTATCCCTAACCGATGGCATTAATTGTTGTGTTGATACTGCTTGATTTGTTGCGGTCATTGAACTTAGAGCCTAGATATTAAAACAGTTTAGGATTTTGTATAAAATTTATTTCAAATATTTAAAGTAGATTATTGTATTTTGTTACCGGGAATATTGATAATGATTTATGGTACAAAAAATTATACAAATGTTACAAAATGTAATGATAACAGTCATGTTGTAATGAAACATGTTTAGTCATGATTTTTGTTAATTCCGCAAAATGTTTTGTTTTGATCGATGACTGTTATTAGTACAATCGCGGTGCATTAAAAAAAAGCTAAAATAAAAAAATAATAAATACATGCAGAAGAGATTTGCATATTAACATATAGAAAATTAGAAGGTATTACAACACAAAATAACAACAAAGTTTATATTGAGGAACTAACTGTTTGTACCCGGTCTTGTCCGGGAATCAAATACTTTTAAAACAACACATATTAAAACACACATATTGTTTGTGCATACCTTAAGCGCTATCTTATTTATTACTCTCGCCCAAACTTTAAAAGAAGAGAGCATAAAAATGGGCGTGGTCGATTAAAAAAAAATGTATGGCCACATTGAGGATTATGTAAAGTTAGTTAACCCTAGATTCTCTGATATCTTGGTTTTTCAGATTGAAAGAAGCGATGAGATTTAGGTAGACTATGCGTATATTATGGCATGTAAAGTTTCAGGTTGAAAAGTCTTCACCTTAAGAATTGATGCCCATTTAAAAGTCGAAAAATAAAAAAAAAAAATCTTGAGTTACAGTGGTTTTATTTTTATTATTTTTAACTTTCAGATCCTACCCAGCAAAAATAACCTGGATTTGGTAAGCAGTAACAACATTTGTATGCTTCCAAAATAGCGCTTCACCGCCTTGCATACAATAAAGCAATTAGGGAAGGCATTCTGTTGTGCTTCCCAAAATCCCTTCTTTGAAGCAGTGAATAATGCTTACAATGAAACAATAAAGAATGCATATCATGAAGCATTAATGTTGTCAACATACACAAAAAGCGCTTTATATTGCCTAAGACGGCATAAATTTATTACTTCTAAGAGCACGTGAAAGAAGCGCTTTTCACCTGCTTAAAAAAGACATACCAAGTGGGACATCGCGAAAAATATAATGCCTTCTGGATTTGCTTTGGAAGCGCTTCGTAATTAAATAATTCCTTCCGGAAGCGCTTCCGGGTAAGCACTTTTTTGCTGGATAACCAATGCAAAATGGAGCCTAGAGTTTGGAATAATTCATTTAATTTGGCAATGAATTCCCTAAAATTTAATTAAATTTTTTAATTCAGGGAATGCATTCTTTAACAAGAAATTACTAAGTAAATTCCTGTTAATGAATTCAAAGAATTTTAGACAATTAACTAGATGACTAAAACATTAAGCATTAAATTGAAGGAATTCATTTAAAAAGAATTCATTCAACTTCAGTGATTTCAACTTTTGCCCAGGAAATGCATTCCATATTGAATGAATTCCTTAGGAATTTATCCCATTTTCTTTTAATTCACTTAGGGAATTACATTTTTTTGTTGACTTCATAACGACCAGTTGATTTTTTTTAATATTTGGTATTTAAAATCAGCTGTTTTATATATTTTACCAATTCTTACAAATTTTCCGTTCGTTTACTTTTTTGTTAATTTGTCTTACTCTCTGTAATTTTGTTACTGAGTAATTTTTACTGGACTTTACTGGGAAAGTAATCAAACACACTTATTGACAGAAAATATTTTTGACTTCCCGCCTTTTTAAAAAAATAGTTATATGTAAATAAGTTTTTAATTATTAAACAAGTTTTTCAAATTGTAATAATTTTTCCCTGGAGAAGTCACCCAATGTGTAGACGAAATATTGGAATTAAATAATTAATAAATAAATGATCTTAAGCTCGTTTAAACTAAGAAGAATTAAATAATTGGTTTGCTTTATTTTGTAAATAAACGAGCTGTCAACTCGTTGTAAATAAAAATATAGTAATTTTAATATTTTTTGGCTTTAAACTTAAAACCGACATAATTATTGCGACGTTAAGGGATTTACCAGCTTTATAAATCATTAAAGAATATAATATTTAAGCAATTGTAAAAAAATAAAAAAATCGTTTATTCAAAAATTTTTATTTTCGCTAGAAAAACACAATTATAGTTATTATTCTAAAAAAAATTTCGAATTCAGACTAGCATGACAACCGTGGTAACATTTCATTATAGACCCTTTTTAAAGACACAAGTCTTGGATACTTATCGGTGAAAAAAAAAATTAATTATGTTTCATTCACGACGTAGCCGGATTTTAAAATTTTTGATTTGCACTAAGCGGTACGAGAGTAAACTCAAAAATTAAAGAAAACCCAAAAAATTTTTGTTTTTTATTTTTCAAAAAAATACTAGGAAAAATTTTAAAAATGTCTCTCTACGTTATGGACTTTATTTTTTAGTCCTCTACAAAACAAAAATAAACGATTGAAAATAGGTCCACCAGTTAAGGCTGCACAGTGCCACCCTATTTCTATTATCTTGTTGTGAGAAAAAAGTATTCAAGTAAATATTTCTCATGTAAAATATAGGGCAAGGAGTTTGTTTAACAAGCTGTAACTTTTTATTTTTGCGATTTTTCTAAAAAATATTAATTTTTCTTTTTTTTTTTCTTTTTAAAATCTTAAAGATAAATGTCTAACGCGGATGAGTTTAATAAGCTTAAACATCGCCTAACAAATACACAAAGAGTTATTCATCTCATACAAATAAAATTAGGAAAATATTTTTCCTCTAAGTGTCCAAAATTTTTTAGTTTCCTCATATACTTTTATTCTAACTGTAATTTTTAGTAAATTGTTGGTACAATTTACTAAAAATTACAGTTAGTGTACAGTTCTTTAGTGTATGGTACCACAAAATTTGGTCTTAGAATACTCACAGAAATCTATGAATTATATTTCAAATATATGAAAGTAGGGGAACATGGGATTAAAAATATTTCTGCAAAAGCTACATAAACCAAAACTAAAATCTTTATAAAAACTCGGCAATATTTCCCTATTAAATTTATTTTTGCTTAATATTTTACAATAAATTTAAGGTTTTTTTAAGAAAAGTTCCCAGTACTTAATCACACAAAAATTATAAACATGCAAAAAAAGGAATAAAAAGCTAAATAAAGTATTGAAAAAAAAAAACGAAAACAGGTAGAAATAAAAAAAATATTTACACCAAGTCCAGCTTCATCCATAAGTTGCATAGCCTGTGTTTAAGTTAAAGTTTTAGATGATCGTAATGTTTTTATTTGTAAATTGTTCAATCAAATTGTTATAGAGAAAAGAAAGAATATTAAAAAAATAAATTTACCATAAAGATAGAAAGAAGTTATCAAAATAGAAAATTAAAAAAAGTGCTCAAAGAAAAGTGTTTGAATATTTTATTGAAACTGTACAAAATGTTGATATCAGCTTAATTTTTTCCAGAAGTTTGTTGTTTTAACGGCTAAAATGGCACTTTTTAAGCTGTTAGTAAAAGCTTAAGCGTATTTTTGAAAAGCTCTAGCAAATTTTCTTAAGCATATTTATAAAAAGCTTTGTAAATTTTCTGTTAATGAAAAGTTGCATTATATTAATGAAATATTTCTAAAAATAATTATACGTTTCATTGTTCGAAAACTCAAAAAGCTTTTTATAAAAAAACAACTTAAAGGCTTTTTTTATTACGGTTTTCCAAACTAAGTGTCAGAAATTTTCTGTGCCATACCAAAAATTTAAAAGCTTTAGAAAAGTTTACATTACTATTTTTAAAAAGGCATTTAAGTTTCCACAACTTCTATAAAAAAATATAGCTGGAAGTTTTTTAAAGATGTTCTTTTCATTTGAAGTTATATGACTTTGATAGATGAAATAATGAACACTGAGAAAATATCAACTAAAAAATGTTACATTCAAAGCTTTTCATTTTTGTTTAGAGAAAACATTTATGTTTTAAATTTACAAATTTAAGTGTAATTTTAAAATTTTGTAGAAAAAGTTATTTCAAGAAAAATTTTAATACAATAATTTTTAGCCAATACGTATGAATTATAAAAGAAAATTATTCAACTCGAGTTGCGACTATAAGCAGGATTGTTAGGCAAAACCGAAAAAGTACCGTTACTGATTCAAATCCCCCCTTTGACGGACGATCAATACCACTTAAAAACCGTTACCGAAATAATTGAAATACTCTTGAAGTGAATTGTCTTTAAAAAACCGTTACCGAAATAACAAAAATACCATTACCCACAAAACGAAGTTAACAAAATAATTGAAATGTGGTTCTATACCTAAGTACCGTTACCCTTTAAATACAGCCACCGTTATAATTACATTTTTCTTTTCTTGATTGCAAGTCGTATTAATAACTTTGGATATTTTCCTAAAAATGTAAACTTAATAATCTTGATTTCATTTGACATTTTAGTTAGTTTTTTGTTGAATTGCCAAGTTACCCTTAAATTACCGTTACTAACATAGTCGATATAAAGTTACCCTTGATGTAGCTTAAACGACAGTAATAAATTACCGTTATGCTTAAAATTCAGTTACTCAATAACTAATAACCGAAATAAATGTAACGTCTTTAACCGTTAACCGTATCGTTTCGGTTGCCAACCCTGATTATAAGTGATAAAATAGTTTCAATGTGTAATGGTTTATTACCTGTTTTAAATGATTTTTCAAAACGGTACCTTCCGGTTCCGGTAGTGGAGGTATTTCATCATAGCCACCCGTAGGTGGTGTTAATTTGGTTGAATCCAAATCAACTACCCAAATATCATCGGGGAGTCTTAAATTTTAATTTAATTTCAAGTTATTCCAAAAAAATTCCTTAAAGTTAATCTATAAAAACTTACCGGAAATTCTTTTTATACATTAGAAAAGTCGCCGGTACACCGATAACAAATGGTGTAGGGGCCAACAATAATTGTTCAGCACAACTCAAACATGTCGGCAGTAGCGGTATTACTGGAAACATATATTCCAAAGGATAAAGCATAGTAACAAACGCCATTACCGACATGGAGAGTGCATTATAATCACGTGATTGAAACAGAACTTTATTCTCCAGCATTATTAAAGTCCAAACCTTTAAACATGTCTCCACGCCCAATAGTTCCAATGGCAGATGTAGGGGAAAATCAACCAAAGAAAATCTTGTATGATCGGGCAAAGCAAATAATAAAGGTTCATGGACAGTAGGCGAGAGAACTTCCACCTAGAGAGTAAAACAGCATTAATATAAAATATATTTAATCTTCTTTTATTTAATTCTTCTTATTTTAAACGAGCTTAAGATCATTTATTTATTAATTATAATTATTTATTTCCAATATTTCGTCTCCACATTGGGTGACTTCTTCAGGGAACAATTATTACAATTTGATTGAAAAACTTGTTTTAATAATTAAAAACTTATTATTAAAACAAGTTTTTCAATCAAATTGTAATTATTGTTCCCTGAAGAAGTCACCCAATGTGGAGACGAAATATTGGAAATAAATAATTTCGTCTCCACATTGGGTGACTTCTTCAGGGAACAATTATTACAATTTGATTGAAACACTTGTTTTAATAATTAAAAACTTATTATTAAAACAAGTTTTTTCAAGTACTACAACAATTGGGTTCATAATAATTGAATAAGAAAAACTTTTTAATATCACAGATTAAGGAAAAATAGTTTGAAAAAACCTTGCATGTACAATATAGAAAAAAGTAATGTTTCAAATGAAGACAATCTACATCGATCATTAAATGACAGCGTCAGTTCCCTTGCAACCGAACTAATTCGATTATGATTGAAGTTTTTATGTAATAATTCAGTAGAAAATCTTGGATATACGTTGTGTATTATTTTCAAATTTTTATTTTGAATAACTTGCAGTTTTTTAGTATGCGTTTTAGCAGCTCCGCTGTACCAGACTTGACAACCATACGTCAGAATTGGACGGATACACATTTTATATAAAATAATTTTGTTTCTTATATTCAGATTTGATCTTCTGTTAAGTAGAGGTTACAATGCCCGACCACATTTAATTGCTTTATCACGTACACTTTCTATATGTTTTTTAAAAGTAAGCTTCATATCTAAAATTATTCCCAAATATTTGATATCTTCTTTTAATTGAATTGTGATTCCATGCACTCTCAGTGGAATGGTAGGTACACGTTTTGGAGACTAGTTAAATGGGAATATAATTGCTTGAGTCTTTTCATCATTGACCTTTATTTTCCATTTATCAAAGTATTTTTGAGTTGATTTAATTGAATCCTGCATTCGTTTTATAATAGCATTTGAGACTTTACCACAGCAGATAAATGTACTATCATCTGCATAAAAAGCTGCATCAAAACTTTTACGGATGGGAATATCAGACGTAAAAATTGAATATAGGTTTGGCGATAACACTGACCCCTGAGGAAGACCTGCGGGAATTTGTCGATCTGTGGAAAAGTAGTTATCGACATATACAATAAAAGAACGATTAGTCAAAAAACTTTTAATTATTTTCTGCAGATAAACTGGGAATTTAAAGGTGCTAAGTTTAAAAACAATTCCATCATGCCAGATGGAGTCGAAGGCTTTTTCTATATCAAGAAATATAATGCCTGTACTTTTACGATTAGATTTGTTTTTATCAATAAATTTAACGACTCTCTTAACCTGGTGTGTGGTGGAGTGCTCCTTTCGGAAACCGAATTGCTCTTTATTAATAATGTTGTTATCATTGGCAAAATTAATAATTCTATTGTGAATTATTTTTTCAAAGACTTTGTCAAGCAAGCTTAAAATGCTTATAGGCCTGTAGCTTGATAGTAGTTTTCGATCCTTACCATTTTTATGAATGGGGATCACCTTAGCTTTTTTAAAAACTGTGGGGAAGTAACCATTTGATAAACACCAGTTAAATATCCTGCATATATTTTCAAATAATATATCAGGCATATTCTTAAGAATAATACTATTAACCCCATCAAGACCGGGGGCTTTTTTATTTTTTAATGATTTAACTTCATTTACGTCGGTAAGGGCAAATTCAGAATCAATTATTGTACTACACATAAGACTTTCAATGCACTTATTAACTCTTACTTCCAAAGGTGAAATACTATTGATGGTTATTGTATGTGCTCTTTCAAAAACATTAGCAATTGCATTTGCTTTATCATCACAAGTAAATAAATGATCTTAAGCTCGTATAAAATAAGAAAAAATAAAATATATTTAATCTGTAACTTATTAACAAAAAAAGAAGCTTAATAAAAAGTTTTCATATTCACCCTAAGAGAACGTTACCCTATGAGAACAGTGGACGAAATTATTATAAGTACACCTATAAAAATGTGAATTGTTTCCAAAATATTTGCAATGTTTAAAACTTTTTCTACCACATAAAAGTAACAATAATAGCAGTAGATGTCAACCCCTTTCGACCCATTTGAAGCAGTTGTTGCTGAATTTTTTTAATTATTAAAAGTTATTCATTGTTCGACATCGAAATAAATATCAGTTAAGTCATGTTAAACTCAGTTTTTCGGAAAAATTTAACATTTTTTTATACTTTTTCCTCACTGGCGTATTTTACAACTTCTTTTCATTTATTTTAAGTGCAATTTTGTTATACAGCGTTCTTTTCTAAAATAAAATATGCACTTTATTAAAAAAGTAGCAAATCCATGTTATTAATGGGGTGTTTGGGGAGGACACTTTACATACCTTAAGACGCCAACGCTACTTTTTTTTGACGAAATTCGATCATAATCTGAAATGTTTCGCCTGAGTAATTACTTTTTCTTTTAATTTTAGTTCAGATTTACAATGACAATGCTTTAGAAAGAAAAATTTAGATATTTTTCTTTTGGACATTGCTAATTGCGAAAAGTGAAAAAGAGATGAATTTTTGTAATAACTACAATATAATTTTATTGAATCGGGCAGATTTATTAAGATTGTGGGATTTAGAATAAAGCTCCCTGGATAAAGAAAATTGCATAGTTCGTTTTCCTAACAATGAAATCATCTTAGCCAAGAGAAATTTGGTACACACATTTGGACAACTCTTGGACTTAGAGTCCAAGAGTCTTAAATTTAACAAAAAAAATAATTTCACAGAAGAAAAATTTCAGACTATTATCGATTTTCGTCAAAGAGATAACGTTAGAGTCTTGTAAAGTGTCATACCAGAGCTCAAATGGTTTTGCATTATTTCTTCATAATTTGAAAGTAAATATTTATTAATTTTATGGATGAAATCATAAATACACTTTTAGCGCTAAATTTTCCAAATTTAGTTATTTTTTGTATTAAAACATCGATTTTTTTTAATGAATAGCACATTTCGTTTATAAAAGAAAGCTGCAAAACAAAATTGTACTTAAAATGTAAAACGCGAGAGAGGAATGAGTAAAAAAAAGTAAAAATTATTTGGCGAAAACCTGAGTCTAACATCACTGAACTTACATTTATTTCGCTGGCAAGCAATGAATAATTTTTAAAAATCATTAAAAATGCATTGAAAAACTGCAGCAAATGAATCGGGGTTTGGTAGCAACTAATATTATTGTTATTTTTAAGTGGTAGCAAAAGCTTTTAAATTTTGCAAATATTTTGGAAAACTTCACAACTACTTGGGTGAACTTATAAATATTTCGTCCACTGCATCCATATATTTTTAAAACATTTTATAAATCTAATAAAATGTTGTCAGAGGTGATTATAGAAAGGTTTTAATAATATTTTCTATTATATTTTTAAAATATTTCATAAATATAATATAATATTTGGAGGGTGAACACGTAAAGCTTTTCATAAATATGATGAAAATTTTTCGATTATTGTTCTAAATAATTTTTAAACATCAATGAAAAGCTTTATTATATTCGCTCTTAGAAAGCATTTAATCATAATATTGAAACATTTAATCATACGTTAAAAGCGTTTCAAAAATATAATAAAATGTTTACAGATGTGAATATAAAAAGCTTTTCATAAATACGATAATGCTTTTATCTATCAATTTTCTAAACAATTCACCTCAACTCTAGTTGATCCTGGCACGGGTACAGGCGTGGATAATAATCTCAATATCCAAGTCTCAATCTCTTTAACATCATGTAGTACAATCGAAGAAGTAGCATCACTAGCATGACCTGTTAACACTGTCCAAACATTATCTCGGCAATTCTTTTGTGAAGCTCCAACTCTTTTGGGCGAAGAAGATTCATTACAAGCGTCTATTAACTTTTTCAATATAAATAAACATTCACGAAATGTTGTGAAAAACGGATGATGTGAGATAATACAAAGTGAAGTTAATGATTGATTTCTTAGTTTTGTACGTTTCCTTGAGGCTCGTGGTGAGGGTGAGTGGCTACCCCCTGATTCAGAATCTCCGGAAGGTGCCACTAGACCCAGCTTAGGCACCTGTTGCATATTATGACCATGATGTTGTACATGATGTTGCGTATCGGAATCACGGCGAGAAGTCATTTCACGTTCTGAATCACTTGGAGCGACGTTACTTCTGTAGTCGCTAGAAGAAGTTAGAAGGCCGTAACTATTAAGAGAATTATATAAATTGTACTTTTGAAGCATTTGTTGCAAAATTAAAAATCAAAATTTTAAAAAAAAATTTTAAAAAGCTTTAAGCTCTACCACATTCTCTGTACTTGCCTACTAAATGCCGAATCTGAACTTCTCTCCATACTTTTGCGCCATGATTCTCGGCGAAAAGCTGAGCTCCTTCGGCCTCTTGTACTATGCGCTGTTGGCGTTGTACTATGGGTTTGTGCTTTCTCGGCACTCGGTGTAAGTTTTTCTACTGGTCTGTAGAAATTGACACATATGCCATAACGTGTTTTACCCGAATCTTTATCGGTTAAAGCGAATACAAATGATGTCATATCTCTAATAGCCGAACCTGTTCGCCTGGGACCAACACTGGTGCATCCTTCTGGTTGACAAAAGTATACCATGTCTAGGGGTAGTGGAAAGTCAGCATGATCTGAGGGTGGATAACGTCGCAAAAGCTCGGGAATCTGAAAAAAATTAAGAATTTTGGTAAATAAATAACTAGGTAGCATAAACTCTGCGTCTTTCAGTATCATCAAGGTCTACGTTTTGCCTGAGCAAAACGTAAACTTATTTTGGGTCAAGCTTCGGATTAAAACACACATACAGCACTTTAAGTCATCGGTGCATTTTCCGATTTTTATGGCATCGGTGCATTTTCCGATTCCATTTTAAGACTTCCGCAGAGTTTCTTGAATGATAATTGTAAAGTATACAGTATTGCAACTCTAGGGTCTTTACGATGAGTTGCTCGCCGCTCAAATCCCGTAGAGCAATTAGTGAACGCACATTCCGGGCTTTCAAGGTAATACCAAAATATTCTCATATTTTACTTCACTTCACACCCTAACAAGGAAGAAGTTAGATTATATTTATCGGTAGTTCTCATCGTTGGCACGTCATAATTCCCAAGGTCATTATCCCCATCCATGATTTAATCGGTATATCCGGAACATTGCCTCCACTAATATGGGGGTTACGATTAACATTTTTCACCACGAAAATACCGTTTGCAAAACAGTCATGATCCCAATGGGCTTTATATCCCACTATTGTAAGGGTAATGACCAAAATTTTTTCAAACACAGAGATTATTTACTTAGCTATGCTGCAAATAATCTACTCCATAGTATAAGCCCCGAAGCCATGCAGAAAGGCATTTTGTAGCAAAGCCGGCTTTGGAAATTCCCCTAAGTAGAAGACTCTTAAAACCGGCCGAAAGGCCGTCTGCACAGAAATCGGTGATTCGGGAAATATTTCAAAAAAGAAATCCTTTAAGAACAGGTATACGCAGAAGTAATTTTTTAGCGAAGCCAGTGCGAGAAATACACCAGAGAAGAAAACTCCTAAGCCCAGCCGAACAGTTTTTATATTTAGTTTAAAATACTTAGTATTATAAACACTATTCACTATGGGTATAATTATGGGTATAATGTAATTTTTTTATGTCCGAAAAAATATCGGATACTCGCCATACTCAAAAGGGGGGAATGTCCAAGCACCATTTTCGTAATAGTCCTCATTTTAAAATTTATATATTCCCCACGTTTTTCAAATGATCGTAAATTACATTGCGCACAGGACCAGAATATGTGTTTTTGGGCCAAAAGAATTTTCCGTAGTCGTAGCTGACTGAAATTGTGCTAAAGAATTTTTGGGGGTCGGTGATTTCAAAAACTAACTCGAAAATTTAAAATTCAATATGGCGGGTACAATATTGCAGCAAAAAAAGTAAATTTTAATCCGATTACACAGAAACTTTGTTTTGACTTGGCTTTACGGTAACTGATTATGCAATTAGATGTTAGAAATTCAAAATGGTGGACGAAATTGGTACAAACTTATACATTTTGTTTAAAAGTTTATACCTATTAACTCACAAACTAAAATTCAAAATGTCGAATCCAGTATGGTGCCAGAAACTGTAAATTTTCATTAGATCAAACAGAAACTTGGTTTTGATTTGGGGTTAGGGAATCTGATTCTGCAATTCGATTTTAGATATTGAAAATGGAGGGCGAAATATAGCCGTCGAAGTTTGTCACAACATGTACTTTATGTACAAAAGTCTTTGCCGTAAACGCAGTTCAAATTGTGCGCCAATAGATTTTAAGGGCGGATAGTTAAAAAATTTACACACAAACTAAAAATTCAAAACGGCGAATTCAATATGGTGGTAAAAAAAAGTAAATTTTCTTTCAATCCAACAGAAACTTTATTCTGCAAATAAATTTTAAAAATTCAAAATGGCAGGGTAAATAAAGCCGTCAAGGCTAGTCAGAACTTGTACTTTTGTCCATTAAGCTAAGATAGGGAGCTAAAAAAGAGTCTTATTTTTTTTACTTTCATTCCATATATAATTTTATAGGAAAGAACCGCTGCGGAGACCTTTTTTGCAAGATCACCTACATACAAGTTTTTGCACATTTTATGCGGAATGCACTAGCGGTTGTATGTCGTGAATAAACTAAGGCTACACTCAGAAAACAGACTCGGTCGTATAACCGTATTTGTTGTCAATTAAATGGTTCACTTGTTACTACCAAATATTTTGGTAGTTATAACCGAATTTCTGTTAAGGCAATATAAATTCTATTGTCGTGTCAGAGACTACCTGATGTAGAGTAGTTGAATTTATTGAAGCTTTTTATTTCATAGCCCTGATTCATTATTTTACTTCGGTGATGTTAAGTGCTATGGGAACACCGAAGGTGGGCGCAGCGATACATACAAGTGATAGAAAACTCATACATATTGCTTTTTTTTAAATTGATGTTGTCGTCACAGGGATTCGAACCCGGGACCATCTGTGTAACAGTCCAACAAGCTAACCATAACACCACAACGGACCGCAATATAGCAAAAAATACCACAAGGTTCAAAATAGTTAAATTTTCCGTAATAACAGCAAAATTTCCCTTAGCCATTACAAACTTATTTCGTTAGCGCATATTAACTACTATATAGCTATAACTATAAATGTATTAAATTTTGTGTTTAAAAGTAGTTATTTTAAATACTTCTCAAATATGTGTTACTCTATCTTATTTTTTCGAGATATGAACAGATTTTAATAATAAATTTAAGATTTAAGTAATCTTATAAATCAAAAATCTATATAATTATTCGTTATTCAACCGTTTAGATTAAACTTAAGTGCCTATTATGTGCCGTTATTGCCGCAATACCACCCTCTTTTTCTTTTTATCGTTAATTTTAAATTTGACCTTAAATTGTGCAAAAAAAAAGTTACATAAAAGTTACTCGTAACTCTGGCCGTGTATAAGGAAAACGTGTATTTGTTCTAATTACTAGGGTTATAACTTTTTTTTTGTTTTATTTTTGTTGTTACCTATTACCACAATTTGGGTAATAAGGAGTCAAACTAGTGAAACTAGTGCAAGCATTTTCCCTTGTAAGTTCGTTTACATACCTCAAACGAAATATTTTTTTATTAAATGAGCTTTAAAACTATACCTAAATTGCATGTAAAAAGTATCAATCAAAACGTTATAAATTGAAAATAACATAAAAATAATCTCGATGTATATAAAAACAAAAAACTAATATAACTGTAAAAAATATTACTTGAGCCAGAGTAAACACAAATTTTTTTTTTATATAAATAGAACATTTTTGGTTTTCAAAGTTTAGTAACGTCATAAATCTGGTTACGAAAAGACCCTAGCCACGTGTTTGATTTCTAAGAAAACAAGAATGGAGAAAAATTGATGATTAGTAGGTTTTTTGTTAAAGCTCTGCCTATTATGGAGTCCCTAGTTTTTCTAAAACTTCGGGCTCTGAGGAGATCTTTAGTCAGATCGAAATAAATGTATCAACCTAGCTAATATGTTCGATTTGCTTTATTTTTGTAAATATACGGAGGTTGAAAGCTCGTTATAAATTGAAAAAAAACGATTAGTTATTTCTCCAAAAAATAGATAATCAATAAAAAATTAAGAGCAAAATAATTGAAATTTACAAAGAAAAACCAGATAGTACTCTTACAGCAATTGCTAAAAAATTATAGTTTTACGAAATACGGGTTCTAGCGTCGTTAAAAAATATAATGACACTCGTGTTGTTAATAGAATTTCGCGAACCGATATTAAAAGGGCATTTCTGATCTAAATAATGCTCAGAAAAGAGTGGGCCTTTTGAAGAAAATTTCTAGCTTGTCAAACAGAAAATCAGCTGTGTGGTTCAAAGTTTTTGGTCAGAAAATTTAAAAAAATGTCGTAGTTTTGTAACGAAATATGATTTTTGAATAATGAATGACGAAACCCACTTTCTTTGTGACTTTTTCAGCTGCCACGGCAGGAATTTTATACAGCGTTGGAGAACAAATTTGAAAAAAAAACAAGATTTACAACTACACGCAGAGAAAAAATATGGTTGCAATATGATTGCGGCCACAAAACTATGTTTTCTGCAGCAATAAATGTTTGTTTCAATTAAACTATTATTGTATCAATCATATTTCACCAATAATATGGTTGCTTTTATCATGTTGTAGTAAAAAATTCTCTTTTTTTCAGTTATCATATTATTGTATTGTCTACAATAATACTATAGTATTTATTATCATATTCCTCTATCTAACTGCAGCCATATTAGAGTTGCGCCAACTAACTATAAGGTGTGTTTTACTATCGCAAAAAGAATTATTTCGTTAAACCATTTATTTATTTTTTTATAATTGCCTAAATATTGTAATTTTTATTGATTTCTAAAGCTAGTAAACCCCTTAATTGACCAGAACTGAGACCAATAGAAAGATATTCTGCTATGGAGAAAAGAATTATGACGAACACAAAACAAGTCAACAAAGTAGCTAAAACTTTTAAAAGTAAGCCGTCATTTCACAGTAAGAAGGACCACTATGGGGACTGGTTAAAGAATGACTTATCACAGGACTGGTATAATTTAATACTGATTTAATAATACTGGGTTAAGCTGTATCAATTGTTCTAAAATTACCAATCCTGTGACTGGTAAAGGGAGGACATACCACTTAGGGCCATTATTACAACTTGCCAATAGCTAAAGTTCGGATGTTATCTGACAGATTATTAGTTTTTCGTTATTATAAGTATACTTTAAGCTAAAAGTGACCGATAAGCTAATGGGAAGATATTGTTGCCTTTAAGTTTTAACGTAAGGTTTATGTGTTTAAAGTTGCCACATTTTCTGCTCTATAAAGAAGAAGAAGAAAACAACTGAATTTCACAACCGAATTTCACAAATTATTGTTTGTTTGTAAACAAATAAATAAAAGTACGTTGCCACTACGTATTTTTATAAACCAATTCATAAACCAATAATCGGTTTTTAGTTTGGTGCTGCCACATTATCAAAAATATTAATTTTATTTTATTGGGAAGTTGTAATAACGAAAAACATTATAGCTCACTTTATTCCTCACTTTAGCTAAAGTTATCTTTTACTAACATTTACTTTAAAGGCAAGTTGTAATAATGGCCCTTAACCAGAATGCTTATTAAGCTGTTTAGTTTTCGTTTATTTTATACGACATGGCCCTTTTGCGACAGTCTTGTGTAATGCCCATCTTTGGTTAGTCCTGTGGCATGCCACTATGTGGTTTAAAGCAGGACAAATGACCCCCTCCTATGACAAGCCAATGTTAAAGTTGCCAGTTGTTTACTTAGGGTAGGGCTTAGCAGAGGACCGGTCTCTGGCACGAAGGGACAGATAATGTGGTACACGCATGACCGGTCTCATTCCCCATAGGGACACTAAAGAAACAATAAATGCCATATACTAGGGTGTCATAGAAAATAATACAAAAATTTTTCGTTATCGTATAGATAGATTTCTGTGTGGTTGTCGTTGAAAACGAAAAAAAAAATCGAAATTATTTTCTGTGACATACCTGAATGGCTGTAATTTCTGAAAAAGTAAAAATATTAATGAAAAATAAATAATTTATATTTATTTATAAAATACCATTTAATAAACGGTTATATTTATTAAAATGATTTATTTGTGCACTAGTTTAACTGATCTCACTCCTTATTGTATTACTAATAAAAAATCCTTTTTTACGTTATTTTGAAACAAAAACTTCTCGCATAAAGTGAATTTTCTAAAAATGTATTTGTCAACTTTAATACCCGAAACAACGTCATAACCTTCTTTTATATCAAAATCCGAAAAACACGTAAAATTTTAAAACTTTTGTGTCCTTCAAGATCAATAATCGAATTACTTAAACATTTTAGAGAAATATTAAATTTTAGTTTAATTAAACAAAAAAAATTTCTCAATCTTCAAAAAGGTTTATGGCTGAAATTTTTTGAAAACCGTGAAAAAAATAAAATTGCGAACTATAAGCAAAAGGGTAGGTAAGATTTGATAATTGAAAAAAAAAAACAATCAAAAGTTATAACCCTAATGTATACACATCTACTTACTTGTACAGGTGGTGTCTTATTTCCCGGTAATCCCTTGTGAACAGGTGGTATTGTTCTAGCACCCACAATTGCCAAGTAGTCCACTAAACGTGGACACAGTGAAAGTTTTTGTTGTTCAGCCATAATTGCAGTTGTTGTGTATTGTTGTTTAACTTTCTTAAACAAGAATTTTCAATTCATTATTGCCCTTAAATATGCTAAAAGGAAAAAAACACAAAAGAAGAAAAATGGAAATTAAATTACATTTATTTAAGATGTTGTTTTTACATAGTTTGTTAAAGAAAAGAAAAGCAAAATAAAATAAATTATTGATAAACTCATCAAGCCATGAATGTGTACGTGTGTTGTAGTTTAAGGACATCAGTAGGATGCTTTTACTCTCGGTTGTATTGTGTTATCCTTATGTAACAATCTCCTTAGGGTATTAATTAAATGATTATTATTCACTTAAGACTAAAACACGATATGTTGTTTTAAGGTTTTAGGTTACACACACCCACTGTGCACAGTGGTCTATATAAGCATGTGGCTAATACTGGATTCTACAGGATACATCACTATAAGGGGTTAATATAAGCTTTTCTAACCAATTATGTCATGACTTTTTGGCTACTACTCCCAGTTTACTGTTACAAGAGTGTTAACACTAGGGTTCGAATAAAAATTATGCGATTAATCGAACGAACAAAAAGATAATTCGACCGAACAATTTAAAAAAACATGATTTCCGAATATTGAATAATTCGAATAATTGTTGGCGATTAATCGAACTAAACGAATAATTAAAAAATACTTCTTTTAATAAAATTTTTTCAAAGATTTACCAATTTTGGTAAAATTTGTATAAATTGTTTCTTAAAATTTGTATAATTTGTTTCTTAAAATTTGATGTGATCACCGAATAAATTTTCCATGCATAGATGATGTACGTACCCAAAGCAAAATGTTGATACTGATATTGATAGGATTAAAACATAGTTTTCCCCCATTTTACATTTTTGGTGAAACGCGAACTAGTGCGAGTAAAAAAACAAAAACTGAAACACGTATTTAGTTAAATCGACTAAGGATTAAATATTACATTAAATGCCAAAAATCTGAGTACAAAAAAAACAAAAAAAAGTAATTTTTGTACCGAATATCTCTGAAAAAACTATATGTTTGGACATTCGTTGACATGTTTTATATACCGTTGGACCCTTAAGAAAGCTTTCATATGATACCAATTTTGTATACGTTGTCTTTAGTTAAAATACATAATTCTTTGAAAAACTAAAAAAAAACTTTTTTTTGAAACCGGTCCAGCTCATGGGATCTCAATGCTAGAGACATTTGAGGAGTGGACAAAAAAAAACATTTTTTTCGTGAGTGGGTCTAATATATATGCAACAAAATACACACAGTATGAACCTTTTTTTATTCTCTTGAAGTTTGAAAACAATTATGTTTTAACTTTACCTACTTTTTATTTACATTTTTCTACCATTTTCCTATAAATATTCAATTTTCCATTAATTTTTTTTTTCACTTCAATAATCCTTATTAAAATGTTTGCAATTAGTTGGAAACATTTTGTTTTTCTTTTTTATAAAAATCCTCATGCAATAAAAAAAAAGTTTTACAAAGGCCTACATTTATTTACGCCAGCCTATTATTGTCAGAAGTTTGAAAGAGTTTTTTATTTCATTTTGAATAGTCAGGTTTGAGATCATAATTAAAATATTACTATTATAAACAGAAAACACTATTTGTCAATAAATGTAAGAGAAAGATGAAAAAATATTGTGTAGATCAGCGCTAGAGGGGGTGCCGCACTTTCGACCTAAGTGACTAGGTCATCCTCAGGATACGTCATAGCCGTAATATTTAATCATTAAGGATACGTCATAGCCGTAATATTGTTTAACACTTTTATTAATATGCTAACTAAATATTTTATTAAGTTAGGTAAAAAAAATCTTTGACGCAATATTTAAGCTGATTTCCAAAATCCATCTTTAAAAAATAATTTTGAAAAAAAATTATTTTCTTTGGACGAAAAAGTGCCATTGGTCCCACCATTACTATTGCAATCGGAAATCTACCTTTTTAAAGAATTTAAAATAAAGTTATGCGACAACTTTCGTTAGGTATTTCATACTTCAATTTTTTCTTGTGAGTATCATAACAATAATAACGAACAAATTTGCGATGTTTGGGTACCAGCAGAAAAAAAAAATGAGAATGTTTTAAATATTGTTTTAGGGCATGTCAGTACTAGATCTACAAAATCTTTAAATTACAGCAAATTGAACCTTTTGGTTTTTAAGATTTCAGCATCAAATGGACCAAGGCAGGTACAAATTAGCTGAAAAATTTTTAAGCTAAAACTAATTGGCTAGTAAAATTGTTTTTTTTTCCAGATTTTCGATCTGTTTTAACACAAAAAATAAGTGCAAGATCAGAAAAATATTTTGAAGATTGTTTTGAAAGAGTAAAGGAAAAGAGATTTTAAATGCAATTGACCACAATAAGGAGCTAATAAGTTTTTGATTATACTATTTAAAAATACTGAAGTTTAGCTACAAATTTCCTAAATTGTTCTCTGTGTGCATAATTTAGACGATGTACAAATAATAACAAAATGTTTTCACGGTTGCATCAACTTCTGAAAAGCAACAAATAAAATTTAATATGAAAATATCATATTAGATTTTGGACTTGAGGTAGAATAATATTCTAACTAAATATATGAAAATATAGAAAGCCCGAAAAATCAATTTTTGTATTTTTAATACATAAATTAAAACATATTTGAATTGAAAATATTTGTAGTTTTGTCACAATTTTTGTAATATTTCGTGGTCATTAATCTAAAAACCTAGATTTCTCCAGTTCCTTATAAAATTCCGAAAATATCCTTGGACGTTAAAAAACATTATTATATTGAAATGAAACCTTAACTACATTAGATATGAAAACCATAAAAAAGTTTTTAGCATCTTAAATTAAATTTCACGATATTAAAGCAAAACTGCTTAAAAACTGGGTGCTCAATAAAATCTAAATGTTTAAATATCTCAAAAACTTACCATACAGTTTCAAAATTTTTGCCAGAATCGTATTCATCGGGCCGAAATTATATAGAAATTATATGTTGGTATCTTTTTGTGTTTTATAGTGTATTTACTTTGAAATCATACGAAGTAAACTGAAGAAATACTACACTTTTTAACCGCTAAACCAGTAATTGACCCGTTGTATTTTTTCCTAAATCACATATCTGAATTTTATTACTATTGGAGAGAACCCATTCTTGAAAGTGTGTTTCATATTAATTGTCGTTACAAAAAAAATTAAAAAGAATCTAAATTTTAGAAGAAAGTGTCTGTATTTAACTTTTAACTATGTATGTACGTATGAGTGATATTCTGAAATAATATCGCGTATACGCCATGTAGCTTTGCATTTTAAAAAAGATAAATTCAATAGCCCAGATTAAACAATTTTTACCTTAAACTAAATGAGAAATAACACTACACAACAAATTCAACTTTTTACAGAACCTCTTCTTGAAATAAATATTTTTTAAATAAATATTTTTTCGCTGAATCCAGATCTGTGAAAACATTTTTTTGTTACTTGCAGTTTTTGAAATATCACAGTTTTTATATTTACATTATCCACCCCATTTTTTCGTATTTTTGCTTAATTTGTTTACATTTATATTTTTTTTAAGAATATAAATTTACACAAAATTATCTCTCATTTGAGTAAAATCATGTCAGTGTTTGTTTCAGAATATCGTACCGGTATTGCAAGGAAGCTGAAAATGGAAACTTCTTGTTGTTGCTGCTCTAAATGAGGATAATGTTGTTGCTGAACCAATTGATCGTAATGTAAGTTATGGTGGTGTATATTCTGTAGAAAAAATTTACATTCTAGCGAAAATTTCTGAGTTGATTAATGTTATATCTAAAAAGAAGGCAAGGCGTTTTATTATTGGAGACCAAGATTTGGATGTTGTTCACTCTAAAAAATGATTGTAAATTTACTACTATAAAACGAGTAAAGTTTCATGTATTATTACGCAAATTCGGTAAATTTATACATCAAAATGCGTAAAACTATTTTGCGCACACTTTTATATACAATAATACTCACTTACAGTATTTTTACCAATTATGTGTTTACAATTAAAAAACTTCCTAATGTACCAAAAACATTTATTTCCAAGTGTTAGCAGCTTAATTGTGGAAAAATATTTTCAAAATATAATATAATAATTTGTACAGAGCTTTAAAGAATTAAATTCTTCATTCGATTTATTCAGTCGGTTTTTACTCAATCGATTTAAAAATATCGCCAATATTGAAAAAAATTGTCAAAATTGAAAAAATCGCCAAAAAAAATCGTTAAAATTTAAAAATCTTTAAAAAAAAAAAAATTCAAAAAATTCTCAAAATTTGAAAAAAAACGCTAAAATTTAAAGAAAATCGCCAAAACTAAAAAAATCGCTAAAATTTAAAAAAAACCGCCAAAAACAAGAAACATTCCTCAAAATAAAAAAAGTCGGCAAAAGAGCTAAAAATGCAGAAAATTTCAAAATTAAAAATTAAAAAATGCAAAAAAAAAAAAATCGCCAAAAATTAAAAAAATTTTCAAATTGGAAAGAAAGATTAAATTGAAAAACGATAAATATTGAGGAGAAATTTAAAATAGTTGTAAATGTACATTTATCTTTATTAGTTTTCGAAACACAGGCAATGTTCCAAATAAATTCTCTTTTTGCTTGGCGATGCTTTGTTTTCGAGAAAAATCCGATCTAAGAACCTAGCCAATCAAGTCAAAATTTAGGACCGGTATTGGGGTTGAGTTTTGAACACCGGTGCAAACATTTTTCCAGTAGCTCTTTTTTTATTTAGTTATGGACGGTAATTATTTAGTCGATTCTTTAAAGGTACATATTTCGAAAACTAATGGAGCTGGAGGAAAAATGGTTGCACCATTGTTCAAAACTCAACCCCATTACCCCTACAACGATCCTAAATTTGATTTGATTGGCTAGATTTGTAAATCGCGTTTTTCTCGAAAACTAAGGATCGCAGATAAAAAAGAGTATTTATTTGAAACATCGCCTATGTTTCAAAAACTAACAGAAACAAATAAATGGCACGGACATCCTTTTCCAATTTAAGCTATTTTTTTTTATCAATTATGGTGATTTTTTTTTAATTTTCGCGTTTTTTTACTTTTGATGTTTTTAAATTTTGAAGTTTTTTTCATTTTGGCGATGTTTTCACTTTTAGCAATTTTTCTCATTTTTGACGCTATTTTTTATTTTTGGCTATTTTTTTAATTTAGTTGATTTTTAAATTTTTTTAAATTTTTTCGATTGTTTCGATTTTTTCAATTTTGCAGATTGTTTTAAAATTTTTGAGGATTTTTTTCATTTTAACGATATTTTTTTAAATTTTAGCGATTATTTTTCAGTTCTGGCGATTTTTTTCAGTTTCGCCGATTTCGGCAATTTCCAAATTGTAAATTGATTGAGTAAAAAAATAGATTGAATTCCCAGTAATTGAATTCGCAATGATTGAATTCCCAACGATTGACTTTCCAACGATTGAATTCCCAATGATTGAATTCAATAATTGATAATATCGAATGAGCTAAGTTGATTGAATTCCCCACTAGTGAATTCCAAAGAATTCTCTGCGATTGATTAAGAAAAAATCATTCGATTTAAAAAAATCCGATTTGATTTTATCAAAATAGAATTCAATCTTTGAAGCTCTGTATATGTACAACCACTTTTATACAAATATTTATATTCTATCATATTTTATTATTAAATTTATTATTATACAACACATTAGTAAAACTCTTGCTAAAAATTAATTTTTTGTTTTATTTGAAACATTTTTGGGCTGTTTTTCTTTCTTACCGCAAGGTAAATATACGAATTTTTAGGGGGTTTTTGCGCATATAAAAATGTATTTTTACGCATTTTCTCCGTATATTTACAAGTAAAGCATGTTTTTTTACTCACAAATTCAGTAAAATTATTCCTTTATTTCTAAATTTAATTACATTTTTACGCACTTGCATAGTACATTTACACACTTTTTGTTGACCAACTTACACGTATTGTGTGTATTTTTTTTTCATTTATACACATAGAGTAAATTTACCCAACTTATAGTAGGAGTATAGTTTCCTACTATAAGTTGGGTAAATTTCAACAGAAATTAATTAGAGTGTTTCTAATATAAAATGGGCATATATATCTTCCTTCAAGCCAAGTGTTTCTGTGATGTAAATCATGGATTATATTTCAAAATATGCCAAGATCGGGTTAAAAAGGATGCCGATTTAAGTTCATTAAAATATATATCGTTTAAAATTGGAATTACTGCTGAGTTATAAATGAGATTTTTAAATCATACTTGTGGCCAGCAAATGTTAAAATACGCCTTTTCCAGTTTTTAAAAAATCTACAACCTTAATATTAGGATTTTAATAATTACTTTCTTCTTCTTAGTTTAAACGAGCTTAAGATCGTTTATTTATTAATTTCTTATTTCCAATATTTCGTCTCCACATTGGATGACTTCTTCAGGGAACAAATATTACAATTTGAAAAACAAGTTTTGAAAAACTCGTTTAAACTAAGAAGAATAAAATAAAAGAAGATCAAAGAAAACTTAACATTTTTAATAATTACTTTCTTTATATCAATACAATATTGTATTTTTTTTTCTCTGCGTCTGTAAGGAAATTATGTTCCATAGACTGAATAGTAAATAAATAAATAAAATGGTTAGTATTAGCCTTTAAAATTTAATATATGCTAAAAAAAAATTTAAATTTTATCTCTAACTAAAACTAAACTAAATATTCTACTTAACACATTTTTATACTAAAATTGCATTGAAAATTTCCTGAAACATTTAGAAAAAATGTTGTATATAAAACAACAAAAAAGTAGTGTACGTAACGTAAATATAAAAATCGCGTTATTTCAAAAGGTACAAATGAGTAAAAAAATTCCCAGATTTAGACTCAGCGTACCTAAATCTATTCGAAACTATGTATTACAAAGACAGGTTTTGCAAAATGTTGCAAACACTTCAATAGTAATATTAACAATATATTTTTTTTTGACTATGGTATTGGAAGCAATTAAATTAAAGTTTTCTGTTCTTTTCTTAATATTTCAGGAAATTTTCAATGGATATGCAATTTTAATGCAAAAGTTTGTTAATATATCTACTTATGCATAATATATCTGCTTATGCATAATACATATATCTGCTTATGCATAATAATAAAATTTTTAAATTTTGTTACACGCATAAAATTTATAAGGATAAAACTAAAAAAGGACAATTGTCAACTTCCTTGCAATACTAATGCGATATCCAGATTCAAACGCCTACATGATTATACTCAAGTTAAATATATTTTTGTGTAGGTTTATATTATTTATATTCCAAAAAAAAAAATTCGTGATATTGCAACAAAATTTCGGAAAATTTAGCAAAACATATGAAAAAATGTGGCAAATGATGAAAAAATAAAAACCACGGTATTTTAAAAACAGCAAATGGAAAAAATATGTTCACAGATTTCGATTTAGTGTACATAGATGTGTTTCAACGCAAGTTTTTGTTGGTCGTCAGGTAGTGTTATTTATTTTAAATTCATAAAAGTTTGTGTTTTTTTTTTGTTCAATATTTTAGATTTCATGTATTAAATTTCAAATGAACGCATCTATTTTAAGATCTGTTGGTTTTATACCATCATATATTATTCATCATTAAACCTGATTCCCTTTCTGTTCTCCTTTTTTATGTTGAACACAATATCAAAGTGCCTTTTATTGAAATAACTTAACCGTCAATAAAGCTGCAATCATATTAAAAAAGCTGATTTTAATTACTTTTCAATAAAAAAAAAAAACAACTTTACATTTTGTTAGAAGATACACAGACCTAATAATACATATTTTATTAAATTAATTATAAAAATGCAAAACTTAACAGACGGAATATTTTCATTTGCTAAAGAGTTTTAAAAATCAATTACATTTATTTATTTTTTGGTTTAGGTTAACATTGTAGTAAAGGGTGTCCCAAGAAGAACGCAATTTTTAAATCTGGCAACATTCGAAGTGTCATTGTTTGACATTTGAACAATTGTTATTGTTTGCTAGTAGAAGGTACGAGGTTAGTAAAAATGGAGCGCTACACGAATGAACAGCGCATTCTCATTGTGAAATTGTTTTACCAAAATGGTGAAAGTTTTGCGGCTACAGTTCGCAAATTGCGATCAATTTGGCGAGGCCCATTTTCATCTTGATGGCTTCGTCAATAGGCAGAATTGTCGCATTTGGGGTGAAGAAAATCCTCGAGTGATTCACGAGAAGCAAATGCATCCTCAACGTGTCACTGTGTGGTGTGGTTTTTGGGCTGGAGGAATCATTGGACCTTTTTTTATGAAAATGAGGCAGGTCAAGCGCAAACAGTCAATGGTGTTCGGAATCGTGAAATGATAACCAGTTTTTTCTTGCCTAGAATTGAAGAAATGAATGTGGAGGGCATGTGGTTCCAACAAGACGGTGCCACATGTCATACAGCCAGAGAAACAATTCAATTGCTGCATCAGTCATTTCCCGGTCGTGTTATTTCGCGTTTTGGAGATCAGAATTGGCCGCCTAGATCGTGCGATTTAACACCATTAGATTTTTTTCTTTGGGGTTTTTTGAAGTCGATAGTTTACGCGAATAAGCCGACGACGACTCAAGCCTTAAAAGAGGAAGCATTCATGCAAAACGGTCATTGAAAATTTCATTAAAAGATCGCGTGCATGCCAGCAAAGCCGCGGCGGCCATCTGCACGATATATTGTTCCATACATAACCTCATTCTGTCTACTTTACGATATAATAAAGTTTCAAGATTTTTTTTAAATATCTGTGTTTTATTTAAAATTTAAAAATTGCGCTCTTCTTGGGACACCTTTATATCTTCTATTTAGGGGATTTTTAGTGTTAAACATAATGAGATTATAATTAAAGTATTATTTAATTAGTTAATACGGCGTAGTTTTTTCAATATGAAACAGATTTTGTTTCATATTCAAATGATTTTAATCCAACTACTTTTTTTTTTTGTTTAAAATAGTAAATATGAGCCATTTCAAAAAATTTCGACACGTTGTGAAACTGAATTTAGATACCTTTTATTTCTCAAGTTTTTTTTTTTATTGAGAGAAAAGATGGCCAGGGTTAGGTAGACTATACTTTAAAACTAGGATATGCAATATTGGTGTAAAGATCCACGTTTAAAAGTGTTCAACTAGAGAATTGTTGGCCATTGGTGTAAAGATCCACGTTGAAAAGTGTTATTAAAAATAAAAATTATGTTTTTTCGACATTTAATTGTGCAATCCAAATGAAAATTATTCAAGTTCGAGGCCATACTCTTTATTTCTTTATTAGGATATTGTTTTTGTTTTCAAATTTATTAATTAACCACTTTCAGGAATGTGTTGATAGATCTATTTCGGGAATTTTCTAGGTTCCCATCATCAGAATACGTTTTGAAAGAAGTGACAATCCCATGCAAAACATCAAACATTCATATAAACTAGTTTTATCACTAAATGAGAACTAATATATGAGCTCGAAGTTAACGATTATCACCATTGATCAAAAATAAATTGGAAACTTGTAAATTGAAAACTTGTTTTGTGCACCCTCCACCTTTGGCAGATATATAATACACTCTTTTTGTTTTTTTCCTCCTTTTTATTTTCACACTTGTTTTGTTTTGTTTAAAAACAAGACCGTACTCTGTATTTTATACAAGTTTGATATAATTTTTATTAAAAATAAAAATAAAAACAAATGTTTTTTTCGACCTATAATTGTGGAATCAAAATGAAAGTTATTCAAGTTCGAGGCCATACTCTATATTTCTTTATTAGGATATTGCCCTAATAAATAATCTATAGAGTTTTTGTTTTCAAATTTATTAATTGACCACTTTCAGGAATGTGTTGATTGATCTATTTCGGGAATTTTCTAGGTTCCCATCATCAGAACACGTTTTTAAAGAAGTCACAATCCCATGCAAAATATCAAACATTCATATAAACAGGTTTTCTCACTAAATGAGAACTAATATATGAGCTCAAAGTTAAAGATTATCACCTTTGATCAAAAACCATTGATCAAAAATTTCATTCATTTTACTTTTTTGGACATAGATAAAAACCAATACAAAATGGAGCCACTAGACTTGAGAGAAGTAATTTCCATATCGCTGCTTGGTGTATTTCACGTATAACGGTATTTCAATTATTTCAGTAATGATAGTTTAGGGATAACGATAATCAGTTGAAACTGTTTTGAATCGATAACGGTATTTTAGCGGCATTGCTTGCCATTTCAGGTTTTTTGTTGTACTATAAATGAGGTTGGTATTATATTAATTTATAAAAAATCCCTTGCAAAAGTTTAAAAATTCGTGTCCAAATTATATGTCTGGCAATGCCAAAAAAAATTAATTAATCTTTCTCTTCTTAGGTTAACAATTGAGTCCTTTATTTACTTTGATATATTAAGGATTTTAAAGGTACACCCAGAAAAAGGATTGGTTGGGATTCGGTCAAAACTATTAAACTTTATTTGATAGGACGTTATTTTATTTGGAACTACCAATAATCGACTAATAAAACAAAAATACTGTACTGGAAATTAAAAAGAGGGAAAAAGGAACTAAAAAACAATCCATTTATCCAATTATTGATATTTCCAATCAACTTTTCAAATAGAATTCAGTTAGTAATTGTGTACGGTAGAAGCAACCATTTATTTTGTGATAATACTAGTGAATTGGTACCAACTATTAAATTTTTTTAAAAATTGCCGATAATCAAAAGTGGTTACTGCAAATACGGTATTCGCAATCAAATATGCCACTAAATTAGAGCTTCAGTAGTACCAACCGAATTGTGGATTGAATTGTTTATAGAAGCAACTAATGATTGCTATTGGTAAACGAATTTTAGACAATGTTGGTTTTCCTAACAAAATATTTAAATTAAAATTTAGCACTTAGTATTTATAAGTTATTGTGGTGTTGTCGGTATAGAGTTTGCCTTGCCCTTGTCGGAAGTCCAAACTTCCGAGTTAAAATTTTGGAAAAGACAAACACAAAAAGTTTTTTTTAATTAAAATAAAATATTCAAATGTTTAAATATCAAATAGCAAATAAGGCAATGAAAATTAAAAGTGGGCAGAGGACTATTAATCTGAAGGCTACGACGCACACAGGGACAAATCGAAATTTTGCGCGACAAAATTATTTACTTCATATGGATTCAATAAATTTTAATAAAACTAGGTACCTCAAGGTTTTTAGGGTCGGGGATTACGAATCTGATGTCAGTTTTTAAAATTCAAAATGGCGGATCCAATATGGGGGACAATTTTTAAAAAATTTATCGAATTCGCTTAAAACTTATTACACGGAATTTTTTGGAGTCACTGATTACGAATCTGATGTTAGTTTTCAAAAATTCAAAATGGCGGATCCAATATGGCGGACAATTTTTAAAAAATTGATCGAATTCGCTTAAAACTTATTACACTTGATTTTTGATGAAAAAATGCTCTATTTATTGAAATTGGAAAAGGTTGGACCTATATTTGACTTTTTTACACTTATTAGTAGTTGTTTCTTTTAACTTATGAGGAAAAGTCGTGGAACTATTTGGACCTTTTTTAAAACTCTATCTAAAGTAAATTTTCCAATATATTTCATAATAAAAACCTTATACTATATCTACACTACATATAATTGTTATTTTAATAATAACTGCAAATTAAATCAGACACCTGATGCTTAAAAATTTATTTAAAAAACTTTCAACTGTAAATTTACAAAAAATTGTCGAGTGTAGCAACAATAAACGCTATAGATGTTGCTGACAGGTATAAGTGCGTGTAACAGATAATAATACTTTGTACGCACGTACAGACTAATGTGATGCGTTAAAAAAATAAATATTTATAGATTAATTGCGTTCTGGTATATAGAACATATTAAGTGCAATAGTGGTTACATTTAACAAAATAAAAAATTCCATTTTTGCCGTCGTAATTCCTTTATTTGTCCCTGTGTGCGACGGTTCAATACCAGAAAAATTAAAAAAGGTTTTTAATTTCAATAAAACTTTGTGGAACGTAATAATATTTATTTGGAATTTAATATTGGGTTAGGCAACTGAATATTAGCTTTCACTACTATGATTATAATTTAACATTAAGAGAGTTTTCGTAACCGCCAGAATTCGATTGGCAACAAATTCGGTGACCACAACTGAGACTGTTTTCTGGGTGTATATATTCTTTCGAAAACTATTATTTTTTATAATTCATGGAAACTAAATTAACTTTTGTTTTTAATTTCAGGGATCAAGTGTTTCAACACAGCTTTTACTTATTCAGATCATATTCAATTTAGCTTTCAAACTAGCATTGGAAACAAAAATA
Source organism: Delia radicum (assembly GCA_021234595.1). NCBI lineage: Eukaryota > Metazoa > Arthropoda > Insecta > Diptera > Anthomyiidae > Delia > Delia radicum. The sequence goes on from CM037852.1 coordinate 149,898,704, forward strand.
TGTTAGGTAATTTGCAGTCGTTTTTGTAGACTCTGAAAAAATTTGAGATATACACTTTATATTTACACTCAGGGAACTTCTGCTGTAAATATTTGTAGTTGTTTGAGTTGTAATACAGTATCTTTATTTTTAAGTGACAGTCATTTGTATAAGATATTTCAGTTTTGACTACAACTGAAGTTCATTAAAAAAAAAAACCACATCAAATTACTGTTTTATGATTTTACATTCATTTTATACAGTAGTTTTTTTTGGTATTTAAAAAATAAAACAAATAAATGTATGTGTATTTTTTACTGCATATGTGGTTAATTTTTAGTACAATTTTAGTTCATTTTTTGAACTGTAAAAAACAAATGACAATGTTAGTTGAATTTACTGAAATGTAAGTCGTTCTTTCTTCAAGTGAAATTTCATTTGTTTTTAACTACATATGCAGTGGTCTTTCCATACATAGTATTCTAAGTGCTACTGCCGTTTTTATTGAGATCGCTATTATTTTCATATTGAGAATAAAAATTTTCAAATCTATTCTGAAATGTAACATTTGAAAATCAAACTAGTTTTCAAATCGATATATAGCTTGTTTCAATAGTACACACATAAAAAAAATTTAGTTCAAAAGTCTGTTAAACGTGTTCCAATTCTGTTGAGCTAGTTTTTCTTGCTGTTTTCGTTTAAATCTGTTATTTAACTAAAGTTGGTAGTTATCCCAAACTTAATCCTTGAATTAATATTTCCTGCTGATATTTAGTTGGTTGGTTGGTTGGTTTAAGTGGCAGCTCACGCTACTCGTGAGCATCAAGTAGAGTCAAAAAGCGACTCCGTTTTGAAGAGACCACACTACCCGTAAGGAACTAGTATCCGGAGTACTAGACCCACCCCGTTCGGTTAAGATACGTATGAGATCACCGAATCCCACACGTGATATTACCGAGAGATCGTCCAGTATATGGTCACCCAAGATCCGGAGTCGAATATTCTGCAGCGCCGGACAATCGCAGAGAAGATGCTCCACAGTCTCCTCCTCGCCCGGTATGCCGCAGCTGCGACAATGCGAACCGCGTACAATCCCCAGTCTAATGCCATGCCTACCAATCAGCCAGTGACCGGTCAGAACAGCCGTCAGCCTCGAGACATCCCTCCTGCTCCTGCTCAGGAGAGAGTTTGTACGCCCTAGGTCGTAGTTGGGCCACGTAAGTCTCGCGGTCCTACAGGTATCCAAATTATGCCACCTGTTCCCCGCCCTGCGAAAATAGTGCCGGAAAATTTCCCCCTCAACAGTCCCCAGCGGTGCAGCGACTGACACCGATGAGGAGACGTTTAAGGCAGATCCTGCCCTTGCCAATTCGTCTGCCCTTTCATTACCGTAGAGGTCTCTGTGGCCGGGGACCCAAACTAGAGTAACTTGGGATAGACAGCTTAGCCTGGACAGTTCCTCCCTGCACTGACCAACGAGAGCAGAGGATGTGACGTACGAGCGCAGGGACATTAAAGCCGCTTGGCTATCGGCGAAGATGCCCACTGTCCCTCGAGCCCCCTTTCATACAGGAGTCTGCAGGCTTCCCTGATAGCCAGAATTTCCGCCTGGAAAACAGTAGCGTGATCAGGATATTTAGTTAGTTTTTTTTAAATGATTTTCAGATCGCATCTGTTAATATAGAGATATTTATTTGTTACTTTTTTAATGTACGGCTGTGTTTTCAAAAGCGTTGTTTTGTTGCGTGTTTTAATAAATGCGTGGTAGACCACCCAATTTTTCAAAAATGTATTTTTTTCTTCGCGCCACCAGCAGTTTCCGATAGATTGGACCAACAAAATAACATGTGATCAAAAAATGTGTTATTCGGGTTCAAACATAGAATAAGAAGACAAAGATTTTCTTAAAACAAAGTTTTGGCCTAAGTGTGACTTATCATGGTGCTTTAAGCGGACAAAGTCAAAATTTGTGTGAGACACAAATTTTAAAATTTGGACGGAGACAATTAGCCTCGACTGTTACTAGTTTGTAGATTGTCATTATTTTGTAGTTTTTATAAAAAATATTACATTTGGAATTATTTCACGACAGAAGGACCAAAGTCTGGTTTTGAAAACCCGATTTGTATTTTTTGTAGCAATAGTGCTATAGAATACAGAGTATTCGATTAACACCCAGTATTTCTTGGTTTAATAGTCGATTAAATAGTTTTTCTAGTTTTAAAATATGCTGGTCCTTTCGACAAATTTCGTAAGGCATCCTGATATTGACAAATATTTTCCGCTGTACATTCGAAATGATATTATTAATTTTATGAAAGATCAAATAAACAACAAAGTTGACAGATCAAGGCATGATTATGTGAAGTTTTTGAAACTAGGCTTGGTCTTTCTTGGCGAAAGTTTTGTACTCTTTAAAAATATTTCTTTTTAGAAAACAATTTGATCTTTGTGGTGAGTACATTTTGGATTTTCGTTTCATTTCGAAAATATTAAGGTAACCACTATAAATTGAAGCTGAACATTGGGAAAATATACGTCGATTCAACATTTTTGTAGTTGGAATTTATATGAACCACTGGTCAAGTAGCACCTAAAGCTCCTGCAAATTACTTAAAGCTTCTGAAATAATTAGAAGGCTTCAAAACAATTGATACATACATTGCAGATGTGGTGCAGAAAAATCTTCTTAGACACCTCTGGCACTTAAATGAAGTCAATATTGCATTGACACGCTTCGACGAAGACGTTAATGTTGAGATAAAGAAAAAAACGAGATAAATAATTTAAAAACAGAAGGTTATTCTGAACTCGTTTCAGTGGAATTATGCGATTTTATGACAAAAAATACCTATTTATTTTTTAAGACAATTCTTAACGAAAAAATTACTGCAGTTAATCTGAATTTTTTGAAAACGGACCCAAATTACTGTCATCAAAACACATCATACCTTGAGCAAAAAGCAATTGTTCAAAAGTTATTAATCGTTAATGGCGTTGCTGAACGTGGGGTGGCCCTAAAATCACGTTTTAATGTTGTATTAACGCATCAGGAGGAACAAAAACAATTTATTCTCCATACAATGGAACACAACTACAAAGATATAAATTCGAGCAACTTTTCTAAACAAAAATTTATAAAATATAAAAAATTTCCAAGACAAGATGGTCCATAAATTGTTAAAAAAAAAAATCTTTAATTTTAATCACTACTTTTACTGTTACTATTTCTGCCTTTAATTTTAACCACTAATTTAAACATTTTTTCATTCAATAGATATGTTATTGTAGTATATATTTTTAAAAATAATATGCTTTATCTTTAGTCAACCAAGCCTGCCAGAGTTTCACCTTTATTATTGGCTTTTAAAAAATATACCAATTCGGTTGGCACTAATTTAGGTTAGGTTAGGTTAGGAAGGGTTATGTGCCCAAGGGCACATCTCCACTCGGAGACCAATACGGTCCATTGTGAATCCCTTCAGTGAAAAACAGTAAGAAAGAATAGAAATAGACAGCAAGATAGATTGAAAGATAGATATAAAGAAAGATATATTAAGGGTATACAAATCTCAGCAAATCTACTGGATTGCATCCAGCGACACATCCAAGTTCGCCGTGATATCTATCTCCTAGCCGTTTCTGTCTGAGACCCTGCAACCTAGGTCAGTGGCACATTATATGCTCAACTGTCTCCAGTTCCTCAACGTCCTCGCACAACCTGCAAAAATCCGGTATGTCCCTGTCCCATCTGTTGTGAAAGCCCTGACAGAACAATGACCGGTCAGGAATCCCGTAAGGGTCCTGAGACCATCCCTGTCCAGTCCCAAAAGAACCTTGGTTGCCCCTGCGTGCAATGCGGGCCATAACGCCCTAGACACCCTGCAATCCGTTCTGTCCCTTCATGACTGATTAACGGTTTCGTGGAATCCCTTCCGTATTACCTTAAAGTAGTAACATAGGGGGGGCTTTACCCCCCCCCCCCCCCCCCGTCGCTTACCGCCAAGTCCAGATTCAAACCCTCCCTCGCAAGTTCGTCCGCCAACTCATTGCCATCCACCTTGCAGTGTCCGGGTACCCAACACAGCCTCAATGTGAATGCATCCATGAGCTCCCTCAGAGCACACCTACATCGTGCAACCAGGCACGAGCGCACCGTGTAATTTGTCAGTGCTCTGAGCGCTGCCTATCGACATAAATTGTCACCCTAGATCCCCAAACGATGGGGGATAATTGTACAATTCTAAAAATGTCCGACAATGTTAAAAAGTAAACAAATTGTCGAGTTTAAGAAGTCACAGTGGCAGCCGATTTTGTCCTTTTTTAAAAACCAATAATAAAAGGACAACCCCGCCAGCTGTGGGTGCCTGAATTTAAAGCATACTATTTTTGGAAAATACTACAATAATAATCTTTTAAATAAAAAAAGTTTTAATGTTTTTTTTTTTGATTTTTTTTTTGACAATTTTTCATATTATTCATTTTTTATTGATGTTCTACTGTACCCACCCCCTTAATCCAAATACTACATATTTGTTGTCTTAGTTTGTAATCATTTTATAAAAATATTAAAAATAAAAAGAAACTTTGTTTTCAAATTAATTGAAATGTAAATAGTGTTCGTTATTTTTATGGGTATGCAGATAATTTGTGGAAATATTTTTTTTGTGAGAAAGGAGTGCCTTATATTTACCAGGAATGATTTTTTTTAATATTATATTTCTTAATATGCAACTGTGCTTTAAATGTAACTATATGCGTTACCATATGGATACGCCCGGTTAATTTGAATTTAGCAAACTATAATGCAAAAATCCTTTACATCACCATGACAAGAATGACTAAGAAAAAATAACGTGGAAAGTAAATGAAAAAGGTTGTTTTTTTACAGGTATAAAACTTTAAGTTGGCAACACTTTTTTAACTGGTGGCCAGTTTGTCAGCTGTCAAGTGATTTATGTTTAGTTTGGTTTGGCATTTCAACATGAATACACACAGAGAAATAAAGTGCCAACCGAATTAAAAAGTGTATGTTAAGGGTAACAACTTATAAATTCAGTTAGTACAACGATATTAACATTCGATTTCTGAAAATGTTGGGTGTTGCAACTAAAATTCTGTTGATTTAACCGAACTTTGTTGTGAAAACTAATATAAAGATGTGCCAACTGTCTGAAATTCATAATAACTTAATTTGATTAGCAGTAACCGAATTTCAGTTGGCATATAGTTAAATTTGTTTCTGTGTGTAGACTGACGCCGGAACAACACTTCCAAATTGTGCAAATTTTTTTTTGAAAATCATAGTTCTGTTCTGATTTTCATAAGCGAATTTTGACTTTTTTGAATTTTTTGTTTATCAATTGAACAACCATGATGTGCAGGATCTGTGGTTTTAACAAGACAGCGCAACATGTCACACAGCTCGTGCCAAACAGCTCGGACGAGCCAGCCGTGGCGGTCATATGCCAGAAGTCATATTTAAATTATAATGCCAGAAGATTATCTTTCGAATAAAGTAAATTTCATGTCAAAAAAAATTATCTTTGTTTAATTCCATTTCAAAGTTCTATACCTCTATAAAAAAAATAATGAAAAATATTGATTTTTATTTTTTTTTTTAATTTTGAATTTTGAATTTTCTTAATTTGAAATAGAAAATTAATTTTTATTTTATTTATTTATTATTCTTCAATTAAATAACCGAGCCCAAAGAAATAACTACTACACTAGCAAATTTAACTGAATTGTTTACCTGTTTGTAGTAAATTAATATTTAGCAGAAAACATGAGCTGATGTCAACTAATTTTTCCATTTAACAAAATTTCTTCTCAATTATTGTATTTCAACTAAATTGTTTAGCTAAAATTTAGGTCACCTAAATTTAGAAGAACATGATTCTCAACTTCATTGAACATTCTGCAGAAGCAAATTTAGGTACTATTTTCTGTTGTCGTAGCTGAATTTTTTTATGAGTGTAGATGTTTGTTGCGAAATGTTTCCCTCCCATACATATTACATATAGAATACCATATTATTCTTTTTATCAAAAAGAAAAAAAAAACTCTATCAAAAACTACTTCCGATATATTTAAGAATTTCATTACAAATTTCAATCCGTTTAAAAATATTTATCTCCTTGATTAAACCAACCAAAAAATATATTTACTTGAATGCAATATAAAAACCTCTTCACTATAAAACAGTATTTAAAACACAAATACACTTTAACTTTCAAGAGCCTTGAATAAGTACATAGTTATGTACATATAAAATATTTTAACATAAAAACGAGTAACTAGATGAAAATGCAAAAAAAAAAAGTATGAAAATACTCAAGAGAAAACTTAACTTAACAATGGAAAATTAAAATCACTGAATTTTAATTAATAAAAAAATGAACGTGCTGTTTTATCTCAATGATATCGTAACAAGACAGCAGCAGCAACAAAACTTTTAAAAATAATATTTGCACGCAAACTTCTTCAGTAAAAAAAAAAGTGAAATAAACTTAAACACTCTTTGTAGTATTTAACATAAAAAAGAACAAACATTTTTAAAAAAAAGTAGCAGAAAACAAAAAAAAAAAAAAAATGAACAGCATTTAATTCCAATGACCTTGTAACAAAAAACATTTAGAACAATTGCATGATGTTACTATAAGAAAAAATAAAATGATGTCAAAATATACAGTAACTACCCAGCCAGAAAAATACGAACGGCAAAGCATTGGTCCAGTGCTTTCAACGGTGGTATGAGCGTTGGCAGAGCGTTGGATTTTTGAAGATTTAAGTGCTTTGCCAACCCCAAAATGATAACACCGGGCAGGGCTTGGCCGTTCCTTTTTTAAAACGTTGGCAAATCACTGGCAATGAGCGCTTTGTCAGTACCAAAACCATAATTTTAAAACGTTGGCAAGCCATTGGTATAACAACCAATAAAGTGCTTTTTTAATGATACAATAATAAATAATGATAATAAATTTGAAAACAAAAAACTCTATAGATTATTTGTTAGCACAATATCCCAGTAAAGATATATAGAGTATGGCCCCGAACTTGAATAATTTTCATTTTCATAGCACAATTAAAGGTCGGAAAAAACATAATTTTTATTTTTTAATAAAAATTATATCAAACTTATTATGAAATATTCTTTGGGAAATATTCAAGAAACCTTGGAATTGAGAGTAGTTTTTTCGTATGTTAACATTTCTGGTTTCCAGATTATATCCATTCATCCTGACAATGTTTGTTTACTCGACAATGGCAACATTACACACAAAAAAATATTTCTTAAATTCCGCCAAGTAAACATTTTGTTGAATAAAAAAAACATAATCAATTACTTTTTTAATTGACTCAATTACTTTTTTAATTGACTCAATTAAAAAGTAATCAATATTTTAAATAATATTGATTACTTTAAATAAACAAAAATATTGATTACTTTTTAATTGAATCAATTAAAAAAGTAATTGATTATTTTTTTTTATTCAACAAAATGTTTACTTGGCGCAATTTTTTTTTTCTGTGTTATGATAGTAAACGAAATTTTTAGCATAAGACGTTCTAAATACAAAGTTTTATTCATTTAAAAGGCAATATTTTTAATGAAGTTAGCGATTCGTTTAATTATCCAGTATCATCAAAAGATGATTGAAAATAATATTGAAATAAATATAAATATTGTAGAATTTAGGTGTATTCTTACTACTGTAAATAATGAAACATTTGCCATAACTCTTTTACATAAATAATAGCAATAAAGTATGTAAAATAAATTTTAAAAATACTATTTAATTGTTATTTTTATTAAAACCTGCTAATCTATTTAATAACAAGTACATGCATTAAATTTCGTTTTTATAAACGATTGTAAATTTAGTAAATCGAGCTTTTATTATGCTAACGTTTGTTAATTTTGTAAATAAGTACTGGCAATGCACTTTTTGCCAATGTTGGGAAAGTGTTCTAAGCCAGTGCTGTGCCAGTACTTTTATTATTTTTACTGTTGTAAATTTTGTAAATTAAGTACTGGCAAAGCACTTTTTACTAACGTTGGCAGAGCGTTGTAAATCAGTGCTTTGCCAGCACTTTATTTGTTGGACCATTGGCAAACAGTGCTCGACCAGTGCTTGATTTTTCAGACCATTGTCAATTTCTGGCTGGGTAGTCATATTAGCAAGGACGCATAAAATGTATGTATTTTTGAACTTTTACGATTTCAGCGGATTTTTAATATCAAGCGGCTCATTTATAAAAAAACTGGTTTAATATGAAAATAATGAAATTGCAGTTTATTTTTTTTTTTATTTAAGTTATTAATAGATTACAAATTGTGGCCCTAAAGTATTTAATAATCTATAAATATAAAAAGAAGTGTACATTTTGATTGTCACTCCATAACTCGAGAACGGCTGCATAAAATAAAAAATGGCTGAATACGTTTTGTAGAACATGCAACGAGGATGGTTTTTAAGAAAATTTTTTTTTAAAAATATTCGCGTTTGGTCGAGATGTGGTGATTTTTCTGAACATTAGTCATTTTCAAATAAATTGTGTGAATATCAAAAATTTTTGCTTTGTTACGCAGCATTGCTTGGATACGGGTACCAGACTTTCAATGAAAATAAAATTTGAAGGCAAAACAACTTTTGTCGAGTCAGCTAGTATCATCATAAAAATATAATTTTTTTTTTTTTTAAGTTATGTTTTTTTTGATCTTCTTTTATTTAATTCTTCTTATTTTAAACCAGCTTAAGATAATTTATTTATTAATTATATTTACTTATTTCCAATATTTCGTCTCCACATTGGCTGACTTCTTCAGGGAACAATTATTACAATTTGATTGAAAAATTTGTTTTAATAACTAAAAACTTATATACATATAACAAATTTTTAAAAAAAGGCGGGAAATCAAAAATATTTTCTGTCAATATGAAAAAATAAAAATAATAAAAAATGATTTCCCGCCTTTTTTAAAAAATTTGTTATATTTATATAAGTTTTATTAAAAAAATTTTTTCAATCAAATTGTAATAATTGTTCCCTAAAGAAGTCACTCAATGTGCAGACGAAATATATAATTATAATTAATAAATAAATGATCTTAAGCCCGCTTAAAATAACAAGAATAAAAATTTAGTTTTATATATATTGGCCATTCCACTGACCGGCCAAAAAAGGAATTTTTGGCCTTGTGTCTTACGATTACAATTAATGTTTTCAATCAGCCTCTTAAAGATTGGAGTTTATGGTTCAACAATTGTATGTGCGGTTTAGTTTTTTTTTGGAAAAATGGGAAAAATGCAAAAAGTGTGTAAGTTTGAATATTCGTATTTTCTTTAATATTCATCCTATCATCAACATTTAAATTGCATTGGAATGGAACACTCTCCTATCTTTTAATTGCAGAATAATTTTTTTTCAGCGTCAGAAAAGATTAATTTTTTATGTTATTTGTTTTTTAAATGCAATTTTAGCTAATTTGTCCACTTTTCATATGAATACAAATGCAAATACATTTGCAAAATATTTGACTTTTAAATGAAAAATTTCATTTCATCTCTAATATTAATATGGGCAGTTTGGTTATAACTTTTTTTCTGCAAAATGTTTACCTATCACCATGCGATGAAACATATTGTATTAATAATAAAATTCGGGTTTTCTAAAAATGAATTCTAAATACCTTTCTACTATCAAAGATGCATTAGCATAGCACCAAAATTGGTGCACAACATATTTAAACATATTTTTTACGTAATACGCTCGTTGTTTTCCGAAATTTAATGCCCATTTCGCGAAACAAATTGGAAAAAGATTGTGTTCTTTAAGATGGATAGACATCATAATAGTCTAAATATTTAAAAATTTTAGCGAAATATTTTTAGTTTAATTAAACAAAAAGAATCTGTCGAACTTCAAAAAAGTTTATGCATGTACTTTTTGAAAACTATGAAAAACCGAAATTTGGTTTCTTTATATTTTTTAGACTATACGCCTAGGATAGGTAAAATTTAATAACAGCAAAAAATCAAAAGTTATAACCAGGGCTCCGACTTTCATACACAAAAACATCGAAAATATGTGTTAAAAAACTCACAATATGCACTTCAACCAAAATATGCACTAAAAACCAAAAAAACATGCACCAAAAATCCAAAACCATGGCACTTAAAATCAAAAAAAAATATGTACTTAAAACTTGTAGATTTTAAAAATCGATTTATTACACGAGAACGTCGGTTTAAAAATGAAATCCAACATAAATGTCTAACAAATGACAAATATATGATATGTTAAAGACCACAAATGCATTTTTTTTTTTAATTTTTACAAAATATGTAATTAAATTGAAAATATGCAAAGTATACAACAAAAAATGCCAAGCCAGCAAAATATGCATTTATAACAAAATATGCAAAAACAAATCGATGCCATTTTGTTGCAAATTCTTTGATTTGGAAAAGTGTTTAGTCGAAATCGATTTTGAGCTACTGACTACAAACATGCATTTGCATGGTTATAACCCTAATTTTCATTCACAAAACATATATTTATATTATGGTGTCCCGAATAGGGCACTTTTTCGAACTTTTATTATTCAGCTTGATGCGCATTATAGAGCAGAATATGGGGAAAATAATTAATAAATGTTTGAAGTGGATCTTCATTTCCCTACCAGCGATTGAAGTTACAAGTTTTAGAGCATTTTGGCAAAAAAAAAGTTGAGCCCTAATTTGAAAAAAAAATCGAAACTTTTCCAAAAGTTTTGGCTTATTACTGGAAAAATATTTTTTAACTTTCTGTAGAGTAATTTTGTTTTATTCGGGACACTCTGAATATATAAATGTACTCTGAATATATAAATGTACAAAAAGAATTAAAACTGTTTTCCCATAAAAATATTTTTTTTTTGGAAATGTTTAACTAAAATTTATAATGCATGAGATAAAATTCAATAATCAAGCAATATATTACATATATTGTACATTTGTGGCTTAAGAAGGGTATTAAATGATAAACAAGTGTTTAAGAGATTTAATAGGTAAAGGAAAAACAATTTTCGTATTTGAGTAAAACTAACATATTTTTTATTTACGATTCTATTTATGAATTATCTTTTCAAGTCATGCTTGGCAAGCGATAAGCGTGAAATTCCTTTATTAGTTCAGTTTATGTCTTAATATCCAGTTTGAATTAAGGGCTTAGTTAAGTGCGATAATCAGTCCAGTGACCAGTTCGACCTATCCCAGACAGCTGCAAACAAGACCAATCTGAAAGCCCAACCATATAACTAGTGAAAATAGGACCAGAAGGTAAGTAGCTACCACGTAGCTTGTCCAGTGACCGATGCAAACAGACCAGTCTTCAAGGACATATCCCGTGACTGGTCAAGGAAAAGCGATATGAAAGAAAAGAAATTAACAAACCAAAATTGGTTTCTTATTGTCCCAGTCTCATATTTTGAAAAATGTTTTTTTGATTTAAAAACTAGTTTCTGTATCAATTTATATTTTGTTTATCAAGTTTTAGATAGCCATCAAAGGATGATTAAACAATTCACGTCAAAAGACCTATCCTGTGACCGGACAAAAGACGGCATATCTGTAAATTGCTAAAAAAAATATTTTTTCTAGTGTCAGTGTAATTTTTTTTTAATTTTTTGCTATTAAAATGTTATTTTCTTGAACTGATTGTTTTGTTTTTCTCTTTTGTATTTAAATAGAAAATGCTTAGTATAATTTTGCTATTAGCTAGCCAATATGCAACCAGTACATTTGGCAATCGAGCCCTACTCATGCAACAACAGAAAAAACCGAAAGTCCACTTTAGGGAACAATTCTTTACCTTTTTGATAAAAAAAAGTACTTTTTGATCATAAGCAATTTTTTGTTTGTTTACATTATGGTTAACAAATTTCCGGATAGTGTCCTAGCGTAGAAACGGTAATGACATGTTATTACTTTTCTCACTACCAGTAACACAAATAATAAGGACTTACTAGTAACTAGTTAATTTCCCCACTATATTAAATCAAAAAATAAAGTGAAAGTTATCCCAAATGAAAAAGTTATCCCAAATATATTAACTCTATATTATTTTTTTTTTGCAATTCAAAAAACACAAAAACATGTGTATCCTCGACCACGTGTGAAGTGCAAATGTAAAATTAGTGACATTAAAGTGCATAAATTGTGGAAAAGAACATTTTACTAACTCTCATCGGAAATTGAGTGTGGAACAGCGGCGAAACCTCTCCCTTCTACCCTACTTATTTTTATCTATTTTTAGACTCATTATTTTATTTCAATTCTAGTAAGTACCAATTTCGGATTTTTGTAAGCTGAAAAGTAATGACATGTTGTGCAAACAAGTCATTTATGTTTTTATCTATAAAGTATAACATGTCAATAATGCTCAGATGGTAGAGCTCTTGACTAACAACCTGGAGTCACAGGTTCAAATCCAGTGTGGGCACATTTTAAAAAAAATTCAATAAAAAAATATTAAGAATATCCTAATAAATCAAAGGTCGAAAAAACATAATTTTTATTTTTAATAAAAATTATATCAAACTTGTAAAAAATACAAAGTACGGTCTCAGTTTACTCCCCCTTTACATCTTGCTTTTAAACAAAACAAAACAAAACAAGTGTGAATATAAAAAGAAGAATAAAAACAAAAAGCGTGTATTGTATATCTATCAAAGGTAGTGCTTGCACATAACGAACTAGTTTTCAATTTTATTTTGATCAATCGAAATCATATATTAGTTCTCATTTAGTGGGATAACTAGGATAAATGAATGTTTGATGTTTGCATGGGATTGTCACTTCTTTCAAATCGTCTTCTGATGATGGGAACCTAGAAAATTCCCAAAATTGATCTATCAAGTAAAAGTGGTCAATTAATAAATTTGAAAACAAAAACTCTATAGATTATTTGTTAGGACAATATCCTAATAGAGAAATATAGAGTATGGCCTCGAACTTGAATAATTTTCACTTTCATTAAAAACAATATTTTTTTATGAAATTTTGTTTCTTTTTATGCAAATTTATTATTCGATGCATTTTTTTGTCATATTTGTAGGCATATAGGTAACCACATATTTTCATATGAAAGTAATGAGATTTGTAATGGTAATTGTAAGTCCTCAACATTGACTGAAAACATATAAAATCAACCACTCGATTTCCTCCACCCCTTCTGATTTCAACCAAAAATTATTTTAAAAAAAATGTTTTTCCGGTTTTTAAAGTGCACCGTTTAGTCAATAGAGTGGGCGGAAAACTCAGCTTTTTTCAAAAATTTTTTAATCACACACAATAAAAATGTATTACCAACTGAGAATAATAGTACAAAAATTGTTGGCATATCGCTAACCATTAAAAGGTTGTTAATGTATCAATTTTGTAAAATATAATAAAAATATTTTTTTTAGCACACATAATGAAAAAGTATTTTGGGGACAGAAAAATGCCTCAAATATTTTCGATATATCGCTGCCCGTTAAAAAGTTGCTAATCAATCAAATATTGCATTGGCAAAATTTTTGAGAACTTAATAACTTTTAACTGGGTTACGATAAAGCGAAATATTTCCACCATTTTTTTCAGCTAAAAGTGCTTTTTGATTGTGTGTAATGATTGCGTGTACTTTATAAGTTTTTTGAAAAATTTTATTTTTTCCCACCTCTCTTTTCCTAAATGGTGCATTTTGAAAACGGAGCAAAAAGTTTTTTTAAAATAATTGTTGGTGTAGAATCTAAAGTTGAACTCAAATTTGATATCAATACAGCTGTTTTTGCTCTGCAGGAAAAAGGGACCCTAAATCAGCGTTTTTGGAAACATATGCGCATATGTGGAAGGAGTTAAAATTTAAAAAAATAATAAGCTCATTTTTTTATTGATGCCAAAACGCTTTAAAAAGTAATGAGATTGCAAAAACTAAGAAACTGTGAAATTTTTAAAGTTTTTTTAAAATATTTTTTAATACGAATAAAAATCTGCCCATCTGAAATTAGCAATCTACAATATTTTAGCGCAAATTTCTACAAATATTTAGTAAAATTGTTTGTTATTTTTAATTGACTAAAGTTCAACTCGAATACAAACAAACATTTTTAAAGTTAACAGTTCAATTTTTGCTGTTCTTTGAAAGTTTTAAAATTTTTTTCTGCAACGCCATTTGTAACAAATTTTTAGTAGCTTTTTTTTGCTATTTTTACAAGTTTATTTCTATGAGTGCATCATACGGTATAAATACAATTTCCATGAACTTAATTTCTTGTTTTGTTTTAATATTTAACATCCATACCATACTTGTGTAATTTCAGAATTAATGAATTAAAACATGATGCTCCGAATAAATGCATACTTAGTCGTGTTAACAGTGGCTCTATGGCCACCTAAGGTTCATTGCACTGCAACGTGTTTATACTGTTGTGCAATAAATGCTAATTTATCTGCAATGGTACAAATGTTTGTATTTATAAATACACATGCATAAATTTACACAAATACATATACACATTCAGAGGAATGAAACCCATTAACACTTTGTGGTCTGTTTAAAGAATAAAAAAAAATCAAGGCAATTTAATTAAAAATTGAGCACTACAAGAATTTTCTTTATAATTTAATATAAAAAAAAATATTCTATTAATAATCATATAATTACAAATTATATCATATTATCCTAACCGAGCACTAGCTACTATGGATTTCAGCTCCTTGCAGCGAAAACAGACCAGTGCCTCTGGTATGAATCGAACCCACGACCACCGCACTGATAAGCTAGCACGCTACCAACTAGCCTACCGTGGCGCACTAGAATTTTATATATGTATGATTAATATTTTAATTTAAAAATTGTATATTACTCATACGTAAAAGTGTTAGTAGTAAAAAATAATTTCTGTTGCACTTGAAATCCTAAAAATTCAAGCAAAATTTATATTCTATGAAATAAAAATGGTCAAAAAATGTTGTAATTGTATAGATTGCATGGGGATCTAAAATCCAAAATTTAAATTTTTATTATTTCAAAATAAAAGAAATTCATATTTTCCTAATACAACTGACATCTTAAAGGGTTAATAGAAATAACATCAGTGCCAACAACCACTTGGTATATTGAAATTAATGTTGATTTTTATCTTTAAATGTTTACACCATTTTTTTTTCGCCGAGTGTAAACACAACTAACAATAACATGCATTTGAAATTTCTACCTTTTCATTCATTTTGTTTTTCTCGTTTTTCATTTTTATTTCACCACCTGAGTCAGTCTGGCATAGTTTTTCATACACACACACACACACACACACACACACACACACACACACAAACATATTGTTTTACAATGGTTGTCCATTGTTTTAATAGTATTAGTAAACTATATGTTTGCATTTGTTGGTATTGTATAAAAAATAAAACAAATACACTTTGCAAACCACCACCGTGTTTTGTGCTGTATTTATGCCAAAAAGGATTATTATTGTTTTTGATGTTTGCTAAAATTTGATACACCTACATGTACATTTTAAACTAGTTTTATAAAAAAAAAAAATCTTCGTTATGAATTCATATTTACATATATATGTATATATATATTTAAATATATGCTTACGTCGGTTATAAAAATTTTAATAGTCGACTTTTTGACTTTGTCGTATTTTCAGAATTCAAAAGTCGAGATTTTCGACTTTTTTCCAAGTAAAAGTCGATAAGTCGACTTTTTGTAAGAAAGTTTCTTATTCCCGGAAAAAAACTTATTTTTTATATTGTTTTGGGGTCAATTAGTTGACTTCTGAACTTTACCATGATTTTTTTTTTGGTTTTTTTCCAATATGATTTTTATTATTACATAAAAATGTTTAACATTTCTTTGTGTAATTGCCATAACTTATCCTGAACCCCAAATTAAATCTTTTCTTAATTATCTCAAACCGTTTAGGAACGAATATTTTTGAAACGCAAAAGTTCCAAATGTATCCAGAAAAAAATTTTGGCAAAAAAGGCTTTATTCAATTTTATATCCAATTTTTAATAATATTTAACACATTTCAAAAGAATACTCCTTAAGTAAACTTTATAGCGAAACTAAAAACATTTTTGAATATGTCGCCTGATTATTTCTTTTTCTCATTAAGCTAATTGCTAAAAGAATAAAATCATTTCATATCGCTTTTTCAGGTCATTTTGGAACAAATACCTCCTACCTGAAGAGCATTTTCTTAAAATGCATTTTTTCACTTTTTGCTACACTCCATTTTTATAACACTTTTTACGTAATGTACTCGTTGTTCTGCGTATTCAAATGCCCACATCGCAAAAAAAAAATCATATTTTTTCTCGAATTACGCGAAAGCCGTGAAAAATAAATTTCGAAACTTCGAAAGTAAAAGTCGACTTTTCGGCTTTTTCATTAGAAAAAAAAGACTTTTCGACTTTTTCATTAGAAGAAAGTCGACTTCCAAAAAGTCGTAAAGGCGATTAGTCGAAAGTCGATTCTATAAACCCTAGTACTACTATTTAAAGTTTAACACTAGAATGACTGAACCAGTAATTTTGACTGGTTTGACATCTTTAACCCTTTCCTATCTGACGGTACTAATTCGTACCAATTAATTGTAACGGTAAGTTTAATAAATATGAGATCGCTGCAGCTTACGCTCTGCTTCAATATCTCTTCTAAAACAATTCATCTGTCTAACAAAAAATATTCTCTTGAAAAAAAGTTAAAAATTGCCATTTAGTATCACATTGAACTTGGAACTTGAAGGTGAATTGTTAGAAAAAAAATACCATTTTTCATTGCAATATATATATAGATTTTACAAGGCAAGTAATATTATTTTTTATATATAGTAAGTTTACAACCTGTTGTAAACTCTTTTTATTATTATAAAGGTGTTTTATACATTTTATGTGCATAAAATCTGCAAAAACCGTTAGGGACTTGCAAGTACCGACAGTGAATTTAAGCATTTTTTGAGCTCTGTTTTTCTATATATACATTTTTGCTTTTTAGATGGATATTTCTAAAAATATTGATCTAATAGAAGCATTATGGATAGATGTAGATGAATCTATGATAAAATTTAAGGGTAGGTCTGTACTCAAACAATATCTGCCCATGAAACCCATAAAAAGAGGGTACAAGCTATGGTTCTTAGCTGATCAGAGATGTTTTATAAAAAAATTTATTATAGGGGAAAGACGATAAAATCAGCGCAAGGTTTTCTAAATATATTTTAGGGGAAAGAGTAGTATGGAGTTGACTTAACAAGAATAGGGAAAAGAAAAAGTTATATACTTTGACAATTTCTTCTCCTCTCTTTCTTTACTCGAAAAGTTAAAAAGTTAAAAAGAGGAGAGTATGATAACAGATTTTCAGAATTCAATATTGGCTACTGGAAGTGGAAAAATAACAAAATAGTTAATTTTGTTTCAAATTGTCCTGGCAGTGAAGAAACTACTGTTTTACGAAAGCAGAAGAATGGAACCAAGTGTACGATTACTTGAACTAGGTCTGTAAAGGATTATAACGCATATATGGGAGGTGTTGACACCGCTGATCGATTAAGAGCACTCTATTGCGTTGACCGTAAATCGCCTAAATGGTGCCATAGGATATTTTGGGTGTGCTAGATATCGCTTTTGTTAATGCATATATTGTACATGGACTTAAAATTGAAAAATCTACAGTCAAAGATTTTAGAAGATCAATAGCCCAAGGTTTAATGTCTATGAAAGATGTGGGTAAGAAAAAACGAAAGCCAAAAGACAATGTTTCAAATCCTTGTAATAAAAAAGGCGCAAAATAGACTTCTCCACATTGAAAGATGTAAGGCTTGGTAACAGAGGTGTTCATTGGCCAGTGTTTGTGGAAAGAAGAGGGGATGTGAGGTATGTAGCATGAAGAAGGTACAATCTAAGCCTCATTCCAAGTGCTCTCACTGTGATGTGTTTTTATGCCTGAACGAAAAGATAAACTGTTTTGCTGATTATCTTGAGGCAAATAATTAGCATTTTTTTAAATAATGCCTTTATTTTATTTTTTCATCTGTGACATTAATAGACTGATGGTACTTATAAGTCTAAGTCCTAATAGACTGACGGTACTTATAAGTCTAGGTTCTAAAAGTAATACTAAGAGTCCAAATAAAAAATTTTAAAAATCAATAATTAGTTTCATTTATAATGTGTATACATAATAATAAAAAAAAATTATATTTTTTGACTTAACGGCATAGCCGGTAGGAAAGGGTTAAATGAAATCTAGAAATTTGTGTTCCAACTTGTTTCAGATATTATTACACCGTGCGACAGTAGTTATCAGACATGAACAAAACAATATTTACGTGAAACTAGAAAACGTATATAGTCAAACTGCGTTTTTAGTATTCCGCCATCATGTCAAAATTCATATTAAAGAACTTTAAAGTTTAAATTTTTCAAAAAAATAATAAAATACTTGTACTCATGATATGACTTAATTATTGGCTTCAAATGAAGGTTAAGAAGCTCTGCATCTAAATAAAAATATTGATTTAAATTTTGCAGGATCGAAATTTTCAAAAATGTCATTTAAGAAAATGTAATCCTTCAATATGATTTGTGATTTTTCATAAATTTTTCCGAAATAAAATCATTCTATAGGCTTAAATACACTGAAAAATATAACTTAGTTTCATCAGTTGGACTTCTTTAATTATTTTTATCAAAAAGAAAAAAATAAGTTTTCTTACAGAAACAAAAATCGAATATTTTCCATAGGGAGTTTTAACCTTTAACTACAAGAGGTAAATTCTTCATCGTATAATATTTTATTCACTAGACGCCTTGAGATGAAATTGTTTAAGTTTCCACGGAACATTAGGACTTACCTTCACATTTTAACCTATACCTTTTTAACCGCTGCTCGCAAATATGTCAGTTAATCTAGGTAAAACTGAACAACTCCGCTTCCGTGTTCGTTCCGAATTTATAATTATTAGTGTATTGAAGGATTACATTTTTAAAAGGACAATTGTGATATTTTTTCGAGAAAAATAATAACCAATATCTTTTTAAAAATAGCAAAGATTCTTAGCTTTCATTTGACATTCATGTTATCCTTAAAGGAGTACAAGAATTTTAATACTTTTTGAAAAAATTTATTTATTGAATTAAAACTTAAAATTATTTTTAAAATGAATTTTGACGTATTGGTGAAAACGTAGTTAAACTATATGTGGCCTCTAGTTTCTCGTACATATTGATTTTTCCATGTTTGAGAAAAAAAAAATTTAATTTGTTGCAGAGTGTTATATGACTCTTGTAAGAATAAGTAGCATAACAATATTACATACAATTTTTTTTTTGAATTTTGCTTAGCTTCCGAGAAAAAGTTTTTATACCAACTCTGCCCAAAACCAGTCAAAATGACTGTGTTTTCTAAAAACACACATTAAAACTTCATTTAAGGCATTTCGACATGTAGTGTTGTTTAAGCGATATATTCAACAAAAAATTTAAATTTTTAAAAAATTTAAAATTTAATTTATTTAAAAAAATTAATTTTTTAGGGTAACTTCTTGTAAAATTGTAAGATTTTTAATAAATTTATATGTTATTAATATTTTTTTTTTTTTTTTTCATCCCAGTTTTATTTACACCTGTTTTTATATGACAATAAGTAATTAGTTTTAGAGTTTGGGTGTTAATTATCTTAAATCAATACTTAAGATAACTTATATTTAAAGTTCGTGATAAGAAATAATTTCTTTTTTTTTTTATTTTTTTTTTTTTTTTTTTTTTTATAATTTTTTTTTTTTTATTAATATAGTAAATCAAATCTACATAATAATAGTTTTTATTTAAGTATAGGTTTTAATTATTCCGAATAAAATTATTTTAAGTATAACATTTTTTTAATTAGCTAAATTTTAGCACTCGGTTTTGAAAAATTAGTAAAATGTTTTGCTAAAATCAGAAACAAAAATTAGTAAACTTGCGTAATTTGTAAAACGAGAATAGCAGAAATTGTTGCTAGAAACATATATTGTACTAAAAATTATTACAAAAATAGTAAAATGGAATTGAAAACTTTTTTAAGAAAATATTATGAGAATTTCTCAATAAAATCTAAATATTTTTCGAACCCATGAAGAACCCACTCTGAATTTCGGAAGACAAAATGATCACCACAAATTGTTTAAGAAAAATCGAAGATGTAGGATTTGAAATATTCGCGAAAAATTTGAGACTCTGCAAAGAGACTGTATGATTTTCTAACAAATATCAAAAAGTATAAGATCCAATTTTTCATATGAGATAAGATTTGTAAAAATCTTAAAATAAAATTAAAAAGTTAGAGCAGTTTAAACATGAAGTATTTTTTTCAGTTTTGACAAAAATATCATATGTGGGCGTTGTGGTGTAATGGTTAGCGCGTTGGACTATTACACAGATGGTCCCGGGTTCGATTCCCGGTGACAAAAACATCAATTTAAAAAAAATAATATGTATGAGTTTTCTATCACTTATATGTATCGCTACACCCACCTTCGGTGTTCCCATAGCACTTAACCCCACCGAAGTAAAATAATGAATCAGGGCTATGAAACAAAAAGCTTCAATAAATTCGCCAACTCTACATCAGGTGGCGAGCAACAACTGTTCTAAGACTTATCATCTCGCGCAATTACAGTGTTGCCATGTTTGAAGCCCTTCATCTTTCACCACCTTTTATCTCTCCACTATCCCCTTTCCAAAGAAAGCAACACATTAATTAATAGGAAGAATTTCCTGAGTGTTGCTTCTCTTTTTAATATATATAAAAAATATAATATACATATGTATATTAGAGCGACTCAAGTTGTATGGAAGCAAAATTCGTGCAACGTGTACCCCCCTCAAAATGAAAATTGATATTTTTTATGATGACATCTAAAATATTTCGGCTCTAGCTTTGACCTCTCGTGAACCATTTTGAAAAAGGGTCAATTTTTGCATATTTTGTTAATTTGAGAATCTGTTTCCTTACCAACATATACAATATGGGTATCATAAGAAATGTTTTTTTAAGGCGCGTACAACTGTATATACAATTTGTCCAAGGACGATCATCCTTTTTTATAAAGATATTCTGTAAAAAAAACGGTTTCTGAATTTTTTGTTCCGGGTTGTTTGTAATAAAAATGCCAAATTAACATATTTTAATGTTTAGTCGATTTATTTAAATACGGGTCTCAGCTTTTTTTGAAATTCGTGCTTGATCGCGTTTTGATAAAAATGCAATGGAGTGGTAACTCTTCGTTTTAAATAGGGCAATATGGGTATCAAATTTGTTCTTTTGCCAAGCACATCATCTTTGTATGTAAATAATTTAGATTTTTACAAATTACATGCATTATACACGGTGCTCTGAAATATACATAAATGCGATTTTGTGGTAACTCTATTATGATAGCGGATTTAGTTTCTAGATCATGTAGGAATGAAAATAGGACTAAAGAAAGAAAATGCATTTAATTAAATCGACTAAAGATTAAAATATGTTAATTTGGCATTTTTATTACAAACAACCCCAAACAAAAAATTCAAAAACCGTTTTTTTTACAGAATATAATTAAAAAAAAACATGGATGATCGTCCTTGGACAAATTGTATGTACAGTTGGACGCGCCTTAAAAAAACCTTTCTTATGATACCCATATTGTATATGTTGGTAAAAAAACAGATTCTCAAATTAACAAAACATGCAAAAATAGACAAATTTTCAAAATGGTCCAGCTCACGAGAGGTCAAAGCTGGAGCCGAAATATTTTAAATGTCATCTTAAAAAAGTCCAAGGTTCATTTTTAGGAGGGTACATCGAGCACTTTTTTTGGTGAGTCGCTCTAATGTATATCATAGGAACGTTGAATATCGATGTGTTTATTTTCAACGAAATCTATAGCCACATATCCGAAGACCGTATTGAAAATTTTTCAAATGGCTCTTATAACTTTTAAAATAATATTATGTATATGGGTCTAGCGACAAAACTTTCTAAAATATAAACTTTATCAAAAGTTTTTAAAAAATGTCTAATCATAGCTATTAAAGCGAATCGTTTGCAATTAGCATATTCAATGTTATGTCAATCAATTAACCAAATGACGTCAATCATCATGAATTACAAAAAAAGGTTAATTTTAGAGAAATGTAAATTGGTACATTATATTTTCATAAAACTCTAAATTTCAAAGAATTTTATTTGTATTTTTAGTTATTTGCAAAAAATACGGCAGATTGAGTGGTACGAGGGCGGTTCCAAAATTAGCCGACGCAACAAATTTGGGAAAAATTGGCTTTATTTCTCAACATAATCTCCTTTTAGCGCACTTTTCCCTGCGATATTCAATAGTTTCGATACCCTGTTTATAGTAGGAACCAACCGCTGACTTCACCTCTTCTTTGTTATCAAATATTTTACCACCGAGCCAGTTTATCAAGTTTGGAAATAGAAAATAATCCGAGTAGCTTAATATGGCGAATAAGGTGCGTGATGAAGCATTTTGAACTTTAATTCATTGATGTTGGCCATCTCTTTTGAAACATCTTTACGACGCTGCTTTTGTTTTATTGTGAGCAAACTCGGCACCGATCTTGCGCACAGCTTTCTCATCGCCAAATTGTTGGTCAATAGGCAATTTATAGCACTTTTTTAAATGCCTATCATTCCAGCAGCCGACGATCATCCAAGACCAATTTGTGGATTTTCTTAACCGTTTCTGGCATGGGCGAAGACTCCCCCAGAGTAGAATCTAGCTCGGCTTTAAAATTATTTAGACTGTTACCTTTCAAATGAAAGTACATATTGAATTACATGACGTTGACCAATTTTTTCCATGTTTACAAATTTGCTGAAATCGATTGGTGGCTCAAAAAAAAAAAATATTAAACCACGTGGCATCTAAGGTATATAATCATATAAGGTTGCCACTTTTCACCAAAGTAATTTTTTTCAAACTACTGCCGCAATCTATACGTCATTTCGCCTAATTTTGGGACCACCCTCGTATATAACAAAAATATACTTGTTCATTTCATTTTACCTTTTATCTCTACAAATATATATAAATATACAATAAATACTGTAATGCCCGGCTAAGACGAACTCCGACGGACAAGAAAAAATAGTTCGTTATAAGAGAGGTTCGTATAAAATAAAAAACTAAAATTAGTTATTTTTTTCCACAAAATATTAAAAAAAAATTTTATATAGGTAGTTTTCGATATATATGAGAATAAATGGCTATGTGTCCCTTTTATTTATTTAAATTTAAAAAAAAAATTAGGAAAAGTTACAAAAATTTTGGAATTAAAATTAATTTTTTTTTACATTTTGCCCAACTTAACTTCACGATTAAGAAGTTAATAAAGTTTGCTTGTTTGATACCCAGAAAACAATAAGAATTCACAATAAGAATTCATTCTCTAAAGAATTTTTTATTAATTGATTTTTTATTTCACATTTTAATATTTGAACCATTTTCTATATACTATAAAAATGTTGGCGAAAAATTCGCAGAAATAAAAAGTTTCAGCTTTTTGGAAAAACGCCTTGTCCTATATTTTACTTGGCTGATATTTAATTTAAATGCCTTTTTCCAATTTCAATTGTTTTTTCTTTTAGTTTGTAGAGTACTAAAAAATTATGTTTCTAATGTAGAGAAATTTTTAAATGTATGCCTAGTTTTTGATGTATTGATACAAACACCGACATGATTATTATCAAATTAAAGAAAATTTTGTGAAAATTTATATTGTTATAAAATTTCGAGAAATTAAGCAAAATATACGTGTCCAGAATTAGGCAGACAAGGTAATGGAACTGATCGTCTTTAACTTGGTAAAGTCCAGAACCAATCCTTGCTCTTGTAACTAACTAAGAAGATTCACGACCTCCGACCCTCCGGGGCAGGTGGACACCGGGCAATGATATTATAGCACCCGCTATGATATTAGCAAATGTGAACAACGTTTCATCTGTTCTTGGGCCAACCCGACATATTCGGGGATTAGGGTCAAGCAGATTACTGCACTATTATGGCTGGATAGTGCAATAGGGATGGTAGCGGAAGAACCATTAAAAGTCAACGGTAGCGCCCAAAAGCTTCCAGGAAGCCTACGCCTGTTCTTAGTCAAAAAGGAGTGTCAGGCTCCACTAAGATCTTCTTTGTCCTTACATGCATCGAAGAAATCCTGGCAAACTAGTCAACAAAAACATGAATAAAACGCAAACAGAAAATAATAATCTCCCAGGAGGTCACAGACGTTTGTCAAATCCTCCCGCTTTGGCGGCAAGCTCCACGTGTCTGGGAGGGAGCAATTCATGTTTAGACAGTATTTTAGAAAAATGCGCTAACTAATGTAAATATAAAAACGGCAAATGAAAAAAAAAAAGTCTGGGTTTGGATTCAGCGTACATAGGTATATTTTAAAAGATACAGTAGTGGTCAAAACATTTGGAACTGAGGTCGCATTTTTTGTTTTCATTGATTTATTTTCTTCAAATCACACTTATTTACTAAAATTTATTTTACAAATAAACAAATAAAAAAATTAATTCCGTTAAATTAAAACAACAAAAAAATTAATAATAATAGATGTATTCAAATACAGGTGTTCAAAACATTTGCAACTCTCATTATTCTTACTCTTAACGAAACAATTTATACTAACAAATGCTAGGATATAACGGTAATAGCATTCCTTTTTAATATGAGATTCATTCCGTTACATTTTTTAAACAAATTTATTATAATTATTGCTCTTTAATGGTTGTAATAAGATGTTGGAAGCATAAACATCGTAAGAATAACCTTTGTAAAAAATGGCAGGAAATAAATACAATTCTGATTTTAAATCAAAAGTTTTAAATGATTTTCAAAATGGACTTTCCCAAAAAGAAATTTCTATAAAGTACTCCGTTCCAAAATCAACGGTTTGCCGCATTGTTAATAGTGGTAACATCCACACAACTCATAAAGGTGGAAGACCCCATATTACAACTGTAAGAGAAGATCGGAAAATCAAGAATTTTGTTACGAAATATCCCAAAGCAGTTCCCAGAGAAGCTAAAACTGAACTTTTAATAGATGCCAGCCTTCCCACCATTAAAAGAAGAGCCCGAGAATATGGTCTTAGAAGTTTTAGATGTACAAAAAAACCGTTTGTGTCGGAAAAAAAACCGAAAAGCTCGGCTTGACTTTGTACGCACCCATTTGAACTGGACTCAACAGCAATGGAAAAATGTATTGTGGTGAGATGAGTCTAAATTCAATATCCGGGATCAGATGGAAGAGCCAATGTTCGAAGACCACGAGGCGAAAAGTTTAATCCCAGATACACAACCACCACAGTGAAGCACGGAGGTGGAAACATAATGGTGTGGGGGTGTTTTTAAGGAAACGGGATTGGCCCAATTCACCGCATTACTAGCACAGTGACGGAAACAATCTATAGAGATCTTTTGAGTTCAGTTATGCTTCCGTATGCTGAATGGGAAATGCCACTCTCATGGACCTTCCACCACGACAACGACCCAAAAAACACGGCGGGGGTTGTAAAAGTTTGGCTGCAGGAAAATGAAATTAATATCATGTCGTGGCCGGTTCAATCTCCCAATCTCAACACGATTGAGAGCATGTGGATGATTGTAAAACGGAATATCGGCAATAAAGTATTCCGAAATGGTGATGAACTTTTCGTCGAGTTGGAGAAGCAGTGAAATGAAATTTCTGACGATTATATTAAAAAGCTCATTGCCTCAATGCCTAAGAGGTGTTCAGAAGTTATAAAAAAGAATAGCTACGCTACAAAATACTGAGCGTTAAAACCATTGTTTGTATTTCCTGTTAATTACTTCAAATGTTTTGAACACTGCACTATCGACTTATTTTTTTTATTTTTGAGAAGTTATGAATATTTTTTTTGTATTTGTAAAATAATATGCTATAACTGAATTTAATAAAAAAAAACAGAAACTTATACCACAAATCTTTTTGATCAAAAAAATGTATAATTACCTAAACCATGATTTCAGTTGCAAATGTTTTGAACACCACTGTATGTTTTAAAGTGAGGTTTTTTTTTAGCCGTCGCACAGCGTCTTATTTGCCAATTTAGATCGATAAAAATCAAAAATTCTAGTTTTCTGATTAGTGAAGTTTTTCATTATTTAATAAATAACATTTTAACTAATATGGAAACAAACATAAAAAATCGGAAAAGCTCATACTTCTTAAAACGTGGGTGCCCAAAGTTGCATTATAAAAAATCACATTACGTGTGTGTAATATATTTTAGATATATCAATTTCAAAATCGTATATTTCCGCAATAATTCACATGGGGACTCAATACTTTTTTGGGTTGAACGACATTAAAATTACTTTATAAATATATAATTTTTTTTATTAAAAGATTTTAT
The DNA here is from genome assembly GCA_021234595.1 of Delia radicum. Taxonomy (NCBI): domain Eukaryota; kingdom Metazoa; phylum Arthropoda; class Insecta; order Diptera; family Anthomyiidae; genus Delia; species Delia radicum. The sequence continues at coordinate 149,925,166 of CM037852.1, forward strand.
TTTTTTTTTTTTTAATTAAAAAAGTTCCAAATAATTTTAAAATATATTCGAAAATACAATTTTCAGCGGAATAGAACTTATGACTGTCACCTGCTGACAGCACGAATCTTATATAAAGATATTAAGTGACTTCCATAAAACCCATTTTTCAAAAGATTGATTGCAGCCGTGAAAAATATTTATATTACACCCGTTTTTTATATCATGTTAACATATTAAATCGTACACCACTTGACGTAACGACAATATATTCACAACTTGTGTTCGCTTGGAGCTCCAATGAGAATATAGTACACATTTTGGGCTCGGTAGGTGGCGCTGGGGTCGACGAAGTAACGAATTTTTTATTTATGCTTAGGTAGGTGCCGACGTAGTCGAAATATTTATATTTGCAATGTAATTTTGCTCTAATGCATTTCTAATTTGTAATAACAAAAGAATATATAAAAAAGGGCGGGCCACGCCCCTTTATGTTCAGAAAGAATTGTTTATACAAAATACATGTACACACTTAGTTTCTGAACAATATCAGTCTATACACTCACAAGAACTTTTCCATAAAATTTCAACAGCTATTTAAAGAGTTTATCGGTAAAGTTGTTTCAATGGAATATACAGTTAAATTATAATTATCAATGCATCCATGACGTTAAAATTACATTTCATGCATTTCCACCTTGATACCTTTTTGGCACAATTACCTCAGGAATCGGACGAACAAGGAGAGAGGTTCCACCAGGTGACCATGATAATGGAAAAGCGATTCAAAGGCAAAAAATTAGATGCATTGCTTGCGCAGGCTTGTTGGTGGAGTTCTAAAATTATGCAGTTTGAAGATGAAAGCACCGAAGATGAAGATGACACTGAAATTGGTGGACACACTGAACAAAACATGCCCTTGAATATTATGTCTAACTCGGATGATGATGCAGACTCGGAACAAGAATATGAACAACCTACGAGGAAAACAAGGTCATCAGAACCACAAGCGTCAAATTCAACGAGGATGGATAGTGACAATAATTGAAAATGTTCTAAATTTTGTTTCCATGAATAGCTGTAATATGAATCGGAATGTTTATTTTCATGCAAAATAAAGTTTATAAAGAAAAAAAAACAGCATATTTGTGGATTAGTAATCCAGTTATTGAGCAAAAAAGGTGAAAAATGGGGAAAAAATTTAAAAAAATGGGAATTTATGAATGGGCGCATATTTAAATTGTGGCTATATACCTGATTCAGTATGTGTGCGTTTTAAATTTTTCTAAACGTGTCAAAATACGAGCACTAATAAATGCTGGTGCAATTTCTGTAAAAAAAATCATGCAGGTAACTAACGGAAAAACCCAAATAATTAATTGTCCACTCACATTTATTAGCGCTTATTACTTTGTTACCGCAATCATAAAAATCAAATAACCTTTTTTTTTTTTTTTTTTTTTTATTTTCATCGGGATAAACATTAATTGCATTTATAGTAATTAAATGTGCTAAAGTCCCAAAACTTATTTAACAAATTGTGAAAAACAATCTGATGTATTTATTACTTTTTTTTTTAATTCTGAGAATCATAAAAAAAGTCATCAATGTTTTTCCAAAGAATTTTGTGTCATACATTCACTTAATTGTGAATAAAAGCGAAACGCGTTCATGATTTTCATGATTTATGTCTCATTTTGTTCATAGGTTATGTTACTTTACGTGAAAGTAATAGGACTTGACACTTTTTACCGTTTTAGATTTATTATGAATTAAAAAAAAAAAAATTAAAATTGTTTAGGCAAAAAGTATTTTTTTTTTCTTCATACATTTATTTATAACTGCGAAACTGTTGCTTATGTAGCGAAACGTTATATGAACAGATGAAAGTAATTGTAATTCTTGATGTTTCATCAAAATCCGACTAGTGGTTCTCGAGTTATGTCAAACAGAAGAAAAACGGACTTTCGTTAATACTTAAAATTTTCAGTTAAAATTTTCTATTTAAAACGAAAAGTTGTTATATTATATCGAGTATTAAAATAAATGAAAATAATCTATTGTTTTTACCGATTTGGTCCATTAATTTTTTAACAGTTGAAAATAAACTAAAAAATAGAATTGTTTTAAATGAAAAGTAAGTAGTCCTTTTTTAACTGATTTTCAATTAATTTAATCTGTATATTCAGCAGTCTTTACGGAAAAAATATTGTGAGTGGTATATACATGTATTTTTCTACTGAAAAAATCTACTCCGCCCATTTTTGGTGGGAACATTAAAAACTTTTAGATCTCTCTACATACCAAATTATCTTTAAAATTAAATTGTTGCCGTTCTAATTTGGCCAAATGTGACACTGTTCCGTCGAGTAGTACAGAATAAACTAAATTTATATAGAACACATAACGTATAAGTAATATTTAATTTATTTCAATAGTACTCATACGTCGTGTAGGTAAAAAGAAGGCTTCAAAAACCATTAATAACAAAATGAAACTTAATTAAATCATTGAATAATTTATTGATTTCATTATTATAATGACACTTTATATTAAAAATGTATACCAAACAGTAGAAACACACCATATTTCTATAATATCATTTTTAGATATATCAACTAACTAGTATATGTTTAAATATTTATAAATCTTTAATGTCATATTTGTTAAATTATATTTTCAATACCAACTCCCACTCTAATATTATATTTGATTATATAACTTAAATCACTATTCATAAAGGGTGTCTCGAAATGGGTTTTGTCATTTTTAAAATGCTGTTAACAATTTGTAGTGAAATAAAACTTTTAATGTTTTTTTTTATTTAGCGTAACATATAACATTTATTAACCAAATTTAAAAGTTAGAATATAAAATTTTTTTTGTGCGAAATGTCGGACCTTTTATTTTAACATGCCGCATTAATTTTTGGACACTAATCTTTTGGACAGTTTTTTTTTTCCATGGAATTTCAAATATTTTAACAACTTTCCGGAGGCCACAAGTGTCCTCGAAGATTCTGCTTTACTATAGCTCAATAGCGTTCAAAGGGGGTTAGCTCTGTTCTATTTCGCGGGTTCATTTCTTTTGGTACAGAATTTACGTTTACGTACAAGTGAAGCACATTTTTGCTGTAGTGACAGCTGCCCAAGTTAGGCCAGAAAAATTTAGCGATATTAGACTTTCTTTACATCGGCAAAGCTGCTTTTTGCAAACATTTATTGAAATAAAATTCATTGTTCTTTTCACAATAACTGCTTTGGAGACCATGCCGAAGGTACAAATGGCTTGCCATACCGTGTATTTATTTACAAATATAGAAAGTTTTTTGTACTTGGACTTGTCTTCTATATTATTCCGCTTATCTGCAATATAAAATCGTTGTCCTAGAAGTTGTATCCATAATTATGCATTATTTAAGGTTGTTCAATTTATGTTATTACTTTTTTACGATTTCTAAATGCATTAGGTCCTCCAACTTTATTGTGTTTGATATACAGATCTCGCTTGAGTTTTAAAATAACATTACCAGCTGTTTATATGAAAATTCTTTATTTTCATTATAATTGTCCAGTATTATTTTTTCTAATTTTTTTCTCTATTTGACGACTTTTTTTAGTTGTTTTCTTTGAATCGATCGATAATTCAAGGGGTAATTTTCCATATTATCACTAGAATATTCTCGAAAATTTGAGAATCATAGAATACGAAACATTTATTACTAGTGCCAGAAATCCGCGATTTCATTTTCATGATTTGTACCCTACACTGCAATATAATGATATTCCTTCTTACTTTCTCGATGGAAACTCGTCATATCTTGTTAGCCTAATAATGAAGGCCAGGGGTGGGTTGCTTAGTTTAAACACTCGTGTTTTTTATGGTAATGGAGAAACTACTTGTACGCTTTGTAACTGTAATGAAGAGGAAAACACACACTCACGAATGTTACAATTTGGTATTTGACATACTCGAATGGTACCGGGAGTTCGTGTCTTTTAACAACTTCTTTGAATTTGTTTTTTCTGACCTTTGAATTTGAAAAACAATGATTACAAAATATCAGACTTAACAATAGTTTTCTTTCTTTTCAGTTGAACGAAAAACTATTATTTAGCTTTGCTTTTAAAGCTAGAAAGCTGCTTAAAAGTTTTTTTTTATTGATAGAATTTTAAGCAATCCTACAGATACATAGTATCACTCAGTTAAAAAGGTGTGACTTGACATCTAACATCTCACAAATTAAAAATAACAAATTAAGTTCTATGAAAAAGAACACCCAAAAATACAACCTTTCATAACCTTACACATAGTACTTTTAATAAAGTGAAGTTTGAGGAATTTGCATTAACTCCGTAATATGAAAACCCCATGTTAAAATCATGCGTGTTTCACCTCAATTTGCACCACATCTGAATCAGTATATGTGATGCTTTTACTACATCTTTTTCCACTCTTTTTTCGCTGGATACTACCTAAATTCATTTTGTGTTATTTTAATACTTTTTCATCTGTATAGTAAAATAATCAATATAATTATATAATTTTATTTATAGATATATGCCGATCAGATACACAACATTAAGTGTTATGTCTTCAAATGATTTAATCATAGCAACTTCTTTGTGATATTTATATAAATTGTAATTGCATATTTTAAAAATAAATCATTATGTATTCATTCATTGAATCGATTAAAGCAATTTGCTGGAAAAACAACTAGAATGGTATTTTTGATAATTGTTACTATGATAGCATTACAAAAATTAAAGCAAACCAAATAATATTTGAAGCAATGTTAACTTGTTGAAAATGACAAAAAGCATTTCGAGACACCCTTTACGAGTGTTTAGTCTATTTATTATAAATGACGTTATTGTTAGAAAAATAAGGGGGAAAAAGAAAAAAAAAATGGAATAAAATGTCAAAATGTTTTCATTATTCTTGCTCCAACTTTTAGCTTCAAAATGTTATTTCATTAAAAATCACGTATTTATACTTACACCAACTATTTCAATTACTTACATATATGTATGTACTATGCTTCTACATACACAACATTGTAACTACTACAATGAGAGAATTATCTGCATAATAGCAAAGCATTTTTACATTAGATTTATGAAGTGTGACTGGAATTCTTAAATTGAAACTTTTCATTAAATTAATGCAGTTTGAGAATTTTGTACACACAAAAAAAAAAAATCTAGCTATTTGCCAACTGAAATTCGGTTATTACGAATTTCAGATAGTTGGCATTACTTTATATTAGTTTTCACAATAAAGTTAGGTTAAATATAGTTACGTTTTTAAAAATCGAATACAAATATCTTTGTACTAACTGAATTTATAAGTTGTTACCATTAATATACACTTTCCAATTCGGTTGGCACTTTATTTCTCTGTGTGTATGTATTCTTGATCTTTTTTTTTAATTGCATTTCATTTTGAATTTTCAGGTTTGAGATCAAAATTAAAATCTAACTATTACCAATATAAAACACTAATTTTCAAATGTAAGAGAAGATGTAAAAAATCTTGTGGGGATCAGCGCTAGAGGAAGTGCCGCACTTTCGACCAAAGCGACAGCCTCATTTTAATCCACCAAACACAAGAAATTCATGGCTTGATAAGGTTTTCATAAGATCTAATGAACATATTCATTTATTTATTTAAAATTTCATACACTTTATGAATAATTTCATTTACAATACATTTATAAAAATTTTTAAGCTTTTTTACACAGTTTAAGAAATTTTTAATTCACTTTGTGAAAAATTTCATTTAAACTCGTTTAAGACAATTGTCTCTGTGTAGTGTTTCTTTTATAGCCGCAATATGTACGGCATTTTTTTTTTCAACTTTTGATTTTTATCAATTATTGTTTCTATTATTGTAGAACTACATCGAAAAGTTTGATGGTTCTAATTTTGGAAAAATCGGATTGCATTAATGTAAAAAGTTTTCAATTTTTCGAAAATTTTCTTAAACTCCTTCAATAAAAATATGTCATGCGACACATAGTCTTTAATTAATTTTGGTATGATAAGCCCGAATATTTAAAAATTTTTGAAATTGGACTATATTGCGACTTAATTTTAACGAAAAATGGAGTTTTTATCCTCCATTCTACAAATAGTTTAAAAATGATCCTAAATTATTTTTACACTAGCAAAATAGACAAAACGACATTTGATTTAGAAATGTTGAGTTTAAGAAGAAGAATAAACGTTTTTCTCTAAAAATTATAAACACTATTAATTTTTAAATCAGACTAGACTAGTTTCTGCCTTTTTATGGACAGGCGTCATCAGTGATTTTCCATTTAAATTGTATTATCATTTGTGTCTTATAATTTTCAAATTGTCTCTATATGATAAATTTTTTCAACAACCTGCGGCTGTAAGAATCAAACCTGCGCTCATCTTAAATTACAAACTTAACAATACCAAGTCATGACCGTTTAGCAATCACACCCAAGTATGGCCTCGAATCTAATGCAGCTAAATTGCAGTTTTCTTTCCTATTAGCTTTTTCTGTTATTGTATATTATACTCAGAAGTGACAACACTAACAACACAAATATTCTATTTTTAGATTTTTGTTTATTTTTCTAATCTCCTCCGTCATTTAATCATAATCATTTCAATATTGGTTAAAGGTTAACTTGTGAATTGACCTACAAATATCTCGGAAAAACAGAAAATTTACATTGTGAAATTGTAATGCTTCTCAATTTTATTGATGGAACATTTACTTTAACCTTCGATATTCATTAATTAATGCTTTGTTTGTTATCGCACAAGGTCCAATTGTGTTGTGGTGCGAAATTTAAAAAAATTATATTAATTAACCCTTGGCAACCTGCTCAAAAAGCCTCTGATATATGGATAAACAATTATAATTAATTTTTTAAAATATGTTTTGCGATACATCATCTCTAATTGCAGACACAATTATTATAAAATGAAACCATGTTTTGTGTAGTATTTGAGTAAAAAAAATTCTAATATCATATTTCAAAAAATTCTAGAATAGAGAAAAAAAAATGCAATTTCTGGTGAAAATCAAATTGCTATATCTCGAAAACCGTTAGTCCGATTTTAAAAATTTCAAAATATTCGCGTTCATGTGTCGTAAGATCTATTTTTATTAAAGCAATTTAAGAAAAATTTAAGAAAAATTTTCTAAAATCCAGAACTTTGGTATTGGGGCGCCACGAGTTAAAGCCATCCAATTTTTCTCAAATTTGCACAAAATGACTTTTAGACAAAATTAATTTTTCAAAAAAGTTTTTCTTTATAACTACAAAAAAGAAAAATGCCGCTCTAATGCACATACATATTCACATACATTGTCGGTTTTTATAGTTGTTTTTCTATAAAACTCTTTAAAATGTCTTATATGAGTGCCGTTGTACATTAAGTAGTGCATAAGTTTGTTAAGTTTATTTTCTTTATACATAACTGCAAAACTATGAACGTTATAAAGAGTCCTATGTGCAATATTGTTAAAAAAAATCTTTATACTAAAAAATAGCTACACTGAGAGAATTATATTCATGAATTCAATGAACTTTTGCATTATATCTATAAAGTGTCACTGGAATTCGTCCATTGAAACCTTTCTTAAAAATAATGGAGTTAAAAATTTCATACGCCTTATAAACAAATTTTACTTAAAACAGCTTCATTAAAATTCTGAAGCCCTTTATGAGGTTTAAGAAATTTTTTATTCTCTTTGTTAACTTCACTAAAACTCGTCCAAGAAAATTCTTCAGATTTCAGATTTTTTTTTAAAGAACACATATAACAATTTGCAGTCTTATTGACAATGTGGTGGTTATGCGTATGTGAGGGTATATGCCAAATGTGTATGTAGTTTAATATTGCAACATTTCTTTATATGTATGTATATTTAAAGTTGTTCATACAACATTCTTACACATAGTTGCTGCTACTTTGTTATAAGATTGTTAGTTTTTATTATCACTTAACATTGTTAGTTTCTCTATTGAGTTTAAGATTGGAAACGAAATAGAAGAAATAAAATAAATTGTACTTAAGTTCATTTTATTAAAAACTTTATGATTTTATGTTTATGGACTGAATGATTTGTTAAAAATTTAAAACTTGGAAACTTTAGATAAAGAAATTAAGTTTTTTAAAATTTTACTTTTCTGTCTTCACTTAAAATATTAAACCAGTTGCAACCGATAACTTACAAAAATATCCTTTAATTATGGTCCCCACTCGGATTTATATTTCATCTCTCAATTCTATTTATAAAATGATAAAATGTGAAAACTCTATAATAAAGCTGAAGTTCAATGTTACTTCTCCTTGGGTTGCGAATAGTAAAATAAGCCGGTCATGAACAACGGCCGTCTGAAACTGCTATTTAAACAAGCAGCAGAGCATGTATACTTCAGCAGATTTGAGAAAATAGTCTCAGAAGAATACCAGTAGCATCGGGTAACTTGAGTTGTGTCAGCCGTCTCGACCAACTGTTATGGGACACCCAGAAAACAGACTCGGTAGTAGCAACCGTATTTTTTTTTTTTTTTTTTTTTGAAATTTTTGGTAGTTATTACCGAATTTCTGTTGAGGCAATCGAAATTCTATAGTAGTGACAGAATTTCTGTTGTTCAATCGACTAATTGTTATTACAACCGAAATATTCAATCGCAACAACCGATGCATTCGACTGACAAAAAATACGGTTGATTCTACCGAGTCTGCTTTCTGGGTGTACACTAAAAAATAAAGTTAGTAAAAAAAATTTGCAAATCATTTTTCAATCTCACTTTACTATTATTATACTAATTTTTTGTAAACAGTTATTGATTAGTAATATTTTTTGCTATTCTTATTTTACAAATTACAAAATCTTTTACTAATTTTTGTTGCTAATTTAACTAATTTATTTTTACTACATTTTGAAACCCGATTTGCAAAAACTAGCAAAAAAGTTACTGATAATATGATTTTTTTAAAATCTAAAAATACTTTGATATGGAGAAAACTTGAACTTATTTATGCACTACACTCATGGAAAAAACTTTCATCACGTATTGATGAAAATGTTTTACAAATCCTTTGCCATCAATTATTCATCATATTTTTGAAGTTTTCACATAAAAATTAAAGATAAATATTTCATAAATAATCATAATTTCATAAAAATGTTTAATAAACTTTGTGAAAATAATTTTATTCAATGTAAATTAGTTTTAGTTATTATTGATAGCATTAGACCAAAATATATATTTTTTATTTTTAGCACATAGCATTTACAAAAAATGTTGATGACCTTATTTAAACGAAATCTACACCATAAGAAAGGTCTCTAAATATCAACTGAAATTCCGAATATTAATTTCAGTTCAAAAACTATCGATTGAAACTTGGATTTTCTATTTGAAATTAAAAATATATCATTTATAGTTCGGTTTCTTTTTGAAACTCAAAAATATTTTTTTAATTCTGAAACATTATTTGAAATCAGAAATTTAATATTAATTTTCAATTTCATTGCCATTTTCAATAGAAGGTATTATTTACACATTATACTAAAAATTGGATTATGTGGTCATCTTGCAAAGTTATGAAGGACATAAATTTTTTTAACAATATTCTATAAATAGACTCACAAGAGTTCCACAAAATTTATTTTATTAATAAAAAATTCTTATGCGCCAACTGGGCTAGAACATTCGACCTGACGTTTACTTTACCGCTAGAGTAAACCATTTAAAAATATGTTTTTTCAAATTTTTTTGGTTTCAAATTTAAATATATGTCTAAAAAGAAGATTTATATGTACAGAGTTACCAAAACTACAAAAAAACTTTAAACAGAAATAAATTACAAAATTATTGTTGTAATATTAAACATCCACCATAGAAAATTTTTATAAAAAAAATAAAATTTTTAAATTTGCACCAACAATGATGATTTAAAACACCATTTTGTTGATTATTTTTTATAATTTTTAATTAAAAAAAAAACTACAATTAATGGGCATTTCAAAAAAAAACGAATTGTTGAATTTAAAAATAAGGGTGTTTGAATTTAAAAATTAAATTGTTGGTGGCTACTGTTTTTTCTGTGTATAATATTTTAAAATAATTTTATTAATAAAAAATGCGTATGACTCGAATTGCGCTCGAACCGGAGACCTATTGCTTGACAGGCTATTAGTTTACCTCCAGCCTAAACCCAACTTGAATTTGTTGTTTCAAATTTCAAAACTGAATATTTTTTTGTTTCAAATTTAAATAAGTATATCTAAAAATAGATTTGTATAAGCAACAGTTATTCGGTTGCTAAATCCAATATTTTATTAGAAGTACCAAAACTAAAGAAAAACTTTATATGATTTTAAAAATTGCTAAGGAACACTAATATTTTAGATAGATTAATTGTTTTTTGTAGGCGAAACTAATATGCCATTTTAACTGCAAATATTTGACTCAAGTGACAAAATCTCCGATATGTTGTTGGTATAGTTTTCGAATTTTGTTTATATGTTAATTTCATGTGTTTTTAGTTCAAAATTAAATTTAATTGTTGTGATGTTGAATTCTAAGTAATACCTACAATTAAAATTATTGAATAATGATTAAATTTTGTAGGTTGCAATGGATTTACAACCAATTTATTCTCTGTTTGCATTAACAAATTTAAAGGATTTTAAATTTTATGGATCAAACAAAAATTTTTATAACTAAAATTGGTTGGTACAACTGAATAAAATCATCACAATAAAATTCGGCTTAATGCAACAAAATTCTAGTTGCAACGCCTAAAATATTCAGAAATCGCATTTAAATATAGTTGTACTAATCGAATGTATTAGTTGTAGCCACCAAAAAACACTTTTTAAATAAGTTGCCACCTTATTTTTCTGTGTGTTTATAAAGTTTTTTTTTTAAATTTGGGAATTTAATAGTATTTAATATTATTTTGTTTTATTTTTTTTTTTTTATTAGTAATCTAAGTTCTAATATATAAAAAAAAAATTGTTGAGTGTATTTTTATATTTTTTGGTGGTGTAATATATATTTTGAAATGTAATTTTAATATTTTTAATTTGGTTTTAATCTTAGCGTTTTGGTTTTAATTTTTGTCGCGGATGGATTTAGCAAGTTTAAATATCGGCTAACACATATTTATGTCATACAAAGAAAAATGTTTTAAAATATTCTGCCTCAAAGTGTCAAAAATTTTTGAAATTCCTCATATTATTTGTTGCTATAATGTCAGTGATTATGAAAATATTTTAAGATCTGAAAAATGAAACATCGCTTAGATTTATATACGTGCCGTATGAGTGTTATTTTTTCACATGCAAAAACAAAATCACTCATACGCCATGAGGTTGTTTTAATTTTGTTGTAATTTAAATAATACCATTTTAAAAGGTCTGCATCAGGGATGTTAAATGGGGTTTTCAGTTTTGTACCAACCTCCAAAAAAAATTGTACTTTTTGGACCTTCATGGTACCATTTTTTTTTTAATTTATTAAAACAACAAAACAAGAACATAAAAATTCACTTGTACACAAAAAAAAAAACAAAACTTAACAATAACAGAAGGTACAAAAAAGTCTTATGACTATATGAGGTCAAAATCATGGAATAATTTGTTTAGTTAATAAACTATTTGGAATTTCTACATCATAGCAGCACGAATTTGTCGATCTTAACCAATCCTTTGTCTGTATGAGACTTGATAATGCACATGTAGTCTGTTTCTTTCCTTAGTTTTTATTATATTTTGAAAAGAAAAAACTCTCGCCACATTTGCAGATGAGTGTGGAATGGATAAAATTCCAGCAACGACTCTAGAAATGTCCGGAAACATATTGAAATTCAGTTAATTTTCAAAATAAGCTACTACCGACCATTAACTACAAATGTTTTAATTTTTTAACTACTTCAGTTGCTCAACATCAGCGAAAGCTCTAAATAGATTATTTATTGAATCGAAATTTGCAATTTCATTCGGGAACATTTTTACTAGAATATGTACAATACTACTTGTTTAACTTATGGAACCCCATTAATAATTCGTTATTAAAATTGACTTTGGTTGTTAAAACTTCGCATAATTTTATATAAGATTGTGTGGCATTTTCTTTCATTTCTTTAACAATAATTTAATTTAATTTTCACTTCTTCAGAATTTTAAAAAATTCAAAATGAAAGTGAAGTTGGCTGCAACAAGTGTCAATATATGTAAGAGCTCTAACACCACAATACCAGTCTGCCAGATAGATTTTGTAAAAAATCGTCAAATTTGCGATATTTGAAAAAAAAAATCGAAAATTTTATTCTACAAAATCCTCAAAATGATGATAAATCTTCAAATCGGATATGGTCGCATATATTTTAAGCGCTCATTACATAAAACGAATAAATGCAATGAAAATGGACACAATAACAATTTGTTTGCTATAATAAAAAGGGGAAAATTAAAAATTTTTAAATTGTACCAAATGAGTCGCGGTAGTACCACGGTACTTTAGAAGGACAAAATGTACCAAAAAAAAGTACAATTGTACCAACTTTAACATCCGTGGTCTGCATAATGGCTACAGTGTTCAAAAAAACCGACAAATTTAGAAACCCGGTTTTCGGTTTGTTCGAAAAATCTGATTTTGGTTGCGGTTTTTATTAAAAAAACCGGTTAAGCCCGGTTTCGGTTTTTTTTGTTTATGCATGGTATTTTGTACTTTTTTCATATAAAACCATGAAAAAATATACAAATTTCGATCTCTACCCCCTTCAATGTTAACCAAATTTGGTATGGAAGGAAAGTGTCACGTAAATATGTATTCAACAAGTTTTGGGTCGCCAGCTCTAACGGTTGTGGAAATATCGCGTTTTGAAATATGAAAAAAAAAAATCTAAAAATTAACAAAAGTAGTTGTACATAATCTTTTTAACGGGTAAAGCTACGTGATTCATTGATATCTCATTTTTAAGTCACTGTTAATATGCTGTTAATAAAATGATCGAAAATATTATCTTTGGAAGGTAAAATGCATTATTTTCCAAATCCGCGGTTTAAAACGCTGTATTTAAAACAACTGTTTTTTTTTTTTTAATTTTCAAAAAATAAATGTTTATTATAATTTATTACACTAAGACGTTGCCAAATTAATTTGTGGAGCTGTTACGGGATTCAAAGTTATGGATACAAATCTAAAAAAGGTACTAAATTTAATAGAAAAAAAGATTTACATAAAAAAGTAATTTTTTGAAAAACATAAAAAAAAAGTTTTCAAAAGTAGTTGCACATAATTGCCCCTATCATTTAAACGGTTTAAGCTACAAAAAAACATAACTCACATCTTTATGGTAAAATTTATTTTTTCAAAATCCGTGGTTTAAAACGCTGCATTTCAAGAAACTATTTTTCTAAAGTTGATAAAAAAAAATATATGTTAATTACAAATTATTATTTTATGCAGTCACCAAATCCATATGTGGTATTCCTGTATGTTTCTGAGTTATAGGATGTTTAGTTAAATTTTTTCACATTTCGATTCATAACTCAGGATCCGTGAGAGCTCCACATAGGGAATTAGACACTGCATAGGGAAGTTATTTATATTTAACATTTATTTTTTTAAAAACTTAAAAAAACAGTTTTTTAAATATAGCTATACATTTTTCCGTGGAGAAGTGAATAATTTGTGTGCTCTAGTAAAATAATTTAAGTAGCTTTGAACCTATCAACGACTCTCGTTGCTTAAGCCGTTAAAAAGATATGGAACATTAAGTACACTCACAAGAACTTTTCATACAAGATCAATAGTTATTTAAAAGTTTAATCGGTAAAATTGTTTCAATGGAATATACAGTTAAATTACTAAAGAAATGTTTTTTTTTAACTGTCTGTCTGTTATCAATAAACAAAAAAAAAAAAACTTTCGGTAGTAGTTAAAATATTCAGTTTAAATTTTCTATTTTAAACAAAAAGTTGTTATATTATATTGAGTATTGAAATCAATTTTTAACTGATTTTCCGTTAATTTAATGTGCATATTCAGTACGGAAAATATAACAGAATAATGAAAAACTGAAACTGTTTTTTATTTTCAATTTATAACGAGCTTTCAACCTCCGTATATTTACAAAAATAAAGCAAATCAAACATATGGCTAAAGATCTCATCAGAACCCGAAGTTTTAGAAAAGCTAGAGCCTATATAATAGGCAGAACTTTAACAAAAAACCTATTAATAATCAATTATGCTCCATTCTTGTCTTCTTAGTAATCAACCACGTGGTTAGGTCTTTTCCTAACAAGCATCATGACGTTACTAAACTTTGAAGACGAAAAATGTTCTATTTATATAAAAAAAATTTTAGTGTGTTCTCTGGCTCAAGTAATATTTTTTACAGTTATATTAGTTTTTTATTATTTTATTATTTTAGATAAATTTTGCAAATGGAAACTTTTTTGCTTCAATTTTTGAAATAACAGTTTTTAGATGTGCCCACATATAATTACTAAAAGTATGACTCTGTGGTCAACATGGAAAGCTAACAATTATAAAAGCAGTCAGTGAGAGGTAATTTTAAATTTGGTGCACAATTATTAAAAGCAGCTATTGTAAGTAACATGCAATTTAAGGCGGGAATAAATTTATCTAACTAATACACACAGCGAACAGATTCCTTGTGATAACCGAATTCGTCGCCAACCGAATTTTTGTAGTTCCATGCACTATCACATTTTCAGTTACGTCTACCATATTCGAAGAGCACATTAAGTACATTTGACCGAATTTTATCTAATATAATTTTTTTTTATAAAATAAAACACTGTTTCCAAATGTTTTCATTTTTATATATAAAAATAAAAGTAAATGGATATAAAATGAACAAAAATAGTATTAATATTAAAAAATATCAATTAAGAGATCAACATTTGAAAATAGCAAACTTCAAGGGCTTATTTTGATTTAGCAAATTCTGCTTTATCATAGATTGTCTTCAGGAAGTAGTCTTCCTGTTGATATTCACGGGAGTTTTTCATGAAACATTCATGAATTCCATATGTATGTTGAGAATCGATGAACTAAATAAAAAGACAAATCAGTTTTATTAGAAAGTTGAAATGTCACTTATATTAATAAATGTACTTACCTAAATCATTTCTCTTCATACTTCTTCTTGATTTTTTCAGCATTTTCTCTTGCAAATTTAGATTTTTATATTAGTTTTGTTTTTTTTTATGCAAAATAAAATATACATTTTATTTATCAGTTAGAATTGAAAATAATTTTTTATTATTATATTTTATTAGTAGCTTCATGTACCAATTTTAATTTTTTGTAACGGTTGGGTATACCGATCGTTACCACACAATTAATTTTTTAAATAAGTATTGGTTGGTTTAACCAATTATTGAAGTATTACAGCATACATTAGGTTATATTTATTAGAAAATTATTGATTCTATGATTATTTGAACTGTTTTAAATAAAAAAAATAATAATTAGACGGAAAAATAATCATTTGGGAACCTTTGTTCTAGATGTTAACAAAAATATGGATTTATTTTAAGAAATATAAGAGTCAAACAACAAAAAGTATACAACAGAAAAGTTGAACAATGAGCCAAGTAAGCGACAAAGAAAAAAAGCCCGAAAGAAGCATTTAAAGTATTTTTGAAGTACATAAAAAAGTGTAAAGAAATAGAAATATTTCAAATAACAAAGTGAAATTCACAAGAATCTTGTATGGATCTTTCAGCTTGAAAAAGAAAAAGAAATCTACATTCTACTGGCTTCTTAACACTTTATTCATTCATTTAGTTTCATGATATTGGATGTGTGTGTGTGTGTGTGTGTGTGTGTGTGTGAGTGTATGAGAAGTAAACTAGAAATTCTTTTAGAAAAAAAAAAAA
The DNA here is from genome assembly GCA_021234595.1 of Delia radicum. Lineage (NCBI taxonomy): Eukaryota > Metazoa > Arthropoda > Insecta > Diptera > Anthomyiidae > Delia > Delia radicum. The sequence continues at coordinate 149,941,071 of CM037852.1, forward strand.
ATCTTTAGAACTGCGAGTGAAAGCATCATTTTATGAATTATATTAACTACGCACAGTGGGGAACTTACACAAAAAATTGGAAATAATTCGGCCTCTCTTACTGGGTAGTTCGATTTCAATAAATTATAGCACAGTGATAAACTACATGTTAACCCTCTAACCGGCAAGCCCGCATCCAGGCGGTGTATTTTAATTTGACCATAAGTGCACCAAGTGAGGTATTTAGAATAAGAATTTAAGCTACGAGTATTTCGATTGAAAACTAGATTTTCAAATACATGGCATGGTTTAGAATCAAGAAAGCGTTAAAGTTAAAATTTCGTGAAATTTCAAAAAATTAATATTTTAAAATGAACACAACTTCCAAAAATCTTTAAAACATATTTATGTTGACCAGAAACCGTTGATACTAAACACAAAGCAAGATTGAAGCTTAAGCTTTTAAAAAAAAAGTCTTAATTGTGGTCCAAGGACATACAGTATTCCAAAAGGATACCTATAAAGGACATCGTCTTAACTTGAAAACGTATGGAGAGGTTTTTATGAAATTTGGCAGAAACATTAAATTAAGTAGTATTAGTAAAGCATTTAAGTTAAATCAATATATGTTAAAGTTTTGGTAAGTCTTCGCTTAATTTCACGTTTTCGAAAACCAGGCTCAAAAATTGTAGTTTTTAGACTGAACTTATATCTAGAAGGAACATTGTATTCCTAAACTTATTAATTTCTATGAATTAGTCTTTGAGATTCACTCTAAACCTATTGTGGACCATGTCGCCTAAAATAGGTAACGAAAAAAATGTTGGTAGAGGAACATATTGTTTTTTTTTTCGTGCCGAACAAGTGCTATGTATTTCATGGGGTTAGGGAGCTAAGGTTTTTGAAATGGGTCCCATTCGCATGCGGTGGTTGGGCAAAGGGCACCAAAGTCAGATGTTATAAATGTGATCAGGTATTCACGATTGTAACATACAGTCTAAAAAATGTTTGTAAATATACTACAATAAAATGGGTAAAGTTTAGTGTAATATTACGAAAATTCACTAAATATAAATACCAAATGTGTAAAACAGTTTAAGTTTGCATTGACTAAAGCCATTTTTAAAGCGTATTTAAAATAAAAAAACATGAGAATCATTTTTGAAATTACTTTATTTATTGTTCATTAGTCTAAACCTTTTTTTGATGCGTGCCAAAACCATATATATTTTGTTGTAAAAAAGTGTAGGGGGCCACTTTAATTACATTTTCTACTGCGATCCTTTGAATATCGGAAAGTTTTTTCTTTCATAAAACTCATCACCAGAGATGGAGAATTAGTCGTTTTTTACATTTTTTTTTAATTTTTTTGGAAATTTTATTTTTTGAGCGCTTGTGAAACTTTTGATGTTCAATTTTCTCGCAATTATTATATTTTCCCGATTACCAAAACATTGATTACACAAAATTTTGTCTATTTTGATTTTTAATGATAAAAATGTTTTAAAAAAATTATACTATTTATGTCTCTAAAATCTCATGGAACTTTAAGTTTTGAAAATTTTTTTTTAACTTTTTCTTTATCATTTCTCAACCATTTTTACCATTTTCCGTTAAAAACACATACTTTAAATTAAATTAAAATTTTTAATAGCGAAAATAAATATTTAAATCTAAGATAACTTTTTTAACATATTTTTTCTAATAAAATTAAGATGTTTAAAAATAAAGAAGAAACTGTCGCGTGCCAATACTGACCCGCGTGTCATTGTTTTTTCAGTCCTGGTCTAAGCATAAGTCTAACAACATTGGCCGTCTATTTTTAGGGGGATACAATTCATTTATATACAATCCGAAACGTTAGGGTAATAACGTTTGACTTATAGTGACATCTGTTAGTTCAGGGTATCAATTATCTATATTTTTAACGACATACGACAATGAAATGACACCTAAATCATTATCGTTTCGTGGATGGAACTAATTTTGTTTATTCAGTTCATGGCTTATAAATGTAATATGAAACCGATGCGACAAAAATTGTTACATTTACGCTGTTAAAGCGACATTTCATTGTCGTGTGTTGTAAAAAGATACATAATTGATACCCAGTGTTATATGTATTGAATCTTCAAATTTTATTGGAAAACATCGTCTCATAAGGGCGATTTAGCTTTGAGCTTCGACATATAAACACTAAATAAAGTAATTTCAAAAGAGTTTTCGACGTATTTTACTTAAAATACACTCAAAAAATCGCTTTGGTCTATGCAAACTTAAAATTGAAATATCTTTTTATTTTGACCTAACCTATTAAAACGGAGTATACCAATGGATTCTAAGACCCAAAATTAAGATTAGGTCTAACGAGGTTTATGTTTGTCATTTCAAAAGTTGAAATTTTACTTACAGTGTAATTGGTTTTTAAAATTCATTATACAACAGATGCCCGTCTCTAAAACTTAAGTTCCTTAACACCTTGTTTATCACTACACTTAGATTACTATGTAGGTAAAGACCACTGCAAATGTAGTTAAAAACAAATGAAATTTCACTTAAAGAAAGGACGACTTACATTTCAATAAATTCAACACCATTGTCATTTGTTTTTTTTATGTTTAACAAAAAAATGACTAACAATTGCAGTAAAAATTAACCACATGTTAGTAAAAAATAAACAAACATTTATTTTTTTATTTTTTTAAATAACAAAAAACTACTCTAAGAAATTAATGTAAAATCAGAAAACAGTAATTTGATGTGGTTTGTTTTTTAAATAACCTACAAGGTTAGTAAAAATTTAATTTGTTCTACAAATGACTGACAATTACATTAAAAATAAAAAAAAACTGTATTACAACCCAAACAACTACATATTTTTAAAGCAGAAGTTCCCTGAGTGTACGCTACATTTTATTGCAATCGAACTACCCAGTATGAAATGTCCGAATTATATCTAACTTTTTTTGTTAATGCCCCACTGTGCTACGTACATATGTATGACACACAGCAGAATGAATACAAATGAATAATTATAAAATGAAGTTCTTTTTCTTTTTTAAATTCATTCATTCATTCATTCCTGTATTTGCTTTCAAATACATTCTCATATTTCAATTACTCTATCTACCAATTGACAAGTATCATTGAATGATGGATGCATTGTGTACTTGTAGTAGTTAGTGAGTGTGGTTGTAGTTAATTGTATGTGAATGAATGTTTGTGATTAGGAATGTTTGTGAACAATAGAAATTGAATTAAATAATAATGCTTTTGTTAGCAGAGTAAATTGCGTTTAGTAAAATATGGAATTGTATTTGGAACGCTAAAGTACTTGACTAAATGTCAATAAAATGCTGCACAATATCATCGAAACCAGATAAAATGGGACAAGTATTACTTCGGATTAACCCTTTCTCTACAGGCTTAATTTGGCTGTACATATTTTTGTATTGTTTCTGTTACAAAACTCTATACCAAGTAATACACATTTTTTTAAAACATTTAAATGGCGACTTTTTTTAATTTAAAAATTTAAAAACAAAACGCATTGAAAAATGTCAAGTTTAACATAAAAAAAAACTAAATAAAAACTTTTCTTAAAATGAGATTTTGGTTAAAGATCATGAAAATGTTCCTTTTTCGAAACTAATAGAAAAAGTATAATTTCATTTGTAATAGTTTACTTTTAATAATAGAGAAAACACAGAAAAAGTTATTACACACCAGCCGAATGGAATGTATTTTCCGGTCAGGTCTGACCTACACCAGCATTCTTCGTGCGTTATAGTGTAAATGTTAAAAATGTATCTTATATAATTCAGCAAATCAAAGCAAATAGGAAATGTTAAATGTTAACTTCGAACTTTTCCTTTAGCATGGCGAAGTTATCCCTGGTTCACAAAAATAAAACCCAGGTGGCAACGCTGGACAAAGCAAATTTTATGACAGATGTAATTTTCATAACTGTTATCATTCCTAATTGAATATATGGAAATGATAAGCAGGATAAACCCCACAAATATACTTTTAAGGGAAATTGGAATAAATACAAACCACTGTGCAGAAGATTTCAACCCCTCTAAAAGTACTCCTATACAACGAGATATGTTTAATGAAAAAGTTATCCATGAGGAATCCAAAGAACCGTTTTTGGGATAATTGTAAATGTGTGTAAACAAATTTTAGATGTTTATTTCTGGTGTTGGAAATACTCTGGAGAAAAACTTTGCCACAATTAAGAGTAGTCCTAAAAATCGTGATATGTCCAACGAAAAAGGAAAACATGAGGATTACAAAATTTTTTATCGCAGCTTATCAACGAATTTTATTTCTGGTTGTCGAATGAAGTTTACATAGATATGATGAAGAGTTGCATAAAAATGTATGACAAATGTTTCATAAATCTTCACTTATTATGAATAAAATGCTAACGTTTACAAAAAACCGACTTGGAAAATTCTTTAAAACTAGTTTTTTATTCACTTTTTATGTTTTAAAAGAAAATTACACTTTATATTGCGTTTTTTTAAAACGACACAATGAAACCAAGATAAACGTTTGCATTCAAGTCGAAACTTTTTTGAAAAAGTGTTGTCGGGAACTAAAGTCGATGACAGTTCTGACATTTTCATGAAACAACACGAAAAACGAAAAGGGCCACAATTGGGTACATTCCCTTATATTAAATGAATAAATTAATTTTAAAAACATTTTCAAAATTTCGAATTTTGGGAACTTTTAATATAAATACTATTGTATTCCATCGGTTAACCGTTACTCGATTAATCGATAAATTTCAATCACAGAATTGTTCAAGTAAATTAAAATGCCCCATTTCGAGTATAGAATAACTCCAACAATTGTGGTCGATTAATCCAGTTAATCGAGTAAATAAAAGTATGTTCTCTTTCAGTTTATATTTCATAAAAAAACTGAAATTGTTTCATGTTTTTTAAAAAGAATTTTTAATAAAATATAAAGCAATGTTGTAGTTAATTTACATTTTATATTTGTTTACCCCTAGTATAACTGTTTTTAGCTGTTTCTTAAAATATTTTTAAAATAATTATGAACATTCAGAGATATTATATTCAAATGGATGGTTAAATTATGTAAATATCGAAACTATAAACAAATATAAGACCAAAATGTTCCGATTTCCAGAAATTAAGCGAAATTTTTAAATATATAAATACACAACAAAAAATAAATCCTCTCAACAATCGCAAAACTACTATCAAAACAACATTAATGGAACATTTGGAAAACTCGAATTGATTAAAATTCATAATCATTTTTAGGTGCTCCAGCTCTTTTCTTGTATTCGGATATATATTCAACTTTACTACATAAGCTAAAAATAACCTATTTCGCAAAAAAAAACAAATTAAATTGAACAAAAATCTCTCTTCCAAACTTTAAAGAAAACATTTTTTAACGACAAAGGAAAAAGCTCATATAATTTTTCTTAATATTTTTCCAAGGCATTTTTGATATTTTCAATAAATGCTAAAAGTTATATCCCTAAGGTTTCCTTAAAGTCGAGCTTTATAAAAACGAAAGAAAAAAAGTAAAACACCTCAATTGTATATTGTTTTAAATTATTTTTCTAATTTTTAAATAATTACACTCAAGGAACTTCTGCTGTAAGTATTTGGAGTTGTTTGATTTTGTAATACAGTATCTATATTTTTAAGTGAAAAAACAGTCATTTGTAAAATAAATTTCAATTTTGACTACAATTGTAGTTTATTTAAAAAAAATAAACCACATCAAATTACTGTTTTATGATTTTATATTCATTTGATACAGTAGTTTTTTTTTTATTTAAAAAAATCAAAAAAAATCAAACTAATAAATGTTTGTTTATTTTTTGCTGCATATGTGGTTAATTTTTACTACAATTGTGATTCGTTATTTGAACAGTAAAAAACAATGTCATTTGTTAGTTGAATTCATTGAAATGTAAGTCGTCCTTCTTCAAGTGAAATTTCATTCCTGTTTGAAAAACATATTATACTTATATTGTTCGCAATGTTTTAATTTAATATCGTCGTATTAAAATCCAATTAAAAAAAAAAACAACAGTTCATTTCTAGTGTGTACGAATATGGATGATCATATATGATGATATAAAAAAAATATATATGATTATATATGAAGTTTTTTAACCGGTTATTGTATTTTAATATAGTATAACTATAATTCCGATTTTAATGCTTACCCGGTTAAAAATTGACATATATGCATACATTTTTGAACATTTATGAATTCATTCATGCTTATATATGGAGCGATTCGAGGTTATACATGTCCATATACCACCATGTAGGATTCGTATGCGTTCATACGAGTTCGTATGAAATCATATGTTAAATATTACCTCAGTTTCCTTTAATGCACACATATGTATGGAAATGTATTGACATGTATGATTATATATATAAATATTACCTCAATTTTCGTTAATGCACACATATGACCATATATGATTCCTCATATGAACATATAAGAATGGTTTATGAACACATATGATTCATGTATGGATGCATGTGGACATGTATGGATCCATATATGTGGATTTTTAACAGGGTAATAAATTCATATTTAAAAGATCCTGTACGCAATTTTATATTCCGGTATTTGTATGTTGTTTTTAGTTTAAAACCTTAAATTGTTTAAGTGGGACGTCGTAAAATTAGAACACAGCGCCGCAGTGTTAGTTTAAAAAAACGTCGACACTTAACAGACAATTTGCTGTTCGAGCCATTTTTAAAAGCAGTACCTTAAGCTAATTTTTATTATTCCATAAAAGTGACAAAATTAAGCTTATTTTAAAATTTTCGTTTTAAATAGCACAATTAATTCTGTTAATATCCTGAAAATATGTGAATCTGTCTTCAAACATTTTTTTACAACTTGGATTAAGTGTAATTCCATCACATTTATACGTTAAGGAAACCAATAAAAATGCAATATTTTTTTGTCGTGACAGACATAAAAACGTTATATCCTATAAAGTTAAATAATAATATCAATTCGGAGTCATTTACAGCGCTATAAACAGAAACGTAGAACAAGTTACGGGGAAAAGAGGGGTCACAAAACCACTTCAAAAAGTTCAAGGTATATTTCGTTTGCTACATTTCAATAGGGTCAATTCGGTTCTTTGAACATTTCAACAAAAATCTAGAACACAGAGTGAATGTACGACCCTGACTATATCAACTATATCATCATCTCACACATACACATCTACATATACACACATGCATAATACGTGTGTTTTTCATTATTTCAAAGGATTTATTTTGTAGTTTTATGTGTATGTGGTACGGATACGTTATAAATGGCTTTCATTGAAAATACATAAAGCCTTTTTTAATACCACCACATATGCATAAACTGAGGTATTTGGAAAAACCAAAATCATAAAAAAAAAACAGTTCAAAGTGTAATGAACAGCATGTTTGGTTTTGTATTTGTAGTAAAAATAAATAAATGACAATACTCTTATTCGATTTTATATTTTGATAAAGAGTTTATTGAAAATTTCCTTGTGTTGTTTGATTTAAAAAAAAAAGGAAGTTTTATTGTAGAAAGTTCTTTGTTCAGTTTTAACCTTGAGTATGTAGACTCATTGGCTCTTAGCACCATAACAAATAAAATAAATAATACATTTGTATTTCTGTATTAAAGTTCGTCACGAAAATTTGATTTTGTGATATCATCACTTTTTTACGGTTTTTTGCAACAATGGAAAACATGGCGTTATCATTTTTTTTTTTTGTACAGTGTTGTTTTAACGTCATATAACCCATGTCCAACGCTCTCTTCGAGAAACCTCAACTTAGTTTTAAGAGAGTTTCGAAAGAAAATGTGTTAACAGTGGCACGTTTAATTAATTAATTTTCATGCTCTTAAGCAATTTTAATTAAAATTTTAAAGTTAATTTGTGTTGTTTCATATATTCTCTACATTAGTTTTGTATAATTAAGAAAAAAAAATTGTTTATATGTACTAAAAAATGTGCATTAAAAAACCTTTAAAAAACTGTTTCTCTTAAAACAGTTGACAAATAAAAAACGCCAAAAAGAATCTCTTACAAACCTGCTTACACATGCCATGAATTTTATATTGCGAATTCCCACTTAGAAGCATTACTTTTGGACAAAGTAGGCGCTAGTTTTAGCGCTCATAAAAGTCTGTGATTCCATGGATTTAAGTAAAATCATAGTTCATGTCTTCATTATTACGATTAAAAGTAATAATATGAATATTATATAATTTATTTTATATAAAACACTGTATCTGTATATTAATATTTTGTTGTTAAAATTTTAGACATATTAAAACAATAATTTTAAAAATGTTAAGTTTTCTTTGATCTTCTTTTATTTAATTCTTCTTATTTTAAACAAGCTTTAATTATAAATTATAATTATTTATTTCCAATATTTCGTCTCCACATTGAGTGACTTCTTCAGGGAACAATTGTTATAATTTAAATGAAAAATTTTCGTTTTAATAATTAAAAACTTATATACATATTTTATTTATTTTTTACCGTACCACGTGCTAGCTCTTCAGAAACAGTTAAATGACTAACTATTTTTTATAAAATACTCGAAAACACCAAACACAATCGGAAATCCCTCGGGAAAACTGGTGCAGATCGCTCAAAATCCACGATATGAAACTTTCTACATTACAACCTGCATCCTTGTAAGGGATTAGAGTAAGCTGCGTACAACCTGTGCCCTTGTAAGTGAAAACTGTAAGCTCAAAAATTTATTTGTTTATTTTTATACGAAAATTATTCGTTTCTTTTGTATAATGTGATAGTATTAATTATAATGTGATAGTACTAAGCACTTACATCAGCGCGTTTGTTTTAACCTGCTTCTAAAAACACCAAAATTGTTTGCTGAGTTGATTCTTATTTAGTCTTTATGTTTTTTGCTTTTACTACAGCGTAAAAATGATGTATTTATGTGAAATTTAAACTCGACATTCTATTCTATGCCAAAAATTATTTAAAAAAATGTTTTTCTTAATTTTAAAAGTGCACCGATGAGGCAATAAAGTGTACGGAAAACTCTGTTTTTTTCAAAAATTAATCATCCTCTATAAAAATGTATTATCAAGTGAGAATAATGGTACAAAATTTTTCGATATATCGCGAACCATTAAGAACCCACTCTTAATTTTGGATATGTTGTAGAAGACAATATAATCTATCACCACAAATACAGTCTCTTTGCATTTCTCCAAAGAGACTGTATGGTTTTCTAAGAAATATTTAAAAGTAGAAAATCCAATCTTTCATATGAGATAAGATCTATAAAAATCGGGTAAAAACTTAGAAAGTTAGAGCACTTGAAACATGAAGTATTTTTCTCAGTTATAAAAGTTAAAAATATCGAACTTTGAACCGATATTCAACGCGAACTGCACAGAACTCAATACAGCACATATATCATAGAAACGATGAATATCGATATGTTTATTTTCAACGATGTCTGTAGTCACATATACGAAGACCTTACAGAAAATTTGTTTATTGATTTAAAGACAGCATTTTGAAAGTTTTATAGTTTTAACTGGGTTACTATAAAATGAAAATATTTCCACCATTTTTTAAAAAATACTTTTTGATTGTGTGTTAAAAAAGTATGTTTTTTAAAAAAATTTAATTTTTTCCGACCACTCCATTTTCTAAATGGTGCACTTTGAAAACGGGGGAAAAAAAAAGTTTTTTAAAATAATTTTTTGTGAATTCAAATTTCCGACCACTCCATTTTCTAATGGTGCACTTTGAAAACGGGGGAAAAATATTTTTTTCTGAATTCAAATTTCATATAAATATAGCTCTTTTTGATTTTTAGGAAAAGGGACCTTAAATCAGAGTTTTTGGCCGACACGCGCATTTAGAAGGACTTGGAATTTTAAAAAAGTATTTTTTATTGGCGCATAAACATTTTAAAAAGTGATGATATCCTAAAAACAAAGAAATTTTATACTCTTCTGACGAACTCTATTCTTTATATCATAGAAAAATGTTAAGTGACAGAGCAAAAATTTTTCCAATTTTGTATCGGGGTTGGTTATTTGTCTTTGTATACAATTTTTAGCTTTTTATTGATAACTGCACTTTCAGCAGGACATTTTTGGAACAACATTTTTTCTACTTTATTATGAACAATAATACTTATAATGGCATCCGGATCAATAAAAAGTTATTTCTCATATATACAATCATATTCCAATTAATATAGATAGATAAATAATCTCATTCAAGTTCACAATAAAATTTGGGTAGCTCATATAAAAAAAAAAGACTTTTATGCTTGTTCGCGTGCAAAGTCGCAAATATTAAGATATTTCGATAAAAATTCGCACACTGACTTATGTCGACCCAAGAACAAATATTTTTAATATTGGTTAGAATTGGGCCATGTTTAAACCTAGTGCCCATATAAGAGCCCAATGAAAAAATTTGTTTGAGTGCTAGTCCGCACATTGCAGGTTTTAAATATTAAGATATTTTGATAAAATTTGGCACACTGACCTAAATCGTCATAAGAACTAGTCGGTCGATGGTTAGTACAGGCACCCATAAAGGGGCGTCCATAAATTGGCTTTGTTAGCTCGCACGCTGCAGTTGGCAAATCTAAAGATTTGTTTATGAAACTTAATACACTTTCTCATATCGGCCTAATAATTTTCGCTAATAATATAATAAATAATAATAATATCGCTGTTCAGTAAAACGTTGTATGGTGGTTTACAAGTGAATCTAAAATTTTCCGCAGTATTGAGTATTGAGAACAGTATTTGAAAAATTGTATAATGTTATATAGTTCGAGGTATACCAAGATGATGACAGCGCACCAATAACGAAATACGAACATCACAAACTTATAAGGAATAGTCGTTTTTTGAAAATGTATGTTTTTGCGTATGACATTCACAATTATATTTGAAATTGGCTAGCGTATTGCGTGAACTGAGTTAATTTGTAAACCGAACCTGCTACTTAAAAGGGCAATATAAAAACTTTAAACGCAAAACATTTTATGAACTTTTTTAAATATTTTGCGGGTGATGGATTAGAATGAAGCTAAAGTAGAGGATTAGAATGAAGCTACATTTACACAGTACAAAATTTTTCAACACATGATTTTGGGACTCAATTCTGGGAATTGCACCTGAAAGTAGCCCTAAAAATAAGAACTTCTGCATCATTCGTTTTATCAAGTTGGCTACAGTAGTAATTTAATGGCCATACGAATTTTTTGGCTCACGGTTATATCTCAGTATACTGTACGGAATATCTCTTTTGTGTCTGAATCAAAGTTGTAAATATTGAATAGGAGAACAAAAAAATGCGGAACAATCCTACCCGAAAAAGTTCATCCCGTGCCTTAAAAATCGCAAAAAATGTCCATTTTTCCCCATTTTTCATCTTTTTTGCTCAATAACTGGATTAAAAATCCACAAATATGCTTTTTTTTCTTTATAAATTTTATTTTGCATGAAAATAAAAATTCCTTTTTCCCCCCATTTTTCACCTTTTTTGCACAATAATAAAAAAGGAAAAAAACAGCATATTTGTGGATTTGTAATCCAGTTATTGAGCAAAAAAGGTGAAAAAGGGGGAAAATGGGCATTTTTGCGATTTTAAAGGTACCGGATGCACTTTTTTCGGGTAGGATTGTTCCGCATTTTTTTTTTCTCCCATACAATATCTACAACTTTGCTTCACACACAAAAGAGATATTCCGTACAGTATACTGAGATATAACCGTGTTAAAATATAGAAAAAGTGTTAAAAATCCGGCTTGAGCCAAAAAATTCGTATGGCCATTAAATTATTACTGTAGCCAACTTGACAAAACGAATGAAGCAGAAGTTCTTATTTTTGGGTCTACTTTCACGTGCTATTCTCAGAATTATGTCCCAAAATCATGTGTTGTACTGTGTTATTAACAATTAGTGTTTCCTATTTGTAATATTAACATTTAATTATGATATCAAAACTGGCAATTCAAAATGAAATGCTATTTTGCGAAATTTAATTATTTTGTTTCTCATTTTTTTTTTATAAAAAACATGGTTTGAGAACATAGTTATGTAGCTAAAGTGAATGCTTATGATGGACTAAAATGATAAAGAGCAAAACAGTTTAATTTTTTTCATTCATAACGCCTACAGCGGCAGTTTTTTCCAAACTTATTTCGCTTTGTGACAACTAATAAATAAATAAATGTATAAATTTCGCCAAAAAGTACACCAAATAAAAGATTTTAATGAGCATAATACTAAAATCGAAATGTATCAAAAAATTGTAAGGACTTTAAATTTTATGGAGCGAACAAAATTTTCATAACCTCAAAAAGCATCCTTATATAAAATTTTTAATTTTGCGGATTTAAAAGCAAACCGCCATATTTTTTGCTCCATGAAAGATAAATGATTAACGCGAATGGAATTAGCATGTTTAAACATCGGCTCACATACACACAAAAGCGTATTCTATTCATGTGATGTAATTTTTTTTCCAAATTTAAAGTTTTTAATTTTTGTCCAAAAAAAATGATTTTTCCGGGTAATTTGGACACATAGGTCTAAAACTACTGAACCGATTTAAAAGAAATGTTCAAAAGATATATTGCGCATCAAATGCTTAATACTAAATCGAGATATAGACAAAATAGTCAAATAACTATAAAATTAAAAAATATACCTGTATTTTTTTAAAACTAAATTTTATGCAATTATCGGATTAAGTCTAAATACATGATAACAAAACTAGTCGCATGTTTGTAATACGAAATTTTTTCAAATTTGTAAACTAGTATTATCAAAGAAAAATATACCCAGTAGGCCGGGTTGATTTGTATGGAGGCAAAAAAAAAATCGCTCAACGTTCAAGGAAAATCGTATTCTAGGGACCAAAATAAGAAACTTTGCCGAAGCAACCATACCTCTAAAACTAATTCTGATGTCCCGACTTTTGACAATTTTGAAAAATTCCACTTTGACCCATTTAGAGTGCCCCAATTGAATCCAACCCAATCGAATATAATTTATACATTCTTCTGTTAGAGCGACTTCCGGAGAAGAAATAGATACCCTAATCTTGGAAAGACTCCTCCTACTTTCTGAAATATCTCTATCCCGAGATTTGTACATTTTGCTATGAAAACACGGCTAAAAAGGCCCTCTTTCAACTTAAATTTTAACCCCTTTACGGTCACCTAGAATGATGATTTATGCATTAATCTGCTAGCGCGTCTCCCGGAGAAGAAGTAGCTCCCATAATCTTGGAGAGATTCCTCCTACTTTTTGAAATATCAAAGTGGGCTTTTTCAAAATTTGACCCTACGGGTCAAAAGTCGGGACATCAGAATTCGTTTTAGAGGTATGGTTCCTTCGGCAAAGTTTCTTATTTTGATCCCTAGAATACGATTTTCCTTGAACGTTGAGCGATTTTTAAATCGACCCGCCCTAATACCCATGGTAAGGAACTCAATAAAAATTAATTTTTGTTTTGGAAAATGTATAATTCTACAAAAAATTCATTTATAAATTTAAAACCAAACAAACAGCCCATGAAAACTCATAAAAACTGTTGCTTACAATGAAATGTTGGCCTCCAACATAACCTCGCGATTGTGATAGCAAAAATGAAAAAAAAAAAGAAACACAAAAACATGTTCCAAAATAAAAGCACACAAAAATACTGGTAACAACTCCCCCAGCACAACAGACCCAACCAAACTGCTCGACTGATTAAAATAAAATATTAAAAAACAGTGATTGCAACTCTTTGAAAAAGAATATCTAAAATCACACACTCTTGAATTCGAACGGCAAAGAAAAATACTAGAGGCCAGTATTTTGTTTACAACATTAGAAACATGTTGGGCTATATTTAAACCTCGAAATCTGTAATAAAACCTTTTAACTTTACAATAGTTTTAAAAACCACTATTTTAATAAAGCAAAATGACACTTTTCCCTACATTCGAATCGATACACCCGTTCTAAATGACACTTACAAGAAATGTATCCCGACTCTAGTCCGCCGATTTTCATGAACTTTAGTTATGTTGTAGATGAGAAAAAAATAAGAATCAAGTATTTTCTTTGACTGGGCAATCTCACGTTCAATGTTTAAATTTTAAAATTCGGTGAAAAATAATATGTTTTTATATAAAAACATGTCTGAATTGAACGAAAATTTGCATTTGTACAAAGAATTAAAATGTTGATACCAGGGTATTAATTATGTAACTTTTTTACGACACACGACAATGAAATGACACCAACATCATTATCGTTTCGTGGATGGAACTAATTTTGTTTACTCATCTCATGGCTTACAAATGTCATATGAAACCGATGCAACAAAAATTGTTACATTTACGCTGTTAAATCGAGAATGATTTAGGTGTCATTTTATTGTCGTGTGTCTTAAAAAAGATATATAATTGATACCCAGTACTGCCTATATCGTGGGTCATTGCCCTCGTTTTTGAAATATTTAAAATATAGGGTAAACACCTCTTCGAAAAATTACTTATAAAAGCAGAATGATTATGAATTCCAAAAAAAGCTCAGACACAATTTCGATTAAAATAAGTACGCATTAATATGCATCATTTTTAGCTTAATCGAATACAAAAAGGACATACAAATAGTTGAAAATTCAGCTGCAACAACAGAAAAAATGCCTGAATTTGCGCCAGTGTAAGTATGTTTGGCAGTAAACGCATATTTCAAAAACAAAATTTTTTAAAATTTGTGGTTTCTCGCTGGATACAAAAAAATAGGTCACCAAAAATAGGTCACCTTTTCTATATGTGAAATAAATCAAATTATTTCTGAAATATTTAGTAAAAATTATTTTTTTTTTTGACAAAAAAATACGCAGTTCTAAACTTTTCTGTTTTCAAACACCTTCAGAAAAACTTTTACATTTTCTTCTTTTCTAATAAAATTGTCTTTCTTAACGCTTTTAAAAATTTGTTTTCCTAACACACGATATAAAAAAGTATTTTCATCTGATGAGCGGTAAAAAGTTATTTGTATTCAAAAACAGACTAAAAAGTCGAATTTTAAAACTTAACAATTGCCATATATCGGATAATTTTGTGCCGTTTTCTTCTGATTGAATTCATTTGGCTCCTTATTTTGTTGTTTCGCCAAATATTTAAATATTTTTTTAATTAATTGATTTAAAATAAAAATAAGTTAATAAGACCTTAAGTGTTTAGTGTAAATAAAAAAAAATTAAATATTTCGACGTTTCGTCTATATTTGTAGATTTTTTCAAGGAATTCTTATATTTAATGAATAAAACAAAATATATTAATTAGTTCAATAAAATATACTAAAATAATATTAACATATTGTGTGTGTTAAAAGTACACAAATTTTAAATTTTATGTTTACAACATTACTTTAACCTTATAATTTTTCAACGTGTCGCAATAAATTCAAAAAATGTTGAACCACTGTCATGATGCAAAAAGTTTCTAAAAAATTATGATATCCCAAAGTTAAATTTTCCAAACAAACTATGTTTTATAATTATCTAGAGTATTGTTTCTATTTACCCATAGATTCCGTGGGTATTATTTGAAAAAACTTGTTAAGAATGTAGGTTGGTTTCCCAGTAAACATTTTAAGCAAGTTGTATAGCTTAATCGCGCCTACCTTGGTGGGGAGTATAATTAATTAAAATTGGACAGCAAGCTGTCGTGGAAACTCAATGTAGAGGAGAGAGTTAAAAAGACTACAAATGCGCCCTATGCGTGTAAGAGAATGTTAGGCAAGACTTGGGGTCTATCTCCCAAACTCATGCACTGGGTTTACATGGCAGTGGCTAGGCCAATTTTACTCTATGGAGTACTTGTTTGGTGGAAAGCGTTGAAGAAAATGTCTTACTGTAGGCGGCTTGAGAGCGCGCAGAGACTCGCTGAACTTTGTATAACAGGCGCACTTCGCAGCACGCCTACCGCGGCACTGGCTGTAATCCTAAATCTACAACCGATTAATCTAGTGGCGGAGGGCGCCGCCAGGAAATCCGCCGTTCGCCTTTGTGCTACGGGGCGATTTACGACGAGACCTTATGGTCACGGGATGATCATTGAGGATAGGATCTGTAGCAGTGACTACACCATCCCGAAAATTGGCTTCACCACTGGCTTGCGTGTTACCCTGAGTGAATACGGCTGGTTGGCGGGCCTTCGTCCTGACCACAGAACCTTCAACTTCTTCACTGATGGTTCAAAGATGGGGGAGGGGGTCGGGGCAGCGGTTTTCTGTCGAGAGCTAGGTATCGAGGAGTCATATAAACTTCCCGATTACTGCAGCGTCTTTCAGGCGGAAGTTATGGCGGCCAAAATGGCTGCTGACCTTGCTCTTGTTTCTGAAACGGAGGGCAGTTACGTTAATTTCTTTATTGATAGTCAGGCGGCTATCAAAGCTATCGCCGCCAACTTGACCTACTCTTCGATTGTCCAAGAGTGTAAGAACTCTCTAGGGAGACTTGGGTCCGGAAGGAGAGTCCATATCTATTCGGTTCGTGGGCACCGGGGTATTGAAGGGAATGAGGTTGCGGATGAACTGGCTAGACGGGGAGTCCATTTGCCAGTTGAAATGGCATTGGATGTTCGCGTGCCACTTCGGTCTCTGAAAAGGGATGTAGAATCCACGATGATGCGGAGAGCTGATGCGGTTTGGAGAAATACCGAAACATGCAGAGTATCTAAAGTCATGTGGAAATCCTACGATCCCGTAGCGACCGAACTTTTACTGTCCTTGTCCAGGAGCGACTGTAGGCTTCTGGTGGGGGTGTTAACTGGTCACTGCTGGACGGCAGTTCTTGCCAAGAGAGCGGGAAGGCTGCAGAGTGACGAATGTAGATTCTGTGGGGTACCGGGGGACAGAGAGACGGTGGAGCACCTAATGTACCACTGTCCGGCTCTTGCACGCTCCAGGGCGAAATGTTTAGGGGACCACCTATTCCGAGATCTGGGAGAAATCTCAGAAATCGGAATCTTGAGACTTCTGTCATTTGCTAAGAGGGTGTGGGGAACTCTGGCTACCATCACTGACGACTGACCTAACGTGGGGGTTATCGTTTCTAATCTGGTAACGCTAGGGACCTAATGGTCTATGCGGGGTCTTTGACCGGCCAGCTCAACCTAACCTAACCTAATTAAAATTTAAAATTTAATTTTTTGTACGCACTTAAAGGGTAATATTTTTTTCAATCTAATTTTTATTAATAAACAAGTCAAATTTCTATAAAAAAAAATTGCAAACAATTTTGATTATTTATTTTGCACTATTTTTTAGAATTTTTTAAAAACTGATATTTCTATACCTTTTTTCATATTGTTATGTGGCAAATTTATGCTCAAATTTGTGCTCAAATTTATACACCTGAGGTGGCTGAGAGGAAACTTCCAATTTTTGATATTTAAGGCAAAAAAGAGTAATTTTCGGCATACATTCATTCTAACAAAAAGGAAAAATCTTGATTAAAAACGTGAATATTTTTCAAAAACTACATTTTGAACGAAAAATTTTTCTATTTCTAAATATTTTCTTACAAGGCGCTGATCATAATTATGTTTTTAATATATTTTAAAAAAGTGCTTTGAAACTCGTTTTTTCTTTCTAATCAATGTATGGCAAACCTTGAATGAGATATTTAAAAATGTTTGAAACAGTTTTTGAATTTATTTTAACAAAAATGAAAAGTCTTGATTAAACCCGTTAATATTTTTCAAAAACTACAGTTTGAACGAAAAATTTTTCTATTACTAAATAATCTTGTAACTTTATCGAAGTCATCATAATTATGTTTTAAATATTTTTTAAAAAAAAGTGCTTTAAACCCCGTTTTTTCTTTCTAATCAATGTATGGCAACCCTTGAAGACATATTTAAAAATGTTTGAAACAATTTTTGTAGCCAAGACTACAAACTTAAACATACATATCGGGAGTTATAGACTCTTAAAAATTTACGTTTATTTAAAGACACGTTGGTAAAAAATGGGATAAACTTGACTTAAAAGTAGATTTTTTTTTTAGTGCTGAGCTAAACTTTTTTTAAGATTTTGAAAATTGCCATATTATTTTTGATAACTAGATCAAAGCTAAATTTGGCCAAAACAAAAATATTTTCTGGATGCAAAATTCTGAAACAAACAATTTTGGGCCCCCTCCCCCTTAAAATAAATTCCTGGCTACGGTCCTGGTTGAAATTAAAGAACAAAATAAATTGAAAAAATTATAATTTGTGTTTGAGTGTAGAGTACATTTTATGAAAATTGATTATTTTGTCAAAAATTTAAAAAAAAAATTTATGTTTTCATCAGATTTGCATAATTTTCGGAAAAATATCACCTTAATTGGACAAGACTAAAATATATATTCACTTTTATTTAAAAAATAGTTAACCCTTAGTAGCCTGGGGACAAAACCGACCCATAGAAGCTAATTTTAGTTATGACTACAATATTTTAATAGATCAAAAAATGTCTTAATAAATTTAATTATTTTATGTTATTCGATAAACATAGTGTTAATTTTTCCACTTTTATTCAAAATAAGACCCACTTCGAAATTTTCAGAAGAATTTCTTTCAGATTTTCATTAAATTTGGATATGTGATGAAGAGTACTAATCTAACGTGTTTATCTAAAAACACTAATTTGCCATCACTATAACTGAAGTATTACATTAAAATTGGAGGAAAGAAAGAAAAACCGTTGCTAGTAAGTCTGTATGTATGTTTGAGAGTGTGTAAAATATGTATAAAAGTGTAAATGTAAACATGACGCTGCTTTTTGTAGCGAGTAAAGTTAAAACTGTGATATTTTTTGTCGCTGTTACTTTCGTTACCAAAAAGCCCCCACCACAAATGAATATCAAGTAAATAAAGAAATGGTATTAAGAATATTTTGATAATGCAATGGCAGGAGTAATAGGGTTGTGTGTGGATAGAAGTGTAAGTGTGTTTGTGTATGTTATTGTTATTATTGTATTTTACCAGCCAGTTCGCACCACAGTTAGTCAGTCTGTCACACAATCAAATGGCTACGTAAAGAAACGTACAATACAACAAGGTCACTGGAAAAATCGTTAAAATAGAGACGACGAAAATTCCTAGTGTATACACACACAGAAAAATTAAAGAAATTTTTTCTTCTTTCTTTTTTTCACATATTAAAAAAAAAAAAAAAAAGAAAAATTAAATAAAATTGTATGATGAAATTCATAAAATCTTTGGAAAACAATTACAAATTTTAAAACTTACCAAATAATTTAAACTGCTGCTAACAATTCCTTACATTTTTGCTGTTTTTTTTTTTTTAAATAAATTTTCTTTTTCACTTTAAGTTTTTTTTTTTTTTTAATCTATCAATTTATTTAAATTTAAAACAAAATTTAATTTAATTTTTACATAAATCCTTTAGAAAAAATTCATTTTATTTTGCATTCAAATACACAATATAAATTTTTTTCTTTTTAAATGTATACTATATAAAGTATTATATGTATAAAAGAGCACCCTGATATTATTTCATTTCTTCATTAATACAAAAATTGTTGGATAGTTATTTTTATTCACTTTTCACTTTTCCGTTTAAACGTCTTAACACCTCAAAGTCTTAGCAGCAACTGTTAAAGTTTTTCTGTTGTTAGCTTAGAGGACTTGTATGATAATTCCCATAAATTCCATAACTTTCAAGTTTTTAAAAGTTTTATAAAAGCTTTAGACCAATGAGCTTTTTAATGTAAATTCCTGGATTTGGAAGTAATCCAACACTTGTTGGATTTCAATTGCAAACAATGCGCAAGTTTTATTATGATTTTCGGTTTTTTCCAACCGGTTTGTTTACAAACATTATATCCTTGTTGTGCTCTCAACATGTGCGACATGTTGTTTTGCGCAGGCTTTAGAAAGTAATTCATAACGAAATATAGCTTGCTAAGCTTTAGTGATTGTTTTTATGAATGAAAGTTTTCAAAAGTTAAAAAAAGATATATGTTTTTGGTTTAAATTTGTAAACAAAAAGCTTAAAGCTTTTCTGAAAGTAAACTTTTTCGAATTAATGAGAAAATATTATTCCCAAGTATGAAATCGGTATAGGCGTTTTCAAAATTTCTGCCATACAAATCTATCAATAATAGGTTTAGGTAAACAGATGATCAAAAAATAGTTGTTGTACTAAAAACTGCCCTACGAGCAAAAGAACCTTTCCCGTATTAAACGTAGAATAGGTCCCAAAGTGGAAATATTCGTTCATTGGTAGGACTTTTAATATGGAGTTGTGTGTAATAGTTCCTAAAAGGTGTAAACGATTTTTTTTTTACAAATTTAAATGCTAATTATAGAAAAACTAAAAGCAGAATAAATGAAGTTGAGATATCAAATGAAAGAAAATGTTATCAAGTTTTTAAATTTTAAAAAAATTTGCCACTCTTTGAAAAACGGAACGAATTTTCGCACTCTCTCTATAAAAGTTCATGTTAGGTTTTGGACAACTATTCTTGCATCTAATATGTTGTCAAATCAGTTTTTAATTTTTAGGCCTTCTTGAAAATTCGCTATTTATAGTTTTTCAACTGGTCAAAAGTTGTTTGCCAGTTTTCATGATAGTTCGCCATTAAATTACATAAACCATTCTACTGGTTCTCAGGTACCAGACTACTGATATAGAGAACTGGTTACTATTTCCGTTCAATATTCAGTGATCTATTCATTCTTTTGTAAACATTTGTCTGTTCGAATCACATTGTAGCACATTCGAGTGTTTGAAAGATGTGTTCAAACTCCGTAACATATAAATTTTTGTTCTCATTTAATTATTTTAAAAAATCACTCACATCGCATTTATGACAAGAAAAGTAAATCCGAACTTCAGAATTCGATAATAAAAAAATGTGTAGACTGTGTAACCGATAAAATAAATTTGCTTGAATAGATTAATATTAAATTTACATGGTTTGTGTTAGTTGGAAAATATTTTTAATGTATTTCTTAGTTTGGATTATGTGCAAATTTTTTTTAAATTTTTTTCTCTTGTGTTTTGTTTTTAGAAATCCATATAAATCACTACTCAACAGTTCCAGCATGATGACATGAAAGGTAAACACTTCAAAATTTTCCAAACTCAAACTTCAATAACTTCAGAACTAGGCATCGTATTGAAGTGAAACTAAATTTTTTGGAAAGGTTTTTCATAATTTGGTACCAATCTTGCTCCTGACACTTCTGGAGAAATATTAAAAAAAATTAAAGTGTCAAAACAAAATGTGAAATTAAATTTGTTGGAAAGGTCTTTTATAATTTGATTCCCATCTTGCTCCTGACACTTCTGGAGAAATATTGAAAAAAAAATTAAAATGTCAAAACAAAATGATTCATTTTCTCATAATTTGCATTAAATTTGACCAAGTATGGAAATTTCACAAAATCAAATTTGGTATCAAATTAAAGGTATGTTAAAGACTTAGCCAACAAATTTTATTTCACGCCAATACGACGCACACTGGTACATTTTCAGAAAAGGCGGCCAAACATATTTTTTTGGATATCTTAAATTAAATTAAAGCTAAAGGCTTAGCCTTTCCAACAAAAAATCCGCATTGCAAAAAGTCGATTCCCGCCTTCGCTGAAAATGTACCACTATGCGAGGCATATTTCTGAAGTTATTGAGATTTGAATTTGCAAAATTTTGATTTTTTTCTTTAAAGGTCATCGAAGTGACCCTTAAACTACTAATTTGTACCCCGAATAATTTTTTTCGTAGGCTTGAACTCTTTAGTAGTAATTTATATGGTTTTGTAAATACGAAGCACAACAGCGAAAAAATTAAAAAAAAAATTTTCATGACCTCTTTTTTGCACATAATCCATGTCAGCAACCCAGTATACCCCATCAAAAACTCTGAAAAATCTTTTGAGCCATAAGTATTCATATTCCGCTTCAAGAGTTTCAAAACGCCCTAGTTTCCATATTTACTTTTTAATTTGTTCTTCTTGGGACAATATTGATATGAAAAAAGTTTTAGAAATAGAAAAATGTTATACTGTTTTAAAGTCTAAAGTTCAAAGATTCCAAGAGTATTTAAATTTTCTTTCTAGCTATTACAGAACTTTCCCAATTTTGTAAATTTCATAAATTTGTAAAAAAAAAATGTCGCCCTTTAGTTCATTTCAAATTATTGAACAAGTACGTAGTAGTAGTAGTTCATATCATTGTGCGAAATTTTTTTTTTTAATTATTCATAAGATTAATGTATGTAAGTAAGCTGTGGGTCTTTTTCAGTCAGACGTGGAAATATTAACGATATTTTAATAAAGTTACATGAAATAAAAATTTACAATCTTGTAGTCGTAAATTGAGTTAATTTGCATTGGTCTGTTTTGCCCCACGCCACGAAGGGTTTAATATTTTTTTTAATAAATGTGAAGATAACTATAATCTAATAAAATTAAAGTGATATTTTTCGGAAAAATATTTGAACTCTGATGAAAACATTCAAACTTTGTTCAACTTTTGACAAAATAGTCAATTTTTATAAAATGTCCAGGAAAAAAGTCGCTCCATACACAAACAAAAATTATAATTTGTTCAATTTTTTTTTTTTTTATTACAACTATTATCTTATCGATATCACATAATTACACATGACCTGATTACAATCTCCGGGTGGGGTCGTGCGAATAGGGTCGAATTTAATGCACGCAAGACCCAATGTTGACCCATAGGAAAGTTGGTTGATCAATGTTATCTGAGTGCATGCTCTTGATGTTCTAGGCATTAGTATCCAATGTGGTGTCCGCTGGACAAATTACGTTATACAAGTGTCGAAAGAAGCATTCAAGTGTCTTGGCTTTTCTAATCGGTGCAAGAATTACTTTACTCAATCTGATCTCCTTTCTATTTATACCACCTATATCCGGCCGAAGATGAAATATAAATCCCATATATTGGCAGGGTCTTCAAAGTCTATTTTTGAGCATCTTGACCGAGTGCAGAGGTGGGCATTTTCGCTCATTAATGACAGTATTCATAAGGTTAATGTATGTCCATATCTATTGATTCCTTCGTATCCAGCTCTATTGATTCGTTCGAGCATCGTCGGAATATGGGTTGTGTGTCATTGTTCTATCGATACTATCATGGGAAGTGTTCTACTGAGATAAGTTAAATTATTCCGGAAGCCTGTGTTTTTGTTCGTAACACACGTTTATCCAGTATATCTCATCCGTTTGTGTTCAATAGTACAGTGTTCCATATTAATTTTATAACGAAATCATATTTTTTTTTTTACGTTGAACTAACACTCATGCCCCTATTAATGCATTGCATTGTGTTGATATCTGGAAAATAGATTATGATGAGGAGGAAAGAGGGAGTTGTGTTTGTGGTGATGTGGGTTTTGTTAGAATGAAAAAGTCATGATTGTTTTGTTTTAGCTCTACTGAGCGACTGTTTTATTATTATTTATTACACTTATTATTTACCTTAATTATATTTCGTGGGTAACCATCAAATGAGTGGTTCCCACGGTTCATATAATGAAGGTGTCAGATTAATCAACCAAAAAAGTACGGCTTTTAGCCAATCACAATTAAGTGTCAAGTTTATGACAGTGATTGCTATTGCACGACAATGTTGACTTATTAATCACACTACACCTCCTTTTTTTGGGAAAAAGATTGATCAGTAGCTAATTGATCAATCTTTTTATATAACTTAGTTAAATAAAAATTAATTTTAGTTTAAAAATTAATTTATATATTATATTTCTATTTTATTTAATATTTATTTTAACATTTTTTTTTTTTTTTAAAAAAATTAAATATTTTTCTTTTATTTTATTTATTTTTTAATTATTATTTTTAATTTTTTAAAAGTTTAAAATTTATAATTTAAGGTGTAATTTTATTAGAAAAATTTTATTCTAGAAATTTTTTCTTATAATGTATAAAAATATATTAGAATTTAATTAAATAATTTACAATATTTACAATTAGAATTTTCTTAGACGATTTTTATGGACTTTCATAATCCTTGTATCGTCGATTGCTAATAAACAATTGCCATGGTCATCCACTTCTTTGATCTCAAAGGGACCCTTAAAGAGTGGTTCTAATTTATGACCGGCATTGTCCTCCAAAAGAACTAGATCTCCAATTTTTACGCTTATCGGCCTTGTTGACTCATCATATAGGCCTTTGTTGGTCAATTTTGCCTTTTCGAGCATCAATGCAGCCCTCTTCTGTGCTGTCTGGAGTCTATACTTCACTTCTTTCTCATATGAATCTATGTTATAAAGTGGACTAATTTTATCCGACTTTAAAGCGTCTATGGATGGTGGTATTTTACCAAAGACTAGTTCATATGGACAGTAATTATGTACTGTTGAAGGTGTTGTATTGAAGCAATACGTGAAGTAAGCTAACCATTCATCCCAATCAGTTCTATCTGATGATATGTACGAACGTACATACTCATTGAATGTTCTATGGGATCGTTCTATGGTACCCAGTGTTTGATGATGATAGGCTGTTGAAGTGACGAAGTCGATATTCAACAATTGACATAATTCCATTATGGTCTGATTTTTATATTCTGTTCCCATATCAGAAATCATTTTCCGCATGGGTCCATAAATCAAAACAAAACCCTCAAAAATCGCTTTGGCGACTGTTCGAGCCGATTTGTCAGGAATTGGTACTGCGACTAAGTATTTGGTCAAGTCACATATTATTGTTATAGCGTATTCATTACCTTTGTTCGATCTCATAAAAGGACCAATTGTATCGATAATGATGGTATCAAATGCACGCGTTGGCGTTTGCGTTTCGATCATCGGTTCTCTTGTTTTCGGTACTGACTTGTTCTTTTGGCACTCTACACAAGATTTCACATAACTGGTAATGTCCCTCGTCATGTTCTTCCAGTAGTATTGCAATCTTATTTTCCTGAGCATTCTTGTAATGCCAGGGTGACCTCCAAACAATGGGTTGTTATGGTACAATTCCATAATTCTTAGTTTTTCAGAATTCGTTACGATTTTTGTAATTGGTGGTGTGAGTACGATTTTTAATCTTCGAAGCTTTTCATTTCCTACTTTCTTGAAGTGGTCTAATTTTACGTTGGCCAACAACACACTGTCCAAAGACATGCGAAGAGTCGTGATTTTCAAATTACTGGCTACTTTTTCAAGCCTTGGAAAAAGGTGACCTAAATCTACCTTTCCATTAGTAATAAAATCTCGTAACTCAAATTGGAAAAGCTTGGTTTTCCCTTTTTGGATAACCAGCCTATCTTTAGTAAAATGCAATCTTGCATTTTTGTTGTACTCATGGGCGTTTATTGCCTCATATATCCGGATATCCACCGATTCTGTGTTTGGTTTTGTACTGGTCACTTTTTCCAAGTTTTTTGAAGACTGAAGTCTTGTAGTTACCTTCAGTATTTTTCTATTGTCTGCATTTCTAATGTCTTCGAATTCTAATCGAGACAAAGCATCTGCAGCATGGTTTTCCTTACCCCTGATATATTCCACTGTAAAATCATACTCCTCTAGATCTAATCTCATCCTCGTAAGTTTCTACGATGGATTTTTCATGGAAAATAGATACGTTAAGGGACGGTGATCACTTCGGATCAAAAATTTACGACCATAAATATATGGTCTGAAGTATTTAATTGCCCAATGTATAGCTGCTAATTCTTGTTCAATTGTAGACTTATTACTTTCGCCCTTTGTGAAGGAACGTGAAGCATAAGCCACAGGTAGCTGCTTATCAAAGTATTGCTGACTTAAAACTGCACCGCAAGCAAATTTGCTTGCATCTGTTGTTATGCAGAATTCTTTTTCAAAGTCAGGATACTGTAAAATTGTTGGGTTTAATAATTGGTTTTTAAGGTAGGTGAATGCTTTTTCACATTCAGTACTCCAATCGAATGGTATATTTTTCCTACATAACCTTGTTATGTGCCTTGAATGTTCGGCAAAATTAGGAATGAATCTTCGATAATAGTTACAAAAAGCTACGAAGCGTTTAGCTTCATCACCATTCTTTGGTGTTGGGTAATTTAAAATTACTGAAAATTTACCATCATCAGGCAATATGCCCTTATCCGTACACTTATGTCCCAAAAATGTGACTTCGTTACAGAAAAAGGTACATTTGTCTGGATGTAATTTCAGGTTATATTTTCGACAAGTTTCGAAAACATCTCTTAAATTTTGCAACATGTGTTGTTCAGAGCAACCAATTACTACTAAATCATCCATATAAAGAAATGCTTGTTCAGATGATAACCCCGAAAAAGCTAGCGACATCATTCGCTGAAATGAGTTTGGAGCAATTTTTATACCGTAGGGTAATCGTTTGAAACAAAACGAACCCTTATCCGTTGAGAAAGATGTTACGTCCCTAGAGCCTTCTTCTAATTCAATTTGATGGAAACCTGACATTAAGTCAAGGCAAGAAAAGAATTTGGCTCTGCCCAGTTGGTCTAGAATATCGTCTATTCTAGGGAGTGGAAATTTGTCTGCTACGAGTTTTTTATTAATTCCTCTGTAGTCAACGACCAATCTCCATCTCTTTTGATCTGTACCAGGTAAAGATTTTTTCGGTACTAATAAAATTGGGCTGTTGTATTCTGATATGGAGGGTTCTACAATGTCATCTTCTATAAGCTTATCAACTTGTGTACGCACCTCTGCTTTGTGAGAGTGTGGTATTCTGTATGATTTCATGTAAACAGGTTCATTATCTCTTAATCTGAGCTTCTGTTTGTAGAAGTTATTGGTTGTCATTTTTTTAGATTCTAATCCAAAAATGTCAACATATTCAGAACATAAGTTCCTCAGATTGGCCTTTGCAAATTCTGGAAAATTTTTCGATAATCTATTTAATTTTTCCTGATCTTTGCGAAGGTCTCTAGTTAGATGGACAATTTTATAATCGTTAAGACCTTCGGTTTTAACTTTAGTATTCAAAATGACAACATCCCTATTGGTTGTGTTGACAATTTTGACTAGTGGTCTTGACCTTGAGACTATTGTGCTTGCTATAAATATCCCATTCTGAATTATCTGACTTGGAATTAATACATTTTCCTCATCAGTTTGAATGTTAACGTGGCGAATTACCTCTGATCTTGCTGGTAATGAGATCGCGTTAATCTGTGGAGCGCTGCGCATTGCTATTGCAATATGTTGTGGAAGGTCGTTGGATCTCAGGACTAACCAATCTTGGTCATCCTGGTAATCCAAAAGGCACTTATATTTTCGCAAAAAATCCATACCAATGATTCCATCAGAAGGAATCTGGAAATCATCCTCGACCACATGAAATGTATGTGGTATTAGGAGTTCTTCAAATTTTAAATCAGTATGAATTTCACCAAGGGTAGTTGTTAATCCTTGGCCGACTCCACTTAATTGGGTAGTTATAGTCTTGTCTATGTATCCGTTAAGGATTTGTCCAATTTTTAATAAAGAAATATCTGCACCCGTGTCAACTAAAAATGTTGACTTTCCATTATTCAAAGATGTTCTACAGGGAAGATAGCTATAGAGACTTAAATTTATGTTGTATATTCTCTTATATTCAGGGGAACTAACTCGTTTCCCGAAACATTTTCGGTAACGTGTCGTATATTGTGGCGATTTCCGTTATTATTTGAACGGTTCCGTCCACGGTTGTTATTATAATTATTATTATTGTTATTATTATTATTGCCATTGTAATTATTATTACGGCCATTTCCGCGATTATTGCCATTTCTATAGCCGGATCTATTGCTATTTGGCTGATTTTGGCGATTATTGCCATTACGGATTTGAGATTTATTTTTCATAAATAGAACGGAGTTTTGCTGCCCGTAAGCTTCCGTGCAGCTATTGACGAATTTAGCCGTCACTTCGTTCATATTTGAAAAGGTTCCTGATTCCATGACCAGTTTAACCCTTTCGTTTGTCGCATTTTTTGTAATTGCTTTAACTGCCGCTTGGGTCGAGTACCTCTGGGCTAGTTGTTGTGGGAGGCCATCTGTAATATAGGCACTCTCCAATGATTTGGTTAAGGAGTCTATTTCTGCCACGTAGGTATTGGCGTTTTTGCCACCTTGACGGACATTCATTAATTTGGCTGATATGACTTCGACCGACTCACCTTTGACAGTTCCTTTTAATGTAGTTATAACCGCATTAATTGTGGTTTCATTCGAAATTAAATTTCTGGCTGAGCCCTTTAGTTTTGTTTTAATTAAATTTACCGCCACAACCTCATGGGTATCCTTTACGGAATCCAAGAGTGTCAGTGCGTCGAGAAAACTCTGTAAGTTTTCCGGTTTACCATCGAAATCTGGTAAAAGTTTCGATGCCAAACTGAGAAATTCAGTTATAGATTGAGGCATTGTGTTTTCTATATTGGACACTATGCCACCACTATTCAGGTTAGATATGGTTTTCGTGGTTTGAATAACTGGTTTTTCGGATTCTACATTTAAATCTTGGCTAGTCCAAGCATTAACAAGAGCAGGGTCGTAGACCACTCTCTCATGGATAGTTTTTGGTAATTCCGCTTTCAAATTCCTTTTTGTTAAGAGGTTTGAAAGTTTATTACGAATGTCATCGAAGAATGCATTCGCTGCCAACTGATGATTATTGGTGAGACGAGAATAATTTTCGTCAAATAACGACCTAACTTCTTCAAGACTGTTGAACAAATTCCTAATGTGTTTTTCTACCGTTTCGTTCCTTGAAGGTCCTTTGTAGGTATTTAAACACTTAAAGGATTTGTCGAAATCCTCTCTCAGAAGTCTTGCTTTGGCAACTATGTCTATCCAATCCATATAATTGCATGATTAATTTAAGTTGAGAAAAAAAAATGTAGGACAAAAATGAAGTGTTAATAGAGAAAAAAAAATTAGACTCTATCAAGACCGTTTCCTAAGGACGCGGTTCTGATATAGTTTTTTCTCAACGACCTCTTATGTAATTGATACATGGTCGTGAGTAATTGCAATGCCAATATACATATTATTATTATTAAGTATATCACTGGAAGGTGCACTTCTACAGTGATTTCATTTATAACATTAGCGTTGGGGTTCTCGATTTTCGAATCGTGATTCCCCATCTTTAATTTTCGTTAAAAAAAAATATAATTCATAAAAAAATTTTGTTAGTATGAATTCAAAACAAAAATTCAGTTATGTCACATCATCCCCTATCCGTTTCCTTCAGGACAACAGATTGAGGTGGATGTGGCATAAATCAGTCACTCATTATTTGGTGACTGTATGATTTCTGTCGCGCTGTGAGAGTGTCCCTTGAGAATCATCCCAGCCGACGGAAATTAAAAAAAAATTTGGTTAGTAATTAAAAGGAAAATTAATTATAATTAATTAATTTTTTAAAAAAATTATTCACAATAATGGACTATTAAAAAACATTATTAATTCTGTTTTAGTTATTTTTAAATTTATTTTAATTCTTATATATATTTTTTTTTTGACTGATTTTTTTTTTTTTTAAAAAAAACTTTATAATTGAAATATTTAAATTATTTTTTTTTTTTTTTTATTGTGCAATATGAATTGTTAATTTAAAACAAAAAAAAATGTAGTTGGAAAAAACAAATTTAATATTTGACATCTGTACTGCACTTTACGGAATAGACGACGCTATATCTTAAAATATGTTACCTTGGTTAAATCTGTTATTATCTGTTGTTGTATTATCATTTTTCTTCTTCCAAACCATTATTGAAGAACATTAATATGGGTTGATTTTGTCCATTAGTTTCACGATATTCAAACATATCAATCATACCATTGAATAATTGGAAGTTCTTGAAGTGACCCACTTGTTTTCCTGGTGGTGTTTTGGCCACACCACCCTTGGAGCACTTGGCGTGTGTCTCCGGCAATACTCATCCGCATTGCTTCTTCATTGACGGACGGCAACAACTTTTATTCTTAATTATTTGTAGGCTTGAAAGCAATTTTTTTTTTGTGTTTTAGAGCAAACATATTAAAATTTTGTTAACGACATCATAATTTTTTATATTTCACTAACAAACAGTATTTTTGTTTTCACTAACAAACTAAAATTTATTTTAGTTTTAAAATTTTTATTTTTTTTTTTAAAATTGTATATATTAGTTTAGGCACATATTTTAATATATTAGTTTAGGCACAAATTGTTTTTATTTTGAAGTTATTTTTAATGTTTTAATGTTTCGTATATTTTAATGTTTTTAAGTATCCAAATTTTTTTTTTTTTTTTAGTTTCACTGCAACTTTTTAATTAAAAAAAATTTTTGGCAGGATCGCCATGATGTGGGTTTTGTTAGAATGAAAAAGTCATGATTGTTTTGTTTTAGCTCTACTGAGCGACTGTTTTATTATTATTTATTATACTTATAATTTACCTTAATTATATTTCGTGGGTAACCATCAAATGAGTGGTTCCCACGGTTCATATAATGGAGGTGTCAGATTAATCAACCAAAAAAGTACGGCTTTTAGCCAATCACAATTAAGTGTCAAGTTTATGACAGTGATTGCTATTGCACGACAATGTTGACTTATTAATCACACTACAGTGGATATTTGACTTGAATTTTTCTAAATTGTAATTTGCAGGCAAGACTTCCGCAGGGAGACAATTCCACATGCGGCTAGTGCGACTGAAAAACGAATTTTCTCTGTAATGCGTTGTGCGATTTGCCGGGCTTTAGGCAACAAACGGATGAGATCTACTTGACAAGTGGGTAGTACGAACAGAGACCCGGTCCCTCGGGATGAATCGGCTTATCTCAGCAGTACACTTCCCATGGTAATATCTATAGTATCTCTCACACAACAAAAGTTTTTTTCCTTCTGAATGATGTCCCAACTCCTAATTTCGCGATATTTCAAAACTTCAGGGGTGCCACAGTTTCCAAAATAAAAAAATCGTTTTTGAAATATGCGTTCACTGCAAAACATGCTCACCAAATTCAATCATAATCGGAGACCATCACAAAAATTAGTTGTTGAAATAAAATGAAAATGCTCATTTCTTAAATACTTTCCAGCCAGAAACTCTAATATTTTAGAGCCTCTTGGCAAAAAGCTAAAGTTTAAAGATATTTATCCATAAAGTATATAAACAAAAATATACTTTTTAAAATAATTTTATTTTATTTAAAATAATTACGAATATAAATGCTGGTACATAAAGTATTTTTATACAATTGAAATGCATTAGTTAAAGTAAACAGCCAATCAATCGTTTGTTAACTTAATGGAATTACAATAAACCTGATGAAGAAAATTACTAAAGAACGAATAACTGTAACCGACTTAAAATTAAAAAGTAGTTTCATAAATGCACATTAAACAGTTACAGAAAGACGCCGAAACAAAATCAAAATTATAACTAACGTTTAATTTTTAGAGTAAAACAAAGATAAATGCAACATAACAGCCTTTTTGGGAAGTAGAAAGAATGATTTGATGTAAACCATTTTAACATAAGATAAGGCAGAAAATGATTAGATCAATAAGAATAAAGCAGGATTTTCTAAATATTTCTTCCAGACATTTGAGAAACTGGCCATGGTAACACCATCAATAACACGATGATCAGCTGACCAACTGACACTCATAATGTAGGCCTTG
Organism: Delia radicum; assembly: GCA_021234595.1. Classification (NCBI taxonomy): domain Eukaryota; kingdom Metazoa; phylum Arthropoda; class Insecta; order Diptera; family Anthomyiidae; genus Delia; species Delia radicum. The sequence goes on from CM037852.1 coordinate 149,972,789, forward strand.
ACAATTTCATCCTTATTATTAAAACGGGGAACAACCTGCAAAGAAAATACAGGTGGATAAAAAACTAGATTAGTTCAATATTCAAATATTTTACAAACCTTAGTACGACCCATGGCTCCAATAGAAACCTGCGGTGCCATTATACAAGGATGAGTGTAGGTGCCACCAATAACACCTATATTGGATAGGGAGAAAGTACCATCAGCAAAATCTTGTGGCGTTAAGGTACCTTTTCGTCCCCTTTCAATTAAGCCATTAAGATCTTGAGCAATTTCTATAATATTTTTATTTTGAACATTCTTAACATTGGGCACGACTAGACCTTGAGGTGTATCAATGGCTACACTAATATTATGAGATCCCTTGTAAATAATCGATTCACTTTCCAAATCTAAAGAGCTATTTAAAATGGGATATTTGGTTAGCGCTATAGAAGCAGCTTTAATACAAAAAGGCATAAAGGTCAATTTGGGTACACCATTTTCTTGGGCCACATCCTTTAATTGATCACGGAACTGCATTAAATTAGTCATATCGATTTCGTCACTATAAGCAAAGTGAGGAATTTTCTGAAATAAAAACAAAAAGTTTAAAAAACATTTTCAAATTACACAGGACGACAAAATCTAAATATTTAAAAATTATTAAAGAGTACTTTGTTTTTTGAATTATGGTACAGTTTTCCACAATATGTCATTAAAATTTGCCCGGAAATTCCATGACAAAACATCAATCACAGTTGTAGACAGTTAGTAAAAGCCAGAGCCTCCGTTTTCGAGTATTCGAGTCGCTCGAGCTACTCGAGAAGTTAACGAGTAGCTTGACCCCATAGCGTAGCAAAAGTGCACTTTTTATTCGTTTGAACTCATGCAAAAAAGTAAATATTACAGATAAGTATATATTATGGGCATTTCAGGATTTCCACTTTTTTGGATTTTCGCAACTCTTGAAGAATTGAGAATTTGAGGATTTTTCCAGAAAAAATGGATTATGTGCAAACAAAGAGGTTATGAAACAATTTTTGTTTTGTTTTGTGATTTGTTTTCAGAAAGCCATATAAATCACTGACATGGGTGGCAGTCACTTTCTTTTCATAGCAACATTAGTTGCTTGCCACGCCCAACTCTACCGTATATGAAAATTCTTAAACTACGATTCCAATTGTGTCTTCCAATACTATACACAGAGAAAAACATCATAGTCAAATTAATTATTATTTCATATTTAAATTAATATCGCATTTTTTAACGAAAATTTTTAAATTAAGTATGAATCTTATTAGAGCAAATATGATTCTAGTTAAAATACTTATACAATAATAATTATACTTCCGCTTTTTAAAAATAAGTAGAAAAATATTTAAACTAAATAGAACACTAACTTTGTTTGATTTCAAAACTGTTTCTTTTTAATTAAATGTTGTTTTTACTTGATTTTCCAATGCTTTTTTTCTGTGTGTAGGATAAATTTTAAAATTTCACCCATTAAATTATTTTATATCTATAAAATACCGTTATAAATCCACGTTTCGGTATTTTAGCGTTATTTCAATTTTAGTTCAAAATATTTTAAAATAAAACCGGTAAAATAGTAAAATATTAAAGATTGGTACAAGATCACAAATGTCTTTATTGGAATCGCTTTTTTAAAATATTCATTTGGGTATTGATGTAACTGTGGAACACTCATAGAAATAAACCTGTAAAAATAGCAAAAAAGCTACTAAAAATTAGTTAAAAATGAGCTTGCAGAACAAACTGCTAAAATTTGCAGAAAAACTCAACCTCTTTAATTGCTTATATTTTGGGAACATGCAGTTCGATTGTTAGAGCTTCTTACGTTCTACACGAAAATATAAAGAAGTAAAAAAATATGCTTTGCCCTGTTTTCGACCTAATTGAAACGTACGACTGTAACGTAATTATTGGACTATGGAAATAAACATATTCAGGATTATTCTCACATTTATCTTTATACGAAAAATTTGTTGCCTCTATTTTTTTCTACAAAAATCTTTAAAATACTTTTATTGGTAGTTTTTAATTTCGGAATTCCCGACGAAAATTATCGGAATTTGAGGAATTCGAAGACAAAACATTAATCACAGTTTGTAGAAAGTTAGTAAAAACATACAGAGTTTAACTTTTAGTAGTATTTAAAATCTCGGGATTCGCGAAGTAAAAAATGTTTTTAAAATACAATCAATCTGACTACTTTCAGTTGAAATGTAAGGCCAACTCCTGTAGTCTTATTTGAGGTACATATTTCAATCACCAACCTTGGGGTTAAACATGTTGTTTAGCGTTTTTTTTTTTAATAATTTTACGGTTTAAGCGAATTTTATTGCTAAACTAGCAATTGATCTTAACAAATGGTTATGTAATAGAAAGAGCCAATTAGGAAGAGGGGGCTCAGCAGGAAAACATTTATTTAAATATGGTGCCTCATATGCAAAATGAACAATTCGTCAAACATTTGATATGGCAACATAGCTTTCCGAGATGAACCCAGAGTCCAACTTTTGCCTGAAAATTTCGACATGTACTTTTATACAAAAAGTTCACATATTATACAAAAAGTTGGACCTTAGTGTCATCCAGGAAAGCTATGCTGACAAATCGTGAATTATTGTTTAAAAACGCGTTGAGAAATTTGTCTTACATGAAACCTAAATAATTAGAAGAAGTCGCTTAACAGTGGGTTTATTTTTAAGCTTTGGGAATCAAATATGAACCATAAATATTAAAACTGGTCTTGTCCTTAGAAACAGAAAAGAATCAAATTGATTGCATTTAAAAATGTTTGTATAAAAAAAAACTGCATGAAGATGTGCCAAACTTTAACGTCATTTTGGGAGAAACAAAACTGTACCATACATTGAAAAATAAAGCGCGGCATTGAAATCAGCGTGTCCGAAATATATATAATTATATATGTATGTATATAAATTATAATAATAAATTAAAATAATACAATAAATTTTTACCAAAGATTCACTCATAGCTTTTAACATAGCCTTGCGTACTCCCTTTAAAACTTCAACGCGATCAGCTGGTACTGGAGCAGCTCCTTTGCAAGGTTTACCTCCAGTAGCCTTAGCAGCAATGGTTGGATGAGGTATATTAGTACCTGGTGGTACCATACCCAGATATTCCATAACATCTCCCTTCAAAACACGACTATTTCTACCAGTTGGTTGTACTTTGGATAGATCTACTTTGTTTTCCTTAGCAATACGTCTTACTGCGGGTGTAGCTAAAGTTATGTGGCGATTAACTTCCTCATCGGTAGCTTGATTGGGTTTAATGATCTCTTCAACCTTGGCCTTAGATTTAACTTTTTCCTCTTCTGAATTCGAATCAGAACTATCAGAATCACCATCTTCTTCTTCTACTTCAAAATCCAATAAAGCTTTACCCACCAAAGCAATATCATCGACATTATGATGTATTTTTACAATTTTACCATCATAACGACTAGTAATAGTTACGGATGCCTTATCAGATTGAACTTCGCAGAGATTATCGAATTGCTCAACGGTATCTCCAACTTTGACGAACCTTTAAAAGACAGAGTGGAACATATTTAGTGTGTAGCAGTTTATAAAGGGCTTATTATATTACCATTCCTTAACGGTAACTTCACGTATACCTTCTCCAATATCACTGAGCTTGAAAGACACTACTTTTTCCAAACATGGTGTTAAATGGAGAGCACGAAATTGACCAGTAATGGTTACCTGAAATATTTTTAAAATTAGATTGAAATATTAGGTTTAGATTGAAATCTTGGTATTAATTTAAACACGGACTACGAAGCGGTGTTGAAACATATTTTTTTTTTTAATAGCAATAAGTATGCTGAATAGAATACTCATTTGCAGTTTTTGAAATATGGCGGTTTTTATACTAACATCATTCATTCCATTTTTTCGTATATATTGCTTAGTTTTTCAACTGCAAAATCTCACTTAAACAAAAATCAAACGTTTTCCGGTTTGTGATAATTTGCTTAATTTTTTGAAATTAGACCGTAAACTCATGACATTTTTTTTAGGAGTATAAATCTAAACAACATTATATTTAATTTGAGTATAATCATGTCGGTGTCTGTATCAGGATATCTAACTGGTATTCACCAATGTTTTGCAAATGTTAATGGTTGTTAGTTCCTCTTTAATCATCCAGCTTTTTTAAACAAGAATCTTATCATACAATTATATGAGTGGTGGGCGTGGCAGTTTTCAAATTCCGCCCATTTTGCCTCAAAGCTCCATCTGGGTCCAATAACATCTTTTACCAAATTTCATAGGTCTAGCTTTATTATTTTCTAAGATACAGAATCTTGTCGACCTAAAATGTTGAAATCTTACACTGAAGCTTCGGTTTTTCGCTTAGTAGTATTAAGGGGTAATTCACACATTCTTAAAACAAAACGTTTATAATTAAAAAAAAATATTGTAGTTTTTAAAATTCTTATCGGATTGTCTGCGAGTGCATGTGTCATTAGAAATCAGTTTATCTATACCACGGTCAGTGATTGCACAGAAAATTTCATATAGACGCAATCGAACAAATAAAAACATACTAAATATAACATTATTCAAAAAAACAGGGTCACTGACGAAGGTTCAATACCAGAAACTGCGCAGTCTTATTCAGAAAATTGAAAATTTGCAATGTAGTTTTGATTTTTAGAAAATACACTCATTCTTCTCTACCACGCCTTTCACAATTAAAATTAAATAAAATTGCTTATTAATTATAGTATTAATTAAAATTGTCTGAAAAAGACTTTAAAATTCAAACTAAAACCAAAAAATTTATTGTTAAATAACAAATTTGAAAAAAGTTGAAAAAAGTACAAAAAAGTACTAATCTTTGTTCAACTTTAGTAATAAGCCCAAAAAATTTCAAATATTTCTACAAATAAAATCTAAAGCAATTTCTCGGTGTTAATAAACTTGCATGCTTTGTGGTATCAACAAAACCGCTAAGTTGTGGTGCAAAACAAAGTATCGCAAGAAACGGCATAGTGTCTATCTAGATTATAACACAAGGCAACAATTTTGAAAAAATTTTAGGGGCTTTGAAAACCACTATACAATTTTGATGTATTGTGGTCCCAGTAGTACAAATATGGTTCAATTTTGAAATTCTATGGAGAGGTTTTTTTTTAAAAAATTTTTAATTAAAATTATAAATTTTTTTAGACGTGTCTCCACATAATTAATGATAACTAAAAAAAAATTAGTCCGATATTATTCAAATAAATTTAGAAAAACTGAAATTTACATAGCCTTTAATCCGTTAATATATTGCGTTTCAATCGGCTCAGTAGTTTCGGAGTTATAATAAAAAATTGAGGGAAAAAATATTTTTTTTACGTGAAAATAGCAAATTTTTTTGGTTAAAAAAAATCATAAAAAATCGAAAACGGCAAAAATCGTTCAGATTTATTGCTTTATCGCAAAGCCACATGTAATAGGAACAAAATGAGATATCGATCATAAAAATCGATTGATTTTTTTCGAATTTATTCACAATTAAGTGAATTCGCTCATTTTCACCAAATTTTAGTTTTTTGTCTGATATACATAAAATTGAGTAGTTAATGTTCTTCTTTCGATTGATTGAATTTTGAAAACATTTTCCCCATGCTATGTACAAATTTTCACATCAAAAATGCATTACATAGTAACATTCGTGTATTTTTTGGCAAAACCCTACCTAGAATATACTGATTCTATTCTTCGGAAAGACATTTGTGTTGCATGAGCTTAAATGTAAATAAATAAATAAATTAAATAGTAGAAAATTTATATTTTATTATTCACATTTATTATAATAAATAAAACAAGAAAATAAATAAATAAATATATATTATAAACTACAAACTCTGAAATTTTCTTTTAGTCGATTTTCTACTATTGTTGAATAACGAAGTGTTACTCTGAATACTCCAGCAAAAATCAGCCATCATGTGTGCATCCCAGCGACCCTGGTATCGTTCCTCCATTGTCCGGATATCTTGGTGGAATCGTTCGCCCTGTTCTTCACTCAAGTCTCCTAGATTTTCAGGAAAACGATCTAAGTGACTGTGCAGGTAGTGTAATTTGATGCTCATGTTGCATCCAAGATTCTGGAAGTGAGTTAATATCTCTTCAACGTGCGCAACGTAATCATCACCCTTGTTATTTCCTAAGAAATTTTGAATAACCCATACAAACGAATCCCATGCATTCTTCTCAATTTCTGACATTGAACTGCCAAATTCAGTATCGTTCACCAATTTGCGAATTTGTGGGCCATCAAATATGCTTTTTGTACTTAAACAAAAATAACACTCGGATGCGTGGTTCGCTGTTTCTCTCCATAGCATAGGCTTCAAAATTTCCAAGTGTCGTCTGTAAAATGAAAAAAAAAATTGAAATCAGGAATATGAAGAATTCAAATTTTAATTAAGAAATATTGTAATTATAAAATATTCCAAATCTATTAATTTATACTTACTTTACGTTAGAAGACTTCATAGATAAATTCAATCGACATGGAATGCATATAGTACTCGGTGTCCAATGCTGGTTCAAATTGTGCGGATAGATATTATAGCAATCTTGATATGACTTTTGCAATGAAGTTAAGAACCACTTCCGTTTTTTCCCGGTGATATATTGGCCGCACACATAACAAAATAAATCTGGATCGTTTTTACATGAAAATGTTCTGGCTTTCTGGCTCATTTTTATTAATATTTGAAAATTGTTTTTAACTTCTAAGCTGTATGACTCTAATTTTTGTGTAGGTATTAAATGATGTTTGCGTTATCGCAAACACTTCTTGAATGAAATAAAAAGGGTCAAGGAGATCTTATAAATACTGATACTATAATTTGGGATAACCCTTTGTGTGGATACAGTTTGTGTGTGCTGCAAATTTTTTATTATTCCCAAGAATCCTAAAAAACATTAAGGACTTTTATGAAAAAAAAAAAAATTATCCGTTACAGGTAGCTAACGGAAAATAAGAGCACTTCAGCGTACACGCACATTTATGAGCGTTTTATTACTATCCTACCGCAATCGTAAAAATTAAACAATCTTTTGTTTATTACTTATTTTTTTTTAATTATTAGAATCATAAAAATGTCATAGAGGTTTTTCCCAAAGGGGTTTTGCCAAAATGCGTGTCGTAAAATGCACCTGAGTTTTTATGTTCTGCATTTTCATTATGTAGGTACAATTTTCTACAGTGCTTGTAAATATGCGATACCTTCAATTAATTGTAAATAAAAATGTAAAGCATGCATCGATTTTTATGATCCATATCTAGTTTAATTCGCATGATATGTAGCTTTACTACAAAAAAATAAAAAGTAATATTTTTTGCAGTTTTCGATTTTTTCCAGATTTTTGTTTTTCAATTTTTTTTTGCTAACAATTTGTTTCATAACTTTGAAACTATTGATCGCATTAAAAAAATTTGTACAGTTCTTTAAAGATATTGTAAACCTTAATTTTTGTAAATTTAATTTGACAAAATCGGACTAGTTGTTTTTGAGTTATGACAACATAAGTGGAGAAATGGCTCAAAATATTGTCAATTTTAAAAAAAAAATTTTTTAAAAAAAAATTATCCATAGAATTGAAAAATTTTACCATTTTTGTACTTAGGCAGCCATGATGCATCAAATCTATATAGTGGTTAGTCAAGCCTTTTTTTGCTGTTGACCTGTGTAATCATTTAAAAACAGTATTTAAAAAACTGCAATATAAATTCGGTTTCCCAAAAAATGCTTTATGGTCTAACAAATTAATTATTAAACGCATCCACGGAATACATCATGTTTATAAATAAATTTATTAAACTATAACTAATTTTTTGCATTTTTTTTTTTTAATTTGCTAATTTTTCTTACATACATTTTTGAATTAAAATTACCGAGATCAAAACCGGTAGAAATATTTATGGTTCAATATTTATTAAAAATTTCGCGATTTGACAAATATTTTATATGGCAACATCTACGAAAGTTATGATGTCATACAACATTTTTAACAAATCGCGTTAAGGTATTTAATTAATAAAGTTTGCAAAAACCGCAGAAGAAAACACGCGAATTAGCGGGAAAATAGTAAGGATTTTGAACCCAATTTGTACTAAAATATTGCTACAGGTATTGTCCTGTGTAATTTTAATTCGCAAAATATGTATAAAAATTTTGCAATTAAAAACATTGCAAATAATAAATAGTTTCATATATTTGTTTATTTACGGAATTTCAACCGCGGATAAGTTTAAGTTGTATAGCAAATTTGTTATACCATAACGCGTTTTTTTCGAATTACACCATTATTTCGCACTTTAAAAAATGCAGTTTTCAAATATTTACAATCTAGCGACTGGTCTCTTTTCTGTGGTATGTAAATCTTGTATCACAGTTTACAATTAGAGGTATTGTTGATACCACATATCACACGGGTTTACCGCAATGTACTTCGTGGAAGGATTTACCGCTCCGTGTATTAATGTTTTGTGCAATTTTTTTAAATTAACAGTCTCGAAATTCTTTCCGACTTTATTTGTAGAAATATTTAGTATACATTTTTTGAGCTTAAAAAAAGTTGAAAAAAACAGATAAGAACTTTATTTTGTACTTTTTTCAACTTTGTTCAACTTTTTATTTTCAACTTTGATATTTATTTTTTTCAACTTTTCTAAAATATAAAGAACTTTGAAAAACAAAAAAAAAATATTTGAACAAAAATGTTTGTTGTTTTGAGGAAACAAACAAAAACGTTCGTTTTAAAATGTTTAAAATCGGATATCTGTAGTTATACTAAAAAAATGGGGTAAATGAAATAAATATATAAACAGCGATTTTTCAAAAACTGCACATGAGAAACAAAATTTTTTTTGACAGTTCAGGTCTATAAAAAATTTTGTATTTCATACACAGATTCATAAACAGCTAACAAATGCAGTAAAAAATAACTAACAATGTCATAAAATTAACTGAAAATTTTTTACTACAAAATTGTTTAAACTACTGCAAAAATAGGCGAAACCAAAAGTTTGCTGACAGATATTTTTTTCGGTATTTCAAAAATATATTTTAATAAAAAAATTTTCTTTGGATTGCAGCAAAAAATGTTATTTCCTACATCCTTCTTAAAATGTAAAGTCAAAAATCCATATGGTACTTCAGTTATTACAATTAAAAAAAAAGTCTGTCTTTGAGGATCCTTGCAGAAAAATTTCTAATATCAGCAAACAAAAAAATTAGTAAATTCATTTTTCTGTAAGGATCCTCGGAGCAAAAATGTTTACTGATTTTTTTTATTGTCCGTCTTTATGCATTTTTTATACAATGAATTTTTCTAATTATTATTATTGGTCATTATTCGACCAGAACAATCGGTTAAAATAGGTCGAATAAAATAGGTCGTTATATGATTTGTGTCCTAAAATGTGTAAATTTTTTTAACTTTGGTTAAAAAAATTCTAAGAAAGGCTAAGAAAAAAGATACTCTATATAAAATATCATAATATTCTTTTAAAATCGAGTGAAAGCGATCCTCTAGATAATATATTTTTATAGTCTTTAGGAAATTAGATAGAAAACTTTTTATTCTGTTTTTATTCTTTTAAAAAATGAAAATAAATGTAAACCAGATTTTTTATGTATTTCAAGACAATGTTGTAGAAATCCGACTACCTCTGCAATTTCTCAAATTTTTTTGTAATCGGCTCCTAACCAGTACAATTTTTAAACATGTTCCAGTGAAATGTATCTAAAGGGTCCGCCAAATAGCTTTTTTTTTTGAAAATGCTATAAAAAAAAACTACTGAATATTTTCTCAAATTTCTTTTTTTATTTGAAAGTACAATCCTTCCGGTTAATAATGGAAAATAATTTCATTCAAATGGCTGTCTCGGCTGGCCATGCAGTAGCCTACACGATCGGTCCAATTTTTAAGCACATTATCGATTGTGTGCAGCTGTATTTCCTCCTCTTCAATTTTTGTGAACAAAAATTCGTTCAACATGGCCCTATAACGATCGCCATTGACTGTAACGGCCACTCCTTGCTCATTTTCGAAGAAAAATGGCCCAATTATGCCTCTGGACCAAAATCCGCACCAAACAGTGACTAGTTTTGGGTGTATCGGCACACATTCTGCAACATTACCATGATTTTCAAAGTAATGTCGCAATATTTCACAGCGTTGTTCAAGCGTATACACAACCATATTCGTTCAGCGGAAGGATAAAACTAATTATCTGTCAAATCAGACATGAGCTAAGTGTTACCATTCACGAAATAAGCACTAGTTGAAAAAAAAAAACGTTAGATGGCGGACCCTTTAGATAGAAATGTATAAGATATAACTAACCAAAAGCGGTTTTAGGAGTAACCTGTTCTACTTCGGAGCAATTAAACCAGTTGACTTTCGAACAATTGTAAACAAAAATCGTCGGTGTAAAAACCGACGCTAGAACGAGTTATAAAAAAAAAAATATGTTATACAAGCCGTTCCTTGAAACTCGCATATTTTGAAAATGGTAAAACTGGTAGATTCTTGGATATTTGTTATAAGAAAAAACTGTGCAACTCTATGGATTTATTTCCATTGCACATATTTGCCCAGTCAGAAATTGACGATGGCTCAAAAAAAAAAAATTTTGATCAATCGCTGTTTTACTATGGTGCACAGTGTCGTCAATTCATATTACGAGTTGCCAAAAATAGAAAGAGTTATTGTACGAAAGTGAAAATAAATACGTGAGAAATTTCATTTGTCTCTCTGAAATGTTTTATTTTCTTGTGTAAATATTGCTGTTTTTAGTGTAAATAAAAGTGTAATTGCGTTTTTGTAAAAATGTCGACTACTTTTCTACTACTACTCGCGGCAATAAAAATAATCTCATATATACAACACTTAGCACACCTTGTGAATACCTTTAATGACTTTTTGAGATTATTACTAAGGTGCTATTTACAATTCACTTTTAAATTTAAAAGTAGGCTTTTCAAACAAAAATTGTTTTGGAATATTTTTTTTTTTTATATTTTCTGAGATTGCTCAAAAATATACAAAAAACAATTTGTCTGTGAAAATTGTTTACTATTGTTTTGTGTTAAGGGAGGTTTTAAAAGCTTTCGACACACCTTTCATAAAAATTTTATTAAACTTTTTATTTATATTCTCCAAGTTAATATGGAGTTTATGTGTTTTTTATTTTTTCAAAATTCGTTAAAGTTCGAGTTTACCGCTGCTCAAAGTTGGGAGTTTTTACCAAATGTGTAAGAAATATGCAATGTTGGTATTATCATGTATTTTTTTTTTTTTTTTTATTCTTCATTTTGTAATTTGAAATCCTTTTTGGCCAATTAATAAATTACAATAATTCCACTCACTTAAGTTAACCTTAAACTAAAATTAGGAATTAAATAAACCCTGATAACAATTAATTAGCTACTCTAAAATAATTATAAATATTATTTTATTACTCAATAAAAATCACAATAATTGTTTTTTTTTTTCTTTTTTTGCTAACCCAATTAGAACAGAACGCAAAAATATACATCATTTCTATTAACCTTTTTGTAATAAAACTATCAAAAATATTAAATTGACGTTACTAATGAAAATGATTTAAAATTTTTCCCTTATAAACATGATCGGTATAGTTGAAATGCCTTAAAAATGATGGTAGTGCATTATATAACAAAACCTAACGCCTTTGAAAAGACCGACTTACCCAAGGAGTATTAAATTGTATAATAAGCAAATTCGATCTAGTCGATCTAGTAAATCTAATAAAGTTTGATACAAACAAAGGACATCTTATACTAAATACCCGATAAAAATAAAGCAGAAGACGTATACTTATAAAATTGTCAAACGATGTTCCCAGAAAACGATAAACATGTTCTGTAATATGTTCACGGATTCGCACCGAATATTAAAGAGCAATCGAATGTCATTTATGTTATAATCCCAAGTGCCAGAATATATCTCCACACAGTATAAAAATAGTGGCATTATAGTACTATGGACAATTCTCTCCCTAACATAAACTGGAATAATCAAATTTGTATTATATAATCTCCTTAATATGAAAAATACTCTTGACGTAAGATATCTAATATGATGTTCAAATGTTAAATTACAGTCTATCACTACTCCCAAAATCGATAAATGGTGTACAAACTCAATATCAGTATCATTGATAGATAAATATAAATCCTGAGCACAATGGTTTGAGTTGGAAAATAAAATTGCCTTTGTTTTCATCGTATTAATGGATATGTAATTATCCATCATCCAATTCGAAATACGGTCAGTTGAATAGTTTATCGCAGTTTGTAGTACACTCAAATTATCCTTTTTACCACAAAACAAAATTTGTATATCATCCGCATACCCGAACAGATAACATCTTCCAACATTCAATATACTGAAGAAATTATTTATGTGCATAGTGAACAGTAGAGGACCAATAATGGACCAATGAGAGACACCACTTATAACCGGCAAAACCTCAGAACATTCTGCACCAGAAGAAACAAATTGGCCACGATCCGAGAGTTACGAGCATATTAGTGCAGCTGCAGTCCCTGAAAAGTTGTAAACTTCAATAAGTTTCTTTAAAAGTAACTTATGACATATTTTATCAAATGCTTTGGTAAGATCAAGTGAAAGCAGCACACACAAATGTTTATTATCCACATGGCTTCTTATAGTATCTGTAAGCCCCACCAAAAGTGAAGTAGTACTATAGTTCTTACGAAAACCAAACTGACTACTACAAAAGATTGTTACTATCCAAATATTCCGTTAGCTGATCCTTCATTAGCCTCTCCACAACCTTCGACAATACCCGTAACACAGAAATAGGTCTCAAATTATCCATATCATTGGACGAACCACGCTTCTTTATCGGTCTTATACGTGCTATTTTCCACACATTCGGAAATGTAGATGTATTCAAAATTGTATTAACCAAGTAAACAATATGCTCACCATAATATGGTAAAATCAATTTTAGAAATTTCAACTGATACCCATCACACCCTGTAGCACATGCTTTGCAAACAAAATAGTGCTTTTCTGCAACAATATTAGTTGTACCCTATGTAATTTTTAACACATGTTCTGTTTTGTATTCACAAAAAAAACTTTAAAATATCAAAATCAAACTAAAAAAATTGTTTTTTTTACGTTTTGTCCATTATATAATAAAGATTGTTGTTTTTACCACTTTTATCGGTTATTTAAACAATATTTTAAAATAAATATCAAAATGGGTTGAATATACAGACAAATCAGTAGTTCTTTTTTATTGTGTTTCCAATTAATTTTATAGGTATTTTCTGTAGTTTTTAACGTAATTGGAATAGTTGAAAGATAATTTTGTTTATGTTATTAAGGGGCCGCCATCTTTTTTTTTTTTTTTTAAAGAGAGGCAACACTCAGGAAATACTTCCTATATTTAGTGTGTTGCTTTCTTTGGAAAGGGATAGTATAGAGATGAAAGGTGGGGAAAGATGAAGGGCTTCAGACATGGCAACACTGTAATTGCGCGAGATGATAAGTCTTAGAACAGTTGTTGCTCGCCACCTGATGGAGAGTTGGCGAACTTATTGAAGCTTTTTGTTTCATAGCCCTGATTCATTATTTTACTTCGGTGGGGTTAATTGCTATGGGAACACCGAAGGTGGACATTGCGATACGTATGAGGGATAGAAAAAACTCATACATATTATTTTGATGTTGCCGGCACCGGGGAGCACTGAACACAATTGTGTTGTCGTACGTGAAAATAAAAATTTAATCAATCCGATAACAGAATGGAACATTGGTCCAAAATGGAACGATATGGAATGAAACGGGGAATGATTGGAATCGGAACACTGTACACATTTGTGTTGTTGGTTTGCAAAAATGTTGTCCATTTTGCGATATCATGCTTAGTTTTCAAGATACAAACCATTTTACAAAATGGCGATATTTTAAAATGTCCAAAACTAAGCGAGATAGACCAAAACGGACAAAATTTATATATTATAATTTGCTCCAACGGAGTATTAATATACCCTTATAACATAAATAGGCTAGGTCCGAGAGAGATCCCGAGTGATCAATTTTTTAAAAAACAGTTAGTTTTTCGATTAAATAAATCTATGTTTTTTTACACTTTGATTAAATAAATATTTAATACAAATATTTGTTTTAATCTGAACGCTCGACAAATATTTTTTCGTTTATTTTATTTGACACTATTTGAGAGCTGTTTGAACAAACAAAAACCATCAAATATTTGATCATAGCTTGAACATAAAATAAATTTTTTATTTGACACAATTGGAAGCAAATATGTAAACAAATATTTTGTTCAAATATTTGATTAATGTGAACGTACATTTAGAATACTATGTAAGTAAAGACCACCGCAAATGTAGTTAAAAACAAATGAAATTTCTCTTAAAGAAAGGACGACTTACATTTCAGTGAATTCAACTTACATTTTCATTTGTTTTTTAATATTCAAAACATGAACCACAATTGTAATAAAAATTACCCAAATATGTTAGTAAAAAATAAAAAAAACATTTTTTATTTTTTTAAATAACAAAAAAACGAATGTAAAAACTAATGTAATCATAAAACAGTCATTTGATATGGTTTGTTTTTTGAAATGAACTACAAGGTTAATAAAAAATTTAATTTGTTCTACAAATGACTGACATTTATATTAAAAATAAAGAAACTGTATTACAATCCAAACAACTACATATTTTTAAAGCAGAAGTTTGCTGAGTGTATTGTGAATTTTAATAAAATATATATAAAAGCACCATATTAGTTAATTCAGTAGCATTGTTAGTTATTTTAACTTAATATGTTGTTGGTTACAGTTAGTAATTTTTACTACATTTGTAATTATTTTTAACGGTTATTTTTGCTACATTAGTAGTTGTTTTTAATTAGTGAAAAATAATTACAATTTTAATGATTTTTATGACAAATACAGTCATTGCCTTTTTAACTACATTTTTAGTAATTTTAACTGCAATTTGTAGTCATTTCTTTCTACCTTCTTAATTTCCTGAACGAGCAAACATTGATATTGGAACTTCGTTTTTTTTATTATAAAATTAAAAGAATTTGCTTCTATTCAAATTTAAGGTAGATTAGTTTTACAAGGTCATGGGTTTATTTATATATTTTTTTTTTATTGGGTTCGGTTATTTTTTCCAAATATGTTTCCCATATGTTTCCCAATATTACATATTAAACACTCTTCTTTCTTGTACTCCTTTTTTTTCTTGATTTTTGTCGTAAATCGTGTAAAAGAATAATCAAAACAAACCATTAAATTAAGTAAACAACAACAATGTATACTTCATTATCTATGTAAAAAAACACTCACCAAAATTTTAAACAGAAAAGAGAATGAGAGAGAAATATTGAAAAAGAGACAGAAAGAGAGATCGTTGATAAACACATGTTTATGTATTTGTTATTGTAACTTGCGATTGGAACATACTAACAAAAATGACAGTTCAAACTGTCAGATTTTTATATTTTTCATATAATTTTTCCCCATCTTTCTTCGTTCAATGAAAATAATTGCACAATTATGTAATAAGAATTTTAATTAAATCTTTTGTTGTTTTTTTTAAAAGGGTTCACTTGTAAAATACGAAATCTTTACTATTTTATATAGTTAAATAAATGTTAAATTACATTATTAAAGCTGTTGTTGTTAAGTTGACGTGATAAATACTTTTTTAGTATGGCTGCAGCACTACCGTTTCTCAAGATATTAGCTGACATTATATTATTTGAACTTTTATTTGTTTGATATTTTTTTTTAAATTTTGCAGATACTTAGGAGTTAAAATCTAAAAAAACTATTAGATTTGTTTTCTTTAGTTAATAATTATTTTTACTTAAATCTTGAGAGGTAAACGTGTCCGTCAAATTAAAGAAAACGCTAGCAACTAAATAACTGAGGGCAATTTATTTCGCACTTTCTTATTTTGCTTTAATTGCACACGCAAAAAGTACCTACTTGTTGTTTGAGATACTTTTTTTTTAATGTGTGCGAGAGAAAGAGGGAGAGCTATTGAGTTGTAGCCAAAATGATTGGTATATTTAAAAAATATAAGTGTTAAAAGGTTGGCAGCCGAAGCGATACAGTTAACGGTACCGTATTTTAACTTTTTCGTAACGGTTTCAGATATTTAGCTTTCTTTCAAATATATATGACAAATTTCAAAAATGTTCGACACTTTAAGATAAAATATTTTTAATTTTTCTTTTTGTATTACATGACTAACTTTTTGTGGATATGTCAGCCAATTTTTAAGCATGCTAATTTGACAATTGGTATTGTTGTCGTAATCAAATTGATGCCAAAATTAAGAACATTTTGTGATAATGAGGTAAAATACTCCAATTGTTTATGTATATTTAAAATTATTTTTATTCGTTAGATTAATCGAATAATTTTTAATATTTATTCGTTTGTTTAAAAATAGTTTGAGTGTTTATTCAAAAAAAACCCCCGAATAAATTACAACCCTAGTACCCATACACTAGCAATATAACTGCGCAATTTTTCGACTTTGTTCTTTAATCTTTTACCACTTAGAATAAAGAAGAAAAACGATAAGTTGAGCAATAATATTACTAGTGTATGGGTACTAGGGTTGTCATTTATTCGGGTTTTTTTTTTGTTCGAATAAACAATCAAACAATTTTTGATCAAACGATTAACTATTAAAAATTATTCGATTAATATAACGAATAAAAATAATTTTAAATATACATACAAAATTTGACAACAATACCAATTGTTAAATGTAATCATTTTAGACAAATAACGACAAAAGATTTCTCGATCTTACGCCATTATCTCGTGACGAAAAAAAAAATACAATTTTGAAAAAAGTTAAATATATATATATCGGCGATAGTTTTAGTATATCGAGCTGGTAAGATCTTATTTTAGTTATTATAGTTTAAGTGCTAACGTGGTATCGCTGTAAAATTGCTGTATTTTTGATAGTTTTGTATAGCTTAAACTTTAAAAATCATGCTATATTTCAACGATATCACTTTATCTATGAATTCCTTAACATTGTTAGCTTGAAAGTGAAATCACATAGTTTCACCCATTATTAAAGAGTGCATATCTTGGAAAATGATTAATAAAAGTTTTAAAAGTTCAGTTATTTCATCATTTTATTTTGTACATTACCAAAATTTCCAAAATTGGAAAATTTTCGAAAAAGTTTTATTAAAAGAAGGATTTTTTTTAAATTTATTCGATTTATTCGTTATTTAAAAATCAAGTTTTTTATATTGTTCGTTTGAATTTTATTTTTGTTCGTTCGATTAATCGAATAATATTTATTCTAGTGACAACCGTAATGGGTACTTTTAAGTTTTAAGCAAATTAAAAATATTAAAATTATAGTTATTGCTTGGTTTTAATTAAAGCTACATCAATTTATAGATCTCATTGTATTTATCACATTGCCATATACATACATATTATTAGAGTTCCTCAGAAAAGTATAAAATTTCTTCGTTTTGGGATAAAATCGCTTTTTTAAATGTGTTTTCATCGATAAAAAATAGGGTTATTAATATTGTTTAATTTCAACTCCTTCCACATGTACGCAAAGGCGAAAAACGCTGATGTAGGGTCCTCTTTCCTACAGAGCAAAAAGAGTTGTATTTATATGAATTTTGAATTCACCTTTCGATTTACACCAATAATTAATATAAAACAAAACGTTTTTCCAAGGCAGGCCCGTTTAGGCAATAGAATGGACGGAAAACTAAATTTTTTCAAAAACTTAACAATAATTTTTTTAATCCCACACAATGAAAATGTATTAACAACTGACAATAATAATATTAGCGAACCGCTAATACGTTATTAAGGTATACGTTATTAACACACAATTAAAAAGTTTTTGAATCTACAAAAAATGCTACAAACATTTTCGATATATCTATGCGAGTTAAAAAATTGTTAATCAATTAAATATTGCATTATAGTATAGACAACATTTTGAAAACTTAATAACTTTTTACTGGGTTGCCGTAAAGCGAAAATTATTGCACCATTTTGCTCAGCTTTTTCATTGTTTGTCATAAAAAAATACTTCATACTTTTTTTGAATTAGATTTTTTCCGACCGCTCTATTTCCTAAATAGTGCACTTTAAAAACTGGAAAAAAAAATGTTTATTAAAATTATTTTTGGTGTAGAATCGAAATGTGAATTAAAATTTCATGTAAATACAACTTTTTTGCTCTGTAGGATAATGGATCCGAAAGCAGCGTTTTTGAACGCCACTTGCCTGTGAAAGTAGTTGAAAGTTTAAATAAATAATTACGCCATTTTTTTTTTTATTAAAATTAAATTTTCGCGAAGAACTCTACATATCATATCGAGCCCTAACATTTAACAATTTTAAAATAAATCATTATCGATAGACTTTTCTATTTACTATCAACTGGAGACATCTGTTTTCAAAAATTTCAGAACTTTGTCTGAAATTTTCTAATAAAAAAAATATTGTTATATTTCAAAACATATCCCTATTTTATTTTTTTTTATAGTTTTAATCGAAAGATCGTACTCTTTTTAATCGATATGCAAATTTTCAGATATGTGTTCTTGTTTTCGAAATATTTAATTGTGTCGCACAGTGTAGTCGCTTCATATAACGAGAGGCCAAAAATATAAGGAGTTGTCGTACGGAAGTGAAACTTAGCTCACGAGTATATATTGTTTAAACATTTAAAAAGATATTCAATGTTTTTTTTTAGCTTTTTAACTTTTTTCTTTAAACTTTTCAGCCTTGATTCTCTCTTCTACCAGAGTTGTTTTTAATGCTAATTATTTTAGCGGAGTCGCATTGTTGTATTTTTTATCTGTCCAAAATATCGAGTACCCTAAATAAAAGAGAAATACTCGATACCCTCTACCCATTTTTTTAATAACACTATTGGAGATACAGGTAATTTTCTAATTATTATTTGCAGACTATGAGCACAGCCTCTATGAGAATACGGTTTTTATAAACAATTTAGGCATCTGTCACTTGTATCGGGTCTGTTTAGTCTGTGCTTTGAGCATATTAAAATAATATATATAATTCGAACGATAATTTTTAAAACTCGAAATATTCTTCTATTTTTAAATAATTAACAAAAATAACTGTTTACTGAAAAAATTACTGTTTTGGTAGTTGTTTACTAAAATACTAAAATAACTGCTTCAACTAACTGTTAAAAGGTACACCAATTTTCTTCAGTTGTTTTTTTTTAAATAACTGTCAAAATAGTTGGTTTGTAATTTTTCATAGAAAAACAACTGTAATTGTAGTTAAAAACAACTAAAACTGATTACTGAACAAACAACTGTCGTGCAGTAAATGTAAAACTTTTTTGAGTGTACGTAGAGTAAATATTACAAAAGTGAAATAGTTTTTGTAAGTTGTTTTCTAAGTAAAACAAATACAATTGCTGTTAAAATAACTTCAAATCGCAGAACTACAAAAATAACTGTCATCTGGTTACTTTTGAACTTCTCTAAAGCTGCATTTACATTGCCTCGAAATCTAGTTCGCGTATCATTTACCATATAATTGAAATCTAGTTTTAACTGGATTTCGTTGGTAAATGTAAATGCAGCTTTAATGCACGAACAGCAATTTAGTCACTGTCAAACTTTTTTTAAGTGTATTTTAAGTCCCATCAATGGTATACAGTATTAACGCCGTTAGAAATTCTCACATCCCAACTTTGATTTTATAAACTGTCAAATTAATGATATAAAAACAAACAACACGTGCGATACAAACAAGAAAATTCAACACTTTCAAAATTAAAAAATGGTAAATATTATAGATATTCTTAATTATATTAAAAACTTATAAATTAATTTCACTCTCTAGACTAATTTACGCAAAGAATTGGAAAAATGCAAACATCCCAACAGTCGTAAAACCAAAGCTTTAAGTAAAAAAGCACGCAGGCAAAATAACAAACATAAACAAAGATTGGGTCATGCAATCAAATCAAATATAATGGGTGAAAAGTTGGGATGGTTTTTGGAACGCATCGACGAAGGCAGAACCAAACCACTAACACCACACGAATTTGAGGAGCTAATACAACTGCATTTAAAGAGATTCGATGAAGAATTAGAACAAATCGCCTTGAAACAATCGATAAGTAAACATCGTTCCAATCAACATGCAGCCAGACAAGATGTTATTAAAATTACATTGGAAAAGGAAAACAATGAATACAAAGCAGGAGGAATGCGTAAGTGAATATGAGTTTTTTTTTCTTAAGTGCACTTTAGCGGGCATACGAAATTTAAAAAGACAAAATACATCGATCTCTCTGGAAGAAAAAAACTGAAATTAAAAATTAGTGCCGTCGGGGTCCCCTGGCGTAGTGGGGAAAATTGGGTTTTTTTTTGGGCACATATGCCTACAGGCTACTGTTTAAAACGAATTTGAAAAATAACTGACTGAATTCCATTTATATATTCCTAATGGCCGATTTTTTTTTTAATTCATTTTATATCTTTAAAAAATCGTCAATAGCAGCGAAATTTAAATTTTTTTTTGATATTTCTGTTATAAAAAATTTAAAAGTTGTGGGATACAAACGAAATGTTTCTCAAAATAAAGTGAATTATATTCTCCATTGATACTTTTTGTTAAATCCGCGGTAACAATTTTAGTTTCTTTCAAATAAAATTTCAAATATTCACTTTGTTTTCACTACAGCTTCTTTACTATCTTACCAAAATCATTGAACTTTGCTTTAGTTAAAAACAAATATTCTGCTTAACAAATGCCCATCGTTAACCCTTTACTGCATGGTGTTACATATATATGTAACGAATAATTTGAACATAAACAAAAAAAAATTCAGCACAAAATTGAGTTTTATAAAATTGAGATTAAAGCATTATAGGGTAAAATATATCTTGAAATGTAGAAATCATCATTACTATTATTATGTTAAAGCGCTAAATGTATCGGATACACTTTAAATTCTCTGCGCCATCTTTTTCTCCAAAAATCGCTAAAAGGGTAACTTTAAATTGAAGGCACACCCTCAACTTCAAGAGTTACAGGGTCCAGTGTATTTTGAATTGTACATGTTATCATAATAATCGTTATGTAAAAGTCCTAAATAGATCGGATTTTATTTTTTTGGTTTAACATCACTTTTAGCTCTACAGTACGCTTAAAATCCAACTTTAAATTTATTGACCCATCCGCAGTTTAATGAATTGTAGGTTGAAATCTATCTTATATGATAAAGATCACCATTACGGTATAAATATTAAAATTTAGAAAGTTCGCCTGGTCAAATTCGTTGCCTCAAAAATGCGGATACCATCAAATATATTATTTATTTTCAATTTATAACGAGCTTTCAACCTCCGTATATTTACAAAAATAAAGCAAATCAAACATATTAGCTAGGTTGATACTTGAAAGCTCGTTATAAATTGAAAATAACATAAAAATAATCCCGATGTATATAAAAACAAAAAACTAATATATTATTTATTGATTTGAAAATGGTTTAAATCTTGAGTTACATGGAATCGTACGGTTCCATAGATTTGCCCATATAGAAAAAAGTTCAAACTTTTTAAATATGAAACAAAAAAAATTAAAAAAAAAATAAATAAAAATCTATAGTTAGTAAACCTCTTAAAAAATTGATGTGGAGCACAAAACAATATTTATTTTTCGTAAAAATTTATAAAAAAAAAAGTGTAAACATTTGTAGTTTTGTGTAGAATATATGCCAAAGGTAATGGGAAAAACAAAAACAAATATTTATCATGTAGATTTTAAGAAAAATTAGTGTAAACCTTCTTTATCGTTTTCTCAAATTCGACTTCTTGGTGTATAGGTAAAACCAATAATAATTTGACGAATTGTAAGTGCTTGCCATTACCAAATATGTTCTTATATAACCACTTTTATGTTAATGCTTTTCTACACTAGGATTTGAAAGCTAATTGAAGATCCTTTCATTTGAAATATTATACTTGCACTAACCCATAAAAAAACTTACATAGAAATAGGCTTGTAACGCAGAAAAAGTTTCCTCAGCGAAGCCGGTCTTGAGCCATAGACAATAAACTATTAAGTCAACCTTATCAAACGCCGCATTCACTCACTTCTCTTTCTAATAACGTATTTTACAAAAACACATTTGTCCACGCTTTCAAAAGTTACAAGATCTGAAAGATTTAGCACTAAATATTAATACAACTTTATCATCTCTTAACTCACCCTGTAAAGCAGGGTGACCCTGTATTTCTCTATACGAAATCTTCTCGTATTAGATACAGAAGCGGGGTGCAGTTTGCCTACCAATTTTCATAATGTAAACAATTTTAATTTAAAACTGAATGTAAATTAATTTTAAACTAGATTTTGTGAAAGAGTATATTCAATATTAGCCTTACTTTCTAGATGTTGCCTGTTAAATCGAAAAGGTTTATTAAAACTGATGAAAAGTCAAATTAATTTCTTCTGAAAAGATATATCAGAGACCTTTCATAAGGTGTAATTTTTCTTTAATTATTTAAAGTTTGATTTCGAACTTTAAAGTCTCTTCTACTCAAAATAGAACTTGGCAGAAAATTTTTTTATTAATTAAAAATACACTCAACAAAAAATTATTTTATTTATGATGCTTTATTTCTGAACTCTCCCACTTCAGAGAAAAATTTATCGGATTTACTTGAAACTTGCAGTAATACGCCATTCAGAATTGACTGCAAAGAACGTGTTTTGTCAAAACGAGTAGCAAAGAATAAAGAACTGTTGGAATAGAATAAAAATCTGAAATACGTATTTTGTTAAAATACGTCTTTTGCTATATAGTGGGAATGTGGCTTAAATGTTGTCCTATAAAATATAAGAACTTCATGCAACAACTTTTTTAATATTTCAAATAAGTGGGCGAAGTAGGAGGGGTCGAACTATTAAAAAGTGACCATTTTTGAGGAAAAAGTATGTTAATATTTGAATTTACTGTGCCTAACTGGAACATTGAAAAATTTTAAAATAAATTATTATCGATAGACTTTTCTATGGGATATCGACTGGAGACATCTGTTTTTTAAAATTTCAGAACTTTGTCTGAAGTTTTCTAATAAAAAAATATTGTTATGCATCAAAACATGCCCCTTTTTATTTTTAATCGAAATATCGTACTCTTTTTATTCGATATGCCAATATTTGGAGGGGTATTTTTCTTTGTTTTCGAAATATTTAATTTTAAATTGTGTCGCACAGTGTTGTCGATTCATATAACGATAGGCCAAAAATAGAAGGAGTTGCCATACGAAAGTGAAATTTCTGAAAAGATATATCAGAGACCTTTCATATGGTGTAATTTTTCTTATTTCAAGTTGGATTTCGAACTTTAAAGTCTCTTCTACTCAAAATATAACTTGGCAGAACATTTTTTTTATTAGCTTAAAATTACTACATTACCCCTGATTCTGTAGGGCGTATACGTATTTAAGGCGTTTTTACATAAAAGTCTTAATAACGACTATTATTGCAATATTTAACAGTCAAGAAATACTTACATTTTATCAAAATTACATTAGATTTGCCAAGAAAATTTAGTTTTTGTTAATTTTGATTTTAAAAAATTTGATTTGTATGGCGGCGTTTTTTTTTCTAAATACGCCTACGCCTAACATAATCAGGGGGATTGTGAATAAAAAATAAATAAAATAAAAATTTCAGGGCTGTACAGTTAAACTGTAGTGTGGTTTATTTATTGAAAAGTATTGAAAATGCATATTAACAAGAGAAATTGTTTAAAATAATAGGTGTTTATTATAAGGCTACTCCGCCGTATTAAGTTTATATTAGGCTCTGTTCGGAGTTACGAATCCACATAAATCAATAGAATTTTTCGCTGTTTCGTGATCCTCATCCCAATATTTTGTTTTGCTTTATTTTGGCTAGAAAAGTTCAATGAAAGTAAAACGAATTCTTTTCTTTTTTGCAACTTTGTATTAATATATAAAAAAATATTTTAATTTTAAAAATTGTATAAAAATTCCGAAAAAATTTTCAAAACAGCAAATTTTCCACTTTAAAATAAAATATTAGGAATTCTTAACAGGCGTAATAGCTTGCGTTTCTCGTTTCAACCAGGACAAGGTGCGTTCATCACCTTCTTTCTCTAAAATAGGCGAAAGAGTCGTCCACACACAACGATGATATTCATTGAGCAAATTAATCTCACTTGGCAAAAGAAGTTCTTTATTTATCATTTTAGTTTGTTTGGGACATAATGTTATTGTCCTGAATGTCAAAGCACCACGCCCATTAAAATTGTACTTTGATTTTGCGGGAACAATCTGTACAATATCTTCAATGCGAACGCCAAATTCACCATCTTGATAATAACCAGGTTCATTGGATATCAACATATTTTGTTGTAGTCCTGGATCGTCAGGCATCAAACGAATACCAACTCCCATTGGACCCTCATGCACATTAAGAAAATGTCCAACTCCATGGCCTGTGCCATGGCCATAATCCATACCAACATCCCAAAGAGCTTTACGGGCAATTGTGTCTAAAAATTGACCCTTGACCTTATTGGGAAACACAGTTGAACCCAATGCTAATTGACCTTTTAATACACGGGTGTATGCTTCTTTCTGAAAATCAGTTGGTTCTCCAAAATGCAATGTACGAGTAACATCGGTTGTGCCATCCATATACTGAGCTCCCGAATCACAAAGATATACTTCTTTATCGGTAATTTGTCGATTTGTTTCTGCTGCAGGATGATAGTGAATAACTGAACCATTTGGACCCGATGAACTAATAGTGGGAAAACTTAAACCCATAAAATGCAATTGTTTTGATCTATACTCTTCCAGTTTAGTGGCTCCGGAAATTTCATCCACATATTGTTTGTTTAAAACCATTTCTTCCAACCAGGCAAAATACTGGCATAGCGCAACACCATCTCGAATATGAGAATTTATAAAACCCAATACTTCAGTTTCATTCTTGATAGCTTTATTAATGGCTATAGGAGTAATCTCTTGATGGCGGTTTTTCCTTGGTATTAAGGCCGTTAAAAAATAACTTGAACTTGGAGAAATCCAAATTTTCCCCTTGGTTTGCTCAACAATTTTGCAGAGATGCTCACCAATAGATTCATAAGGATACAGATTTACATTAACATTGTTACTGGCCAGGTGTTCCTTGAAATTACTGGGCAACTTTGAAGAATTAACAAAAAGCATAAGTTCAGTTTGTGTTACAATCATATAGGCGAAAAATACGGGATTATAGTCAATATCTGAGCCGCGTAAATTTAAAAACCAAGCAATTTCATCTAATGCACTGAGCACCAAGGCTTCACTATTCTTTTCAAACATTTGATTTTTAACATTTGCCCACTTGTCCGAAATCGGTTTACCAGAAAATTTCATATCTAAGCTAATAATTGGATTTGATGTGATGCCAGGTTGATCAGCTCCCCAAACGTGATCAACTAAATTTTCTTCCAAGGGCATTAGAGTGCATTCCGAAGCCATTAATTCTTTTTCTATGGGTTTCCAGACACGATATGAAAACAGTTTGGGATCTACACCAACAGAACTACCTTTGGGTATATTTCTAGCCAACCAACTACCAACGGTAGGTGTAGATGGTAGACCATCTTTCATTAGAGTCCAATTGGAATCTAATTGCTTTATTGCTTGCTGATAATATCTTCCATCAGTCCAAAGTAAAGCTTTGTCTGCTGTTATAACAGCCGTACCAGCAGATCCATCAAAACCACTAACAAAGGCACGACGTTCATCATGCTGACATATGTACTCGCTTTGATGAGCATCATCAGATGGTACTATATAGGCTGCCAATGACAACTCCGGCCTAGATGGTGGTCGTTGCATCAGCTGCCGCAACTTACGCAAAATCTCCGTTGTATCTTTCATGATCCGCACTACAAAAAAAAGTTTTTGTTAGAATGTACTTGTGTCCACTTCTATATTGATTGTATTATTAATCTACTCGCTCTTGTATTATCGTACTGTATTTTTATTTATTTTATATTTTGCTGATAATGTATGTTTATAGCGTATCAAAATGCAGTAAATCAAGATAAATACGCAAAGTCACAATTTCAACAAGAAAAACAAAAAATATTTTAAGGTTACTTCTAGTGATGGGCACGTGAGTGCATTTTGGCTCACACGGTAGAAAAGTTTTTAACGAAAACATTTCAGAAAAAGGACAAACAACTTAAAATGTCTATACCTTAAAGATTTTTGTCCGCAGGGGGAGGTGCCCAAAGTTGGAGGTGCAGGGGGAGGTGCCCAAAGTTGAATTATTGTTTTGCAATTTTAGTCGAAAATTGTTAACGGATCAGAAAAAATTAAACATTAGAGTTAGCTTTCCAACGAAGTATAATATGTTCCATCCATTAACCCATTGTGAGCCAATTAAAAATATTGTATAAATTTTAATTACATATAAAAAAAAAACCTGATAATGCATAAAATTACATAATAAAAAGTATGTTATGTAAACAATAACACCAGTCTACAAAAAAAAATATCCAAAATATCCATTCCTATCTAAAGTTTGCTTTTTTTGTTTGACGTATATATGTAAGTTTTGGAGATTTTACGATCAGCAGTAGGTAGCACTAAGACCAAAAGCAAACGTTGATAAAAAATATATTCTTCTTTTTATTAGAAACACTAGCTGACCAGGCAAACGTTGTTTTGCCTTCAAATTTTAATTGTAATTAATTCTTAAAATCAAGAAATTTCTTTTACGCAAATAAAGAATTAAAAAAATAAATTCACATTAGTAAATCATTTTAAAATTTGTAATTTCATGGGAAGCCCAACTCGGATTCATGTTTACTTCTTTACCTTTTTTATTTATTCTAGGACTATGAGGAACGCTAAAGCAATTTTTGAACAACATTAAATAACCTTGCAAAAAGTCTTGAATGTGATAATTTATTTTAATGCTTATTTGTTTTTTGCTTTTGGTACCACGCCCATTTATCCCATTCCGCCCATTTTCAGTTCGACTACTAATATTTGTAATTGATGGACTCGTACAAAATTTGAAGGCTATATAGCTAATATAGAACCCTAGATATTTAATATTAATATTAATTTTGTATATGAGCTAAATAATCACTTTGTATGGGAGCTGCCACGCCCACTGGTATGATCCCGCCCAATTTTCCCATGACTATTCATAATATAATCAACGTGCACAAATTTCTAAGACTCTGGCTATTATAGAACTGTAGATATATGATATTAATATTTACTTTGTATGGGAGCTGACACGCCCACTGTTCCGATCACGCCCATTTTTCCCATGACTATTCACATTAACAAATAATCAACGTGCACAAATTTCTAAGACTATGGCTATTATAGTACTGTAGATATATGATATAAATATTTACTTTGTATGGGAGCTGCCACTCCCACTGGTCCGATCCCGCCCATTGATTATTCAAATCAATAACATATGGGATAATGCAATGTTTCAAAACTTTTGCTATCACAATAGTCAAGATATATGATGTTATTCAATTTATGTGGGAGGGGCCACGCCCACTTGAAATATATATAGCCGAAAACCTAATTTGGACTACAGTACTTTTCGCTTATAGTCACATCTCTTAGTTGCACACAAGTTGTGGACTATATCGCTAATGTGACTATATCGCTAGTTTTTTTATATGCCATTTTGTTGCCTATAAATAAATTGTGATATAGTCATCATAAAATGTGACTATATTCAATTTATTTATTATTATAACAGGTGGAAAATTTGGAATATAAAAACGATGTTTGAAACGATTCAGCTCAGTTTCCTTGTTCCAATTTTCGTTTTAGCCTCTTAAATTTTTAAATAATTTTAAACCGAAAAAAATTCAAGATTTCACAATTATATTAGAAATTTTCTGTATTGTGACTATAACTTAAATTATTTGCATATAAATTTACTTTTAGTAGCCAGAGTTTAGTGGCATATAAGCCAAATGTGATTATATCGTGAATAGACTATATCCTAAATATTTTGTATGCAATTTGATTTTAGATGACAGTAAAAGTGTAAAAAATGGACTATATCGCTAAATGGACTATAAGCGATGTGACTGTAAACGAAAAGTACTGTATAACCTTTCAACCTTTCCTTTGGATAGTTTTAGAGTCTATAGAGGACAAACATACAAACATTGTATTTTATATATATAGATAAAAGAAACCAAAATTTGACATTTAGAAGTCAGACCCAAAAATAATGTCGACCGGTGCACTGTGGTTGCTGCCATAGGCCAACAACAAAAAAACTAAAAGTGAAAAGTAGAAGTATTGTATGTTGCAATAAGTATTAAGCAATATTCGTTAACACTTATTGCTAAGATATTACGTCAAATCCAGTTTCATTTTCTTTTGCCGTTTAGAAAAAAGGACGCCACAAAAAAAAAATTAAATAAGGCAGTAAAAACAAACCAAAATCATTGAATTTAAGAAAATTTTATGAAATTTATTGAATAATTAAAATGAAACACAAAAATATAATTATTTTGAATCTTTAAAGGGATGTTTTAAAGTAATCGCAAAAAAACTCCCTCCTTGAATTTTTTTAAAATATGAGTTAACATAAATGCGTCTTCCCATACCCTTAACATAAGCTCGAAATAAGCAACATTATACCGTATTTTTGCCGACTTATTGCTTAGATATTTATTCTAGTTCTAGACTATGGGTAAGCTTATGTTTACTGCTATATAATTACCAGGTAGTCAATTGCCTAAAAACGATTTCGACCAAATACTTTTTCGAATCAAAGAACTTGCACTAAAATGGCATCGATTTGTTGTAGCATATTTTTGCATATATTGATATAAATGTATATTTTTGCATATGTAAAAAATATGAAAACCGAAATAACTTCTATATTTGTCGAGTCCCCGTTTCTCGCTGATATTTGCTTATATATTTTTATTCCATTATTGATTCTGTCGAATGTTTATCCTCAAATTTAGTACTCTTCCTTGCTTCAATACACTTCAATACCGCATCTTCATATTCCTTTATTGTTTTAGGCTCAACTAAAAATGTGCAAATGTCGCGTCCGTCTCCCAGGAATTGCCCATATGGGTCGTAATTTTTGGCACATTTTATGTTTTGTTTTTATTTGGAAAAATTTTTTTAAAGTTTTTCGTCAAAAATTTGTTGTTTTTTTATATGAGAAACATTTTTATCAATTTTTCTATTTTTACCTGATATAGCAGAAAATTTAATAATATTTTCCAAATATTTTGCACGCTTTAGCGCGTTATCCGTTTAAATGTGCAAAAACTGTTGACAAAAACATGTTTCACACAAAATGCATGGAAAGAATTACGTTTAAATACGTTAAGACATTATACTTCGCGCCATTAAAAAAAAAAACTATTATAAATTTTTTTTTGGCAAAAACGACATAGTGTCAAAAATTTAAATTTTTTTTATCTAAACTTCAATAACAAACACTTTTATGAAAATACATATTAAATGCCAAAGTAACATATTCATAGTATCTTTAGTAAATTTACGTGACTATAAATACCGTAGTTAGCAGATTTTATTACTTTAGATTTTTATACCTACACATTCACATGCTTAAATGAGCAACCAATAATGCCAAAGTATCTGCGCATTTCAGCGGAAAATTATTTATCCGAAAATGCGCAATAATGAGCTAAGAAAAACACTGAGAAGTTAATTATTGCCTTTAAACACTCGAAGATAAAAAGCAAGTTCTAAAATTTTAGTACTTTTTAAAGTGATTAAAAAAAATAAAATGTTCCACAATTTTTGACCACCAAAGAAAAGTTTCCTAAATTCGTCCATTTTAAGGTAAATTATTTAAAAAAATTGTAATATTTACATTAATTTGTTTATGATCCTTAACCGAACAAAAATAACATCTCCCACAACATTTCTATAAATTTAAAATTTAGTATAGCTAGATTGCAAAATACGTGTTTTGCCAAAACTCGTATTTAAGCTATTTATTCTAATCTAATAGTTTTTTATTCTTTTCCACTCGTTTTGACAAAACACGTGGTTTGCATTCTAGTGTGAATGCCTTATAAGGCTCTAAAAAGAACTAAAGAATACAAGAACACACGTTCCTAACGTTAATCACGCGAAATTTCGGTCACGTGACCATCTCTAGATCATTCACAATGATGGGGCACTATACGCCAGAGATGCAATACGCCTGCATTAAGACGTTTAGTGCCGCCGCAAATGTTTTTTTAAGCCACATCGAT
Source organism: Delia radicum (assembly GCA_021234595.1). Classification (NCBI taxonomy): domain Eukaryota; kingdom Metazoa; phylum Arthropoda; class Insecta; order Diptera; family Anthomyiidae; genus Delia; species Delia radicum. Next base: position 150,003,224 of record CM037852.1, read on the forward strand.
TAACCGATTACCTCCCAATGTTCCCATATGAGGACAATTATTTTTCGTTTCTTTCCTTCACAATTAAATTGAAATATTTAAAAAAAAATTAGGGATTTATATATGCATATAAAAATAAAATCAGAATCAGTGCAATTTGTTAAATTTTGAGTATTTACTTTAATTTTTATATCATTTTAGAACTTTTAAATCTTTGTGACCCAGTCAAATTTAAATCTCTACTGGATTGGGATGGCTGCGCCATAAATGTTCAACATCTGAAATTGGAACTTATATCGCACAATATGCTGCAAAGAATGAAAAAGGAATATGAAGAGAAAAATTTGAGCAACCAAGAGACAACTGAAAACCCTTCAACATCCACAAAATTAGAGGAAACTATGGAAACTTGTTGATTTTTTTTTTAAAGAAATAGAAATTGAATATGAAATTGTTAAATAAAAAATATTTAAAAATATAACTAAAAGATTCGCCTTTAATCTCCACGTATTACTGGTTCACCATCTAATTTCTTCAAATTTGGCAAACGCCTTATAGCTTCTGAACGAAAAGTTGACTCATCCATATTTTCATATAAAATATTACCCATAAATGTTATCTCTTCCAACTTCGGTGGTACACCCATTCGATTGAACTCGGACCAATCTTTAATGGCATTATTAGAGATGTATAAAACCTTTAAGGCTTTCATAACTTCTATGGGTTTAAGTTTTTCTATAATATTATAACTGACCCATAATTCTTCCAGGCTATCAGCTAAAGGTTCCTGGAAAATGTAAAGATATTAATCAATATTTTCAAACCCTTTTAACCTTTTTCTCACTATGCCATTGAGAGCTTTTATATTATTTCTGGCCAGTGATAAAATACGCAAATTTTTCATATTTCCTATACCCGTAATCTTTTCAATCATGTTTGAGGATAAACTTAATTTACGACATTCCGTCAAAGTACCCAATGTGCTGTCCATTTTTTCTATAGGCGGAAATTGAAATTGTAAGCCAATCTCTAGAGCTTTTGTAGAGTCCTGTTTGTTATTTTCTTCCCAGTTTGCTAAAGCTTCTTTAATTGTAGTTGCTTTTGCCATTATTTAAGAAATTCTGTTTAAACTGGATTTTTTATTTGATAAAAAAAATATTTTATAGGAATTTTAAAAACAAAAATTGTGATGTGTAATAATCGATTTTATTTTAGACAGTAATTTTAGGAAAACTTAAAAAAATACAAATTTATATACACACAAAAAAATTAAATTACTTGGGCAAAGTATCTTTGACAAAGGTTTTTTTTGTATTATACGGCATTCACACTAGATTCAAAACACGTGTTTTGACAAAACGAGTGCAAATAATGAAGAGCTTAAATACGTGTTTCTGCAAAACACGTGTCGGTGGTATTTTTTCGCATCAATATATTACACAAGACCCTTGAAAATGTGTCGAAAAAGTGACATGTAACTTTGTTACGATTTGTTCTGTCTTATGACTGAAAAGTTTGAGTTTGGCTTTTTAATTTTTAATACATATTCAGGTCTTCAATTATAGAGCAAAATTTTTTCGGCATTAACCAACTGGTTTACAGCTTTTTTAATTTTAAAAACCCCAACCGGAATATTTTACATTTTCAAATATCCGAGTAATCTTTTTTAGATATTATAATTATTATTAAATGTTTTTTTTTTGAAATAAAGTGATTTTTTATCAGTTATCTTTTTTTAAAAGATATTTTACTTAAACTTAACAAAACCTCTAAAAATTCGTTATTTTTGTATGATATTAAATTTAACTTCTCTTATGCGTAAGACGTATATATATATATAACATATAAAAATGAATAAAATGAACAAAATTAAATTGTTCAAGTTAATAAAGTATATAATGGAATTTCACATAAAACCAATGCATGCAAAGTTAACAAAACTTTTAAACTATAAATGTCAGTAGTTTTATTTACAAATTTTTTACCTAAATTGTTTGTATAACTTGTCGAAAAATGTTTCAAGTTGTATTCTATGTAACAAACTTAGGTAACTTATACGCTATTTTTGTTGATTTTACACATTTTTTTTGCGTGTTCTAATATATAACACAAACACAATTTTGTTGAGTGTATTTTTATATTTTGGTGATGTAATATATATATTTCGACATTTGATACTTTCAATGCGGTCTAAAAATTCAGGTAACTTTAATTAAATAAAAGTAAAACTATAATTTTAACATTTTTAATATTTTAAACTTAAAACTGACATAATTTTTGCGCCGTTAAAGATAAATGGCTAAGGCGGAAAGATTTAACGTGCTTAAACATCGACTAACACGTAAACACAAGGTTATTCATGTCATACAAACAATTTTTGGAAAATATTTCTACAATTTTTGAAATTCCTCATATATACAACATATACTAGTCGTTTTATAAAAGCCTTAAGGCTCAACTAGTCTTGACGTTCCGCGCCGTAACGAATCAACTGTTTTGTTTTTAGTTTATGAAAAGTGCGTTTTTCAAAAAAAGCACCTCTCATAAACCATGAACGAAACAGCTGATTCGTCATGCCACGGAACGGCAAGACTAATGAAGCCTTTAAAATTTTTAAAAATTAAAAAATTTTCGTGGTTTAATTGTACCATATAATTTCTCTGATTCACTCTGTTTTCTATAAAGACATAAAGACTTTTGTTTATACAGTACATTTTGACATCGAATGAACAGCTGCTCTGGTCGTATGACATTTAAGTGTTGTAAAGTGACCCTGAAATTGCATTCTCTTATTTTGACTCGTGCAAGGTAAAAAGAAAAAAAAAATTTTGAAATTAATAAAAAACCAAACAAATATTATGTAAACAAAGCGATAAACAATTATTTAAATCTTTAATAAACAGTTTAACAGAAAATATTAATACTTTTAGAACGACTTACACAACAACACCACTACTCCAACTCTTAAACATGGGTAATGCTCCAGTTAAAGAAGTGGCTCAGGCCGCAGCCTCTACCGTTAGTGGTGTACCAGTTGCCAAGCCCAAATGTAAGGCTTGCTGTGCTTGTCCGGAAACTAAAAAAGTTCGAGATCAATGGTAAGCGGAACTAAAATTTACTAAATTACAATAATGACGTGTTTCTAATGATTTGTTTCCTTCCATTCTGTAGCATTATTGAACGTGGTGAATCTGAATGTGGCGATCTTATTGAAGCCCACAAAAAATGTATGCGTGATCAAGGCTTTAATATATAATTTGGTTAACACCCAATTAGCGTATGGCCAAATTCTCGAGTAACTTGATTCTCAGTTAAATCCACATTTTCCTTTAACATTTCTTATTGGGAATTCCTTCTCAGCCAGTCATTATGTTTTAGTTATAATAATGAAAGAAAAGAAAAAAACGCCTAATTTATTGTAAACTTTATTTGTTAGATTTAAAATTAAAAAACCAAAACCACTTGAAAAAAACACGCTTAAATATATTTTATCGTTTGTAAACCCACATCACAGGCCATGCACATGGTTATGGCATACATGGTCAACCATGATAAAACACGGGATGGTTGTGGCACCGGATAGAAGGCATACACCAAAGTATGTATTATACGAGCAATGGAAGCAACGCGGAATAAATTACGAGCTATAGCCGGTGAAGGATCTGTACAGATATATAATAAGGCCATGGTGAAGTAGGGTAGTATGTTCTCCATGTCATTACGATGAGCTCTGGAATGAAAAAGAAAAACATTTAAGCCGTTGAATTTAAGGTACTTAATTGTTTTATAATTTCCAAACTTCTTACCTTCTTACTCTTTCTACATTAGGATCATTAAATTGAACCTCAATGTTCTTAAAGAATAGATCTTCTCTGTTTGGAAAAATCTAAAATATAAAAATGTTTTTAAAATATTAAAATTATTTGTAGAATAAACGATTTTTTTCTGATGAGCTACTGAAGAAATGTATTTATGTTATAATGTACCTTTTTAATTAGAGACTTTGGCAAAAGACCCAATATCTGTAATTTGAAAAATTTTAAATATTTTAAGAAATGATAGACAAAATAATCCAGGAATGGCAGGCAATACCGCTAAAATATCGTTATCGATTCAAAATCGTATCAGCTGACTATCGTTATCCGTAATAATTGAAATACCGTTATCCGTTAAATACCATTACCGATATAACTAAAGTAGCAATATCCTTAAAATACCGTAATCGAAATAACTAAAATGCCGTTATCGCAAAAATACATTTGCCGAAATAATTGAAATAGCGTTATCCTTAAAATATCGTTACCGAAATAATATGACAAAATCAAAAAAAATAATCGCCTTCACGTAAAATCGTCCAAAATTTGACCTTGGGTGTTCCGATTTCAATTAAATTTTGCATTCAGAAACTATGGACGCCCACTTAAAGATTGGCGTTTTTAGTTTTTCAAATTTCGAAAAATCCACGGTTTTATGAGCGATTTAGTTTTTTTTTTCGAAAAATGAGAAATATGCAAAAAGTGTATTAAGTCAGAGTACTCGTTTTTTCTTTAATATTGATCGGATCATCACCATTTAAATTGCATTGGAATGGTACGGTACTCTACTTTTATACTCCGAATTATAGTTTTTATCCAGCGTTAAAAAGAATTGCATTTTTATGCAATTTTTTTTAAAATGCATTTTTCTAATGTTTGGCCACTCTCGACTTAAAAAAAGAATGCATATTTGCAAAATATGGAATTTTCACTTTTTTGGGTCCCGGGGCTTAACTATTTTTAACGATTTTTTGAAAAAAAGCTTATGGCACTTTTACCTAGAAAAAAACTGCAATTTTTATTTTTATTTTTGCAGATTTATTAAGATTAAATTTAAAATGTATTGTTAAATAGCCCTTTAAACGTCTCTGTTTTAAAAACTATACATTTACTTTAATGAATTTTTCATTTTAAATTTGCTTTCCATTTAATAAGATTTAAATTTGAATTATAAAATTTTAAACTGCAATACATTTTGTGATGCCATATTCTTTAATAATTCTTTTAAGCTATTTACATAAATTTTTGTAAGTTAAACTTGCTATATACAAACTGTTTTATATTGTTAGAAAATATTATATTTAAGGTTTTATAGTTTTAAGTGATATAATGAAGTTTATTGTTAATATTGGTCTACCAACTATATATGGCCCGAAGGGCTCGGTTGGTTTTTTGAAATAAATTCAATTAAAAAATTAAATTAAAATAATCTACTGAAATATCTTGTTTTAAAAATTTAAATTTTTAACCCTTTGCCGCACACGTTTGCCATCAAATATCAGATTTTTTTAGAAAAAAACCTTGAAATTTTTAACAATTAAATTTTTAAAACTTAATATTTAAGTAGATTTAACTTAACTTTCTTGTAGAGAAGAAATCTTAGAAATTAAATGTATAGTTTTTAAAAGAGAAACCTTTTTAAATTTAATCTTTTTAATTTTGAAAAATTAATAAAAATAACAAATTGTTGTTACTTCTATGGAAACATGATGCAAGCTTTTTTTCAATAAATCGTTAATAATTTTTTCAATAAATCGTTAATAACACACTGCTACAAAAAAAACGCTTTTTGTCAGAACTTGAAAACCGACCTAGTGGGGGGTTGTAGGCCTAGGTGAGAACATACAAAAACCGTTTTCAAAAATTTTAAAACACCCTCAAAAAACTGTTTTAGGGTAGGTCGTAGCACTTTAGTACCTCTAACTCACACATTTTTTGACCGATTTCAAAATTTTAAATAGTTTTGAAAAGGCAAAGAATTAAGCTTTTATGAAATGTATTCATAAAGTATATATTCCAAGAAATTAGGTAAGTGTTTAAGTGTTTATCAAAAGTTTCTCATTTTTTTTTTCCTAATTTTTCAAATTCAACAAGAGTTATTTTCATTTTTTTCTATGAAAACCTACATTGTTTTGCACTGTATTTTAAAGACAATTTTATATAGAAAAAAACGAGGTATCATTTGTTAAAATCGGTTTGTATTTGCAAAAGTTACTAAACTTTTTCTAAAGTAACAATTTTGGGATTGCAGACTTTTCTTTTGGTAAACCACTTGACTTACAAACGTAAATTAAAAACTGTACAAATAGCTTAACCTAAGTTAGCATGTATAGTTAAAAACAGGTGTTAATGAAAAGTTGAATAACTTTTCCAATTTTCATCCGATTTGAAAAATAAAAACCATGTTTTGTTGAGAACTAAATTTGCTTTATAAGTTGGTATACATTTTTATAAGCTTTCATATTAAAATAAGCAATGAAAAGCTACTAAAATCAAAAAAGTTTATAATTTTCGTTTTTTTTTTTGTAGATATTCTTAACAAAAACAATACTTACAGATGTATCAAACTAATGTATCAAAAAATGCACATCATTTTAAAGCGTAATCAGTTTTCTTTCCAAACCCGTTAAAAAAAATTAAATCGGACAAAAACTGACTGAGTTACAGTTCGATAAGTTGACGATCATCACTGAAAACGGTTTTTTTTTAGAATAACTTCTGAATTTGAGGGTATTTCTGAAATTTTTTGACACAATTTGTAATGTACTCAACAAGACCTATAACCCACGCTAGGTTGTTTTACAAGTTTTTTTTTTTTTACTGTAGCACCGTGTAATAGATAAACTTCGGGACCCAAAAAAAACGAAAGTGTATTTTTTTTTAGTAAAAATTTCATATTTTACAAACATGCATCTTTTTTTCAATCGCGAGTGGCCAGATTTGAAAAAGTGCATTTAAAAAAGAACTTGCATAAAAAATGCATTTCTTTTTAACGCTGGAAAACAATTCTAATTCGCAGTATAAAAGTAAAGTACCGTACCATTCCAATGCAATAAATGCTGATGATCCCATGAATATCATAGTATACCATTCCAGTGCAATTTAAATGGTGGTAATCCGATGAATATTAACCTTCCGTCCTCATACCTATTTTTTGTTGCACGCATTTCACACTCTTGTTGGGGTGTATTTACCCCAGTGTGAGGACAGAAGGTTAAATAATGTACGAATATTCAAATCTACACACTTTTTGCATTTTTCTCATTTTTCAAAAAAAAAAAAACTAAATCGAGCAGAAAACCGTGGATTTTTCGAAATTTGAAAAACTAAAAACGACAATGTTTAAGTGTCTCCATAGAGTTTGTAAATGCAAAATTTAATTGAATTCTGAAGACCGAAGGTCAAAAAAATGCACTTTAGCTAAAATAACTTTATCCTTAAAATACCGTTAGCAACATAACGGTAAAACCGTTATGCCTAAAATAACGTTACCGAAATCATTAAAATACCTTTATCGCTAAAACGCTAAAAGACCGTTACTGATATAAATGAAATATCGTTACCCATTAAAACCCGTTACCGAAATAAACGAAAGTAGCGTTACCCTTAGCGATAACCGCATCGAATCGGTTGCCAGCCCTGAATTAAAATAAATTCAAATTTAAAATATCAAACTTTATTTTGTTTAATCAAATCCTTAAAATCCAAGGATTCTATAGAAAATTCCCATTATATAGGAAATTCCCATGGAAATATTCCTCAGGGGGGGTTACCGAGTGAGTAATTTAATTCGAAAAAATATTTTCGAATTCTGAAATCTTGTACGTAAATATCTTTAGGAAATATCTTACTTTTTTTAATTTTTATTTGTAGTGTACAAGAGTAAGAACCATAAAATAGAAATAAAATTTTTTTTTTTATTAAGAATTTTTTTTTTTAACTATTTGTTGAAGATCTACAAATTTGAAATTTTTTTTCGAATCGAGTTACACGGTTACCTCCCAGATTATGAGGATATCTTTCTATATGAAAGGGTCGTCTTAGATTCGGAGGGGTTTTTCGATACTTTTCAACTTTTGTAAAATTTTAAAAGTCAACTTTTCAAATATTTTACTTTGTCGTTTTTTAAAAGTCGACTTTTTGACTTTTTTCCAAGTATTCTTAGTACTATTCTTAGTGTACTGATGCTCACAGCGTCATAATATAAGTGACTACACAATTTATTTTTAAAAAGCCTTACTCCGCCTTTAAAATACTCCGCCTATTCAAATTGGATCTTTTTGTAGGATTTGACCTCATTTGCGATTTTTTCGCTCACTTTTGGATTTATGTCATATTTGACGATTTTGTTGGCAACAATGGATTTATGTTTGTCTATTTTGTTATCGACTAATACTTAATTTACTTTCAAGCCATAAATATATGTCCCGGTTCACACACGGCAATTTTACTTGCGCAATTTTTCTTCAATTCTCCTTTGAACTTGCTTTTGTGTTCACACAGGAAAAGTTTGTTTCAGCAATTTTCGTATATCAACCTGCAGTGTTGAAAATTGCGGATGACAAAACAAAACGGAATGGGAGTACGGGCAAGTCTGTAACCCCTTAAATTCTCTTTTCTTCCCTCTTCTATAAACTCAAGGATTGCGCAAGTAAAATTGCCGTGTGTGAACCGGGACTATGAAAGTCGAGAGCAAAAGTCGACTATTCGACTTTTACATTAGAAGCCGACTATTCGACTTTTTCATTAGAAGAAAGTCGACATTTCGACTTTTTCATTAGATAAAAGTCTACTTCCAAAAAGTCTACTATACAAAAAAAAATCCTCAGCTTCTAAAGATTTTCTATATGAAAAAGTCTAGAAAATTGATGCCTGACAGTCCAATTCTAATAATTTCTTACACAATTTTATCGTTTGAAGTAAAAACATTTGCTTAATTATTGCTTCTATTAACAAAACAAAAAAAAATGCTCACAAGGTAAGTCTGTTGGGTGATTCCTCCAGATATCGACGATATTCGGATATAAGACAGGGGAGTCGAAAGTAATGAAAAATTTATATGAAACATACCTGCCCAATGGTACATTTATGGGGAAAACGGTAATAAAAGTAGTTTGAAGGTTTTTTGTTTTAGAACTTTTACCTTCTTTATTTGTATAATATTTAAAAGGTTGATAACCTTTCATTTGATACCAAATTTGAATATTGTTTATTTGAAGAAGCTCGAAAATTGGGTTATTTTTTACCCTAAATTTTAAACATTAAACGTGAAATTGGGCAGCTAAAAGTTACTCAGTCTTATTTAGTTTGACCCCTTATTAACATTTTCGAATTTTATGGCAATCCGAGGAAACCAATCAGCGGTCCTTCCTTGTCAGTGAGTAATACTCTCAAAAAAGTTTTACAGTTACTACATGACAGTTGTTTGTGTAGTAATCAGTAGTAGTTGTTTTGAACTGCAATTACACGTGTTTTTCTATGAAATAATACAAAACAAATATTATGACAGTTCTTAAAAACATACAACAGATGAAAGTTACTGTTTTTTTAACAGTTATTTGAAGCAGTTATTTTTGTAGTTTAATAAACAACTACCAAAACATTAATTTTTGTAGTAAACAGTTAATTTTTGTGAGTTACTAGCTGACCCGGCAAACGTTGTTTTGCCTTAAAATTTTATTTGTATAAATTAGCAGACCCGGCAGACGTTGTTCTGCCTAAAATTTTATTTAAGGCTAATAACTTTTTTAAAAATAGCTGAGTGACCAGCAGTGTTGAAAGTAAATAAATGCAAGGCATGCAAGCAAAGCTCCCGCTAGCTGAAATAGAATAATTTTTCTTTAAACTGCCAATCAGAATCGTTATTGTAATTACTCAAATAGACGCGATCAAAGTTAGAATTTTAATGGCTACAAACATAGATCCCGTTTGGTGAAATAGTATTTATTCTTAAGACAGCAATTCAGAACCGTTCTTAATTAGTGAAATGAATTGCCATATACATTATAAAGATTAAAACTTTTAAACAAAATGGAGCATGAAAGGGGTCGTGGCGTTTGAGTATATAATGTATATACAATTTGAAGTGAATGTGTTAAAAACTATATGGAAGCAATTACATAATACAAAAAAGTGGGCGTAAAAGTGGGCATTGTCGAAAAAAATAGCCTATTAATAATGCCAGAGTCCCAGTTAAATGCTACGAAAATTTCAGGAAGATCGGTCCAGAGGTCTGGTCTCCAATGAGGTACAAACAAACAAATAAACAAACACACATTTCATTTTATATATATAGATTGAAAGCAGATTAATTATAATTTAAGGTAAAATGGGGCGAAAAAGGGTTATTTGGTAATAAAAAAATGTATGGCTACCTTACCTGTAGATAAAAAGTGTATAAAACTTTAGTTAATTACATATTACAGAAAAAGTATTTTGTATAGCAAACATTGTTAGTGGTATAAGTAAATATCTGAATTAAAAAAAAGGGGGCGGTGAAGTGGGCGTGGTGCATAGTTATATGGCGACGTTAACAGTATTAAGAGCAATATACTACCAAATAAAAAAAAATCCGTTGGTAGGAACAAATTTGTACAGAGAACAAAAAGTTTAAAACTTTCAAACAAAATTTGGCGTGAAAGGGGGGCGTGGCGTAAGAAATGTTTATTTCTACCTCGACTGGAGTATAATGTGTATACAATTTGAAGTAAATCTGTTAAAAACTATATGGGAGCAATTACATATTTTTAAAAAAGTGGGCGTAAAAGTGGGCGTGGTCGAAAAAAGTACCCTATTAATCATGCCAGAGTCCTAGTTAAATGCTGTGAAAATTTCAGGAAGATCGGTCCAGAGGTTTGGTCTCCTATAAGGTACAAACAAACAAATAAACAAACACACATTCAATTTTATATATATAGATTTAAAAATCTCGTTTAGTTAATATTTATTTTTTATTGTCAGGGCAAGTTTAAAATTGCACTATTTTGTTACTTTCAATTATTTTATTTTGTTACTTTTAATTAACTAAAATTTAGCTAAAATACAACTCAGTATTTGTAAATTCAATATATTTATTTTTGATATTCTTATACTACTAATATTATGTAAAAAACTACTAGTTTTAGCAATTTTTTGTGCAAGGTAATTTTTAACTAATTTTTAGTAGCTTTTATTTTGCTATTTTTACAGGTTTATTTCTATGAGTGTATAATTAGATATAACATATTAAAAAGAATGTATTTTATTTTGGATAAAACGATATCTTGACCTATTCATAGTTATATGTAAGGATTATAGTTCCATACCAAAAAAATATAGATCTTCTTTGTATACAGTGAACTCTCAAAAACGTGAACTAATTTTTGCAAGAAGTGTTCGCGTTTCTAATTTTGTTCACGTTTGTGATTGGATTTTTTTTTAACTATTTTACTACAGAATTGATCCACTTAGAATTAGTTCTATTCCAAGTACTTCAGAACCAATCATTATATTGATTATTTAACAAAAAAATAAAATATGAAAAGCTTTTGAATATTTTTCTCCTGAAGAATTCTTAAATTCAAACATGCATTTTTAGATAAAATTTTTAAATATTCAGACACTTGCCAATAGAAAAATGTTAACATTTTAAGAAATTTTTCCTATTAGAAAACTTTCTGATTCTGGGACTTTTTTAAATAGACCAAATTCAGAATCTAAGACAATTTTTGCATACCCAAATTATTGATTTTAATACGTTTTTGATATTTAACAGTTCTTAATTTCTAATACATTTACTATAAAAATAACTGCTAATTCTATTTAAATTTTATTCTATACGTTTTAAAACAATTTTGATATAAAAAATTCTTAAATTCGGAGATACAGGAAAGGAGTTAAAGAGTTTTTCTGTTTACGTTAGACAAGGTGTTTACTATAAGAACGTGGTGAAATTATTCTTCGGGGATTCTGTAAATTACTAAAATATTGAAAAAAAAGAAATATTTCTTTTTAAAAAATGTGTTCACGTTTTAGAGCTATTGAACTTTGTTCACGTTTTGGAATAGTCAATGTAATAAAAAAAGTGTTCATGGTTCTGGGACGTTCATGTTACTGGATGTTCACGGTTTTGCGAGTCCACTATAGATATTCAAACTTATTGAGCTGTTTATGGATAAACATCAAACAAATTTAACAAGATTACTTATAGCTTCACATAGAAATTAATATGACTACATAAAGCTCCATATAGATTTTTTTTGATCGGGAATTTTTTTTTTATATTTTTTGCTTTATTTGGATTTTCAGATTTTAAACATTAAATAGCTGTTAACATTTTTGGGCTTTTCATTGCTTTTTTAAGATTTTCTGATATACAGTTCTTTTTATACTCGAGAAATATTCTTTTACTCCTCTAACTTCGAACTTTTGTTTTTAAGTGTAGCTTTTCTAAGTGTTTGACTTTTACTTTTTTTTTACAATACTTGAACCCAAAAAAATAAGTTAGTAGAAAAGTTAGTAAAACGTCTTGTAAATCAGGTATACTATTTTTTAGCAAAATTTTTTGCTAAAATCGTGTTTTCAGCTAAAATTTTTGTTATACTTATTCAGCATTTAACTGTTTTATACTAATGTTTTACTAATATACTAATGTTTTAATAATTAATTTTGCTAAAAAAAAATTGTGCTGATAAGCGCATTAATAGTGTGGACGACAACCAGATTGAAAGATATATGCAGAATGAAGTAGATGTCGCTGCATGTCAAGATGTAGTAGAGAAGAGGAAAATGATACTAAAAAGTACAACTCTAATAAGACATATAAAAAAATCAACCATTTAAGTTTTTGTATCTCTTTTTCATACATAAAACAAAATTGAGGATTAAAATAACTTAAATTTTGCGTTGTCATCGGCTTGTGAAAATTATTGTCTATTAATTAAATAAAAGACAAAATAAAATATTTATTTATTTAAACTAAATGTTTATAGAATAATAATAGTGTGGTCAAATTGCAAACAAACATATACAGAAATGTAGAAAGAGTAAAGTGAAATACAAAGACACACATCTTAGGTAGATTTTTATGGTTCCTTTTTCTTATTGCAAAAAGGGTTGTTTTTTCGTTTCGTTTGTTTTTGTTTATTTTTTCGTTTCTATAATTATCTTCGGCAGTTGCGATAGCATCATGTATCAAAATTGTTTTCGTAAAAATAAATATGAGATGTACACTCACAAGAACTTTTCCATAAAAAATCAACAGTTATTTAAAAGTTTGATCGTTAAAGTTGTTTCAATGGAATATACAGTTAAATTAACAAAGAAATATATTTTTCAACTTCCTGTCTGTTATTCAATAAACAAAATAAACAAAAAAACGGACTTTCCGTAGTAGTTAAAATATTCAGTTAAAATTTTCTTTTTAAAACAAAAAGTTGTTATATTATATCGAGTATTGAAATAAACGAAAATCTATTGTGTTTATGGATTTTGTCAATTAATTTTTCAACAGTTGAAAATAAACTATAAATACAATTGTTTTAAACGAAAACTAAGTAGTCCTGTTTTTTAACTGATTTTCAGTTAATTTAATGTGTATATTCAGTAGTCTTTACGGATAAAAAATTGTGAGTGTAAATATATATCGTTACATATGGGCACATATGTAATTATATCAAGTTATATCAAGATATATATGACTATATAAAAACTTTTTTCGTTAGAAAGTGTTTTGCAACCGTCAGATAATGACAATCGTAATTAATTTTTTATATTAATTACTGTAGAATATTTCTTTAGTTAGTCTCTTTACATGAAGAAGAAGAAGAAAACATTTTTATTGAAAAATTTTACGGACACAAGGGATACACCAGACTGCCGCAGTTTCGTCCCCCTCCTGGGACTCGTCAGTGGTTAATTTATGTGTCAATTGAACAAAGTATTTTATATTGTTAATTTTGCTCTATATGAAAAACTTTTTATTTTTTGGTGTCGTACTGTGATTTGAACTCACGGTCTTAGCATCAAGCTATGCATCGTAATCTCACCTCTTAACGAGTTGAGCCACGATCGACACAGCGTTGACTGCGACTAAATTGGAGTTTGGTCACACCACGTACACACAAGTATTGTTTTGATCAGAAGAGACAGAATTAGCTAATACCAATGCACAATTCATTTCTCAACTAGAATGCTTTTTCTTCTTAATCCTATCTCTTTCTCTTTCGTCGGGTTGTTATTAGTAAGTCATTATTATTTATATTAAAGTAACGAAGAGAGTAAGCTAGTGTCATTACTGGTAGACCAATAAATAATGATATGTCATTATCGTTTCTACACTGGGAATGTACTGATGGAATCGTAGTTTTAAAATTTTCATATCGCTAGTGATGTCGGCCTGGTTGGCAACTGTTCTTATAATAAAAAGGTAGTGTTTGCCAACCACAGGCGTGGATCCAGGGGCGGGATAAGGGTTATATATCCCCCTGGTTGAGAAAATATAATACGAAACAAAATCACTTTAAAATAACACGGTTTGTAATTTTATATTATGGATAAATTGAAAAGGTTTGCGCATTAAAATTTTTGTTGGTTCCCTAAACTAGGGGCCGAATTACGGCATTCGTGATCGAGTGAAATCGTTCGAAACCCGCTTTTTTAGTGAGTAACTACAAAAATACTAATAATGAAAATACAAAGATTTATATTTATTTCTAATCAAGGCCCAAACCTGAACATCCCCAATAAAAAGTATTTCGTTAAAAGTTTTTTTTTTCGGAAATAGGAAATTAATTTCGATCGAAAAATTACGATCACGAATGCCGTAATTCGGCCCCAGTACTGGCAAGACTATGACATGCGTGTTAGTCAGTAGTGGTACGCAAGCGGATTTTCGGTTGCACGCAACATTTTTTTAAAATATTTTCAAATATCCTAATTTAATAAGAAAAATTCTGTTAAAAAAGTTAGCAGATGTTTAAATATTTGTGATTACTTTTAAAATATGTGCAATAATCCGAAAATTATAAAACGTTACATAAATGTTGTAAATCTTCGTTTGAAATGGTAAAGAAAAAGTTTAAAAAAAGTCTTAAATATTTTTTTTTTAAATAATTTTGGTAGAAAATTTGAAAATTCGACTTATTAGAATTAAAGCAGACATGGACGGCGTCAATTACATTTCACAATCATTCACTAATGAAATTTGTCATATAATTAATAATTTCAGACCTACGCACACACTTGTTGGCTCAAACAGTTCCTTGGTAAGTTTTCAATTTTGCCAATACCAGACATGGGACATAATACCAATATTTGATTATTTAATTACAGACCAATTACTTTTTTACGTCTAATTACATGAAATTGGGTGTAATTAAGTAATTGCCCTGTAATTAAATACCCAGATGTTGTTACTAATCCCCAGTTTTGGTATTTAAAATTTTACAAATTTCATAAAGAAGCGTTTAAGTCCACAAGTGTGAGCGTAGGTCTGAAATTATTAATGATATTGAAAAATTTCACAAGTCAATGATTGTGAAATGTAATTGACGCTGCCCATGTATGAATTAAAGTAAAAAGTATCGTTTTTTTTTAAATCTTTATAATCAAAAGTGTAGAAATTCTCTCTCAAAATGTATAATAAACAAAGCAACCGGCAATATGCTCTAAAAAAAAATCAATTTTTAGCTCATAAAAAATGCACTAAAAACGGAAAATATGCCCCTAAAACAAACATTTTCTTTAAGAGTTCTTATTTTAAATCTTATTTTTCAGTATAGCTGGAGTAACTTTGAGAAATTTATTTTAATTGCCAACAAAAAAGGATATAAAATATTAAAATATTGAATTAGCTAAATCGGTACAAAAAATTTAAATTTGCAAAAATGGCTTAAACTTTCGAAATCACTATTGAAAACACAAAAAAAAAAAAAATACTTTTTATTGAAACATAAAATTGTTCGGCAACTAAAAACTAAATAAAAACAAAATCGCTAAAATAGGTTTTTTTTTGTTTTATAAACTACTAAAATATCCTCAAAAATAAGATTTTTTTTAATCGAAAATAAGAGTTGTTTTTTTTTTTACCGAAATATGCTAAAACAAGAGCAAAAATATGCCATAACAAATCAATGCAAGAATTCGTCAATTATTCCAAAAAAGATAAATATCTCATTAATTTTTCCATACACCGCACAGGAAAAAACGGTGGCATGACATAACGTCCAATGACATAATGTCCATGGACGTTATGTCACTCGAAAAGTGTCATAATGTCCATGGACTTTATGACACTCTGCAATGTGAAATTATGTTCACAAATGGAATGACATAAAGTCCATGGACATTATGCCACTTTTTGGGTGACATAAGGTCCATGGACATTATACTCCAGTGCGGAAACAGATCAGTAATTTTGAAGTTTCTTTTGTGTCGCACGCAGAAAAAACTTTATTTCGCGAAGCCGAATGTCGTGTTCTACGGAGTAAAAAAATCCCTAAGAGCCGCCGAGAGCCGCCACCCAGAAGAACTTCTTTTTCAAATCAGATGTCGAATCCGTTGAAATCTTATATTTTTAAGACATCCAGTAATTTGTAAAAACAAGTTGTTCTGTGTGGCGGCCTTCGTCCGCTCTTAGGGGTTTTTTTTCTCCGTAGAACGCGGCAGGCGGCTTCGCGAAATAAAGTTTTTTCTGCGTGCGATTATACGATTTATAAATTTACTTTTATTTTGTGATATACTACTAAAGAATATTTTAAAAAATTGTATTGATGTACTAAATATTATTAATCTTTTTATTTTAAAAAGTCTGGACGCTATGCCACATTTGAAAGTGACATAATATCCAAAAAAATAATGTCGTAATGTCCATGGACATTACGACATTTTCCAAATTGTCATAAAGTATATGGACATTATGTCACTTTTCGAGTTATGACATGCCACCGAAAAAACATTAAACAACACAATTCTTCGTTTGTGTAACGAAAATCCCTAAAAACTTCTAGAAATTTGAGATTTATAGAAATTTAAATGTTTCGGCTGGAAAAAGCAATCAACTCCAGAAAATTTAACAAAAAAAAATTTAAAATTCAATAAAAATGCAATAAAATTGTAATTTAAAAGAAAACAAAAGTGTAAAAGGTTGGAAAAACACTTAAAAAACAATAAAGTCAATATTTTTGAAGCCAGAAAATCTTTACAAAAATGTACACGAGCGCTCGAAAATTAAAAATCAAAAAATTCTAAAATAGCCAAAAAAGGTCAAATTACTTTTCTCTGTTCTTAAAAGAACAAAGTTTACGAATATAATTTTTTTTTTCAATTGTATTTACATAAGTGTCTGACAAATTTTTTTTCAGATTTTATTTGATATAAAAATTTTTTGTTTAAAGGTCACTTTGATGACCTTAAAATGCAAAATTCCGAACTTCACACCCATACTTTTACTGAAGTTAAAGAAATTTTAATTCGAAAAATTCTGATTTTTTACATTTAAGATCAGCAAAAGTAAACAACACACTGCTACAAAAAAACACTTTTTGTCAGAACTTGAAAACCGACCTAGTGGGGGGTTGTAGGCCTAGGTGAGAACATACAAAAATCGTTTTCAAAATTTTTAAAACACCCTCAAATATTTGAGTTATTTTCAAAAAAACTGTTTTAGGGTAGATCGTTGCACTTTAGTACCTCTAACTCACACATTTTTTGTACCGATTTCAAAATTTTAAACAGTTTTGGAAAGGCAAAGAATTAGGCTTTCATATTCATAAAATATATATTCCAAGAAATTAGGTAAGTGTTTATCAAAAGTTTCTCATTTTTTCCCTCGTTTTTCACATTCAACAAGAGTTATTTTCATTTTTTTCTATGAAAACCTATATTTTTTTGCACTGTATTTTAAAAACAATTTTATATAGAAAAAACACGAGATATTATTTGTTAAAATCGGCTTATATTTGCAAAAGTTACTAAACTTTTTCTAAAGTAAAAATTTTGGAATTGCAGACTTTTCTTTTGGTAAACCACTTGACTTACAAACGTAAATTATAAACTGTACAAATAGCATAACCTAAGTTAACATGTATAGTTAAAAACATGTGTTAATGAAAAGTTAAATAACTTTTACAGTTTTAATCCGATTTGAAAAATGAAAACCATGTTTTGTTGAGAACTAAATTTTCTTTATACGTTGGTATACATTTTTATAAGCTTTCATATTAAAATAAGCAATGAAAAGCTACTAAAATTAAAAAAGTTTATAATTTTCGATTTTTTTGTAGATATTCTTAACAAAAACAATACTTATAACTTACAAATGTATCAAAAAATGCACATCATGTTAAAGCGTAATCAGTTTTCTTTCCAAACCCGTTAAAAAATTTAAATCGGACAAAAAATGACTGAGTTACAGGTCGATAAGTTGACGAACATCACTGAAAACGGTTTTTTTTTTAAATAACTTCTGAATTTGAGGGTATTTCTGAAATTTTTTGACACAATTTGTAATGTACTCAATAAGACCTATAACCCACGCTAGGTCGTTTTCCAAGTTTTTTTCACTGTAGCACCGTGTAATTTGTAATAATTTGGTCCATGAGTAATTTTTTTTTAATAGCCTGTAATTCTTGAGTAGGGAATTATATGGTTTTGCGAAACATTTTTATGTTTCATATCCTAATTTTTCCGATAAAAATCCATTTCAGACTTCCCGTAACCCTTTAAAAACTAAAAAAAATTTCTTTAAAATTTTCAAAAATGACTCCCCCTCAAAATCGTGGGCTGAATCCGCCACTGGCCAACCATGACTATAATTTATTTATGATTATCATGATTAACTGAGTTTATGAGTTCAATTTTAAATCAATATGTCTGTATCATTAAAAAAAAAACTTACTTTATAACGAAAACGTTGCAATGCAGTCAACAATGACATTAAAAGCATTTTTATCACTAAAACGCTGGACCAGAACAGAAAACAGCAAAATACGGGATTATCAAGGTTCAACATAGAAAAAAATTGCATTTTATTTGATGATGTTGATGCTGTTGATGGCACATCCGTAAATTGTCGGACATTTAATGGTGCAAGTGAACTCGAATTCATATTGTTTTTGTTTAAATGTTATAACTTTTTCACCCAAAATTATATAATTTCCCAAAAAAAAAAAAAAAAAAATCAAGCGCTCGTTTGACGTTGTTACTTCAACTAAAGTGAATTTAAAAATAGTTGTTATTAAAACAAACGCTTATAAATTTTTAAGACCAGTTTAAAACCAAATAAAATTGCGCATACAAAAAACCTGACTATATTATACATATTTACCTATTAAAAACTAATGATGTTTGATATTTCGTAGAGATTCATTATACGACCGGTTTTCGTAATAGAAATAACCATTAGAAATAAAAAAGTTAGCCAAAACGAATTTTATATACCCTTTATGTATTTATTGTTCTGGGGAAAACTATAAATTTTGTTTAAAAAATTGTTTTTTATTTAATTTATAAACTGTTTTAACACATTTTTTTTTTTAAATTTAAATTTAAAGAGTTTTTAAAACATTAAAATACAATATTGTGTAATCTAATCTTCAGTTTAATGAAAAATATACATACCCGATTAAAAAAAAATCTGATATGGAACTGCAGATAGCAGGGCCGTTTCCAGCTGGAGCCCAGGTACACGGACCCCAGACATTTAAAAATGTCTTAATGAAAAACATATTAATTATTATTATTTTTTTTAATTAATACGCACAGAGAAAACTTTACATATTTGCCATTTCCGGTTACTACGTCTCAAATCAGTGGGTTTCCATACTACTCAGTGTCGCTCAATCTGCTCTATTTTTATTTTTTGGTAAACTCGCACTCTTTTGGAAACATGTTGCAGAAATCTATAAGTTTAAATTAATTTTTATCATGTTTTTAAATAATAATTTAATAAAATTTTAAATTATTTCAAATATTAATGATAAAATCAGCCAGATAAAATTAAAATATATTAATTTTTAATAGAAAATAACAAAATATAAGTAAACTATAAGTTAGTGTTTAAAGCAACTTTTTTTTTATCAACACATTGAAATAATTTTTTGTTGTAAAAAAATCTTTTCATTTGCTTGCCCGAGTTCGGTCTTTTGTTGCTGAGAGGCGTGGGAAGTGTAGTATTTCTATTAGTTATTAGGAATTTCAGACGGTTGGCACAACTTTACATTAATTTTCACAACAAAGTTCGGTCAATTCGACTGAATTTTAGTCTCATGTAAATATCGTTGTTTTAAATGAATTTATACGTTGTTAGCACTAAAATACACTTTTCAATTCGTTTGGCGCTTTATTTCTCCGTGTGTATAGAAAAATGTTTATAGAATTTTAAGTTTTTTTTTTTTGATTAAAATGTTGTCAAAATTCTTAATCGTTTGAAATTTTTTTAGTCCCGATTTTAGTCTAGCAAAGTTTTTAAATAGGAAAAAAAAAACAACTCTAAACCATTTTTAGCATCAACACGCTCTAATTTTGAGGGATTTGTGATGACGAAAATAATGGAACGTTAAAAATTTTCATTTGAATTTTGACAAAAAACTAAATTTTAACAATTTTTTGTTTCTTGCTAGACAAAAAATGTTTTAAACAGTTTTTCGATTTTTATAGAAAAATCGAGATGTTTTTAAAAAAATCAACTTTTTACTGAAACAGTAGTTAACAGTATTTATTTTTGCCAGAAAATATACCTAATTTTGAATTTTTCTGCAACACCATTAGAAAAAAAATTGTAAAAAAAATTTTTAGCTGAGCCGTTAAAAACTTTATTTGGATTCAAATACAGCCTAAAAAATCTAAATTTAAAGCATAACAACTTTTAAACGGGTCGCAATAAATCGGATAATTTTTGTGGTTTTCTTCTACAGTAAAAACCGGTTAAGACGATATCCGAGGAACCAACAAATTTAGTTCGTTATAAGCGAGTTTCGTATTAAACGGGGTAAAATTTCTTTACAATGTGTTTTGAATGAAATTTTTTACTAAACTAATGAAGTTTTTTTTCACAAATTTAATGAAAAATTTCTTCTTTTCATGAAACTTTTTTTAATGAATTCCAGTGACACTGCATAGATCTAATGCCAAAAGTCATTGATATAATGCCGATAATTCTTTCAGTGTAAAAATGGTTGCCAACCGAATCAAGGCTTTAGTAAAGATCTATTGTTTGTTTCGGTTTTGGTATTAACAACGGTATTTTATTCGGTTTTACCAAAACATCGATATTATGAAATAAATTTACAAAAAATAGAATCGTTTTTAATTAAAATTTTTACATAAAATATGTATTCTTTAGTAACGACATGCTAATTTTAAGGCCCAACTAATGAATATTCCGCTAAAATTTAACCAATAGTTAAATTCAAATTTTATATTTTATATATGAAATTATATATAAAATCATGCTAATTAATATATATACCGTATGTAGTAATATATGCCACATCTAGGCTTATATTAATCAATATATATTATAATTATATGTGAAACCATATCAACAATGTTCGAAAAACCAAATAAAAAGAACTTTATATTTTTATACAATGTTATATTAAATAAATTATGATTGCATATGAACATTTTTACTCGGGTGTATTATTTTTTTATAATACCTATTTTAAATAAAATTCTTGTTTAACAACAAAAGCATCTTAAATTCTACAACTTTTATTTTTAAATTAACTTCAAAACAACACTCTCCTCATATCTTAACCCTTTACTGCATGAAACTATGGATTTACAAAAAATTGTATATATAAAAAATTTATAACTTTATATAAATTTTGGAAAAAAAAAATTGGAAACAAATTATGCCTATTTCAGCACTTTTATTTGTTTCCATTTCTAAAGATTTTATTGAAGTACAATAGCCGGATTCATGTAATGCTGTATAGTGTAGTATAAACACTAGTTTTATAACATTAGTGTCATAAATGTTTTGCCATCCCTGGAAAGTTTATTATACATTTTGTTTTGTAGTTTTATTCTATTGTTTAAAACAAAAAAAAATTTAAATAAATAATTGGGTTGAATGTTTATAATAAAATATTATATAAATATATGAATATTTTTTTATATAACCGTGGTATTTCAGAAGAAACGAACGAATTAGATTTAAAGTGCTACAACAATTTTAATTTCCGTACCTGCAAATACGCTTTGCGTATTTATACACCAAATACAAAACGTATTATGATACGAACGCCCCCAATGATTCGTTACAAATATGTAAAAAACTCGTATAAAGGAAAAAAAAATGGGGTATTTTCGGTATATCTGAAAAAAACTAGATTTTTTGCCACTTTCGAAGCACGTAACTTTTAATTTTTCTTTTTAAATTTTTCAGACATCTCATGTTAGATATCTTAAGTTAAAATTAATTAATATGATGTGTGCATTAGATTTCTTTGTATAAAAAAAAACTTTTTTAAAAAATTACAATTTATTGTTCAGATTATTGTAGGATTACGTCTAAAAGATATTTGGTGCAAATTTGAAAAAAATCTGATAGCTTTAACCCGTGGCGCTCGCTACCAAAGTTTTTGATTTTAGAAATTTTTTCTTAAATTGCTTTAAGAAAAATATGTCTTGCGACAAATAGTTTTTTTTTTTATAAATTTTGGCATGCTGAACACGAATATTTTGAAATTTTTGTAATTGTACTAACGGTTTTCGAGATATTGCGATTTGAGTTTGACTAAAAATGAAGTTTTTTTCCTCCATTCTTCAAATTTTTAAAAATTATCGTAATTTTTTTTTATTTTTGCAAGTAGCAAAGTAGCAAAGTAGACAAAACTGCCCAGCCAGAAATTGCCAATGGTCTGAAAAATCAAGCACTGGCAGAGCACTATTTGCCAATGATCCAACAAATAAAGTGCTGGCAAAGCACTGACTTACAACGCTCTACCAACGTTTGTAAAAAGTGCTTTGAAATTGCTTAATAAACAAAATTTACAACAGTAAAATTAATAAAAGCACTGGCACAGCTCTGGCTTAGAACGCTCTGTCAACGTTCGTAAAAAGTGCTTTGCCAGTACTTGATTTACAAAATTTACAACCGTAAAAATAAAAAAGCACTGGCACAGTACTGACTTAGAACGCTTTCCCAACATTGGCAAAAAGTGCATTGCCAGTACTTATTTACAACCGTTAACTCTATAAAAACAGTGGCAGATCCCTTGTTCACAACAAGAATTAAGTCTCCTATTATAGTCAGTACAAAGTATAGTTTTTGTACTAAAATTTTACTTAAGAAATTTATTTTCAAATTTCTTTCTTTATTAAAATTGTAGTAAAAAATCGTGCTAACTTATCACAAAAATAATTTGATAAAAAAAATATTCAGTTATTTTGTAATTAACTTAGCTGAAGCAAGCCTATTGTTATTTCTGTTCAAATTACCAAAATCATTCAATAAGAAATAATACAACTCTTTACTGAAGTGAATTACTAAGTAGGAGTTTATTGGTCGGTTTTGGTTTTGGTACTGGCAAAGCGCTTATTGCCAGTGCTTTGCCAACGTTTTAAAAAAGAAACGGCCAAGCCCTGCCCGGTGTTATCATTTTGGGGTTGGCAAAGCACTTAAATCTTCAGATATCCAACGCTCATACCACCGTTGAAAGCACTGGACCAATGCTTTGCCGTTCGTATTTTTCTGGCTCGGTGGTTTTCATTGAAACACATAGGACTTTCAGATGTCATAAACAGTTTTGTGAATACATCTTAATTAGCGATGTTAAAACGTCCCGAATAAAGGAAACACAAGGTTTATTAACACTTTAGCTTAAGATATCTCAAAAAACCTGATGTGATGGAAATATTCTCAGGTCAGATTCGGATTCAGCTCACATCAAACCTTTAGAAAAGTATATTCTAGAATCAGTCTAGTCTTTTTGGCCAGTGTTATAATATCTTACTAAGCAAAGTGTTAAACTACATTTTTACATTTGCTGAAAGTTGATCCTTTATTTCTTGAAAATTCACATCACTTTCTCTGTTCTTAACCATCTGGAAAAAAACTTAAAAAAAACTGCATGTTTTTTAAATGCACTTTTCATGAATTTGAACACTCTCGATTTAAAAAAAAAAATTATGCATATTTGCAAACTATTTGGACTATAAACCAACAATTTCGTTTTTTTGGGTCCCGGCATTTATCTATTATTAATGAATTATTGAAATACCGCTTGAATCACGTTAATAAACCTAAAAAAAACAAATTGTCGTTTTTTCTATGTAAAAAGGTTGAGATTTTTTTTAAAAACATCATTAAAAATATACTTAAACCTCGGGACCCAAAAAAGTGAGTGTCACTTTTTTGCAAAAATTATTTTTATAAAATGCATTGTTTTTTAAAATCGAGGGTGGCCAAATTTAAAAAAAAAAATGTATTTAAAAAATAAATTGTATAAATAATGCATTTCTTTTTGACGCTGAAAAAAAATGTTAATCCGCAGTATGAAATGAGAGGAGTATACCATTCTAATGCAGTTTATATGATAATGATCCGATATATATTAAAGAAACTACGAATACTCCAACTTACGCACTTTGGCACATTTTGTAGTTTTCAAAACAAGAAAATCGCTAATAAAACCACGTTTTTCGAATTTCTAGAAAATAAAAAAGGGCAATCTTTATGTGGCTCCATACACAGAAAAAAATAAAATCGAATTTCAATTAAGGGGGGACATTACATTCGCGGCAGAGAAAACAGACCTTTTTTTAAAAATTCATAACTCAGTCAAAAACAAACATTTTTCCAAAAAAAATCAAAAAAATATATTTTTCACTCCAACGGCCAATGTCATGTCCCTCCTTAAAGAAATTGTAGTATGTATCAATTAAAATAATTCAATTGCTTTTGATTTTAATTAAGGTTTTAAGCAGCTATTAAAAATTTTATTGAATATTGGATATTGTTTTAGTTTCAAACAAATTTTTGGTAGATAGTATTAAAACTTAATTTAAAATTTGCCAAAAATTTGCGCTAAAATTTTTTTTATTAATTAATAATCATATAATTACAAATTATATACTATTACCCTAACCGAGCACTAGCTACTATGGCCTTCGGCCACACACACAGGATCATCGCTAAAATTAAAAAATTACAATATTTAAAACCAATAATATTTAAAAAAAAATCGTCAAAAATGAAAAATCGCTAATATTTGAAAAAATCGCCAAAATTTGTAAAACTTAAAAAATCCACAAAATTACCGAAATTAATAAAACATTCCCAAAATTAAAAATACCAAAATTAAAAAATTAAAAAAATCGCTTAAATTTAAAAAATCGCCAAAAATGAAAAATTGCTAAAAACGTCAAAATTTAAAAAACCCCTAAAATTAAAGAAACTAAAAATAAAAAATCAACAATTAAAAAAGCCAAAATTGGAATAAAAAATTGCCAAAAATTGGAAAACAATTGTCAAATTTAAAAAATATCGCTATAATTTAAAAAAAAAATCGTTCAAAGAAATTGATATTAAAAAAAACTAAAAAATTTTAAAATATCGATTGAAAAAAATCGCTGCATTAAAAAAAAAATTTGCCAATATTGAAAAAATCACCTAAATAAAATTTAAAACCTCTGTATTGTGAAAATTTTTTTGATTTTTGTAATTTGTTTTAATTTCGGCGATTTTTTTAATTGTAGTGAATTTTTATTTCAATTTGGCGATTTTTTTTTCACTTTTTTGATTTTTTTTTTCAAAATTATATATGGGTATTTCCAGAGGAAGGACGGAAAATTTCATAGTTCAAAATGGCTATATTTTTAACTTTTTTTTTGTAATCATATAGTCAATTTGTTGAACTTTAACATAACAAAGGATCAATCATTTAAAATAATGGCAACTCTAATTATAGTGCTTAAAAAGTTAGCACTTTTTTTCTATTGCGTTTTACAGCCTTCAGTAGTTAATTTGACTTCTCTTCTTTACCAGATATTTCAATTCAAATTTGACAACATTGCATTTATAATGGTTAATGAGTTGTAGTTGTTGCTTTCAGTGAGAAGAAATAATTCAGAGAGTTTGCATAACTGTAAAATTCTTGATTGTTTTTAGGTGAAGTTTTTCGTGTGTCCGCAACGCAAAATCTGTATTTGTTATTGATGTCAGTACAAATAAAAATATTAGAAACGGTGGATGTGTTTTTTCGCAACTTCTTTACCAGGGTGAAAATTTAATATATAAAAGTTATTAGTTTACCTGTCATTTTAAAGTTCAAATAGCTGTTAAAATTTGTGCGTCCGCAACAGTAAGTAAATAATTGATAATCTTTTTCAGTAAACAATTTAGTTTTTTTATATTTTTTATCGTATATAAGATGGAAATAAACCATATTACTGAATATACATCTCGTTCGAAAAAATGGAGGGATACTCTAAGAGCAGATGAAGAAAAATGGAAAAAATTTTGCGACAAGGAGTCAGAAAGAAAGCGAATGATTCGTAACAAGGAAACTAATTTGCAAACAATTAAAAGGAAAGAAAAAAATCGATTACGAATGAAAAACTTGCGAAAAAATAGGAAAGAATCTACCGTCCAAAAGCCTTATAGTTGTAAGCAGACGTTGGCGAAAGCATTAAAAAAAGTCGAAAATAGTTTACCAAAAAATCCAGTTAAAAAATGTGAAATTATAAAAAAATTATTTGATAAATATGTATGCGAGAAAATTTCGAGTAAACCAGTTTGCGAAAAAATTATTAATTTCTATTTGCGAGATCATGTAAGTGTTCAAGCGCCTGGCAGAAAAGATACAATAAATGTAAATGGAGAATGTGTTGCTAAGCGCTTCATGATAATAACAGTTTCAGAAGCTTTTGCTCTGTTTAAAGCAGAATTTCCTGAGGAACTAGTAAGTAAAAGTCGCTTCTTTAAAAATCGTCCATCACACGTTATGCTATCAAGAGAAACGCCTCACAATATGTGCATATGTAAGTACCACGCTAACTTCGGGTACATGTTGGATAGCTGTTCAAAGGCAGTAACATCTTTTCCGTCAAATTTTAAATTATTTTTGGAAAATGTTTGCTGTGATACGAAAAATGAGTTATGTATGGTGAGTGAATGCAACAAATGTACCTACGACATCGAAGATGCATTGGTTCCTATAGCATTTATACCAAAATTGAACGAAACTGTTAAATGGAAGTATTGGCGACAAGCAGACAATCGGTTACTCTTAGACTACACAGAGGCAACTTTGGCGGATCTTGTCAATGAAATCGAAACGCACTTAACATCTTTTAAACTGCGCTATTTCATAAAAAACTCGCAACAAGAATATTTTGAAAACAGAAAAAAAACATTCAAAATAGTGAAGTAATTTTGCAAGTTGACTTTGCGGAAAATTATCGCCTTACACCACAAAATGAAGTCCAAGAAGCACACTATAGTTATAAGCAGGTTACAATTTTCACATGTGTGGCTTGGCTTTCGGACCAAACCATGTCCTTTGCTATAATAAGTGACAAATTGGCACATAACAAATACGATATCGTGTTCTTCCTTACAAACATTTTGAAGAAAATAAATGAAAAGAAACTCGTACAAAGAATATCAATTTTCTCGGACGGAAGTACATCCCAATTTAAAAATAAGTTTATCATTTCCAGTATTCCTCAATTTGTAAAAGATTTTTTTTGTGAACATTTTGAGTGAAATTTCTTCGCTACTTCTCATGGTAAAGGCGCAGTCGATGGAATTGGAGCTGTACTGAAAAGAAAAGTTTCGGAAGTCGTAAGAACCAAAAATATAATTTTAGGAGACGCCTATTCCTTTTATTTTGTACAATAGTGAGCAAGACATTGAACTCGCATCTGAAATGTTAACACAACAAGTTTAAATATGTTCATATTTCAATGTTTAATGTATCTTAATGTTTCTTAATTTATATTGTTCCTTTCTGACTTGTTGAGTTTATGTCATTTTTAATTTGATTTAATAAATGAATTAATATTTCAAGGATCGTTTAATATTTGTAGCATTTACAACACAAAGATTACACTGTGTGAAAGTGAAAATACACATTTAAAATTACCTAATTTTTATTGTAGTCCTGGTTGAGCATATCAGTTTTGCATTTACAGAATTTTCAATACACCCTCAAAATCTGAAGTTATTGGCAAAAAAAAGGCTGCATGAATATTTCGTACATACTGAGAAGTATTAATATGTTATTTAAAAAAAATTGCAACTTAACCAATTCTTAACCGATTTTCAAAAGCAAGGAACTGTTTTACTCACTACTAAACGTTGTTTCAAATAAAAATAACAAAAAAATAGGGTTTCAAATACTGGTATTAATAGATAAATGCGTGTGTCCGCAACGTGCATCCGCAACGCCCATTTAGATTGAAGTAGCATAAAAGGTAAAAGTATTTTAAATGTAAAGTAAGTTGTTTATAAAACCCCAACATATCTTCTTTATTAACAAAAAAAATTAATTATTGATCACATAAGAAATTTCGCTAAATTTTACAAATTTTCATAGACACCTCAAATACCTGTGGAAAATTGTGTGCGTCCGTAACGCACTGTTGTGTTAGTCATAATTTTCAATACAACATTTTAAGTAAAGTTTCAATAAAAGAACATTATAGTACTCTCCAAAATCTACATTTTTTAATATGGACATAGTGTTAAAAATAATTCAACCTTTTAAGAAAACTAAAAAAGAAAGAAAAAAAAAACGTGCGTCCGCAACGCAGGAAATACCCATATTTTTTTTAATTTTTAAGATTTTTTTAAAATTTTGAATTTTTTCAATTTTGACGTCGTTTCAAATTTTGGCGATTTTTTTTTTTTATGTTAGAAGTTAGAGAATTTTTTAATTTAATTTATTTTTTTTTAAAATTTTGGCAATTTGTTTTTCAGTTTTGAAATTTTTTTCTTTACTGTCATTATGCATTATAAGAACTGTAACCTTTGTGTGCACCAAATTAATTTTCAATTAAACATTTAATACATATTATTAAATGTTTAATTGAAAGTGAGTTTGAAGTCAAACAAAAGCTTAATTGACATTTTTTTGACAATAATTTTTTCTGTGTAGAGTTTGTGCGAGCAAAATATAATTTAAATCAGAAGACCCAAGGTCAGATTTTGTCCGATCTATCGTGGGGTGGCAGATATATGATATTGTTGTTACCCAATTTGTTCCTTTTTACTCGTACTACTTTGAAATGTATGAAATGTAGAAACATATTCTGTAACAAATCGGAATTGCAAAAAATAAATATTTTTCTAGTTTTAAAACAAATGTATTTATTTTTAAAATTAAGAGCACATTCTAAACTTTATGATTGTTTAGTTTTTTTTTACACCTTTATTACTTTTAACAACACAAACAAAATTTCTACTATTCAAATTTACGGAATAATGAAAAATTTAAAAAATTTTTTTTTGCCATAAAAAACCATTAATTTCCAAATGCTATTATTCAATATTAAAATTTAGTTGTTGTCTAATAATAATTGAGAAAAAAAAAATTAAATTAAATTCATACGCAAGGTGACACATAACTAAGTTCAAAGTATTTGTTACATATATGTAACACGATGCAGTAAAAGGTTAAATATAAACAATTGTTTTTACCACTACATAAAATATCATGTAGACTGTGATACCAAAGGTTAAGAAAAATGCTATTGCCCTTGTTGGCTGTGGCACCGGACGAAATGCATAAACTAGAGTATGTATAATACGTGATAATGCCGCAACACGAAATAGTATACGTGCCGCCATGGCATTTGGTCCTGTTGCAATATAGATCAAGGCAACCAACAAATAGGGTAATATATTCTCTATATCATTGAGATGGGCTCTGAAAGAGGAAGTATGAATAAAATTATGATTATATTACTAATCTTTGTGTATGCAGATGTCTGTCTGCTTAACTTACCTCCGTACACGTTCTACATCTGGATCGTTAAGTACAATTTCAGTAATTTTGTTTAAGGCTATATCTTCAGGGTTAACAAAAGACTGTAATTAAATACAAAATAGTATAAAATAAAAAAATGAGGAATAGTGTAATATAACTAAGAATAAAATAATATATTCACATTAGCAGGGCAACCAGAATTATGCTTTAAAAAAATCGATTTTATGGCCTTTAAAAAAATGCCCTAAAAATCGGTTAAATACATGCCCTAGACCATTTTGACAAAATACAGAACAATAATATTTACGAATTTACAAAACGTAATAAGCACTAGTGTCCGACCGAACAGTTCGGCCAAAAAACTATATTTTGTCGGTTTTTTGATATCTAGAGGCAATGATGATAAATTTTGGTATTGGAAACATGTTTGTTGAGCCGATTTAATTCGATTTTGTGTATAAAATTTAAGAGAAAAGCCGAAGTTTAGCTATAAAGTTAAAAGTTTGGCCGCCGAACTATTTTCAATTTGGCCGAACTTACTGAGGCCGAACAGTGAATTCATTGCTTAACTACAGACTTTTCTTCAAATTTGACACTCAAAATAGTATCTAATCAGCCAAATAAACATTTTTCCATCCGCCAAATTTGTCCATAATGCTTTAAAATACCGAATACAGACCAAATGCATTTTCTGGCCGAACTGTTCGGTCGGACACTAATAAGCACAAACTAAACAGACTGGAATCAGCTACTGAATCCAAAATAGTGGTAAGAAAATGAGCAAACAGAAATGTCATAATTATAGTGATATCCAGAAAGGTATAGATAACAACATAACAAAAATGTTCCATACAATTTATATGGGGTTTTTTTTATATATATCTCACTCAGCAAATCACCATAATGTAAACAACACCATATGAGACAAGTTTACTTTTTTGCCAAATGTCATTGGTAGCCTGCCTGGTGATTTAAAATTATGTAGCTTTTTAACCCAACTATCCAGCTAAAGAAAAAAAGTATGTCGTAGAAATGTCAAACTTCCAGTATTTATTCTCTTACACTGAGAGGCTTTTCATTAAATTAATGCAGTTTTCATAAAAAACTTCATTAAAAACTTCATACGACTAATGAAAAAGTCTCATTAAAAATAGTTTCATTAAAACTATGAATCTTTTTCATGAAGTTTAAGAAATTTGTCATTCACATTGTGAAGAAAACTTCATTAGTTTAGTGAAAAAATTTCATTAAAATTCGTCCAAAGAATTCTCTCTGTGTATATGAGACGAATACACAATCGAATAACTTTTAAAGTATTTCCAAAATGTGGCGGAAGTAGTCGTTGTTAAATATTGAAAACTTATGCGCTCATTTTTAGTATATTATTTATAATAATTTAATTGAATTTGGAAAATGCTACAATTTCGACTATAACAATAGATTTTTTATGAAGAATTAAAAAAATATACATATTTCAGGGATGGAAGGTAATAACAAAAATGCCAATATCCTTAAAATACCATTACCGAAATAACTAAAATACCCTTACCGAAATAAGCAAACAAAATCTGAAAAAATAATAGCTCTAAAACAATATATGTACATAGTTTCCCATCATAAACTATAGCAATTAGAATTCTGCAGCTAAAAATATCTGTGTTGATTCTAATACTGTAATTTATAAGATATTGTATCTTGTTGTAAAGGGTCCGCCAAATAACTTTTTTTTTGAACTCCTGAACCAATTGGACTTTGTATGGCGTCATACCAAGGTCTTTATGCAAAATTCGTCTCAATGATGTCTCAATGATGTCTCCGAAATGTTCAATTGTTGAGAACTACAGTGAATTGATGTTGATGGCGTTTCACGCACACTTTCTGCCCAAGCAGCAATATTCTCGGGTGTACGCACTGTTTTTGGCTTTTCACGCTTTGGTTTATCGATGAGGATGCCAGTTTCTTTCACTTTTTTCACAAGATAACGAACATACGGACCATATTCGTTCAGCGGAAGGATAAAACTAATTATCTGTCAAATCAGACATGAGCTAAGTGTTACCATTCACGAAATAAGCACTAGTTCAAAAAAAAAAAACGTTAGATGGCGGACCCTTTATTAGAAATTCAAATTAATAAATACAAATACAAATTGACATTATCTGAGTAACTTAAAAAACGTTACCCTTAAAATACCTCTACCCTTAAAATAACGTTACCGTGATAACCGAAAACCCGTTATATCTAAAAAAAACGTTACCGAAATAAATTAAACACCGTTACCGAAATAAGTCAAATACCGTTACTTACCTGAAATATCGTTACCCCTAACATACCGTTACCGAAATAAAAAAATATCGTTAACCGCATCGAATCGGTTACCATCTATATTTTTTTTTAATTCAAAACTAACTCTGTTTTTTTTGTGCAATACTACATTTATACTTTAACCAAAAACTGGTAGTTTTCGATAACTATTTGTATTTACTTGTGAAATAATTCCATACAAATTTTTAATCAAAAACCAGAAGTTTATAAAAACTTTTAGATGTTGGTTCTAGTATAAATGGGGTAAAATAGGAAATCCAATTTATCTAAGAATCGTCCAATATTTAAAGAGTGAAGGCGAATAAGGGTAGACATAATATAATAGAACTAGTACATTGAAAAAAAAAAAAAAAATACTTTAGAAGTTAAATTTTCGGTAGTATTTTAGTTTTTTTTAAAATATTTTTTTAAAATTAATTGCATAGAACTTTTTCTTTTTTAGCACCATTTTAAATATACAATAGTAAAATAAAGATTATATTGACAAAGTTCAAAACTAACATTCAAATTTACAAAAATGCCGTTATTGTAAGAGCTATTTGTACACTTATTATATTATGTAGGTAAAGACGAAAGCAATTGAGTCAAAAACAAATGAAATTTCACTTGAAGAAAAGACGACAAGCATTTCATTAAATTTAACTAACATTTGTCATTTGTTCAAAAAATGACTAACAATTTTAGTAAAAATGAACCACATATCGCACCGGTTGCTCTAAAGGGAGTCAACTCAAAATTTTTTAATTTTCAGTTTTTGCAAGAAAACGATATACAGTGGTCATATTTACCCACTGTCAAAATCTTGCATAATTTTCTCTACTCTTTCGCCAAAATAAATACAGTTGTAGTCCTCTTTGTGATATAAGAGTACACACAGAAAAAGTTGTAGCTATTTGCCAACTGAAATTCGTTGAGTTCGACTCAAATTCGGTTATAACGAATTTAAGACGGTTGGCACAACTTAACATTAGTTTTCACAACAAAGTTCGGTTAATTCAACTGAATTTTAGTTGCAATACCCAAAATATTCAGAAATATAATGTAAATGTCGTTGTACTAACTAAATTTATAAGTTGTTACTATTAATATACACTTTTTAATTCGGTTGGCACTTTATTTCTCTGTGTGTAGTATTAAAAAAAAAAAAAACACAATTTTTTGCCTCTACTGAAAATTTGTAAATTTTGAGTTGACCCCCTTTAGAGAAAATAAACAGTAAAAAATAAACAAACACTTATTTTCTTTATTTTTTAAAATAAAAAATGAATGTAAAATCATAAAACAGTCATTTGATGTGGTTTGTTTTTTTAAATGAATTACAAGTTTAGTAAAGAATTAAATTTGTTCTACAAATGACTGACATTTACATTAAAAATAAAGAAACATTATTACAACCCAAACAACTACATATTTTTAAAGTAGAAGTTCCCTGAGTGTATTTAAAGCAGAAACATCAAAAAGGATATAGTATATCAAAATACAAACAACTTTAAAAATATATCATAAAACCTTCTGGGTACTGCACTTGACTGTGATGATGAAAGGGTTAAAAATGAATTATGTGTAAGTAAAGCTTTATTTTATCGCATTCAATTTATTACATTACTGACTATTAAAATCTACTAAATACTGATAAATTTATATTTTACCCTTCTATTTCTTAAAAAAATTACCTTGATGTCCTTGCAACTTTTTTAACTTATAAATATTGTTGTTGTGGTAATACGGTCCAATTTTCGTCAAAATCAGATGATAAATACCGTACCAAAGCATAACATTTCCAACATGCTTTCAAAAATAAATTGGTCTGTATACCCTTTTTCAATATTTTGCTAATTTTCAAGGTAACATTTTTCAACTTCTACTTAGTTTTTTACAAAAAAATTTGCATATTAATAAATGTATTCTAGATCTGCAGATATGCTAAAAACAATATGTAAATATATCAAGTTGTTACCATATGCTAAGCTTTACTCGTCTACTGAACAATTTACTTTATGGTCTATATTCCCTTATTGGCGTCCCCTCTTCATTTGCTTAGTTTTTATGGTTTTCTATCGATACAGAAAGTTTCATCGTGTAACTCGGATTCGTTTTGGAGAAAATATTTTTTAAATATAATTGCCCATCCTCAGATCGTTTATTTCTGCGGGAACTTTATTTAAAACCACCAAAAAATTATATTCTGTTCTCTATATTTTTAATTGACTTTGCGACTAAGATAGGTAGAATTTTATATTTGCAAAAAAAAAATCAAATGTTATAACCCTAGTAAAACATTTTTAGAAAAATTAACCATCCAACCTAACTTAAATCGCTAAAGATTTTTTGGCGAAACTTAGTGGAGACTTGGGTCTATGGCTAGAAGTAAATTTGATGCTCCTTTTAGCGCTTTACTGCTCCCCCTATCGGAGAAATATAGTACTAAAGCTAGATCATTAATGGGCTGTCGCTCCTTAATGGGCTAAGATTTTTCTAAGTTTTAATTTTGTGTTTTGCTTTGTGTTATGCCTAATCCAAAATAATAATGAACTTTGTATAAACTTGAAACTCAATTAACATTAGAAAAACTAAAAACAGAAATGTAAAAAAAAAAAATCATGAAAAAAACAAAACAAAAATTTTTTGGTCTCTGGGTAGACCTTGTTAGGCTCTGAGACTATTAGGCTACGATATATAGGTATCGCTAAAAGGCCACATCTGTCTATTGTCAATCACAACAAGTGTTGTTAAAATCGTCCTGCAGGTTTTCCAAAAATAGCAAAAAGGAAAAATAGGAGATATATCAACCATTCGCCGTCAAAGTGTTAACATTTAGCGAACAAACAAGGTAACACATTAGTAAACATTATGAAAACTTAATTTTCTTTTTATTTTTTATGGAATCAATTAGTTTTATTAAAATTTATAAATGTGCTTACCGCTTTTGCAAAAATCGTACTTGGAAAATTATGTTTTTATCATTTTGCAAATTTTATTAAATTACTATAAAAATAAACATTTAATTAAATAATATTTAATTACGCCTACTTCGCCCACTTATTGGAAAATATGAAAAAGTTTTTCCATTTTTAGTCGCATCGTAAGAAAAACAAATACCTACTGCAGGTTTGACATTGATACGATAAACTTTTTCTTGTAGCGGGTCAGTTGGCTTGAAAAGCCTTATATGTATGATATCACTTCAAAAATTATGTTCAGCAATACTTTCGTTATTATCACACGAAACTTTATTTAAATGTATATTATATAGGGGAAACTATACACACTTGATCCCTTGGAACACTTTATCGGAAAAAGTCATTTGCTAGACACTGCTTAATAATACACTTGAGAGAGTTTTTCAATAATCTAAAAGAGGTATATTTGGAAAATTATTTTGCACCTAACCAAATATATAATCTTGATGAGAAGGGGATAAGTACCGTACACAAACCACATAAATTCATAGCTGCAGGTGGAGAAAAACAAGTGGGTAAAATTACTTCGGGTGAAATAGGAGCTACCACAACTTTATGCCATAGTCAATAGCATACCAACATTTTTTATTTGCCCCCCAAAAAAATGGCAAAATCGTATTATATGTTTAGCTCCTCCCCATTTTTTTCCCCCTTACCAAAAACCATTAATTTAATATTTTTAAATAAAAAAAAAAAAATATAAAAAAACATTGAATTATTTTGGAATTTAATTTTAATTAATATCGTAATAAATTGTTCTTTTATGTTGATTGTAATCAATAAAATCATATTTTGTTTGATTTCAAAGTGTTTTGTTTACTTTATGGATTTGATTCCTGGGATCAAAACACTTTAGTGAACAATACGTCTAATACACAGGGATCAAGTGTACTATACTATTAGACACTTGTTCCCTTTTTTACGATTTCAGTGTTTTATTTTATATCTTTAATACTACGTATTCAATACAACTTTTGTTTAAATTTTAATTATATGTTGTGAAAAACTTAAAAAAAATGTACACCAAGAAAAAATATTGAACAGTTTAGTCTTCTCCTTTTTGGGGATCAAGTGTGTCTAGTTTCCCCTATATATACACTCAAAAAAAAAAGTTTGTAAAGTTAGCAAAAAATGTTGCTGAGTCAGCAAAATTTTAGTCAGGAGGATGCTTGCAAAAAAGTTGCTAATGTCAGCAAAATCTTTTGCTGAAAATCAGCGAGCTGATTTTTAGCAACAAAATTTGTAGATTCAGCAAAAGTTTTGTTAACACTTAGTAGATTAGAAATACAAAAGCCTTGCTAAAAATGAATAAATTTTTTGCTGAATTTTAGTAGACTGAAAAAACGCAAAAAATTTGTAGAAAAATTGTAATTTAGTTAATTTATTTGCTGAAAATCATAAAACATATTTTAGTGATTCTTTTAAAAATAATTAACTATAATAACGAAATATAAAAATTTTCATTTTCCACATTGACGACATGAATTTATTTAATATCTGAAAATATATAGAAATAAATATATATAACATAACAAAAATTGTCTTTCAATTACTTACATCAATGGTTGTCTAAATGATGCTATCGTTTAAATGATGCTATCGTTTAAATGATGCTATCGCAGCTGCCGAAGATAATTATAGAAACGAAATGAAAAAATAAACAAAACCAAACGAAACGAAAAAAACAACCCTTTTTGCAATAAGAAAAAGGAACCATAAAAAAATCTACCTAAGATGTGTGTCTTTGTCTTTCAATTTACTCTGTCTGTGTGTCTTTGTCTTTCAATTTACTCTGTCTACATTTCATTTTCCTCTTCTCTACTACATCTTGACATGCCGCGACATCTACTGCATTCTGCGTATATCTTTCAATCTGGTTGTCGTCCACACTATTAATGTGCATATCAGCACAATTTTTTTTTAGCAAAATTAATTAGTAAAACATTAGTATATTAGTAAAGCATTAGTATAAAACAATTAAGTGCTGAATAAGTATAACAAAAATTTTAGCTGAAAACACGATTTTAGCAAAAAATTTTGCTAAAAAATAGTATACCTGATTTACAAGACGTTTTACTAACTTTTCTACTAACTTATTTTTTTGAGTGTATGACTTATTTCTAAAATCGACTACTTCTACTCATTAGGGTGTCCTATTAAAAAAAAAATCCGTGTTCAGCTCTTCTATGCCTATCGTTTGAGGCATAGTCGGGACCAGGCACAGATCCAGTGTGAAATAGAACATTAAATAATTTAAATTCAGTAGTTTGAATCTGAGTATTTATTTATTCTAGAACGTAATCATTAAATTGATAATGGAATTTTTAAGTTAAATTTTATTTTATAAAATGTAGCCATTTTTTTAAATAGAAAAATGCTAAAAATAAATTAAAATGTACTAAGAAAATTTCAACTAATATATGGAGAAAAAATTTAAAAATTAAATTTTTTTTTACATAGTCCCTATATTTCAGTAGATAGAAATAAAACAAATTTCTGTAAGCAATTTGTTCACAAATAAATAAATAAGAATTATAGGCATTAAAATCAGTTTTAAAGGGTCAGCCAAATAACTTTTTTTTTTTTTAACTCCTGAACCAATTGGACTTTGTATGGCGTCATACCAAGGTCTTTATGCAAAATTCGTCTCAATGATGTCTCCGAAATGTTCAATTGTTGAGAACGACGGTGAATTGATGTTGATGGCGCTTCACGCACACTTTCTGCCACAGCAACAATATTCTCGGGTGTACGCACTGTTTTTGGCTTTTCACGCTTTGGTTTATCGATGAGGATGCCAGTTTCTTTCACTTTTTTCACAAGATAACGAACATATTCGTTCACCTCAAGCATAAAACTAATTATCTGTCAAATCATGAGCTAAGTGTTACCATTCACGAAATAAGCACTAGTTGAAAAAAAAAAAACGTTAGATGGCGGATCCTTTATAAAATTCAAGATATAAAAAATATATTTGGTATGACAACAACACTCTTCCAAGGCCTTTTGATAAGGTATGCGATATTGATCACATTTTAATCAAATCAATTGTTTTGTAATCAAATGTGTTTTCAAATATTATAAAATTCATAATCAAATGTGTATTTACCCAATAAATTAGGTATATGTTGGAGTATCTACAACCGCTTCCGCTACCTAAGTGGAGGCGTGCACAATTTTTAACAATGGGTTAAATTTGTTATTTGCCTTAAAAATTTCATCAAAACAAATAATATATAATAAAAAGAGATTTTATGAAAATAAATGCAATTTAATTTACCGGTCAAAATTGACTTTATAGTAAATCTAGGTATATATCCGATTGAGGTACATCTAGTGTTACAGTAACATATTTTTGCGGAGTTTTGTAAGCTAACATACAAAACAATAATTTTTGAAATCGATTAAGAATTGTGGACGGATACGATTTTGGAAACTCTGTGAGATGGCCCAAATTTCAACCCAGGTAGGTCTTAGATTTTATTTCTCTATTACTTATCAGAATTTCACAATATATATCGAAGAGTTTATTTTGTAATATATTTTTAGAAGCTTTTTCGATTGTCTCACCTTTTTCCTATAACGTTGCACAGCGGTCAATAAAGACATCATTAACATTTTCAATATTAAAATACTGGCCCAAAAACAATAACAACAAAATACCGGATTATCGGTTGACAATAATAGTAAACTGTTACTAAAATTTCCGTCTGATGATTTGGCCATAACGGAAACAGTGTATAAATAAATGAAAGACGATATAAATCCGAAATTTCAACCGATTAGAACAAATAGTAACTTTTAACTAAATGTTAACATAACAATATATGTACACTGCCGCTCACTTGATTAAGTTCACCAACCAAGATAAATTTATAAGGTAGTGCTAGTAGCCCAGCTGTTTATCTTTCTCTTACCTTTTATTTATGTATTTTGGTCTTCGATATGTCAAAATTTGTCTAGATATAGCTGGTTTTGACATTTCATTGTACTGTAGGCAACAACAGAATGCCTGTTGTTGTTGTATTGTTGTAGTTGTTGTTCTACTAGCACTACATATATAAATTTATCTTGTCACCAACTTTTGCATTTTTAGTCCAATTTCTCTTAAAATATACTTTAGGAGAACAATTTATTTGAACTAAAATTGAGAGATATTTTGTATACTAATAATTTCGAAAATACAAACTAACGGGAAAATAGAGAGCTTTTGTCATTTTTTGCTTTTAAGTACAAATGCAGTAAAAACGCATGTAAATTGATTAGGTTCATTAAGAATAAAATCAGTAGCTTAAACAATAGATAAAATTCTTACTATTTTAGTGTTTGTGGATATTTGCAATATTAAAATAATAATAAAAAAAAAAATAAAAATGGGACGCAAAAAGCCGTTAAATGAAGAGGAAAAAGGCCAAATTAAGGCATTCATTGAATGTGGAATATTGCAAAAAAAAAATTAGTCGAAGTCAAAATGTTGTGAGCAATTTTATAAGAATGCAGTCTGATTACGGAAAAGAACGCACGCATAGAGTCACAACAAAAGCGGATAGAAGAGCTATCATAAGAGCTGCCTCCAATTCCTGCAATTCTGCTGCAAAAATTAAGCAAAAAACGGGTGTTACAGCAAGTCTAGCTACCGTAAAACGTATTACACAAAGTGCCAAGCATTTAAAAAGATTAAAAATTAAATTGCCCGTGAACACATGTCTCACAAAAAGGAATGGCAACGTATTGTTTTTTCGGATGAAAAGAAGTTTAATTTGGAAGGTCCAGATGGTTATAATTATTATTTCAATTTCTTTCATCTAGAATAACTGCGATTAATTACAAATCCGTTCTTGAAAAGGCGTTTCCATATTTTCTACAGTCTTTGGACCCATTCCTTGGATATTTCAACAAGATCCATATCGCAAGGCTTGTAGAAGAATGAATTCGATGTCAAAACGTCGATATTTTGGAGTGGCCACCATACTCTCGTTACCTGAATATTACACACAGATAAATAAAGTGCCAACCGAATTGAAAAGTGCTTTTTAATGGTAACAACTTATAAATTCAGTTAGTACAACGATATTACCATTGGATTTCTGAAAATTTTGGGTGAAGCAACTAAAATTCAGTTGAATTAACCGAACTTTGTTGTGAAAACTAATGTTCAATTGTACAAACCGACTGAAATTCATAATAACCACATTTGATTCGTAGTTATCGAGTTTCAGTTGGCAAATAGCAAAATTTTTCTATGTGTGTATAGAAAATGTAGAAGAGTAAAAAAAAGACCGTGTATCGGCGTTTTTAAAGTTTACATCTGGGTTTCATTTTAGGGGAAGGTAAAGTTTCCCCAAATACAAATTTTGTATTGTTAATCGGCATAGAAAATCGAGTAAAGCCTACGTTTAAAGTATATGGTGTGTTCAGATTTTAACCCCTTAAATCCCTGCTTTAATGATGTTTTTTGCTCTTCTTTAAAAGAAGGACAAAAAAGACCCTTACATTGAGAAGTTAGAGGGTGAACATATTTTACAAAAATGTTTGATTTTGGTGTATTCAGGGACTTTTAGTAAAATTTCACGGCGAATATATTTGCGGAACATTTTAACCCCTTAAATCTCTGTTTTAATGGTGTTTTTTGCTCTTTTTTAAAAGAAGGACAAAAAGGTACATTACCTTGAGAAGTTAGAGGGTTAACATATCCTATAAAAATGTTTGAATTTGGTGTATTCAGGGACTTGTAGAAAAATTTTAACATTTTAACCCCTTAAATCCCTGTTTTAATGGTGTTTTTTGCTCTTTTTTAAAAGAAGGACAAAAAAGACCCTTACCTTGAGGAGATAGAGGGGAACATATTCTAAAAATATGTTCTCCGTAACATTTTACATAAATTTACTGAACACACCATATACTTTAAACGTAGGCTTTACACCACTTTCTATGCCGATTGATAATACAACATTTGCATTTGGGGGAAACTTTACCTCCTAAAAATGAAACCCAGATGTAAACTTTCAAAACGCCGATACACTTGTCTTTTTTTTTTGTCTCTTCTACCAACATTTATAGGTCGGACCTTGTAATTTTGTAAAAAAATTGATTTTGTTAAACAGTGTAATTGCAAAAACTTAATAAGCCACATTTTATTTATAGTTTGTTTTTTGCCTTTTAAAGGATAAACAGGTGTAAAAAATATGACTTTCGCAGGACGTTTATACTCTAGGTACTTACGATAAGTGTTTAGGCAAGTCTTCTATTAAACATTAATCTATAGATGTCTAGAAAACTGCGAAAATCCATAACACAATATATGTGGTTTATCAAGTTTTTACAATAAGCCCTTTAATTAACGTATGCGGAATAAAATTGAAACAAATTTTGAGTAGTTGATTAAAAAAAAAACCTTTGCTATCAAAATATTGACTTTAGTTTCGAATAACCACATGTTACTACTGCATCAACTTTATGAAAATCAAGCACACATTTATCATTTTTATTTTTTTAAACTTTATGGCACATTAATAGGATTTTACATGACAATAAACCACTATTAAGGGACTTCAAATCCGTTTGCGTGAATCTATATCTTCAAGGGGTACAAAAGTTATGTCGGTTTAAATTTAAAAAAATTCTCAAAATTTAAGTTTTTGATTGAATTTGCAAAAATTTTGCACGTACTTAAAATTTATTTTTTTTTTTTGGCGATTTCATGAAAATTTACTCATTTTGTATTTTACGAATTCCAAAAAATCGTTGCCAGTTTTTGTGGTGTTTCAAAAAATTTAATTTTTTACTTAAAATCGCGGTTTACGCGATATTTAAAAATTATAATTTGTTTTGGAGATTATATTTGAATTTAACGTAATGAATTAACTAAGAGAAAATGTATTTTCTATTAACATGATGATTTTTAATACTTACTAATTTCATTATTAATAGTTAATAGTTTTGTGTTAAAGCATTGATAAATCGTACAAATAATCTTAATTTTGACAAATTTCGTGCACCGATCTTGATGTTCAGAAGCTAAACGTGTTTATATGAAATATTTTAGTACACAGTCATTTTTGAAAAAAATTTGAAATGGCGATCAATTATAAACCAAGCACGTAGCTAGGGTGGGGGGGGGGGGGGGGTGTGGCTTGGGGCTTTAATTTTGGCGACTTTTTAAAATTTTTGCATTTGTTTCAATGTTGTTATTATACGTTATAAAAACTGAAAATTTTTTGTATACCAAATTCATTTTCAATTAAACAGTTAATTGAAAGTAAGTTTGAAATCGAACAAAAGTTTAACTGAAATTTTTTTGACAATGATTTTTTCTGTGTATTTTGACATAATCTTTTAAAATGAAGATATCACTAAGACTCAAAATTAAGTTTACTTGTGCTGTAAAAGTCGTTACTTTACTTACATTCCAATCTTTTTATTTAAATTTGGTAACGCATATATTTTTTTAATTTTTTGAAACAAATTTAAGCCTCAAATTTTGATCGATATGCATAATGTGTTAACGTGGTCCAATGTGACTCAAATTTTCTCAATTTTTTTTTAGACTAAATGTAAACAAATTTCTATCGGCGCTCCTTGAAATGAGACATTTTAAAATCAAGCAGCTAAACCAGTCTTTGTGTTAGATTAGATCAGAAGGCACTATGCACCGCGACCAATGTAGGTCTTTTGTGCTGCCTAAAGTTACCTACAGATTCAAGCTACCTATAAAGCCAATTATCCTATTAGGCAAAATTTTCGCGATGTCGGAAGGCGAAATGAAGCGATCACCTAGAAACCTAAGTCTCTTCTCACAAAGTCTGGGACATTCGCAGAGAACATGCTCCGAGGTCTGACACCATCTCGCAAAACCTACACATATCCGTGTCCGATTGACCCTTCTTGTGCAGATGGTATCTGAGATTACAGTGTCCAGTTAAGTACGACGCCAGGGTCCTCAAATCCCCCCTTTCAAGCGACAAGAGTCGCCTCGACCCCCTACTGGAAAAAGAGATCAATCTTTTAGCCTGGCCAGGAGAGTTTTCCCAGTAACCAGAGAATGCAGACTCTTTCAGAGTCTGTGTTATAACGATGTAGTTTTTTTTTTTAGACATTTTAAAGGGTTTTTATTTAAAAAATTGATTAAAGACAATTTGAAAAGCGTTTGAAATTGTCCAAAATATAAATCAAAGTGAATTGGAAATACATAATTTAGTTTAAATGAGACCTAGGCAATGTCAGGTATATTTTTAAATTTTCCAATTTTATATTTTTTCTTTATTATTATTTCTTTCAGACTATAATCACGCTTGCTTGTAAAATTTACGATTTTTTTAATACAAGACATGAAGTCGGATATATGAAAAAGGGGGAAAAATAGTGAATAATTTGTTAAAATAATTCAAATAAGTGACAGCCGGGGTGCACGACATAGTGTCAAAATGGTTTTCAAAATGTGTGTTTTCTCGAGCATTTTAACGCTGTTTCCTAAATATTAAACATATTTTCATACAAAGATGTGTTAAATTTCGCCACCAATTTTAAAAATAGATACATTTTTCATATATTTTTGCTGCTTTATTACCTATCCGAATTTCATTAATTTTAAAGGGAACCCATCGGAAAAGCTTCCTTGTAAGTGTCAGGCAATTTATATAATATATTTGCCTTTTAATTTGTTTTTTGGACGGTTATAAATCTGTAATTCGGGAAGAGTTAAAACGTTTGCATAAAATAATACATTATTTTACATAAGGTTTTGTCTGCCAATGCATTTAACCGGACATAATTATATAAATTAATATATAAAATCAATTTCGTAGAAAAAATTTAATATGATGTCATATATAGTTGCGTATAATTGTATATTGCATTTAGAATACGCTAAAACTAATCCAATTAATAATTACGTTATATTTATATAGCTGGACATTTGCAAAATAATATATATTTTGATATTATATCATATTTAAAAAAACACAATTTTATTTTAGATAAAATTGTATATTAACCCAGCAGGGTCACACTAGAACACTAGTCAATTATATTTTGGATGTAAATATGTATTACATCAATACAATAGTACATCATTTAATTGCATCATTTTGTGTATAATTTTATAAACAAATTTTACCGCAATTTTTGTCTTTTAAATTGATTTCTTTCTGGTTCTTGACCCTGAAAAAGAATTTGTTTCATTTGTAACATTATGAGTTCTTAATTGAGTCTAAGATTTTTTTCAATCTAAAACTCTAAATTTAGTTTCAACGTTTTTTCCGTGGTTGTTATTCAATGTGTAAGTTAATAAATTCCGCAACATTTTCATTTTCATTATATTATTTTTTATTTTTGAATATAATAAAATTTCCAAATGCTATGGAATTTGTTACAAATTATAAAGTTGTAAACCTTTTGCAAGTGGCTAAAGTCTAAAAGGATTAATAGATATTTTGGATTTTCATGACGTTTTAAAATCAAAAACCGGATACAACTATAGCTTATTTTGTATATATCAGTATCAGTTCAGATATAAATTTATACCGCTATATAAAATCGTATTACATTGTATCGCGTCATTATTCGGATGTTATTTAATTATAATGCTCATTTCTCGGATAAAACTGTATTAAGACTCATATTAAATATCGTATGATTATATAAAGCATCATATTAATTTAAATCGGGTTATTAGAAGTTGAAACTTTTTTACTTTTTTTTACATTTATCAAGTTTAAGCTACCCTAGACGTATAA
Source organism: Delia radicum (assembly GCA_021234595.1). Taxonomy (NCBI): domain Eukaryota; kingdom Metazoa; phylum Arthropoda; class Insecta; order Diptera; family Anthomyiidae; genus Delia; species Delia radicum. The sequence continues at coordinate 150,047,956 of CM037852.1, forward strand.
TAGCACATAAAAACATATAGTAACGCAATTTTATTTTTCGCGGTTTTCAAAAAGTTTTCCGCATAATCCTTTTTTTATTTAATTAAACTAAAAATTAATATTTAGCTAAAAATTTAACATAATTAGACAACAATGATGCACATCCAACTTAAAGTACACAAACGTTTTCAAATTTGACGTGTTTCGCGGATTGTGATCAAACAGATTAAAGCGTTGTTTCGCGATATAGACATCAAAATTCGCAAAATAATGAACACAATAAGTAAAAAATGAAAAAATGCATTTTAAGGAAATACACTTTAGGCTGGAGGTTTTTGTTGCAAAAGGACCTGAAAAAGCGATTTCTATTATTAATACATGATTGCCCATTACGTGTAGGTAAAAATTTAGCAACCAACTTACAAGGTCAACCAAAAGTAAAAAAAAATAGTTTTTGTTTTTTTTATGATTTTACTAATTTTTTTGCTGATATTAGCAATTTTTCTGCAAGGATCCTCCCAGCAAAAGTATTCCAGACATTACAGCGTTTTTTTGAGTTTAGGTATCGCTAAAAAGCCAAATCTGTCTCTTGTCGATCACAACAAGTATTGTTAGAATCGTCGTGGAGGTTTTCTTAAAATGGCACAAAGTAAAAATGGGACATATATCAACCATTCGTGGAAAATGCACTCTATGCGCTAGATTTATGTTTCAAAATGACCCGAAAAATCGGTTTCTATTGTTAATACAATATTGCACACAGAGAAAAATTTAGCTATTTGCAATATTGCACACTGAGAAAAATTTAGCCATTTGCTATCTAAAATTCGGTTGCTACGGCTAAAATCGATTGGTACAACTAAATATTGGTTTTTACAACAAATTTTGGTTAATACAACTTAATTTTAGTTGTTACGACCAAACGTTTTTGAATATGGTTGTAGTAAACGAGTTTATTTGTTGTAGCTAAATGTTCTATTTGTTTGGCACTTTATTTTTCTGTGTGTGCCCATCGTGGTGATAGGTAAAAATTTTGCAGAAAATATTGTCCACGCTTTACTAGTAAAAATACAGTAAAAGTACATTTTTAAATTTATTTAACATTTCCATCCGGATATGGACTCTTAAAAATCAAAAACACAATTCCAAAAAAAACAGAGACGATCAACGATTATGAGTAGCTAATTCCCAGTAAAAAACGCTGCTTACATGCAAGCTGGTTTGTAAGGGAGTAAGCCCAAAAGAATCCCTTACAAAACTGCTTACATATGCCATGATTTTTATATGGCGAATTCCCACTTGGATGCATTACTTTTGGGCATAATAAGTGCGGATTTAAGCGCTTACAAAAAGCTGTGATTTCATGGCTTTCAATAAAATTATATTTCATGTCTAAATTATTACGATTAAAAGTAATGATATAATTATACATAATTTATTTTATTTTTTTTCTTGTTAAAATTTTTTACATATAATACAATCAATATAATTTTTTTTTACCGCGCCATATGCTAGATTCTTAGAAACAGTTAAATGACTAATTATATAATACTAGCTGACCAGGCAAACGTTGTTTTGCCTTCAAATTTTAATTGTAATTAATTCTTTAAATCAAGAAATTTCTTTTACGCAAATAAATAATTAAAAAAATAAATTCACATTAGTAAATCATTTTAAAATTTGTAATTTCATGGGAAGCCCAACGCCTCTTTGTCCCTCTATCGCCTTTATTTGCTGAAGTATATAAAATGAATAGCTGAAAACAACTGCGACGTCACCTATTACCGGGTGCATTAAAGCGCCGCTCATGCTCACCAGCCGCTGTCTGGTCAGCTCTTATCACAACCGTAAATTCATCTGCCGGCATCTGGTCTAGGGCTGTTTTGAATAGACGGATGAGGCTGTTGTGTTCGTGTAACATAGCTTGAAGATTTACATAGGTTTTTTGTAAATATCTTCGGAACTACATAACCGATTTAAGAGTTTGATATCTCATTTTCAGTTCGACTACTAATTAATATTTGTAATTGATGGACTCGTACAAAATTTGAAGGCTATATAGCTAATATATAACCCTAGATATTTAATATTAATATTAATTTTGTATATGAGTTAAATAATCACTTTGTATGGGAGCTGCCACGCCCACTGGTATGATCCCGCCCAATTTTCCCATGACTATTCATAATATAATCAACGTGCACAAATTTCTAAGACTCTGGCTATTATAGAACTGTAGATATATGATATTAAATATTTACTTTGTATGGGAGCTGACACGCCCACTGGTCCGATCACGCCCATTTTTCCCATGACTATTCACATTAACAAATAATCAACGTGCACAAATTTCTAAGACTATGGCTATTATAGTACTGTAGATATATGGTATTAAATATTTACTTTGTATGGGAGCTGCCACTCCCACTGGTTCGATCCCGCCCATTTTTTCCTGATTATTCAAATCAGTAACATATGGGATACTGCAATGTTTCAAAATTCTTGCTATCACAATAGTCAAGATATATGATGTTATTCAATTTATGTGGGAGGGGCCACGCCCACTTGAAATATATATAGCCGAAAACCTAAGTTGGACTATAACCTTTCAAATGAAGCCAGTTTGGGCCAAATCGGTTGGATAGTTTTAGAGTCTATAGAGGACAAACATACAAACATTGTATTTTATATATATAGATATTATTTGTTGTCTTTTGTTTTATTGAGCTAAAGATCCTTTATTTTATAATTATAATTATTTATTTTCAATATTACGTCTTCGCTTTGGAAGACTTCAGGGAAATTTTTTTTTTTTATAATTAAAAAACTTAAAATAATAATTACAAAAAAGGCGGGAAATAAAATATTTTCTAATGTCAAATTGAAAATTAACCCAGAAAACAAAGTATAAATAGTTGAAATATCATAACATAGCAAACAATTTTAAATTAATAGTTTCTTAAAATCTAAATGAGAATTATAATAATTTTATTATTTCCTATTGACGAAATGTCTGTAATTCTGTGCAATATTGGATGTGTCTGTTTTATAGTTAATCCTTTGTGTTGATGGTACTTTTATGATCTGTAACATTTCTAATGTATATATTTGTTTATAATTGCTTTCTGTGTTTAAAATTGATGTGTTATCAAAATCTGGATAATGATTGGAGTTGCTGCAGTGTAATGATAATGCTGTTTTTTGCGTAGAAGTGGTTTTATTGTATTTTTGATCGGATTTAAGACCTGCTATTCTAGTTTTCAGTTTATTCTTTGTGGTACCTACGTATACTTTAGTGCAATTTTCTGTGTCATTACCCCTACATGGTATCTTATAAACTAAATTGGACATATCAAATTTACTTATTTTATCTTTTGTCTTGCTAAATAGTGAACCTAATGTATTATATGTTCAATGTGCTACTAAGTATTTCTTATCATCGAAAATTTTGGATTTTTCTAATCTTTCCGATATAAGAGGAATATAAGTTAAAGATTTATAAATTTTGGGTTCCGCAACCCTTATCGTATTAACATTATTCCGGTTTTTAAATTATCTTATTAATTTGCAGCTTAAATGTATTGGGTAATTATTATCCTTCAAAATATCCTTAATTTTTCTTATATTAGTTTCATGAAATTCTACATCGCTTATTCTTAATACTCTGTCAATTAGATTTTTCGCAGTATTAATTATTATTCTCTTGGGGTGTCTTGAATGGTAGTTTATAATCCTACTAGAAGCTGTTGGTTTTTGATACCAATCTATTTTTAAGATGTTATTCCTTCTCATTATAAACGTATCTAAATAGGGAATTTTAGAGTTACATTCTTCTTCTATCGTAAATTTTATATCTTCATGAAAATAATTAAATGTTGACAAAATATTATTAACTGAATTATAGTGAATAATACAGAACAAATCATCAACGTATTTTGTAATTATTTTTGGTTTTACATTTAATTTCTCAATACAAGAATCTAATAATTCTTCCATTACTATGTCAGCCACAATCGGAGAAGCTGGAGATCCCATTGGAAGACCCTTTCGTTGTAAATATATTCTATTATCATGTTTAAAATATCTGTTATCTCCTATACAAAATTTCAAGATGCGTAAGAAAAGGTCCTTCCCAATTTTCGTGTATTCTTTTATAATATTCCATTTGCCCTCAATAATATCTAATGCTTTATCTACTTGAATACTAGGAAACAAAGATACAACGTCAAGTGAAATAAGTTTTTCATCATCTTGTATCTTTAAGTTCCTTATCTTTTCTCTAAATTCTAAAGAATCCTTTACATTGTATTTAGAATTCTCAGTTACTTTTTTTCAGAATACTAGTAACATATCTACAAAGTTCATAAGATGGGGAATTTACAAAAGAACAAATTAGTCTCAAGGGAAATTGTTCTTTATGAATTTTAGGCACCATACAATCTAGGTGCTGTAGATATATTAGTCTTAAATCTGTTCCTTTATAATGGCGTGATAATCTTCAACTTAAAGAGGTCCTCAACCAAACTATTGTTCGTTGTCTGTAATCTGCTAGTAGGATCCTTATTTGATAATTCATATGTGTCAATATCACCTACAATGTTATTCATTCTTGTAATATAGTCGCATCTATTCATTGCTACCGTTGTATTACCCTTGTCTGCGTCTAAAATAAGTAAGTCCTTATTATTACTTAAGAATTTTCTAGTTGTATTTACTTTTTCTAACATAAATTTATCTCTATTAGTAAGTCTTTGCCTATTTAAATGGTTATCTATAATATTCGTAAACCTATTCCTAGCTATTTCCTGATCCTCCTTCTCTTTTAAAGTTTGAATAAATCGATTAAATTCACGGTGATATTCAATGGAATTGCTCATAATCAAATGTGTATTTTAATTTAATTAAAAATAATTCAATAAAAGAAAATTAACTGTAGATTACGATATTTTAAAAAAGAATCGCATTTAGCACTCTTGGTAGAACAAGAACTTGGGTAATCCTATTAGGAAGGAAAAAGAAATAGGATTTTGTTTTATTTATTAATAGACATACGAGTAATCCAATGATTTTTTCGAAAATGGGATTTTTTACATTTATTTCTGCCTTGTCTACATTTAAAGCGGGATTGGAAGATACTTACCCAATAAATTAGGTATATGTTGGAGTATCTAAAGGGTGTTTTTTATACAGGTATGGAACTTTAAGTTGGTAGCACTTTTTTAATTGGCGGCCATTTTGTCAGCTGTCAAGTAATTAATGTTTAGTTTGGTTTGGCATTTCAAAATGAATAGACTGACGCCTGAACAACGCTTCCAAATTGTACAAATTTATTTTGAAAATCATGGTTCTGTTCGAAATATGTATCGCGAACGATTTTGCGAATTTTGTTTAGCGATAAAGCTCGCTTTTGGTTTAATGGATACGTCAATAAACAAAACTGCCGTATTTGGAGTGATGATAATCCTCAAGTGTATGTTGAGACACCGTTTCATCCAAAAAACTGACTGTTTGGTGTGCTTTATGGGCTGGTGGAATCATTGGTCCGTACTTCTTTAAAAACGATGCTGGTCAGAACGGTACAGTCAATGGTGACCTCTATAGAGCCATGATTACTGACCTTATCGTTCATCAATTCAACAACCATGATGTTCAACAAGACGGCGCAACATGTCACACGGCTCGTGCCACAATTGACCTCCAGATACGACTACGTCCGAGCCAGCCGAGGCGGTCATATGCCAGAAGTCATATTTAAATTATAATACCAGAAGATTATCTTTTTTTGTTTTATTTCATTTCAAAGTTATATACCTCTATAAAAAACACCCTTTAGAACCGCTACCTATTTGGAGTTATGCACAATTTTTATCACGGTCAAAATTAACGGTACAGTAAATCTGGGTATATATCCGATTGCCGTACATCTAGTGTTCAATTCAAAAATCGTCCGTAACATATTTTTGAGGAGTTTTGTACGCTAATGTACAAAACAATAATTTTTGAAATCGATTAAGAATTGAGGCCGGATATGATTTTAGAAACACTGTGAGATGGCCCAAATGTCAACGCAGGTAGGTCTTAGATTTTATTTCTCTATTACTTATCAGAATTTCACAATATATATCGAGGAGTTTATTTTGAAATATATTTCTTAGAAGCTTTTTCGATTGTCTCACCTTTTTCTTATAACGTTGCCCAGCGGTCAATAAAGACATCATTAACATTTTCAATATTAAAATACTGGCCCAAAAACAATAACAACAAAATACCGGATTATCGGTTGACAATAATAGTAAACTGTTACTAAAATTTTCGTCTGATGATTTGGCCATAACGGAAACTGTTTATAAATAAATCAAAAACGATATTAATCCGAAATTGCAACCGATAAGAACAAAAAGTAACTGTTAACTAAATGTTAACATGACAAAATATGTTTTGGTATTTGCAACTTTCTGTTTCAACAACTACTATGTTCCACGTAATTAAAATATAAAATTAAATTGTAGTTATGAAAAGACGAACACATGTTACAATTCTCAAAGCACAAGGTGAAACACATGAAGAAATTCACCCCGCCTATAGGTCATTTACATTTCAACGCATATATGTAAACCAGATATAAATCTAGTTATAATCCAGTTAATTTTGAATTTTTTTTTAGAATTGAAGGGCTTATTGTAAAAACTTGTTAAGCCACATTTTATTTATAGTTTGTTTTTTGACTTTTAAAGTATAAACAGATGCAAAAAATATGACTTTCGCAGGACGTTTATACTCTAGGTACTTACGATAAGTGTTTAGTCAAGACTTCTATTAAACATTAATCTATAGATGTCTAGAAAACTGCGAAAATCCATAGCACAATAAATGTGGTTTATTAAGTTTTTACAATAAGCCATTCAATTAACGTATGCTGAATGAAATTGCAACAAATTTTGAGTAGCTGATTAAAAAAAAAAATTTTTTACTATCAAAATATTGACTTTAGTTTCAGATAACCACATGTTACTGCATCAACTTTATGAAAATCAAGCACATGGGGTTTTCTCAAAAATATTTAAAATAAGGGTTACAATTTTTATTTTTTTTAACTTTATGGCACATTATAAGGAATTTACATGACCACTATTAAGGGACTTCAAATCCGTTTGCGTTAATCATTTTCTGCAAGTGGTGCAAAAGTTATGGTGGTTTAAATTTAAAAAAATTCTCAAAATTTAAGTTTTTGATAGAATTCGCAAAAATTTCGCACATGTACACCATTGCTTAATATTTTTTTTTGCGATTTCATAACAATTTACTCCCTTATTTTGTGCTTTTCAAAAAATCGTTGTGGTGTTTCAAAAAATTTAATTTTTTACTTATAATCGCGGTTTACGCGATAGTTAAAAATTATAATTTGTTTTTGGGAATTATATTTGAATTTAACGTAATCAATTAACTAACATATTAATAGTTAAAAGTGTTGTGTTAAAGCATTGATAAATCGTACAAATAATCTTAATTTTGACGAATTTCGTAAAAAAGCAAAAAGCACAATTTTCAAAAAAGAAATAAAACGCACCAAACTGGACTATTTAAAACTAAACGCGTAATCCGTAAATACACAATTACGTACCCATTATTCAGGGAAAAGAGGATGAAGTGCGAGATCATATAGATTTTTGAACAAAATTCTCGCTCATGTTTTTCAACTTTTATGATGGTCGTACTCTTTATCTGTTAAGGGCACATCAACGAGCCATACCGCCAAATGAGCAGAATTTTAACATTAACGAATCATTGCTTTTAAATTTGTATTCCATGAAGTGGCGTCAGTGCCCGGTACAAAAAACACTAAAAATTTAAAAACAGAAAAAAATCGTTCCAATTTTCTACTACCATGTATTTATTTGTTAGGTGATGGCACGGCAATATGGAATGTGTTGAAATTAATTTTGTGCTGCATTTGGCGCTTCACTGCTTCCCCTATCGGAGGAGTATAGTACTAAAGCTAAATTATTTATGGGCTGTCGCTCCTTAACGGGTGAAGATTTTGTTTAAGTTTTAATTTCGTATTTTGCTTTATGAAATGCCAAATCCAAAAATAATAAGCATTTTTGTATGAACTTAAAACTGAATTTTTAACAGTATAAAAACTAAAACGTAAACAAAAATCATAAAAAACAAAAAACTAATTTTTTTGACTTTTGGTTTACCTTGTAAGACTCTGAGGCTATTAGGCTATAATATATACACTCAAAAAAAAAAAGACTATAACGTCAGCAAAATTTTTTCAGTGAGAATACTTGCAGAAAATTTGCTCAGCTCAACAAAAAATTTGCAAAATTTAGTAAAATTTTTGCTGATTTTACTAATTTTTTGCTGATATTAGGAATTTTTCTGCAAGTATCCTCCCAGAAAAAATGTTGCTGACTTTACTGACTTTTTTTTGAGTGCATATATTGTAGCCTAATAGCCTCAGAGTCTTACAAGGTCAACCAAAAGTCAAAAAAAATAGTTTTTGGTTTTTTTATGATTTTACTAATTTTTTGCTGTTATTAGCCATTTTTCTGCAAGGATCCTCCCAGCAAAAGTGTTCCAGACATTACAGCATTTTTTTGAGTTTAGGTATAGCTAAAAAGCCAAATCTGTGTATGGTCGATCACAACAAGTGTTGTTAGAATCGTTTTCTTAAAATGGCATAAAGTAAAAGTGGGACATACACTTAGGAAATTATGTGGGTAAAGACGACAGCAATTGTAGTCAAAAACAAATGAAATTTCATTTAAAAAAAGGACGACTTACATTTCATTAAATTCAACTAACATTGTCATTTGTTTTTTAATGTTCAAAAAATGACTAACAATTGTAGTAAAAATGAACCACATGGTAGTAAAAAATAAACAAACATTTATTTATTTTTATTTTTTTAAATGACAAAAAATAACTGTAAAAAATGAATGTAAAATCATAAAACAGTCATTTGATGTGAGTTGTTATTTTAAATGAACTACAAGGTTAGTTAAAAGTTTTATTTGTTCTACAAATGACTGACATTTACATTAAAAATAATGAAACTGTATTACAACCCAAACAATTACATATTTTTAAAGCAGAAGTTCCCTGAGTGTATATCAACCATTCGTCGAAAATGCACTCTATGCGCTAGGTTTTTGTTTCAAAATGACCCGAAAAATCGATTTCTATTGTTAATACAATATTGCACACAGAGAAAATTTTAGCTATTTGCAATGTGGCACACAGAGAAAAATTTAGGCATTTGCTATCTAAAATTCGGTTGTTACGACTAAAATCGATTGGTACATCTGAATATTGGTTTTTACAACAAATTTTGGTTAATACAACTTAATTTTAGTTGCCATGACCAAAAGTTCTTGAATATGGTTGTAGTAAATGAATTTATTTGTTGTAGCTACCAAAGTAAACCGTTCTATTTGTTTTTCACTTTATTTTTCTGTGTGTGCCAATTGTGGTGATAGAAAAAAATTTTGCAGAAATTAATGTCCACGTTTTACTAGTAAAAATACAGTAAAAGTACATATTTAAATTTAATTAACATTTCCATCCGGATATGGACTCTTAAAAATCAAAAACACAATTAAAAAAAAAAAAAACAGAGACGATCAACGATTATGAGTAGCTAATTCATACGTTAATGCACAAACTTCCGTTAATATTTCATTCACATTCTTCGTTTTTTTTTAATTTTAAGCCATGGATGGTAACCGGTAACGGTAACCGGCATTTTAGTTATTCCAGTGACGTTATTATTTCGGTAACGTTATTTTAGTTATTCAGGTAATGTCAATGCACACCGTTAATTGTATTATTAGTATGCTCGAATTCAAATGATTGATTGAATTGATGAATTCAGCGATTATTTTCTGCGATTATTATTTTTTTATCTTGTCAGTTTATTTCGGTAACGGTATTTTTAAGATAACGCTATTTCAATTATTTTGGTAGCGTTATTTTAGGGATAACGGTGTTTTAGTTAATTCGGTAACGGTATTTTAAGGATGTGGTTATTTTAGTGGTATTTTACGGATAACGGTATTTCTAGTGTTTTGGTAACGGTATTTTAGGGATACCGATACTCAGTTGAAAGGGTTTTGAATCGATAACGGTATTTTAGCGGTATTATCTGCCATCCGTGTTTTAAACATTGATATTGAATATTTTTATATTGTTTTAACAAGCAGCATTTTAATGAATTTTTTTTTGTTCGATTTGTATCAAGTATTCTTTTTTTAAACCTTGATCTTTGCATTCTGCCTTGCTTATGGTGAATTTCATATCAAAACCGATATGCATTGAACCCGACCCTCTCAGATTTTGATAAAATTTTGCATACAGCTACATTTTACCTATACAAACACAAACTAATTTTTAGAAATTGCATTTTTGAAAATATGTGGGCGTAGCAAGGCATCGAAGTTTTTGAAAGTTTTGATTACTACGGAATGGCTGAACCGATTTCAAAGATCTTGGTACCATTAGAAAGGTATTTAAATCAGCTTTCTAAAACATATACTGTAAAAAAAACTGTATCAATGGTAAGTCCATATTTTGGGGGTGTCTGAAAAATTTGATAATACGAGTATTGTTCTAATCTATTAGAATTACAAAAAAATCTATATAACTTTCAAAGTATAGCTACTTTATTCTTTTTTGTCACACAATGATATCAAAATATAAGGAAATTAACAAGAGATGCATTTACTTAAAAAAATTTAAAAAAAAAAAAAAACACCATTTCAGCTTTTAGATATGTTATATATATTAAATAAACCTTCTAAAAATTTTTTTTTTTCGAAAAAACACTTGGCTTTTGGAGTGTTTTCCCAGTTTAAAGTTTTATTTTTGCAAAAAAAAAAATTTTAAGTTTAATAGAAAATTTTTACAGTGTATGTTTTCGAAAGTTGACTTATGTACCTTTCTAATGGCACTAAGATCTTTGAAATCGGTTGAGCCATTCCGTAGTAATCGCTGCTTAAAAGTACCTATTACCGTCATTTTTCAAATACATATTTCGATACCTTGCCACGCCCACAATTTTTCGGAAATGCAATTTTTAAAAATGAGGCTGTGCTTGTATATGTAAAATGTAGCTGTATGCAAAATTTCATCAAAATCTGAGAGGGTCGGGTTCAAAATGTGCCTTTTTTTATAGGTTTTGATATGAAATTCATCTTATGCAGATTTTTATTTAGCCGAAAAATAAATATTTTTTCCATTTTATGAGTAAAATTTAACAAAGCATTAGCCAAAATTTGTTGCTTTATTTAAAAAATTATCAAAATTGCATTTAGTATTCTTTTGATATCAGTAGGTTATCAAATATATTGTACTTGACTTTCTTTCTTTCTTTGTGAAAATATTTAAAAAGTTTATTAGTAGAAACTTGTATGAATAAATGTTTATTTAATTAAATATTTTATTATAAACAACACTAATCGACAAATTTCAATTTTCGGAAGGACCTTCTCCTGCAATATATGTTTTTCGCATAATCTTGGTACGCTGATTACAAATATGTCAAACATTTTAAAATCGTACAGTTAGTGTTCAAGATATCTAAACTTTTGATTTTCAGAGAATACACTTTTTTTAGAAGTCTTGTTGCAATACCGCGACGTCGGCATTAAAATATTTATAGTTTTAATATCTACGGAAGTTAAGCTTTCATTTGAATCTAATAATTTGTTTTAATGTTCAAGGATGTTTTCAGGACTCTGTAAGGGCACTACACTGCTGGAGTGTGAAAATACTAAAAGATGAACTTATAGGTCAACATTTTTCTAATTTTTGAAAATCTAATATCAGATTCGTAATCAGCGATCCCAAAAACTAGTAAGTGACAATTTTGAAGCAAATTTTTAATAAAAATTATATCAAAATTATCCGCCATGGTGATTTGCCATGTTGATTTGCCATTTTGAATTTTAAAAATCGAATGCCAGATTCGAGTTCAGCCACTCCAAAAAACTCCCATTTGCCAATTTTAAAATCCGATTCCATCACTTGATATCAAATTTGTTTATAGCTTCTTTTTTAAATCGAACGATCTAATCCGAAAAACTAAAAATTGTGTTATTTTCGTAAGTAACCTACAATATAATCATAAGATTGGGCAGCTAAAACAATTTACTTGTCCCTTAGATTTGTATGTTCTGCAACATATTCAAAGTTCATTAAGATCCGGGTTCTCCCTTGTAAGTAAAATTGATTTTATTTTTGGATTTAATATTTGTTGAACTATTCACTTGTAAAATATAAACACTAGGGTGTCCCTTAAAAATAGATTTGTCATTACATCACCAGTTTTATATTCCCTGCGGGAAATGTATCAGTCACAGGTATGGTCACGTGACTAGAACTTCGTGTGTATGAACCTGTACTAGTTTCGGTTCTGTTATATGAAAGTAACCGGTACTTTTAACATGGGCTTGTCATAGGAGGTGACAATTGCTACCTGTGGAGCACTGTGTGACCTATCGAATAACTTCACCAAGGTGACCTATCACCGTACCGACTGAATTGAATATGCTACGGGACAAGTTAGAAGTAGGCAGTGCCAAAGTATGACTATTTTAGGATTTATGTTATATGCAACAGAAGTAGTGTGAAAAATGTATCACGTGATTGGTGTAGGAGTACGTATCGTAGAACTGGAGAAACATTTTTGAAGGAAAACTAGTCAAATATTAAGCGCAATGTGTTCTGTAATAGGGGTAGTTTGACTGGAATAGTTTTGCGGCGTACCATTGCGCTGGTCTAAGGGGTACATGTCGCCGGGCTTTCGATAAGTAATTAATTTAATTTAATTTTATTTTCCTTTTGTAACCAAAATAAAATCAATAAAGTTTTGTAACCAAAATAAAATTAGATTAATTAGCAAGTAACCTGTTACTTTTTATTCAGCGTAAGTCATATTATGTACGAGTTGCGAAATAACCCGTCCGGAACCATCTGTTCAAAAACCCTTCAAAAAGGCACAACAAAAATCAATTTTAAAATTAGTTTATTTAGTCTATACCCAACAAAAAATTATAACATTAAATTCATTATACCAATTTAAATTTGGAAAAGTATATAAACTTGACAAAAAGCCCGGATGTTCAAAATATATTGCAGACATTTATGTTATGTGTAATGTCCTCTTTGTAGCAATCAAGGGAATGCATCCTTTGGCACTAATTGCCATGTTACTTTTTCTCCAGTTACATGATATATCTGGCACCAACTAGTGTATGTTTTGTCACCATAACTATAGTCACGCGATTAGTCACCCAAATTAACACTTTTTGGTGCACCACAATTTTGGTTTCACCAGCTTCGTGACGTGCCCCCCAATCATATATCAAAGAATTCCCACTTTGGATCAATCGACCCTTCATTTCCCGCAGAGTTATTACAAATAGTTCCAAATTAAAGAAATATTTTTTGTTTTTTTTTTTTGGAAAACGTTAACGAAAGCCGGCCGAAAATGTCACATTTTCGAAAAAAATTTCTTTTTATTTCATTTATTCATCTAATATACTCAAAATTATTCAGATAACAGATTTTGACTTCATCGGATATCATTAATCCACTTTATCCAGGAATTCAAAATGACCCACAAATTTAATAAAAATTCAAAAACGTTTTTTTTTTCAAATTAATTTTAAAGATTTTTAAAAATGCTTAATTTGCTCTCTCAAAAAAAAGTTTGTTGAACATTTTTTTAAACGTCTATTTAAAATATTTAACTACCTTACAGCAAATTATATGCTAAATTTGCGTTTTAACCAAAAAATGTAATTAAAAAATTTACTAAAAAACTAATGTTTTACAAATAAACAATAATGGAAGAATATACAGACAATAGATTCAGGCAGAAAGAAAATATAAAATACACAAAACGGTTGGTGCGAAAAATATTGTTAAAATATCTGTGGAAGTTTTTGCTTCTCCTGTAAAAAAAAAGTAAATATGTTGGTTACGTCCTTTTGTATTTTAGGTGAAGATATATTCGGTTTTTTTAGTTAGGAGTTTTATTCACTTCAGAGCTTTATGAATCCTAGGAAGTTGTTAATTGACATACCACAAAATAGTGCATAACGGAGCCGTATTTTGGAAATTCCGGTTCTGGGCGGAGGGGCGTGGCAAAAGGATTTTCAAAAGTAATATATTGTTTATAATTTTAATCCAATGAGCTATTAAGTGGAAATATTTTTCTGAAGACAGATCTCGAAATTGCGGAAATAACGTACACAAATTTATTTGCAGAATTATAACAATTTTCGTTCTACTACTAAAAAAATATGTATAAATTGGCTATTATTTGTCTGCGTTTTTCTGAAGCTCCTGATGACCTAGTAAGTTTAAATTAAACTGCATACTGTGAATAACTTTTCTCGATATTTCAATTTAAGTTTGATCGGCTTGGCAAAATAATGTTGAAAAGTTATATCGTATCTGCAATATCCATCTAAAGAGTTAGAAAGCCTAAATTTGGCATACATTGTGTAATAACCCCGTTGCAAACGCGAACGCAATTTATTTATTAATTTTAAATTTATTTATTATAAATCGACAGGGGAACCGGGTTTTTTCAAACTCCAGAATCACCCTATGCCAAACTTATGGTTTTTAATCGGTGAGCCGATGTTGTAACCTAATCGGCTTTAAACTACTGTTGAGAAAATTTTAACAGCACTTTCCTCACCCTTGTCCTTGTACAAAATGGTCTAAATTTGTACATATTACATATTATGTGGACTGAAGTAAAATGCAACAGCGTTATCGCTATCAGAAAAGTTTTTATACTAAACTAGTCAGTTAAAGTAAAGGTAAATGGTAATTAAAGTTCCTAATAATGTACACCCAGAAAATCCTTTCCATAACAACATGTCTGTCATTCGTGTAGTCATTTTACTATTGGAAATATAAAATAACTACTTTTGACAGTCATTTAAAAAAGTTACTAAGCAAACATACCGTGCTTTAGTTTTAGTAACAGTTATCTGGAAAAAGCTGCAAAAACTCATGAAATGCTTGTTTAAGGAAGTAGAAAATATTTTTATTGTTATATTTCTTTTATTGCTTCCACAAAATATAATAACAATTAAAGACCTCAAAAATTGTAAATATATTACAAAACTTATCAAACATTTTTAAAGAATATATCATGAATGTTACGAAAATACAGTTGTTTTAAGTTGTAATAACGCTTATACTAGTTGTTTTGTTCTATTTCCTGGGAAAGCAACGGTAATCGAAGTTACTAATGATTACTACACAAACAAATGTCATGGACACACATACATTTTTGCTAATGTTGGTTATTTCCTGTTTGAAATTCTTTTATCACCTATGCAGATTGTAATTTGTTTGAATTCATTTAGTACCTACTAATCACTTTGATCGTTCAATGCAGATGTTATACATTATAGTTATGTTTTAAGTGGGGTATTGTAGTATTTTTTTAAAATTTTGATATAGTGGCTTTATTATGACTGGACTTTTAACCCAAAACCACTAAAATGTTGTCTTCAAATGCCAATACAAAAACTTTTTTTTTATGTTTTTATATTGTGCAAGAAATACAAGGAAAAAAGCATTGATGCATTGATCTTTCCATGTAAATGCGAATGCCAAACAATACTTCAATCCCAAGTATGGTACATTTTGATAGAAATCTCAAGTGGGCGTTGTGGTGTAATGGTTAGCGCGTTGGACTGTTACACAGATGGGCCCGGGTTCGATTCCCGGTGACGACAACATCAATTTAGAAAAATAATATGTATGAGTTTTCTATCACTTATATGTATCGCTGCGCCTACCTTCGGTGTTCCCATAGTACTTAACCCCACCGAAGTAAAATAATGAATCAGAGCTATGAAACAAAAAGCTTCAATAAATTCGCCAACTCTACATCAGGTGGCGAGCAACAACTGTTCTAAAACTTATCTACTCGCGCAATTACAGTGTTGCCATGTTTGAAGCCCTTCATCTTTCACCATCTTTCATTTCTCCACTATCCCCTTTCCAAAGAAAGCAACACATTAATTAATAGGAAGAATTTCCTGAGTGTTGCTTATCTTTAAAAAAAAAAAAAAAAATGTTTACTTTACAACACGATACATTTTAGGGGTAGACACTAGGGTTGTCACTTGAATAAAAATTATTCGATTAATCGAACGAACAAAAAAAAAAAAAATCGAACGAACAATTTAAAAATCATGATTTTCGAATAACGAATATTTGGAATAAATTTGGACGATTAATCGAATAAAACAAATAATTTATAAAAATACATTTTTAATTGAAACCTTTTGAAAAATTAACTAATTTTAGGAAATATCGCTATAGAGCATTTCCATTTCATTTCAACGACAAATTTTTCGACGGTCTCCGATTTTGATATAATTTGGTTTCTTTATGTCATTCAAAAGGACATAACTTTTGTTGTGTGAAAGATATTGAACATTTTTGTATATAAATAGTAAGAATTTTGCCACTCAGAAATTTTATAAAAAAAAATTAAAAATTATTTTTTAAAAAATTCCCTTTCAATTTTTTTTTTATATTTTTTATACAAATAGTTAAAAACTTATTCTAAACATCCTGAAAATTTCACAGTGGAATATCAACTACATTTTGAGATATCTTATTTCTGTTGTAAGTGCCTGGAAAAAGCATTTTTTTTTTAACAAAATCAGTTAAATTCTGGTGGCATATAACATATTTTTTAGATATCTCAAAAAGTAGTTGAATTTCCGAAATTTCTAGGCTATTTGAAATATGCTTTTATCTATTTGTGTAAAAAAAAAAATTTTTTAGAAATTTTTTTCAAAATATAATTTTTATTATTTTTTTTATAAAAAAAATAACTTAAGTTTTAAAAAAAAAGTTATAAAATTTCTGAGCTGCATAATTCTCACTATTCTTTTTTAAAAATTTTTTCAGTATCTTTCAAATAACAAAAGTTATGGCCTTTTGAATGAATGCCCGACCCTTATTTCTGCTACATTTCAAAGCTACAGGGTTGTCGCAGTTTTCAAAATAAAAAAATGGTTTTAGAAATATGCGTTCACTGCCAAACATAGTCACCAAATGTTATCAAAATCACAGACCATTAAATAATAAGTCGTTGAAATAAAATTATCTACATATATCAAACTAAAAAATCTTTAGAAAGTAATAAGTTATAAAAAAATTTAACAATTTTGCAATAAATCGCTAAATATTTCAAACTTTTTAAACCTGTTTAAAAATTAGCAAAAAATATGAAATTGTTTTTGCTTAAAAAATACGATCAGTAGCTAATGATGGGTACAGTGGATTCCTTATATTTTGTCTCACAAAATTCGCTTATATTTTGGGCTAACAAGTTTTAAGACTTAGTATCGAATTTTATTAAAAAACTAAATAAAACTATTTAAAAAATAATAAAATCTTAACGAAAAACAACAAAATATGCTCTAAAAATTTACTTTGGTTCAAAAAAAAAAAAAAAAAAAAAAAAAAAATATGCCCAAATATAAGTTTTCTTCTTTAAAAATTTGCTCTTTAGATCAAAATATTAAGAAATATGGCATAAGAAGCAAATATGCAATAAATATGATCTAAGAAATCAATGATAGACGTAGTTTATTGCGCTTAAATAGATATATGGGCTATTTCAAATTTTTTGAGCACCTGCTGAAACTGACATACTATGGCTCTTATTTCGCTAAGTTTTATGAATTGAAAAAAAAAACGTTGTACAGGGTTTGACTATACTTGAAGGATATGACGTGCAAAGTTTTACATTGAAAAGTCTTCACCTTAAGAATTGGTGGTCATCTAAAATTCGAAAAATTAAAAAAACGACTTGAAACTTGCAAGAGTTTTTTTATTCATTCCGTTTTCTCTGTAATAGTTTCTAGCTTTCAGATCCAAACCAATACAAAATATAGTCACTAGACTTGGAGGATATATCCACAAAAAAATTTTTTTGATATCGCTGCTGGGTGAAAAGTTGCATGGTGGTTTACAAGTGAAACCAAAATTTTCCGAATTTTGAACTTTTTGAAGATTTCAAATAGGGTTTTTGCGCCGTTTAATAAAAATGGTTTTTAAGCGCAGAATTATAAAAACGGCGTAATTTTATAAAGTTAGAGGTATATCAAGTTGGTGTCAGCGCACCAATAACGTATCACGGACATCGCAAACTTAAAAGAAATTAGCGTAAATTTTTTGAAAATGTATCTTTTTTGCGTCTGACAATCTGAATTGTCTTTTTAGTCGGCTAGTGTATTGCGTGATGTGAGTAACTTCGTAAAGTACACCTCCGAGGCGAAAACGCACTTTAAAAATTTTAAACGCAAAAATTTTATGAACTTTTGAAACTTTTTGCAAAAAAACAATTTTTTTTAAGCTTTTTTTATATCAAAACATGGCATGGGAATATGTTTAGGTATCTAAATAGATTCTTCGCGACGGACTAAACTGATAAAGTGCAAAAAAAATAATTTTTTTCAATCCTGTCGCGTGCAGCAGCAGTTTTTTCCAAACAAATTTCGTTTTGTGACAACTAAAGCGCTGTATCAATTCCGCTCAAATGTACATCGAATGGAAGACTTTACTGAGCTTGATACTAAAATCGAAAACGCACCAAAAAATTTTAAGGATTTAAAATTTTATGGAAGAAACAAAATGTTTCTAAACTTAAAAAGCATCCTTGTATGAAATATTTGATTTTTAAAATTTAAAAGAATTATTTTTGAATACGGGTTAATAAGTAACCCAGAATCCCAACAAGTATTTTATAATCGGTCCAATATTAATATTTGCAAAAAAAAACTCGTTTTATTTTTGAATCCCTAGAAAATGAGACTATATTTTTAAATAATATTCACGAGGGCCACCTTAACAAATTTCAACAAAACAATTAAAACATACTACCGCGAAAACCGCCAAATTACCGCCGCTGCAATGACATCTTAAAGAACTTGGTTTATTATAAAAACTCTATGATCATAGTAGCCTTTGCTGAATGCTTCTACAGTCGTGAATAAAAATTAGTAAAATGGTTTCAGATTATACATTAAAAAACGTGAAATTCGTAAAAACTGAGAAGCGAAACAAATTAACCGATAAAAGACGTGAATATCGCCAATCTGAAAAAATAAAAAGCAAAAAAAAAAACAAACAAATCGCAAATTGGTGTAAGAAAGTCAGTTAGGTATTCGGTTTTAAATAACAATAATAATAATAATAAAAACAATGCCATCAAAACAAAAAATTGCGGATTAAAAAAAATTGAAAACGGCTTAGAATTTATCACTGGAACCCAAGATTTACCTAACGAAACGTTAGTTACAGCTTCCAATTTGCAGAACAATTTTACAAATTTTCAAAGGTAACAAATGAAAATAGCAAAAAATCATGAGTGGTAAAGTTTAAATGGTTATATCTCTTAAACCATTAGCGATAGGCAAATAGTTTTTTCCCAAAATATTGCAAATTATGTCTTATACTAGCCGTAATTTTGTAAAATGTTTAACAATTTTAAATAAATTTTTATATGCATACACGATCAAAAAAAAATTTTTTTTATTTTTTTTTTTCAGTGTATTTTAAAAAGTATTGAAGCTTTTAAAAATATTTTAGTGTACTAAGAAAGCCCTTAAGGGGTATTATCCACACGCGTTATTCTTTTTTCAATTTTAACAAAAACTGTAATTTTAATATTTTTTTTTATTTTTAACTTAAAACCGCCGTAAAATTTGCGCCGTTTAATACAAATGATTAACGCGAACGGATTTCACATGCTCAAATATCGGCTTATACACACACAAATCGACATTGATGTCAGACAAAAAAAAAAAACTTAAAAAAAAAATGTCTAGGTGCTGTAAATTTTTGAAGTTGCCCATATACTTTTCCGAATTGAGTTCAAAATACATTAAATTTTATGTTGATTGTGTAAAAAATCTAATTATTTATATATTTTTAAAATTATTTTTATTCTTTATTCGTTCGATTAATGCAATAACTTTGAAAAACTAATCGCTTGACCGTCCCCAAAAATAAAAATAGGTTTGATGTTTATTCGATTTAAATAAATGACAATAAATGAATAAATGGCAATTATAGTAGCCACTTAATTAAAAACCAAGTTGATTAATTTTTAAAATTCGTTATATCAGATGTTCATACTCAGAGAATGACTCATTTCGTCAATATCAGAGCTTTGAACAACTCATTCCCTAATTCCCATTTTTTTTAAATGAATTTAAATTTCAGGAATGAATTTCCTGACCAACTTTAAGGAACTGAAGGAATTCATAACCATTTTTTAAAGTCCTTCATTAAAATTATGGAATTCATTCATTAGGGAATTCATTCAAATACAACTTCTGGTAAGTGAATTAATTCTCTAAGAAATTCATTCGATTTTCATTTAATTCCCTTAGGGACTTAACTTTTTCGCTTAATTCCCTAAGGACTTAAGTTTTTGGTTTAAGTCGTCAGGGTCTAAATTTTTTTTGTTTAATTCCCTAGGACTTAACTTTTTGGATTAAGTATCTAGGGACTTAACTTTTTTGTTTAATTCCCTGAAGGAACTGCATGCAGAGCCTAATAATATAAAAATAATAAGTAACGCAGATTCAGTTTGTTAATTTAATACAATAAAACCGGATCTGTATTTTAATATTTTATAGTTAATGTTTTCAAAATAACGGCTAATATGGTTTTGAAAAGAAAAAACTCCAAAAATTTAAAAATTGGTTATGGGACAAAATAAAAATAATGGAACAAATGAATAAATAATAATATATTTTAAAACCTACACCCGATTATTGATACAAAAGGTATTTTTGTATTTAACGACCATGCAGTTCCTTTTAGGGCAATTTTAATTTTCCGACCTTCCCTAATTTTACCAGGAATTACCAAAAAAAAGTTCAACAGAACCCTGGTTTCGAGCACATATGTAAATTACATTTTATTCTAACAACGTACACATAATTTTGATTGTTAAAGGTTTTATAGCCGCACGTGAAAAGTTAGATTTTTTGGGCATTAAGTGAAAATCTTAAAATCAGGGAATTAAACAAAAAAGTTAAGTCCTTAGGGAAATACACAAAAATAGTTAAGTCCCTAGTAAGGGACTTAAACCAATAAGTTAAGTCCTTAGGGAATTAAACAAGAAAAGTTAATTCCCTAAGGGAATTAAACGAAAATGAAATGAATTCCCTGACCAAATGTTGAAATAACTGAATTTGAATGAATTCTTGTTGAAAATTAATGCTTAATATATTAGTCATGGACTTCATTATCTAAATTTGAATTCATTCACAGGAATTCATTCGAAGTATTTTCATATTAAAGAATTCATTCCTTGAATAAAAAATTTAGTTCCATTTTAGGGAATTCATTTCCAAATTGAATGAATTCTTCAAAGCTCTGGTCAATGTGGATTCACATTAACTATATTTTGAATAACAGAATTTTACAATTTTTAAAAAACAAAATAGCGGGTTAAACTTTTTTATATTTAGAGCCCGAATTTCTGCCTGACATGGACATATTTTTCAACTAGTTTAAAAATAATTTTTTAAATATTTCTCAAACGAAAGGACGAATTGAGTAGATCCTCTAGCTATGATGAAGGGTATAATAATATTATTTAGACAAGACAAATTGCACTCTTAAATGCATTTGGAAAAATTCCATTTATTTTAAAATGATGAAATACGAACGAACGAGTACATAAATAATGTAAACCCGGCAAAACAAAAACACAGAATAATAGTACATACCAGAAAAACACGTTTCCAAGGCACACGTAAAAAGATCAAAGTCCACCAAATATTGAAAATATAATGACGAAACATTGTATGTAGTCGTAAATAAATAAATTAAAAAAAAAATACAAAATAATGTTAGGGAGATACATACAGATCTTAAGAGATATTGTTAAATAAATAATAAAAATTAAATATATATAAAAAGTATAAGAGAACATTAAGTTAAAACTACTCTTAAAGTTTACAGAGAGAAAATTTGTTAAGTGGTATGTAAAAAATCATTTGTTTTGTGAGTGATCCACATTTAAGTATTGAAAACTAACTCTTAAACGTCTACTAATTTATATGTACATATGTATGGATTTATTATTGCGTCTGGAACTTTAATTATTTATTTTTTACAATATGTTTGTACATATAAATTCATTGGTCTCACATCGCATTATGCCGATTAGATTTAAAAATAGATTTGTCATTACACCCACTAGTTTTATGGCAAATGGTTCCAAATAGAAGAAATCGATTTATTTATTTGGAAAACGTTAATGTCCAATTTGTGAACAAAGTTTGTTTTTATTAAAAATTGCCCAAAATTCGAAATTTTGAAAAATTAAATTTTTTATTTCGCTTATTTCGTTTATTCCTTTAATACCTATACCTGATTAAAAAAATTGGTATAGAGCTTTATGTAGCCATATAAAATTCTATGTAATCTTTTTAAATTTCATTGGAAATATGGGCTCATATAATTGTATCTATTTGTATGGGCTTATATCTAATCTGAATCAATTAACGAAATGTCCAGTACAATTTCATGGCGCAATTGAATTGCATAAGGCTGTATCTGTTTTGAATCTAGTTGTTTCTTTTTATATCTAAACTGATACAAATAGATATAATTATATAAAAACCACATATGTTTGATCTGAATTTTGACCTGATATAAGTGTATATGATTGTATGTAAACTTATACATCTAAATATAATTAGATCCTAGTTTAAGTCTGGCAAAATTGCACTAAATGTTATATTTTTGTATATGACTACTTATATGAAAATATACTAGTGTTTTCAATTATTCGACCTAAGCGGTTAACCGGTTAAGGTATTATTCGAAAAATCGCAAAAATGGATTAACAGTTTATTCATGTCGGTTAACCGACACATTTGGTGATTAATCGGTTAATCGTTTAAAATGTATTTCTTTGGTTTTCATCTATAAAATCATAAAGAAGTGATTTTTTTTTCTTAAATATCAAGTAAAGTTTGCTGCATTGTTTTATAAAGTGTTTGTTGAGGATGATTCAAAGCATCCTGCGATGTTTTAATGAAACATGCCTCAGAATCTTGTGGTTTTATTTTGGAGGAATCTTAAGACTCTTGAGAAACAAAATGTTATCAGCAGGGCAAGCGTTATTTTGGCATTAAATTACACTTTTTCAATTATATTGTAATAATTTAAATTTTCTGGATCATTACACTCAAAAAAATAAGTTAGTACAAAAGTTAGTAAAACGTCTTGTAAATCAGGTGTACTATTTTTTAGCAAATTTTTTTACTAAAATCGTGTTTTCAGCTAAAATTTTTGTTATACTTATTCGGCACTTAACTGTTTTATACTAATGCTTTACTAATATACTAATGTTTTACTAATTAATTTTGATAAAAAAAAATTGTGCTGATAAGCACATTAATAGTGTTGACGACAACCAGATTGAAAGATATACGCAGAATAAAGCAGATGTCGCGGCATGTCAAGATGTAGTAGAGAAGAGGAAAATTATACTAAAAAGTACAACTCTAATAAGACATATAAAAAAATTAACCATGGAAGACTTTTGTATCTGTTTTTCATACATACAACAAAATTGAGGATTAAAACAACTTAAATTTTTCGTTGTCACAGGCTTGCAAAAATAATTGTCTATTAATAAAATAAAAGACAAAAGAAAATATTTAAATTTAATATGTATTTCTATAATAAATGTTAATAGATTAATAATCTAGTGTGGTCAAATTGCAAACAAACATATACAGACATGTAGACAGAGTAAAGCGAAAGACAAAGACACATATCTTAGTATGGTTCCTTTTTGTTATTGCAAAAAAGGGTTGTTTTTTTCGTTTCGTTTGTTTTTGTTTATTTTTTCGTTTCGTTTCTATAATTATCTTCGTCAGTTGCGTCCTTTAAAAGAAAGCATCATTTAGACTACCATTAATGTAAGTAGTTGAAAGAAAATTTTTGTTATGTTATATATATTTATTTCTATATATTTTCAGATATTAAATTAATTCATGACATCAATATGGGAAAATGAAAATTTTTATATTTCGTAATTGTTGTAAATTATTTTTAAAAGAATCACAAAAATATGTTTTATGATTTTCAGCAAATATATTAACTAAATTACAATTTTTTACAATTTTTTTTGAGTTTTTTTCATTCTACTAAAATTCAGCAAAAAATTTATTAATTTTTACCAACGCTTTTTTATTTCTAATCTACTAAGTGTTAGCAAAACTTTTGCTGAATCTACTAATTTTGTTGCTAAAAATCAGCTCGCCGATTTTCAGCAAAAGCTTTTGCTGACATTAGCAATTTTTTTGCTAGCACCCTCCTGACTAAAATTTTGCTGACTCAGCAAAATTTTTTGCTGACTTTACAAACTTTTTTTTTTGAGTGTACCATTAAAAGACATTTTTTAAAATTTTTGGAATTTTCGTTAAAAAAACCTGTTAACTATAGTTGAAATCCAAATTGTGTATGTATATGAAAAAAATAAAAATTCATATTTTTTAGTGTTTGTAAAAATTTAATATTCGGAATATTTCCTTCAAAACCAACGAAAATTTTAATTTTTTAAGTTTATACTAATTTACTACGCACACAAAAAAAAAAAATTCATACTATTTATGAATATTTTATGAAAAATTTGCCAATGTACTAATTTATGAACTTTTTCATAACATTTATGAACAGTTCATAAAAAATACTGGGAAAGTTTGTGTCTAGTAAATTATGACAAGGTTCTTAAAATATATGTAGAAACACTTAATATTTATGAAAAAATACTTAAAAAATTTGTTAAAGTACAAAATCCTAAGTTTGTTATAATTTTTATTAAAAATAAAAATTATGTTTTTTTCGACCTTTAATTGTGCAATGAAAATGAAAATTATTCAAGTTCGAGGCCATACTCTATATTTCTTCATTAGGATATTGTCCTAACAAATAATCTATAGAGTTTTTTGTTTTCAAATTTATTATTTGACCCTTTCAGGAATGTGTTGATAGATCTATTTCGGGAATTTTCTAGGTTCCCATCATCAGAACACGTTTTGAAAGCGGTAACAATCCCATGCCAAACATCAAACATACATATGAACTAGTTTACTCACTACATGAGAACTAATATACATATGAGTTTGAAGTTAAAGATTATAACCATTGTTTAAAAATAAATTGAAAACTTGTTTGATGTGCAAGAGGTGGATCTTGCTGGTCTTCCAGAAATAGTTCGTCTTAACCGAGAGTTCGCGTGCCAAACGTCTAACAAAAACCAAATAAATAACGCAACAAACCATACAAAAACATTTTTCAATTACAAATGGAATGTAATTGATTTAAAATAAAAATAAATTTAAAATTGTATATGGAACTGGATGAAATTTGATCTTACAATTTAAATTCCTTGTGGCGGATCTGATGAAATATGGTAATATAAGTAAAAAGATACATTTAGATATGGGGCAATATAAAATTTGTTCGAAAATAAAAATTATATATATTTATATATAGTGCCATACAAAGCAATATGTAACGAGATATAGTTGTATTAAATAATATAACATAATATATTACTTTTTTTACTCAGGATATTAAAGATTTTTTAAAATTTCTAATTTGGAGATGTAATTGTAATTAAAGAAAAAAAAATATAATTAAATTAAATTTGTCAAATGCATATTAATTAAAAATTAATTACGACTGTCTATATGATGTGAAAATAACACTGTACTATAATTCGTTTTTGTTTGTGGAGCGACTCCTTTCCAGGGCATTTTATAAAAATTGATTATTTTGTTAGAAGTTGAACAAAATTTTTTGGTTTATCAAACTTTGCATAATTTTCGGAAAAATATTACTTTAACACATTTTATACCTCTCATTGATTCCGTGGAAATTTTTTGACGAAATTTGGCAGAAGGATGTTGTCTCAATATGGTTTATTTTTAGTTTTTGTACTCTTATTGCGCCCTCTAGCGATGGTATTTATAATTTAAATTCAAACTTTGACGCTTTGACGCTTTGTATGTACTTAACAGGATAAGATTTTTTTTTAAATTATAATTTTTATTTGTTGTTAAAGCAAATATCTATCAAGCAGTAATACGATTTTTGATAATTTTTTAAAAATGTTGATGTCTCAGTGTAGAAACGTAAAAGACACGTTATTACTTTTCTCACTACCAGTAATGTCACCAGCTTACTTTAACACAAATAATGAGGACTAACTAATAACTAGTTAATTATCTCATTATTTCAATACAACAAATAATGCGTTACCCATAAGTACTTATTTTTATCTTTATTTTAAATATAAAATAATGATCTCAAAATTTTTTTAAAAACCACCATTAGACTAATTTTTTTCAACTCTGGTAAATTTATTATTGATTTTTTGTAAGCTGGAAAGTAATGACATTTTGTGCAAGCAAGTCATTTACGTTTTTGTTTATCAAGTATAACATGTCGAGTTAGCTCAGATGGTAGAGTTTTTGACTGACAACCAGGAGGCCCTGGTTCGAATATTGCATGGACACATTTTATTAAAAACAATTTGTGTGCTTAGGGTATAGAGCAACCGCTTGTTAATCTGACGACCCGGCATCGATTCCTGGCTCGACCATGTTTTGAAAAAGTTTTCAATTTATTTTTTATAAGTGGTGGTAATCTTTAACTTCAAGCTCATATATAAGTTCTCATTTAGTAGGATAACTAGGTTATATGAATGTTTGAGGTTTGCATGGGGTTGCCACTTTTTACAAAACGTGTTTAGAAGATGGGAACCTGGAAAATTTCCGAAATAGATCTATCACACTCTATAAATTATTTGTTGGGACAATATATTAATAAAGAAATATATAGAGATGGTGTCAAACTTAAATAATTTTGATTAAAAAAATTTTTAATAAAAAAATTTTTTTTTTTAAATTTAGTTTTTTGAAAATTTATTTTTAAACTCATTATTTTTTCCATATTAACTACATATTTTTTTTTATTTTCGTAAGATGTTTAGTAATGATATTATTTTGCGCGACATCACCATATAAAAGTAATAACATTTGTAATGACAATTGTAAGTACTTGTCATTACCAAATATATGGTAATGCATTTCTACACTGGGGATTTGAGAAAATTTTTATTTTTGTATGGCAATACTGGCGAATCGATTTTTGTTTTATTTACCCTGTTTAAAATCGACATATATGGATCCATACATGATCACACATGATTCATACATGTCCACATGCATCCACACATGATTCATATGTGTTCATAAATGCTTCATATACGTGAACACATATGTCTGTACATTAATGAATGCTCACATATGAGCATATATGAATCCTATATATGGTAATATATGACCTCGAATGACTCATATATGAGCATTGAATGGGTTCATACATGTTCATAACTGGATGTATATATGTTGATTTTTAACCGGGTATTGAAAAGAATCAAATTTTTCACATTAAAAAAGAAAACTAATTCATTTTCTGCATGTTAAAGTTTTTGCAAGTTCGGAAATTTCTTGGTCCGTTCTTTTAATTATACATAAAAAGTACATATTGTACAGCAATTTTTTCTTATTCAAAAAATGTTCCCATAAGTTCTTAACCAAATCAGGATATAACTTTCATAACACCGGCCTTTTTTCTATAAATTAATAATTTTTCCAAAAAGTGATATAAAGAGTATTAAAGTAATGCAAAGCGAAAACTGGTGTCATTACCGGTAGTCCGAAATGTAATAATATGTAATTACCGTTTATACTCTGGGTTCTTTTGATAAGTTATTTAAAAATATTTTTTAATGGAAAATAAACATTTAACATTATGCTCAATGTTTGCTAAAAGGTGAAGTGTATAAAATATTCGACATGCTCTTGTTGTTAGTAATTTTAGTGTAATCGACCAAAGTCCTTTTCAAAAATAATCTTCAAATTATTTTTTGTTTCCAGACAGCGATAATAGTTTCTGATTACGACTGTTATTGCTTAATTTGGACTTTGTTAAAGGTACAGTTTAATATAAAAACATTGTTTTCTGGAATCCTTGAAAGTCTGCTTAAAAAAACATACACTCAGAATATTCTTACTGTTACTACATGTAGATCATTCGGGTAGTAAACAATAGCACAGTGGAGCACGGTTATAATGAACTTTTTTTTATAACGAACGATTTTTCTGGTTCCTACGCATTTACTAACTTAATTCATACAAAATAATACGGTTATAACGATCATCGTTTATAGTGAACTGTTTATATAACGAACTAATTTTTTTGGACCCTTTCATGAATTTTCATAAAGCGTAAAAATACTTATAACGAAAAAATCGAGATTTATAAATGAAAAATGCGCTGCCAATTTTAAAAGTTTCAGCTTTTTACTTGAAACTTCTCTGAAAATAATTACAATTTGTATGAAATGTAATTTAATGGATATTCAAAATTACAAAGAAAAATTTAACAACTAGGGGAATTAAAAAAAATCGTATAATTTTATTCATTTTTGGAAAATGATTACCACGCTTATAACGAACAAAATTGTCAGGTCCCTACGAACTCGTTATAACTGCGCCCCATTGTAGTTGTTTTAACTGCTATTATAGTAATTTTGCTATGAGAAAATGAAAAACGGCTAATTTAGACAGCCATTTCAAAATAAATAACCAAAAGTACTGTACGTTAGTAACAGTTATTTTGAGTAGTTATTTTAGTATTTTAAATAACAACTACAAAAACAGTAATTTAGCAGTAAACAGTTAATTTTCGTTAGTTATTTAAAAAAAAGAAGTTTATGTCGAGCTTTTAAAAATTCTCGTTTAGTTTATATTTGTTATTATTGATATGTTCATAGTTTGCAAATAATAATTAGAAAATTTCATTGTATCTCCAATGTATAAAAACGACATAACTGGATTACAGTTAGGAAATTTGACTTTTCATTTTAATTAAGATGTAGAAAAAACAAATTTTTACTGAAATTAAAAGAAAAAAATATAGTTTTTTTTTACTAAAAAATATTTTTAAAATACCGAAAAAAATAAGTGTTAAGAACAGTAGTTTTTACAACTTATGTAGTCGTTTTATGTTCATTGTTTTTATTGTATTGTTGCTCGTTTTTATGGTTTATGCATTCATTTACGGTTAGTTGGTTTTGACCGCTTCGATAGTCGTTTTTACTACCATTGTAGTTGTTTTATCAATAGTTAAAAATGACCATTTGGTTAGTAATTTGTATGACAAATGCAGTCATCGCCTTTTTGACTACATTTGTAGTAATTTTTTCTGAGTGTACTTATGAAGCCTCTATAAATTTTGAAACTTTTGTGATATTAATCTATATGGCATGAGTGTTTTGTTTGTAATTTCTAGAAGAAAAAATCACATGATTAAAATTGTTTACGACTTTTTTTTGAAATATATAATCAAAATAAATATACACTCAGAAAATTTTGACAGATAAGAATTAGTACAAATAAAATTTAAATCAGACTTTGAAGTTTAGTTGATATTTTAACTTTTTCAGGCTCGGTAAGGTTCTAATCCGGAGAAACTCCCATTCTGTCTTGCTTTATCGCCTTTTTTTGGAAGGAAAGACACTTTGAATTCTGCTGTGCTTTTTAAATCATATTCATGTTTTGCAGAGATATCAAAAATGGTGGTGCCAATAAAAACTAAACAACATTTTTGAACATTTTTAACCTTTTTACACTCTTAACATAAAATATAGCCAAAACTTGGAAATGTTGTAGACAAAATTTAAGATTTGGACATATCAGGGATTTATTTGGTAAAACACGGATTGAGATTTTTTCTTACAACTGGAATCTGAACAAAGGTATCAAAGTTTCATTAAAATTATGAATCTTTTTATTAATTTAAACAATTCTTCATACACTTTATTCAGAAAATTTCATTAGTTTACTGAATATTTTTTATGATTTTTCTTCCACTAAAATTCGTTTTTGTGTAGTACCGATTTAGACTGGCGAGGAGAGTCTTCCAAAGGGTTCGCTTAGATCTTAATGAAATTCAGCTATGTGAGCAGAAAAAAATAAGGGAGATGTAATTTTTTAGCGGGTTAATCTCTACTACCTCATTTTTCTCTTTTTAAAATGTTTTGACAACAATAAAAAATGGCGTTATTATTTTTTTTAAATTCCAACTCCTTCCACATGCGTGCGGCTCACTGTGATGCAGTTTTTGTTGTCACCGATTTACAAAATTTTAACACTATTTGATAGTAAATATATCAAAATTAAGGTAGCCACAAAATTAGGTTAAAATATTGTTAATTGTGGGCGTGGCTAGTGTTAAATACAACAGTTTTTCATATTTGAGAAAAAGGCGATTTTTTATAAATATATTACCGAAATAAATCCCAATTTCTCGCAAACCGTTATCGATAATGGGATGTGCTCTTTCTTTCTATGTTCGTAGGATTGTAGTCTTTAAATAACACAACTCTACCATTTATAATCGGGGGTTAAGAAATATTTTTTAAATGCCCATATTTTTGTCAAATTTGAACTTTAGTTGAATATAACTTCTAATTCCCAAAAGATAGCAAGAAAATTAAACCACCCAGAGAAAGGTGAAAATGTAATCTTCGACTGTATATATACTTTTTAACCCTCCCAGATCCGCCCGTAGAACACTTTTAATTTTTATGAAATTACTTCAAATAATTATTAATTTAATGATGCTAATTTACAAGCAATTACAAGTATGCAATTGTATGTTAAATTTGTTCTATATGTATTTTATACCATAAAGTTAACAGGATTTTTAATTTCCCAGCGTAAAACCAGTAAAGGGCAGTAATAATCATTGCTTTCAAAGTACATTACATTGAAACATAAAGTAATGTATAAGTTATTTCTACTTTCTTTTTCGATTATCTCTGTTCGATTATCTCTGTTAATAATGCTATAATCAAGAACTACTCAACCGATTTTGACAAAAATTTGCATATGTGTTATATGGGTTGTGAGGAGCGTTTCTGTCTAGTTCCGACTTTCTCCGATAGATGAAGTAATATATTTATTTTAATGCTTATAATTTGTTTGCATTGCACACATTGCTAAAAAATTTACATACAATTTTAAAACTACAAATATTTTTTAGCAATGTTTCAAATATGACCTGGAGCAGGGAAGTGACACTTCCCGTAAAACCGAAAACTCCACAGTAGTACACTAAGAAAAAAAAATCTGTAATGGCTACTGAAAATTTTGCTGATATTACTGGAAATTTAACTATTTTGTTAAATACCTTGCGGTAGTAAAATGAAATTAGTAGAAAAAATTAGTAAAATGAAATTAGTAGAAACAATTAGACCAAAAAAGTGAATTTTTGACCTTGCATCTTCCGATTTTAATTAAATTTTGCATTATGAAACTCTATGGAGCAACTTAAAGATTGGCGTTTTTAGTTATTCAAATTTCGAAAAATTCACGGTTTTATGCTCGATTTAGTTTTATGAAAAATGAGAAATATGCAAAATGAGAAATATGCAAAAAGTGTAGTATCTTTCATATTCATCGGATCATCACAATTTAAATTGCATTTGAATGGCACACTCGCCTATTTTTTATTATTGTAGAATGAAATTTTTTACAGCGTCAAAAATAAATGCATTTTTTATGTATTTTCACAAATTTGGCCACCGTCGATTTGAAAAAAATATGCATATTTGCATAATATGGTATTTTTACTATAAAACAACACTTTTATTTTATTGGGTCCCGTGTTTAAAACAATTTTTAATGAAAAATAGTGAAAACCCGGGACCCAAAAAAGTGGAAATGCAGCTTTTTGGAAAAAATTACATGTTTTGCAAATATGCATTTCTTTTCTACATCGAGGGTAGAAAAATTTTAGAAAAATGCATTTCAAATATAATTTGCATAAAAAGTGCATTTGTTTAAACGCTGGAAAAATTTTTAATCTGCAGTATAAAAGTAGAGGTGTTACTTATCCGATATATATTAAATAGACTACGAACGTTCCAATTTACACACCTATTTCATGTTTTGTATTTTTCAAAAAAAGAAAAATTCGAATAAAACCATATTTTTTCGAATTTTGAGAAAATAAAAGCGGCAATCTTTAAGTTTTGTATTTTTACTTCCCTGTCCACCATGTTGTTCGCTTTTATTTTTCAAGATTTTTTGTAAACAAATGCTTCTTTTATTAATTGTAATTAGCTTTCTTATACATTATTGTGATTTCAATATCATTAATAATGATTTTTCTAATGCAAAAATTTACATTATCATTAAATGGTAATGACGTTTTTTTTTCATTAGTATCAACTAATGTTATAATAAAGATTCAATGGTATTGAAAAATTTCCATGTATGATTTTGTGATACACATACAACCTAAAGCCTTTTTTACATTGTCAGATTTTGTATTAGTATTTTCTTTCACACATTCACAATAGAAATACACATACAAAAATCGTTGTGAAATAATTGGAAAAAAATATCAACTAATAACTTTTTTCGCAGAAATTATGCAGAAACTGGTAAGATTTTGGCAAGTTCTTACGTTTGTTTGCTTTTATTTGCATAATTTATGAGAAAAAACTTAATTAATTTATATGCTAACAATAACTTTGCAATAATTTTTTAACTCTGTATTTGTATTGTGAATGTGGAACACAAAAATCAACTCTGATACTTACAGAAAGTGTGATGCTGAAAAAAGACCTTAAAAATTATATTTTAAAAGACTTTCAAAATCAAAGAAGTACTACAGGACAGAAATAATATACACAATACACAATATTTGAATGCTAAAAGTTAATAATATTAACGCCACCTGGAATACATACTTAAGCAAAAGAAATATTTCTGTCCATACGTGAAAAATGGCAACTTTTTTAAGCGGTTTGCAAATCTATTCAAACCTATGTAGCTCAAGTATGGGGACATTCACTCTTTAAGAAAGTAGACAAACTTCAACGGGTTTTTGTAAAAAAGATTTTAAATCCACCATCTTTTACGCCAAAATATGCGCTAATGCTAAAAACTAATATACAAGATGTTTATCTCTTAGACGCTTGATCTGCTTCTTAGATAGGTTGGTCGAACCATTTTTGAGTATGGAAGAAATAGATTTATCATTTGTTTTGAACAATAAAATATGAATTGGGAATTTGAAAACTGCTCAAAATATCAGTAGGACGATATATATAATCAGCTGCTGACAAAACTAAAAATACCAAACAAATTAAAATATATTCAAAGAACATCAGAAATAGAAAGATTTTATAAACACTTCGACTTCGCAAAAGTTCAAAACTATATGATAGAAGAATACAATCAAAGCCAGATTATGTGGATCTTTAAATCACGATGCGATTTAATGGAATTAAATGAAACAAGGATTTCAACTAGGTCAAAGCTATGCTCTTTCTGCAATCTTAATGATGTAGAGAATATACAACATTTTATCGGCCGATGTCCAATATTAAAAACATTCAGATACTAATACTTTAGATATATGTATATGGGTTTCAGATAACTTAATAATTGCAATCCTCAATAGTGAATATATGGATTGAGATAGTTTGTTGAATCAAATATTAATCAAATATGGGAAAAGAAAAAAGTATTTATGAAAAACTAAAAATCACTTATCCGACTGACGACTAATGTCAATGTCGTAAGTTCTTTGCTTACGTAATACTAATATAATAAGAAAACATATTTTTCTTAACTTTATATATTATAATTATATAAAAAAAAAGAACTACTACTACTAATGCTAAAAGTTAAAAGAATTCGGAAGTTAAACTTTGAACTTAAATTCCTCAATAAGTTCTCAATCGATTTTAGTGAAATCAAACTAAAAAATTAATAAAATATCTTAATCGATTCAAAAGTTACAGAGTTTGGCCAACGAAAAACGATTCTGAGCCACTGTGCGGCGGCGGCAAAAAAAAAAGCTGATTAAGGGTCAATTTCCCTGCAGAGCAAAAAAAAATAAAAAATCAGTATTTATATGAAATTTGAATTCACCTTTAAATTCTAAACCAAAAATTATTTTATGAAAACTTTTTGCCCCATTTTTAAAGTGCCACCAATGAGGAAAAAGAGTGGTCGGAAAAATAAAATGTTTTCAAAAAACTTATAAAGTACTTTTTTATTACACACAATCAAAAAGCATTTTTAGCTGAGGAAATTGTTACAAAAATATTCGCTTTATTATGTTTTCAAAATGTTGTGTTTACTAAAATGAAATATTTTATTGATTAACAACTTTTTAACTTTTATATCGAAAATGTTTGTAGCATTTTTTTTGTAGCTCAAAATACTTTTTCATGTGTGTGTTAAAAAAATTATTTCTATTCTTTTTTGCAAAATTGATATCGTACCTTAGTAATTTCTTAGCGGTTCGCGATATGTCAAACATTTGTATAGCATTATTCTCAGTTGTTAATACATTTTTATTGTGTGTTATTAAAAAATTTATTTTTAAAATTTTTTGAAAAACAGAGTTTGCCGTCAACTGTATTGACTAAACGGTCCAGTTTAAAATCGGAAAAAAGTTTTTTTTAAATAATGTTTGGCATAGAATCGAATTTCAGGTTCAAATTTCATATAAATTATCTCCTTTTTGCTCTGTAGTAAAAGGAACCCGTAATTAGGATTTTCGGCCACCTCGTGAATGTGGAAGGAGTTGAAATAAAAAAAAAAAACTTACGCCATTACTTTTATTGATACAAAATCCGTAATCACATTTTTGTGACAAACTCTAGTATATACAGAGAAATAATTTAAAATTCTTGATGTTTAAACTGTGTTTATTTCAGTATCGACAAAACTCTTTGAGTGTACAATTTATTAACAAGATAACAATTGTGAAACAGATTTTATAGTTTTATTTTACAAATCACTTGATTGTTTATTATTACATATTCATTTCAACCATATCGATTGTCATACGTTGACACGTTATAATTGACACTTGTTTAACAATTTGATACAAAAGTCATTTTGCATCAAAGTACTAAAAATTAGAAATTAAGAGTAGTCAACTTATGACCATCTTTACACAACTAGATTGTATTTATTTACTCGCACACCCCATAATCTTAATCATATAATTTGATTACAATGTCAATTACGTTTTGTACTTTGATATTTGTTTTTAATCAATACCTACTCAACGTATTCGTATTAAATATTATTAAAAATAATATCCCAGTGTAGAAAGCGTTATCGTATTTAGTGGTAATAGAAGTACATATTTGGTAATGGTAAGTACTTACAATTCTCATTACCAATCTAAATACTATTATATGAGGATGTCGCTCAAAATAATGACATATCAATACTAACCACCTTACGAAAATACAAAAAATATGTGGTTACCTATGTATATGCTAACTAGTATATACAAAAATAACCTGGGACTCCAGGTTGTCAGTCAGCCACTCTACCACCTGAGCTATTTCGACATGTTATACATGCGCGGCAAAAACTTTTATTACCAAATAAGTGGTTATATAATGGAAATTCATAGCTTTGCACAACTTATTATTTTTGTTTGGCGAGGTCATTTTAGTAAGTAGTCACGCTCCGGTCGCTTACAAAAAAAAAATTAAATTAAGTATTTATTAGATTCTAAATAATAAGCGTTTACAAAAAGTTAAAAAATAAGTGTTTACAAAAGTACCACAAAAAGTTAAAATATAAGTAGGAATCCCCATTCATACTAAATGTTAAAAAAGAAGATTAACGAATATTTTGAACCATGCAACGCGATTGCATTTCTGGTAACATTTTAAGTACATTAAAAAAAAGGCAGTATGAAGATTTTTAATGACTTTTTTGTAAATAGCCAAAAAATAAATTATATGTAGTTATATACACATGTCCTTACTAGAGTTGAAAAAATAATTAGTCTAAAGCTAGATTTCCATTAATATTTACCTTTATAAAATAAAATATTAAGCATATATGCTATACATTATAATATATGATAGCGCTATGGTCATATATTATAATACATTCTCATATACATATAACACAATATGTAATTTTATATGATAAGCTATATAATTTACGATATATATGTATGTTATATAAGATATGCTTATATATGGTGCCATATGAATAATACAATTCAAGATATAATTATATATGACATTAAGATTAAAAATTTAGTTTGAGATATGATTATATATAGTCCAACATCATTAGTATTTTCTATGCGTATAACACATAATTATATGTTGCAATATATAACCCCATATATAATTATATATGCCCCGATGTCCAAGTAATTTTTTTTTAATGTTTTTTTTTTATATTTTTATTAAAAATAATATATGTATTTTAATGGATATAGGTAAATCTAATTTAATCTCAAAATATCTCATTCTATCCACAAAAAACTACTTATATTTTTTGATCTAATTCGATCCAAGTAGATATAAATTCATCCGAAGGGCTATTTTGGGATCCATTAAGATCTTAAATTAGATATTTTGGATACCCCAATTTTGATATCAATATTGATCTAACTTAATCCGGCAATATATTTGAGAGATCTAATCGGATATTACTGCATACCCCAATTTTGAGATAAACTTGGATATATCGTATAGTCCGGATGTCATAAAGAGAAATCTTATTATGCTGCTAAACCAATTACATAATATTTAATATTTTATTTCTACAAATTTTATTTTTATAAATTGTATATATGTATATTGTTTTCTTTTTTTAATATAAAGTCTGCAAGGATTAATTTTCCATAGACTTTTTAAATAAATAAATAAAAAAAAAATAAGAATAAATATACATCTATGTCAAATCAGATCTGATTTTGTATTTGAGATGTAATTTTTATTTTATTCTGGTTTAAAGTAATGATAAAAATAGGTGTTTATCGGTAAAACATTATTTTTTGTATTGAAATAATGTGGAAATTAACTAGTTGCTAGTAAGTCGTTATTTGAAATAATGTAATGCATAGAGTAAGCTGGTCTTATTACTGGTGTTCAAAAATATAATGATATGTCATTACCGTTTTTACACTGGGATATTACACGTAAATACTGTTATCACTATATTTTATGATGGGGTTTTATAAATTGTAAAATTGTCATAATAGTTTACAACAGTATTAAATATAAAGAAGTTTGGAAAAGTTCAAAGTTCTAGAAAACTGATTTCTAATATACCGTCCATTTTCAATTTAAGTACTCATTCTGTTGAATTTGGGTTCAAATCTAAAAAGCTAACGTTGTCTCAACAAATGTATATGTATAAGCTACTTCAAATATTTTCGACACCTGTTGAAACTGACTTTAGATGCTTCTTATTTCTCAAGGTTTTTTAAACTGAGAGAATTTGGGTTAGGTAGACTATACATGCAATGTGTTACGTTAAAAAGTCTTCTTTTAAAGAATTGATGGCAATTTAAAAGTCTAAAAATTTAACAAATTACTTGAAACTTACCAGAGTTTTTTCTTTCATTTTACTTGTTTGCTCACTTTTTTTTTTTTTTTTTTACACTTTTTTACACTGATAGAAAAAAATTTTGGGGAATTTTTTGATAAAACTGCAAATAGAAACAGCAAAAATAAATCTGCTTAATCTAAAAATTTTCTTTTTAACATTTTAAGTTTACTTCGCTTTTAGAGTACTTCGCTTATAGCGAACTTCTCTTATAAACAACTAAATCGTCTGGCCCCCGCGAACTCGTTATAACCGCATTCCGCTTATTTAATATGATTTCCTGCAAATAAGTAACCCTAAACCCAATTTAAATGTCCTTGAACCGGCATAAAATGCGTGTTCTAAAATATGACTAAGAAATTTGTTTAGTGTATTTTTTATATTTTGAAGGTATTCTGAAATGTGATAAATACACCGAGATCTATAAATTGATGCAGCTATAATCAAGTATATGGAAAAACTGTATTTTTAAGATTTTTAATTTGCTTTAAACTTAAAACCGCCATAAATGTTGCGTAATTAAAGATAAACGATTAACGCGGATGGATGTAGCAAGCTTAAGGGGTTTACTAGCTTTAGAAATCAATATAGATGATAATATTTAGTCAATTATAATAAATAAATAAATAGTTTATTCAA
Organism: Delia radicum; assembly: GCA_021234595.1. Classification (NCBI taxonomy): domain Eukaryota; kingdom Metazoa; phylum Arthropoda; class Insecta; order Diptera; family Anthomyiidae; genus Delia; species Delia radicum. The sequence continues at coordinate 150,086,139 of CM037852.1, forward strand.
AAACTTCTAGCAAAGCTTTAGTAAAAAACAATATTAAATATTCTAAAAATTATAATTTCGAATTTTGACTATCATGGCAACCCTGGTAACCATTTCACTAAAGACCTCTTTTTTAAAGACATAATCGGGTGCCATCGTGGAACCTTTAGTACACATCTGAGAAAAAAATTTGAATTTTGCTGCCCATACGAATAAGTTCTTTAGCGCCCAAAGTAGTCGAATTTTTAAATTTTTGACTTGCATTAAAATGGTACAAGGGTAAACTTAAAAATTAAAAAAACACCCAAAAAAATCGTTGCTTTTTATTTTTAAGTATATTGTTTTGAGAAAAAAGCATTTAAAGTAAATATTTTTCGTGTAGGGCAAGCAGTTTGTTTAACAAGTTTTTATTTCTGCATTTTTTTTATAAAATTTTCATAGCATATAGAAAAAAGTTCAAATCTAAAGCTAGGAAACCCCTTTAACATCGGCTAATACATACACAAAAGCTTATTCACGCCACACAAAATAAAATTTTTTTTTAAATATTTTGCCTCAAAGAGTCCAACATTTTTGAAATTCCTTATATATGATTAACTGGGTGTTAGAATTTAAAGTAAAAGTTGGTTATCCTATATCAGTAGTACACTCAGAGATAAATTTTATAATTTTCTAACAGCAAATCGGTTACTATGACTTAAATCGGTTGGTACAACTGAATATTGGTTTTCACAACAAAATTCGGTTAATACAACTGAATTTTAGTCTCAGCACCTAAAATATTCAGAACAAGCATTTGAATATGGTTTTACTGACCGAATTAATTGGTTGTAGCTACCATAATACACTTTTAATTTCGGTGCGCATACAGATTTTTAAAAAATTTCAGACTAGTACCTAACTTTGGGTGATGAAATTTTTAGAATAAATTATATCAAAACAAAATATAATAAATACATCATTGATCACCATGTGATCAAAAATTATGAATTTCAGTTATACCCATAAGTACGAACATACATAATTGTCTGATAATGAGTTCATGCAATTTCAATTGTTCGCTTTTTGTACAGTTTTTCTCTCAGGAAATATGTTTTCTAGAGTAAACATCTGATTAACTTGAATTTCTTATCATCAACTAAAACAATTAAAGCATAAATGGACTACGTGACATAAAAAGTGCACAGAATAATTAAGACTGGGTGCCAAGCAGCAAAATTTATTTCACTGTGTAACAAATTAGTGGTCACCGATTGTAGCCTGAATGAATCCAACGGGAAATAAAAATTTACTATCAGTAGATCAAAACCCCCAAAGGTCTTTTGAAGTTGGTCTTTTTCAATCTAATTTTGTATTTTAATGAAATATACTACCAAAATGGGATCATATATGACCATCTATTGGCTTGTATATGTACATTAGGGAGGGTCGATTTAAAAATCACTCAACGTTCAAGGAAAATCGTATTCTAGGGATCAAAATAAGAAACTTTGCCGAAGGAACCATACCTCTAAAACGAATTATGATGTCCCGACTTTTGACCTGTAGGGTAAAATTTTGAAAAAGCCCACTTTGATATTTCAGAAAGTAGGAGGAATCTCTCCAAGATTATGCATAAATCATCATTCTAGGCAACCGTTAAGGGGTTAAAATTTAAGTTAAAAGAGGTCTTTTTTAGCCGTGTTTTTATAGCAAAATGTACAAATCTCGGGATAGAGATATTTCAGAAAGTAGCAGGAGTCTTTCCAAGATTAGGGTCTCTATTTCTTCTCCGGAAGACGCTCTAGCAGATGAATGTATAAATTATATTCGATTGGGTTGGATTCGATTGGAGCACTCTAAATGGGTCAAAGTGGGATTTTTCAAAATTTCACCCAACGGGTCAAAAGTCGGGACATCAGAATTCGTTTTAGAGGTATGGTTCCTTCGGCAAAGTTTCTTATTTTGATCCCTAGAATACGATTTTCCTTGAACGTTGAGCGATTTTTTTGCCTCCATACAAATTGACCCAGCCTAATGTACATATATGATCGTATATGTGTAGAAACATATTTTTGTGTACATTAAAAAATCTTTTAAATTTTTAATTTTTACCCATAAAAACGGTCACCAAAAAGCAAACTTCAAAAGCTTATACAAATTAAATTAGAACTATGTTTTCAAAACCCTGTGGTCTGCTGATACAATTTCTTGTTGCATAGTGTTATAAACAAAGAGGGAATTCACAATGGAAATTTCTACAATCGGATGTTTACATTTTCTTAGCCTTGAGCACTATTGACGATGTAAACTGTACAAATTTGCATATGTGATAAAAGGCTCGCAATTTGTTTAAAAATAACGTTTTTAATTGATTCTGAACAAGTCCGAAATGATAAGACAGGAGGGCAAAATCTTAACTTTTAAAAATTAATAAGATTATGACCAACAATTCTCTATATTTTAGGCAAGCTGATTTCAATTACGTGATTTATTTGTTGATGTGTGGTACAGTTTTTTCACAAAATGACTTTAAAGTTTGGCCTATGCTAATTCAGTTTTTACACTCATAGTAAAAAGTTAGTAGAAAAATTAGTAAAATTGTTAGTATTCCAACTTTGCAAGTTTTTAACTAATTTTTAGTTCAATGGAGATTTTAGTTAAATGATTTGTTATCTTGACTTTACAAAATACTAAATTTTTTACAAATTTTTATTGTGTAGTTAGTCGGAAAATATTACTTTGATAATCAAATAAAGCAGGGGCGTCAGAATCTGTATATATTTTGTCAGTATAAAATAGACAGACCATGTGAAAACGACTTATTCGATAAAGAATTTTAAAAAATTCTGCAAAGAATTATAAAAAGTTGAAAAATAAATTTAAAGATTTTTTGGCCCTAATTGCAGGACTGTAATAAGTGGTTTAGTAGCACTCTAAAAAAAAGTCCGTAAAGTTAGCAAAAAGTTAGTTGAGTCAGCAAAATTTTTGCTGCGAGGATCATTGCAGAAAAATTCCTAATATCTGCAAAAGTGTTTTGCTGATAATCAGTGAGCTGATTTTTAGTAAAAAATTAGTAAATTCAGCAAAATAAATTCAATGCAAAATAAAAATTAGTAGATTGAAAAAAACTAAAAAACTTAGCTTAACATTTTTGGTTTGGTTAATTTATTTTGCTGAAATTTGGAATGTCAGTATTTTAGTAATAACATTAAGAATAAAACATAATAATTCCCAGTTACTTACATGCATGTATGTATATAATGCGCCGATATAGGAAAATGTTTTGGGGAGGGAAGTTATTGTATTTTTGATTAACTTTTTTAATATTTTCACATTTTTGTATTGACAAATTTAATTTTGTTTGAGGAAATCTCCCATTTTCCCTTAAGTAATTCCCTTAAGAACAACTTGTAGCCAAATTTCGCGGGTTATTCATTTAAATATAATCAAAAATAAAGATAATTTAAATAATTTCGCATTATGTGCAGTTGAAAGAGAAACCAAATAATGTTGTTTTGGAAAAAATAAACTTTGTAATATCAGTTACAAAACTTAAAAAACAAGTTTCTCATTTTTAATGAAAATGAAAATTATTCAAGTTCGAGGCCTTTCAGGAATGTGTTGATAGATCTTTTTCGGGAATTTTCTAGGTTCCCATCAGCAGAACACGATAACAATCCCATGCCAAACATCAAACATTCATATAAACTAGTTTACTCATTACATGAGAACTAATATATGAGCTTGAAGATAAAGATTATAACCATTGATCAAAAAATAAATTGAAAACTTGTTTGTTATGTGCAAGGTCCACCTCTGGTGGATATTCAATACACGTTTTTTGTTTTTTCCTCCTTTTTATTTTTTGTTTCGTTTGTTTGGAAAAAATAAACTTTGTAATATCAGTTAAGAAACTTAAAAAACAAACTTCTCATTTTTAATGAAAATGAAAATTATTCCAGTTCGAGGCCATACTCTATATTTCTTTATTAGGATATTGTTCTAACAAATAATCTATAGAGTTTTTGTTTTCAAATTTATAAATTGACCACTTTCAGGAATGAGTTGAAAGATCTATTTCAGGAATATTCTAGGTTCCTATCATCAGAACACATTTTGAAAGAAGTGACGATCCCATGCAAAACATCAAACATTCATACAATCTAGTTTTCTCACTAAATGAGAACTAATATATGAGCTCGAAGTTAAAGATCATTTTTATTTATATATTACTTGATAAGTTTCCAACCGAAATCACGATAATTTTTTTCAGGAGACAGCATAATTTCAATATTCGTGTTAAAAATTACTTTTGCAAGTTTTTTATGAAAAAGTATTTTTTTGGTGAACGCTAACGACTACCTGGTCCATCCTGAAAATCTCAAATAACGCTTATTTTTAATAATTTTTGTTGGGGAATCGAATGGTAAAATCAGATTTGAAATATATTAAAATGTTTTTGCTCTGTAGAAAATGGTGCCCAAAATCAGCGTATTTAGCTGCAGATATGCAGGAGAAGGAGTTTGAGTTTTAAAAAAATAATTACTTCATTATTTTTAGTGATGCAAAAACCTTCTAAAAAGATATTGTATCCCAAAATCTAAAATTTCGAATTTATATAGAAATTTTGTAAAAATTTTATTTCGATTTAAAATTACAAAAAAAAACAATAACTAAAAAATACATGGATGAATGTGAGGGCGGTCCAAAAATTAACAGACGTAATGTATAGATGGCGGGAGTAGTTTGAATAAATTATTTTGGTGAAAAGTGAAAAACTTATAAAACATATGTTTAAGTTTCAAAGCGCCATGTGGCTAGTTTAAATGAGGCCGTTGGCCAAGTTTAAACGAGGCCGTACGAGCTGCCTAGACGAACACCGTAGAGGTCGATCAATTGAGGTGCCCACGCCATAAATGGTTAAGAAAATCCACAAAATGGTATTGGATAATCGTGGGCTGAATATGAATGCTATACATCGCATATTGACCGAAAATTTGGAGATGAGAAAACTATGCTCAAGATGAGTTCTATTGCTCACAATAGAACAAATCCAGCGTCGTGAAGATGTTTCAATAGAGTGTTTGGCGATGACCGAAACACTCCAAATTTTCGGTCAATATGCGAAAATTTGGAGATGAGAAAACTGTGCTCAAGATGAGTTCTAATGCTCACAATATAACAAATCCAGCGTAGTGAAGATGTTTCAATAGAGTGTTTGGCGATGTTTAACAGCAATAAAGTCGTGTTTGTTTTTGCGTCCATGGATAAGACATGGGTCCACCACTTCGCACCTGAGACAAAGGAAAAGGCAAAGCAGTGGAGGCACGTGGGATAATTTTTATGGATTATCATCAAAAGGGATAAACAATAAACGGCGAGTATTATGCTAACTTATTGCAGCGTTTAAGTGATGAAATTAAGGAATAAAGGACGCATTTGAGGAAAAAGAAAGTGTTGTATCATCAATACAATGCACCAGTTCACACATCCACTATTGCGAATGCCAAAATCAATGAATTTAAGTTCGAATTGCTTCATCAAGCACTTCATTCTGCGGTTGATAGCTATTTTAAGAAGCTTAGCAGTTCTTACTATAAACAGGGTATCGAAGCTTTTGAATATCGCTGGGAAAGTGTATCGAGCTAAAATTAGATTATGTAGAGAAACAAATAAAATTTTACCCAAATTTGTTGTGTTTTCTTTGTTAGTTCGCCTATTTTTTGGACCACCCTAGTATTTAGGTTTTTTTTTTGTTATTTGTCAAATGGCATTAAAATATAATTATTTGCAATCGTTTAACGATGATATCTGTAAAAAGAATCAAAGGTCACTTTTTCTTGTTAGAAGAAGCAAAAAAAAAAACGTAATTTCAGTACAAAACATAGATTAGATTTGAATTAAATACTACATAATACCGTTGTCAAGTCGTCATTATCAATTGTTTCAAATAAATGTGACTATTTATACTTTGAACGTGAACAACAGCAAATGGTTTGCAATAAAATTTCGAGAATATCACAAATTATGGCATTTTGATATTTACAATATAAATTTTATTTATAACATTTCGCTAATTGTCCACACAATTCCTCATATAGTTACATATTAGTTGCAATCATATAAGTCTTCATGATAATCAGGGACCGGAAGTTCATGTAAATGCATGTTTTTTTCATCAAGTCTGAGAACAGGGTAAACAAAATATCTTTGCGAATCAAAGAGTTTGTGTTGAAATGGCATTGACTTGTTTGTGCATATTTTTTATATTTTACAATAAGTTACAAAATATAAAAATGTTCATACTCCTACATTGACGACATTAATTAATGTAATGTCTGAAAATATATAGAAATGATTGCATATAACATAAACAAAATTATCTTTCAACCACTTACATCAATAGTTGTCTAAATGATGGCATGTTTTAAAGGAAACCAAAAACCTTAGATAATTCTAGTAACTAAACAAAAATAATAACAAAATATGACATATAACCAATTTTTTTTTTCCAATAAGAAAAAGGAATCACAAAAAATTACCTATGATGTGTGTCCTTGTCTTTCGGTTTAGTCTGTCTACATGAACGTTTGCAATTTCAAATTGTCAATTTGACCACACTACATTAATAATCATTATAAACATTTAGTTTACAAATACACATTTAATCATTATTAAATTTAAATACTTTATTTTGTCTTTAATTTAATTAATATACAATTACTTTCACAAGCCGATGACAACACAGAAGTTGTACTTTTCAGTATCCTTTTTCTCTTCTTTGCTACATCTTGACATGCAGCGACATTTACTTCATTCTGAGTATATATTTCAATCTGGTTATAGTCCACACTATTAATGTGCTGTTAATAGAAATTTTACCGGCAAATATAATTTTAGCTAAAAATGTGCTGAAAAATAGTATACATACTTGATTTACAAGACGTTTTACTAACTTTTCTACTAACTTATTTTTTTGAGTGTATGCACCTAAATGACAATTCTTTAGTGCATGTTCCTGTCCCTGATGATAAGTAATGGAAGCATTTTTGATAATTCACAAAAAAAAATAAAGGAAGTCTAAAAAGTCAAAGTCCACTTGCAAAACGTATGGAAATATTCTTGGAAATTTATAATCTTTGTTGTTGTGTTTATATTTGAAGTCATAATATGTAATTAATTTATATCACTATTTACAATTTGCAATAACAAAAAAGCTCAGAACAAGTTTTCAGACTTTGAACATTAAAGTAACTTTCTTTCTAGACAGATTTAGCAATACAGTCATGAATTTGTCTTGTGTCGATGTAACCTTTACCCAATAAGTCCCGGTTCATTCACGGCAATTTTACTTGCGCAAGTTTTCTTCAATTCTCCTTTGAACTTGCTTTTGTGTTCACACAGGAAAAGTTTATTTCAGCAATTTTCGTATATCAACCAGCAGCCAACTTCGTGTTGAAAATTGCGGATGACAAAACAAACCGGAATTGGAGTACGGGCAAGTCTGTACCCCCTTCCATTCTCTTTTCCACCCTCTTCTATAAACTCAAGACTTGCGCAAGTAAAATTGCCTTGTGTGAACCGGGACTAACTAAACTCAGGATATTATGTAGACAAATTCAACAAAAAATGACAAATAAAAAACTGCATTTGCAGTTGAAAAGGTGTACACGACATTTGTAGTTACACCAACTGCAATATGTTGTTATTTTTAACTGATAAAAATCTACTGACAAATGTAGTAAAAATAACTACAAATGCAGTTAAAACAATAGACATTCAAATTATTGTAAAAAAATTTCAATTAAAATGTTTTCTTCTTCTTCCTGTACAAATCTAAAAAAAATTCTTCAGTAATTAATTATAATAAAATTAATTACGATTGCCATTATAATACGATTAGAACCCTATATTCACTTTTTGTTTAATAAAAAAAAAATATATCAAAATTATGTATGTAACTTTGAAGAGCCATATCCATAATGGCACGTCATAGATCATTTATCCACCAAACTTTCCAGATATATAGAATATTGCTTCATTACACAGTACAACATTTTTCAACACATGATTTTGGGCCTCAATTCTGAGAATTGCACGTGAACGATTTTTTTGGCTCAGAGCGGATTTTTAGCACTTTTTCTATATTTTAACACAGTTATATCTCGGTACGGAATATCTCTTTTGTGTCTGAGGCAAAGTTGTAGATATTGAATAGGAGAAAAAAAATGCGGAACAATCCTACCCGAAAAAAGTGCATCCGGAGCCTTAAAAATCGCAAAAATTCCCATTTTTCCCCTTTTTCCATTACAATATTTTCATAATTTGTTTTTGTCTTAAAGCGCCTTTTAGTGGAAATATTGGCAACTGAAGTTGAAACTTTGACAGCATATAAATCCTAGACTTTTGAATATATTTTAAAAATTTAAAATTTGTATAATTTTGTTAACAAATCTTTATTTAAAAATATATGAAAAATATTTTTTTTAAGTTAACCGATTTTTTAAATTTTTTGGAAAAAGATCGCGGTTTTTGACCATTTTTTAAATTTGCTATATGACAACCCTGACAATATAATTTTTATAAATTTAGTAGTATTTTAATAAAAAAAATTCATATTTTGTTGGAAAAATATCGTGGTTTTTGACCATTTTGACCTGGCGATGAAAATTTTATAAATCTATCAGTATTTTAATAAAAACCATCCATAATTTGTTGGAAAAAGATCGTGGTTTTTGACCATTTTAATCTGACAATGAAATTTTTATAAATTTAGTAGTATTTTAATAAAAATCATCCATAATTTGTTGGAAAAAGATCGTGGTTTTTGATCTGACGATGAAATTTTTATAAATTAAGTAGTATTTTAATAAAAATCATCCATTATTTATGTTTTGAGTGAAAACGCAATAAATTTTGTAATATTTTAGACTTTGTGTACTTGAAAAATTCATCATCCTAACGGTCTGATTTTCAAGGTTTTTATACAATCTATGAACTGATTTTTAAAAGAGAAATACAATTTCATTTTTTTTCATTAAAATAACAATCAATCAAACTTTTAAATAATTTTTTAAAAAAGTTTCAACAAAAAATTTTAAAAAATTTCAAATCATTTTTTTGCAATTCTGGATAAAAATGTTCCACGATTATAATCAAGAGGTTAAAAGTACAGGGACGAAAAAGGAACACTGTGTCAAAAATGAGTTTATACGATGAAAAGTTTGATCAATATGATGAAAAGTTTCTTATGTATGATAAATATTTTTCTTTATGTGTGCATTTTGGTTACACCCAAGGATGGTAACCGTAACGGTATTTCAGAGGTAACGATATTTCAGTTATTTCAGTAACGGGTTTTTAGCGTTAAAGGTATTTTACTTAATTCGGTATCGATATTTCAGCGGTAACGCTATTTTCGTATATTTTGGTAACGTTATTTTTTGGATAACAGGTTTATTTGGGTAACGGTATTTTAACGATAACGTTATTTAAGTTATTCAGGTAATGTCAATGTACATCGATAATTTTAGCTCATTAGGCCCGAATTCTAATGACTAGCTAGTTTATGATCAATCTTTGGGGAAATATATGTATATCTATACTCAAAAGACCTTTTCCATAAAAGTTCAGCAGTTATTTATAAAGTTATTCCGTAAAGTTGTTTTAATTGAATATGTGGTTAAATTACCAAAGAAATGTGTTTTCTAACTTTTCTCTCTCTTAAATAAACACAATAAACAATAAAACGGACTTTTGGTATTAGTTAAAATATTCAGTTTAAATTTTCTATTTAAAACAGAAAGTTGTTTTATTGTATTGAGATAAACTATTGTTTTTAATTAAAATAAACTATTGTTTTTACTGTTTTTTTTTTCAATTCGGTAACGATATTTTAGGGATAACGATATTTCAATTATTTCGGTAACTGTATTTTAGCGATTTCGGTATTGTAGTTATTTCGGTAACGGTATTTTAAGGATATTGGTAGTTTAGTTATATCGGTAACGGTATTTTATGAAAACGGTATTTCAATTATTTCGGTAACTGTATTTTAAGGATAAGGATAGTCAGTTGAAAGGGTTTTGAATCGAGAACGATATTTTAGCAGTATTGCCTGTCATCCATGGTTACACCTCGTGGGGTTTGATGGTATCAAATTTTGGATTCCCCATTTAAATTGTATCAAAAACATTTACTGTTTTTTTATAAAAAAAAAACTGACCTTTAACAAATAAATAAAACAATTATTTTAATTTGTTTATAGTGATTAATTTGCACATTCTTTATAAATTCTGACTAACCAAAAAAAAAAAAAAACGAGTACCGGTATCAAAGTCTATTAAACAAAATCTTACGAAATTTGTAAAAAATTTAAAATCTTTTTTTTTTTTTAACTACACGTATTCTTAAGAGTAGGTACAATGTCTAAGAGAGTTAGAAAGAGAAAAACAAAAATGAATCAACAGTTAAAAAGTGCAATTATTAATATTAAACTGCCTAACAATATTTACTAATTTAATAATTAAATATAGATCGAGTGGCAAAAAAATACAGAGTCCAAAACTTCATATCTGTCATACGACAAAATAATTTCTTTACTTTTTTTAAATCAATTTAAAAAACGATGATGGCGACTAAAATGCAATGTAGCCTCACAATTAACTGAGTAATTACGGTATACACAACAAATTTCGAAGTGGAGATTAAGAGAATAAAATATATAGTATATAGACTTGAACACAGTCACACACAAAAAAAGACCCGATAAGAATTTGTATATGATCGCAAATCGAGCATTTACTCAAAGAGTCACGAATATAACGAATAATGGACAAGTTTTAAAATTTTCATATATAATATCAGTGGAACCCGTACCTTAACAAGTCAGACACAAACCAAACGTGCTAAAGAGCGGATATAGAAAATATAATTGTACGCTTAAAGTAAAAATAAATAAATATAAAAACTTAATATAAATCACCGTGCTTTTAAATAAAAACAATTTTAAAGTGTATTACCAATAAAAAAACAGAAATTTTTTAAGAAATAAAAACTATTTCATTAAAAAATAGTTACAATTAAAAAAAAAAATTATTATTATTTACTCAAGTAAATTAACATAATAGTGCCAAGTGTTTAATAAATTATTAAAACAAAACTAAAAATGGAAAGTGTTGAAAATAAAAATGCTACCGGAAATGGTAATGTCGCTTTAATTGAAGCCAAAGATGCCCAAAGTTTATTACCACATTTGGAATCTTTAGAACGTATTATTAAATTACCCGTTGTAGGAGCTGCCTGGGATAAATCACAAGATGTTTATGGCAAAGTTAAAGGTAAGTTTGACAAAAATATCAAAAATGTTTTTGAGGTTATATATAACAGATATTTTCAATACATACTATATAAATGCTTTGTAAAGTTCAACGAACTTTGCCTTGAAATGACTTCAAAAAACCGTTTGAAATTAACAACAACATTATGTAAGAAAATTAGCAAAATGTTGTGTTTAATATTTCCAATGCAAAATAACTGTAATAACTCTCTTGTCATTAGTTCGTTAAAATTTTAACATCAAAATTCGTTTTGTAACCCACTTAAATTATGAGTTTTTTTTACCGGTGTATTACTAATGTAGGTTTTTCGAAAAAGTTTATTAAAAAAAAAAATAAATTATTAAAAACTTTTAAACAAAAATTCAAATTAAAGTTGGTAAATTTTTCGAAATTGATGGAAAGTCAATACATTTGAAAAAGAAATGATAATTTTAAAGAGATTTTGACTTGTTAATCTTTTTGCAATGTCGTCCAGGGTAATTCCTTAATTTTTTCTACTTAATTTTTTTTATTATTGAAATTTTATCGATCTAAATTTTTTTCAAGTGTGTAACTAAAAACTTAAATTTCTTTTGCCCGATTACAGAAAGTCCAGTTAAAATTTAACGAACAGTTACATAAATAGAAAATTTATATGGGAAAAAATAACAAATGTGTCAGAAAAATTTCCAGTTAGTAGCTAACGGAACATTGTAAAAATGAGGCATATACACACAGAGAAAAGTTTAGCTATTTGCCAACTGAAATTCGGTTACTACGACTCTAATTCGGCTATTACGAATTTCAGACGGTTGGCACAACTTAACATTAGTTTTTACAACAAAGTTCGGTTATTTCAACTAAATTTTAGTTGTAACACACAAAATATTCAGAAATCTAATATAAACATCGTTATACTAACTGAATTTATAAGTTGTTACCATTAATATACACTTTTCAATTCGGTTGGCACTTTATTTCTCTGTGTGTACGCTTTTCAAATAATTTCAATTATACAGTGAGCATTTTGTTGAACAAAAAATAATGAAATTTTTCAGTAAATCAATGACAGTTTTCATCACAAAATAAACGAAAATGTTCTTAAAAGTTATGAAAAACTTAATAATTTTTATGAAAGCCGTTTTTTTTATTGAAACTGCTTCATTAAGTGTATACAATTTTAGAAATCATTCCACATTTACAAAAGTTACACACCCCATAAGATTTTGTATAGACAAGGTTAACCCTGTTCTAAACCAGAATGGCCCTTTAAAAACAGATTAACATCACCTTTACAATTTTAAGTTTGATTCATATCGATCGGATCAGTAGTTTCGAAGTTTTAAATTCATTACCATTATATTTTTTTCAAATACTCCACTGTGTAACGGAACATTATCAAAAATATTAAGTCAAAAATATTAAAAACTAAGAAAATTTTTTTTGGATATTTTCTAACTTCATAAAGCTTTTAGTGCCCTTGCACACTAAGTGATACTTCGCGCTGCAATTAAAGACAAAGTCCTTTTATTCGCTTTCTTAATATCATGTCACCACTTTTCCAGATACTGAAGTCAGTTTTTGTATAAACTTTAAAGTTTTCAGTACATTGAGATAATCGATAAAAGCAATGAAATATCTTTGGAACTCGTCCATTGAAATTCTTGTTTTGCGTTAATGCAGTTTTTTTTTATCAAATTTTATAAAAAATATCTTTTAATTTATTAAAAGTTGTTTGCACGCAACGAAAAAATTAAATTTAAAATCTAGTTTAAAAAAAGCGTGAAGCTTTTTATAATTTTTAAGAAAAAAATTTCATTATATTTCGCACAAAACAATTCGAAATTTTCAGTTGTTTTTACGACATTGTTAGTTGTTTCTATTACATTTGCTAGTTGTTTTTCAACAGTTAAAAACAACTACATTTTGAGTTATTTTACCGGTTATTACCTTTGTCACCTTTTCAACTGAAATTGCAGTTGTTTTAACTGTCACTTTCTGGAGATTCTACTGTCAAACTTTTTTTGAGTGTATGTTTCAGCGTTAAATGCATTAGAATGAGATAAACAGCACATTTACCGTATCAGAAAACAGTAACGTGGTTTTACCAAAACTTAAAAACGGTAGTAGTAATTTTTGACTGTAATTGTAGTCATATTATTATGGAAAATGTAAAATAACTATTTTTGACAGTCATTTATAAAAGTAATTTAACAAAAATAACGTATTTCAGTAACAGTTGTTTTTCGTAGTTATTTTAGCAAATTCGGAAAAAGCTGCAGAAAATCATAAAGTGCATGTTTAAGGAAGCTTTAAATATTTTTATTGCTATATTTCTTTTATTGCTTCCACAAAATAGTGAAAAAATTAAAAAAAAACTCAAAAATATTAATTATATGAAGAATGTGTATAAGGGACAACGCAGAGAGTCTTATTTGCATTAAATAAAACATACAAAGCTTTGCATATAGTATATATATTTAATAATTTTTATATTAAATAATTTGACTTAAATCCGTCTAATACAACTATAATTGAAATATGTAGTAATATTTTTTTTTTTTTTTTTTTTATTAATTAATAATCATATAATTACAAATTATATACTATTACCCTAACCGAGCACTAGCTACTATGGCTTTCTGCGCGTTGTAGCGAAAACAGACCAGTGCCTCTGGTGGGAATCAAACCCACGTACCCCGCACTGATAAGCCAGCACGCTACCAACTAGCCTACCGGGGCGCACCACTAGTAATATTTTGTTAGTTGTTTTTTATTGTTTTGACAGCTATTTTTACTAACATTGCAGTTATTTTTTTAGTAGTTAGTACTAACTACAATTTTTAGTAATTTTTACGACAAGTGTATTATCTGTATACTTCCACTTGCAATTGAACTGTCTAAATCTTACTTACAAGGAGAGTCCGTTCATGGGTTCCCGCCGATTGCGATGAAATTTGGATATGTACCTAGACAATTAACAGAATATATTTGATTTTTTATAATTAGCGCGTTAGATATTTGTGCGACATGCTATACATCATTTTAAAGGACATTTTATAAGCAAATTTAAAATTTTAATAATAACTTTATTTAACTAAAATAACACTATATTGTGAAATATTTTCAAAATGATAATTTAATGAAAATGATTATATAATAAATATGATATATGTTTTTAAAAATTGTTCGGATAATAAATTTAAAAGGAGATATAAATGACCAAAAACGGCTATGAAATAGCGAGCATTTTAGGGAATATTTGATTTAGAGATTTTATTATTTTTTGATACAAAGAGCTTTGAAAATATGGTTTTTAGCTTTTATCACTTTCAAGTTTGTTAAATGTGTATAGTATTATGTACCATTGCAAAGCTTCTTAACATTCACGTAATAAAATCGAATTTATAATGTATAATTACATATAAAAAAACAAAACACACTATTTTAACAATATTTCGTATGGGAGCATGTGTCAAAACTGAGATATTTTGAAATTATTTATACACAGCAGTAATGTATTTTCAAAAATATGACGGTTAATAAAAAGATTGCCTTTGTTTTCGGGTGCTTCGGGAAACTTCGTCTAAAATCCAAACGCACACGAATCGAAAAAAAAAAATACATGTCCACTAAAACTTAATAGAGAATATTATATGTGAGTTTCGTCATGAACCGGCTATGCCTCATAGTACAAAACCCCCAAAAATTTATGTATTTTTTCGAATACCACGAACAGTTGAGCCTGTTCGGATATGCTACCCCAGCAAAAAATTTCCAAAAAGGTAAGCGGGTTTGTAATCAAGCATTTTGGGCAGAACGCATTCCTTACTAGATTACCTACTCGATTCTTTTAACAGGGCGTGAGACTAAAATAATTGATTCTTTAGAATTGATTATTTTTTTTTTTACCGAAGAACCATTTACTTTATATTTTTAAGAACTACATACATTTTTTAATAAAGAAATAGTTCCATTGTAAAACTACGAAGTACTTACACAAAAAAAAAAAAATAAATAAATAGTTCCCTAGAAAAATAAGAAGTACTTAAATTTAAAAAAAAAGAAGTAGTTCCATAAGTAAATTCAACTTTTACTCACACGTGATTCTCCTAGGTCACTCAAATATAACGATCAAAACTCATACGGAAATAAAATCCTAAAAAGTGAAACATCGAATTGTTATGATAACATGGGTTTGTCATAATTTTGGAGCTATAAACCACGAAAAAATAATTTTTTTAAAAAAAAAAGAACAATTCAAAATTGAAAAACAAAAATATGACTCACGCACAATCACCCTCGAAAATTTTTTTACACTCACTCACGATAACGTCAGTAATTTCAACTTCCACTCACAATTTTCTGCTCACGTGCGATCGTTAATTTATACCTAACCACAGTTTAACAAAATTTTGGCAACATGCAAATTCTGTTTTTAGTGTTATATATAATATAAATTCTTTAAAATTGTATAACTTCTTTTTTCAAAATGAGGAACTACTTCCAATAACGTCCTTTTATTAAGAAAAAGTATATGATTACGTCTTGAGTACAAAAAGGTATAAATATACGTTAAGAGCATTGTTATTTTCTTTTAAGTAAACAATTACTTTGTTATTAAGTTCATGCTTTCTGGTTTAATTTTAAAGAATTGATTACAATACTACTTGCTTTTTTGACTCTATCGTTGGAATGAGTTTGGTATTGCAGTTACTAAATTTGGCAATGAGATATGTAAGCAAGTGTGGGCATCACCTTCTTTTTGGAATGTGTAATTTTTTCCTGGGACTTTATACTAGGGATGCGCATTTCAAACACTTTTCATTAGATATTAAATTTATATATATAGTTTCTTTGGAAGAAATGTTAAAAAAAAAACGCAAAAAACATAAAATTGCGTAATTTTTTACTCCCTTTTTAACCAATAAATGTAAGATTGGGGAGCTAACAAAAAAATATGGATCTTTCATTTTTTGATTCTTTATAACATATCCAAATTTCCTCTCAATCGGCGGAAACCCACTATACCAGACTGAACTTTAATCGTTGCTCCTTCAAAAGGTCAGAGGTTAGTTCCAACTGAACACAAATCGTTAGCCTTTTAAAAAATGCGTCAAAGCCCTTGTACACAGAACATACTCGTATGTGCTGGCAACCGGATTTATTGTCAATCTAATAGTTGCAACAGAAAACCAGTTGACATAACATTTATATGACGGGGGACAAGAGAATATCAATTGCCTCCACAAAAACTCGGCAGTCAGAAACAAACATTCTATTGCTCCATCCGGTCCATTCGATTTACAACGAATTCGTTTGTCATTTTGAATCTATTTGTTCTCTCCATATAGTTGGTCTCTAAAAGCACCTGTATTTACAAACAAAAATCGTGGGTTTCCCATAGTTCCGATTGGTAATTCTTTACAATGCGCCTCTGAATACGTATCTTTAAGGTTTTTAAAGATTTCTTAAATCACCAATAAATGTCTATTTAAAGATTCCTCGAAACATTAATCATTTGCCTCAAAATACGATCTCAAATCCATTTTTAGTGGTTGATTATTTAACCACTCCAGTTTTTTATACTTAAAAATGTGGCGAAGTATTTACTTAATTAGTGAATTTCAGCAAATGACTTTTTAGTGTTTTTTTCAGATTTTGAAATTAAAATGTTTGATGGAAAATCAAATTTATAAAGAATTTAAGAATAACATTCTCCAAAAATTCACATGCAAGATGTTTGGAAAAAACTGAATCGTTAAATTAATTCTAAAAATTAAGTTGTTAATATTGTTGTCACTCGAATAAAAATTATTCGATTAATCGAACGAACAAAAAGAAACTTCGAACAAACAATTTAAAAATATAATTTTCAAATAATGAATAGTTCGAATAAATTTTGATTATTAATCGAATAAAACGATTAAGAAAAAAAACACTTCTTTTAATAAAATGTTTTCGAAAATTTACCAGTTGTGGGAACATTTTTACAAAATAAAATTAAAACTGTATTGAAGAAATAACTGTTATTTCAAAACTTTTAGTAGTCGTTTTCACAAACATATATTACTCTTTAATAATGGGTAAAGATATATGATTTCACTTTCAGGCAAACAATATGAAGAAATTCACAGATAAAGTGATATCGTTGAAATATAGCATGATTTTTCAAGTTTTAACTTTAAACTATACAAAGCTATACAAAATATTGCTATTTTACAATGATAGCACGTTAGCACTTGAATTGTGAATTACATTTATGCAATTTCTAAGGTAACTAAAATAAGATCTTAACAGCTCAATACACTAAAACTATCGCCGATATATATTTAACTTTTTATCCATTTTCAAACCGCATTTTTTTCATCAAGGGATAACAATGCCAATATGATTGAAAAATCATTTTTTTTATAGTCTAAAACGATTATATTTGATAATTGGTATTGCTGTAGTATTTAAATGCAAAATTCATAAAATTTTGAGATGTTAGTGTAAAAAACTTTTATTATTTATATATTTTTAAAATTATTTTTATTCGTTCGATTAATCGAACAGTTTTTAATAATTAATCGTTCGATCAAAAATTGTTTGATCGTTTATTCGAACAAAATAAAAACCCAAATTATTGACAAACCTAGTTGTTAACTCATTTTAAGCAAACATTTTTATTCCATAATTGTTTGCTGGGTTATTATATGTAATAATCAATTTATTTTTATTTTTGCAAGTTTTGTTTTTGTTTTCAAGTTAAAATCAATTATTTTTCTTTGATATTTTTTTTCTTCTTGTCTGTGTTAAATTAAAACCTGACCTCTTCCACGTTTTCTTTTCAATAATTTATATTTTAATGAAATTTAATTGTTTTCAATTAAAAACTTTATTACTAAAATTATGTGAGAAAAGTTGAGTTGTTTACAATAATTGAAGTTGATTTGAGGGTGTGGTCGCCCTTTAAGTATTTGGTTTATTTAAATGCAGGTGCAGTTTTAAAATTATTATTTCAATCAATAATAATGATTCAATTAGCTTACATTTTTAATTTTTTATAAAATTTGTAAAAAAAACTAAATATTTAAATTTGAAAAATAGGAATTTTAAATTTGAAGAGTTTTTAGGTGATTTTTTTTTTTGAGATTTAATTTGTACAGTTTTTTAGAATAAGGTGAATATTTTAACGTAGCGTGATTTAATTTGGGCAAAACATCATGCTTTGGTATAAAACATCTCGAGTAACTAGAAGGTTTTTGTAAAATATGTTTTTGCAACACAACTTTAAACGGCGAAGCTAGTGAACTATATATTACAACTTAAGCCATTTTAGATTCGATTTTACTCAAAACAAACTATGACATTTCTTTAAAAACATTGATCTTCATTTTTATTAAAACAAATTAGAATTTTTGTTTTTTAAAACCTTTTAGAAAAAGGCTCGATTTAAAATGAACATTTTTTGATTAAATTGAACTTTATTATATTTGATGTCATTAAATAGGTTTACCATATTTAATTATCAATTGATAGCAGTTATTGGAAAAGTGTTTTTCGAAAATCCCTTATGAAAAGTTTTTAATTACGAAAAAATATGTGATTTTAACAAAGAAACTCATAAATCTATTAAATTATTTATAGATAAACAAAAAATGTACTATCGGTCAAAGACAATTTTGAAAAACAAACATCATACGATTCTTTTTTTTTCAATATTAAAACACAAAAACAAAAAGTCCGCTCAAAAGTCCATATATAATCACAAAAAAAGTGTTTATCAAACAGCAAGAGGCTACAGAAATATATTGCAAATAATTAAGTAAACAAAATGTACAGATAAACCTCGATGTATGAAGTTTAGAAAATGTTCTCTTTATTTGGTGTTTTTTTAAAAAAAAAAATACGTAATTCGAAGGACATTTGTTGTAGAAACTCATGTACAATCACAGTTAATTTTTATGATGAATAATATTATAATAAAAATAATGAGTATAAATTCTAGAAGTAATATTTGCTGTACTGACTAAAGTCTATAAAACTGTGGAGAATGAATGACTATGAGTTGTTAAATAAATTCAACTTGCATAAGGGGAATACTGAAAAAGTTGATCTTTTTTTTTTAAATTGGTAAAATAATGCGCATTTTTTTTAACACTAGATTTACGGCAATCGGACATATACCTAGCTAGATATACTGAACCGGTCATTATGACCGGTACATGAAAATTGCATTTATTTGTTAAATATATTAACTTATTTTCTATCAAAACAATATATTATTGTGAAATATGATTATTTATTTATTTTTTACATAGACAAATAAATTGTTAACCTTAAAAAGTCCACAATATCTTTAGAGGTAGAAACATAAAAAATTGCTAAGAATTCTATTAAGTTTTCAGCAGAAATTACAAAAAGTATGTCATTGCGGAGCAAACCAATATTATATAGAAGCTTTTTTACAAATTCCAGCTTTCTAGCCAAAGAGGTTTGGGCAGGACGTTAGTGCGGTTAGAGGGGAGAATTTTTTCCTTTTTGCCTCTATCGGTGTAAATATAAAAAAAAATATTTTCTTTATCCGCTTATACGTCGATAAGGGATCCTACATGGCTGAGCGATGATGATACCAGTCGCTAACATTCTTTTCTTATATACAGAAAAATATACATATGAAAATAGCGAATACCTTATACGAGAGCCGACACACATGCGTTTTTGTGTACAAAGCTACAAAAAATCATATAAAACTAATATTTACACATATTTACGTATTTCTTAATAATTTGTTATTAACATTAAGTATACCACCGTAAATCTAGGTATACCACATCAGAATTTCTGATATGCGAGGGTTGACGCACAGTGTTTTCAAAGGCACTTTTTTTGAGGAAATAACATTTCAGACCACAATTCTTAAACGATTTTAAAAATTATTTTTTTTGTATTTTAAGGTACAAAACTTCGCAAAAAACTGTCGTTCTGGGTTTGTGGGAATTTTAGTTTTAAATTTTTTGTAAATGGCAAAAAAACATTTTTTTTGTTTCCCCCCGAAAAATAATTAAAGCTTTGGGGGACTTAAATGATATGCACCTTGATTTAAAAAGGATATTTATACTTCATTGGATACTTCAACAATATTTTTGTTTTCTATTTATTTCTGTCTCTTATGATCAATTTATTTTTCAAAAATTATTTTTATTAAATATTTAATTTAATCGAGGGTGTATATGGGCTTTTCCAAATTTCGTAATCGTTCGGCTTTAACACGACTATTCATGAAAAGCTTTTATAGCCTATATTTTAAATATTTCAAATAAGTGGCAACTTACAGCCCACAGCATATGCAATATGGGTATCAAAATTTTTATTTTTTCGATTACTTTATTACTGCGTACAAAAAATCAGAATTTCTTAAATTTTAGACATGTTTTTGTTTTCTATTTATTTCATTGTATTTTTCGACCCCCTTTTTAACCCCTAGCGCACCAAAAAAATAAATAAATTAAAGGTATTTTACTAGCGATCCTCACAATTTTTTTTTTGAAGCTATAATGATAATTTGTTGTTTCTTTTTAAATATATAATCGCAGCAAAAACACACCTTACCAAATAATGAGTCTAGTAATCTAAACTCGAAGGTTTGGACGTATTACTCTTTATATTATCATTCAAACTTTTTTATATGAAATGTCCCTTAAGTAATGGATTAAATGGATTAAGCCATTACCAAAAGGAAAATAATAATGGGTCTAAAAATAGATTTTGCAAATAATTACGAATTTAAAAATATGTGTTAATTTTTATTAAAACTTGGTAGAGCCGGGAATCGATCCCGGGTGGTCAGATTAATAGGCGCCTTAAGCATTGAGGCATATAATGTTTGATAGTTTAAAACATAAATAAATATTTCTTCTATATAAATTTCTTCAAGATATACTAAAACTAACACCTTACCCTATAGCTTAGAAAAATGCGAATTATAATCGCATGGGTTCTACATTCCGAAAACGAAGTGAAAGTGAAACTTCCGCTCAATTTGTGTTCCCAATTCCACATAAGTGATTTGAAAAGAAAAATTTCATTTTCATTTTGTTTCTAGTGGAATTAAAGTGATTTGATGTGTTCTATAAAACAATTTCACTACAAAAAAGTAATTGTAAAACGGTATTAGTTAACTGAGTGAAAAACCAAACTTTTTAGAAAATAAAATTATTTTGAATATTAAACGTAAAAAAAAATCAAACAATGTAAGTAAATGTGATATGTTTTTAATATACATTTATTGAACTGAAAAAGTGTTGTATTTTTTACGGGAAAACACATGAATCCGGAACAAGAGTCCCCATTTTTAACATTCATGGAAAAAAAATCTGGTTTGCCCAAAGGTTTTTAGAGGGGCGACAAAACAGTTGAAGACCAGTTGTGGAAGGACTTAGCAAGTACATTAAACAGCTTAGGACCTCCAGAAAACGATGCAACTGGTTGGAAAGGGCTTGGGCTGATTGGAAGGCTACCATTCGTAAAAAATTGGCAGAAAATAGAGCAGATGTAACAGCAACAGGTGGAGGACCCAATAATATCCAACATATATCATCCAAAGAAGATTCAGTTGCCAAACTTTCTGGCCTTTATACAGCAGTCGAAGGTGTTCCAGCTGCTAAATCATTCGGGACGACTAGCAAAGGGTAAACAACCACAAAGTCATCTACTGAATTGTCAAACTTAGATGACACCAGTTCCGACAATGTAGTAAACGTGATTTTACAAGAATTAAATAAAAATGACGAAGGTAATCCATTATGGGCATATGACAGTTTTCAAAACATTACACATATTTGTTAAAATTTTTGGACGCTGTACTTCTTTCCGCTGAAGTCTTTTGCGATTTGTTGGTAAATTCCTTGTCCGAAATAGCGTAGTGATGTGTCCAATTGCAAAATAATTGGAATGCTTGTCTTTTTAGCCAATGGTGATAATTCTTCTAAAACCATCATAAATGCATACTTATTTAATCTAAAATACGCAATAAAACTATTTTTTTTTTATTAATTTTAAACACTTGCTACTCAGTTTTAATTATTGCAATTTCATTCACTTTAAAGTTGCTAAGAGCAAAATGAAAATGAAATCGTCGTGAAAAAACGATTCACTCGTTTTTCAGAACACAGCGGAATTGAAAATGTGAAATTAAAAACGATTCCACTTTCACTTCGTAGTGGATTATAGAACCCAGGCCAATGAGTTTAAAAATAGATTTCCAGAAACATTTTGTATCCTTATATTTCCTCTGGAAGTAAAGAGATGAATAACCTATTATTGTTCACCGATTATTTTTTGTATGAAAGTAATGGATTATAAGTTCATTATTGGTAACCCATTATTTTATTGTTTAAAATAATGTAGAATGTAATAAGTACACATCACAAAGTAATGTATAAAATATTAAGTAGTCATTACCATGCTTTTACTGGGATATTTGGTAGCATAGTGAATTCAACTTTATTTTAATTCAAATAGAATACAAGGTAAGGTCATTAGAATGAATTTGGGGTTTTATTTGCCTATTCCAGAGTTTTTCTCTTTGCCTTTTTATATCAATTTTAACATTTGTTTTATTGATAAAAAATTTAAATTTTAAGTATTTTTTTTAACAGAAAGTGATAAAATTTAAATATTATATTAATGTAAAAATAACTTGTAAAATGCATATGAAAGACAGAAATTAACAGAAAACAAAAATATTGTTGAAGGAGCCAATAGAACATGAAAATACCTTTAATTCAAGGTACATATCATTTAAATTCCCCGAAAATTTGATAGTTTTTTGGGGGAAAAAACTAAAAAAATAGTTTGTGCCAAATTTTATAACTTAAAATACAAAAAAAGAATTTTTAAAACCGGTTAACAATTGTGGTCTGAAATGTTATTTGCTCAAAAAGGGCTTTTTTAAACACTGTGTGACGGGGAAATTGGGCTTATCTGTATAATACTAATAACGTTTTAAAATTAGTCATTACTGATTTAAAGTTTTGTTAGAACTATATTTTAAAAATATTTGACCTTAACAGTCGAAAACGGTCAAATTGACCGGCTCCGTAAATCTAGTGTTAATAAAAGTTGATATATTAAAAATAAATTTCTAAGTTAGCTCGAACAAAAATTGAAAGTATTTTTTTTAATGATTAATGTTTAGATGCTGTTAGTAATATCTATTTTTTTTAAGATAATCTTTCTCGAACTTTGTAAAATGTCGTCAAATATAACATCAATCAAATTTTATAAAAAATTTTAATTTATGTTTATTTATTTGTTAAAAACCTGTTGTATTAGTTTATTATATCTTAACTATCTATCATTTAAATAAATTAGTTTTTATAAATTTTATATGGAAATTGTTTTGAACTTTGTATTATTATATTTTTAAACAGAAATTGTTCTATTTATAATATTGAACAAAAACAAGAAATAGTGCGTCATTTAAGAATTTTTATAAAAGAAAGTCCAAAAGTCATTATCAAAACTAAAAATTAAATTATACACATATTCTAAAAAGAACACAATTTGGAAATGTTTTTTGGGCAAAGTATTGGATCGTTTGAAATCAAATGCTTTAGTAAATATTTAGATTTTTATAGTAGTTTAAAGATTTTAATAAAAAAATCAATGAAATTTTTGTTAAAAGTGAATATTATTTTAGAAAATATATTAGTTTTTACTTCTTTGGTAGTGGAAAATTTACACAGGAAAGTGAATCCACGATCAAACCACAATTTTTTAATATTTTGGATTAACAGTTAATCTAACTTTTCCTCTGTAAACTCTTTATTCATATTAATTGTCCGCAGCGCTGTGTTTGAATATAATTTTGGTTGGCAATGCTAAAAAACATGAATACAAAAGTTAAACTTTTAACTGTCACAAAACGCAGATGTCAGCGAGGAATATTAAATAGGTGGCTTATCATTAATTAAGTAGATTAATTTCGATATCTAAACTCCCCATAAGAACCACAAACGAAAGAGTATGTTGGAAGTGTGGAAACGCGAATAGTGTTTCCAACTCAAATAACACAAAGACCAAAGAAAAACAAATTTACTAAGTTAAGTTAAGGTACTCAACATCTGTTAAATTTTATATGCTAAATGGATTTAAAAGAAATAGTTTTTAAAATCTATTTTAATGCCTTTTTTAGTATATAATTATACAAAACTTATGCGGAGAATACATTAAGCAACACAAATTAACTTTAAAATTTAATTAAAATTGCTTAAAAGCAAGAAAATTAATGAATTAAAAGCACCACTGTTAACACATTTTTTTTCGAAATTTTCTTAAAACCATTTCAGGTTTTTAGAAAAGAGCGTTGGATACGGGTTGTTCGAATTGTAAAGGGTCCGCCAAATAACTTATTTTTTTTGAAAATGCTATAAAAAAAACTACTGAATATTTTCTCAAATTTCTTTTTTTATTTGAAAGTACAATCCTTCCGGTTAATAATGGAAAATAATTTCATTCAAATGGCTGCCTCGGCTGGCCATGCAGTAGCCTACACGATCGGTCCAATTTTTAAGCACATTATCGATTGTGTGCAGCTGTATTTCACCAATGACTTCACGAATATTGTCCTTTAAAGCGTCAATTGTCTCTGGCTTGTTGGCGTAACACTTATCTTTGACGGCACCCCACAAATAATAGTCCAAGGGTGTCAAATCGCAGCTCCGAGGTAGCCAAACGACATCAGCGCAATTTTTGCACACATTCTGCAACATTACCATGATTTTCAAAGTAATGTCGCAATATTTCCCAGCGTTGTTCAAGCGTATACACACCATATTCGTTCAGCGGAAGGATAAAACTAATTATCTGTCAAATCAGACATGAGCTAAGTGTTACCATTCACGAAATAAGCACTAGTTGAAAAAAAAACGTTAGATGGCGGGCCCAATTTACAAATTTCAACGTTGTCTTGTAATGTCAACACAACGTAAATTTTGTGTTTTCCAAAATTTTTAAGGCGTACGAAGAAAATCCGACTGAGACTTGATATTTGAAGGAATTCATTAAAAATATAATTCGTTACACTGAGAGAATTATCTGCCTGGGCTTTTAGTCAGAAACTCTGACTTCAATTGATGTTATGATAGATTCTGAATTTTAAATAAAACATCTGAATTAAAAATTGCATATTTTTAATTTCAATTGAAATTAAATTAAAATTAAGAATTTCAATCGATAGGAAAACAAAAAAAAATATTCTCACACGGTTTATGAAATGATAAAAATTTATGAAACTTTTGACATACATTATCACGAAACTCTTCATCATATCTATGAAAACTTCATAAACAGGATGAATAATTGATGACAAACGATTTATGAAACAGTTGTTTGTTAGTGAATTTTATCGTTGATCTATAAGTTTATGTGTGAGATTTTATTCGTTCGGTTTTAGATCATGACAAATTTTTCTCTAAATTAACAGAAAAATTATAATTTTTATATGATAATTTACTTTGACTGTTAGAAAAAAACACAGAAAAAGTTATTAGACACTAGCACGAATGGAATGCATTTTCTGACCCACTACGGTCTTCATCAACATTCTTGTTTGTGTAGAAATCAGTAGTTGTTGTTTTTAACTACAATTACAGTTGTTTTTCCATGAAATAATACAAAACAACTTTTATGAAAGTTAATTGAAAAAACAACTAAATTAACAACTACCAAAACAGTATTTTTGCAGTAAATTGTTAATTTTCGTTAGTTTCTAAGAAGCACAATGTATCGCAGAGCTTTTAAAAAATCTTTTTAAATATATATTTGTTATTAATGATATAATTTAAAAATAAAAATTAGAAAATTTCATTGTTTCGCCAATGCATAAAAACGTAATAACTGAAGTAACTTTTGGAGTTTTAACTTTACATTTTAAGTAGGATGTATGAATAACAATTTTATTATAATCTATGGAAAAATACTTTTATTTTATTAAAATATATTTTTAAAATACCCAAAAAGTAACTATTAAACAGTTTTAAGTATTTTTTCCGTTGTTTCAAAATTGTTTTTGTAAAAAATTGTCGGTTATATTAACGACTCTGTTAGCTATTTTTACTGCATTTGTTAGTTGTTTTTCAACAGTTTATTTTAACGGTAGATTTTATTGACAAGCTTTTTTAGATTTATTCTGATTGTTTCTGCGCACATTAAATTAACCTTTAAATAAAATTTTTTTTTTTTCTTTTAGGCAATAATCGTGTCTTTAATTGGGCATTAAATGCCGCAGAAGATTGTGTTGCTCGTGCTGTTACTACTGCTGCTCCTATTGTCTCGAAATTAGATGGACCCATTCACTACATCGATCAAACATTAGTCAGTGGCATTGATAAATTAGAAGTCAAGGCACCCATTATCAAAGATACACCTCAAGAAATCTACAATCAAGCCAAAAGTAAAGTTATCGATTGCGTGCAACCTCACATTGATCGTGTTAATAAATTTAAGGCTGCCGGACAACAGAAAGCCTCATCTTTGAAAGATTTAGCCTGGCAAAAAGCTAATGAAGTATTAGCCACACAATATGGTTGCTTAGCAGTGAATGGCGTTGATACCACAACCGCATTGGCCGAACGTTTACTGGAATATTATTTCCCTAAATCCGATTCAGAAGAGGAAGAAGATAATGGTGAGTACTAAGAAGAATAGGAAAAAGGTACTTAATAAGAACTTAAAATTTAAAAACCTGTAGATTTATTTCTTCATATCAAAATTTTTATTAAGCTGTATGTATGTCAAGTGTTTTTTAATACTCTTCTTATAAATTTTAAATTAAATTTTTGATAAGATTAGATTTCTTTTAAAACACAATTTGAAAAGCAATATTTCGTATATTATTTTTTTTGCAAGTTTCAAGGTTTTTTGTTAAAAAAAAATATATATATATAAATCATATGCATGAGTGTATATATTTTCTATTGTACAATTTCAACACAATATTGTTTATTTGTTTTGCAAAATTAAAATAATAAAGAAAAAAACTATTATCTATGTAATTACGTCATTTTTATGTTTTTCAGTATAATACAATGAACTTTGTTTTATATGCGTATAAATTGTAACTTTTGCCAAGTTTTTTTTTTCACTCTACTCAATAAGTTTTGACATACATACATAGATTTTTTGCAATTATTTTCTTTTTATTTTGCTAAATTTTTTGCAAAAAATCAGATGTAGGACACATTAAATATTATTTTTAGTTTTTTTATTTTACTAAATGTTAAATTATGACTACAAAGTTAATTGTTTAATACTTTTTGTTGTTAAATAACACGTAAATATTATGTACATCATATTTATATTCTGAGTTTTTTGATACATCAAATAGCAACTGACCGAAGCTTTTCAAATTTGGTTAACATTTTGTATGCACATACTCAACGCAGCCCATTAAACATCCCCATATTCAGTTTATCAAATTTTCAAAAACTCGCGATTTTTTTACGGTTTTAATTTTCAATAAAATTCAAAAAATCTCAAAAGTACACTCAGGGAAAAAAGTTTCATCATATTGATGAAATTGTTTCATAAATCGTTTGTCATCAATCATTCATCATATTTATGAAGTTTTTAGAAATTGATGAAAATTTTCATTAAAATTTATGAAAGTTTCATAAAAAAGTTCCATAAACTTTGTGAAAATAAATGTTTGCTTTATATTTTTATTTAAAATTTAGAAAATATTATTTGCATTTTAGACTTTTTAAAACTCAAGAACTACCAGAAATTATTTGAAATTCTGAATTATTTAATGTGTTTTTAGTTTTAGAAACAATTTTTTGAATTTAGGAATATGAAACGCTTCATAATATTTATGATTGACAAAGTTGAAAAAATGTAACAGCGGAGTAATGAGCCTTTATTAACCACTTATTCCGGTAATATATGTATATGAACTTGCTTCTGGTCAGATCCGGAGAAAACATTTTAGCAGAAATTTCCTGTTGATTTAGCTCCAAAATTTTGTTAGCTAAATTCTTAAATAATTGAACTACAACTTTCAACCAAAATTTAGTTTTCCTAACATTGAGGTCACCTAAATTTAGCAGACTGCGATTCTCAACTTCATTGAAAATTCTGCTTTCGCAAATTCGGGTTCTATTTTCAACTATTTGTTCGGGCTTTCTTTTATGAGTGTGAAAATCATCAAAAAATATATTTGTGTTTAAAATATCCGCATGATGATCTAAAAATTAAATCCAAATGTGAGGAAAACAACAAAATGTGACATAAAAATTAAGAATAAAAAACTTCTTTCTATATACATATATAAGCTTACATTTTATTTCAACACACATGTGGGGTAGAATTAGGTATTGACAAAAAAATACTCCACAAACAGTGAGCATGTTGAAAACACTATTTTTTCGATTTCAGAAAAACCTATTTTCAAAAAAATCAGTATACAAATTTAAAAGCTATGACTACAAAGGCCTACATAATTTTAGAGAGGTCCAGACATACTTTTCTACAGTCCGAATCTGAACTTAGAATTTCTACATCACACCAGGTTTTCAAGATATACTAACATAAAGTTAAAAAACCCGGCTATTTGCTATATTCGAGACGTTCTAACATTGCGTTTAATGACTTTTCACAAGATTTGTTTTGAAATCTGAAATTCTTCCCTATTGTTTTCAAAATTTTGAACTTAGAATTTCTACATCACATCAGGTTTTCGAGATTGCGTTTAATGACTTTTCACAAGATCTGTTTTGTAATCTGAAATTCTTTCCTATTATTTTCAAAGCTCAGGTTTAACCTTTCTGATATCTTATTTCTTTTTAAAAAATAGTCCGTACAATATAAAAAAATTTCAACCGACGATTTTCCCTGAATGCAATAACCAATTAGAAGAGTTAAACCTGAGTTTTGAAAACAATATGGAGAAATTTCGGATGGCATAAAAAATTTTGTGAAAAAGTTTAAAACGCGCGATGTTATAACTTCCAGAATATAGCTAAAAATTTAGTTTTTCTTAATTTTGTGATAAGATATCTAAAAAACCTGATAAGATATTGAAAAGGTTAAACATGAGTTTTAAAAAGAAATTTCAGATGGCTTAGCAAAATTTGTGAAAGAATCATAAAACCCGAAGTTATAACGTTCAGAATACCGGAAAAATGCATGTTAATATATCTCAATTGTGCGCCCCGGTTGGCTAGTTGGTAGCGTGCTGGCCTATCTGTGCGGGGGGTAGTGGGTTCGATTCCCACCAGAGGCACTGGTCTGTTTTCGCTACAACGCGCCGACGGCCATAGTAGCTAGTGCTCGGTTAGGGTAATGGTATATAATTTGTAATTATATGATTATTAATTTATAAAATAAAATATCTCAAAACCTGATGTGGGATCCGGATAAGGTCAGATTCGAATTTAGCGGACCTCAATTCTTTAGAAAGGTATACTTTAGCACTAGAGTCTTGACTTCGCTAAAATTGTGTAGGCCTGTGTAGTCATAACTTTGAAATTTGTCTACAGTTTTTTTTAAAAATAGGTTTTTCTGAAATCGGAAATATAGCGTTTTTAAACCATATACTCACTGTTTGTGGACTATTTTTTTTTGTTAATACCTAATTCTAGACCACATGAGAACAACTAATAAATCACCTTAAGGCGAACCAACATTACATTTATGAAGTATTTAATAAAAATTTATGAGACATTTGGTTATAATTTATAAAACTTTTATAAAAATGTATGATACTGCTTCATCCTAATTATGAAATATTTAATAACATTTATGAAGCATTTCATAAAAAGTTATGAAACTTCTACATCATATCTATGAAACATATCATAAATATGAAGAAGCCAGTTATCAATTTGTTACATTGGACGAACATCAATGAAGTTTAATATTATGAAGTTTTTCATAAATATGATGAAGCTTTTTCCCTGAGTGTATGTAATTTTGAAGAGCTATATTTTCAAAAATTGTTATCGGATATCTCTTATTCAAAAAGCATTCGATTCCTCTTTCAAAGTTAAGAAAAAATATAATGCATATAAAAAATGATTAATTTTTGATACAAATGAAGTGTTTAAACAATTTTAAGGCGGAGAACAATTTGGAAAATGTATCTAAAAATAGCATTTGCATCAAAAATGCAATTTTCTAATGTACTTTTTACACAAATTTGAAAGAGAAGACGAGCGCTTTTTAATTACAGATATCAAATAAAAACTTTCGAATTGGATTTTTAAAATTTTCTTAAAAATTCAATCCGTAAAAAATCGCGATTTTTTGAAAATTTTAATATGGAGATGTGGGCTTCATATTAAATATAAAGAAAATCGGAAGACATGAAGTCAAAAAATTAAATTTTTTCGTATTCTTTCTTTTTTTTTTTAAATAATATTTTGTTGATTTTTGTATTTATTTTATTTAATTCTCAGATAATGAAAAAATTGCTGTCGTGCAAAATGGCCACAATGGCAAACATACAGAAAATGACAGTAAGTGTCTCTTGACCAAATAAAAAATATGAGTTTTTTTTTTTAATAACAATTAACAACAAATTAGTGCATGCATGACGAAATGTTGAAAACTTTAATACTTGTAATTTTTTTTTTCTAAATGTTTACGATTTATTGGCAAACAAAAAAAATTAGAAATGCTTAATACTGCTTAATACACTGAGAATTATCCATATTATAATAAAGGATTTGTTGATAAAATTTAAAAAGTTTTATTGGAATTCAGTTAATAAAAGTTTTCTTTAAATAAATGCAATTTTTAAGAAATATTTGAAATTTTATTTTCTTAAATAATTTTATATGTACATTAAATGGAAAAGTTTTGTAAAAATCCTAAAGCTTTTTTTAAAATTTACGAAAATTTGCGTTTACTTTGCGAAGGAAAATTTCATTATTAATGTGAAAAGATTTCATTAATTTCATTGTTCGTAAATATTTTAAAATATGATTAATAACAATCATAAAAGGCAAATAAAACTTTTTTAAAATATAATAAAGCTTTTGCTTTGAGTGTACTTGAGTGTTTATTCTCAGTAATATAAAAAAAATTCACATAAATTTAGCTGACTTTGATTTTGATTATAACTGTTTTTTTTTATTGATAATCAAGTTTATAGAGCTTTTATATGTTTTTGAAATTTTCGTTAATTTTATGATTTTATTTCTAAAATGTTATGAATAATTCATAATACGTTTGAAAAGTTTAATCGTGTTAAATTTTATTAACTAATTTTTTTGAGTGTACGCTTAATATCTGCAATATTTTGAGCATTAACTAAAACTGTTTTAGAATATTTTAGCACTTATGAGCTTCAAATGCTTGGTTTAGTTTAACCGGTAACGAATTTTGTGTGCCATTTCCAAGTTTATTAACAAAAATTTGTCGGCCGCACTTTTTCTCATTTAGAATTTTGACATTTATTATAATAAAACAAAATAAACCACATTTTAGAAACAGTATTCCATTTAAAAACTTCGTTAAACTAAGTTTGAAGTTAATCTACATCCTAAAAACTCGGCCTCAAAATCACACACACTAAGTTGGATGAAAATCAACTTGAAGACTCTTTTGCAGAAATATTTTGCCACTGTCGACAAATGTTTGCCAACGCCGACATTTTCCCTGTCCACTTTATGCCGGATAGTAAAAAGTGGATTAACTTCTAATCGAGCACTAAACAAGTGTATAAAACCAAACTCCATGGATGGTAACTGAATCGGAAGGGATAACGCTATTTTCATTGATTTCGGTAACGCTATTTTAAGGGAATCAATATTTCAGTTATCTCGGTAAAGGGTTTTAAACGATAACGGTATTTTTCTTATTTAGATAACAGTATGTACTAATTTTTAGTACAACATAATTTTATTAAACAAATTTCCTATTCTTTATTTACAATTTTTAAGAATTTTTGTTTCTGATTTTAACAAAATATTTGAGTTGCTAAAATTAGCAAAATTTTTACTAAATTTCAGTTTCATAAGTAAGAGCAGTTTTTTTAATTAAACAAAAACATTAAGAATTTTAAGTAAGATTTTCTGTAATTATTACAGACTTTTTTATTTGAGTAATGGAAAAAATGGAAATAGATTTGCTAATACCAGAGACTAGAGTATTTTTTAAAAAAGTTGGTTGTTCGCTAAATCCGAATCTGACCTCAGAATTTCTTTATTACAACCGGTTTTTGAAATGTTTGAACATAACGTTTAAAAAAAGTTTTAAACATTTCGCTATATTCGGGACGTTATTCATCACGAATTAAGTTTTATTAAAAAAAAAACGATTTATGTCTTCTCAGAATTTGAGCTGTTGCTTTTAATTCAGGTTTAATCTTTCTACTACATTTTTTCCTTTTTGGGGAAATCATGTGCTGAAATTCGTTGGTATGGTATTTTCGCTATTACCATAAAAACCACACCAATAAATTTCAACGAACGATGTCTCCGAAAAGGTTTTGAAATGGTTAAACCTGAATTTTAAAGGCACCAGACAGGACGCTCACAAGACAAAACAAAGTTTTGGAAATAAAGCTTAATTTGCGATGTTTTAACGTCCAGAATATAGCAAAAAAAAAATGGGCTTTTTTAAATTATAGAACTCTAGATTTTGTCCACCTATGTTTTTTCAAAAAGTAAATGCAAAAACATTGATAATATTACTCTTTTACTCTTTTACTCTATTTTAAAATAATTTTATTCAATTCTTCTTATTTTAAA
Organism: Delia radicum; assembly: GCA_021234595.1. Lineage (NCBI taxonomy): Eukaryota > Metazoa > Arthropoda > Insecta > Diptera > Anthomyiidae > Delia > Delia radicum. The sequence continues at coordinate 150,119,161 of CM037852.1, forward strand.
CGAGCTTATGATCATTTATTTATTAATTATAATTATTTATTTACAATATTTTGTCTCCACATTGGGTGACTTCTTCTGGGAACAATTATTACAATTTGATTGAAAAACTTGTTTTAATAATTAAAAACTTATTATTAAATCAAGTTTTTATTAATTTAAAACTTATTATTTTAATAATTAAAAACTTATTATTAAAACAAGCTTTTCAATCAAATTGTAGTAATTGTTCCCTGAAGAAGTCACCCAATGTGGAGACGAAATATTGGAAATAAATAATTGTAATTAATAAATAAATGATCTTAGGCTCGTTTACAATAAGAAGAATTAAATAAAAGAAGATCAAAGAAAACTTAACATTTTTAAAGTAATTTTATTGTATTTCAATTAGTGCTTGTTTTTTCAAAGCTTTTCGTGTCATTATGTTAGCCAAACTTATGAAAAATAAGTGAAATATTTATATTAAATTTTTAAGCGGTTAATCGACCTGTTTAATCCGATTATTCAGGTCGAATAATTATTTAAGTTTTAAATTATTTGTTTCGACATTAAACGAAAAAGAGGTGTTTAATCGAGGAATCGGTCAATCGATTAACCGAATTGGAAACACCATGTATAGGCTTATCTAAGACTTAAAAAATGCTGTAAAACACAAATAATAATAATTATTCCTTGAATTTTAATCCGCTGCATGCAGAATAATATATTTTGCTTCTAGATATATGCATTTCATTCCAATAATATTTTTAAACTTAATTAATCGTTGGTTTTGGTTTAATGGTTTTTGGTTACTTTTCCCATTTTCTATTCCCTAAATAATTTTTTAATATAAAACAGTAGATCATTTTCTAATACTATCCCCTCTTTCTTCTTTTAGTTGAAGAATGCGTAGACCTTAATATAGAACTTGATACTAGATTTATAGTAGCTGCTTCCACAGTATTTTTATCAATGTCTTTCAAAATAATAACCGAAATTGTTGAATATGTTAAAAGAAATCCAGAAATTATCAATATTATCGATAGGCAATTAAATGAATTTATGGTAAGAATTATACCGTAATTTATTTCTATTTTTTTTTTTTTTTTTAATAAAAAGTCAATTATTTTAATATGAGTTATCAAATAAATCTAAGCCAAGTTTTAATAAATCTTAATTCTTTAATTATTTTATATTTTCTTATTATCATTTTAGTGCCGGTTCCCGCCAGCGAGGACCCAGTACTACACACAGTACAGACCGTTGGCAGACTCAAGAATAAGATATCCCGTCGCGTCTATAGAAATGTCTCCAGACAGATCAGAAAAGTACAAAAGGGAAATGTCAACGACTATTTAAGTTCATTGATTGCTGCCTTAAAATTACATCAATACATTAATTTCATTAATTCCTCAATGGGTACAAATGTTGAACAATCTACATTGACTGAAAGTTCAGCAACATCAGCGGCGGCAACAGCGGGGACCTCAAAAAAGTTTAAAGCTGAGAAAGCGCAAAAGTAAATTAATAAATTAGCTTTTGTTATTTTATATTTTTGCATTTTTTTTTTATCTACTACTTCAAACCTTTTTTTTATATTCCAAATATAAAAAAAGGGATAAAATATTTGTGAGAAATCAACACACTCCTATCCCACTATCTAACCCCCACCCCTTCCCACAAAAACCTCTTTTGCATCCCTTAGTCGTCGTAGTTTTAATACAACGCCGCATGTTTTTTTCTTAGTAGACCTTAAGTCAAATACTGAATGAAAATATTTAAAATAATTATTTGTAATTAAATTTTTTAAAATAAAACATGTTAAGCAAATTTATTTAACAGAATTTAGAGTGTATTATTTATTAACAAAATCTATAAATTTGCTTAAAATGTTAAAATATTTTTATATATGCATTTTTTTATTCCCCGCAAAAGAAATGAGAAACATACTTTGAATTCAATTACTATTATTATAATTTTAAATATTATTAAGCTTTAATACTGAAGTAATTTGAAAAAATAACAGAACTTCATTTAGTTGTATGTGTAACATTATGCTTTAGAGTTGAACTTTAAGCAAAAATTAAATATTATTATTAACAATATATAATTGTATCGAAATTAGTTATGAATATATTATTATGTATTGTGTTAAATGTATGATTTCTTTATATTCAATTAATATTATTACCATTTTAAGTGAAATAAAAATACATTGAACAAAAAAATAAACTATAAAAAAAACCCTAAAAATCAACGAGTTGTTATTCATGCTATTACGAAGGCTATGGTTCGATTCCCAGCTTAGGCAAATAATTAAAACTTACAAAGTTGTTAATATCATTAGTTTTCTCGGTGGTTGTGCTAATTACAAATAATATTAGAACTTTTCTAATTTTTCCAACTCGTATTATTTATAAATAAATTTGCGATTCAAAACTTAAGATAAACATTATTTTAGGACTTTTAAAGTAATAAATTAAACTATATTTAAAAATTCCGAAGGATAATACTTTTGGACCAGCAGATTTTAATGTAATATGTATATCATGAGATTCATGATACATCACAAATTGGAATTGACCGAGGGTCTTCCAATTCGATTAATTTATTGCACACACATACTCCATGGAGCCCATAAAACATCCCCATATTCAGTTTTTAAAATTTTCAAAAAAAAAATTTTCAAATTAAAAAAAAAAATTAAAAATAGTATAAGTATGCAATTTTGAAGGGCTCTTTATTTGAAAGTAGTTATCGGATTTCTCTGATTCAAAAAGCATTCGATTTATTCGCTTATCTTTTTTCCAACTGATGCAATAAAAAAGTACGCGTTAAAATATGAAGTTTTTAAGCAAATGCAATTCTTAGCTGCATTTTTGAAATTTTTGTTTTAAAACATGTTCAAAATATAAAATTTGCAAATTATACAAAAAATTAAATTTTTATCGATAAAATTTTTCCATAGACTGATGACATAATTTTATAACAAAATGTTAAATTTTCCATTTATCCATGTTTGGAAAATGTTTAAGGGGAGAAAAATTTCGAAAATGCAGCTTAAAAGTGCATTTGCATAAAAAATGCATTTTTGTTAATTAAAATTTGTGAAAATCTAGGACTTTTCTAATCAGCGAAATTCGATAACAACTTTCGAGAATACGGCTCTTCACAGTTACATACTTTTAGGATTTTTTGATTTTAAAAATTGAAACTGAAAAAATTGCATGTTTTTGAAAAACTGAATATGTGTTACATGCTCCATAGCGAATATAAAGTTTTTTTTTATAGAGGTATAGAACTTTGAAATGGAATAAAACAAAGATGAATTTTTTAAATTCACATGAAATTTACTTTATTCGAAAGATAATCTTCTGGCATTATAATTTAAATATGCCTCCTGGCATATGACCGCCACGGCTGGCTCGGACGTTGTCTAATCTGAAGGTCTAATTTTCGATAACTTTTCCAACATTTGTGGCCGTATATTGGTAATAACGTGGCGAATGTTGTCCTCCAAGTGGTCAATCGTTTCGGGCTTATCGGCGTAGACTAGCGACTTCACATATCCCCACAGAAAATAGTTCAGCGGCATTAAAACGCACGATCTTGGAGGCCAATTCACGGGTTCGAAACGTGAAACAATGAGATTACTAAACGTTTCCTTAAATACATCAATTGTGGCACGAGCTGTGTGACATGTTGCGTCGTCTTGTTGAAACCACAGCTCCTGCACATCATGGTTGTTCAATTGATGAACGAAAAAGTCAGTAATAATGGCTCTATAGCGGTTACCGTTGACTGTAACGTTCTGACCAGCATCGTTTTTAAAGAAGTACTTACCAATGATACCACCAGCCCATAAAGCACACCAAACAGTCAGTTTTTCTGGGTGTGACACTTGAGGATTATCGTCCCTCTAAATACGGCAGTTTTGTTTATTGACGTATCTATTTAACCAAAAGTGAGCTTCATCGCTAAACAAAATTCGCTTATGAAATGGACGTAGTGAGCGATACATATTTCGAACAGAACCATGATTTTCAAAATAAATTTGCACAATTTGGAAGCGTTGTTCAGGCGTCGTCAGTCTATTCATGTTGAAATGCCAAACCAAACTAAACATAAATCACTTGACAGCTAACAAAATGGGCGCCAGTTAAAAAATGTTGCCAACTTAAAGTTATATACCTGTATAAAAAACACCCTTTATATTTTTAATATAGCGGAAGACATGAGGTCAAAATAACAGATAACATTATATAATCTTTCAGAGGGATGGGTCCATTGGAATTGTCATGCATTTAGAGCTAGTTAAGATCATACAAAAGAGTGCGTGTAGTATTAAAAATAACCAAATTACATTAATACACTGTAAAACAAGTATACACAGTCATATTTCTGACTGTGAATAAACAAATACAATAACGCTGAAACACTAGTAATTGCAGATAATATAAGAGTCGCATATTATAGCGACTTCTAAATATCGTCCGATTGAAAAATCAGATTTTGAAAGATTTTAGTTAGAAAACAACTTACACTCATAGAACTAAGCCTGTAAAAATAATATAAAAATCTACTAAAAATTATGACAAATAAACAAAGTTTACAAAATTTACTGCAAATAACAGTAAATTTAGCTAAAGTCAACAGAAATATTTGCTAAAAAAGTGTAAATTAATTATTTCAGAAGTGATGATTTTTATTCGAATAAAAAAAAAAAACTTTGAATATTTTTTAATGTTTTTGACGGTCTACTAATGCTTAGCAAATTTTTTCCTAATTTTAGTAGATTTATTAGTGATTTTCAATTAACTAAAATTTACCTTAAATATTACAAAATTTTTGTAGATTCCACAGATTTATTTATTTATTATTATTTTAGATTAAGATTTAATTTTGTTATTACTCGTATTGTTACACTAATATTAAGCAAAAAATGTTTAAGTTTAAGCAGTTTTTCCAGCAACGTCAACTTGGACTCAATTTTAGTAATTTTAGTAGAAATTTTTAAAATTTTTTCGTATAAATATGCCAAAAAGTTGATACCAACGATTTATGAACGGTTTCATCAATATAATGAAACTTTTTTCAATGAGTGTAGTTTATGCTATCGAAGTTACTAGACAAATTTAACAATCTAAAAGCTATTTCATAAATAATTAACATTTTGCTGTTGTAAAGAAATGCAAAAACATTTAAAAACTGATAATACAATAATTGAACTTTCATACTTGATTCTAGTCAGGGTTCCCAATACTGAATCGGTATTGAAAGTTGATATTTCGGTATTAAAAATTTTTCAATACCGAATTTTCGGTATACATACAAATTTTATTTTTCGTATATTTTTTAATTTTAAAGTGTATTTATTTGATATATTTTTTTTTTGATTTAGTACAGTAAAGTAAAGGCTGAAACATAATTGGCTTAAGTGACTTAAGTCAGGTGTTGGTGTTGGTATAAAATTAAATTTTTTGGATTTAAATAATAATTGTATTTCTAAATTTTTGTTTTATACCAACAACTGACTTAAGTCACTTAAGCTTATTATTTTTCAGCCTTAAGAGTTAATAAAGGTGAGCAATAAATTCACTTGGTTTTTATTAAAGTAACATTTTACAATTCCATGTATCCAATGTATTATCCTCCATAGCAAATCTTTGTGGAAAATCCACTAAAAATGCAATTTCCGGGTCAATACAGATAGGTGGTATGTGAGCAAGAAATAACCATCTATAAGTATTTTCAAATCTTGTTTGAAAGCTCATATAAACTTAATTCCTGTTTTAAACTTAATACATACTATGGATTTCTATCATTACTATGGCAAAGAATTTCATGCAACTAAAATGGAAAACAGGCGCAACAAAATATGAGCTTAAAATATGCATTTAAATCGAAATATGCACAAAAAACAAATAATATGCACTAAAAATTTGCAAAAAATCGATTTATTACTCGAGTTTGCTGATTTAAAAATGAAGTCCCATATAAATGTCTAACAAATTGCAAAAATATGCAATAAAATTGAAAATATGCAACAAAAATGCCAAAATTGACCATCAAATCTGCATTTATAGCAAAATATGTAAAAATATGTATTTATAACAAAATATGCAAAAACAAATCGATTCCATTTTGTTGCAAATTCTTTAATTCGGAAATATATTTGGTGAAAATCGATTTTGGGCTATTGACAACAAACATGCATTTGCATCAAATTCCTTGCCCTTATCAAATTCCCTGCTTCAAATTCCTTGCCTTTTTATTGAGTTTATCGGAAACAGCTGCCTGCAGATTATCTTCAATTGGCATTATAATGTCATCGTCAGCTTCGATTTCGTAGCATAAGTTGAATCTTGGTTTAAAACTTTAAAAACTTTTGTATCATAACTACCCAGGCAGAAAAATACAATCGGCACAGTGTTGGAAAAGAGTCGAAGACGGTCGGTGACAGTATTGTCCTGTTACCCGATTGATAACAGTGGCCAGTATGCCACCGCTGGCATAACGTTGGTAATTTGGTGCTTTTAAAATATATTAAACTTAATTAATTTTGAGAAATATGTATAACAAAACACACTTATAAAGCAGCAAAAGAGTTCGGTCTTAGTCTTATACATCATATTTAAATGTGTGAAATATAATAAAACAATTTTTTAAAAATGCTTCTAATTGGTTGTAATACTCTTAAAAACATTGGCAAAGCATTTTGCGGGTGGTACTGGCAAAACGCATGCAATGCAAACAAAATAGTGTTTTCTTAGTACAATAATAGTTGTGCCTTTGGTAAGTTTTAACACGCTGGGTTTTACAAAATTATCAGTAACATGTCAGTAGTACTATGTATGTTTTAGTACTGTTGGCAATTTCTACCTGGGCAGGTTTATTAAAAGCGGATCGACAATGCATATTTGGGAAATAATTCAGCCATTTCGGATTGCCATGAAACTTCACACAGCCATAACCAACATAATTTCAAGCATAAGTTTTAAAAAGGGCTGACTATATCCATCAGGCGCTGATCAATTAGACTCCAAAGTACGACACCTTGGATATTCAAAAATTTTTGAGTTTGCCAAATTTACATTTATCAACCGATTTTCAAAAATGAAACATTTAAGTAATCAGCTTGTAATTTCAACAATAAATACGCTTATTCACGTTGGTTATCTCTTAAAGTGCAAAAGTTATTAGCATTTGAAAATAAAAATTTTGCATTTAAGCAATAAGCTGGTCCGTTTTATGGCAATGGAGAAAGCAAATTAAGTCTGATTGATTTGAAAAGTTTTGGTGCTATTAACAATAAGTTATTTAATTAAAAAAAAAAAACTTCATTGCAATATCTTGTTCACGATTAAAATAAATGCCTCTAAAGTTGTAAATTATAAAAAAATTGTGTTTTAGTAATTTTTTGGTCAAAAAGGTAGAAAGACTCTTTTGCCTCCAGATTAAAAGTTTCTTCAATAACAAATATAGTATTTTTATTTTTCTGAAAGACTGCTAAATATAGTTGCGTTTTAAGGCAATTATATTCCCCAGTTCGTTTAATTGCTCTCCCCCAGACAAATCTAAATTCGAGCATTTTTTTTTACTAAAATTTTAAATTTAAAAAACTTTTTCTGTGAGTGCACCAACGAAATTGGAAAATGAAAACGGGGGAAGGTCCTCCAATTTCCTTTTTAACATCATTTTAAATATGGACAAGACAGCAATAAATGTAAAAAACCCCATTTTATGACATTTTTTAAAGTTTATTGGGAATTGTGGGATTTCCTTTACTACTCGTATATACATTTTTTTTTTCTGCTCTAATAAAAACTAGAGCAAGGTACAGTTTAGTATTAAATTTCATTACAATACATTCATTAATAAATATTTTATTGCAAAATAAATGTTTAACATTTGCATAAAAATTCTTGTTTTACTATTGTTTTTACAAAATTGAACTAAAAAAGAAAAAGTTCTATGGAATTATGCAATGAAAATGAAAATTATTCAAGTTCGAGGCCATACTCTATATTTCTTTATTAGGATATTGTCCTAACAACAAATTTGTTAAAAATTTTTTTAAAAAAATATAAATGCTACCGAAAATTAAACAATAAAACAGCAAAATTTGTAATCAAGTATGTGTAAATGTACTAGTTCTATTATTCAGGGACCGTAAATAATGATTATTGTTCGTTTTTTTAAATCAAAAAATCAATCACTTAGAACAGACATAAAAAAAATTATTGCACCATTATTATTATTTTTTGACAATCTTTGCATACCCATTATTTCTGAATTTCTGATTTTTAAAGTTTTCTTCAATGGTAATGATTATTTTTGAGTAATAATAAAAAAAATCAGCCATAATCATTATTTTTGAGCAAAAAAAAACTCAAAAATAATCATTATTTATGATTTTTATTTTTTTTCGCTCAAAATAAAACTCACTTTCATTGCCCAACTCGTGGTACTTTGCCAAAAATTTGGTTATATCCCTAATATGCATGTATACTGGGCATAAGAATAGTAAAGCTGGTATGTAAATCTATACAAAATTTAAAAAAAAAATCAATGTCACGAAGACTGCAAGCTGTTATAATTCAAATTGAAAGCAAACTAATACTAAATTTTTTAGATATCATTTTTAATTTTACGAATATTTAGTCTTTTTATAGATTGTTGTTTAAATTGGGTACGAGTAAAATACTATTACTAACTTGGTCATTTATAAGGAATATTCCAAAGTGAGCACAATATTAAAATTATTAAAATTAATAATAATAATAAATATTATTATATCGTTGGAATTCAACATATCATATGGTGAACACACTCCAAAAGTTCGAGGATTTTTGTGAAAGGCACCTTGAAAATTCTATGAAAGTGAGTTTTATTTTGAGCGAAAAAAATAAAAATCATAAATAATGATTATTTTTGAGTTGTATTTTTTTTTTGCTCAAAAATAATGATTATGGCTGATTTTTATTAATATTACTCAAAAATAATCATTACCATTGAAGAAAATCCTTAAAACTCATAATATAATCATTATTGTGTAATTTTTATTACAAAAAACTCATAATGATTACGGTCCCTGTTATAATTTTATGTAATAAAACGCGATTCTCAAAATATGCTCTGTATATCCTTATTCGCCTCCACTCTTTAATTGTAACAAGAAATTGTTTTAAATATTTTGAACTCATATTGGGAAAAATAAAATATATGAATTTGGGAATTGCAAATATGCAATTCAAGTGATTACACAACTCAAATCTTATCAAACGGTTAATTTTAACAGATTTATTTTAAAAGCCAGTTAGTAGACATTTTGTTATATAAATAGAACATTTTTGGTCTTCAAAATTTAGTAACGTCATGATGCTTGTTAGGAAAAGACCTAACCACTGATTACTAAGAAGACAAGAATGGAGCAACATTGATTATTAATAGGTTTTTTGTTAAAGTTCTGCTCTAGCTTTTCTAAAACTTCGGGTTCTGATGAGATCTTTAGCCAGATCGAAATACTAGTATCAACCTAGCTAATATGTTTGATTTGCTTTATTTTTGTAAATATACGGAGGTTGAAAGCTCGTTATAAATTGAAAATAGATTTTTCTGTTAAATCAATCTGTAAATCTATTTTGCTGTTTCAGCTGTTAATTTTTTTTTGTGTGTACTTATTTATATTTAAGTGGCCTTGTGCAAAAATATGAGGTAAATACTTTTATTTAGGACCTGAAAAGTTAAAATTAATATTCATGAGTTGGCTTTACTATTTAACTTAATGGTATTTTGTTAAGTTTTATCTGGGAACTTATAATTACTTTAAAAAAATAAAATGCAGTCAAATTTCTTAAAAATGTTCAGTTAACTTCCATAAAAAGGTAAAAAAAAAACTTAAAAAAATAATCGCCAGTAAATACAACAAAACATTAAAAATTTTAAATGATTTTTAAACATGCAGACAATATTATTTAATATGGTTGGTAGTAGCAACCTGTCAAGTCACAAAAAACAATATATCGATTCACATCACCTCATCATCAACAAAATATTCGCCGTCATCATTATGATCATTTTCATAAGTGCAGACCCAAATGTGGTTTATATACTCCATTCCATTTTACACTGAGAGAAATTTTAGCCAATAAATCTTTTTATAGAATTAACAAAATTGTTATTCGGAAAATGTTTTAAAATTACCCAGCCAGAAAAATACGAACGGCAAAGCATTGGCCCAGTGCTTTCAACGGTGGTATGAGCGTTGGCAGAGCGTTGGATATCTGAAGATTAAAGTGCTTTGCCAACCCCAAAATGATAACACCGGGCAGGGCTTGGCCGTCCCTTTTTTAAAACGTTGGCAAGGCACTGGCAATGAGCGCTTTGCCAGTACCAAAACCACAATTTTTAGACGTTGGCAAAGCACTGGCGGAAATAACAATAGGCTTGCTTCAGCTAAGTTAATTACAAAATAACTGAATATTTTTTTATCAAATTATTTTTGTGATTAGTTAGCACGATTTTTTAATACAATTTTACTAAAGAACGAAATTTGAAAATAAATTTCTTAAGTAAAATTTTAGTACAAAAACTATACTTCGAATAATAAATTGCAATTTAGTTTTGAATTTTTCCACTCTTGTTGTGACCAAGGGATGTGCCACTGTTTTTATTAAGTTAACGGTTGAAAATTTTGTAAATAAGTACTGGCAATGCATTTTTTGCCAATGTTGGGAAGGCGTTCTAAGTCAGTACTGTGCCAGTGCTTTTTTATTTTTACGATTGTAAATTTTGTAAATCAAGTACATATTGGCAAAGCACTTTTTACGAACGTTGGCAGAGCGTTCTAAGCCAGAGCTGTGCCAGTGCTTTAATTGTTTTTACTGTTGTAAATTTTGTTAATTAAGCACTGGCAAAGCACTTTTTACTAACGTTGGCAGAGCGTTGTAAATCAGTGCTTTGCTAGCACTTTATTTGTTGGATCATTGGCAAATAGTGCTCTGCCAGTGCTTGATTTTTCAGACCATTGGCAATTTCTGGCTGGGTATTTATTAACATTTAATTTTTGCAAATTTGGTAATTGTAAATAATGGCCAGTTTTTTTTTTTTTGTACGGTTGGCAATTTCTAACTATGCACTTATTTTGTAACTCCTAGGTAACCACTTAATCTATCATTGTAAGTTAGCACATATTCTGTATATAAAAGTTACCACTTATTCATTTACAATGTGTAATTCAAAGTTTTTACTTTTTTGTAAGCGACCACCAATGAATTTTGAGACATTGCGAACAAAAGTAATTAAGCGAGTAAATAGCCTGTTAACTAAACTATTCAGTGTAAAAACAGTATGACATGTCATTACTTTTCTCACTACCAGTAATGACACCAGCCTACTCTCTGCATTACTTTAACAAGAACAATAAGGAATTACTTTAAGTAGCTAATTAAGTAGTTAATTTTTACATTATTTCAATACAAAAAATAATGCGTTACCCATAAGTACATATTTTTATCATCATTTGAAATACAAAGTAATGATCTCACATTTTTTTGAAAATTCATTTTTAGCCTCATTATTTTTTCACCTCTAGTAAGCATATGCATAACTACAGGTTTTTGATTTTTTGTAAGCTTGAAAGTAATGACATTTTGTGCAAGCTAGTCATTTATGTTTTTATCAATCAAGTATAATATGTCGTGATAGCTCAGATGGTAGAGCGGTTGGCTGACAACCTGGAAGCCCGTTTTCAAATCCAACGTGGCACGTTTTATAAAAAAATAAATTTTAATAAAAAAATTTTTTTATATTAAATTTTTTATTTTTTTTTTTTGGAAATTTATTTTTCGCTAATTATTTTTGTCCACACAGGTAATCGTATTGGTAACCACATATTTTCTGTTTTTTGTAAGGTGTTTAGTAAAGATATGTCATTATTTTGCGTGATCTAATGATAAAAGTACTTGCCATATATGTACTACTTATATAACCACTTATGTGTTAATGATTTTCTACACTGAGTAGTGAATCCTTTTGTGCCCTACTTTAAATTACTTTTAATGTCTGATTCTGCTGGTCTTTTATGGGTAACTTTTTCACAGGTTTATATATATATATATATTTTAATCGGTTTAAGTACTGTAGACTCACCGTATATCTGGAAAAAATTGGGTTTTGTCTACCCCTCAAAATGTACCTTGACTCGAGTTATGATGATTGCCAAAATATTTTGTGTCTAGCAATGATATCCCGTTAGCTGCGCCGTTTTTAACAAATTACCTTTTTATAGTTTTTCAAAGAATTTTGTACCTTTACTAAAGACTAAAGATATTAGTATCATATGAAAGGTTTTTTAAAGTGCCTCCAACGGTATATAAAATATATCAATGTATGTGCAGACATATCCGTTTTTCAGGAATATTCTGTAAAAATAGGATTTTTATGTTTTTGGGAGGGAGATTTTTGTTATTAAGTGTCAAATTAATACATTTTAATCTTTAGACTGAAAACATATAAAATCAACTATTGGATTTAATCCACCTCCTATGATTTCAACCGAACTTGGTATGGAAGATGTACAACATATAACTAACTATAACCTCGTCCAAATGTAGGACAGCTAATCACAGCGGATCTTGCAATATCGCGTTTTAAAATATGAAAAATTTTCGAAAATTTTAAAAAGTAGACGTACGTAATATTAAATATCTTTTTAACGGCTTAAGCTACTAAATATCTCATTTTAAAGCTACTTAAATTTTAGTTACTAGTGCACACAAATTATTCACTTCTCCACGGCAAAATGCATTGTTTTCAAAAACCGGGGCTCAAAAAGCAGTATTTAAAAAAAACTGGGTTTTTACATTTTAAAAAAAAATAAATGTTAATTATAAATGACTTTCCTATTCCGTGACTAAATCAATATGTGGATATCCTAAGTTATGACTAAAAAATATTAACTAAAATGTCGATAACACAGAAACATGCAGGAGTACCACACAGAGATTTGGTAGCGGTATGGAAGAATAATTTATAATTAACATATATTTTTGAAAACCCTTTTTTTTAATGCAGCGGTTTGAACCACGGCGTTTGAAAAAAATGCATTTTACCGTCAAATACAATTGGCACAGTGTTGTCAAAGCGTCCTCTACGGTCGGTTATGCTTTGACAGAATGTGGGATTAACAATCTTGACAGTATTGTCCTGTTACCCGATTGATAATAGTGGCCAGCCGTTGGTTTCTGCAAAACTTGTCACCACTAGACAATTTCTACCTGGGCAGTTTTTACACCATAATGCATTTTTGGTAAAACGCGAACTAGTTCAAATTTCAAAAAAAGCTGAAACACGTGCATATGTATTTAATCAAATCGACCAAGATTAAAATATGTCAATTTGACATTTGAATAACAAAAATAAATAAAAAAAAACTTAAAAAATCACATTTTTACCGAATATCGCTGAAAAAAGAACATTTCTGGACATGCGTTGACATGTTTTATATACCGTTAGATGCGCCTTGAAAAAACTTTCTTATGATTTTAATGTTGTATACGTTGTCCTTAGTTAAAGTACAACATTCTTTTAAAAACTAGGAAACAGACCTTTTTTGAAAGTGGTCCAGGTCACGGAATCTCAATGCCAGATACGAAATATTTTGGAAAAGTTATATTTTTTGGCGAAGATTTTAAAACTACACGTATTTTTTTTTTCAAAATAAAAAGTTACCCAAAAAGTTTTGACTTTGACGTCTTGTCGACAATATATGTATAATAAGCAGGGAAAGGAAATTCATACGCTAAAAAAAGTGTGTTTTATTATATGCATGAAAAATCTTAAAATATACACTTCAAATTAAAAAAATATGCAAATACATTGATACGCAAATATATTTTGTTTACCCTCTTCTATGACTGAAGAGAAAACAATCATTTACATGAACTTCCGGTCCCTGATAATAAGCAACAATAACAACACGTTTTAGGTTTTAAAAGCTCATGCTTTCTGGATTCTCAAAATAAATTTAGATTTTCGCTGCACTTTAAATACATTTTTGGTAAAACAAAATTAGATCCTCGCCCATAGTGTGATGGAGTAATCTACGCTGCAGATTGGACTCAAGAAAAAAGAGTTAGAACCCACTTACAGGGCAAAGAAATCCAGCATTAATAATCTTTTAATGTAGGCTTCTTTAGAACTTTTTCAAGTTTCTTTACGAAAATTTAAAAAATTAAAAAAAAATTTATGAATATTTTATAATTTTAACATAAAAAACTGTTGGAACATTCACACTAGGTAGCAAAACACGTGTTTTGGCAAAACACGTATTTATGCTCATTATTCTACTCCAACAGCTCTGTATTCTTTTTTAATCGTATTTGTAAAACACATGTTTTGCAGTCTAGTATGAATGCCATATAAAGAGCTTAGACACGTTTTGCGAAAACACGTGATTTGCATTTAGACGTGAACGTAGCTTTAGCTATAATTTATGTGAATCCCGATTTTTACGAAACTTAATCGTTTTTTAGCTATCAGTGTACTCTACTTATTCTACTCACTGCCTCAGACAACTGGTTGTACAAGTTTCAACTTAATTTTTAAGTTTTATTTTACAGAAGCGGGTGCATATAAAAAAAAAACTCACCATAAATTGCAATTTTTTTTATTATTATTTCGAGAAGAACAGATCACAACCACAAAAGACACTCATATTGTGCAATAGAGTGGGCCGAAACGAACATTCATTAACACATCCGCTCTATCGACTTTTTTCTGTATAACCGATATGAGTTTTTCAAGCAAAATCTTTAAAAAATTTCTCATAGTTTTGGCAGAAAAATGCAATTGTTTGTAAAATTTACACAAAATAATCTGAATTGAGCGTTTTTACAAAATTTAGTGTCAAACTTCCCAGCAGAAACAGACACTATCAAGTAATTAAGCGTGTTGGTAGCGCACAAATGGATTCACTAGTTAGCAGTCTATTTACTCGCTTAATTACTTTTGTTCGCGATGTCCCAAAGTTCATAGGTGGGCTTACAAAAAAATGGAGAATAATGAGTTACCTGAGTGGTTACTCATAGTGAAAGCAGTGGTTACACTCAGGGAAGTTCTGCTTTAAAAATATGCAGTTGTTTGGGTTGCAATACAGTTTATTTATTTTTAATATAAATGTCAAACATTTGTAGTTCATTTAAAAAAACAAACTACATCAAATGACTGTTTTATGATTTTATATTCATTTTTACTGTTGTTTTTTGTTATTAAAAAAAATAAAAAAAAAAAATAAATGTTTGAATATTTTTTTGACAATATTAGTTGAATTTACTGAAATGTAAGTCGTCTTTTTTTCAAGTGAAATTTCATTTGTTTTTAACTACATTTGCAGTGGTCTTTACCTACATAGTATTTTAAGAGTACTTTTAAATAAGGAATAAGTGACCACTCACAATGTTATAAGAAGTGGTTACCTAGGAGTTACAAAATAAGTGACTACCTTGAAGTTAATTATTTTTAAAATAAATCTTTAAATATTTTTGAAAACGATTTTAGCTCGGAACTTGTAAAAAATTTTTAAACAAATTAACAACCCAGGAAAAAATTACACATTCCAAAAAGAAGGTGATGCCCACACTTCCTTACATATCTCATTGCCAAATTTAGTAACTGCAATACCAAACTCATTCGAACGATAGAGTCAAAAAAGCAAGTAGTATTGTAATCAATTCTTTAAATTTAAACCAGAAAGCATGAACTCAATAACAAAGTAATTATTTACTTAAAAGAAAATAATAATGTTATTAACTTATATGCATAACTTTTTGTATTCAAGAAGTAATCATATACTTTTTCTTATTAAAGGACGTTATTGGAAGTAGTTCCTAATTTTGAGAAAAGAAGTTATACAATTTTAAAGAATTTACCTCATGTTGCCTAAATTTTGTTAAACTGTGGTTAGGTATAAATTAGGGAAGCGCACGTGAGCAGAAAATTGTGAGTGGAAGTTGAAATTACTGACGTTATCGTGAGTGAGTGTAAAAAAAATTTTCGAGGGTGATTGTGCGTGAGTCATATTTTTGTTTTTCAATTTTGAATTGTTCTTTTTTTTTGAAAAATTTATATTTTCGTGGTTTATAGCTCCAAAATTATGACAAACCCCTGTTATCATAACAATTCGATGTTTCACTTTTTAGGATTTTATTTCCGTATGAGTTTTGATCGTTATATTTGAGTGACCTAGGAGAATCACGTGTGAGTAAAAGTTGAATTTGCTTATGGAACTACTTTTTTTTTTTTAATGTAAGTACTTCTTATTTTTTCTAGGGAACTATTTATTTATTTTTTTTTTGTGTAAGTACTTCGTAGTTTTACAATGGAACTATTTCTTTATTAAAAAATGTATGTAGTTCTTAAAAATATAAAGTAAATGGTTCTTCGGTAAAAAAAATAATCAATTCTAAAGAATCAATTATTTTAGTCTCACGCCCTGTTAAAAGAATCGAGTAGGTAATCTAGTATGGAATGCGTTCTGCCCAAAATGCTTGATTACAAACCCGCTTACCTTTTTGAAAATTTTTTGCTGGAAAATACAATATTAGAATACAAAAATATGAAATCGATACTTATATAAACAATTACCAGTAACTAATTTTATATGAACCTCTATAGCCCATTATCAGTAAGTAATTATTTTGAATTTTAAGTAATGCAATATGTAATGACCTATCATTACTTGGTAAACTATACGTTAAAGACCTGTCATTACGATGTTTTTGCTGGGTTTATCTCGCGTGTACAGAGTATGATGCTTTTCTTTTAAAAAGAACAAAAATTTTATCTTTTAAACTGTTAAAATTTAAGACGATTTTCTTAAAAAACTCGTTTCATTATGTAGAAGAAAACGCGCTGTTTCTTGTAACCTAATAGAGCCACTAATCGTTTTAATACTTAAGACAAAAATGAATATCAACTATACTGGAAAACGAACGAACGTTTCTGTGTTAAATTCCTGGAATATGTTATTTGTGGTTTTTGAATTGAAATTAATATTGCTATATAACCTTTTAAATGAGTTCTAAATTAGAAGTTAGTGTCAAGCCAATTATTAAATTTGTGGCAACGCTGATAATTTAAATAAAAATAAACAACACAACTATTTTATGAACGAATCGATTTGTTTTTTTTCTAAAGAAAAATTCAATTCAATTTCAAAATGTTGTGAGATTTAAGTTACTAAAATATGTAAATAGTATATTTAAAAATTATAGCGAATGATAATGTGGCTTCAATAATTCAATTTTTCGTTTAACGTCATTTCTTTTAACAGACTTTACAATATTAAAAAAACTGTAATTTTATAGGAATATTAAGCATTTTTTTTCATTAACACGATTTAGCATACAAAAATTTTCGAATTCAATTTACACAATTTTTTCAGGAACATATCTATCGTTTTAATCTAGGGATAGGTGTACTAATGTATGAGTACTTTTTATTGTCAATATATTTTTGTCAAAATAAAATTTTGCAAATTTAAATCTGACAACTCTATATGACAAATATACATGTTTTTATAATTTGGTACAATTTATCTTTTCCCATGCCCGACTTATTTGAACTGTTCCATTTTAGGATATTGGTCCACTCTTATATGCAGTCATACATTGGTACGATTTACTTGTTTGGACTTTGGAATTTAGTGGTAGTTTGCTGTTGTCTCCACAACCACAAAATTACAAAACTAGTATTAAATTTTTAGTACGAAAATAAACATAAACAGCTCTTTATCATCTTTCTGGCATGAGTATTGGAGGACGACATGGATTATCTGGGGTAGATGCGAGGGAAAGACTGCAAATGTTATGCTGTTGTTGTTTGGAAGATAATGTGCTATTTAAATGACAAGTGCTTGAGTACATACACTTTTTGTATAAAGCAAACCACCAGTTTTTATAAATCTTAAATATTGAAAATGTTATTGAAAAGTGTTTCTATTATTGCTATAATTTTAGATTTTTTTTTTTTTTAAATTTTTTATTTGAATCAAGATTTTTTAGGTCACCAAAACATAGAATAAGGTTAATTCTTGGAATAGGTTAAAGTTTTAACGGGGATATTCCCTATGGGGAATAAGGAGTCAATTGACCTAAAAGTGACTGGTTAAAGAAGGACTTAACACAGGACTGGTATAATTGAATACTGAATTGGGTTAAGCAGTGTCAATTGTCCTAAAATTACCAATAATTTGAATGGTAAAGGGAGGACATACCACTTAACTAGAATGCTTATTAACACGAAAAATCCAGTTAACCAGAATTTTACCCATTGGAAGCTGTTTAGTTTTCGTTTATTTTATACTACATGACCCTTTTGCGACAGTCTTGTGGTATGCCCATCTTTGGTTAGTCCTGTGGCATGCCACTATGTGGTTTAAAGCAGGACAAATGACACCCTCCTATGACAAGTCAGCGTTAAAGTTGCCAATTGTTTACATAGGGTAGAGTTTAGCAGAGGACCGGTCTCTGGCACGAAGGGACCAATCCTGTGGCACACGCAGAACCGGTCCCATTCCCCATAGGGTTGTTATTAGCTGTATTTGCTTAATTTTTGGGTAAAGTTCGGGGAAATTAGAGTTAACAAAAAACAATCCCACGAAGACAAAATGTACATAAGTATGCGTATGCGAAAAACCATATTTCTAGCCGAAAAATAAGCGTCGAACTGTTGAAAACTATGCGCTTTTCATGACAAAGCTATCAATTCTTTTTTTATTTAAGAACCCAGTTTCACCTGTTTCTGTATCGCATAAAAGCGTTTCTAGAACTTGGAAAGTATTTTTAGTGTTATTAAGGAAACAACTTTTTTCGTTAAATTGAAAAAAAAAGTTTTAAAAAAGACAAGTTTAAGAAAACATAACGGATCAGCGCAAAATTAGTGTTAAACAACTAGCTATAGTGGCTACTTTAAGGGACAAGTTAAATTCGCCGATCTTATTAAAAATATACAATGAGTGACATACCATGAAATTTTTCATATATGACTGACTAACAACACCCGAAAATGAAAGGCTGGACCGTTCTGTGGCTCTGCTTCCTTTGATCTTATTGTGGATTACCTTCAAGATGCCGGTCCCGAACGGGTTAAGATTTTTCCAAAATTAAAATTTTTTTTTTTTTTTAACTAAACTCTACATAAAATTTAAAAAGTTTTTTAATTTTGTTCATCATACGGTTTTATTTTTAACTATTAATAAATCACTAATTATTGCCGATGCAACTGCACATTATTGAAAATAATTAAAAATGTAACTGTAAAATTTTTGTGGTTTGTTTTGATTTCACTTCTAAAAACATTAACTTGTAAGCAACTACTTAAACAAAAGAAATCTATCAATCACAGCTTGTGCTAAATGACCACAAGCAGTGAAGTTGCACACAGGCAACTTCGGGGTCGAAAGGGTTAACATGATTGTGTATCGCATTAATAGCGATATGCCTAACCAATGTATATCAATGGACGATTTCTCCCAGAAGGAATTAGGGATTGGAAAGGGTAAACCTTTATTTGAAAAACAACAGATAGGACTTTCAGATGACATAAAAAGTTTTGTGAATAAATCCTAATTATAACGTCCCGAATATAGCGGGCTTATTTAAACTTTAGCTAAAGATATTTGCAAAAGCATGATGTGATGAAGAAATTCTGAGGTCAGAATCGTTTTCTGCGCGCATCAGACCTTTAGGAAAATATATTCTATTCTTACGATTAGTAAGCTTTTTGGTCGGTGTTATTATTTCTCATTAAGCATAGTGTAACGCTACATTTTTATATATGCTGAAAATTGATCATTTATTTCCTGCAAACACACATTTTTTTCTCTGCTCTTAACCACCTGGACGGCATTTTTAAAAAACTCCATAAAATTAAATAGTTTTATAAATATTATTATTACATTTATCTCCTATTTAAAAAAAAATAATATAAAGATATGATATTGTTACCCAATTTGATCCTTTTTAATACTTTGTTACATTTCTGTAACGAATCGAAATAAAAAAATAAATATTTCGCGAATTTTAAAACAAATGCTTTTATTTTTAAAATTAAGAATTCATTCTAAATTTCATGATTATTCAGTTTTTTTTTTTTTATTTTTTTTAATGTGCTAAAACTCATTTAACAAATTGTGAAAACAATCTGGGCTTGTCCCCATCCGGATTTCATTCCTGCCCAAGGAAATCTTCACGGGACTTTGTTATTAGAATTTCTAGACATATTTGTTATGTTAAATCACAAACTCAATGAGAATTTCTTGTCCTCGTCTAGGAGCGTGATTCAAAATTTAAAATATCAAAGAAAAAAACAAAAACAACAACAAAATATTATCACAATTATCATAAATATCATTTATTTCCAAATTTACCATTACTTTGGAAATGGTTGCTATTAAATATTAAAATTTAGTTGTACAATAATAATTGAAAAAAACATTTTTTGAATTAGATTCATACTCAAGGTGACACATGGGTTCAAATTATTCGTTACAGTTACATATATGTAACACCAGGCAGTATAGGGTTACGTTTTCAAAAGAAATATTTTTTCTAAAGTAAACACTCCAATTTTTTTCAAATATTATTGGTTTTTAGTTCCTCTTTAGTCATCCAGCGTTTTTAATCATACCTATCTATATTTGGTTGGTGGGCATGGCAGTTGTCAAATTCAGCTCATTTTTCCCCAAAGCTGAATCTGCTAACATCCCTATGGGGAATGGGACCGGTTCTGCGTGTGCCACAGGATCAGTCACTTCGTGCCAGAGACCAGTCCTCTGCTAAACCCTACCCTATGTAAACAACTGGCAACTTTAACATTGACATGTCATAGGAGGGGGCCATTTGTCCTGCTTTCAACCACATAGTGGCATGCCACAGGACTAACCAAAGATGGACATACTACAAGACTGTAGCAAAAGGGCCATGTCGTATAAAATATACGAAAACTAAACAGCTTCCAATGGGTAAAATTCTGGTCCACTGGCTTTTACTTGTTAATAAGCATTCTGGTTAAGTGGTATGTCCTCCCTTTACCAGTCACAGTATTGGTTTGTTTAGGATAATTGACACTGCCTAACCCACTTCAGTATTAAATTATACCAGTCCTGTGATAAGTCCTTCTTTAACCAGTCACTTTTAGGACAATTGACTCCTCATTCCACATATTGATCTTCTACCAAATTTCATAGTTCTACCTTAATTATTTGCTAAGATACAAAATTTTGTCGCCATGAAATCTTACACTGTGCAGCGTCGGGTTTATCGCTTAGTAATATTAAGGGGCAATTCACATATTCTTAAAACGAAACGTTTATAATTAAAAAAAAAAGAAAAAAAAATTAATTTTTAAAATTCTTATCGCTTTGTCTTATTATAACTAAAGGTGCATATTATGTTAATTTAAAAATAGACAGCCTCGAACTAGAACAATTTCTTTTTAAAAAATTCAAATTTAAAACAAATTTTTATTAACCTTCAAAACCAGTTTTGTTACTTAACGAAAGTGAAACAAGTGGAATTGCAAAAATAATAAAACAAATATATTAAATATTTATTAAGGCGGCATTAGGTTATATGGACGAAAATTTTTTTCGGAATGTTAATAAATTTTGCGCGTAATATTGTGACACTTGGAGAAGATCGGATAACTATTTACGGTGCCCCAAAGTGGTCAAAGGTCAGATTTTAGAAAATTCTATATTTTAAACAAAATTTGTTTTAAGACATGGGTTTTTTTTTCGCAGATTTGTAAGAAAATTGATATACTAGTTCTTCTATGTACTTATATATGTTAATTAGAGACAACAATTGCAATTAACCCTTCTGTGCCCAGTTGGTCTTAGAGTTTTTTATTTTTAATATTGGAAAACCTTATGTTTTGCAATTTCTTCAAAATTCTTCAAAAAGATATTATTTAAGCTTGTAATTTGTATTAATAAGAAAAAAATAATATATGGGATACTTTAATTATAATGACCTCTTAAATTTTTGTAAATTTGCTTCTTTAGAAAATAGCAATATACAATTTGAAACAAAAAAAAAAAACAACAAATGTTAACATGCAAATCTTAAATTATGTTAAATAATAATACAAATTGCCATTACTTTAAATAAATGCCCTGATCCTCATATTTTGCTTTTCTTTATGTCATTCTTTAACGACCCTATGGGGAATGAGAAGTCAATTGACCTAAAAGTGACTGGTTAAAGAAGGACTTATCACAGGACTGGTATAATTTAATACTGAAGTGTGTTAAGCAGTGTCAACTGTCCTAAAATTACCAATCCTGTGACTGGTAAAGGGAGGAAATACCACTTAACCAGAATGCTTATTAACAAGAAAAAGCCAGTTGGCCAGAATTTTACCCATTGGAAGCTGTTTAGTTTACGTTTATTTTATGCCCATCTTTGATCCTGTGGCATGCCACTATGTGGTTTAAAGCAGGACAAATGACCCCTCCTATGACAAGCCCATGTTAAAGTTGCCAGTTGTTACATAGGGTAGGGTTTAGCAGAGGACCGGTCTCTGGCACGAAGGGACCGATCCTGTGGCACACGCAGGACCGGTCCCATTTCCCATAGGGAAGTTACTCTTTCGGTGCAGTCATTAACTATTTTTAAGTTTGCAATTAAAGCATGGAAACGATGAAATGTTTTCATATTATTTTTTTTTATTCTCAATATTTTATACAATCAATAGCATTTGCGATTTGGTGCGATATATTGCAAAATTTTGCTTTTTAGACTTAAATGAACCCATTTATTTTTGAATACTTATATTACCGAAGTTTTCGCCAGAAGTTACGCTTGTTTTGTATTGAGATATATTAGAAATGTTTTTCAAAAGTTATTAATAGCAAATTTTTTTGAAGTTTTGGTGGTTTGCTCACTAATGAACGAAATTCGTATAATTTTCTATAAATTAAGATCGTATTATGTATAAGATCATATTCTGTAGTGAAGATTTCGATTTTACTCTTTCTGTTTCGAATAGAAGGCTTTTTATATGAAATGTCCATTTTTATTAATCAGTAATTTTTAATATAATAAAAGACTTTTTCGACCAGCATATCTTTGTTAAGGGGAAACCATTATCCCCAATTTTTGCAAATTTTTAAAATATAACACCAAGCATTACTGGTAGTGTGTCCCAAAATCTTATGGGAGTCCCAAAGTAAATCGTACAAGCTAGGGTACCTAAAATTGTGTGTCGATCATAATATATTTACAAAATTTCAACGTCCTACGGCTACTGGAAGGCGGTGCACCGCGATCATTTCTGTTGGCGATTTCAATAGAATCTTAAATTTTTTTCCTTCCTATCGAATTGATATTCAATCTTTTTTCAATACATTTTCAGTAAACTATGACACAAATTGAACACGCAGTCTTATATAATATAGCAGATTAAGATAAATGTTGGTATATTTATATTTTTAAATATATTTTAGTCTGTATATATTAAAATATTATTATTTACTACATTGAATAACAACTATTTAAAAAATAATGTTAACAAAAAAAAATAGTTTTCTTTCATGTAAAAAGATCCTTAATATATTTAGTATAAAAAATCAACAAACTTTGACCATATGTGGATGCTACTATCCTTTTTTCATTCTACCATTACATATGATTATCAATTCAATAGGAAGATAACAAATCTTAATATTTTGGTTAAATACCCAGCATAAATGATCGCGGTGCGCCGCCTTCCAGTTGTCGTAGGATATTGAAATTTTGTCAATATACTATGATGGGCACCCTCTTTCATAATTTGAGGTACCTTTTTGCGTATCTCAAGAAAAGTGTTTTGGGGACACCCTAATTACTGCATTTTAGTAAAAAAAACTCTCCAATATTTTTTTTTTTTTTTTGATGATTTGAAACTTAATATTTTTTAGAGATCAGAGTCCAAATTAAAGAGCTTTTGAAGACGCATTAACTGGTATACGAAACATGTAAAAAACTTTCCACTATTTTTTTATTATAAAAAAAAAAATGTGTTTTAAGTGATATTAAAACTGGCATCTTGTTAAAGAATTTTAGTTGGATTAAGCTAAAAAAAATATATATATTAATGCCTATCAAATTTAATTGAGGGAGTGTCTGACCTTTTTCCGATATTCGTAATTGTTCGGCTCTTATACGACTTTTTGCAAAAAGCTTTTTAACCTGGACTTTAAATAATTTTCATAAATGACAAACCTAACCCACTATATAGGCAATATTGATATCAAAATTTTTGTTTTCTCGAGTACACCACAACTGTGTTCAAAAACATCTGCATTTTATTAGTTTCAGACATATTTCCATCCAAAAATGTATTATTTTTAGCTCCACCTTTTAACCCTTAAATGTGAAATTGAACCGCTAAACAAAAATACTTGTCACTTAATTTTCTTCTTTTTTTTCTTTATCAGAAATACAAAATTTATTAAGATCGGAGAGAACACATCGGAAGACTCTCCTTGTAAGTTATAAATTTGATGCAATTTAAACCCCAAATAACAGGGTTAATGTTAACTTATTGTAAAGTGTTTCTATATTACTTAACTTATAAGTAGCAAATAAAAATTTGCATATGTGAAGTTTTAGAAGTGCTTAAAAAATTGATCATTTAGTCCCACAGGACACAAGAGTGTTAATTTTTCAAAAAATATTGTAGAAAATTCTTAACAACATTAGAAAGAACCAGTGTAGTAATTTATAAAAGAATCCATGAACAAATTTTAACAAAATTACTTAATATAAATACACACTCAGGGAACTTCTACTTTAAAAATCTGTAGTTCCCAGCAAAACCACACATTACCAAATCATGGGTAAAGTAATGTATAGCCATAGGGCTTCACGCATTACATTACACCTTACTTCACTGATTAATTTTACAGGCGATGAGCCTAAAAATAATGGGTGGACTCATTATCTTGTAGGGGGTAAAGTAACTGGTTACTTATCTGGTTACATGGTGGGAAAAAGTAATGTGTCTATAAATAGATTTGTATAAAAAAAAAATTACATACAGATTTTTTTACAGATATTTTTTTTTTTAATTAAATAAATAACTTTTTTATTAAATAAATTACGTGGTCATGCTGGGATTCGAACCTGGGGTCTCTGGTATTTAACAATTAGTTAGGCGAGAACTCTACCAACTGAGCTATCGATACATATAATATTTTATTGCTTAAATTGTATATGAGTTGTTGTGCTTCGTGTGATATGAAAAATATACACCTTACCCTCATGCTTACAAAAAATCACAAAGTAATGTGTCTATAAATAGATTATCAAAAATATATATTAATAATTACTTTACGTTTATAATTCATACATTATGTAATTGATGAAGTCACGAAGTCATTATTTTATGTTTTGAAGTAATGTAAAATGTAATGAGGTATCATTACAAGGTAATCCCTGAGTGTTCAATTATCGGTAGCTCATTACTTCTTTAGGGAAAATAATGATACAGATAAGGAGTATACATTACAAGGTAATGCATTACTTTATCGCACCCATTAGCAAAGTTTTGCTTGGTTGTAATACAGTTTCTTTATTTTTAATGTAAATGTTAGTTATTTGTAGAACAAATTAAATTTGTTACTAACCTTGTAGATCATTTAAAAAAACAAACCACATCAAATGACTGTTTTATGATTTTACGTTCATTTTTTACAGTTGTTTTCTGTTATTTAAAAAAAAAAAAAAAAATATTTGTTTATTTTTTACTACCATGTGGTTAATTTTTACTACAATTGTTAGTCATTTTTTGAACATTAAAAAACAAATGACAATGTTAGTTGAATTTACTGAAATCTAAGTCGTCCTTTCTTTAAATGAAATTTCATTTGTTTTCAACTACATTTGCAGTGGTCTTTACCTACATAGTATTCTAAGTGCAGCAATACCAAAATCTGACCTTTGACCGTCAGACTGTGCCCCAAGGCTTTAAGTTGTCCGATTTTGCTCACATTTTGACCATAAACATTTTATGACAATTGTCACAATATTCCGCCCGAAAATTATCGAAAATTCAAAATGGATTTGTGAATGCCACCCTAATATTTATATTATATTATAAAAAAAAAACCAGACAAAATATTCAATTATTTATAGACATACATACATATGTAGCTGGCATAAACAATACACTCAATATTGGAATTCGTTCATTTTAATAATGTCGAAGCAATATCAAATTGCGCTTATCAGTATTTATTTATTTATTTATGAATATTTCCTTTAGCGTAAATAATATAATATAGAAAAATACAGAAAGTTCTTGATTAACGCCGATAGGTTTGTTGTCGATAGGTTTGAAAAAAAAAAAAAATAAAACTAGAGGGAAATTTAATTAAATCTATCGAAAAAGTTTTACAGTTACTACATGAGTCGTGTAACATGACAGTTTTTTTATGTAGCAAACAGTAATGGTTGTTTTTTAACTGTGATTACAGTTGTTTTTCTATGAAAAATAACAAAAAAAACTTTTTTCGCAGTTATTCAAAAATAAACAGATAAAAAGTACTGTACAGTAGAGCGACTCAATTTGTATGGAAGAGAAATTCGAGCAAGGTGTACCCCCCTCAAAATGAACATTGGTATTTTTTATGATGACATCTAAAATATTTCGGCTCTAGCTTTGACTTCTCGTGAGCTGGACCATTTTGAAAATGCGCTACGAAATAACCCCCAATGAAATAACCCCCAACTGCCAAAAATGAAATAACCCCCAAAAAAATTGTGTAAAATTGTTTGGGGGTTTTTTCATTTTTTTTGGGGATTATTTCATCTTACGGTTTGGAGATTATTTCATTATGAAGCAACCCCCAATGAAATAAAGCCCAAAATTCAAATTCTTTGGAGATTATTTCATATGCAATTATTTTGGGGGTTATTTCATATTTTTGGGGGGATATTTCATTTTGCTAAAAGTGAAATTTTTTTAATATTTGTTAGTTTTTCTGCGTGGCGGCCTGCGGCCGCTCTTAGGGATTTTCTCCTCCATGGGACGCGGCAGGTGGCTTCGCTGAATAAAGTTTCCCTGCGCGCGTCACACTAGGGAAGATAATGAGACGCGCGCAGGAAAACTGTATTCAGCGAAGCCACCTGCCGCGTCCTATGGAGGAGAAAAACCCTAAGATCGGCCGCAGGCCGCCACGCAGAAAAACTGAACAGTGTAACAAAAGAATCAAAAATATGAAAACAAAAAATAAAAAAAATTTGGGACATATTTCATTTCTTTGGAGCTTATTTCATTGGGGGTTATTTCATTTCTTCCTTTGGGATTTATTTCATTACGAAACAACCCCCAAATTTTGGGTGTTATTTCATTTTCACCTTTGGGGAATATTTCATTTCTTTTGGGTATTATTTCATTTTTTTTTGTTGGGACTTATTTCATTTTTTTTTGGGATTTATTTCATTGGGGGTTATTTCATTTTGTCGTTTGGGTGTTATTTCGTAGCGCCTTTTGAAAATGGGTCTATTTTTGCATGTTTTGTTAATTTAAGAATCTGTTTCCTTACCAACATATACAATATGGGTATCATAAGAAAGGTTTTTTAAGGCGCGTCCAACTGTATATACAATTTGTCCAATGACGATCATCCATGTCCTTTTTTTAAGGATATTCTGTAAAAAAAGCGGTTATTGAATTTTTTGTTCGGGATTGTTTGTAATAAAAATGCCAAATTAACATATTTTAATCTTTAGTCGATTTAATTAAATACGGGTCTCAGCTTTTTTTTGAAATTCGGGCTAGTTCGCGTTTTGACAAAAATGCAATGGGGTGGTAACTTTTCGTTTTAAATAGGGCAATATGGGTATGAAATTTTTTCTTTTGCCAAGTACATCATCTATGTATGTAAATAATTTAGATTTTTGTAAATTAGATGCATTTTACACGGTGCTCTGGAATATATATATGTAAATGCAATTTTGTGGTAACTCTAATATGATAGCGGATTTAGTTTCTAGATCATGTATGGATGAAAATAGGACTAAAGAAAGAAAAAAAAAATGATCCACGATTTTTGGCGGCATATTTTGTTCGCAAATTAAAAAAAGAATATGCCGCCAAAAAGTCGTGGATAATTTTTTTTCCTTTCTTTAGTCCTATTTTCATCCATACATGATCTAGAAACTAAATCCGCTATCATATTAGAGTTACCACAAAATTGCATTTTTTTTTTTTATATTAAGTCTATGGAAAATTCCTTACAGACTACCCAGGAAAACTTGCTATTACCATAGAATGGGAAATGGAAGAAGAAAACAAGAATCAGAAGTACTTATAGTTGAGGCCAAGAACACCTGATTTTAACATGGGGGTGTCATAGGAGGCAAGGCCTTGCCTTGTGCTTACATATAGGGACAAAAATAAGACGTTACAAAATATGTAGTGAAATCACCGTTACACATAAGTACTTATTTCATTTCTTATTTGTAGCATCAAAAGTAATGCTTAAAGCCATTATATGACGTATTACTTGTAAGGATGTTAATAAGTAGTTATTTATAGGTGCAAAAATAAGTACGTATTAACATGTACCTAAATAAGAAGGTATTAATAGGCAATAAAATAACTAGTTATTAATAAGGACAATTATAACTAGTTATTAATAGGTTTATGTATAACTATATATTTCTTTGCTTAAATAAATTGCATTTAAATTATTAATTATGATATATTATGAATCTTTATAAATATACCTTACAAAAAAGTAGTTACTTATTACCTTACAAGTACCTTATTTCTTTGGCCCTTCCTAATAAGCAGGTATATAACACAATATTAGTAAGACATAATTGTTTAGCTTCCAAAATAAGTAGTGATGTATGTTCATATCAGTAAGGTATTATTTCAGACCTTCAAAATAACAACAAATTTAATGGATAGTCATTACTACGAAAGGTCTGAAATAAGTGATAATAAGTAACTTATTATTTATGCTATTCCAAATAAGCAGATATTTAACACAATATTAGTAAGGCGTTGTTTTTTATCTTACAAATAAGCAGTTACATATATTCATATTAGTAAGGTATTATTTCGGACCTTCAAAATAACAAAAACTGGAATGGATAGTCATTACTTTGGAAGGTCTGAAATAAGTCCTACCCATTACCAAAGTTTTGCTAGGTACTATATACATAAATTTTAAATTTTTTACATATTTCCAAAAATTGAAAAACATACAAGATTATTATTTTTTAATAAATGATTTTATGGAATAAAAGATTAAACTTAAATTATATTTAATTGATTAAACAACAAGATTAGATTCCTTTTAGTGACTTGTAAAGGCATATAAGTTGTTAAATTCATTGCAAATTTTGCGGAATGGATCAAAACTTGCGTAATTGGACTGTAAGTATTGCAGTTTTAAAGGCTGGTAACACCGTGTTGGTCGAGTTGGAACAACGAACTTAAGTTTGCTAAGAAGATAATCGGAATTCGTACTACCTTTTAATAGATTGATCAGGAAAGATACATTTAACACAATTCTTCTACTTTTGAGCGTAGGAAGTTTTATTAATGCTAAACGCTTTTCATATGAAGGAAGATTTCTGCCCATCACCCATGAATTAGATCGAAGGCAAAACAGAAGGAATTGGCGTTGGACGGATTCAATTCGTTCTATATGGATGTCATAATGCGGATCCCAAACTACGGAGGCATATTCAAGTATTGGTCTAACAAGAGATGTAAATAGCTGTTTTGTAACATCAGGGTCTTCAAATTCTTTAAAAAACCTTTCTTATGATACCCATATTGTATATGTTGGTAAGGAAACAGATTCTCAAATTAACAAAACATGCAAAAAATAGACCCATTTTCAAAATGGTCCAGCTCACGAGAGGTCAAAGCTGGAGACGAAATATTTTACATGCCATCTTAAAAAAGTCCAAGGTTCATTTTTAGGAGGGTACATCGAACACTTTTTTTGGTGAGTCGCTCTACTGTACAGTCAAAGCCCGGTATAACGAATATTCGGTAAACAAAAACACTATATAACCACAAATTGTCTGCATTAATTACCTTATGTAACGAATTTTTTTTTTTAAATTTATTCTCAATATAATGAAAAACTAAAAATCTCAAAAAGAAAAGTTTTTGTTTTGCTATAAACACATAGACCACAGCAGGCTACAGAGCTACACGACTACAAATGCCGTTCACTGCAATCGTCGCCGTGTGGTCAGCTACATATTATTTTGGAAACGACAGCAACATAGTAAACAGCTGTTTTTTATACAAATGAATTTTTATTTCAGTAGTGCCAATTACATCTTTTTTTTTGCTTTTTTAAAATAGAACAAATTGCATGGTTGTAGACACGTATATAAAGTTGACTTAAAAATACAATTACTTATTTATAATATTATTATAACGTAAAAAGAAATTTATCAAACCCCTCTTTTTTTTTTTTTTTTTTTTTTTGTTTAAAGAGAAGCAACACTCAGGAAATTCTTCCTATTTATTAATGTGCTGCTTTCTTTGGAAATTGGACAGTGGAGAAATGAAAGGTGGGGATAGATGAAGGGCTTCAAACATGGCAACACTGTAATTGCGCGAGATGATAAGTCTTAGAACAGTTGTTGCTCGCCACCTGATGGAAATTTGGCGAACATATTGAAGCTTTTTGGTTCATAGCCCTGATTCATTATTTTACTTCGGTGGGGTTAAGTGCAATGGGAGCTGCGATACATATGAGGGATAGAAAACTCATACATATTATTTTTCTACATTGATGTTGCCGTCACCGGGAATCGAACCCGGGACCATCTGTGTAACAGTCCAACGCGCTAACCATTACACCACAGCGCCCACAAATATTTTGAATATTAATGCAATTATAGCATTTAATGCTGCGACGTTTTTTGTGTTTAACAATATAAAATATTTTTAAGCACTAATTTGTTACATATTTTGTTTTATTGTCAACACTATTTTTGTTTTGTAGCCAACAAAAATAGAAATCCTAAGTTGACTACAGCGGCAAAAGTAGTCGGGTAGCCTTGTAGCTGTCTGTGTTGGTGCCAAAATAATCGTTTTCATATAAACGTGTTTATTTTATTTTTGACAGGCTGTAGTCGTGTAGCTTCAGTTGTCTATGTGTTTATAGCATAAACCCACGATTGCAGTTTTAATTCACATTTTCAATATACTTAGCGTTTTGAGAAATGTTAAATATAACGAATATTGCGATGTAACGAATGGGCCTGGCAGCAAAAACTGTTCTGCTAAGCAATGATTCCAATGGAGCATTTTCATCGATGATTTTAGCATTGGCTTGTCATAGGATGGAATCATTCTTTTAATGCTGCAAAATAAAACTCATAGGAATATTTTATGCCTAAATAACTTTCAATAAGTTGTTTAAGCAGAAAACCACCCAAAGAATCATATTTGGAATGATTCCCTCCTATGACAAGCCAATGTTAAATTCATCGATGAAAATGCCAAATTAGAAGATAAAAAATGTTTGGTGGGAACAGTTGAATTGAATAAAGTCTTTCGAAATACATATTGTGTCTTTTGAGCGATATTTGGAACATAATGTAGATACACTCAGAGAACTTCTGCTTTAAAAATATGTAGTTGATTGGGTTGTTATACAGTTTTTTTTTTTTTTAATATAAATGTCAGTCATTAGTAGAACAAATAAAGTCTTTTACTAACTTCGTATTTAGTTCGTTTAAAAAACAAACCACATCAAATGACTGTTTTATGATTTTGCATTCATTTTCACAGTAGTTTTTTTGTTATTTGAAAAAATAAAACAAATTAATATTTGTGTATTTTTTAGTAACATGTATTTCAGTTTTAATACAGTTGTGGTTCATTTTTTTAACATTAAAAAACAAATGACCATGTTAGTTGAATTTACTGAAATGTAAGTAGTCCTTTCTTTAAGTGAAATTTAATTTGTTTTTAACTACATTTGCAGAGGTCTTTACCTACATAGTATACTAAGTGTATGTAGAATGCAGATATAAAACATTTGAAAATAATATAAAAATATTAAAAAATAACGTTTTGTGTGTATGTTAGCAGATGTTAAATCACATTAAATCCATTCGCGTTAATCGTTTATCTTTAACGGCGCAAAAATTATGGCGGTTTTAAGTTTCAAGCAAATTAAAAATATTAAAATTACAGTTTTTGCTTGGAATTAATTAAAGCTACATGAATTTATAGATCTCATTGTTTTTATCACATTTCAAAATATATATTACATACACCAACAAATTTAAAAATACACTCACAAATTTGTTTTGGCATATATTAGAACTTAAAATTATTTTGGAAAATACGATTTTTTTGCCGGTTTAATGCTATTTAGTGGGGCTTAGTGTTACTTATTTTGCATATAAACTAAATACTTTTACTTTCGAAAAATTAAAAGTGTTATACATGTAAGGATGCTTTTTAAGGTTATGAAAAATTTGTATGCTCCATAAAATTTAAACTCCTTAAAGTTTTTTGATGCCTTATCGATTTTAGTGTTAAGCTCATTAATATCTTGTTTTTGAAGTACGTTTTGGCGGAATTGATACAGCGCTTTAGTTGTGTTTGGAAAAAACTGCCGCTGGACTCGTTAAGAACGAAACAAAATAATTTTTTTTCACTTTCTCAGTTTAGTCCGACGTGAAGATTCACTCTAAAAACCTAAGTATGTTCTCACGACATGTTTTTTATAAAAAAAAAATGCAAAAAATATTTAATTTCCTAGTCGCTTAGGTCGAAAGTCCTACCTCTAGAACTGATCCCCACTAAATTTTTTTCATCTTATATTTGTTATAGTAACATTTAATTATGATCTCTGTGGTGTAATGGGTAGCGCGTTGGACTGTTACACAGATGGTCCCGGGTTCGATTCCCGGTGACGACAACATCAATTTAGAAAAATAATATATATGAGTTTTCTATCCCTCATAGGTATCGCAGCGCCCACCATCGGTGTTCACATAGCACTTAACCCCACCGAAGTAAAATAATGAATCAGAGCTTCAGCTTCAATAAGTTCGCTAGCTCTCCATCACGTAGCGAGAAACAACTGCTCTAAGACTTATCATCTCGCGCAATTACAGTGTTGCCATATTTGAAGCCCTTTATCTTTCCCCACCTTTAATCTCTCCACTATCCGCTTTCCAAAGAAAGCAGCACATTAATAATAAATAGGAAGAAGAAAACAAAATCTTTTATTTTTACGGATTATGAGGTATTTTTTTAATAGCTAGAACTGTTTGAAAAAAACATTTCATTTAAAAGAAAAGTGAGTTTACCGGTTTTTAACTATATGTTTAGTAGTTTTAAAGTACATATTCCTTTGATTTTAACCACACAATATTGAGAGTGTCAGAATATTTTTCGAAAGAAATAAACGCATAATTTGAGAAGAAACGAATATACAGTTGTTAATTGCCGTACCTGCAAAAACGTTTTGTGTACCTATACACCAAATACAAATCTTATTATGAACCCCAGCCCCATTATTTTGTTAAACATTATTAACAAAAACTTTGAAAAAACTGATTTGAGGCGATGCCATAAAATTTAGCGTATAAAGCGTTGATGTGAAATGACTACCAATTTTTTTAAGTGCTTTTGTAAAAATTCAACAGATTTTTATTTTTTATTGAAGAACAACTAGTTTTTGTCTAATATCTTAACCTCTTAAAAAAAGTGTGTTATAAAGAAAAAAAAAAAATGTTTGTACAAAAAAGTAAAGAAAATATTTCTAAAAACTATGATATTTATTCATTAAACACATGCTAGCAATAATGAAACAAAATTTCATATACTTTATGAAATTTTCATTGGGTCAATGAAACCATTCATTAAAATTTTGTTAATGAAACATGTTTCATTGATTCGAAGAAACATTTCTTTGGGGACTGTTTTATGAAAAAATTCATTGTATTTATGAAAGAATTCAATAATACTACGCACAAATTTCTGTCAGTGTAGATGCACGGTTGTCAGGTATGGCGATTTCTCGCCAAACGTGGCGATTTTCAAACTCGTTTGGCGATATCATTGTCGAAATCGTGGGGTCGAATTTTATCAAGTAGTTGGCGAATTTCTTGTCGATTTTACACATAAAAAATATTTTCAAAAAACTAGAAATATATCAAGAGAATGTGATATTATTAAAAAAAATTTAAACATTTTACCAGAATATAAATTTGTATTTGCAAAATTTATGCATATTTTTTTCGAAATATCTTGAAAAGTTGATATTTTTTTTTGTAAAGTTTTTTTATGTGCAAGTAATTTGGCGATTTTTTAAAAATTTTTTCGGTGTATAAAATATACTACATTCTGGTGATCTGCTTTACGAATTATAAATTTGTCATATTTTGTAAAATTTCAAAAACTTTTGTGGACTACAAAGAATTATAGATGATGCATAGAAAATTTATATCCTCATCAAGTGCTTTTTAGAAGTTTTGTTACAAACAACAAGCAAGTTGTTAGGAAAATTTTCGAAAAAAAATTAATTTTTTTTAACTACATATCGCTCATTTACTGCAAGAACGTCACAACTCAAAAAAACATGATTTTTGAGTTAATGACGCAGAATTATGCGTTATATCACGTATCATATTGTGTAAATAAAATCGTATTGATATCTTGTATACTCACCTCTTAAGAAAAATTATGTCTTTATTTTTTTCTTCAAGATGGCAGTAAATTGAAAAGTTTAAACTCGTTTTCTACAAAATCAAAATTTTTGAGTTATGACGTTATTGCGATATGTATAATAAGATTGCTTAAAATTACTCTCCGAAGTCGTACAATTTTTATTTTTATTAATAAAACACATTTTTATAATGTTTTACTTTGGCCAAGAATTAAAAAAGAGTTTCTGGCGACTTTTTTTTTAGCGAAAAAATGAAGCAAGAAACATTTTTTGTGATTTTCATTACTCTGTCTGGCAAAAAACGGAAAAATAAATCTGAAAAACCTGAAAAAAGGAAAAGTCGTGCCGAAAATCGATTCAAAATTCAAAAATTCGATCGAATTCAAAAATGGGGTTTTTGCCACATTTTTTAAATGTTGTTCTAATTTGTATTCTACATAATAAATTAATCGATATAAAGATAAAATTATGTATGCAAAAAGGTAAAAAAATCCAAAATCGGTTAAGAACTAGCCAAGTAATAAATACTGCCCCAGATCACTAATGTGCATGTGTTATAGCAGGAATGTTACCAGTTGATCTACTAGCTGATGAAGCGCAAATAATATATCGCACACCTAGTACAAAAGTGACTCGACTCAAAATTTTTCATTTTTCAGAAATCGAAAAAAAAACATTTGCAACTTTATACCAATTGAAACATAAAGAAAGACATAACTGTTTTTTAGCAACAGTTAACAACAACAATATACACTGAATTTTTTTTTTGTAGATAAACAAGTGTATTGTGCATTGTTTAAGCATATAAAACCGAAAAATTAAAATTTTGAGTTGAGTCACTTTTGAACTGGGTGTGCGATATGTCTCAAAAAGGGAAAACACAGGTGTAACAAAAGCCGATATACGCAGATCTGAACGTGAAATTACCTTGCAAAAATGGCAAAATAGATGGGACCATAGTAGCAGGGGTCGTTGGTCATACCGATTAATACCCAATATTAATAAATGGGTTACTAGGCGGCATGGTGAGGTTAACTATCATCTTACACAATTCCTCAGTGGCCATGGTGGGTACAGGAGCTACCTGCATAAATATAAGCATGACGACTACCCAATGTGTCCTCGGTGTCCAGAAGTGTTTTAAGATGCAGAACACATTATGTTCAGCTGTACGCGGTTTGAATACGAAGTGGAAGCTTTAGGCGCAAGTGTAAACACGAAAAATATTGTAGGCGAGATTATAAAATCTGAACAAAATTGGCTAACGATAACGGCTTTGAAAAAGTCCATACATGAGAAGCTACGAAAAGAAGAGGTAGAACGAAAGAAACTCAGAAAATATTTCGTGGCGATTAGCTAAGGATATCCAGCCCTACGACGTAATAAACTGTCAGTTCCGCAGGGCATGTGGAAGAAGAGGTAGGTGGTCTTATGCAAGATTTCCACATCCCGATAAAAAAAAAGAAAAAAAGACCACTAATGTGCCAATTATTACTTGACCGAGAAATTCGATTACACACCTTAAACACACTTGAAATTGATTACTGCATTATAGTTTTGTTTTATTCAAAAGACTCAAAAGTGTGAGATATGGAAGAAGTTTTTTTTTTTTTTTTTTGAATATCGTTAATCTGTCCTAAGGTGATGTCAAAAACGGACAACATTATTTAAGGTGTTTTTCAAATTTCCAATTTTAACAAAATTGGAAAAATTTAGATTTTTACTCCAGTCACTTGTTTTAAACCATTTTGCGTCCTATAATCCAAAAATTTTTGAAATTAAAATTTTTTTAAACGATTGAAATTAAAATTCAATATATTGATGATGATCGTCTTTTTTATAGAATTGCTCTGCAGGATCTGGTAAAAAAATTAAAAATTGCAGAAATTTTAAAAGCGAAAATAAAGGCTTTACTGTAGCAGCAAAAAAGCTAAGGCAAAAAAAAAAAACAATATAAAAAAACAAATAAATTCTACAAATTAAACATACATACACATACAAATGATTAATAAAAATAATAAAAATTTGATAAAAATCAGAAAAAGAAGAACAAGAACAAGAACGCAGCAAAAAAAGAAAACAAAGTTACTTTTGTTTTTGTTGTTGTTTTCTTTCTACAATGAGTTCAAAGTACGGCGAAGTGGCGTGATTTTCTACAATTGTTGCAGTCGTTTGCTGATTATTATTCTTGATGTTGTTCTTGTTGTTCTTGTTGTTGTTCATGATAATGATTACACTTGTTAAATGTTGTTCTTGTTTATATTATCAAGTGGTATTTGATATTGTTAATACTATTAATAATTTTGTAAGTTTTTTGTAAAAATTTATAATATTGTTAACATGATATATAATTCAATTTACGTTTAAAGTCTAAATCTTCTCCGTTGAACAACAAATTGTTGTTAACAACAAAAAAATTGATCAAATATGCTAAAAAGAGGGAAATTTGTTTTTGATCCGTGTTTGTGAATCACTGGGTAAATTACTTAATTTTGTTATCATTGAGATATTTGCGAACATAGCACCTTATTAATAGGGCAACCAAAATTAAACTACAGTTTGTTTTTCATTTGAAAGAATAGAACTATTTAGACAAAACACAAGTGCTGATAATGAAATCACGAAAATTTTAAGCCATATTTGTTTGAGCATTTTTTTTTTGCTTATTTCTTGATATTTGCTCATTTTGTAAATATTAGATCCTTTTTTAGTTTTCTCTCTAAAAATTAAGCTTATTTTTGATATTTTTTTTTTTTTTGAAATAGAACTTTTGTTTTGCAATTTTTTAGAAATCGGCATTTTATAGTACATTTTTTATTAAAAGTTGAAAATTTAATGATAAAAAATATTTTGATAAACCAATTTGAAACAATTTTTTCTTTTGCACCTTTGTTTAACTGACGAAGTTCCAAGGAACAAATTTAACACAAATTTTATTTAAAGCAACGACTTTAACAAAAATTTATGAAATTTAACGCTTCTATGTTCTTAATTTAACGGTTTTTTTTATATTTAAACGTATTGTTTTTCGAGATTTTTTAAGCGCTTAAAACATTGTTTTTTAACTTTTCAAAAATGTTTTCCAGTGTTGTCAGATAACACGGTGCTATAAAAACCAAAAAAAAAAAATGGAATCAACTTTCAAGTGACGAAAAATCCTTTTACATCCAAAATAGTTTTTCAACGCAAATTTTTATTTTTCACCTCTATAAGATTTTCTCATTAAAAACAAAATATATAAAATATTCTTTTACTTCAAAAATTTTAATAAACAAATTTAATTACAAATTTGAAAATTATCTACATTTTTCAAAGAGTTTAAAAAACTCTTATACACTCAAAAAAATAAGTTAGTAGAAAAGTTAGTAAAACGTCTTGTAAATCAGGTATACTATTCTTTAGCAAATTTTTTGTTAAAATCGTGTTTTCAGCTAAAATTTTTGTTATACTTATTCAGCACTTAACTGTTTTATACTAATGCTTTACTAATATACTAATGTTTTACTAATTAATTTTGCTAAAAAAAATTGTGCTGATAAGCACATTAATAGTGTGGACGACAACCAGAATGAAAGATATACGCAGAATGAAGCAGATGTCGCGGCATGTCTACATGTAGTAGAGAAGAGGAAAATGATACTAAAAAGTACAACTCTAATAAGACATATAAAAAAATCAACCATGGAAGATTTTTATATCTGATTTTCATACATAAAACAAAATTGAGGATTAAAACAACTTAAATTTTGCTTTGTCACCGGCTTGTGAAAATAATTGTCTATTAATTAAATAAAAGACAAAAAAAATATTTAAATTTAATATGTATTTCTAAACTAAATGTTTATAGATTAATAATCTAGCGTGGTCAAATTGCAAACAAACATATACAGACATGTAGACAGAGTAAAGCGAAAGACAAAGACACGAATCTTAGGTAAATTTTTATGGTTCCTTTTTCTTATTGCAAAAAAGGGTTGTTTTTTCGTTTCGTTTGTTTTTGTTTATTTTTTCGTTTCGTTTCTATAATTATCTTCGGCAGTTGCGGCCTTTAAAAGAAAGCATCATTTATACAATCATTGATGTAAGTAGTTGAAAGAAAATTTTTGCTATGTTATATATATTTATTTCTATATATTTTCAGATATTAAATTAATTCATGTCGTCAATGTGGGAAAATGAAAATTTTTTTATTTCGTAATTATTGTAAATTATTTTTAAAAGAATCACAAAAATATGTTTTATGCTCGCTGATTTTCAGCAAAAGATTTTGCTAACATTAGCAATTTTTTTGCAAGCACCCTCCTGACTAAAATTTTGCTGACTCAGCAAAATTTTTTGCTGACTTTACAAACTTTTTTTTTGAGTGTACCATAATTTTAAAAAGTTTTAGTTTTTAATTCCAAATTTGTATGGAATTTGACAAGTAAGTACAAGTAGTTTTTAAAAACTACTCGTTTTTGGTTCTAAAATGAGAGAATTATCTTCACTTCAGTAATGAATTTTTTCATAGCTTTAATGAAAATTGCCACTGGAATTTGTCCATTGAAACTTTTCATAGAATCTATGAAACAGGTTTCATTAAAGTCAATGTTTATGGAATTTTTGTAGAATTTATAAAATCTTCATAAAACTAATGACTCATACCGCCAATGAAGCGTTTATGGAATTTATGAAACTATTTCATAATATTTTTTTAATATGATGGAGTTTTGTTGAATTAATAAACCTCTTCATGATTGTCTAGAAAAATGCATTGGAATTAAGCCAATGAACTGCTCCATATGATTTTTAAACAAATTCTTAGAAGTTTAAAATAAATAATTAGTGTCCGACCGAAAAATGTTTATTGGACTGATTAGATGCTATTTTGAGTGTCAAATTTAAAGAAAAGTCTGTAGTTAAGCAATGAATTCACTGTTCGGCCTCAGAAAGTTTGGCCAAATCGAAAATAGCTCGGCGGCCGAACTTTTAACTTTATACCTAAACTTTGGATTTTCTCTTAAATTTTATACAAAAAATCGAATTAAATCGGCTCAACAAACATGTTTCCAATACTAAAATTTGTCATCATTGCCTCTAGATATAAAAAAAACGACAAAATATAGTTTTTTGGGCGAACTGTTCGGTCGGACAGTATAAATAATAAAGCCCTTTATGTCGAACACTTCAGAATTAAATCTTAAAACTAAATTTTTAAAGCAAACGAAAACTGGGTAGTTTTAAGGGAGTATAGTATTTAACACTTTTAGATTTTTAAACAAATAATAAACTTTTTGCGTTTTTCGAGAATTTAATTTTTAATTAAAATTTAATTTTCTAGCGATTTTAATTTTGAAATCTAGCTAGTTATTGCTTCGTAAAGTTGGCAACCTTGAAACTAACTAGTGCGATGCAACTTTTAGTTGGCAGCACAATCCATTTTAGCGCCTTTCGGTTATCTTGACATAAATGACTGCTTTTACTTAGAAAATGGGGACATGAGTTAATACTATTCTGGCAACACTGATAGCAACTAAAAACAATTCGAATAGGTTTTCTTTAAATTTCCCATTTAAGGAAATTTTTTCAACCTAGCAAAGTCACAAACCTTTTGTTTATATTGGGGGTATTTTTGGTAACTAATTATGAGTTGCCAACTATTTGTAAAAAGAAAACAATTTGATTTAAATTTTAAAAGTATGTACTTCGAATGGAAAACACATTGTACAATAATTCAAAGTAGAGATTTGCAGGTGAGTGAATTTTGACTCACACTCAATGACGATCCCGAGAGAAAAATTCCACTCACGAAATTTTGTTTTTCTACTCACACTCAATCACGACCACGTAAGAAAATTTAAATTTTACTCACACTCACGCGTGATTTAATCACGCAAATTAACGAAACAAAAACTGACCGGAAAAAATAAAATTTAAAAATTAAGGCAAATTGTGAATGTTTATCTTAAATTTGCTCTGCGTATATAACTTTGCCATTTATTTTGTGTTGTAAAACCCCAAAAATATTTAAACGGTGAAAAAATTACAGAAAACATTAACTAAAGAAAATAAAATTTTTTTTGGTAAAATTCTAATTCACGCTTATTTAGTCACGCAAAAATTTGACTCACGCATATTCACTCACTAAGATTTTTTTCCTACTCCCACTCACTCACGTTCACGTGAGTAAAATTATGTTACACTCACACTCACTCGTGATTCACGTGAATCACCAACAACCACAGGGTGTCTGTGGTTGTTTCAAAAAAAATTAATCCCTCTGGATCCTTCCCAGACCTAGCCTATTTGTATTATCAGGGCTAATTAATACTCCTGAAGAGCAAACATTTTGTCCGTTTTCTGTTTAGTGTTCCAATTTCACTCGTTCCATCCCATGTCGTTCTACTTGGTTACAAACCAGACTGAAAATTAATATCTATATGATTTCATAAATTTAAAATAAGCATGAGTCTGAGCGAGGATTTTCCATCCCTTATTTGAGCAATTTTACTTATTGTTTTTAATTGATTCATTTAAAACCATTTTAATTAATCAATGAAATTAAATATTCAAATCATTATTAATTAAAAAAAATGATAACGAAAATAATTTCATTACCATTGATATCAATACAGAAATCATCATTTTATAATTCCACTTAATTCATTAGTTCCATGTATGAAAACTATGTGTGATCCCAAACTAATACTCTTTTCTTTACAGGCCTTAGCTTACAAAACTAATCATTTACAATGAAGGCAACTGTTTTATTTCACAAACATAGAGTGTTGGTCGAAAAAATTGGTTGTCAGTTATAATGTGTTTGGTATAAAATACAGGGGATTTTCAATTAATAAATTATGTAAAATAAAAAAAAAAATGATAATGAAAATAATTTCATTACCATTAATATCAATGCAGTTCTAATGAAATCATCATTTCATAATTCCACTTAATTCATTAGTTCCATGTAAGATACATATACGTATGCTTGTTGAAAACTATAGGTGATCCCAAACTAATGCTTTTTTCTTTACAGGCCTTAGCTTACAAAACAAATCATTTACAATGAACTGTTTTATTTCACAAACAGAATGTTGGTGGAAAAATTGGTTGTCATTTATAAGGTGTTTGGTTTAAAATACAGGTGATTTTCAATTAATAAATTATGTAAAATAAATTTTACAAAAAAACATTTTCAATTTACAAAAGAAAAATTTTTTACAAAATATATTTTTGGTTAAAAACATCATATTTACTTAAAGACTGACATTAGTCAAAAAACTCGAATTTTGAGTTAATAATGCATATTTATTATTATATCATGCTTGATATTGTGTAAAAGTTTCATATCAATATCTTCTATACTTTTCGAGTTAGAAGAGAATATATTTGTTTTTTCTAAAAAGTGGGTGCAAAGAGTATAATTTATTGAGATTTGGACTTTATGAACTAGTTAAATACATTTAAGAGAATGAAAATAAAAACTTTTAAATATATATTTACCGGCGGATATTTATATATTTGTGTAGTAGGGCAGTGATTTGATTTTTGCGGATTCCGAGAAAATTGTATTTTGTGGTAATAAAGCGGCTAATTTGTGTCAAAAAATATTTAGAATAGAAAACTCGCTTCTTTTGCACCGTTTGTTGTTTTATATTATCATCATTACTCAAGTTTGAAAAAAAAACTGGACATCATTAACCCATGTGGACCTACATATATCCCAAAATGACCACAGACCTAATTATTTCAATTTACAAAAAACGTCAAAGCTTTGCTCACTATTTTTGAGTTTTAAGATAACGTGATTTGAAATATTTTGACACAATATGTGTGCTGTGCTAATTTTTGAGAAATTGAACAATGTTAACCCGTGCTCTACCATATCGTGATTAAAGGAGATACTGCGGAATTTTATGTATATTTGAACAAAAAATAATTAAACTCGTTTTTATATTACATATATTTCCGAAGCCA
Source organism: Delia radicum (assembly GCA_021234595.1). Lineage (NCBI taxonomy): Eukaryota > Metazoa > Arthropoda > Insecta > Diptera > Anthomyiidae > Delia > Delia radicum. The sequence goes on from CM037852.1 coordinate 150,161,819, forward strand.
TTCTTTTAATCCATTAAAAAAATATTCTGAACTAAATTAACTCCTAAATGCTCTTGGTCACAAAATGGCGCTTAGTTGGAAAGTATTAGCATTTTTTTTTTTTTTTTTATTTTAGTTAATGTACTTATAATTAATATAATTACATTACTCCCATTGGAGCTTCTAGCAACAACAAACAAAATTTTTTTTTTTTCTTTTTTTCTTTTCTTTACAGGAATTTAAGAACTATCTCTATAAGGTCTGAACAAAATTTCTAAAACTTATTCTATCTTGGGCAAGGTTTCTTAGCTGAGGCCATGTCATCCCTTTGCTTCTGAATTCGTTTTCAACTGATCTTCGCCAAGTGATTTTTGGGCGACCTCTGTTTCTTGATCCTTGCGGGTTCCATTGAAAGCAGACCTTAGCGATATCAGCATTTTCTTTTCTAAGGGTGTGCCCGATCCATTTCCATTTTCTTCTCCGAATTTCAACATCAATTGGATTCATGTTACACGTTTGCAGCAAATCTTGGTTACTTATACGCAACGGCCAAAATATTTTTAGTATTCGCCTTAAGCATTTATTTATGAATACTTGTAATTTTGTTGAAATAGTATTCGTTACTTTCCAAGTTTCACTGCCATATAGCAGTACCGACTTTACACTTGTGTTAAATATCCTAATCTTGTGCTTCTTGGATATTTGAGAAGACTGCCAGACTCGACTAAGGAAAGTATTAGCATTACACCTTATATTATAAATAATTTTTAATTAAGGGTCATTTTGACACCAAGAGCTTCTAAGGGTTAGCTTAGTTTAGAATATATTTTTAATGGATTAAAGGTTTAATGATTTAAACTCGTTTTTATATCACATAAATGGCCAAAGCCATTCCTTTAATACACTTTAAAAATATCATGAGCTAAAATAGAAGACCCTTCTGATGTAAAAATTTTTGTATATTTTATTAGAAGTAAAATTTCTTAATTATTTATCTTTTTATTATTTACCTATTTATAGATGATTGAGTGTACTATTTTAAAAACTCGCCTCAATAATACCATTAAGGTGCTGAGGCATCACAATTTAATTGGAAAATAAACTAAAATCGAATTTAAAAAAAAAATTACCCTTAAATGCTCTCGATGTCAAAATGACCATTAGTTGAAAACATTTTAAAAATTATTCTGTGTTGTGATAATGCTTTTCAACTAAGGGTCGTTTTGACACCAAGAGCATATAAGGGCTAATTTAGTTAAGAGTATTTTTTAGCGGATCAAAAGAAAAGCTCATCCAGGTATATAAAATAAAAAATATTTAAACTCTTTTTTATTTTAAATACCTGTCTAAAGCCATTCTTTTAACCTTTAAAAAAATGTTCGTAACTAAATTAACCCTTAAATGCTCTTGGTGCCAAATGACTAAATTAACCTTTAGATGCCTTTGGTTTCAAAATGACCCCTAGTAGAAAAATATTTGCATAACAGAGTATATTACTTAAAGAATTTTCAGTTAAGGGTCATTTCGACACCAATAGCATTTAAGTGTTAATTTACTTCAGAATATTTTTTGAGTGGATTAAAGTAAGGGCTTTCGCAGGATATATAAAATAAAAAAGAGTTTAAATATTGTTTGTTCAAATATATATCGGTCATTCCACTATAAATCGGCCAAATCAAGACCTTAGGTTTTCCGATTTAAGTTTTATTTTGCACGCAGAAACTCTACGTAGCCACTTAAAAATTGGCGTTTTTATTTTCTCGAAATTAAAAAAAAAACATGATATTATTCGATATTTTTTTAAAAAATTAAAAATATGTTAAAAGTGTGTAAGTTTCAACATTCGTAGTTTCTTTTATATATATCTGATCATTATAATTTAAAGTGCATTAGAATGATACACTCCTCTCCTATTATATTGTGGAACAAATATTTTTTTTAATTTTGTATTCAATTAGTTTTACAAATGAATTTTTGAAAATTTTGGCCTCCCGATTAAAATATGTAACTTTTATCATAAAGTTATAGTTTCACGTTTTTGGGTCCCGGAGTTTGACTATTGTTAATGATTTTTTTTTTTAAATTTTATATCATAGATAGAAAAAACGACATTTTTTTCTTTTATATTTTTCAGATTTATTAAGATTACATTTAAAAATTTTGTGGATTTTAAAGAGTCCCTGTTTTAAAAACTATACATTTAGTTTTTAAGATTTGTTCTGCACTTGAAAGACAAAGCAAAGATAAAGTAAAGATAAAGTTTCCTCCCGAATATTAGATTTTTTCTAAAAATAAACGTGGTCTTGAAAGGATTAAAAATTCATTTTTTAAAACATAATATTTAAGAAAATCCAAATAACGTGTTGCAGAAAAAAAAAATAAAAAATAATAATAATAATAATAATATATGTACACACAAAAAAATAAGTTAGTAGAAAAGTTAGTAAAACGTCTTGTAAATCAGGTATACTATTTTTAGCAAATTTTTTTTGCTAAAATCGTGCTTTCAGCTAAAATTTTTGTTATACTTATTCAGCACTTTACTGTTTTATTCTAATGCTTTACTAATATACTAATGTTTTACTAATTAATTTTGCTAAAAAAAAGTTGTGCTGATAAGCAGATGTCGCGGCATGTCAAGATGTACACTCAAAAAAATAAGTTAGTAGAAAAGTTAGTAAAACGTCTTGTAAATCAGGTATACTATTTTTTAGCAAAAATTTTTGCTAAAATCGTGTTTTCAGCTAAAATTTTTGTTATACTTATTCAACACTTAACTGTTTTATACTAATGCTTTACTAATATACTAATGTTTTACTAATTAATTTTGCTAAAAAAAATTGTGCTGATAAGCACATTAATAGTGTGGACGACAACCAGATTGAAAGATATACGCAGAATGAAGTAGATGTCGCGGCATGTCAAGATGTAGTAGAGAAGAGCAAAATGATACTAAAAAGTACAACTCTAATAAGACATATAAAAAAATCAACCATGGAAGTTTTTGTATCTCTTTTTCATACATAAAACAAAATTGAGGATTAAAACAACTTAAATTTTGCGTTGTCACCGGCTTGTGAAAATAATTGCCTATTAATTAAATAAAAGACAAAATAAAATATTTATTTATTTAAACTAAATGTTTATAGATTAATAATAGTGTGGTCAAATTGCAAACAAACATATACAGACATGTAGACAGAGTAAAGCGAAAGACAAAGACACACATCTTAGGTAGATTTTTATGGTTCCTTTTTCCTATTGCAAAAAAAGGGTTGTTTTTTCGTTTCGTTTGTTTTTGTTTATTTTTTCGTTTCGTTTCTATAATTATCTTCGGCAGTTGCGTTCTTTAAAAGAAAGCATCATTTAGACTACCATTGATGTAAGTAGTTGAAAGAAAATTTTTGTTATGTTATATATATTTATTTCTATATATTTTCAGATATTAAATTACTTCATGACATCAATGTGGGAAAATGAAAATTTTTATATTTCGTAATTATTGTAAATTATTTTTAAAAGAATCAGAAAAATATGTTTTATGATTTTCAGCAAATATATTAACTAAATTACAATTTTTTTACAATTTTTTGCGTTTTTTTCAGTCTACTAAAATTCAGCAAAAAATTTATTAATTTTTACCAACGCTTTTTTATTTCTAATCTACTAAGTGTTAGCAAAACTTTTGCTGAATCTACTAATTTTGTTGCTAAAAATCAGCTCACTGATTTTCAGCAAAAGATTTTTCTGACATTAGCAATTTTTTTGCTAGCATCCTCCTGACTAAAATTTTGCTGACTCAGCAAAATTTTTTGCTGACTTTACAAAATTTTTTTAATATATATTAATGTAACATTAATAATTGCTATAACAAGATCTCTTTTATATGTTGAGATGAATAATCTTTAACGTTTTTTTTTAATTTAAATTCTGTCTGTATTTTTAAAATTTGGAGGCAAATTATTGAATTCACGACTACCCATGTATTCTATCCTTTGTTTCGTTGTTTCCAGTCTACACAGGGCAACTGATAAATTCATATTGTTTCGTGTATTAAACGAAGACTGGTCTCTCGAAAAACTTATAGTGTGATGACCAATATTGTGAAGACATTTGAAACTTATACTGAATTACAAAAGTAAGGTTCTAATTTCTGTCCTACACTCAAAAAAAAAAAGTTTGTAAAGTCAGCAAAAAATTTAGCTGAGTCAGCAAAATTTTAGTCAGGAGGGTGCTTGCAAAAAAATTGCTAATGTCAGCAAAATCTTTTGCTGAAAATCAGCGAGCTGATTTTTAGCAACAAAATGAGTAGATTCAGCAAAAGTTTTGCTAACACTTAGTGGATTAGAAATAAAAATGCCTTGCTAAAAATTAATAAATTTTTTGCTGAATTTTAGTAGACTGAAAAAAAAAACGCAAAAAATTTGTAGAAAAATTGTAATTTAGTTAATTTATTTGCTGAAAATCATAAAACATATTTTTGTGATTCTTTTAAAAATAATTTACAATAATTACGAAATATAAAAATTTTCATTTTCCCACATTGAAGACATGAATTAATTTAATACCTGAAAATATATAGAAATAAATATATATAACATAACAAAACTTTTCTTTCAACTACTTACATCAATGGTTGTCTAAATGATGCTATCTTTTTAAGGACGCAACTGCCAAAGATAATTATAGAAACGAAACGAAAAAATAAACAAAAACAAACAAAACGAAAAATACAACCCTTTCTTTGCAATAAGAAAAAGGAACCATAAAAATCTACCTAAGATGTGTGTCTTTGTCTTTCGCTTTACTCTGTCTACATGTCTGTATATGTTTGTTTGCAATTTGACCACACTAGATTATTAGTTTATAAACATTTAGTTTAGAAATACATATTAAATTTAAATATTTTATTTTGTCTTTTATTTAATTAATAGACAATTATTTTCACAAGCCGGTGACAACGCAAAATTTAAGTTGTTTTAATCCTCAATTTTGTTTTATGTATGAAAAACAGATACAAAAGTCTTCCATGGTTGATTTTTTTATATGTCTTATTAGAGTTGTACTTTTTAGTATAATTTTCCTCGTCAGTACTACATCTTGACATCTAATTCATTCTAATCTGGTTGTCGTTAACACTATTGATGTGCTAATCAGCACAATTTTTTTTAGCAAAATAAATTAGTAAAACATTATTAAAATGTTAGTAAAACATTAGTTCAAAACAGTTAATTGCAGACTAAGTATAACTAAAATTTTAGTTTAAAACATAATTTTAGCAAAAAATTTGCTGAAATATAGTATACCTGATTTACAAAATGTTTTACTGACTTTTCTACTAACTTATATTTTTGAGTGTACATTTTTAAATTTGATCTTTTTAATTTTGAAAAATAAAAAAATTTAAAAACTATTGATTTTTCTATGGAAAAGTGATACTAACAATTTTTCAATAATTCATTAAAAATATAAACCCCGGTGCCCAAAAATACAAAAGGGTTGTTTTTTTACAAAAATGCAATCTGCAACTTATTTTCATATCGAGAGTGTCCAAATTTAAAATATAAAAGTTAATATATATAAAAAAAAATAATAAAATTAAAATTTACAACGTAGTACGTACCCAAACCCAAATTTTTAAAACACATGAAACATTACATTTACAAAACACATTAATTTATTTAATCTTTAAATTAATAATTAATTACATTTTTTATATTTATATAAATAGTTTTCTTCACTTTTACAGATGATATATAAAAAAAAATTTACATAAAACAGTATGAAATTACATAAATTTATTTAAAAATAATTAATAAACACACATTAACTATCCACTATAATTCACTGATTGTTTAATAATTCCCAATTATTTTGTAAAACCCCATTAAATATAAGTTTAGTAATTTTTACAACTTTTATAAATGGCTTTCACACACTAACACGGTCAATGACGTCACACACTAAAAGCAGGTTTTTCAAAAATTCACATTAATTTGAATAAAATAATTGTTGTTTTAACAATAAAATTTGTCAAAAGTTAACAAAAATGTTATATTGATTTCACTTACAACTTTTGTTTCAGTGTATATGGATGACCATAAATAATATATGGAACGATATTTGTCCATATATGAAAATGTAGGTTAATTTTTTTAGTATGTACGAATATGGATGACCTTATATGATCATATATGAACTTTTTTAACCGGGTGGTATAATCAAGAAACAATGTTCAAAACTGATTTTAAATCTCTTCTATTTGAAAAGCTATTATACTCCTAATATGTTAACAATAGCACTTTAAATTGAAAAAGACGAATTAATAAAAAAACAAAAAAAATGGACTACAAACAATTGACAGTTAATTTAAAATTTTTACAACCTATATCTACATCAATACAACTACTTATTGTAGAAATAAGAGATGAAAATCTTTAACAGAAATGTAAGTACAATGTAAGTAGTAATAATCCTCTTCAACGGTCTTCAAAGAATATGTTGATACTTAACTCACAGTCTACAACTAACAAGAGATCTTAATATGTGACAAAGAAAAATAAAATAAGACACACGTATTTTTTTTTAGAGGCTCAATCTCACATTTAAGGGTTAAAAGGTGCGACCAAAGTTAATATATTTTTGTATGGAAACATGTCTGAAACAAATGAAATTCAGATTTTTTTGATCGCAGTTGCGATGTACTTGAAATAACATAAATGTTGATACCAATATTGTCAATGTAGAGTGTTAGGGTTGCCATTTATTTAAAATATTTCAAATGTAGTTTAGAAAGTTCGTCGGAAAAAGTCGCATAAAAGCCGAACTATTTTACGAATGTCGGAAAAAGCTTAGACACCCAATCGATTAAATTTAATTGACATTAATATACATATTTTTTTTTAGCATAATCCAACGATAACAAAACTCCAGTTTTAATATCACTTAAAACTCATTTTTATTAATTACAAAAATACTTAAAAGTTATCGGACATGTTTCGTATGCCAAATAATGCGTCTCGAAGAGCTCTTTTATTTGATAGCCCAGTTTGTCTAAAATTTTCTAAACCTCAGACGAAAATGACAACTGAGTTTGGCAATAAGTGTTAAATAATATTGCAAAATACTTATTGCAACATATATTGCCGGCAATTGATATGTACGCACTTGAGTTGTCCACCCTAGAGATAACATAATTTTGACATTTGCTACAATGTATTTCTACATTGTATATCTTTAGTATAGGCTGTAGCTAAGTATTGGAGATTAAAAAAAATATCTTTAAACAATTCATGAACATCAATAGAAAAACAGAGATAGATCATTTTATTTAATTACTTGCACATGAAATTACTCAAGTGTCATTTTTGAGATATGAATCTATGTATGGAGTATACAGTTGTTTAAATATACGAGGGTCAATTTATAAATATACAAGTCAGGATTTTCACACTTTTTTTAATTCGAATGAAGCGCTTGTAATATAGAGTACGTGGTGGTAATGTGGTATACCTATTTGTGTTTAGATTGCCAACTTTTTAGTTTTTGTCCGATTAAAATATGATTTAACCATCCACATGCTACATGTATTAGGCTTCCACGAACCTATTTGGGAAAATAATTAAACCCACATTTTCAGAGATCTTTAAGAAAATATTGCAAATCCAATTAAACTCGACTTTAAAAAATGCGCAGGTAATGTGGTACACCATATGCTGGTAATGTGGTATAGTGTTGCATTTCGTTGTAAAGTTGAGTGGGGTACACCAAATGTTTTTGAAGCCAAGAGAATGCCCATTTTACCATCTCGAACAGTCTGTATAGCTCTTTTCATATTCTCTGCTACCCATTTCCTTATTTCACCTTTTTTGGGCATTCTGTTTTTTTTTTTTTTGAAGGTAATGTGGTACACTATTCCAAAGTAGCAGCCTCAAACTATACCACAATAGCTGCACGTGTGTTTTATGTAGATATTTATATATTTAAAAAAAACTACTACATATATTTAGCAACTGCATATACTCTTCGCTTATTAAGTACTTAACAATTATTTTAATCTTTAACTTAAGAACTTTAAAATACACCTTTAAAACAAAAACTTATTTCTTAACACTAACAAAAAAAAAAAGTCGACCACACACCCCCGCAAATTTTTTCAACTGACTCCCACAATGACTTGCCAAAATGAAACAGATCTTTGCTCTCTTAATTCTCTGAGAGCAGCAAACTATTAATCTTGTTTCCGAACGTTTTATTATAGCCACAGATAGCCAAGGGCTGTTTCAAGCAATTAGTAACATTATTTGTAAAACCGAAATTGTAAAAATCATACAACAAAATATTTTGAAAATGACAGAGAGAGTTAAAATACTGTGGATACCAGGTCACGCCGGTATAATCGGGAATGAACACGCAGACTCTGCTGCAAAAAACGCAATCATATCTCCAATCTTTTATAGAGCTCCACAATCTTCAACACACTTTATAAAATCTACAAAAAATAATATTCTCATCTCTCTTAAGCGAGCTTGGGATGAATACCAGCACCCATATAAGGAATTAAATCCCACTGGAACACCAACTCAACTGCCAACAACCAGCAACACATCCATGAACAAACTGTTTACAAGAGTACGTCTCGGGCACACACGCTTAACCCACAGCTACCTTATGGAAAGGAGTTCTCAACCTATCTGTCAATTTTGTTCTCAACATCCACTCACAATGACGCATCTGCTAAATGAATGCTTGGATTTAGAAAATAGACGTGCACTAGTCTTCGGGGAATTGAGTCCAAAAGAAGTCTTACAAGTCCCTTCAAAAACCAATATAGAGTTATTAAATAAATTTTTTACACTCCTCAATATAAAAAATCAAATATAAAAAAAATTAGAAATTAAACAAAAAAAAAAAACCAAATGAATTGTACAAATATAGTATAAGTTTACAACAAAGCCGATAGCCATAGCAGCTAGTGCTTTAATTAATTTTAGTTATAATTTTAATTATAATTAAAAAGAAATAAATAAAATAAATAATAATCTTGTTTCCGTTATTCTTACATTGTTAGTTTTAGAGAAAAGCTACTATACCACATTAACAGCCTATACCACATTACCTGCACTTACTCTATTCCTGATTTTAAATATAAGGAATTTGATATTTATTAATTGCTATCTATATATATGTCAATTGTTAAGCTTGCTTCTGTATCCTAAAAATTAGCATAGGCTGCAAAAAAGCGTTTTTTCCACTTAACTAGGGCTCGGAACTTCATGTTTGTTGTCATTAGCTGGAGAACAATAATACCCACATTTCTTTATTTTGCTATAAATCCATATTATTGCATATTTTGCATTAAAATGCATATTTTTATGAAATTTTTTTGATGTTTTACTAAATACAAATTTTACACAATTTATAAATTTTATAAATAAATTTTTTAAATTTACACATAATATTTTTTATCACGAAAAGAAAAATAACAGAAAAAGGCAATTACTAATTTTCCTACGATGTTTATTCGTAATTTTAAATTTTTTAACCACTTTTTAAAACAAAAATTGTGGGACTAATATTGAAAACGTTAAAAAAAATCAAAAATATATGAATATTTTTAAATTTTAAGTATATATATTTTAGGATTTTAAATACATATTTTATGTGCATAAAAAACAAATATAAATGCAGTAACTTCCGAGCCCTATTTATAACATATCCAATTAGGATTAGGTGATCGATAAACGAATATCTTTTCTGGGTGTAGCAATGGATGAACGTTATTATTAAAAAAACATTTTTTTTTGTTAATCATATAATCAATAACTATATCCTAATACCCAAGTGCATGCTGAAGGACATCCAGAAACTGCCTACCGATTACCAGTAACTAAAACTCGTTATATCGTTAATATTCAGAGCCAGGCACGTAGCTAGGAATTTATTTCGGGGGGGGCTTTTCGATTTTTTTTTTTTGCAAACTAGAGTAACAGCTTTTTTTTTTTTTTTTTGTTTGCTAAATTTTGACCTACACGTAGTGGGTAATCATGTATTAATAACAGAAATTGCTTTCTAAGGTCATTTTGAAACAAAAACCTCCCGCATAAAGTGCATTTCCTTAAAATGCATTTTTTACTTGTTGTGTTCATTATTTTGCGAATTTTAATGTATATATCGCGAAACAACGCTTTAATCTGTTTGATCACAATCCTCGAAACACGTCAAATTTTAAAACGTTTGTGTCTTTGAGGATATGCATTGTTATTGTCTAATTACGTTAAATTTTTAGCTAAATATTAATTTTTTGTTTAATTAAATAAAAAAAGGATTTTTGAAAACCGTCTAGGGTAGCTAAAACTTGATAAATGTAAAAAAAAGTTTCAACTTCTAATAACCCGATTTAAATTAATATGATGCTTTATAAAATCATACGAAATTTAATATGAGTCTTAATACAGTTTTATCCGAGAAATGGGCATAATAATTAAATAACATCCGAATACTGACGCGATACAATTTAATACGATTTAATATAGCGGTATAAATTTCCAGCTTTTGATTTTAAAACGTCATGAAAGTTCGAAATATCTATTAATCCTTTTAGACTTTAGCCGCTTGCAAAAGGTTTACAACTTTATAATTTGTAACAATTTCCATAGCATTTGGAAATTTTATTTAAAATAAAATTGTGTTTTTTTTATATATGATATAATATCAAAATATATATTATTTTGCAATGTCTAGGTATATAAATATAACGTAATTATTAATTGGATTAGTTTTAGGGTATTCTAAATGCAATATACAATTATACGCAACTATATATGACATCATATTAAATTTTTTCTATAAAATTAATTTTATATATGAATTTATATAATTATGTCGGGCTAAATGCACTGGCAGACAAAACCTTATAAATGTATATAAAATAATGTATTATTTTATGCAAACGTTTTAACTCTGGAAATTAAAGATTTATAACCATCCAAAAAACAAATTAAAAGCAAATATCTGTATAATTTGCCCTTTGTTCCCTTTGAAATTAATGAAATTCGGATAGGTGATAAAGTAGCAAAAATATATGAAAAACGTATCTATTTTTAAAATTGGTGGTGAAATTTAACACATCTTTGTATGAAAATATGTTTAAAGTTTAGGAAATTTAGACTTATTTAAAAACAGCGTTAAAATGCTCGAGAAAACACACATTTTGAAAACCAATTTGACACTATGTCGTGGACCCCGGCTGCCACTTATTTGAATTATTTTAACAAATTATTCACTATTTTTTCCCCTTTTTCATATATCCGACTTCATATCTTGTATTAAAAAAATCGTAAATTTTACAAGCAAGCGTGATTGTAGTCTGAAAGAAATAATAATAAAGAAAAAATATAAAATTTGGAAAATTTAAAAATATACCTGACATCGCCTAGGTCTTATTTAAACTAAATTATGTATTTCCAATTCACTTTGTTTTATATTTTGGACAAATTCAAACGCTTTTCAAATTGTCTTTAATCAATTTTTTAAATAAAAACCCTTTAAAATGTCTAAAAAAAGGACATCGTTATAACACAAAGACTTTTTTAGCTGCTTGATTTTAAAATGTCGCATTTCAAGGAGCGCCGATAGTAATTTGTTTACATTTAGTCTAAAAAAAAAAATTGAGAAAATTTGAGTCACATTGGACCACGTTAACACATTATGCATATCGATCAAATTTTGAGGCTTAAATTTGTTTCAAAAAATTAAAAAAATATATGAGATATCGTAAAAAAAATACTGAAAACTATGTTACCAGATGCGTGCGTAGCAAACCAAATTTAAATAAAAAGATTGCACTGTAAGTAAAGTAACGACTTTTACGGCACAAGTAAACTTAATTTTGAGTCTTAGTGGTATCTCCATTTTAAAAGATTATGTCAAAATACACAGAAAAAATCATTGTTAAAAAATTTCAATTAAACTTTTTAAAGTTGAAAATTCTGGTTTCTTTAATTTTGGTGATTTTATTTCGAATTTTGGCGTTTATCTTGGGAGTTTTTTAAATTTATGCAATTTTGAGGATTGTTTCTTAAATTTTGCGATTTTTTTCAAATGGTTCCGATTTTTTTTAAATTTTTGGCGATTTTTTTTTGCAATTTTTGGTGATTTTTTTAAAAATTTTGTAATTTTTCCCAATAGTAAACAATATTTAATTAAATTTTTAATAGATGTGAATAAAACTATATGTAATTGGAAATAATATTAATTAAATTTTAGTTGTTACTACAATTGCATCCACACGACCGAATTCAGTTAAACTTTTGCTGAATCAACAAATATTTTAATTAAAACTCAATTTTAGTTTTTTCTGTGTAGACATATATTTTAAGTCAAAGACTTCGAAATCTCTTATGAAATGATTTTATTTATTGCTTTTTGTCGAAAATCAACTCTAACAATGATAGCCGCCCATTTGCAGGCGATGTTTCATAACGAAACTTTAACTTTCGAACCATATAAAACTATTTCCTATTTGATCCAAGTCAAAAATAAATATTTTCATAACATTGTTACTTTCTAACGAATTGTATTAAGTTTTCAAATTTGTCAAATCATTTCGGGGGGGGCTCTAGCCCCCAAGCCCCCCCCCCTAGCTACGTGCCTGTTCAGAGCCATCATACCTCTTATTTTTCTGATGTATATAATTATCAATGTACCCACGTATAATATGTTTTTATAGACATTATAGAGAATTGCCAGCTAGGCCCATTTGATCGTGTGTGTCTATTTATTTAGGAAATCTTTCAGTTGTTTGATCTTCAGAAAATATAAAAAAAAACATAAACAATTTCTATAAGTGCAATAAGGTGTTTTTTCTATGCACCCATGCGAGTAAAAAAAATTTGTACATATATTTGCTTTTTTACTTAAGAGTGTACCATAAAAGCGTATGTACATTAGGGTGCCCTAAAAAAAATTATGTTTGTTGCTCAAACTTAATTGGAACGCTTATGAGGTAAAGTATTTTTAAGATTTTTTTTTCAGATTTTTCCCAAAAAAACAGGGTTTTTGGACGTTTTCAGAATTATTCTTATAACTTGGTCAATAACGAAAATTTTCTCAGTTCTGAGTCAACATTTTAAAGGAAATGTCCAAACTTCATTTGTATGTGCTTAGACCATAATTCTCAGCAATGCTTTGGTATATTTATTATGTACCTTACATTACGTACATAACTTTTAAAATTTCTACGAAGATTGAAAAAACTAATGATGCAGTTGAAAATATTGATAAATTCGTAATAATTTTGCTTAAAACAATTTTTAATTTGCTCTTACCGTTCCAGAGTCATATACTTTTAAAGCATTGTACCCATTATATAAAACTAATAATAAGCTCTTTGGCATCGGATTTGCTTTAAACTTTGAATTTTGTGATTTTTTGTGTTGCGCGGACTAATCATTTTTGATATTTGTTATCTTGAGTGAAAAATTACTAAACTCAAAAAATCTTATAATTCAAAATAGAAATGATGAGTGAATTTCTACTCTCACTTACGGCATTTCAAGAAATTATTGCGCATGTAAAATATAGGGTAAGGAGTTTGTTCAAACTAACGAAATGTGAAATTAAAAAAATCACAAAATATAAAAAATCTAAATCAATTAAACCGCTTAAACGATAATTAACGATGCTCTTCTCTAAAATGTGGAACATGTTTGCTTGCAGTTTACCAATAGCGAAGTTGTGAACTCCCCTAATTTACATACATGTGAGTTTGTATTTCATTTGAACGACTAATGTAAGCACTTGATACTTATAGGTTTTCCTTTTTGTTTGTTTACAGATTATTATAGGAACATTTAAGAAATAAAACAACTACAACAAAGTAGTACCTACAATTAAAAGGTACAAGTACCTACTCCACTCCAGTATGACAAACACAAATGATTGCTATGCGGTCTTCTTTCTGTAATTTTCTACAAAGTAGGAGTTGCTAGTCTTAAATTCTCATAAGACGAAAACATTCTTACACAAGATGACGACAATGATGTTGTTGTGGAGTTGTTCATGATGTGTGTGGTTTCAAATAGAGTCATCATTTAACCGCAATAGCATGTACAATTGAAAATACATATTGACCATCTGTTGTATACTGGAGTACAAATGTATGCAACATATACAAATGATAATTTTGTTATTGTACTCTTTATGTTATCATATGCTCTTTTCAGTTAAGTTGCTAATATTGTTGTCATATGTTGAAGGGATCTCTAGGGAGTTTTAAAATTTAATCGTTTTAGAAAATATGCAATATAAAGAAAAAATAAATATAAAAATTTGTGATCCAAATTTCAGATTTGTGATGTGGAAAAATAGATTCGTTGTTACAACTGAATTATACAATTTGTGGAGTAATGAAATTTTGTTGTTACAAATGAAAACTGCATTATAAATTCTATCGCCACTTAAGGTTAACCTTTTAACTTTAAGGTTAATCTGTTTTTCCTAATACTGAGTTTCCACTTACGTGATTTGAGCAAAACTTGTGATATGGTAAAAAAAATATGTATGGATAAACATTAGAGCACCCATAAAGTATATGGGATGTGCATAATTGTTTTTTTTTATCGCTCCCCGCACATGTTCAGTTAAGACGAGAGTAAAAAAAGAATTTTAGACAAAAAGTGTAGTTTTAAGTTTTAAACAGGCCAAGCAGTTTGAACTTTTTAACTCAAAAATAGGACAAAAAACCTTTGTAGAAATTTTTGCTTATAACTCCTAAAATAAAATTTTTACGGGATTAACCTTCATAGCTTAATTTTTAAAGAATTAAAAAGCGAAGATTTTTCTTTAACATTGTTTTGACTTAAGTCTTACCGGTCGTGGTGTTATGCGTGGTTAAAGTTAAAATGTAAGTAAGAACTTTTCTTCATAAAATTCTCGTAAATATTCGAATGGGGGAAAACTTGAACTCTTTGCATAGTTTAACAGGGTGTTTAATGTAGTTTTACAAAAAAATAATTTTTTATAAAATATATCGACCATTCCATGAGAAAACACAAATCCTACTATGAAGCAACATTTTTTTTTTTAATTTCAACTTATTTGCTTTCAAAATTATTTTTTTTTTTTGCTTTAGTACTCTTTGCCTTATGTCCGAAATTTCAAGCAATATATACCTACTGGTGCTTAGATACCTACCGTGTACACGAACAAAATCGGGTAGGTATCTAAGCACCGGTAGGTATCTATTGCTTGAAATTACGGGAATTAGTACTATAAATTTAATGTATTAATATAACAAGTTATATAAAATAAAAATTAAATATTTTTTTTATTATATTGCTAAAATAATATTGAATATTATTCCGTGAAAATATTTGTAAAATATGGATAGAAATGCTTTATTGAAACATTCCAATTTAGTTGGTAAGTTTTTAAGATTATTTGAGTTTCTGAAGGTCTCCAAAATGTTTTTTTTTTTTGTAGGAAAAAAAAAAAATAAGCGGGTTCGAATTCATTTAAAGCATTGATTTTTGTGTCAATTGGGGCCAAAAGCACCATCCAACGACTTGAGTCTTTTAAAAGAATTAGAAGAATATAAACTTGTTGACAAAGACGTTGCAGATGCTGTACAAAAAAAACTACTTAAGCACCTTTGGTACTTAAATGAAGCAAATATTGCATTGGCCTTCTTCGACGGTGATGTAGACCTTGAAATGAAAAGAAAAATGGCTTAAAATTAAAAAAAAATCTGGACATCCGGATCAACCGAAACGAACAAATATAGCTGCAATGGATCTCATGTCAATTGAGTTATGTGATTTTGTAACCAACAACACCTATTTATTTTTTAATAATTTGTTAAATGAGGAAATAACAGGAATTAGTTAAAAGTTTTTGTTGGCTGATCCGATAACTTGGGAAGAAAATGAGAGCTACAATTCAGCAAAAGCAATAGTCAAACAATTATTAGTTGTAAATGATATGGCGGAAAGAGGATGTGCTTTAATTACACGATTTAATGCTGTTCTAACGCATCAGGAAGACCAGAAGCAATTCATTCTGCATGCTATGGAGCAGAACTACAACGATCTGTCAACAAAGAATTTTTCTAAAAATAAATTTTTAGAATATTTAAAAAAATCCAAAGACCCAAAATAATTATTATCATGTTTGAGAAATACTTTAAAATTAATTAAGGGGAGAATCTTATTGATTTTAATGGTTTAGTTTATTATTTATGCTTTAGTTTAGTATATTGCTGTATTATTTATAAATTGTATTAACTATTAAAATATGAAATCAACTAATTAATGTAAAACAATAAAACTTATACTGAATTTAATTTTAAACATTTTTTTTTTGTAATTTAAGTGTTCTTAAAGGAAGCCGTTATTTATTTTCAGATTTTATAATAAATTAGTTTTAAAGAAGTAGTATTAAATGCATTAAATTTATAAAAAATTATCAATTAAGTTAAAATTGTAAAAAAAAAAATAAAAAAATTTGCTTCAAAGTAGGATTTGGGTTGATTTCATGGAATGGTCGACATATTTTTTCCAAAATTATTTTTTAGTAAAACAACATTAAATACCCTATTAAATTACGCAAAGAGCTGAAGTTTTTCCCCATTCTAATATTTACGAGCATTTCATAAAAAAAGGTCTTACTCAAATTTTAACTTTAACCACGCATACCCCACGATCTGTCATTTTTCGGTCAAAACAATGTGAGGGAAAAATCTTCACATTTTCATTCTTCAACAATTTTTTTATGAACGTTAATCTCGTAAAAATTGTACTTTAAGAGTTACAAGCATATTTATCTATTAAGCTTTTTCACCCCTTTTTGAGGTCAAAAGTTCAAACTGCTTCGCCTGTTTAAAACCTAAAACTAAAATTTTTCGCTAAACATTATTTTTTTACTCCCGACTTAACTTAAAATGAGCGGGGAGCGATAAAAAAAACAAATATGCACATATGGGTGCTCTAATAAACATGTACAAAACATCTTTTGTTTCAAAACACGTTTAGTGGAAACGTAACATAAGAGCCATTTCGAAGGTGCAATAGCAAAACAGTATGTAAAATGATGACACCACCTTATGGTACTTACTTTTTTTGGGGGACCATGTCAAAAATCTCCATACAACAAGTTTTATATTTTATATGAAATTATTTGAATAATATTTTTTTGCGTTAGACCCACACCAGTGTTACCATATTGCCAGTTTTAACTGTTTTATCCAGTTTTTTAGGATGCGTAACAGTTTTCCAGTTTTTCATGAAAAAAAACAGTTTTTGTTTAATTTCAGCCTTTTTTTCCAGTTTTTCCAGTTTTTAACAGTTTACCTGCTCGATTTACTTTCTTTTACTTGAATTTATAAATTTAATACAAAAGTTGCACAAAATGTTTCAATAAAAAATAATACTACGCATTGAATGCAACTGTGTAGTAAGTTTTAATTCCCTTTTTAGCATTTGTTTGTGGTAAAATTTTGTGGAATCAAACGAAATGAAAATGAAATTTAATCAAAAAATGTATAACTGATACTTTTATGTAATTAAGTAAGATCTCAAAATGTGATGAATTATTTTGTTTTTTTATGGTTTTGTAGCTATTTTTTGCTATATGTTAAATAATTAATATAAATATAAATATGTTTTTTATATTATATTTTTTTTTTTTACTTTAAACAAGTACACAGAAAAAAAAAACATATTATTCCTATTGTTAATTAAAATGTAGTTTTATAACAGAGCACAACTTGTGATCTGTAATAACATAAATTTGAAAATATTCTTTTTTGCTAGTATAATTAAAAGTTAGTCTACAACAAAAAATATTTTTTTTCTGTGTATATAAATATGTTATGTGTTTAATGTTTTTTATATTGTTTTATGTTGTTTTATGTTTAAATAAAATGCAATTGAATTCAAAATGCACATATTAACTGTTTTTTCTACTGTTTTTTATTTAAAAAAAAACAGATTTTTCTTAAAAAAAACAGTTTGTTCTTACAGTTTTTTGAAAAAAATACATGGCAACACTGGTTGTGTGATGTTGTTTTTTCGGAATTACTATGGGAAGTTTCTGTCGAGATAAGTGATGATTTTCTTAGAGCCCCGGGGTTTTGTCGTGAATACCCGCTTATCCAGTAGAGCTCAACCGTTTTTAGGCGATTGTCCAGTGAATCGCACAGTATATTACTGGTAGAATTTTTTATTAGTAGGACCTGCATATGTTGAATACACCTACAGAAAGAGTATTTCCGGAAATCAATAATATAGAGAAATTAAAGTTCAACATCTACACTACTGTAATGTAATGTAATCCTGATATCAAAACAATGTACCACACTTGTAGGGAGCTACCAAAAAACACACAAAAAAAAGAAAAAAAAAAAAGCGCATGCTCTTGATATTCTGAACACACCAAAAGAAGCTTATAAGTGCCAATAAAACAGAAATCAACTTCCAAATATATCGCACACCTAGTTCGAAAGTGACTCTACTCAAAACTATTAATTTTTCAGAAATTGAAAAAAAAAAATTGCAACTTTACACCAATTGAAACATAAAGAAAGACATAACTGTGTTTTAGCAACAGTTAATAACAACAAATTACAGTAAAATTTTTTTTTTAGATAAACAAGTGTATTGTGCATAGTTTAAACATATAAACCCGAAAAATAAAAATGTTGAGTTGAGTCACTTATGAACTAGGTTTGCGATATGTTTATCATTGACAGCAGGATAAACAGCGGTTTAGCTCTTAGTCTCTCCTCCCATCCTCATTAAAAACTAAAGGCTGTTTTTTTTATAGAGGTATAGAACTTTGAAACGGAATAAAACAAAGATGAATTTTTTAAATATACATGAAATTTACTTTTTTCGAAAGATAATCTTCTGGCACGAGGCAGAGTGTCTGAGTATTTTACAGCTAATAGATAACGACTTGAGATTTTACCGTGGCCATAATCAGGCTCCCAAATAAATATATATAGCCATCTGAGAAAATAAATATTACCGTCTTGTGGGGTATATACAAGGTGGCGCAAAAATAACCTGCCGATGTTTTTTGGCTGTAATTTAAAAAAAAAAAAAAATGAAAAACTTTGATTCTTCTTGTGGATTATTTTTATTTGGTATTTTAATTTTTTTACATCAAGTCGAGAATATGATGTCATGTAAATGGCCGCCCCACAGTTGATTGTCATTTGAGCCCTTTTTATGGCATTTTCCATCACTTTGGCCAAAACTTCCGGCGATAGGTAATCACATTCTTGACGGATATTGTCTTTAAGAGCTGCAAGAGTCTGAGGCTTGTTGACATAAACCCGCGACTTCAAAAAGCCCACACAAAGAAGTCTGGAGCGGTCAAATCAGGTGATCTTGCTGGCCAGTGCAAATCGCCAAAACGGGAGATTAGGCGCCCGGGAAATGCATCCTTCAGCATATCGGTTGTGGCACGTGCAGTGTGTGCCGTTGCACCGTCCTGTTGGAACCACATGTTTTCTAATCCCAATTCATCAAGCTGCGGCAAAAAGAACTCGTTGATCATTGCTCTGTAGCGCTCACCATTCACAGTAACCGTTTGGCCCGCGACGTCTTCGAAGTAAAAAGGTCCGATGACTCCTCCAGCGAAAACAGCACACCATACAGTGACTTTGAGCGGGTGTAATGGCTCTTCGTGGGTTCCACGCGAATTTTTAAGTGCCCAGAAGCGTAAATTTTGCTTATTTACGTACCCGCTAAGATGGAAATGGGCCTCATCACTCATGATTATTTTTGATGAAAAATCATCTTCTTCATGGTGGTGATTAAGGATGGCTTGAGCGTATGTTACACGCGATTGGCGGTCAGCAGCTAACAGCTGCTTTGTATGGAAACATCTTCAAATCTTGTACCAAAATTCGCTGTAAAGACCGTCGACTGATACCCATTTGCGTGGCACGTCGTCTGGTCGATGTCGACGGCGCTTCCATGCCGTCGACATCTCTGCAGAACGGCTACTCCGGGATCTGCCACGCCTGGCAGCATCTCGTGTTGTGCCAGTCTCTTCGAGGCAAGCGGCCAAACGTCGCAGTGTTTCACCAGTAGGTGTTGGACGGCCAGGAAATCTGCGACGAAATTCACGTTGTGCCAAAGTCACCGACCGATTATTGGTCAAATAAATAGTCACCAATATTCCGAGTTCTGGAGCAGTGTACCGTAACATTGTTTATTAACGTGTATTTCGCATCTGTTTACTACACAAATGTCAAAACAGAACTGACATTAGGGGCAAATCGCAAAATTTATAGCATTTTCTGATAGGAGGATTACTTTTGCGCCACCTTGTATATATATATAAAGAGTTGTAGAGTCTGAAGAATCATTTAAAAATATTTTGTTTATTCTTTGAGCCATAGTTAATCTATCATAGTTCACAGTATTTCAAATAATTACCCCCATCTTCCATATCTCTATGAAA
Organism: Delia radicum; assembly: GCA_021234595.1. NCBI lineage: Eukaryota > Metazoa > Arthropoda > Insecta > Diptera > Anthomyiidae > Delia > Delia radicum. The sequence goes on from CM037852.1 coordinate 150,182,270, forward strand.
TCACAAAGAGCCATCCGTATTAAAGTAAGTTCTCAGATTATGGATGATTTAACATTTTGAAATAATATTTTTGCATTTCCTCCAGTCATAAGTCGGCTTTATTTGATGTTGTATCATGTTGTCACTAATGTAGTTGTTGTTACTCTGGCAACTGCAATATCAACCACAAATATTGTAGTTGCCACGTCTCTTCAGTTTTTGTTTCTATTTTCCTTAACTTAATAATCTATTGATGACAATATTTTCCAACTTTTTTGTTATTGTTGTTGTGTGCTTCTTTTGATCTATAACTTGGTTATCCTCTTGTTTTTATGCTTCTCATAACATATTTGACTTATAATGGAAGAGGGGAGACCAACCGACCGACCTAATGTTGTACATTAGTAAGTTCATAATAATATTTTACTTAAGTTGTAGTTTTTTGCTGCTATAATGGATGTTTGTTTTTGAATGTACGAGTATGTTGGGATAGATGGATGTATGTTTGGTTTGGTTTTGTATTGTTTTTTGCAAATGTTTACTTTATATTATTTGCCATTAACTAGTTTTCTGGTCGGCTGAGTTCAAAACAGCCATAAAGTGGAAGCACTATTTTAATAGAAAAGACGCTAAAACACAGCAACAACAATAACTTCATGTTCTATACATTTATTAATCTGTATACTTGTGTTGTTGTTGTTGTTGTTGTTGGATTTTTTGTAATTTATTTTTTGATACCCTACAAATAGGGATTGTATTAAGTTGCAGTTTGTAGTCATCATAACACATTTTTTGCACTTCCTTTTCTGGGGACTATTACCGGAATATTTTGAACTTAATCCCGAAACAGAATGTGGGGGTATTAGACCGTTTACGAAATCACCTTAGTCGCCGAATAAAACCTATTTGCTATAGGGATTGTGATTAACCCCATTTGACAGTAGAATTCGTCTACAGAAAAAATTTTCCTAAGAAAAGTCAGCTTTGGATATTTCACAGGGGAGAAAACGCACGGAAAACGAAGCCGGCTTCAGACATACCAAAGAGTAGAAAATCTCTAACTCCGGTAGTAAGCCGGTTAGCTTTTCTCAGCGATCCCGGTTTCGGATATACCATAGAGGATAGACGTTATTGCCATAACGAACACAAAACCCTGCCGATGGCAGCTACGCATAATACCTTAACCCAGTGAAGCCGTCTCCAGGCATACCACTCAGGAAAATGCTTCTAAAGACCACTATAGGTTGGCTCCGAAAACAATATTTGCCGGGATATTGACTGTCCTTACAATGTGAGTTATGTCCTTTTAAAATACTTATCTTAGCATCCACGCGAAACATGTCCATCAAAATGCTGATGGTCATAGCCCATATTTTTGTTTGGAGGCTATGTCCGTAAAGTTTTCGACCATAACTCCCAAATCGGAAGTATAGACACAATTTGAGGGGGCTATGACATGTCACCCAAACACTCCGTTGAACCCAAAATGAAAAACATGAATTAACAAAAAAAAATCGAGAACCTATTGTATTAAACTATGTCATCAAATGTCAAGCGATTTTATTTTGATAATTAATTTAAATTTTTGAAAGGAAGTCCAAAAATAATAAATTAAAATTTAAAAAATTGTGCTACAGAAATATTTTTCACAAATTTTTAAACAAGTAATTAACAGTTTAAGTGCTGTCGTTATAAAATATCATGATTTTTGAAGTTTAACCCATAGACAAGTGACAAAAATCGTGATATAATACAACAATATCATGTTAGCACTTCAAATCAGAATTACATTATTATCTTTAATTTTTTTACTCAAACTTTATCCCACTTGTAATAAATATTTTTTTTTATTTTGACAATTTTTCAAAATATGATAACGGGTTTGACGATTTTTTCTGGATTTATGCTCAACAAACCTGGCAACACTGATCACAAGTTAGACTCCGGCTATTATTCTGGTATCCAAGCTGATAAGATCCTTTCGAGCTACTGTTGACCAATTATGCTTTACTACATACTTTTCATGTCGATTTTGGATTTGTATAAAATTATTGAAAAGTAATGACACATATTGAGTAAACAAATGTGCTCACTTTATCCTATGTCCGATATCACTGACTGGACGCCAAATAAATAGAGTGCAATCAATAATTGAGAAGACGGTGTAATGTTTCATATTCTTTTGTTTTAAGTGCTAAACTATTAACCAGTAAACATTTTAAAAATCTTTTAAATGTTGATATTATCACATATAGAAAAAATTGCTAACTGAAATTCGGTTATTACGACACAAATTCGGTTATTACGAATTCCAGTAGGTTAGTACAACTGAAGATTAGTTTTCACAACAAAGTTCAGTTAATTCAACTGAATTTTAGTTGCAACAACCAAACTATTCAGAAAACGAGTGTAAATATCGTTGTTCTAAATGAATTTTTAAGTTGTTACCATTAAAATACACTTTTCAATTCGGTTGGCACTTTATTGCTCTGTGTGCTCCATTTCGGATCACACATCTCAACAAGCTTCTTTGGTTTGAATGCCGATATGGGATTTATATACTCTTTGATGTCCTGATTCTAAATCCGACATCCAAATTTTTTCATCATGTGACAATTTTGAAAAAACCGCGGTTAAAATTGCCAAAAATGTCTATTTTTGCACTATGTAATGCATTTTGTTATACGATTGACGCTTTCAAATGATTCAGAATAAAGAATGACATGAAATTTCCTAAAACTGATTGTTTAAATAGCATACAGATACATTTATCAAATGCCTTCTATACATTTTTTATATGAAATTGAGAAAAAAAAATATAATTTTGTACATTTTTCAAGATAGCTTATATTTGAAATGCAATTAAAACATTAAAAAAGAAAGTTTTGAGTTTATATCGTGCCCCTAAAATAAATTAAAGCTGGTCGGATGCATGCCTAGGCTGCTTGTAAAAGTGTAATATTTGGTAATTTTTTTGATGGAGTATTTTTTAAATGTAATTTTTACCTAAAGTAAAAAACAAATTTGAAACATATCCCAGCAACATTTTTTAGAATAGATTACCTCTGAACCTGTTCTAGAACAACTTCTTTTACCACCGGTTCTAGAACAAGTTCCTGGGAGTCGAAATGTAAGGTGTCACTGCCTCAGAACCAGTTCTATCACTGGTTCTAGAACTGGTTCTAAAGCAACCTGTTCTTGTTTGGAGGTAAATAACCTATTGCAAGTAGGACAAACTCCATATAAAAAGAATTAGAACCTATTATAATACAGCATAAGCTCTTCTGCAACCAGTTATTTGGATTTTACTATTTTACTGGGATGTTAACTTATTATAGAGAATAAAGTTCAATATATCTACCACTGTAATAAAAATTTCTTAAGCTGTTCGGATGTGTTGTGTACTCAACTTCAAAAATGGTTAAAAACGCAATTTTAATCGCGGTTTTCTAAAAATTGTTATTTGATGGAAATATTTGGAAAACAGAGTTGGAATTAGAGAGACAATATCTGTTTAAAATATATATTGCGGTTCAAATCAAATCGACTTTTTCTAATTTTGTGACAGTGTGTTATTCATTATCGCCGGTCTTTTTACAAGCTAAGAGTTTTTATTCTCTGCGGAATATCCAGCACCGGTAGGGAGATGTAATTACGGAGTTGTTAACTCCGATTTGAATGAAATTTTAATATGTGACAGATGAGACAAAAATAATTGAGCCGTATTTTTTAGCGGCCCAATCCCATTTTTATGTGGAGAAAACGGGGCTTTAAATTTTCAAGGCATCAAACGAGATGTGCTTGAAAGACAAATCTAATTATGCCCTAAAGGCCTGATTTTTTGGCTATGAAATTTATACCATATGTTTGGCATAAAAAATAAACAATAAGTTATTCTAACAATTTTTTTTTCTTTGCCTACTTTAGGCGATATGGGCCAAAATGGGTTACGAGTAAATCTATAAAATAGTGCATAGAAACGAGTAGGCTTATGCGTGACATTTACATTTATAGTGATAATCCTTAAGAAGATGTAACTATTTTCGCTTTTCTTAATATACTATACAAAATTAGGCGAAAAACATCTTAACTTCAATACATATTGCTAAAACCTAAACGCATTTACACTAACACCAATTATATTCTTTTTGCCAAATATCATTAAAATCCGCTTATTCGTTTTCCAGTTAAGACGATGTCTTTTGTTGGATTTAATTAAAGGCTTATTATAAAATCTAAGGCTTTAATCTTACTATATGATCATTATCAAATGATTTTAATCAACTTGAATATGTTTTTCAGGTTTTAATAAAATATGTTTGTTAAAAAACAATTATTTTTTAAATTTTCTTTAAATATTATTTAAGATACTTTTTTTTGCATACAAACCGTGCACTGTACACAAAAAGTTTCTTTGCAGCTAAAAATGTTGTAAATATTGTTTTCTAATGGAAAATCCTAATTTCTAATTAATTTTTGAAAATTTGCTAAACAAAGTTTTTATTTATTATTTGTTGGTTCCTGGCGGAACCAATGGGATATTAAAAGTGTTTTATTGTAAAGGATCCCCCATCTAACTTTTTTTTTTCAACTAGTGCTTATATCGTGAATGGTAACACTTAGCTCATGTCTGATTTGACAGATAATTAGTTTTATCCTTCCGGTGAACGAATATGGTCCGTATGTTCGTTATCTTGTGAAAAAAGTGAAAGAAACTGGCATCCTCACCGATAAACCAAAGCGTGAAAATCCAAAAACAGTGCGTACACCCGAGAATATTGCTGCTGTGGCAGAAAGTGTACGTGAAGCGCCATCAACATCAATTCACCGTCGTTCTCAACAATTGAACATTTCGGAGACATCATTGAGACGAATTTAGCATAAAGACCTTGGTATGACGCCATACAAAGTCCAATTGGTTCAGGAGTTAAAAAAAAAAAAAAAGTTATTTGGCGGACCCCTTATTTTATTTTAAAACAAAAATGTCTCGAACCGTTTTAAGCTCCAAAATGTGATATTCGGCCACTGAAATAATGCCAAATTTCACTCAAATCCGAGTCAACAAATCTTACAAGAAAGGTTAGCGATGTACCTTTCTCGTAAGACATCTTTATTAAACCAATTGCTTTATTAAACGAATATGATAGATCTCAAGTTTTTGCAACTCAAGCTCTGCGATCAAAATCTGTGCTCTTCGAAGCTAGCTCGTCCATTGGCTATGCTTTACAGATTTTCCTACCGTACTGAAGTCTTGAAGATGATGGAGAGCATAATTAATTACCATCTTGTGAATATTAATCTAAAGATAAATTCACGCTATCGACAGCATGGCTTTCGTAGAGGTCGTTTCACAGGATACCTTCAGTCTTTATTTCGAAACTTCCCGAGTAGTTGTAATTCCGATTTGAGAAAAGCGAGTGTTAGATATTTCCGAGGTACTCGATTACGTCACGGCACATATGTATTAAAGCTTATTGCTTTTGGTTGCGGTAATGAATTATCTCGATTTATTTCGAACTTATAGATATATTAGCTAATTTCAGATGTACCCGCTTTTTCTCACCTTCCTTAATGATATTCTTGGTCATTCTTTTCACTCTATCTACTCTTTCGCAGATTACAGCCACATTTGTAATTTATTTTTTTTGTTTTCATTTTATGTTTTGACAATGTCTAAGCGGGATTTTGGAAATAGTGTAAATTTTAATGTTCGTAAGACCCAATGATGTATGTTGACCCATAAGGCAGTGAGATTGCAACGGCTTCTGTTCAAATTGGTGGTATCGGTTTTTAGGAATTGAAAACTTTTTATGTTCTGGGAAAGTCCGGTGAAATAAGCACGTTTTTAAGGTGTCGAAAGATGCATTTAAGTGTCTAAATTATTTGAAAAGACGCAAGAAGTAATTTACCCACTTCCGATCTTCTTAATATCTATAACAACTATATGAAATGCAACTGCCACATATGATCATGAGCTTCAAAGTCAATTTTGGCGCCTGTCAATGACAGTGGGATATTAATCTCTATCGGTTCGTTGAAGCTTCGTCGGATATTATTATGGAAGTTGTTCTGCAGAGATGAGAGAACCTATTCATAGAGTCCGGCTTAGTCGCTTAAGTGTAGTGCTAATCCTTTTGGAATCGAGTGACCAGTGGATCACTCAACGCATTACACGGAGGAAATGCTCATTAGTCAGAATATCCTTATGTGAAATAATTTCCACATAGTATTTCAATACACTTTTAATACAAATAAAATCAAGCTCGATATCCATAAACACTGCTCTGTCCTTCCCTGCACTTATCGGGGAAGCCTATTTCTAAGATTTATATCTATTAGCCATTAAGTCAAAAATTCTCTTTGGCCATTAAGTCAAACATTTCTCCTCGACTAAAGTTCCCATTCAAACCTTAAAAAGTGTTAATATAAATAATATCAATGTACAGGCACCTCAATTGAACATGACAACTAAATTTGGGTATGTTTAACAAAAATCCGGTAGCCATAACCGAAAAATTACTCCAACCGAAAAATTCGACTTTATAAATGAATCTGCCCTGCGGGAAATGAAGGGTCGATTGATCCAAAGTGTCGATTGATCCAAAGTGTCGATTGATCCAACTGGTGAAACCAAAACTGTGGTGTATCAAAAAGTGTTAATTTGGGTGAAATGTCCAATCACGTGACTATAGTTATGGTGACAAAACATTCACTGGTTGGTACCAGATATATCAAGTTACTAGAGAAAAAGTAATATAACATTAAAGTGTACTGAAGCAACTAGGGCCGTTGCAGTTGAAGCTGCAACTGGTCATTGAACTGGTTCAAAACGGCTAGCAGTGGATGAAAACATGGCAATTAGTACCAAAGAATGCATTTCCTTGACTGCTTCCAAGTGGACACAACACTGAAGTAATTTGTTATGTACCGACTTTGTGACAGTAGGAATGAAGACGTTACACATCACTGGTTTCAAAAAAGTGAATACGGAACTGTTTAGACAGTGACCAAGTTTGTCAGATGTGGCGATTTCTCGCCAAACGTCGTGATCTTAATACTCGTTTGGCAAGTTAATTTTTGAAATGCCGACTGGCGATTATTATGGCGATTTTCCGATTGAATGCAGATTTTACATATAAAATATCGCTACCAAAAAACCAGAAATATATCACCAGAATTTGATTTTTTGCACAACTTTTTCAAAAACTTGAAACACTTTACAAGACTATAAAATAAAATTGCAAAATTTCTGCATATTGGTTTCGAAATATCTTGTTAAGATATTTTACAGATTTTTGGCAACGGTTTGTTATGTACCAATGTTAGCAAATAAAGAAAAAACTTGCAAAAAATCTATATTTTGAACTTCCGAACTTCTTGTCTAGTTAATGTACTTTTCCAAATTTAAATTGTTAATTCATTATTTAATGTTATAGTTTTGTGTTGGGCGTTGCAGTGGTGCCTGCTCACTGGTTGGTTAGTGAGTGTGAGCCACAGGGTCCTTGAATGCGAATACAGCAAATCTATCGATAATGCCTTAGCTTAATTCAAGGATCAAGACCGACCATGCGTGGTGAAGAGCCACACCCGGTTAGAGGTGGCCCCTACTTTCGCAGAACATGGCGGCTCTAGAGTGGCATAACTCGATAAAAACCCGTAATCCCGGGTGTCATCCGACCCGTGCCCATGGGATGTGTAGCACTACGTGAGTGTGTTTTTGAACGGAGGCCTCCAGGACGGGGTGAACCCTGGTTGTACTAACCCGCTGGTAGCACAGGGCTCTGTTACCGAGCGTTCTTTTTAATCCCTATTTTACTTTATATTTATTTTAGATGGAGAAAATTCATGAACAAAATAATAAAAAGCAAGAAGAGATCGAAGCAGATCTATCTAAAGCAAACAGTGTGCCTCAGGGCCTGGAATGTGCTAAAGACAAAAATAAAGTGCAGCCAATGGACACATTGTTGTCCGAACCTGCAGAAAATATGGATGTTGTGGAGCAGGCTATTGCGACTTCAGGTCCACCCGTTGCTGATGACTCCACCATCCCAACGGACGATGAGGATGCACTATTAAACTCGCAGCCTCATGAAGCCGTAACTGCTGAAAGTGCTGTGTCGAAGCAATCGACAAACAATCGAGCCAAACTAACTGGTGCGGCTCGAAAACGCATGAAGCAATACTTGGAAGATGGTATTGACATCGAGACGGCTCGCATACTATGCCAAAAACCGATGCGAGAGACTCGAAAAGAAGTCAAGGCACTGACAGGTGTTCGTAAGAGAGTGCGATCCGATGGATCAACGCCACCTGCAACGAAACAGCCTGCAAAGAGGACCGCTGCAGCAGCTGCGGATGGCACGCCCCTTAAGGTGGACAGTGGCAAACTGGTGAAACCAGCCATAACCGTGCCGGCAAAACCGCCAAAAACAATGGTCCCCTCATACAAGGATGTCGTTGCCGCCCTAAAAATTGGCGTTATACCGCCTGATTTTCCGGCAACGAGATGGTCTGACGAGCAGCTACACTCCATCAAAAGGTCCATCCTGTATAAAATTGTTGAGCTCAAGAAGGGGCCCCTGAAGCCCAGTTTTTCCAACTGCTCCTTCAAACCAGGATGGATCAATTTTGAATGCGACGACAAAGAGACGGTACAGTGGATGGAGACGCATGTCCCCGAAATAAAGCCATGGGAAGGTGCTGTTCTCAAAGTCGTAGCTGAGGATGAAGTGCCGAGGGCCCAAGTGTTCGTGGGATACTTCCCGGACAAGGAGGATACCTCAAGTAACTTCATACTTGGACTGGTTGAAGCCCAGAACCGTGATCTTTCGGTTGAGTACTGGAAGGTATTGAATAGTGTCGTGAAGGGTGGTGTAGTCGAGATCACTCTTTCGATCGATCCAATATCTGCCGATGTACTCAAACAAAAGAACTATCGGGTGAAATTCGAGTTTGGAACGGCGCTGGTAAGACCCACCCGTCAACCTAATGTGGTCGAGCGCAAGAAACTCGAAACGACCAATGCAACTGCTTCAGCAACTTCGGCTAAGTCTGATAAGAGTGCTTCAAAGCCAATTACCTCAGACGATAAACCAAGCTGCTCGAAGCATGTGCCAAGGTCAATTTCTAGCGGGCAAAATAGCCAGAGGGCCAAAAACAAGGCTTCCACGGCCCATACAAGCAACAGGCCTAGAAAGTGGGAGAGGCACTCAGCAGAAGAAGCAGCTCTGCTGAACAGCAATCGAGGAAGTAAAGTGGCGAAGCGCGCCAAAAAACAAGCTCGGAAATAATGGCCTCAAAAAGTAAGGCAAAACAGCACATTAAGTGCTTACAGGTGAACCTTCACCATGCCAAAGCGGCTTCAGATGTGGCAATTAGAAGGTTCACCTCAGACGACCTGGACGTCATTTTTATCCAGGAACCATGGGTGCATGCCGGAGCAATAAAAGGGCTCAACTCAAAACAAGGTAGGCTCATATATAACAATCAACATGAGAGGCCTAGAACGGCCATGTTTGTTAGAAACAATTTAACCATTCTTCCCATCTCAGAGTTTATCTTAGGGGATCTGGTTGCCATACGGGCTAGGGTGCCCTCCCTATCTGGTGAGCATGAGGTGGTACTTGCATCCGCGTACCTGCCGGGAGATGTGGATGAGGCGCCAACATCTGAAGTGAGAGCTCTTGTAGAATTCTGCAACTCCAGAAATCTTGGATGGATCATCTGCTGTGATGCCAATGCTCATCACATTACTTGGGGAAGTACAGGTAACAACAAGCGAGGTTAGTACCTGCTAGAGTTTATTAGTAGTAATAACATAAATATAGCGAATAGGGGTGACGAACCCACTTTCAGGAACGTAGTTAGATCGGAGGTTTTAGACCTCACACTTACTAGCTCTAATCTTTCCTTCGCCATCTCTGACTGGCACGTATCTTCGGAAGTTTCAATGTCGGACCACCAACACCTGGTCTTCAACATTGAGGGTTCTTTGGGTACTATCCAGTCCTTCCGTAATCCCAGGAGGACGGATTGGGATCTCTTTCGGTATTATGTTGAAGACTCCGCTAACTGCTCGAGGGGGCTTATTTTGAGCACGACACAAATCGATCAGGAGGCGGCTGATATTCAGTGTAATCTAATTTCCGCCTATGAGTTGAGCTGCCCAATGGGGGCAAGGAAAACCAAGCGTGATGTTCCATGGTGGAACGACAAACTTGGGAAACTCAGAACCGAGGCGAGAAGACTATTCAATAGGGCCAAGGAGACGGGCAACTGGGTGGCCTACAAGGCGGCTCTAACTGGGTACAATAAGGAACTCCGTAGATCTAAGAGGGCAACGTGGCGTAGCTACTGCGAGAAGATCTCAGATCTCCCCGAAGCGGTTAGGCTTCAGAAGGCTCTTTCACAAGATCATACGAACGGACTTAGTACCCTGAAGAGACCGGACGGGTCCTATACTGAATCGCCCGAGGAGACCTGTGAACTCTTACTGAATACACACTTTCCGGATTGTGTGTCACCTGAGAGGCTACCTAGGATTCCTAGGACTCCTAGCCTATCTGGGAGGGACATACGACTTGCGAACAGGGTGTTTCAGGAGGGAAGGGTCTCATGGGCAGTGAGAAAATTTTCGTCGTTTAAATCTCCTGGACCAGATGGGGTGTATCCGTGTCTGCTGCAGAGGAGCATGGATCTTATACTCCCGCAACTGACCAGGATTTTTAAGTCGAGTTTGTTATTTGGTCACGTTCCATTGGCTTTGAACGAAGTTAAGGTAGTATTCATACCGAAGGCTGGGCGCAAAGCGGAACATTTGCCCAAATCTTATAGACCAATAAGTCTTAGTTCTTTTCTCCTTAAGACCATGGAGAAAGTCTTGGACCACTATATCAGGGATGTGTACCTGCTGCGCAAACCCATTCATGGGTACCAATTTGCGTATCAGCAGGGAAAATCCACTGAGACGGCTGTCCATCAAGTTGTCACTATGATCGAAAAGGCACTGGAGGTGAAGCAAATAGCCTTGTGTGCTTTCGTTGATATTCAGGGCGCTTTTGACAACACGTCCTACGATGCGATTAGGACTGCGATGTTGAGGAAAGACATCCCCAGTGTGATCGTTAGTTGGACTCTGGAGATGTTGACCTCTAGAGTCATTACCTTCGGCATCGGGAACACTTCTAGGACCATAGGGGCGACTAGGGGCTGTCCTCAGGGTGGTGTGCTATCGCCTCTGCTGTGGACTCTGGTCATTGATGAGCTGCTTGAGCAGCTTAACGACCTGGGTTTCAGAACCTACGGATATGCTGACGATCTTGTTATTTCTGTCACAGGCTGGGATGACAGGACAATTTCTGAGCGCATGCAACAGGCTCTGAACTTTACCTTAAAGTGGTGCCAGGAGAAGGGATTGACTATAAATCCCTCGAAAACCATCCTGGTGCCCTTTACTAGGAGACGTAAGTTATGTCTCACTGAGCCATCGCTTCAAGGGACGAGGATTTGCTTCTCTGATAGCGTTAAGTACTTGGGGGTTATATTGGATAGGCCTCTGAATTGGAATGAGCACCTTGATATGATCTCTAAAAGGGCCACTAGGGCAATGTTTGCCTGCCAGAGGCTCTTTGGCAAGACCTGGGGCCTTAGACCTCAAATGGTCTACTGGTCTTTTAACACCATTGTGAAACCGATGGTCACATACGCCTCTTTGGCGTGGTGGACAAAGGTTGAACAACTCGGGGCTCAGATGACTCTTAAGAGGATTTATCGACTGGCATGTATTGGTATCACTGGTGCCTCAAAATCATGTCCGACTGATGCCATTGGAGTCATGCTGGGTATTCCTCCTTTGCATATTTCTGTAAAGGAGAACGCGTGCATGGGATCCCTAAGGCTGCGGGAGATTGGCAGCATGAGGAGTGGGGATCTGAAGGGGCATCTTGAAATTGCGAAAATGTTCGCTGATGACCCGGTTATTAGGGTCAGTGACAAGATACTGCCTGTGCAAGTATTTGTTAGGCACTTTGTTGTTGTGATTTTCGACAGGAGCATGTGGTTGAATGGATCTTGGGTACCGGAGGTTGGTGCACAGGTCTGGTTCACGGATGGCTCGAAACAGTCGAACATGGATACGGGGGCGGGTGTCGTCGGACCCGGATTTCAGCGTGCTCTGCCCATGGGCAAATATCCCTCCGTTTTTCAGGCTGAGGTCTTCGCTATCTGTATCTGTGTGGAAGAGTGTCTGCGGAGGAGGACACGGGGGGCCACGATCTACATTCTATCTGACAGCCAAGCGGCACTTGGTGCCTTGAGGGCTCAAGATGTGTCGTCTGGTCTGGTTAAGGAATGTATCGACTCTCTAAATCGTCTAGGACTTAACAACTCCTTGACACTGGGCTGGGTTCCAGGCCATGAGGGGCATGAGGGCAACGAACGGGCTGACTGTTTAGCCAACTGCGGAGCTCGTCGACAATTCATTGGCCCGGAACCCTTCTGCGGCGTACCCAATGGGTATGTCAGAGAGAAGCTCAGAAGATGGAGGGAGTCGGAGTTTGGGGCCTATTGGGCCAGATCGCCTGGGCAGCGACAGGCGAGGCTGTTTATATCTCCCTCTGGGGAGAGGTCGCGGAAACTCTTGTCTATGACGAGGGGCGAACTAAGGACCGTAACGGGTTACCTCACAGGACACTGTGGCCTTAGGTATCAATTGTACAAGATGGGACGATCCTCTACGGATGCGTGCAGGTTTTGTGAATTGGAACCCGAGACCTCTGAGCATGTTCTCTGCAAATGTCCGAGGCTCTCCGACAGGAGGGTGCGTTATTTTGGTGATCGAATAGTGACGCCATCGGACGTTTGGAACTGTTCACCTGGTAGGATAATTGGCTTCGTAGGGAGCCTGAACCTATAGGGTGTATTCGCTGGCAGCACAAAATACCAATTTCTGGTCGCGGTGCATAGTGCCACTATAATCTAATCTAAATAGACAAAATAAACTAATTTTAAAATTTTTGTTGTGCCTTTTTGAAGGTTTTTTGACACGCTGTTTTGAATAAGTACAGTGACTGGTTCCGAACGGGCTATTTAGCAACCCATACATAATATAACACACGCTGAATAAAAAGTGACTGGTTACTTGCTAATTACTTTTCGCATGCCCGGCGACATGTACCAGTGCTGTGGAACTTTACAAAACTATTCCACTCAAACTACCTCTATAACAGAACACATTGCGCTTAATATATGACCAGTTTTCCTTAAAATTTTTTTCTCCAGTTCTACGACACGTACACCTACACCAGCCACGTGATAATATTTTTCCCAGTGGTTCTGTTGCATATCACATAAATACTAAAATGGTCATACTTTGACACTACCCTGCGGGAAATGGACCAGTCACTGGTATGGTCACGTGACTAGAACTTTGTGTGCATGAACCTGTCCTAGTTTCGGTTCTGTTATATGAAAGTGACCGGTACTTTTAACATGGGCTTGTCATAGGAGGTGACAATTTGCTACCTGTGGAGCACTGTGTGACGTATCGAATAACTTGACCAAGGTAACCTATCACCTTACCGACTGATATGAATATGCTACGGGACAAGTTAGAAGTAGTTAGTGTTAAGGTAGGACCATTTTAGGATATATGTAATATGCAACAGAACCAGTGGGAAAAAAATTATCACGTGACTGGTGTAGGTGTACGTATCTTAGAACTTGAGAAAAATTTTTGAAGGGAAACTAGTCGCATATTAGGTGCAATGTGTTCTGTAATAGGGGTAGTTTGACTGAAATAGTTTTGAGACGTACCACTGCACTGGTCTAAGGGGTACACGTCGCCGGGCATGCGAAAAGTAATTAGCAAGTAACCTGTCCCTTTTTATTCAGCGTATGTCATATTATGCACGAGTTCCTAAATAGCCCATCACTGCACTTTTGCAAAACACCCTGCGGGAAATGAAGGGTCGATTGATCCAAAGTGACGATTTTGTGATATATGATTTGGTGGCACGTCACGAAACTGGCGAAACCGAAATTGTGGTGTACCAAAACGTGTTAATTTGTTTGAAATTACCAACCACGTGACTATAGTAATGGTGACAAAACATTGACAAGTTGGTATCAGGTATATCATATAACTGGAGAAAAAGTAACATAACATTATAGTGTACTGAAGCAACTAGGGCCGATGCAGTTGAAGTTCTTACTGGTCATAGAACTGGTTCAAGCCCGTTAGCAGTTGACGAAAACATGGCAATTAGTGCCTAAGGATTCCGTGCCTTGACTTCTACAAATCGTATATAACACTGAAATAAACTTATTTTAAAATTGATTTTTGTTGTGCCTTTTTGAAGGTTTTTTGAACAGGTGACATGACACACTGTTTTGGATAAGTGCAGTGACTGGTTCCGGATGGGCTATTTCTCAACCCGTACATAATATGACACACGCTGAATAAAAAGTGTCATGTTAATTGCTAATTATTTTTCGAAAGCCAGGCGACATGTACCCCATAGACCAGTGCAGTGGTACGTCGCAAAACTATTGCTGTCAAACTATCCCTATCACAGAACACATTGCGCTTAATATGTGACTAGTTTTCCTTCAAAAAATTTTCTCCAGTTCTATGATACGTACACATACACCAGCCACGTGATACATTTTTTTCCACTGGTTCTGTTGCATATCACATAAATCCTAAAATGGTCGTACTTTGACACTACCTACTTAACTTGTCCCGTAGCATATTCATTTCAGTCTGTACGGTGATAGGTTACCTTGGTCAAGTTATTCGCCACGTCACACAGTGCTCCACAGGTGGCAATTGTCACCTCCTATGACAAGCCCATGTTAAAAGTACCGGTCACTTTCATATAACAGAACCGAAACTATGACAGGTTCATACACACAAAGTTTTAGTCACGTGACCATACCAGTGACTGGTCCATTTCCCGCAGGGCAGTGTGTCTTACCCCCCTGTCCAAAAAAACCTTAAAAAAGGCACAACAAAAATCAATTTTATAATTAGCTTATTTTGTCTATACCCAACAAAAACCAAGTTTAAGATCGCGACGTTTGGCAAGAAATTGCCATACCTTCAACCCTGGTCACAGTTTCGTGTTCAGTTCTTTTAAACCAGTGGAGTGTTACGTCTTCATTTCTACTGTCACATAGTCTTTACAGATAAAATTCCTTCAGTGTTATGTCTGCTGTGTAGCAGTCAAGGGACTGAATCCTTTGGCACTAATTGCCATGTTTTCATCCACTGCTAACGGTTTTGAACCAGTTCAATGACCAGTAATAACTTCAACTGCAACGGCCCTAGTTGCTTCGGTACACTTTAATGTTATGTTACTTTCTCTCCAGTTACATGATATATCTGGTACCAACCAGTGATTGTTTTGTCACCATAACTATAGTCACGTGATTGGTCATTTCACCAAAATTAACACATTTTGGTGCACCACAATTTTGGTTTCACCAGTTTCGTGACGTGCCCCCAAATCATATATCACAGATTTGTCACTTTGGATCAATCGACCCTTCGTTTCCCGCAGGGTACTTACTTCTAACTTGTCCCGTAGCATATTCATTTCAGTCGGTGCGGTGATAGGTTACGTTGGTCAAGTTATTCGCCACGTCCCACAGTGCTCCACAGGTAGCAATTGTCACCTCCTATGACAAGCCCATGTTAAAAGTACCGGTCACTTTCATATAACAGAACCGAAACTATGACAGGTTCATACCGACAAAGTTCTAGTCACGTGACCATACCAGTGACTGGTGCATTTCCCGCAGGGTGTTTTTTGCATATTAAAAAACTGGTTTGTGCTGGCAACCGTATTCATAAATTTTCCACCGAAACTATTTCTAATGTCGGCCATTTCCGGAGACTTTCATACTTTAGGCGTAGGGTCTTTAAAAATTCGTCTCAAACCGCCATAATAATTTGGCTAGTTTTTAAATATTATTATAGATTATTTGAGTACTTTATTTAGTTATTTTTTGGTTGATGTTTTGCCGACATGCTCCGTCTGTTTTATTTTACGTTATTTGCCTTTCTTGATTTCATGAGATGTCGTTGTATGGCTTTTATTTCGCTTAGTATTTTAGAGGTTTTTTTTGTTTGTTTTATATTTACAATATTAAATGAGCTTGTCAATATTTACTAACTTAACATGGAAATGTTGATTTCTTATGTTCTTAACAATTTTAGAGGACCACCTGCAAAATATTTTTGTTAAAAGGTTGTAATGAATATATAGATCAAAACTATAGTCACAGATCGATATTAAAAAATAATTTAATAAAAAACAAAAAGTTTAGGCTTAAAAAAGTAACAAATAACAGGAATTAATAAAAATTTATAAAGAAAAGGCCATAAAGTCGTTCTACTCATCTTCATGACCATTGTCGTTGCCGTTTTTCTTTTCCTAAAAGCCACCACCACCGCCACAATCAGACAATACCAATGATGCACAGTGGGATATATCACAACATTTTTGGAAATTCGGTCATTTCTTACTTAGCAGTCTGATTGCAATGAAATCTGGAACAGGCATAAGTGACGTAATATTGAGCTTAAGTTTTGATTTGACCCCCCAACCATGGGGGAATTTTTTCCATATACGATTTTGAGGGCTCACCATTTTTTTTTCTAATCCGAATTTAAAAAAATTAACATATTTGCAGTCTGCTAGCAGAGAATAAAAAAAACATGCTTACATGTGTGGGCTATCTCTAATATTTCCCGAAATATTTTCATTTGAATATGTAAAATTCCAAATTTGGTCCGACTCAGGTCCAGTTTTTTTTCGAATAGCGGGACGAAATCGGAGCCAATTGCTTTTTGAAAATATTGGTTATTTAACTAAATAAATTCTTGATTAAATAATATTAAAAACAGAATGCAAGATCTTGTTCCACTCAAAAACTACATTCGTTTAAAGCAGAAATAAAATATTTGCAATTTTTTTCCCAAAAATCACCAACAGTCTTTTAACTCCATATAAATATTTTCTTTCTCAACATATAAAGTAGGCATACTATTCTGAAAGGTATTTTTATATGAAAGCGAGTTGTGTTAAAAAAATTTTTGATTTGTTTATATTTTTCCATCCAGCCGCTTCTAAAGTTGCCACATTTTGAAGGAAATTATTAACTTTAAGCCAATGTTTAAAATTGTGCACGCTTCCAATTAGGTAGCGGAAGCGGTTGTATATACTCCAACATTTACCTAATTTATTGGGCAAGTCTCTTTCAAGCCCCGCTTTAAGAT
This sequence comes from Delia radicum, assembly GCA_021234595.1. Lineage (NCBI taxonomy): Eukaryota > Metazoa > Arthropoda > Insecta > Diptera > Anthomyiidae > Delia > Delia radicum. The sequence continues at coordinate 150,199,530 of CM037852.1, forward strand.
ATGGGAATTTATTTTTGGGAATTTTGGGAAATCGGACCACTAAGTAAGAAATGGCCGAATTATTTTCAAAACTTTTGTGATATATACCACTGTGTGATGATGGTCAAATTTGATTAGCTTCGCCTTTGACGCTATCATTCATGCTGTCAGCTAAAGGCTGCAATTTCAAAATTCGTTGCACATATAGAAGAAAAAAAAAAATGAAAACACCGACATGGAGTGCCACACGTACCGACAATACTTGTACATACATTGTGATCGTCATCGCAATCGTCATGATCATCATCATGTTGGTTGGTCGGTTGGTCGTCGTTCAGTTGGTGGTGGATTTTTACCGCACAATAACGCCTTAATGTGTAAGTAGTGATAGAGATCTTATGATAGTCATTCGAATAATAAAAAAAAACACTCCAACAAAAAAAGAACATCAGCAAAAAAACGAATAAAAGTAACTCCTCTCTGGATGTATTAAATGATTTGTATGATCATACACATGAAAAATATACACAATGAAATGAAGAAACTAAGAAATTGGAAGTGAAAAAAAACTTAAGCTTAAAGCGTTTCATTATTGTTCATTTTTACAAATGTTCTTTCTACAATACTCTACACACAGAAAATAATTTAGTTGGAAATCGGTTGAAAATAAGAAAAAAAAATCCTTTGCTGACCAAGAAAGTTTATATCGAATACTAAATTTTCTTAGTTAAAACAGTTTAAGAATTCTTACAATCAATGATTTTTTAATACAACCAAATTTATTTTACAATTCTTCAACAATTGGTAAAACCAAGCAATACTAAAAAAATAATTGTGGTAATGATCGGTAAATTCAACCGTATCAAAATATTTAAATTGTCTAATAAAAATATTTGTTTTCTTTATTTAGTATCTACCAGGCGCGGTTCCAAAATGATATTTTTCAATAAAAAAATGTCAAAAAGATTAAAAAATTAATTAGAAATACTCTAATACTGGAAACAGTGTTTTATTTAACTCGAAAGTAATAATATAGAAAAATCGGTAGAGAGTGCAGAATATGCTTTTATAGTATGGTAGACATAACCGCAAATATCGAAAGCTGTAACCGAATAAAGTGATAGTACGTGTAACTACCTAAAATCGGTTGGCAACATATTCGGTTATCACAACGAATCTTTTCTCTGTGTGTACGTATAGAAGGTGTTCAAATGAAAATAGCGTCATCTTATCTTAAAAAACATTGGCGTGCTTATGAAGGGGGTTCAAATAAGGAGATTTGGGGTTCTTCTGTTCCAGGGAGCTAGCGAATTGTTTCAAGACATTAGCTCATGAATCTAGAGTTTGTTAGGAAATGTAAACTTCTGGTAATTGCTCTAAAGAGAAAGAGCCATATGATTCAGATCAAGTTGTTGATCTGGGACTGTTGGTCTGGAACTGATAAGTTATCTGGAGTTTCTATGATGCTAAACCTTCAAGGGTTTACAAGCAATTTAATACACACAGAGAAGAGATTCGTTGTGCTAGCCGAATTTGTCGCCAACCGAATTTAGGTAGTCACATATAGTATCACATTATTCGATCACAGCTATCGTCATTTGCAGTTATGTCTACCATATTAGGACGGCATATTCAGTACACACGACCGAAATACGCATAAAATACTTACGAAATAAATAAAACACTGTTATATATATACTTCTGTTTTATAAAATTTATATACAAAAATTATTTATGTTAAAAATACCAAAACAAAAATATGCGATATACAGCACTTTTTGAAATGCTTATCATTTCAGCCAGCTCACGCACCTTCAGCCAACGATCACCCAATACCATTTTGTGAATTTTCTAAACCATTTCTGGCGTGGCTACATCCAGGTTGGTCGACCACTACGGTGTTCGTCTTGGCAACTAGTATGGCTTCGCTTAAACTCTGCCACCCAATAGTTTATAGTCGTAAAAAGATAAGTACCTTTATTTTTATATTGAAATAATGGAAAAAATTACTAGTTATTAGTACGTCCTTATTTTTAGTGTTAAAGTAATGCAGAGAGTAAGCTAGTGTCATTACTGGTAGTGAGAAAAGTAATGACATGTCATTACCGTTTCTACACTGAGTTGTCTCATATATTAGTCAACAAACAAATTACTTCACTCGTTGGATTGACTTCAGGAAGCCATTTTGAGTCATGTTTCTTTCCAGCAAGCAATGGAACTGGATAACCCGACTGCATCATCATGACATCTGGACTTGTGGTGTAGGTTCTTACGTCGTGTTTGTGCTCTCGAAAATAAATTGATTGTCAGGCGGCATTGAATACGTGAACTTCATCCTTTATCCTTGTCACATACGGTAAAGAATAACACAAGAACATACGACTGAATGAACTCTCCCTTTAGCATAGTAACTTTCAACTTTTTAATTTTGGGTCGTACACTCCGTTTAAAAGGATTAGGTCAAAATAAGAAGATAATTAATTGATTTATTGTCTCTCTAAAGAAAAATAAATGTTATGCGAAGGAATCGGCTGGAAAGCAGCTATAATTTTAAAAATTCTGTACTTTTTTATCATATTCTATTTAAATTTGAAGGCTCAAAGTATATGACACTGAACTAACAGTATATGTCCTAGCATAAATTGTCATTTCAAAACATATGATTTAATAGTACCACAATTTGAAAACACATGACATGTATTGTAGAGTTTCGACAAATACACAATAAATAGAGAAATTTCACAGGAGGTTTCAAAGTCACTTCCTTAGAATATAATCCAAAATTCGCTTGAGACGGTATGAACTTAAAAATTAAATATCTCTTGATTTTGACCTAATATTGTAAAACGGAGTATACCACTAGATTTTACGAGCCCAAAATTAGGTTTCCATGTCCCGGCGATTTGGTGTGTAGGCTTTACGTATATCGTAATCTTTCGGAATCAACCTAGAACTCCGAACTTTTCTCGGACACAATTTCCAGTGGGGAAATAGACTCAATGTGCCCAATTAAGGACATACGAAGTTTAAACTAGGCAATGTTCTATTTATTTGAATTAAAATTGCTTTTAAATACCCATATCCAGTTCGTAGATTATAAAAATAGAGTCAACGTTCGGAAGCAGATGCAAAGAAATATAAATCAAGGCTAAACTTAAAGAAACAAAAAATTGCATGAATATTTTGTATGCCATTAACTAACACCTACTTTTAAAGACCATCTACGCCTCTGTTTCAAACTAAAAACAAAATAAAAAACGAAAATCTCCAAATGGACATCAAACAATTTAGACCGCATCTTAAAAGAAAACTCTTTAAATCACAAATGGAAACATTCTAAGCAACGGCTGTTTGGCTAACGGTGTTGATCAAACAACGCCATCTATCAACAATCTATGAAATCAACATACGTACAGATGTATGTAACTCTCACTTGTAAAATTATAGTCTTTAATTCTCCCTTTTGTCATGGCTGACCGCCATAAACATACACATGAGTAAACGCTTTCCTTTCGCCATAGTCCGTAGTATGTATCAAGGGGGAAGCAAAAAAAAAAATTTAAAAACTAAAACTTTTTAACAAATCAACGGTTCAGTGATCAAATTTCCCAACGGTATGTAAGATCACTAGTAAGTTAAAGTCAGATTTAACAGATATAACAGAACTTAAAGTTTTTTTTGTACTTTAAAGTTTTTTTTTTCATTTATTTTTCGATTTTTAATGTGGCGGTTTTTTCGCTTTGAAAACCATACATTCAGCCATCCATCCATCCATCTACCAGACGTCAGTTGTTGTTTGTTAAAGGAATTTTATAGTCTCTAGAGTTTTTAAAATGTTTGTTCATGGTTTAAGGCAATTGCATGTTTACTTTTTTGATTTGTTGTTCATACATGCATACAAACATCCATTGTACTGTTTGTTCCACTGTACGTACATTAGAGTACCCATAAAATATATGAAAATTGTTTGAAAGTTGTTTTTTCTCACTCCCCGCGCATTTTATGATAGATTGGGTGTAAAAATAAGATCAACGAAAAATCTGGACTACATATAAAAAATAGAGAAAACATTTTTTAACAGCTCTTATTAATTTTTGTGAAGCCTTTAATTTGTTTGCTACACATCAGCTAATAGAGTATTAACTGCAGTTTTAGCAAATGTTTGTTTCTTTCAAAATATATCGTCTATTCCACGACGAAAGGACAAAAACCATGCAATGAGGCATTTTTTTTTCTTTTTATGTTCTGTCGTGTTGTATAGAATTCTATATAGATATATTTTTTTTTTGCAGTTTTTAAACATTTTTAAAAGTCTCGATTTTAGTCCCAGTTTTATTCCCTGTTATATTTGTTTTTAACCAAACAGTTAACTGGTCAATAATTAAACTTTGAACCCACACTATTAGACAAAATAAAGTGCAATTTTATTACTGCTGTGTTTCGGTAAAGAAAAAAACTATTGAAAATAGTATTGAATAGTAAAAATATGACTAAATTTATTTATTTTATACACAATTCTGTACAAAAACTACAAATCATATATATTTGTTTTTATATTTTTCTACATGCCAACCAAAAATGAAGAAGCTACAGAATTTTGTTGGACAAAGTAAAGTGAGAATTTTACAAATTGTATTAAAAAACTTAAAATAAGTTAAAAGTTAATACTCTTTTGGTGTTCTATCACATATTTTGTATTAAATATAAATTCTGCAAGTATTGTTGGATCATATAAAATCGTGTTAAAAAAAAAAAATATGGCTATTGCCTTCTGTTTATAGTTCATCATATCGAAAGCATTATTGATCCTTGGCCGATATTACGATTTTAACATCAACAATGACTGAAACATGTTGAATTAGTATTACGTAAGTGATCCGAGCTAAAAAAAAATCCAGTTTAAAATTTGTGTTTACCCTTAAAATAGTGATTTTCATGAGGCTGCGGCCAGTACCCTGTTGAATGTTTAGAACGTTTGAGCACATTTTCTCAACCGAATTGGCAAAAAGTAACTTTCAAGTTAACTCTCACCAGAAACTCCACTACTGCGGAATAACAATATAAGCACATGTGGCCTTAGAGTTATCCATTCTTAGTGGAACTTATCGGACTATGATTTTGTTTAATTGAAAGCGGTTTTGTTGATTTTAAACAAATTCTAACTATTAAAAGTAATAATAATGATTTTTTTTTCTCCATTAAATCTTTGTATTATGTTAATACGGAATTTTCAGTAAGCATTCTGCAATAAGTTATATTGCTTGGGGGCAATTTTCGTCTGCAGAAGCGGTTCTTCCGATGATAGTTGAACTGATAAATACATAAAAATTATTGGAAATCCTTTTAAAATAATTTAGGGAAGAAAAATTTTACAATTTGGATGAGAAAGTGAGCTTAGCTGTCTTAAATTTCCAACACGACACTGACCGTAACCTCACGAGAAGTGTTATAAATAGATATTTCAAGAGTAAAAACTAACTTTTAACTGGATTTTTCAGCTCAGAACATTTCTTTAGAATTTATCTACATTTATTCGCCCATAGCTAATGTTAATATTCTGAAGTATTTTAATAAAATTAATGTCAAATAGATGGCAATAGACACAAATATTTTTAAAAACTTGATTTGATATCTTCCAAAAATACTTGTAGAAGTCATATTTAATACAAAATATGTGATAAAGGAAAAAAAAAACAATTTATAAAATTTAGACTTTATTTTGTCCAACAAAACTCTATACCTTCCTTATTTTTGGTTCGCATTTAGAGAAATCTAAAGTCAAATATATATGATTTATAATTTTTTGTTTCGTATTGTGTACAAATTAAATAAATTTATTCATATTTGGAATATTCAATGCTATTTTCAATAATTTTTTTTTTCACGAAACACACGAGTAATAAAATTGCACTTTATTTTGTCCAATAGTGTATATCTCAAAAAATATGTATCATAGATCAACATTTTATGGTAATAAGAAGACAAATATATATTTTTTTGGCGCTACGAAATAACCCCCAATGAAATAACCCCCAACGGCCAAAAATGAAATAACCCCCAAAAAAATTGTGTAAAATTGTTTGGGGGTTTTTTCATTTTTTTTGGGGATTATTTCATCTTACGGTTTGGAGATTATTTCATTATGAAGCAACCCCCAATGAAATAAAGCCCAAAATTTAAATTCTTTGGAGATTATTTCATATGCAATTATTTTGGGGGTTATTTCATATTTTTTGGGGGATATTTCATTTTGCTAAAAGTGAAATTTTTTTAATATTTGTTAGTTTTTCTGCGTGGCGGCCTGCGGCCGCTCTTAGGGGTTTTCTCCTCCATGGGACGCGGCAGGTGGCTTCGCTGAATAAAGTTTCCCTGCGCGCGTCACACAAGGGAAGATAATGAGACGCGTGCAGGAAAACTGTATTCAGCGAAGCCACCTGCCGCGTCCTATGGAGGAGAAACCCCCTAAGATCGGCAGCAGGCCGCAGGCCGCCACGCAAAATATGAAAACAAAAAATAAAAAAAAATTTGGGACATATTTCATTTCTTTGGAGCTTATTTCATTGGGGGTTATTTCATTTCTTCCTTTGGGAGTTATTTCATTTTCACCTTTGGGGAATATTTCATTTCTTTTGGGTATTATTTCATTTTTTTTTTTGTTGGGACTTATTTAATTTTTTTTTGGGATTTATTTTATTGGGGGTTATTTCATTTTGTCGTTTGGGTGTTATTTCATTGGGGGTTATTTCGTAGCGCCATTTTTTTTTCTACTTGAAATAAGAATTTCATATAACTTATACCATAATTTGTAAAAAAAAGTTGTCACTAACAACGTGCCCACTAGGGTGGTCTTTCGTTGTATGGGCGAAAAATAAAAACGAGATTTTGACTGTACCCCCCTCTCAAAATATTTGTTTGGGTACAAAAATTCACCATTCAAAAAATTAGAGTTCTAGCATAACGGGAAGATGTCCCGCATCGCCCTTGAAAATCGGGCCCCTTGGAAAAATGGGCATAACTTAAAAAAAAATTACAATTTTTTTTTCTTCAAAACTTAAAAAATATAAAATAATTTTTGTGTTGGGTTTAATCATAACTACACAGATAAAAAATATTACTTTCCCAGAAAATCGCTAACTTACCCTAACTTTGTGTCAAAAAAATTAATAAATATTTTGGGTGTACCTCAAAGTGACTTTTTTTCATTTTTGAAAATTTTATTCAACAAAAATCAAAAACCTAGTATTTGCTGTCAAGTATTTCATTAAGCACATTTCAAGTATTAAATAAGCCAGGTATTACGGATATCCGTTGGCAAATTTTTTTTTAGGGCATTTTGATTCTCGGGGATTTCAAGGTTTTTTTTTATACATTTTTACTTTAAAACAAGGTTTTAATAATATTTCATCAATATTTTTGTATATGCCTTTTTATATGATTGTAATAACTTTATTTTAAAATACTATATTTTCTGTTGATAGTTAACCCATGTTAACCTGGGGTCAAATATGACCCACGTAAGAAAAATGCAGCTTTGTGGCAAAATTTATAAATAAAATAAAGAAAGGAATAATTCAATTTATATTTATTCTAAAAAAAATTCGTTAACCGTTTCTAGTCTTCGAGTAGGTCAATTAAGTAAAAATTAGAACTTAAAACTCTTCCATAATAATAATTTTGAGGGAAAAAAATTTATACTATTAAATTAAAAATACGTTTTTCGAAAATACTCCTGAATATGTACAAAAAAATCAATTTTAATATGAATACAAGTATCTGAATTTATACTAAATAATTAATTTTAATTAATTTTAAAATGTAAATAAATTACAATTAGAAAGATAAACAAAAATTTATTTTGTCATCTTTGTGATTTTTGACTCTTTAAAATACGAGGGTCAATTGTGACCCGATGAAAACACAGGTTAACTATGAACACGAAAAATTATACTTTATAATAAAGTTATTACAATTATATAAAATATCATACACAATAACATTGATGAAATATTACAACAATATTTAAAAAAAAAAAGTCTATACAAATTTAAAAAAACGTTGAAATCCGCTAGAATCAAAATGCTCTAACAAAAATGTTTGCCAACGGATATCCGTAATACTTGGCTTATTTAATACTTGAGATGTGTTTAATAAAATACTTGACAGCAAACACCAGGTTTTTGATTTTTGTTGAATAAAATTTTCAAAAATGCAAAAAAGTCACTTTGAGGTACCCCCAAAATATTTATTCATTTTTTTGACACATTGTTAGGGTAAGTTAGCGATTTTCTGGGAAAGTAATATTTTTTATCTGAGTAGTTATGATTAAACCCAACACAAAAAATATTTTATATTTTTTTAATTTTGAAGAAAAAAAATTTGAATTTTTTTTTAAACTATGACCATTTTTCCAAGGGGCCCGATTTTCAAGGGCGATGCGGGACATCTTCTCGTTATGCTAGAACTCTAATTTTTTGCATGGTGAATTTTTGTACCCAAACAAATATTTTAAGAGGGGGGCAGCCCCAAAAATCGCAAGTTGAAAAATAAGGACCACCCTAGTGCCCACTTATGAACATCAATATTAAAAATTTGTGTTAAGTGTTTGTTATTCAAAACAAACTTTTGTTTAAAACTCTATTTGTAATGAGAGAAATTAACTATTAACTATAAAAATAACCCAGTAAAAATGGAGCTTCAACTCATTAACAGGCTATTTACTCGCAACATTACTTTTGTTCCCAAAGGTAATGGGTACCTATTATTTTGAGTATTTTTGCCAATTTTTGTAAGCGATAGGGTAATGTGTACCTATTACTTTTGGGACATCGCGAAAAAATATAATGCAGCCAGTAAATAGTCTGGAAATGAGTTGAAGTCCAGTTTTTGTTGGGTATTTTTTATTTAAAGTTTAGTTTTTCTCATTACAAAAAAGCTTTAAGCAAATGTTTTTTTTTGAATAACAAACACTTAACACAAATTTTGAATATCGATATTCATTAGTGGAAACTTCCCAGCAAATCTTTAATAATGGGTGTGATAAAGTAATGCATTACCTTGAAATATGTACTCCTTACGTGTATAATTTTTTTCCAACAAGAAGTAATGAGTTACCGATAGTTGAACACTCATGGATTACCTTGTAATGATACCTCATTACATTTTACATTACTTCAAAACATAAAATAATGACTTACCGATCATCAATTACATAATGCATAAATGATAAACGTAAAGAAATTATTTTTTATAATACATTTTTGAAAATCTATTTATAGACACATTACTTTGTGATTTTTTGTAAACATGAGGGTAAGGTGTATATTTTTGATATCACGAACGAAAACACGAAGCATAACAACTCATTTACATTTTAAGCAATAAAATATTATATGTATCGATTGCTCAGTTGGTAGAGTTCTCGCCTAACTAATTGTTAAATACCAGATACCCCAGTTTCGAATCCCAACATGACCACGTAATTTATTTAATAAAAAAAAAATTTATTTATTTAATTAAAGAAAAAATATCTGTAAAAAAAATTTTTTATGCATTTTTTTTTTTTGAAAATCTATAGACATATTACTTTTTCCCACCATGTAACCATATAAGTAACCAGTTACTTTACTCCATACAAGGTAATGAGTTAAACCCATTGCTTTGAGGCTCATCGCCTGTAAAATTCATCAGTGATGTAAGGTGAAATGTAATGCGTGAAGCCCTATGGCGATACATTACTTTACCCATGATCTGGTAATGTGTGGTTTCGCTGGGTTTGTTTGTGATAACTTTTTTTTTACAATTTATGGTATAAGTTGTACGAAATTTTTGTTTAAAGTAGCAAAAAAAAAATTATTTATGAGATATCATCCTATGACCATCGATATTTTTATACATTTTGAAAAAATGTAAATTAACATACTATTTTGATCTACGACACCTATTTTTTGAGATATAGGTTTCAAAGTTCAATTTTTGACTAATTAACTGTTTGGTTAAAAACAAATAAATTGTTGAAAAAAATCGCGATTTCTAAAAATGTTTAAAAACTGTAAAATACAATTTTTATAACTATAACATTCTAGAGTACAATATAGAACATAAAAGTGCGCCCGGTAGGCTAGTTGGTAGCGTGCTGGCTTATCAGTGCGGGCGTCGTGGGTTCGATTTCCACCAGAGGCACTGGTCTGTTTTCGCTACAACGTGCCGAAGGCCATAGTAGCTAGTGCTCGGCTAGGGCAATAGGATATAATTTGTAATTATATGATTATTAATTAATAAAAAAAAAGAACATAAAAACAAAAAAAAAAAATATATCTCATTGTATGGTTTTTGTTATTTAGTCATAGAAAAAGCGATATATTTTTAAAATACCAAACCTTTTCTAAAACTTAATAAGAGCCGTTTATAACTTTTTTTTTCCAAAATTTTGATTTTGATCTGTTAAAGCATCATGATTTTCTAGATGTACGTCAAAAGCATATATGAGAAAAATAACTTGTTATTTTGTTTTATATAATTGCACTTATAACACTTTTGAACGAAAACCCATTACTTCAAAAGTTGTAGAACAACAAAACTAATAACCATTTTTTGTCCACTTTTTAGGTCAAAAGACAAAACGGCATGGCTGGTTTGCGCGATAGAAGTCAAGTCAGATTCTATTTTTTACACCCAATGTATCGTAAAATGCGCGGGGAGCAAGAAAAAAAAAACAATTTTGCTTTTTTGGGTACTCTAACGTACATACATATGTCAAGGTATACACAATTTGTTAAAAAAAAAAAAACGCTAGTATTTAGATTTTTATTTAATAATTACGATAATATGCAATTAACAAAACACTATGGATGAATTCGTGAATGTTTAAAGCAGGCAATGCATTTATTTAATCAAGATAAATATACTCCCATGTCAATAGTCGCTGCAACAACTTATGATAATCAGGACATATCTGCTTTAAACTGATGTTAAAAGGTCAGATTGTTCCATGAGTATACTACTAAAAGTCTATACACTAGCGTGAAGTGTTGAAAGTTTGCCATTTTTCTATTTATGAACCGATGGGAACATTTTACACGTTCACACTTGATGTGTCCAAAATATAAAAAATTGAAATTTGATGTTTGACTTGCGGTTATATAAACCATATAAACCATATATTACAAATTTTACTGGGCTTATTAAAACAATTTGTAATAAAATACAATTCAGCATAACGCAAACTGGTATAAATTTATTAATATATTGGAGCCGTTTGAAAAATGTACCTTATCTCTCTTTCGCAAAAGTTATTCACATTTTAAAAATAAAACTTTACATTTTTTCAATAATATGGTTCTTTTTTTTGCCAACGAATTCATTTGATTTGAAATGCTTCCTTCTAATGACAAGACCATGTTAAATTCATCGAGGAAAATGTCGACTTGAAGCACTTTTTAATAGAACTTTATGCTAGAGGCTCTCCGACAGGAGGGTGCGTTATTTTTGTGGTCGAATAGTGACGCCATCGGACGTTTGGAATAGTTTACCTGGTAGGATAGTTGGCTTCCTATAGGGTGTGTTCGTTGTTAGCACAAAATATCATCTTCTGGTCGCGGTGCATAGTGCCACTCTAGTCTAATCTAATCTAGACTTAAAACGACAGAAGATGCTCCGCTCGTTTCTATCTACATTCACTGTAAATTTTAAGGCATACCTCGGCACACTTTCAAGGAAGAAACATTAAGTATTTCCATCTAAAGAGCTAAAGCAAACGAGATGAATTTAAGTTTTTTTAATACTTTTTGGAATTTTGCCTATGAATGTGGTAAAATAGGGGTTAAAATTGCGAGTAGTCACCCGCTTGGCTGCCTGGCCAAATCGCCAAAGCGAACAACTTAAAATTTGGTATCTAAACAGCCGATTGGACAAAATTTTTGAAAATACATATGGGGTGGGGCATATAGAGGTAAAGTCTCGCCCTTGGTTGCCTGACCAAACCGATAAAGCGATTAACTTGAAATTTGGTATGTGTGTTAATAATTCTGCGTAGACATCAGTTTACAAGAGCCCAGCCAAAAATTTTCAAAAAGGTAATCGGGTTTGTAATCAAGCATTTTGGGCAGAACGCATTCCATACTAGATTACCTACTCGATTCTTTTAACAGGGCGTGAGACTAAAATAGTTGATTCTTTAGAATTGATTATTTTTTTTACCGAAGAACCATTTACTTTATATTTTTAAGAACTACACACATTTTTTAATAAAGAAATAGTTCCATTGTAAAACTACGAAGTACTTACACAAAAAAAAAATAAATAAATAAATAGTTCCCTAGAAAAAATAAGAAGTACTTACATTTAAAAAAAAGAAGTAGTTCCATAAGTAAATTCAACTTTTACTCACACGTGATTCTCCTAGGTCACTCAAATATAACGATCAAAACTCATACGGAAATAAAATCCTAAAAAGTGAAACATCGAATTGTTATGATAACATGGGTTTGTCATAATTTTGGAGCTATAAACCACGAAAATATAAATTTTTCAAAAAAAAGAACAATTCAAAATTGAAAAACAAAAATATGACTCACGCACAATCACCCTCGAAAAATTTTTTTACACTCACTCACTCACGATAACGTCAGTAATTTCAACGTCCACTCACAATTTTCTGCTCACGTGTGCTTCCCTAATTTATACCTAACCACAGTTTAACAAAATTTAGGCAACATGCAATTTCTGTTTTTAGTATTATTTTCCTGCAAATAAAAATTTGTTTGAAAAAATATATGAGATAAATTCTTTAAAATTGTATAACTTCGCTTTTCAAAATTAGGAACTACTTGCAATAACTTCCTTTTATTAAGACAAAGTATATGATTACTTCTTGAGTACAAAAAGATATACATATAAGTTAATAACATTGTTATTTTCTTTTAAATAAATATTTACTTTGTTATTGAGTTCATGCTTTCTGGTTTAAATTTAAAGAATTGATTACAATACTACTTGCTTTTTTGACTCTATCGTTGGAATGAGTTTGGTATTGCAGTTACTAAATTTGGCAATGAGATATGTAAGCAAGTGTGGGCATCACCTTCTTTTTGGAATGTGTAATTTTTTCCTGGGAAGTGTCTAAAGATTTTATTTTCATGTTCACGTGTTAGAAAGTGGGGTCAAAAATTACTCCAGTTTCCATTTTTTCGGGTTATTTTGTATTGTTCCCCAGAAATTTGCGACTAATACGGTAAACAATAAAAGAGTTTTTGGAGATGCATTTATTTGTTAAGGAATTATAGTTAGCTTAAGCTAAAACTTATGTGTAGTAATGAAGATTTAATTCAATCGAGAGGGCTTTTTCGATAATCGTAACTGTAAGGTTTTAATGCGATATTTCCCGAATATTTCAAATAAATGGCAACTCTTTTTTCTCCCCTATCATATATCCGACTTTCATTAAGATCGAAAGAAACCTATCGGGAGACTCTCGAGGTTAGATGGGAATTTTGTACTTTCCTACTTCCTTGATGGCCTGGACAAACAGCTCCTAACCCTGCTTAGAGGGGATTTTTGAAAAGGCACACAAGTAGGGGCGTTGCCAATCCGAAAAACCATGGTCATGAATCTTAGCATGTAAATTCCTTATCCCGCGAAAACATCCAACTAGGAGGGCTTTTTGGAAATTTGTATAGGGAGGGGCAAAAAAGGGAAAAGTGCCACTGAGACTACGACTTAGCTCACTGATATGATACTTTTTCGATTTCTGGCTAAAAAAGTTTTGAAAAGAAGAACTTGAAATTTGGTATGTGGGTTCCTCATCTCGCCTAGACAGGGTTTTTTTTAAAATTCCAAGGGGAGAGCCATAAAGAGGGAAAATCATCCCTTTGGTGGCCTGGTCCAACCGTTGAAGATAGGAACTTGAAATAATATATATAACACTTTTTGGAATTTTGGAGAGGAACGTGGTAGAAATAGGGCACAAAAAGAGAAAAAATAGCACAAAAAGGGGAAATCGAGAGACTTGATATATGCAAGTGGATTCCTAATCTCACGTAGACATTTGCTTAGACGGCATTTTTGAAAATACACTGGTAAGCGGCTTAGAGGCAAAAAGTTTTCCCTTAACGACCTGTTAGTTAGGAACATGAAGTTTGGCATATAGGTTCATCCTGCCGTATAGACATCCGCTAAGACGGCATGTTTGGAAATTCACATTGGGACGGAAAACAAATTTTTTTCTTTTTCATCCTTGAAGTTTAAAAAGGGAAAAAGTCTTCTCCTTCATTACCCAATACAAACCTCCGGAGCTAGGAGCTTTAGATTTGGAATATATGCATCCACTAAGACTTGTCTTTTAACCTATGCAAAGCCTTTCAAGGTAGAAATCTTAAACTTGAAATTAAAACATTTAACACAAAGAATTTATTAAGAAGGAGACCACGTCTTAAACAAAAAATAGTATTCGCCTAAATATATTCCCGGTTATTTTTTAGTCTTCAAAAATTAAGTAAAATTGAACATTTTAACTTCCTGCTTCTTAGATAAAACAAAAATCCATTAATTCCCAAACTATGCTGGTAAACACTTATATCAGTTCTATATAATGACGAATTGAGCTGATTTCTTACTTTTCATTTTTATTATATACACACATAAAAAGTATACCTACAATCTGGTGCATATAAAATACAAAATTTCAATTAATGAACAATTTACTTAATATCCAAAGAGATTCATTACATTTTTATAGCTAATTTTCATAATGGTTCATAAAGCGTGTAAGTCATCATCAATACACTGGTACTTACAAACATGAATGCACAAATAAAACGAAACCCCAACGAAATACAACCAAAAGAAACCAAACTAACTATTCAACCATCCATCGGTCCACCTTTTAAGCAAAAAACAAAAACTGAAAAACTAAAACTACAAACAAAAAACATTAAAAAACGTAGCGCCAATGATGTTTCACATCGATGATGTTAAAGATGATCTCAAGCGAAAAAAAAAATAAGGTGCACCTTATGTGAAGATAAACAACCAGGGGAGACAACAACAACGAAGAAGACGAAGATGATGGTTTTACTTGATGCAACTAAAACGACAGCCCTTCCTTACTACTGTTGTAGCAGAATTGCTTTCAGCTTATTTTTGTTTGTCGATGCAATTGACAGAGTTGCAAAAGAGTTTAAGATACATTAATGACAGATTTTTTTATTTTGATTTCAATTTGGCGGATATTACATGTTAAAGCTTCATGGCGTATGAGGAATTTTATTATATGTTTTATTGATTCCGCATACGCCATGTAGTTTTGGCATACAAATATTAAATCTGAGTTACAAGTATAAACTTTCTGCATCTAACCTTTTTTATAAATAAAAATATTGGCTGATTTTTAGATAAACCAAATTTTCTATTGTACAAATTTCGACTTTAAATTTGAAATTCAGAAAATATCAATTGAAATTTAAAATTTCCATTTGAAATTCAGATAATATGAACTAAAAATCAGATTTTATATTTGAAATTCAGAATATCCATTTGAAATTCAGAAAATAGCAATTGAAATTCAGAAATCACCGAACGATATCGCTAAGACATCACCTAGGGAATATTAACTATCATATATGATAATCACTTGTAATACGAAAACGATTGATTTTTTGTTCTAAAATGTTCCTTTGCTAACGATATCGTTTTACAAAGAAAATATGATATCGTTTCTGCTATAGAAAATTTTCTCAAATCCAGTCTGGTATCGAAAAACAATCGCTATTTCAGGCGATACAATTTAAATACAGGGCTAAAAAAATTGATGTTGCTAGAACCCCACTGCATGCCGAAAGGCACATTTTTAATCTTTAAAAAATAAAACCATGTGTTAAAATTTTCCGTTTTGCATATTTCCTCATGAAATGATATTTATCAATGTTGTACAAAAATGTCCTTAGTAGATTCTCTGAGCTGTTTTAAATTTTTACAGCCTTCTTAACAGAAATCGACAACAACTAAAAGTTTCTTAACGTTAATATTATTAATGATTCATGTTATATTTTACTTAACTTACCAAAGAAAAACACATTTTTTGCCAAATATTTAACAAACGGCTCAATTTCTTCTATTTTCTCCATGTTTTTTTGTTATGTTATGAAAATTTTTAAAGTTATTTGGAAAAAAAAGCAAACAAAAATATCAAACTTTTTCGAAACAACCGTATTGAAAATGATATCATCATCTTATTAAAATATAATATCGTTTTAGGAGCTTTAAGATGATAGCGATTTCGGTATTACATCGTTCTTTGGTTTATTGGTAACTCGGCCGAGTTTTGGAGAAAAAATTCGTTGAATATTGTACATACTTTATATGCGTTTAAATTTTTCTATTTAAAAGCTTCATCTGGTATGTATGCGTATGAACTATTTTATTATACGTATTATTTATTGCTCATACGCCTACATACCAGCTAGGCAGCTTTTACATAGAAAAATTTAAATAATTATGAAGAACAATATTCAACGAATATTTTCTTCAAAACTAATACGAGTTACACGATGAAACTTTCTGAATGTAAGGAAAATCATGAAAATTTTTTTATAAATAACAAAAATCTAAAAAAAATGTTTGACGATTTTTAGATAATTTGAGTTTTGTATTACACTGAAATTCCGGAGCTGGTTCTGAATTAAAAAAAAATATATATTTTTCAAATTCTATAAAAATATATTAATATATTTAATTTGCTATAAATGCATATTCTGCTTTAAGTGCATATCGGTTATTCTAAATATATATAAAATTGAGGTTAACATTTTATTTTTAAATTTATGGCACATTAATAAGATTTTCCACGATAAGAAACCACTATTTAGGCACGTCAAATCCGTTTGCGGGAATTAAATTCCGCAAGGGGAGCCAAAGTTATGTCGGTTTAAAGTTTAAAATTAAAAAAGAATCTAAAAATTCCATTTTTTGGTTGATTTCAAAAAAATTTCGCATATGTTTTATATTTTTTTTTTTTTTTTGTTTTCATTGAAACTTACACCCTTAATTTTTGTTTTCCAAAAAATATTTATTAAATTCTGTGGTGTTTCAAAAAATTTAATTTTTGACGTATAACCGAGGGTTACGACATATTAAAAACTGATTTCTTGTTTTAGAGATTATATTCTAATTTAGCGTCATTAGTTTAACTTAGAGTAGTGTTTTAACAAGATACTTTTAGAACTAAATAAATTTCATTTGCTATATAAAACCTTTATTTCTTGAAACTTTTTAATGCTCGTCAGGTTTTGTGTTGAAGTATTGATAAAATGTAAAACGAATGTTAATTTTGAAAAATTCCGCGCCTACAGTGTCAATGTGCGGGAGCAAAACTTATTTAGATAAAAGAGTAACAAATATGCGTTGCCACTATTTTTTCTAGATTTTTAAAATGCGTCAATATTATTGTTTGCTATATAAAAAAGCTAAAATAAATTATGCAATTTTTGTACAGTTTTCAAAAAGTCCATATCAGCAAACTAGCCTTTTTAAAACTAGACAGCGAATGTGACATGCGAAAACGGATATTTTAACTAAATTCACGCACATGCTTTTCAACTTTTGTGACGGTCATACTTTTTATTTGTTAAGGGCACATCAACACGACCTAACTCCAACTGAGCAGAATTACAACATTAACGGACCATTGTTTTCAAATTTGTATTCCATGAAGGAGAGTCAGTGTCCGGTACAAAAAACACCAAAAATTTTCACACAGAAAAGAAGTACCAACCGAATTAAAAAGTGTATATTAATGGTAACAACTTACAAATTCTGTTAGTACAACGATGTTTACATTAAATTTCTAAATATGTTGGGTGTTGCAATTAAATTTCTGTTGAATTAACCGAACTTTTTTGTGAAAACTAATGTTAAGTTGTGCCTACCGTCTGCAATTTGTAATAACCCAATTTGAGTCGTAGTAACCATATTTCAGTTGGCAAATAGCTAAATTTTTGTCTGTGTGTGAAAACTGAATAAAAATTGGTTCCAATAAGGTATGTGTTGAATTTATATCGCAAGTGTTGCGAGATTTTTGTAATACCAGATAGAATCTAAAAGTTGAAAGTTCCGAACAAAAAAATAAAAGGAACAAAAAAAAATTAAGCTTCTCTTAAACGATTTTTTAAAATTGTTCAACTTTGCGTAACGATAACACTTAGAAATATAGACCTATGTTTGTCACTAGGACTTAGCACTGCCATGATTTAAAATGTTTTTAATCCAAACATATAACCCGCTTTTTTGCGAAATTATTGCGAAATAATACCAGTTTCAAAGAATTTTTTTTTCTTTTAATGCATATTTTTATTGCATATTTTTACTTACTTCAATGCTGTTATAGGTAAGTGAAATGCTATTTTCTTTTATTTCAGTGACGGTATTTTATGGGTAGTGATATTTTTATTATTTCGGTAAAGGCATTTCAGTTATTTCGGTAACGGTATTTCAGCAGCAAGAGCTTTTTAGTTATTTTGCTAACGGTATTTTAAAGATAACGGGGTTTCAGTTATTTCGGTAACTGTTATTTAGGGGTAAAGTTATTTTAAATATTTCGGTATCGGTATTTTAAGGATAACGGTAATATCAATGCAATATTTTTAACCCTATCATGTCCGAATTCTAATGACTTTAAAATGTATGATCTATCTATATAATAAGGTATTTTTTAGTTTATAACGGTATTTGAGTGATAACGCTTTTTTGGTTATTTCGGTAAGGGTATTTCTAGGATATCGGCGTTTCAGTTACATCGGTAACGGAATTTTCCAGATAACGGTATTTTATTTATTTCGGTAACGGTATTTAAGGGATAACGATAGTCAGTTATAAGTGTTTTGAATCGATTCGAAAAGAAACCAGATTTGGACTGAATTTTCACTTTGACTACATGTAGAAAAAGTGATCTAGTATAAGGTAAAAGAAAAGTTGGACTTCTAGGTAAGGATATCATCTTAAAAGATTTTTTTATAATTTCCGAATTCGAACAAAATTTTTCAAATCGAATTACACAATAACACCCCTGTTATATTTTGTGTTAATTGTGCAAACAGGTTAGCAAATGCTGTTAGTTTGACATTTCAGCGATATATATTTCTGCGATACATATACATACATACACTGTTACGTATGATTAATATTAATTTAAAATGTTTCATATAATAAATTACAATTTAAAATTATTTAGAATTTATTATCTCATTCATTAAATTCAAAATATATTTGCTAAAAACCGTTTTTATTAACCATTTTAATTCCACAAATCATTAATGGGGGTAAATAGTATTTGCCCCGAATAAAAAAAAATTACCTAAAGTATTGCGCAGAAAATTTGTCTTTTTAAATTAATTTCAAAATGATATCAAATTTTAAAATTCTGTCTCTACTGCTGCATGCAATACAAAAATTAAACGAATATTCGAAAAAAAACGCATAAAAACCTCCACAACCGCCACAAGGGACCCTCAAACCGAAAAACAAAGCAACACACTAAAAAAAGCATTCAGTCATCATCGATCGAGAGTACGTTTTTATGTATAAAAACAACATTAATACAACATGTGTTTGCATGAATATTATTGCATCGTCCTCCTCTTTTTTTCAGATTTCTTCTTCTTTTTCTTTTTAGCTAATTCATACCGTAACAAATACGGAACATTGGTAAACTTATTGTACGATACCGGCATCAATACCGAACGACCGACCAAACCCAACTACAACAAACATTCATATCCAAACACAACACAAAAATTGTATTCCAACGACCGGTATTTTGTAGTACGAATGTAGTATCAAATGTGCTGCATCGAAGATGAAAAAAAAAAACAACTTCACAGAACTTATGCCGGCAATTATGATGAGAGTGCGCATTCATAATCAAATGGTATATGAATGTTGAGGAAATTTAGTAGACTGGGTCAAATTAAAACAAATTTCGATACAGAAGTTTAAAGAAGCAATAAAAAAAATATTGCAAATCGGGGACAAATAAAATTTAATTAATCGGTTAATGTCTTCCGTTTTCGAAACTTAATCGCAACTTGCAAATATCGAAAATAGCCTTTACTTTTTTCGGTTTTAATTGCAATTTGAGACTGCCGAAAATAGCATTTATTTTTAACATGACATATGCCCATCTGATATTATCCCTATTTTCAGATTTCGAATTATAATCAAAATTATTTCGGTCCCAACTTCAAGTGTGGGGGTTATAGCCGAAATTTATTCGGACATAATCCTAAAACCGGAGTTTTAAAATATATCCGTTTGGGTTATGTTATGAATTTCTGTATTTGAATACCTCACTCGAATATGGGTATAAGCAAGAACTTTTTGAAAATGTTTTTTTTTTGCATAATACGACATTTTAGCCAAAAACATGTATATCATCCTGAAAAGAAATATTGTCCACTAAGGGGTTAAAAAAATTTATTAAAAGCAAAATTTTCTGTGAAAAATAATTAAACTTTTTCCAAAATATATTCCGTTTTATAAAACTATGGAAAAGTATGGAAGAGTTGGGCTTTTACGCTAGTTTAGCATATGTGTATAATTATGAGACTCTGAAATCAGTTGATTTTACATTTAAATTACAGTTAATTTTATGCAGATTCTAAGAGTATTTATTGTTTCTAGAGTACCGATTTATAAAAAAAATTTGGCATATTTTAAAACTATTTAAACGATTTTAAAATTGTTAACTAATTCAAACAAATATCACATGATTTACTGGTAGTTTTTAGTCGATTTTTCGGATATCGGTAACTGTGATCGCTTACCGAAAATGGAATACATTTCGGAATGTTAAATATATTAAATAAATACTTAATAAATTAAATACTTAAATACTTAATATTTTACGATTTATATTAAAAAAATAAAATTATTGGTTAATTAAACGTTTTACGTAATACAAATACAAATACGTAATACAAACCGATCTTGTCTATTTAATTTGGAAAAAACTAAATGTTATAGATTGAAAATCTGACCACTCTTGATTTTCATTACATATATTTGAGACAATTTTTCTTTAGTGGTACATCAGAATCGAAAAGCTTTCAATTTCGGCCCACTCTATTGTATAGTGAAGTGAATATAGAATAACAACAAAAACATCAAAAAAAAAACAACTGCATTAATACTCTAAAATTTTAGCACATTAGCCATGTACAGTGTTGCCAGGTATGTTGAGCAAAAAATCGTCAAATTTTCCAATAAAAATCGTCAAAATCGTCATTTTATTTTCAAAAATCGTCAAAAAAATCGTCAAAACAAAAAATATTTGCTACAAGTGGGATAAAGTTTTAATAAAAAAAATAATAATAATGTAATTCACATGACAAATGCTCATGTACTATCGGTGTAATATAATACGATTTTTTACACTTGTCTGTAATTTAAACTTCGAAAATCATGATATTTTATAACGATAGAACTTTACCACTTTAACTGTTAATTCCTTGTACATAATGCTGTAAACACCACTTCAGTAGCGCAATTTTTAAATCTTAAATTCTTTTACATAGTTTAGAAATTCTTTAACAATGTTATTTTCTTTAATTATTAAATTTGGACTTCCATTAACGAATTAAAGTTTCAAATTGCATTACATGTGATTTTGAAATTTTTGATTATTTCATATTTTTGGGTTGGTTTTTAATATTGCTAAAAATTATTTAATATTTTATTCATTATATATATTATTATAAATTTTTATTTAAATATTGTATATTAAATTAAAAATATTTATTATTATTATTTATTTCCATTTTCAAATATAAATTGTGAATATCTGAAGTTTCACTGTGGAACATTTATTTATATTATTATTAGGCCTGTTTTTTAAGCACCGGATTTATTTTTGGATTTATAAATGAGAATATTCGAACTCGATGTTTGTTTCGCAAAAACTTGGATATATTTTTTTTTTTAATTTAAAAAATATTTTATTTTTATCTCAATCTTACACTAATTAAACTTTAAAAAAATATAAATATTAAAAAAAAGCAGGGTTGGCATTCAATAAATTTTCATAATAACGATTGGCTATCACAGTAACACTAATCCATTAAAGACATGTTTCTTCTTATGTAAACGGTTTTAGTTTTCTATTTAACCTGTTTGATTTTGAAATGTCTTCAACTAGTTAAAGTCAAAATAACGCTAAAATACCGAAACGACGATTTATAACGTTATTTTGTTGATGTTACAAAATTTAATGGATAGAATTTTGAAATAATCCCTGTAAAGACACATGCCACTATTGGTATCGTAACTTTAAAACGTTCATAACGGCATTGGTGTGGCCGTGGCAGGCAACTGCCATTGTAATGAAAAGGTAGTGTTTGCCAACTATGAAAAAAGTAAGCGCATACTCAGGGAACTTCTGCTGTAAATAGTTGTCGTTATTTCAGCTGTAATACAGTATCTTTATTTTTAAGTGAAAAAAACAGTCATTTGTAGAAGAAATTTCATTTTTGACTACAATTGTAGTTCATTTAAAAAACAAACCACATTAAATTACAGTATTATAATTTTACATTCATTTTGTACAGTATTTTTTTTTTATTTATAAAAATAAATCAAATTAATGTTTGTTTATATTTTACTGCACTGACTGAACCACTTATTAATAATACAATTTTAGTTAATTTTTTTTACATTAAAAAACAAATGACTATGTTAGTTGAATTTACTAAAATGTTAGTCGTTCTTTTTTTAGGTGAAATTTCATTTATTTTTAGCTGCATTTGCAGTTTTCTTTCAATAAAAAATAGTTTTTAATTTTAACGAAATAATAAAAATCCAAAAATAGATCCGGTGATTTTTTAATAATAGCAAATAAACATGTTTTGCTGACATATTAAACGTTTGTCAAAAAATCGTCATTTTGGAAGCAAAAATCGTCAAATCGTCATTTAGTAATTTAGGTACTCAAAATCGTCAAAATGACGATAAATCGTCAAACCTGGCAACAGTGGCCATGTAGGAGATGGCGGAAGAGTAGAGTATTTGGAATTTTTATGATAATCTTCCATCACTACTTTAATAAAAAAACTGGGTGAAATTTGATAAAGTTGTTTGAAAGTTAAAGTCGACCATGTGGTACACTATATATGACGGTTCATTTCTGAACTCTGCCACTTCAGAAAATATTTTGCTAGATTTACCTGAAACTTACAGTAAGTGTTGTCCTATAAAATATAAGAACTTCATGGAACAACAGTTTTAATTTTTCATATAATTGGGCGAAGAAGGCGGGGTCAAACTTAGAAAGTTTCAATGGACGAGTTCCAGTGACACTTCATAGATTTAGTGTAATAATTTATTGATAGCATGCAGAGAATTCTCTACGTGTAGGTATTTCCTCCGGCATAGACTTTTTACAGGATGGAGCGAAAAAATAAAATCTTGCCATTGGCGTGCTTTAAGAGACTCTAAGCAGTGCTTTAAGAGACTCTAAGTCTTATTTGTACCAATAATTAAAATAAATAAATAAAACCGTTGATAATAAAGCTGGCTAGATATCTGGCATTTAAATTCTGGAGTTCAGCTTAAACTAACACAAGACGGGATTTGTGAACATTTTTACGGGGAGCTGCAAAAAGAATAATAGACTTTCACTTACCGTCATATGGCAGAAATCTGACTTTCAAAATCTGTTTTTACTGAGGTATGGGTTTATTCGCTGAATATATATATTTTGAATTTTCAATGTTATTTAATGTTATTAGTTATCTCATTTTACCACAAG
This sequence comes from Delia radicum, assembly GCA_021234595.1. Taxonomy (NCBI): domain Eukaryota; kingdom Metazoa; phylum Arthropoda; class Insecta; order Diptera; family Anthomyiidae; genus Delia; species Delia radicum. Next base: position 150,223,297 of record CM037852.1, read on the forward strand.
AACAAACTTTAGCTATACTAATTTTTCCACCTAATAAATATTTAGTAATTAGTGATTCTCAAAGTAACATCATTGTTAAATTAAACCACAATTGTTTTGTGTTTCAGCTTTCAATCTCACTTGTAGATGGCACTATTTTCGAATCATTTTTATTTTAAAATCATAACCGCCTTTATGCCTTTAGTCAGATACGGAAAAAACTTTTTAGCAGCAATTTTCCGTTGATTCTGCTTAAAAATTCTGTTGATTTTATGTGATAACAATCAGCTGTTTTTAGCTGTCACTTAACGTAGCGCAGAAGTTCTGTTTTTATAGGTTCGTCCTGCACGCACTGTTTCATTAAGACAAACCAACCACACACACACACTCATTTGCATATCAGCTGATTTGTCACGGGACGTTACGTATCGTGGTTTGTATCTTTTATTCTTTTTCCCTACTTCGTCCATACAAGCTGCGACATCTACATCTAGTTTTGTATGTATTTATCGGAGCAATTTTGTTAGCAACGGAAATTAGTTAAACATTAGTTCAAAATTAGTTTTTTGGTAAAAGATTATTAAAAATGATAACCCTTTGGAAAAGGGTGTTTATTGTTCTTTTAATGATATTGTGAAATTTAAAACAACCGGTGACTGAGTACCGCGATTTTTAGCAAGTTATTTGATCAAATCGATAATTATCACAATAAATAATAAAAAGAAAATATAGACATGAGTCGCTGGTTGTCCTATTTGTACAGCATTTTCGGCCAAAACCACGGAAAGTAGGAAGTTGAAATTTTGCTGGTTTTGGCGCTCACACAAAATTTTTGGAAATTCCTTCAGGCAGGAAGGAGCAAAGTCTACTTATTGTCGGCTTGGCCAAAACGCTACACCGTGGAACTTGAAATTAGGTGTGTGGGTTCCTTATCCCACGAATACGTCCACACGGAGTTTTCGGAATTTCTTACGGGGAGGTGCAAACAAGTGTAACAGTTTGAGTTCATTACTAAGGTTTTTTTATGTAACCGGCTTTTGACTGTGCTTTGGGGATTATATGCTTTTGAAATTCATAGAGGAAGGAGCAAAGTATATCTCTTGGCGGCTTGGTCAAACCGCTAAAGCGAGTAATTCGAATTTGGTGTGTGGGTTCCGAATCCAGCGTATTCATCCAGATGGAATTTTTGGTAATTCTTACGGGAAGCGGCAAAAAAGAGAAACAGTTTGAGTTATGTACCAAGGTCTTTTTATATACCCTATCTTTGACTGCACTTTGATTATTATATACTTTGGAGTGTTCCAACGCTTCTTATTATGCATTATTTCCAACAGCTGCCTCATTCCCTTATGGGGATTATGACCGTGGGGTCAATGCCCGGTGCAATTTTCTAGTAAGTATATTCCTTTTGAATCTCAAATACACAGGCAACGAAGTTACAAATTCTTTAGTTGTTTTAGAGCATGACTTTTTCGGCCTTACAGTAACAGGCTTACTTCCAAATTGTGTACCATGTAGGGTACTATGGTTCAAAATTGACCCCTTCATAATAGTCTTACAACACTTTGTCGGTATGTTCAAACCCATACAAAGTTTGATCGAACTTAAGGTTCGATTAAAATCCATTAAATAAAACATAACACAACACAACTAAAAACCAACATGCACATCAACGAACCCCAACAGTTTGCCAGTAAAACTCAAAGTGTACAGAACACACAGAGAGCGATAAACGGGCGAACACTGATTTCGAAATTTGAAAAAAAAGATTTTAAATCAAACGAACTAACGTAAATTTTAATGCGTGCGGATAGAAAAACTTGTACTAATAGCAAAAACTACCTGAGAATAGACCATTTTGAAAAAATAATATGCCTGAGGCATTCAAAGAATATCATCAAAGTGTACGAAAATACGACCAGTTCAAATGAAATGTAAATGACGATGATCATAATGATGATTGTATAAAAATGGTGTATACAAAAAAGTCTTTGATGTTTTATATTCGTACCGGTTTAATGTTTTTACAATAAGAAAAAAAATTATAAAAAAAAAATATAAAATAACACGCAGAGTTCAAAGTGAAATTCAATTGTTTGGATATGAAATTAAACATCTTAAAACGAAAAATTAAATTATAGAAAAATAAAAAAAAAAATATTGAAAAAATCAGGGTTAATGTGTTTACTTTAAAATGAAAATTTAAACAAAAAAATATATATTTACCAAGAATAATATTAATAATGATCTATAAAGTGAATATGTTATAACAAAAATAAATAATACTAAATTAAAAAAAGTCTTTTGATATTGAAAATCAAAAAGAAAATACTTAAGAACTTAAACAGCTGCTAAGTTTTGTTGATATTCCAAAAACAGCTGCTTTTTAAAGTTTAATCTAAAGAACTTCACATCAGACGACAAAATAAAATGTCTGACTTACGTTTGCTAATAATGTCCCTTTGGGGCCTAGTAATAGCCTGCACAACCCAAGGATTAATTTCATCATCATCATCATCTTTAGCGGGTTCTTTAACAGCCCAATCTTTTAACGGATTACAATGTCAACGTATAACGGTTACCGCCTGTCAAGGTTTAGGCTACAATATGACTGCTTTACCCAATTTAGCCGGTCATACAAATCAATTGGAAGCCGAACTTAGGGTGGGTATTTTTTTGTTAGAATTTTAATTACAATTTATTGCTTTTTTAAAAAAAATGATCTCATTTATATTGTATTTAAATATTCCCATCAAAAATGATCTCATACAATTTTTATTATAAATTACTTATTTAGCACGCTTGCGTGCACGCATAGTTTTCTTATTTTCTCGAATAATGTATTTACATATTTTCTCAGTCATAAATTTTTAAACTGTGGAAGTTTATTTCAAAAAATATTTTCCAAGACATCGCATAACAAACTGTCAGTTTTTTACCAACCTCCTCTTTAAAAGTGTTTGAATGAATAATAGTTTGGCTTTGTTTTTTATTTTTATTACTGAATATAGTAGGTACTTAAGGCAGAGTTTTAAAATAATTGATTCCTGATTTATATGTTAAAATTTTACTGAATGTTTTTGTTAAAAGAAGCAGACGAATTCGTTACAATTTATATTAATTCATCCCGAGTAAAAATAATATTATATAAACTTGTATAATGCAGGCGCGGATCCAGGGGGATGGAAAATGGGACATTTCCTCCAACAAATAAAGTTTTTCAATACAAAAATGTAAAAAATATTAAAAAAGATAATCAAAAATACTCAAACTTTCCTCCCCAAATCATTTTCTTGAATCCGCGTCTATATAAAGTGATTCAGTTTCGTACAATTTAATATAGTTAAGTATGACATGATGTATAGTAAGATACAATTTTACTTGTCACTGCAATTTTTCGTAAAACAAAATATTTAACTGTATCGTACAATATGCTATTATAGACGTTTGTAGACGGGCTATATGTAATTGGATTAGCAGAATTAAATTAATATATGGGATTATACAAAACAATGTATTTCTCCATTAAAAAAACTTTAACAATTTTTTAAGTTGTTTTGCTTTGAAATCAATAACATCTTACCTAAAATTTTAATATAAACTTGAAAATTTTCATTGAAAATATCTATTAAAATTATCTTACATGAACATCACAATTTAAAATATCAAACTCCAAAAAAAAAATATCAGTCTCCCCACTAAAATGAGTTCTATATTATGTTATATTATTTAATATAACTATATCTCGTTATATATTGCTTTGTACGGCAAATATACACTGCGTTACAAAATTATAATTACACATTAATTTTAAAAAATTTCGAAAGTTAAAAAAAAAGTAGAACAGTTTTAACCGGCATAAAAGTAAAACCAATGGAAAATTAATAATATTTAACAATTATTTATTATTGTTTATTATTGTTTATTTTTTATTTTATTATTATTTATTTTTATGTATTATTTTATTATTATTTTACTATTTAAAAAGGAATAACAAAATATATTAGTGTTTCTTAACATAATATATCAAAATATAAGAAAAATATTTTAAAGCAGCAGTTTTAATAATGCGTGGGGCCTCCTTTTTTTTGAATCAACTCGAAAATTTGATCTGACATACAGTCTACCAGATTTATTCGAAGTTCTTCCGTTATCGATCTCCACGGATCAAGAAACGCTTTTATATTGACGGTTTTCTGCTTAATCTCTCGAATACTCCCCAAATATTTTCAATATGGTTTTGTTCCGGAGAACATGCGGGCCATTATAATTTAATGATATTATAATTTTTGATGATAGCCATTCCATCGTCTGACGACTTCCATGTACTGAGGCATTGTTTTGAATTCTTCTTCGTTGCTACACAGAAAAACCTAAAAACGGGTTTCAATTAAAAAATCTATTGAATCAATTAATATTTTAATTGATTTTGCACCTATCACGGCAATGATACTATCAATTAAACCTTTTATTAAAATTAAGAAGGGAAAAAAAGTTATAAATAACTTTTACAAAAAAAAAAAAAATATGATACTTACAAAAAAAGTGTGTGATCTATACGTTGGTATGTGTGTTTTTTGCAAGGCTGAGTCTGTTTGTGTGTGTGCTTGTTTTGTTTGTTAACTTCAAATGTATTTGGTACTTTATACCGAAAATTTTCTATTTATGCATACAGTGTATGAAAAAATAATATGATAATTGCGTCTAAAATAAAATATGTATTTATACATATAAAAGTCGATAAAAATATTAATTGATTCAATTAAATATTTGTTTAGAAACAAATTAAATTAAATTAAATTCAAATCAAATCTTTAATTAGATATTTTAGGTTGATAATTTTTTCTGTGTATTTTAAATAAATTGCACCAATTCCTCTTCTAATACTGTTATGTACTCAGAAAAATTCATTCTTTGAACATATGCCAAATCAACCATACTGCAGAGACAAAAAACGCCCCAAAACAATAAAGAATCCGCCTCCGATTTTTTTTTTTTTTGAGAAATTTCTTGGTTTCTTACGTAGGTCTCTCCAATAGCTGTTAAAACCATCTGGACCATCATGATTGAATTTTTGCTCATCAGAATAAATTGCATTTAATAGAAATTCATGTTTAAACAGGCCTACCAACAACAGCGATTATTGACTTACCTCTCCTCCAGTTGGTTTGTAAATTCCTTTTAGCTAATTCAAGTCGAGCAGGTTTGTGGGGGGAGGGTAATAACCTTGGCGCAGACATCTGCTTTTGACGAAACGTCTATAAACGATGTACCCTGGTCAGTTTATTGTCAATTCATTATAGTAAGTGGAATACCTATTTTATTTTTGTAGTTTTCTGCCAAAGTATTGGCGATACATTTACAAAGTCGATGTTACAATACAAATTGATTTATTGTCGAGCTGTGTTTATAAAAAAATGCATTATCTCTATTGTAAAAAAAGTTATACACGAAAAAGCTTAGGTACCCTAAAGTCTACATGTTCAAATATGGAGTGTAATGTGGAGTTTAATTTCACAAGTGAATAAAAATTATCGAATAATATAAAGGGTCCGCCATCTAACGTTTTTTTTTCTACTAGTGCTTATTTCGTGAATGGTAACACTTAGCTCATGTCTGATTTGACAGATAATTAGTTTTATCCTTCCGCTGAACGAATATGGTCCGTATGTTCGTTATCTTGTGAAAAAAGTGAAAGAAACTGGCATCCTCATCGATAAACCAAAGCGTGAAAAGCCAAAAACAGTGCGTACACCAGAGAATATTGCTGCTGTGGCAGAAAGTGTGCGTGAAGCGCCATCAACATCAATTCACCGTCGTTCTCAACAATTGAACATTTCGGAGACATCATTGAGACGAATTTTGCATAAAGACCTTGGTATGACGCCATACAAACTCCAATTGGTTCAGGAGTTCAAAAAAAAAAAAGTTATTTGGCGGACCGTTTATATACGGAATGGTTTAAATCACACAGAAAAAGCAAATAACTTATTTGAGTAAGCGTCCGAGGCCTATTTCATGTTGTATTAATGACAAAGAAATAAAAGTAGATAGTAATAGTAAATACAATTTAAAATTTTTATATTAGATTTAAAAAAAATACTGAGCGTAAAGTATTCCACATTAGCCGATCTAAAACTAAATTTTTTAAAAAAATTATTAAAAATTATAAAACTTAACTGCAATTATTAACATATTTATGTAACATTTTTTGTACCAAATAAATTTTTGACCACATGGGCAAGCATACCAAGTTCTACTTTTCAAATAATTAAAAGTTAACGGTTAAGGTTAGTCTCAAAAATATAAGTGTGACATTAATTTATATGAACGGTTTCACCACGTGTTCCACATTACCCGCATATTCCACAGTACCATACTTACTCTATAAAATCTCATAAAAAAATTTTTTTTAGTGCACTTTTTTAAAAGTTATGAAAAGCTAAAAACAATTTAAAATAAAAAAAAGTTTTAATTCATTCCTGTAAAAATTTAATTATTTTCGAGAAACTTTTTACAAAAAAATTTGTTGATCTTAAGATTATGAAGCTTCTTTTTTTTTTAAAGAAAAATTGCATTCTTTAAATATTTATTTGAAAAAGATTTCACCATTTCAAACTTTGTCTACTCTTCCTAGTTTTTGTATACAAAAAAAAACTGCGGCTTTTATGATTTAAAAACCACCATTAGTTTGGATTGTTAGTGGCCTCAAAACATTTTTTTTTTATATTTTTTAAATTTTGATCTTTCGTATTAAGATAAGCTTTAACGTGAGTTTTTATTTTGGTATGGCAATAAAAAATAATTCTTAGAAGTTACGTGTTTTGTGATATTTATTACACATTTTTCGCACATTTCAAATAATTTTAGATTACATGGAGGAAAAAGAAAAAGTTTTGGTTTTGGTAAACGTGTGTGGCTTTTAAGAGTTTTAATAGTTTTCAAATAAAAATGTGGTAACAAGTAATAGAACTTTTAAAAATATTATTATATATAACAAAATTTAGTTAAGATTACAAAGTTTATAGTCATATATGTCCAAGAACTGGGGTAAATTTCAAAAAAAATAAACTTAGAAAAGAGTAATTTAATTTATTTTATTTTGTTTTTTAATATTTAAAAACTTTCTTTAATTACTAAGATTTTAGGTACCCATCATTTTGATGAATAAAATATCTTAAAAATATTAAATTAAAATTTGTAAGTCTTACGTAGAGATTTCCTAATTTCAAAATGTTGTTTTAAAAAACGTGAGTTTAATAATGATACTAATAACTTTTTCTGTGTTTTTTTCAAATAGTCAAAGTAAATTATCATATAAAAATTATAATTTTTCTGTTAATTTAGAGAAAAATTTGTCATGATCTAAAACCGAACGAATAAAATCTCACACATAAACTTATAAATCAACGATAAAATTCACTAATGATACAAATTTTCAAAAATTTTGTATAAAAATTTTACAATTTCTGTAATTCTTTAGATTTTTTATGATAAATGTTTTTTAAAATAAAATAAATGAAATCATCTTCGTTTTTAGAACTCCTAATGGATTCAGAATAATTTTAATTTATTTCACTGGAATACCTCATTATTATATCTTTAAAAATTTCTATAATTTCTATATGACCAATAATAAAAAATATAATAATTTCAGCAGAAGTAAACTAATTACACTTTCAAAAATACCAGGAAGTAGTAAAAACATCTCAATTAAAATGACCAAAAGAACACAAAAACACAGAAATAAAACATTTCAAAACTCCATAATCAAACATCATTAAAATAACTTAAAAATGCTCTTAAAAAAAGTAACAAAATTCACAAGAAATTTTTAAGAAAAAAAAAATCCAAATCAAACTTAAAAAACGTAACACCACAAAACACATTAAAAAAGGGCCAAGGCCTTTATTAAATACTAAACTAAAAAAAAAACTGAATATACTTAAGAACTACAAAAAACACTAATTTAGAAATGTACAAAAAATATTAAAGAAAAAAAGACTATATACTAAATATGAGTTCTTAAAAGGCAGTCAATGGTTTTTAAGCTGATGTTTTTGGGATGAAAAGAAAATACAACTTGTAATGCTATAAGAGCTGATTACACTTAAAGAAATTTGTGAACAAAAACAATCTGAAAATCGGCAGAAGAAAATCACAATAATATTTTTTTCAACTTTAACGGTGTTTTATTGCGGTTTAGTTTTTTTTGATATTTTATATTATTTTTTCAGAAATTGCATTTAATTCTTATGAATATGGTATCTTTTCTGTTTTAATGACTAAAAAACTGATAAAGTTATCGTACTTTAATTCTCATTATTTTAAACGAGCTTCAGCTTATTTATTTATAAATTATAATTATTTATTTCCAATATTTCGTCTCCACATTGGATGAATTCTTCAGGGAACAATTATTACAATTTGATGGTAATAATTGTTGCCTGAAGAAGTTACCCAATGTGGAGACGAAATATTGGAAATAAATAATTATAATTAATATATAATTGATCTTAAGCTCTTTTAAAATAAGAAGAATTAAATAAAAGAAGATGAAAGAAAACTTAACATTGTTATCGTACTTTTTATCAACAAAGAATTTCAGCTTTTCCAAGACAAAGCGATGTTGTTGAATGCACACGAAAAATGGTTAATATTAAGTTTCATATAAATGCAAAAACTGCATGTTTAGAAAAAAATTATAGCTTTAACAATTTTAAAGCAATTGAAGCTTATTCTACTTCAAATTACGCGCACTTTCTGAATAAATTCTATAAAAAATAGTGTTTCTAACAAACCGTTGTCAAACTTAAAAAATTAAACACCCAGATTAGATTGAAAATATCTTCACATAGTTTTGTTAAACTTATAAATATATGACCTTTTTAAAAAAAATGTTCGACACCTGTTGAAACTGACTTTAGATTCCTCTTATTTCTCAAGGTTTTATGAATTGTGAGGAACAATGGACATGGTTAGGTTGACTTTACTTAAACCTATGACGTGCAAAGTATCACGTTGAAACGTCTTCACCAAAAGAATTGTTGGCCATTTAAAAGTCGAAAATTTAAAAAAATTACTTGAAACTTACAAGAGTTTTTTTTTTTTAATGCTATGTTTTTGCTCATAATTTTTAACTTTCAGGTCCAAACCAATAAAAATTGGACTCACCATACTTGGAAGATACATTCACTGAAAAAGTAATTCCAATTTTCGCATTTTTTTTCCATAGGGGTTTTCGTCCGTATGATGAAATCGTGTTTTGAGAACAGCATTTTAAAAATGGTGTAATTTTATACAGTTTGAGGTATAAGAAGTTTATGTAATGAGTTCAGTTCGATTTTTTTAACAGATTTTAAAACTGTTTTAAAATGCGCAATTTATCTATTATACAAAAAGTGATTTCTTATTAGATGCGATTTTGAATTTGAAGAAAAGTCCATAGTTAAGAGATGAAAAATCAAAATTTGACAGCCGAGCATTTAGCCAAATTGTAAAAACTTCGGCGGCCGATTATTTAAAAAAATTTAAATTTATAGAACAGTTTTGAATATGAATCAAAAAATTGTATTTGCATCAAAAATGCATTTTTTTATTGCATAAATATGAAAGAAGAAAACCGTAGGAATTGAGTGCTTTTGAATAAGAGAAATCCAATAACAACTTTCGAATATATGGCTCTTCAAAGTTACAGACTTTTGAATTGTATTAAAAATTTAAACCGTCAAAAATATCGATTTTTTGAAAATTTTAAAAACTGAATATGGAAATGTTTTATAGGCTTTTCATATAAACAAACACAGAAAACTTGATGTCAAAAAATAGCAATTTATTTGCGTTATTTCTAAGAATGAATTATATGAAGATTGTAAAAAGGATCTACTCAACAAAAACTATACTATTGTTAAGTATATCTTCACTGTATCACCGAGGAATTATTTTTATTTTTTAACTCACTTTTAAGAAAAAATATATAAAAGGGTCGTTCTAAAAGCAACGTTGACAGTCATCAGCTCGTCCCCTTCCGATTTGCATGAAACTTGGTATGTGTAATCTTCTAATTAGGCCTGATTACTGAATGTCCAGTTAAAACTTAGCAAACAGAAAAGTTCTATGGGAAACAACAACAAATGTGTCAGTTAAAGTCACAGTAGCTAATGGGACAATGCGTTTTTTTGTAAATTCGATTTCATTCGCATTTTCACGCTTAATTTATAAAAATACATACTGTTCAATTTGACATAATTATTGAACGCGTAGTCTTATTTTAAAACTTAATACCTGATTTCAAACCTTATTTTGTCTTCTCTGAGATATGTTCTACTTTTATTTATACGCTTTTGAAAAAGGTAAAAAAAACTTTTTATTTTTTTTTTAATAATTAATAATCATATAATTACAAATTATATACTATTACCCTAACCGAGCACTAGCAACTATGGCCTTCGGAGCGTTGTAGCTAAAAAAGAGCAGTGCCTCTGGTGGGAATCGAACCTACGACCCCCGCACTGATAAGCCATCACGCTACCAACTAGCCTACCGGGGCGCACATAAAAAAAAAACTTAAAAATCTTCTTGTATTGCAAATATCTCAAAATGCATCTTTCTTTTCTTAAGTGTTTGTTTGAAGATTGACCAATATTTAATCTAAAACATATAAAAAAATTCAGATTGGAGAAAAAATATGTTCTTTAGAAAAACGAATTATACTGATATTACTACTATAATGTTCAATAAAAAAACAACACAAATTTCCAAAACTAATTGAACAGTTCATGCGAATAAAGACGAATAGACCATTTGTAGAATTTTACAGGGGACAATAAAAACGCAAGAAACGGTTAAAAAATAATATTTTTGTCAACTTTTTGGTATTAGCTTAAAGATTTAAGTCACATCTACCTATATACAAAATTTTAGTAAGGTATTCGAAAGAAAACTTGTCAAAAATTTGACTTCAATTTTTGCTTAAATGGAAAAAGGGCGAATATCCAAGAAAATGTATTGAAATTTGAATAAAAATGTGCTATTTTGCAGCAGATTTTGACTACATTTTCATGAGACTTGCAAAACTTGACGAACTATGGTTGGTATTTGTTTGTAACACTTTAAGGACAATTAAGTACAATTTCAAATTGTAGCTAATATCAATTTTAAACTCGCAGCTACATAATTTTTATATAATATTTTGTTAAGGATGGAAATTTTTTTTGCCAATATAATAAGTGTTTTTTGTTCCTCGTAATGTTCTTTTAACACATTGTTACCGAAAGTAAAATTTTTGTATGTTTTTGTGTTGTATTTAATCAAAATTGTGCGTTAGTTCACTCCCAATTTAAACAAAAATATAAAAATATACGAATTATTGCACTTTCAAAGTAATTTTTTTAGCCTTAAAAGTCAAAATTTCCCCAAAATTTCTGCATAGGATTGTAGGGCTCTTCTAGTAAAATGCATTTATGCAAAAAAACGTGTTTGCGAAAAAGTGGTCTATTCGTCCTTATTCGCATGAACTGTTCAATTTATGAATTCATTAAAAAAAATTTATAATATTTTTTGTTTTTATTCTATAAAATTGTAGTAATATCGAGACAAATGGTTTTTCTAAAGTACATATTGTTTCTCCAATCTGAATTTTTTATATGTTTTAGAGGACATGTTGATCAGTTTGCGAACAAAAATTAAAAAAAAATAGATATATTTTGAGAATTTTACGATTTTTTTTGTTTAATAAGCAAATTGTTTTGTCATACTAATAAGGACATTACATATGCCAAACTTCATGCAAATTGGAAGGGGTAAAGTTGAAAATTTTATATTTTCGTCAATAGGCTTTCTGGAATAACTCAAGAACATTTTAATGCTTTTTTTCGTCATAACTTTTGAAACTGTCTACCGATTTTGATAATTTAACAATTTAGTGTGGGTTTTGAGCGACTTTTCAATTGAAAAATCAAATTTTATCAAAAATCGATGACTAATCGGGAATTTTTAAAATTTTTCTACGTGTATGTTTTTAAAACCAGACGCCATTGACTTAAAATCCAAATAATACAACAAAAAAAAAAAAAATAAAGTGAAATAATAGGCGTTAACACTACTAAGAACTAAACAGCAGTAAAAGATGAACGTAAAGGCAGCCTAAACTCTGACTGGCACTCAGTTAAAGAATTAATGGCTTTTGTAGTTTTATAATAAGAACAATATTCAGAAAAAAAAACTAAGAAACAGCAGCGTATTCCTAAAATGAATTTTTATGATTATAAAAAGTAAAAAGTAAAACGAACAACAGAACTAAAATCCAAAATAATATCAGAAGCAGCCGGTAAAAAATATTACAGAAAGATAAAAAAAAACTAAAATTTAAAATGCAAAATATTCATATAAAAATATCAAAAGAAAAAGAAGATGATTTGAAAATTGTAACTACCACCAACCAAATTCTACCCAAAAAAAGAGGAAAATCATGTTTTTTGACAATCACTGAAAAGATATTTTTATACATTGTTGCTTAGAGCGTTACGATAAAGATGATATTCACCTTTTCTGTATTAAAATCAAACCTTTAATTCAAGCTGAGCTGTGTAGAACGAATTGTATTCAAAAAATGTAAAAAAGATGAAACCAACAAAAATTCTTTAAATGTAGAGTGTTAAGTTGAAAAAGTAGCAGACGGTATAACACAAGGTGTTAATGGACTTCTTTGGGGTTTTTATTTTTATTTCAGTTTTATTTTTTTTTTGTTTTTTGTATTAAAGCGGTATACAAAAGAATATTAAAATTACGGAATTTGTTTTACAAAAGTATAAAAATTAATGAATGTATTTAAAATCATTAATGGGAAAGATATTTTTATAAATCATGAAATGAAATTTGATTTGATAAAAAAAGATTTAACACTAAAGCTACTAAGGTGTCATTGGGAGACCTCAGAAATTGGATAATTACAATAGTTTACAACCATTTTGCTCAGTTAATGCATATTTTTTATTTAACAAAATAATTAATATTTGTATTATTCTCGGTCCAAGAACAATCAATCTATTCTCGGTATAAGAATATCAAGGTATATATAACGAAAATCCATGGATAAATTCCATAGTTATGGACAATTAAGTTAAACAAAATATTTAATATGTTCACTAAATAAACACAAAATTGTGTATTAAAAGTCGTATGAGTAATAAATTTTTGTATTAAATTAATATCACTAATACGACTTGTACAAATTCTAGTGTTAATTTAGTAGAAACAAGGAAATGCATTAAATTCAGTTAAACACTCCACCTGGTGACCAAAAAGTTTTGAGGTGACATTACAATTTGAGATGAATTAGAATATTATTCATCGCCAAGCGTCTGGTGAGCAAATATGACATAATATTTTATACTACGGAATTTTATTATGATTTACCAATTGAGATGAATCTTCACATTTTCAGTCATAACTTTTAAACGACTGGACCGATATTGCTCGTTTTCTATACCATACTATTCGGTAGGATATTTATTAATCTTGATCAAAATGAGCAGCCCGCTTGCGTTTACGGGCTGTGGTCGACATTTCAACGGGCAGATATACTGACATCTGTAATTTTTTTTTGAAATTGATTAAGGATCATGAATATATGACGAACTTAAAAAGTTTTCGACACTTTCAGTTAAATATTTGTGTATATGTTAGCCGATATTTAACCATGCTTAATTCATTAGCGTTAATCATGTATCTTCAACTCTGCAATAATTATGGTGATTATAAGTTTAAAGGAAATTAAAAATTAAACAAAATAATAATACAAATAATATATTAACTACAACTGGCCTCGAGCTCGATCATTTTTATTTTGTTTAATTAAAACTGAAAGGTCGATTAAATACAACGCGAACGAGGCGAGGCGGCCAATTGACTGGTCCATTTCTTTAGATAACACGCTCACCAAACTTACTCTTCAATAAATCGATTATAACGTGTGCTGTGTGGCTTGTGGCACCGTCCTGTTGAAACTATATGTCGTCCAAGTCCATGTTTTCCAATTCGGGCCAAAAATAATCGGTAATCATGGCGCGATAACGGTCGCCATTCACAGTAATGTGATGATCGTTATTGTCGACGAAAAAATATATCCCAATGACACCGCCGGCATGCAAACCGCTCCAAACAGTTATTTTTTGTGAATGAAGTGGTGATTTATGAAGCACATGTGGATTTTCACCAAACCAATAACGCATATTTTGCTTATTGACGAACCCATTGAGCCAAAATGAGCTTCGTCACTGAAGATGATTTTGCGATGAAATTCGCTCTTAAAGTTGCGGTCACCGACTCCGAATTTCGGTAGTACATTTTTATAATTTGCATACGTTGTTTGTTCGTGTACTTTACCATCATAAAAATGTTGATTTTACTGAAAAAAAGGAAAGTAACAGTTAGATGATCAGTGAAATAGTGCGTTCACAAATTAATATTCAAAGTTGTACCTATTGGAAAACCCTTAATAACAAAATCTGCTACACTGAGCGATCGAGTTTAAGAATTTGAATTTCTTAAGCTTTACCCACAATTGACTTTCCGTTTGTTAATTTGGGTTAAAATTTGGATTAAATTTTTTTCAAATTTCAGAACGACTATAATTAAAATATTCGAATTTGAAGTTTTTCACCAGATTTGCGATTCAATTCTGTTTTTTTTTTTGTTTTTATTAATTTTTTTATTATTATTATTTTGTTATTTTTTAAATTTCTTTTATGTTTTTATGTTCTTTTATGTTTGAAATGTTTTTAATTTTTATTAAGTTGGCCAGTAAAATAGTAAAATCCAAATAACTGGTTACAGAACAACATATGTTGTATTATAACAGGTTCTAATTTCTGTTCTGCAACTGGTTCTTTTTGTATGGAGTTTGTTCTATTTGCAATAGGTTCTTTACCTCCAAACACGAACAGGTTGCTTTAAAACCGGTTCTAGTACAAGTACAGTTCTGGGACAGGTACACCTTACATTTCGACTCCCAGGTAACCGGTGGTAAAAGAAGTTGTTCTAGAACAGGTTGACATGTAATCTATTCTAAAAAATTTTGCTGGGTCGGTACGATGAGATTCGATTAAAAATTAACCAACTTAATAGAGACGAACTTTACAAAAGTTGACTTAAGCTAAATATGGATGCTTCAATGTATTTGATTATATAGTTAGGCCTTTATTTATAATATAGTTGGGCCTTTAATCTTCAAAATTTTAAACAGCTTTTCCAAATTCATTGTCGGCTTCGTTTCTTTGTTAATTTCAATTACACTTTTATTTTCCCAGGAAACACTTTGCATATCTTTGTAATTGTATTTACCACGCATTTCAATGTAAATTTTTCTGGTTGTGGTTCTCTTCCAACCCTTATAATAATTATTGAAAATTAATAGGGGTTCATTGTACTTAAAGTTTAGGGGACTTTTTTTCCCAATATTTATCTCCGTTGAATAGTGAAAATATTTTGTTATCAGTTTAGTGAATAAGCAAATAAACAAAATAATAAAAGAAAAGTAGTTTTTAATTACAAAAATGCAAACAATTGATAGATGAAGACAACAAGTACCCACTTCAAATATGAAGAATTTTAAATAATGTTATCAATACTCAAGAAATATAAAAAGAAATTGAATTGAAAACAAATTAATTGATTTTCAATGTAACAAGGAAAAAATATTATTTTGTTAAAGATAAAGAAAAAAATTGTGATGTTAAAAATATAAAACAAATTCATATGGTATAAAAAAAAAAATTATCTATGAAATAGTAAAAAAATTACACTCAGAATATTCGGGTAGTGAACAGTACACTCAGAGAAAAAGCTTAATCAAGAAGAAAAACTTCATTGATTTTCGTCCAATGTAACACTCCATAAATATTATGATGTTGTTTCATAAAAGAGCAAATTGATGACAGGCTTCTTGAAATGTTTCATAAATATAAAGAAGTTTCATAGCTTTTCATGAAATGTTTCATAAATGTTATATGACAATTTATTAATATGATGAAGAAAATTCATAAATTTTTATGAAATAAAAAATTTTCTTTGTTAGCTTACGAATACGGTAAAGGCTACAGCCAATGGAAACAATTTATTTTTATTTGAGTTTGAATTTTAACGTCTTTTTCAGACAATTCCAATTAATACTATAATTAATATGCAATTTTATTTAATTTAATTGTGAAAGGCGTGGTAGAGAAGAATGAGTGTATTTTCTAAAAATCATAACTACATTGTAAATTTTAAATTTTCTGAATCAGACTGCGCAGTTTCTGGTATTGAACCTTCGTCAGTGACCCTGTTTTTTTTTTTTTTTTTTTTGAATAATGTAATAATGATCTATCGTCAGGTCGACTTTTGTTGTGATTAAAACTAGTTTTATTCTATACACGGTGTTTTTGTTCTTGCATACATAATCGCAGAAGTACAACTTCAACAACACAACAGTTCTATTTTTAGAAACTTACCTCACTCTAATGTCCACTGTTTTCCCATATTTTGTAAGTGATGCCACATCTATGATATATTCTTTGTACTGCGCAGTCTGATTCAGGAAAGTGAAAATTTACAATGTAGTTATGATTGTTAGAAAATACACTCATTCTTCTCTACCACGCCTTTCACAATTTATTTTTAATATTTTATTCTTAAAACCCAACATTCTTGCAACTGTAATTCAGAATATATAAATTAAAACTCAGAATTTCAAATTGAAATTTAGAAAATATCAATTGATATTAATTTTTATTAAAATTAAGAAAAAATAATATTAGGTTAAGAATTTTCATTTTGGTGTTTAAAAACATTAATTCGATTAAGAATTTCCACTGAAATTTATAAAAATTACATTTATGTTCACAAAATTTAATGCAAATTGATGTTATGATAGATTCTGAATTTTTTTAATTTCAAATGAAAATTCTTAAATTCTATTAATGATTTCTTAATTTCAAATGGAAATTCTTAATTTCAATCTATATGAAAACAAAAAAAAAATATGTTCACACGGTTTATGATACTTTTTTATGAAATGATGAAGATTTATGAAACATTTTACATACATTTTTATGAAACTCTTCATCATATCTATAAAAACTTCATAAATATGATGAATAATTGACGACAAACGATTTATTAAACAGTTTCACCAATATGATGACAATTTTTTTCCCAGGGTGTAGTAGTTGTTTTAACTGCTGTTTTAGTATTTTTTCTATGAGAAAATCAAAAACGACGAATTTAGACAGTCATTTCAAATAATAACTAACCAAAAATACTGTATTTTCAGTAACAGTTGTTTTGAGTAGTTATTTTAGTATTGTAATAAACAACTACCAAAACATTAATTTTGCAGTAAACAGTTAGTTACTTAAAAAATAGAACATTATATCAATAGAACATTAGTTATTTAAAAAATAGAACATTATGTCGAGTTTTTAAAAACACTCGTTTAGTTTATATTTGTTATTATTGATACTTTATAGTTTGCAAATAATAATTAGAAAATTTCATTGTATCTCCCTGTGCATAAAAACGTATATAACTGGAATACTGTTTGGAATTTTGAAATACAAAATTTTCTGTGTAATTAAAAGAAAAATATTATTTTTTTATAAAAATATATTTTTAAAATGCCGAAAAAAATAACTGTTATAAACAGTAGTTTCTACTACTTATTTAGTCGTTTTATATTCATTGTTTTTATTATTTTATTGCTAGTTTTTATGGTTTATGCATTGATTTAAGGTTAGTTGCTTGGACCGCTTCGATAGTCGTTTTTACTACCATTGTAGGTGTTTTATCAGTAGTTAGAACTGACATGGTTAGTAATTTTTATGAAAAATACAGTCATCGACTTTTTGACTAGATTTGTAGTCATTTCAACTACAATGTTTTAGACATTTCTACCTTATAAATTTCCAAAGTGGAGATATAAGTTTTGAGGGGCTGTTACACCAACTTAAACATTTTTTTAATAGAAATGAAAAGCTTATCAATTGAACTTTTATTAGAACAAAATAGTTTCGATTTAAAATAAGAAATTTGTATTTAAATTTTTAATTTGAAAGTATAAATTTAATTTTTAATTATTTTTAAATAAACCCAGCCAGAAAATACATGACACTAAAATTACTAAAAAAAACTGATAAATTTTGGAGCCCTCTTATTTTTGAATCCAAAATGATTCAAACGTTTTTTGATGTTTTCAGAATTTTGTGCCAAAAAACAGTCTTTTTACAGGCTAAAATAAGAGCCTTTTTAAAAGAATCAAAAATGACTCAAAAATATGAGCGAAATAATTTTATTAAACAAATTAATCAAAAATGTGTCAGAAAAGTAGGGGAATATTAGTTTCTTTTTTGAGCCATTCAAAAAGACTCAAAAAAATTCTTTTTGGAATAAAGAAAACGTTTGAATTTTGTTTGTTTTATTTGTCGATTTTCTTGTATATAAAAAAAAATTTTAATTTCTTTGTGCTCGGATTTGCCATAATATTACTTAAAAATCTACTGAACTCGCCAAAAAATCGCCAAAGTTAGTTAGTGCGTGTGTCAACCAACAAGATAAATAAAAGGAAGTGTTGTGATTATTTTAGGTTTCTATTCATATATTATGTGAATTTTTTTAGTTGTATAAAATAAAATGGACTTGCAAATGCACATTTTAAATCGTGGTTTTATTGTTTTTGGAATATAATAAAAAAAAATACATAATTTTGAATTTAAAAGCCCTCAAACAAGACCAACAATGATTTTTGTCGGACTCAAAATGCGTCAAAAGAGGCTCCAATCTACCACGAAAATTTAGATTATTTTTTTAGACTCAAAAATTACTCAAAAAAGACTCCAGTTTATGAGAGAAAATCTCCTTGACACTCTAAATTTTTACGTAATTTTTGAGTTCAAAAAGAAGGCTCTTTTGTATGAACCACTTTCATACAAAAAATTTAATTTTTGATAATATTTTTTCAGGCCAGTTTTGAGCCCGTTTGCTGGCTGTGTAATTTATGAAATTAAGCCTTCCCAGGTGAAAAAGTTCATATATGACCCATATATATACATATATGGAGTTCCATATATGGTTTGGATCCGAAAATTGAGGATATATGGACATATATGGATATATATGTCCATATATGTCCATACATTTGTCCATATATATCCTACCCATATATGTTTATTTTCATAAAATAAAAACAATTGTTAGTTTGAAAATTCAATTTTTATTAACAAAATTATTGCTTACATAATATATATTATTATATATACATAGAAAATGTATATTTTATATACATTGAAAATGAAAATTATTCAAGTTCGTGGCCATACTCTATATTTCTTTATTAGGATATTGTCCTAACAAATAATCTATAAAGTTTTTTTGTTTTCAAATTTATTATTTGACCCTTATATATGGTAGTATATATGGCATATATATGGTAGTATATATGAATAATGTAACCATATATGGAAAACACTTTCATATATGGCTCCATATATGGTAAACATTTACATATATGGTTCAATATATGCTTCCATATATAACAAACATTTCCATATATGCTTCCATGCATTTCCATGTATGGATCCATATATATTCATACATGGGCCATATATAATAATATATGATCTTTTTCAGCTGGGTTTACCTTATATTTTAAATTCCCTAGTAAACAAAATATATCTATGAGGAATTTACAAATTTTTCGAAACTTTTGCAAAATATAAAAATATTTTTTTTTGTATGACATGACTAACCTTTTGCGTAAATATTAGCCGATCTTTAAGCGTGCTAAATAAAAAAAAATTATTAATTTCTAATAAAACAATTTTCTAACTTCAGCAAATCGATTAACATTTAATGTTTATTAAAAAAATACTGAAATTTAATTCAGAAATTTTTTTTCGAAAAAAAAATTTTCTGAATAAAACTTGAAAACTTTTTATATAAATTTTAAATTTAATGAAAATCCTAAAATTTTTAAATATCCCGCTTTTTGCACCAAGCTCCCAGTTTTTCGTCTGCCGGGTCCCGCCTTTTGATAAAAAATTTTTTTTTTTAAATATCCCGCTTTTTGCACCAAACTCCCAGTTTTTCGTCTGCCGGGTCCAGCCTTTTGATAAAAAAAAAACAGTTGACAACGTTATGTATACGCCAATTTTGGGATGAACTTGGATAAGATTAACTATCGATCAATTTCAAATGAGATATGATATTGAATTTGAGATAAAACTTTTTTCGATCGGGCTAATCTTAAGTTTTAACTTTTTTTTTCTAATAAAAAGTTAAAAATTACAAGTTTGCCTTATAACTAGGTACAGGAACTTCATGCATTAAAAATGTATGTTTTAGGCGCCTATATTATGCATTAAAAATAGAACTTAAAAAAATATGCACATATTTTTTTTCTAAGTTTTACTAAAAAGAAAAATAACAGAAAACATAAAAAAATTAAGTTTTATTTATTCACTTGAATAAATTGAGTGTTAACTGCCCTCTTTATATTCAAAATTGGGATTAACGAGAAACAGCTTTTAGTGTTTTAAATGCGCATTTTTCACTTTAAATAATTAAAATTTTATGTTAATTATGCAAAACGTATTCAGATAATATACATATTAAGCAATACAACTTATTTTTAAAACTAAACTAAAATTGCTTAAAAATATGAAAAATAATTAATTTTAAGTTCCTCTCTAAGCACGTTCTTTGTTATTTTGCTTTGAAACACTCAAAATCCCAGTTCAGCTTCTAAATACTAAGAAAAATGCAATATAAACATGTATTTGAAGCATAATAAGTAAGAATATGCCATCAAAATATGCATTTAAAGCAAAATAAGTAAAAATATGCATTTAAAGGAAAATATGCAAAAATATGAATTTATAGCAAAATATGCAAAAATATGCATTAAGAAATCGATGCCATTTTTACGCTTATTCCTTGATTCTGACTTAAGGAAGAAACAAGCATTTGCATGAACTTCCGGTCCCTGCTTAAAACACATTTCGTTTATGACATTTTAATAAATATTTAATCACTTTATAAAAAAAATAGTAAAAAAAGTCTTATCAACAAAAAATTTATATACTATTTTTGATTTTTTATTTCATTTTATAATTTGTTTATTTTTTTGTAATGATAAAGAAAATTATGATTATTTAATAATATTTTTTTTTTATCTTAAGGCGGTTTTATGTTTTGTTCATTCAGTTTTTTTGTTTTTAATTTGTTTATAATTCCCCTGTGAAAGATTGATGATGGTTCACCACAATAAGACACCATACATTTTTACACCTTTCAAATTGTATTTCAGTTTTATCAGTATTTTTGTATACGTTTTGAACATTTTCGTATGAATTTTTGATTGTCATTAATTTTTTGGGGGATTATGATTTATCATTTCATGCTTTAAAGGTGTTTAAAATGAAGAATAGTTTTATTTTCTGTGGCCTTAAAAACTAAATAAAAAACTATTTTTTAAGAAATTTTCATAATTTTTCACACTTTATGCTTAAATGTAATTATGAAATTTTTTTTATGTAAGAAATTTGATAGTGTTTTTTTAAAACCATAAAACTTAGATATTTTAACTTTAAGCTACAGAAGAATTTATCTTTTTTAAAGTCTGTATAAAAAAGTTTATAAAATGGGGTTATTTAGTTTAGATGAAATAATGTATTCAGCCGTTATTTTTTTAAATTTAGCATTTTATATTCAAAATATTAGGTTCGTTTGAAGTAATTTTGGGTAAAGCCTGGTGAAATGTGATTAGTAAAAATATTCGCTCAAAAAAATATAAAAGTCCTCAAAATACCTGGAATGCTGAAAACTATATTTCAAGCCCAAAAATATACGTCAAAATTTTATATATAAAAAAAATGTTATTAAGAATTAAATAAAAAAAAAATTATATTTAAATAATACAGGGTGTCCGCCGGGAAGGTATACTACTTTGTTTTGCCGCCAGTTTAATAAACATTAGTCTTGACAGTTTATATTTGGCAGTCATGAAGTAGACACGTGGCAAGTTTATTATGGAAAAATACTCGATAAACCAACGTGTTGTAATCGTCAAAACATTTTATCAAAATCTATCATCGATTACTGTGACGATGAGAATGTAACGTGAAATTTTTGGGAGGAACAACGTGTTGTGCGCGTTGCAACGTGCCAACAAAACGCATTATTTATCGTGTAGTGAATGATTTCGAAGAAAGAGGGCCTGTGGGTGATAGGCCCAAGCATGGACCACAACGTACTGCGAGGTCGGATGAAAACATTACTGCTGCTCAAGAAAGTGTTCAAAACAATCCATGAACCTCAATTCGACGCCGTGCTCAGGAGCTTCTTCTTCAAAGAACAACTTTGGCCAAAATGTTGGACAAGGATTTGCATTTGTTTCCATTTAAGATTCAGTTGACACAAGAGCTTCTTCCACAAGACCATTTACGCCGCCGTACATATGCCAATAGGATGTTACAGCTCGCCCATGACAACCCCGATTTTCATGAAAAATTGTAATGAGCCGTCACTCATGCGCATTTTCATTTGAATGGATATGTGAATAAACAGAATAGTCGGTTCTGGGCAATGGAAAACCATCAAATTATTCATCAGTCACCTTTGTATCCATTAAAAGTGACAAAAGGAAAATTAATGAAATACCGCGTGAAATGTGTGAGAATGTAATGAAAAATGTGCTCAAAAGGGCTCGCATTTGTGAGGCTAACAGAGGCGGAAATTTATCTGATATTGTATTCCATACATAATTGCCGACATTAAATAAAACATTTATCAATATAAGATCCATTCTCTTTGATTTAAGCAAAAACAAAGTAGTATACCTTCCCTGCGGACACCCTGTATAAAGTGATTCCTTATAAAGCAATTAATATTTTCAGAATTTTCGTTAGTTTTTTAGTTTATTTTCGCAAATTCAAAACATGTGTTTTATTCTTAGCTGATGATTTGATAGTTTTAAAATTTTGCCCGAAGAAAAAGTAAATTCTCTTATAAAGACAAACACAATAACAATAAACGCTTTCATTTGCCCAATTTTAGACGAAAAAAAACACGCTTTTTGTTAAGATTAGGTTCACGCGGTTGCCCGCGGTAACGAACTACGAACAGACTTATTATGAAACAAGTTAAAAATAAAGTCTTTAATTTTTAATTAAAATTTTTTTCAACTGTAATTTTTAGCTAATTTTACCTTCAATTTGTTTGAGTGTAGTATTTTTACAAACAGTTTATATTATTCAAATATTTTAATCTAAATTTAGATGCTCGAACAGCTGGACAGACAGACATTAAACTACACCATTTCAAGATTAATTTCGGCAAATATCACATTAATATCAGACAAAAAAAAAAAAACTATTGGTCAGCTAATATCATATTTAAATTTTCATTTAAATGAGACAAAAATTTGGTAAATCAGAAATTATCGTCGACATTAAGAATAAGTCAATTTTAATTTGCTAAAGTAAAATGTAACAATATATACAGTAACATGCAAATCAGCCCATATAACGATCAAATAGTCGTAATAACATTTGAATATAACCCATACCAACTAAGTAAATGGACAAAAAAAATATAAATAACTGCTGAGTAGACATGTTTTTTTTCAAAATGCATGTCATTAAAATGTTATTTTAAAATCATTATTGTAAATATTCAAAAAGGAAAATATTCAAAATGAAAGTGAAAATGAAAATTGTCTATGACATTCGAAGTGTTATTTCATATTCATTAACCGGGATAAGAAAGAAAGGACGTTCAAAAAATTGACCACAGCGGGGGTTGTTAAATTGAAAAAAATTTCGTTTATTCAAATTAGGGCAGCAAATCATAAGTTGGCCAGAAATTTTCGCTTTTACAAGGAAACAATTCGCAACAATTTACTCCAAATGAACGTGAAATACTACCAGAGGAAGACGGTAAACAAAATTTATCAAAGATAGGCACAAATGGGTTTAGTCTTCCCCTTTACAACCTGCCTATACCGTTTATGGCTAGAAATAAGGTACTATTATATATAAAGGGTGTTTTTTATTGAGGTATAAAACTTTGAAATGGAATAAAACAAAGATGAATATTTTAAATTGACATGAAATTTACTTTATTCGAAAGATAATCTTCTGGCATTATAATTTAAATATGACCGCTACGGCTGGCTCGGACGTAGTCTAATCAGGAGGTCCAATTTTCGATGACTTTTTCCAACATTTGTGGACGTATATGTTGTCCTCCAAGTGGTAAATCGTTTTGGGCTTATCGGCTTAGACTAGCGACTTCACAAATCCCCACAGAAAATAGTCCAGCGGCGTTAAATCGCACGGTCTTGGAGACCAATTCACTGGTCCGAAACGTGAAACTATGCGGTTACCAAACGTTTCCTTCAATAAATCAATTGTGGCACGAGCTGTGTGACATGTTGCGCCGTCTTGTTGAAAACACAGCTCCTGCACATCATGGTTGTTCAATTGATGAACGAAAAAGTCAGTAATCATGGCTCTATAGCGGTCACCGTTGACTGTAATGTTCTGACCAGCATCGTTTTTAAAGAAGTCAGTTTTTCTGGATGTAACGGTATCTCAACATACACTTGAGGATTATCATCACTCCAAATATGGCAGTTCTGTTTATTGACGTATCCATGTAACCAAAACTGAGCTTCATCGGAAACAAAATTCACAAAATTCGTGCGCGATGCTTTCAAAATATATTTGCACAATTTGAAAGCGTTGTTCAGGCGTCATTCTATACATGTTTAAATACCAAACCAAACTAAACATAAATCACTTGACAGCTTACATAATGGCCGCCAGTTAAAAAAGTGTTGCCAACTTAAAGTTCTATACCTGTATAAAAAACAACAGCCTTTATAATAAGGAAATACTAAGGAATAAGGAAATAATAATATGGAAATAGGAAATAGAAATATAATAAGGATATTAAGGTACTTTTTGGAATTTGAGGAATAAAAACTGGGGATCTCCCCCTTAACGGCGTTCCCAAATACCTGAATTAAGGTACTTGAAATTTAATACGTATGACGTAATTTTCCTGACTCATAATTTTCATGACATGGATAATAACACCAAAACTTAAATGATATTCCCTCAAATCTTTTCTCATTTACTTCCATATACAATATCTGAAATACAAATTATATTTACTGATATTTATTTTAACATTTTCTGATATACATTTCACTATTTTTATTTGAATGTTTTTGTGGCTGAAATATCGTTTTACGTTCTAAATTACATTTAATGTTTTTATTGCAAATTATTATTCTGAACTACAATTCACGTTGGCTTTTTATTTTCTGAAATTCAACTTGCATTTTTTTCATTTTCCGAACTGCATTTATATGTGATAATTATATGTTTTATTTTCTCGTTGACTTTGTTTTCGTAGATTTCTCAATCTTACATCTACTAGACATTATATAAAAATTTTCAATTGAATGTTTTTTCTCTCGAAATCAATGCTATACCTTCTCATTGACGTTTTTCTGACTCAACACATGTGAAAACAAACGACAATGTAATTTACAACTGACAATGAATATTTACAATTGACAATGGATATTTACAATTAACTGTACAAATTTACAATTGGCATTTGATATATGTCGGTTTTTATTGCTCATTTACATTTTTTTAAACTATTGTAGCGTTATAATGCCAGATTTGCGTGTGCCTCCTTATATTTACAACTGATTATGGATATTTAGACTTGATATTCGCTAAACTGCATTCATATTTTCACTTTTACAAAAATAAAAGTTGAATTAAAAATGATTGTTCAATTCGCAAATTATATTAAAAAATGTGGCTGATAATTTCTAGAAACTTTTTATATTTTCTGAATTACATGTTACTAATCTGAACATCATTTTAGAATTGATGAAACTCTGTTTTTTAATGCCGAAATTAATCTAGAAATGGTGTTGAAATGAATAAAAGACTCTGATTAGCGGCGTGTGTGCAAACATTCTTAAATGATTTAATAAGTCCATATTGTCTTAAGAGCAAATATTTAAATATCAATCATTTTAAAAGTAGCTAAATATCGTGAAAACAGATCTATACTCCCCCTCTATTAAAAACTATTTTAAATAATAGGGACGCTAAAATAGATACTGCCTCTTAAGCATAAATATACAAAGACACACACGACCCTCTAATTTTATTTGACTTTTATTGTTATTTTTTTTTTTTTTTTTTCAAATATATAACAACGACAACAACATATATTTGACTATTTTACACTCATCATTTAATTTTTTTTTTTTACAAATATTGTATACACAAGTATTTTATCAGGCCTAAAAAGATATGACAGACATGACAAGGAATGTCGGCGGCGCAGAGAACAAGAACAAAAAAAAAAAAAAACAACAAACCTATTCAACAAAGCAGCGGCGTTTGGCACTTTTCATATGAAATTACAATCGACAAATAAAGCCGCAAAAAATTAAAACAAGTACAATTCACGGGTTGCCCTCCCCCCTCCAATTCTTCACTACTCGTAACAAACCGCACAAAATATGGATGGTAGACAAAAAAAAAAAATAAAAAAATTACAAACAATATAACAACATACCAAATTATTATAGTTACCACTCTATATACCATTCCATAATACACCTATCCGTCGATTAACATGATTATAAAAAAAAAATTCATTTTAATAGTCGACTATTTTAGTATACTCAATTAGAAATTAGTAGCCAAATGAGTAAAACGTTTTATATTCCAATTTACATTTTTTGTACTAATTAATTGTACAAAATCATTTTTCAGGAAATTATTGCCTATTCTATACACGAGTAAAAACGATTGTATGAAATCATATAAAATTTCATTCAAGAAATGGCCCATATAATTATATTGACTTAAGTCCCCAAGTAAAAATATATTTTGAATCATTGTATGTCAGAACAGCATGGCGGATGAAAAATCAATAATACATATAATAAAATTACTCATACGTAATGTAGATATAACATACAAATGAAGAAGCATTAAAGAAGGACAATATTTAACAAATTGTTCGACAAAACTAATGTTGTTACACTATACACTTTTATGGATATATAAAAAAACAACTAATCTTTTTTAACTTAAAAAAAAAACTTTTTCCGCTTTTTAGATAAATTTGTTTTTCTATTAGACTAAAAATACAGAACTTGAATTGTATTTATAACCATTGAAATATCATAAATACACTTTTCTGATTGAGCATACAAGCTATAGGTTTTACACCCTCTAAATATTTCTTATTTATTAAGTCGACGCAAGAATCATCCTCTCACTTTCAAAAGCAATGTTGCACAAAGTTATTAACTTATTATTGACACAGTGATCCAGAAAATTTAAACGTCTATATATTTTTACTGCATAAAGATAATTAAGTGGTTTAAAAATCCATAAAATTATTCAAAAGATTGACTATTCAGAGTTGACAAATAATTTTTTTTTTTTTTTTTTTTTTATTAATTTAACCAATACTCAGGGGATGCCCCCTACTCATGCAGTGCATTGTATTGATCAGGAAAATAAGGTATGGGAAGGAGGAAAGAGGGAGTAGTGTTTGTGGATATTTGATTTAAATTTTTCTAAATTGTAAGTAACAGGGAAGACTTCTGCGGGAAGTTTGTTCCACATACGAATCGTTCGACTAAAAAACGAATTTTCTCTGTAATGCGTTGTGCGAAACACAGGACAATCAACTACAAACGGATGTGCTCTACGAGATAAGCGAGTATTACGAATAAAAACTCGGGCTCGTGGAATAAGTTCACTTATCTCAGATGAGCATCTCCCATGGTAATATCGATAGAAAAGTGTCACACAACCCACATTCCGACGATGCTCCAATGAATCAATAGAGTTGGATACACTACTGTCATTGATAAGCTTCACCGCCCTCCCCTGAACACGGTCCAGAAGCTTCAGAATAGACAATGGAGCCCCTGCCCATATATGAGAGTTGTATTCCATTTTTGGCCGGATATAGCTGGTATAAATAGTAAGGAGATCGGATGGAGTGAAGTAAGTCTTGCACCGTTTTAGAAAACCGAGACACTTGAATGCCTCTTTCGACACTTGAAATACGTGCTTATTCCAACGGACATCACACTGTATTCTCATGCCCAGAACATCAAGAGTATCCGATTCCTCAATACCTATACCATCCATAGTTACAGATGACAATGTCAATTCCACAGCCCGTCTGTGGGTTAACATACAACATTGGGTCTTGCGTGCATTAAAATCGACCTTATTCGCGCGACCCCACTCGGAGATTGTAGAAAGGTCTTGATTGAGTGTGTCATTCATGTTCTGCCGCATGCCCTCTATCTCCAAAGAGTTTGGCCTGTGATCGAATGAAAATGAATGACATGTTATTTAAAAAAAGTAACAAAAATTTCTTAATGAAGCATGGTTTTATATATCTCCTAAGTTTGGTTAGCAAATGTCCAGTGAATCTATGACTTACCATTAATGAGTTATTATTAGAAAATTTATTTGAAGCAGTTATAAACAGTTTTTTAGTAATTTAATTGATTTTCTTTAAATAACTAAAAGTATCCAAATCGTAAATATATGAAATCTGTATTGGTTTTACATAAAACCACGTCTATCAAGGTTTAGGTGTACCATTGAAAAACCATATGAATATAAATATATATATATATATATATATATATACTACAGTTAAATGTTGACAAAATGCCGCAACAAATAAAGTTTATGACCGCAAAATGCATTACCAGCAAACAAGATTATAATGTCATATAATGTTTCTTTTGAAAAATAAAAAAAAAACGTTGTAATATTAAATTGTTGATTTAACAGATTGTGTTTTTTTTTTGTGGGCCTACATTTTCAGTTTCAATAAATATATCAATTTGAACATGAAGGGTGGTGGGTGTGGATTTTTTGAAAGAGCAGTGATATTAACAATATCATTAATTAAATAACGAAAAAATATAACAAATAATGTTGTCTTTTTAAAAAAGACATGTTAATTAATTAATTAATTAAGATGAATTGGAAAATAAAAAAGACTTTTAAAATAAAAATTATAGATTAAAAACATTATGATCAAGCGCAGTATTTGCAAGTTCATCTAGTAAATATTGAATACAAAATATTCAAAAATTGGAAATTAGTGTTAGAGACACAAATTGTTTTTTAGGTTTAATTTATAAGGGGGTATATTTCAACAAATTTTAAAAAGTGCTTTTTTTATGCGCTCACCTCAATGGAACTTTGCTATTTTCTTTTGGCACTATTTTCAAAAAAGTCTAAAACTTAAATAAATTTTTGTTTGAGTTTGAATTTTAACGTCTTTTTCAGACAATTGCAATTAATACTATAATTAATATGCAATTTTTATTTAATTTAATTGTGAAAGGCGTGGTAGAGAAGAATGAGTGTATTTTCTAAAAATCATAACTACATTGCAAATTTTCAATTTTTTCTGAATCAGACTGCGCAGTTTCTGGTATTGAACCTTCGTCAGTGACCCTGTTTTTTTGAATAATGTAATATTTGTTATGTTTTTATTTGTTCGATTGCGTCTATATGAAATTTTCTGTGCAATCACTGACCGTGGTATAGATAAACTGATTTCTGTTTAATTTATGAAAATGTTGCATTGACTTTAACAATCAATATAAACTGCAATATTTGAATAATTATAAAAAAATAAAGAAATAGTTTATTAAAAAAACTTTTTGCGATAGAAAATCAAAATATTACAACATTACTCTAAAAACTATATTTTAACATTCGGACTAAAATGGAAAACCTAGAGACCATTTCATTGTAGACCCTTTTCTTTAAAGTCAAAATTGGGTGACTGGGTAGTGATCGGAGAATAAAATTCTTTATTATAATTAAAATAATTATTTTTATAAATATTTTGTTCCTACACAGAAAAAATTATCAACCTTAAATATCTAATTAAAGATTTGATTTAAATTTAATTTGTTTCTAAACAAATATTTAATTGAATTAATAAATATTTTTATTGACTTTTAAATATATAAATAGATATTTTATTTTAGACGCAATTATCATATTATTTTCTCATACACTGTATGCATAAATAGAAAATTTTCAGTTTAAAATATCAAATACATTTGAAGTTAACAAACAAAACAAGCACACACACAAACAGACTCAGCCTTGCAAAAAACACACATACCAACGTATAGATCACACACCTTTTTTGTGATTATCATATTTTTTTTTTTGTAGAAGTTATTTATAACTTTTTTTTCCTTCTTAATTTTAATAAAAGGTTTAATTGATAGTATCATTGCCGTGATAGGTGCAAAATTAATTAAAATATTAATTGATTCAATAAATTTTTTAATTGAAACCCGTTTTAAGTTTTTTCTGTGTAACGTAGCCGAATTTTTAGTTTTTTATTTGAATTAAAAAAAAATCGTTGTTTTCTATTTCTTAAAGAAAAACTATGCAAAAACTTAAAAATGTCTCTACCTTAGGGACATACTTTTTTAGTTCCTACCTTATAAACTGATTGATAACCGATTTTCAATACATATGTTGTTTTGAGCAAAAGGAATTTAAAATAAATATCGCGCGAGTAAAATATAGCGCAAGAAGTTTGTTTAACAAGATGTAACTTTTTTATTTCTGCGAATTTTTCGAATAAATTTTTACATATACACTGCGTTGCATAACTATAATTACAAATGATTTTTGATATTTTTTCGATTATTACAAACATTTTTTTAACTGTTTTTAAGAGTGTGATAACTGTTCTCTTATTGTGTAAAATTTAAGTGATTACTTTATTGATGTAAGGGGCAAATTGTGTAATAATATTTCGTTAGTGTTTCATAACTATAATTACATATAACGGTAAACAAAGAAGTATATCAAATAAAGAAAAATTAAAGAATTATTTTTTTTTTACTCAATTTTAATTTGCAATAAAATTCATCGTGGTTCATATCTAAGTGTTTTTGGAATAGAATAAATTTCAGCCTATTTAAAAAGTGGCTTAAATTTTCGCGAAATTGCTAGCAAAATACCCCTCCAAATGTGGTTGTCACAAATTTTGCAAATAAGCCGAGTGCTTATGCTAAAAATACAATAGGCGGCCCAAAAAAAAAGCTTTCTGATCGGGACCGGCGTAAAATAATCATCTGTGCCAACAACTCAATGAAGAATCTCTAGCAGATAATCGACGAAGGCAAGGTAAAGAAGGATAAGAAGTGTTGGTAGGACTTATTTTTTCTGATGAAAAAAATTTTAATCTTGATTGTCCAGATAGTTTTAAAAGCTACTGGAGAGACCTACTTATAGACAATACGATATTTCTCAAACAAAAAAAAAAATCAAAGGCGGATTCTTAATGCTTTGTGGCGCTTTTTGTTTCGACGGTATGGTTGATTTGGCTTTTCCAAACACCGCAATGCATTTTTCTCTGTACATTACAGCATGAGAAGAGAAATTTGTGTCATTTATTGAAAATAGCAACGAAGAAGAATTCATTTTCCAACAAAACACTGCCTTAGTACACACAAGTCGTCAGACGGTGGAATGGCTATCATCAAAAAATAAAAGAGTATTGGAAAGGCCCCTCATGTTCTACGGATCAAAACCCCATTGAGAACATTTAGGGAGTATTGACGCGTCGAGTTTACGTAGAAAACCATCTATAACCGAAGATCTTCGAATAACTCTGGTATACAAAAAAAGGAGGCCTCATGCATTATTAAAACTGCTGCTTTAAAATATTTTTCTTAAATTTTTGCAAATTTTGATATATTAAGTAAAGTGTTTATATATTAAGCTTATATTTATAGTTAAAATAGTAAAATAAAAGATAAATGAATTGTTTTTTTTTGTTAAATATTGTTAATTTTCCATTGGTTTTACATTTATGCCGGTTAAACTCTTCTACTTTTTTTTAACCTACGAAATTTAGAGAAATTAATGTGTAATTATAGTTTTGCAACGCAGTAGAGAAAAAGGTCCAAGATATCGAAATCTTAAATAAAAAATCGCAAAATAAAAAAATCTGAAATGCTATTTAATAATTATCCCATTCTCAATTTTATTTATACAGTTTTTATTTCAATATTTTTTTAATGCCGGAATATCTTCTGATATATTAACTGAATATCCCATTTTTTTTGTTATATACTCTTTAAAATCAAGTCGTAAATAATAATGCAAAATAAGAATAAGAGAACAATGAACTTGTGCGCTTGCGCGTGCTTTAAAACCTAAAACTAAAATAACAACAAAGTTATGTTTTCGGCTTTGTAGTGCTGCATTTCAAAAAAGTGTGTTGAACGTATGCAAAGTTATTATGGTAAAAACAGGATTTGAGATTTTTGATGTTGGTTAAGTTGAAGAAGGCAAAAAAAAGAAGAATCAAAAACAAAAAACACTTTGTTGCAGGTGCGTAAATAAATGGAATCAAATAGGTGTCTGATGGTAGTAAAGCATTTAGATTGTTTCGAAATTAAGGGGTTTAATATTAAATCTAAAGATAATTTATGTCATATTTGTGAAGATTGAGTATTCGGCAAAGAATTTTATAGTTGTTGCTTTTAAACTTATAAAATATATAGGAACAATTTGCCGTCCAACTCGAACTTTTATATCTACACTAAGAAACATATGCAATATCGAAAAATTTGTTTTGTTAAACGTCAATCGTGGGATTCAGATTTAAATACTTCTGAACAGATGCAAAATCGATTAATATACAAATTCACCTAAAAATGGCGAACAACGTGGAGCTTTAATTAAAACTCTAATTAACATAATTAAAACCGAAGTATATAAACAAGTTCTTGTGTACGACTAAAATTTTTTTTTATTATTTTGAATCTTAATTATTTCATTTAAAATCTTTTGGCGCACAACCTTGAGCGCCAAAAAGTTGCCAGATTATATTGAGTAATGAATTAGAATGAATTATGACAAAGTTCTTTAACGTCTTTTAAATGCTTAATAAATAATAAATTCAGTGTAGTGCAGTAGTAGTTTTTCAAACTTTATAGAACTCACAAAAGCATAATAGTTATCTTAAATGCAAGTGTTATTTAAAACAATTCAAAAATAAGCATCTTATAGCTTTAAGTATATTTAGTATCCAGTCTAAACGCATTAACAGACAATGTATGATTTAAAATAAAAACACTACAGTAAAGATCGACCGATATAACAGCCATTAAATACGATTTTTGTTTTAGCTGTTAACATAATTTATCCATTACAAAGAAACAATGACTTTTGCAAAAAGATGAGGTAAGAAATCGTTTAAAAAAATTTGCATTTTAGGGTTTGTTTTTAGGAATGATGAGTAGGGCAATATAAAAATATAGTTCTAAAAATAAGACCTTAACCAATCAAAATTTGATCCAAAAATCCAAAAAAAAAATAAAAATAATCATAAATATTTTTTTTAAATAATTTTGATAAAAATTACCAATTAAAAACAAAGTACATTATTTTCATGATGCATCACAAGTGGAATTGACCGAGGGTCTTCAAAATTTATTTATTTTATGTGCGCACATACTCCATGGATACCATAACACATGCCTATATTCAGTTTTTCTAATTTAAAAAATTTTTCTTTTAATATTTTATTATATTTCACACATTTAAATATTGCACATCTTAAATATTCTATATTTATATATTTATATGTTTAAACTACATAATGAAGACAGAGCTGTATGGCTGCTTTTTGAATGTGTTTTATTATACACATTTTTGATGCAAATGTAATTTTTGGATGCAGTTTGCAAAACCAATTTTTTATTGCATTAGTGTAAAAATCAAACCCTTTCCGAATCAGCAAAATGCGATAACAACTTTCTAACAACTCTTCTAAGTTACATACTTTTGGGTTAAAAAAAAAATTGCGAGTTTTTGAAAAATTTAAAAACTGAATATGGAGATGTGTTATAGGCTCCATAGAGAATATATTTTTTAAATATAAGGAAAATCGGAAGTCATGAGGTCAAAAATGGCAACTTTTTGTATTATCTATCACAGAATAATTGAGTACTAAAAGTGAAAGTTTCATTAATGCTTAGCTTTTTTTTTTTTTGTTTTTTGCAATTTAGAATACTTAAATTTAAGAAAAATTATTTTTTGTAAATTAGATAATTTTTGAATTTAAGCAATAATAATATCATTTGTATGAAAAAAATTAAATAAAAAAATTTTACCGACAAAAAATTATTAAAGGTGTTCAAAATGTAAAATATTTTTTTTAATTTTTTTTTTATTTGTGAGATGCGAGATCGAGCACATTTTTCTTAATTAATAGAAAAATTATAATTTATTTGTGATAATTTATCTTAAATAATAGAGAAATCACAGAAAAAGTTATTAGACATGGAATGCAGCATTTTCTGGTCATAAACATTCTTCACGTCCATTAGTGTTAATCGTAAATATCCCTTAATTAACTCTTCAAATCAAGGGGAATTAATGATGTTAATCACCAATCATGAAATTTACTTTCGAACTTTTTCTATTTCTTACTGTTTGTCCATTATTTAAAAAAAAGGGCTAGATTAGGATTAGTTTTGGAGCAAATATTCGTGTATTATTAGTAATCATATAAATTCTTAAAAATGTATGTGAAAACTAGACGTAAACTTAATTTTGGGGCGTATAACATAGTGGTGTACTCCGTATTAATATGTTAGGTCAAAATAAAACGATATTTTAATTTTAAATTTACATTGACTCAAGCGATTTTTTGAGTGTATTTTAAGCAGAAGACATCAAAATCTTTTCGACATGACTTTAGTTTTTTTATTGTTTATTTCTCGGCGGTCCATTTTTATTAGTATACAATTCATTTATCCGAAACGTCAGGGTAACTTATTGACTGATACTGTTGACTTATACTGTTGACTTATAACTATTATACTTATACTGTTGACCTATACTTACATCGGTTAGTTTAGTTTCATATGGTTCGAATCTTCAAATTTCATTTGAAAACGTCGTCTCAAAATGGACGTCCATCTTTTTTAATTTGAAGTTTCGACATACATATAAACAATAAATAAAGTAATTTCAAAAAAGATATTGATGTCTTTTACCTAAAAAATACACTCAAAAAATCGCTTGATTCAATGCAAACTTAAAATTGAAATACGTTTTATTTTAACCTAAGCTATTTAAACAGAGTATACCACTGGATTCTAAGACTCAGAATTAAGTTTACATGTCCCGGAGTTGTGTCGTGTCATTTCAAAAGTTGAAATTTCACTCACAGTGTAAGTGACTGGACAGTTGCCTTGGCAAGCCATATGTAAGTGAAATATTTTCGGAATGGAATTGTATGTCCCACTCGCCGGTACTTTTTTTGGTATATTGCTACGTTGTGTTTGTAAATGTGTTCATTTTGGAAACTTTATATGGATATATGATTATGATTAAAAATACTGAATATGGGAAAAACACAAAATAAAATTTGGAATATAATAGGTCTTAACAGTTTGGTTAATACTGTTTGGTTTGGTTAATTATAGAAAAATTATTTACAAAATTTCCATGGAGTAATTTTGGTCCGCCACAGCATCATTTTTATATTGAATTTCATCAAAACCGGAAACTCATAAGATATTTTCCTTGTTAGAGTAGATGCAGTATTAGCTTTAAATTTATTTTTCTAAAATTCATTTAATATATCAAATATCAAAGAAAATCCTACGATATTTTAATTGAAAAAAATTAAAATAAAGACAAGAATGGAGCAACATTGGATCTGGATCCTCTAGCTTTTCTGGATCCTCTAGCTTTTCCAAAACTTCGGGATCTGATGAGATCTTTAGCCAGATCGAAATATTAGCCTCAACCTAACTTATGTTTGATTTGCTAGGTTGATACTAATTCGGAAACTCATAAAATATTTTCCTTGTTAGACTATTGCACTCTTAGTTTAAAATGTCTTTCACTAAAACTCATTTAATATATCAAATTTCACAGAAAATCCCACGACATTTTAATTAAAACAAAAAAATATATTTTTTTTTAATCCACTTCAAAATTATCGTATCTAAAAAAAAAATTAAAACAACCAAAAGAAAAATCGTCTTCAAATGTTGAAAAAAATAACATACTTGTTGTTACCCTTGTAAAACTACCAACAAAATGTTTTCAAACTATTAACTTGTCTTTGAACGTATCTTTTTAGTCAAACGTTTGTAAAAGCGGCTTTTTTTAAATTTTTTTTCTTTAAGAAATATCTATTGACATTTTTCACGTTTTGTGGTAATTACCAAAACTAAACTAAAAAACGTACAACAAAGTGACAACAAAAAAAACGAAATAAATGTTAACCTTGCAGTGAGATAGGGGACCAAAAATGAGTATACACTTTCGTGCACTTAAATAATCGAAATGATGCGCTTAAAATATGCAGTTTTTTTAAAACATGCAATTAAATGCAAAATATGCAATAGAAATTAATAAAAAAAAGTGCATTAATACCAAAGCAAATAATGACAAATCGATGCCATTTTGTGGAAAATTCGTTAGTTCGCAAAATTATTTGGCAAATCGTGTTTTGGGATACTGACTACAAACATGCATTTGCATGAAAGTCGATGCGCTGATGATTATTAATTGTTTTTCTTCGTTTTGGTCCACTTAAGTGATTTATCATA
Organism: Delia radicum; assembly: GCA_021234595.1. Lineage (NCBI taxonomy): Eukaryota > Metazoa > Arthropoda > Insecta > Diptera > Anthomyiidae > Delia > Delia radicum. Next base: position 150,260,015 of record CM037852.1, read on the forward strand.
TTTATGAAATGTTTTGCAACAATTATTAAATTTTTAATTAAACAAAACTGGAATGCCTTGCTCCCACAGTGTATTAGCGATAACTTTTTGAAAACACGTCTTTTTGTATAATACGACGTTTTAACACATGAGCCTCAAGACTTCATACAATCAAAATAATTGTAATGTAAAGCTACGTATAGGGAAATCGGCTACAGTCGGTTATGCGTTGGAAGAACGTGGGTTTCACAATCTTGACAGTATTGTCATGTTACCCGATTGATAACTGTGGCCAACCGTTGGTCTGAGCAATATTGCCACCGTTGGCATAACGTTGGTAATTCGAAAAAGCACCAATTTTAAAAAGCTTAACTAAATTTTGAGAAATGTGTATAATAAAACACATTTTAAAAGAAGCAAAACAGTTCGGTCTTAGTCTTTTATTTAAATGTGTGCAATATAATAAAATATTCAAAAAATGCTTCTAATTGGTTGCAATTTTGGTAAAAACAATATTTTTCAATAATTTTGCTCGTGGTACTGGCAAAACACTAATTTAGTTTCAGATATGATTATATATGGTCCAACATAATTAATATTTTCTATGCGCATAAGACATAATTATATATTGCATTAAATAACTCCATATATAATTATGTATGCGCGGATGTCTAAATTATTTTTCTTTAATTTTTTTAGACTTTTATTAAAAGTAATGTATGTCTATTTAATCGCAAAATATCTCAATCTATCCACCAACAATTACTTATCTTTTTGGATCTAATTAGATCCAAGCAGATCTAAGATCTTAAATTAGATATTAAATTAAATTAGATATTTTTCGATACCCCAATTTTGATATAAAATTTGATCTAACTTAATCCGGTAATATAGTTGAGGGATCTAATCGGATAGTACTGGATACCCTAATTTTGAGTTATACTTGAATAAAAATTAATATCAAATGAAATCTGATTTTGTATTCGATATGTAACTTTTTCTTTGGCCGGGATATTAAATATATTCTTTACTTTCTGTAATGTACAATTGCCTTGCCAAAAGTACTTCAAACCTAAAGCTTATATATCATTTGAAATCTACTTCAAACTCGTTAGCACACTATGATTCCGTTTGCTCATTTATACGATTTTATTTCTTTGTTGTATTCCTTAGACCCTAATTATAATAGGCAATACGAAACAGATATTCGAGCGGATTCGAAACGTAACTCGTTTATGAAACGTTTAATGTGTTGAAAGAAAATATAATATAATGTTGTTGTTTTTTCTCTATCTAATTCATTCAACGAATATTCGAAAAGAAAATATTTTTTCAGTAGAATTTACTTTCCGCAAATCCGTCATCATTTGTTTGGTATATGTATACAACAGATGCCACATATTTTATGTAGGTATTATCTTTACACATTATATGGAGTTACAGTCTTTTTACAAAACGCATTCGCTCAGGTAGTGAAGCCTTTTATGATCTTTATTCGTGTTGTTTGAAATTTTGTTTATTTTTTAAAATTTGTTGTCATTTGCGATAAAATGCAAACGTTGCTTAAAGTTGTTATTTTGTTAAAAATTTATAACAAAACATACTGTTCAAATGGTTTTAAATATTGAATTTGTAATCAGATTTTAAAAATTAATATCTCATATCAAAGCTAATTTTGTCTTCTTTGATATATGTTAATTTATATGCCTTTGAAAAGAAAAAAAAAACTTCAAAATGTCCTTGTTTCACAAATATCCTAAATTTATTTATTTTTTTTAAATTTTTGTTTGCAATTGATCAATATGTCCTCTAAAACAAAATTCAGAAACAATTTTTTCCGATTAATATTTTGCACACATAATTTGACAACGTTCTTAAAGGTAACTTGATAAGAAAAAAGTCTAATGTAGAACACAAAAGCAGTTGTAAGTAAAAATTTGGGTCGAGAGTTTTTTTCGATCTCACCTTGTAAAAAACTGTCCAAACTAAATTTAGATATTTTCCTTTCTTAGTTGGAACTGAAAGGCAGCTTGATTTTGTCCAGATATCAGAGAATTCACAAAGTTTAACATTGTTTTTTTAGTGCTTACAGGAGTAACGAAATCGACGATTAGTTTTGTACAAATTTTATCGTGTCCATGCTTACAAGATGATGTATCCTATAAAGAAGTTTATTTGATATCCTTTGAAACTCAAACTCAACCAAACACAAAACTCAACCACTTGCATGTAAAGTATTTGAATGAAATTTTCTGCACGGTTACAATCAGAGCTGTTAAATTTGGATTACGATTAGTAATCAATTAGATTACATTTTAAAAAGAATGGTATTGATTACATAATTCTCTTTTGAACAATTCCTGATTTTTACGAGAAAATAATAAAAAATAATCAAAAGTAATCAAAAAAATAATTGACTACTTTCAAGGATTATTTTTGATTATTTTAGATTATTTTTTAAAAATTTTGAATTTACATCATTTTATCAAAACATTTTATTTTGAAAAATATGCATTTACAACGTAAAAAATTCTGAACAAATAAAACAAAATTAGATAGTTTTTGTATACAAATATAGGTATATTCACTTCAATAACAAAACATTCAATAACAATTTTAGTACTTCCTAAATCAACAAAGAAGGAAAAATACGTGAAAAAATAATAAAGAGAAACAAATACATTCAGAATACATTCAATTCACAAAAAAAAGTTTTATAATTTATATATATTTACAATTGGCCTTCATTACAACTAATTTTTCAAAAGAAAAATCAGACAATGATTGCCGCCTTGGACTTGACCATCCCGGCAAAAGAAAACTGTCGTTCAAATGGAGCCGAAGACGTTAAAAGCGTGTTAAAAAAATAAATGCATCCCTTAGTAAATCATACTTTTGCCAACTGATGTTTTATTGCGGATCGTTGGTCAACTTTAATCTGTTCTTGTGGAGAAGGACTTACTTCAATTTCATCGTCTGCAAAGTCAAATCTTTAAAGTAAAAAACAAAATAAATGTACGCACCATCGTCAGCGAAATCAAAAATATCGGGAATATTCGATACATTATTAATTTTCATTTCAAAATTTAATGTTTTACAATTTTTGGCGTAAAAACTGTAGTGTTTCTAAAACTCTGCTGGTTATATTCTCGACAGTTAATTCCGACAATTCTTGACTTAATCTCTGCAAATTGTTGCAGCTCGTGGGATGTAATTGTTGTTGTACATTCCAGGTACTGTATGTCTATTGCAGAAAAATGTGGTAAAGTCAACTTATCGCACAGATTATTTAACATTTCTTTAAATTTTTGACGATTTTTTTAAATTTTGACGATTTTTAATAATTTTGACGATTTTTAATAATGTTGAAAATTTTTTCAAATTTCGACGAATTTTTTAAAATTTTTTAGATTTTTTTTTACAATTTTGACGATTTTTTAGGTTTTGAAGATTTTTTAAATTTTGACGATTTTTAACAATTTTGAAGATTTTTATCAATTTTGCCGATTTTTTGAAATGTTGACGTTTTTTTTTGCAATTTTAACAACTATTTTTTTAATGCACAAGCAATTGCTTTCAAATGCATATAAAATAAATTATGAAGAATGCAGAATTAAGAAGAATGCAAACAGGCTATCAATTATCAAATCGTTGAACAACAATAATAATAACAAAAAATTAAATAAACAACTAACATTAAATACTGGTAGAATTTCATGTAGAAAAATGTATTTGTGACAGTATTGCCATAATTTCGCAAAATGAAAAAAATAGTTAAGAACAATCAAAAGTAATCTTTCAAAGTAGTCGAATTATTTTTTGATTACTTTTAATTATTTTTGATTATTTTCTCGTAATTTTTATTAATCTTGATTATTTTTGGATTATCTGTAATCGTAATCAATTAGCAATCGTGCGAATCTGAAAATAATCGTAATATAATCATTACTTCAACTTTAAAAAAAATAATCTAATTACTAATTATTACGATTAGTAATCATTACTTAACAGCTATGGTTACAATTAGGCTTGCTATATCGAACTTTGAACAAAAACAACAAAAATTATGACTTTAAAAGATTTTCCTACGTTGTAAATTTTTAAATATGGATTATATACCCTCATTCGAGTGATCTATTCACTTAATGATAAAAGTTGTTTTTCTGAATATGCATTATTGGGTTAATTTTATGTTTGTAATTGGTCAAGTCACCATAAAAAAAAGACACACTGAATATTTCTTTTTTTTTGTCAAATTCAACACTAGAATGTGAATGTATAGTTTATGGTATATTTCATTTTCAATTAATGGTATTTTGATAGTAAAGTGCGTTAGACACGTTTTTTTATTAAAGAAATAAACTTTTTTACTTTTGTTTTATACCAAATAAAAAAACCAACAACTTTTATACAGTTAAATACTTTTGTTTTAAGTTGTTATCTCTTTTGTCACTCTATGTATGTATGTCTTTTCTGGCTACTTTGTCGGTTGTCTGTAGGAAAAAAAAAATGTATATACAATTTTAGGATTAAATGGGTATTAAATGTGTAGTTTGTTTTTATAGATTTGACTTTTTACGCTGGTAATATCGTTTTATGTCGCTTTATATGTTGACTTATGCGTGTGTTTTATGTTTTTTTTGGTAATACCAGTAGTAGTTGCTAAAAAATGTTTATTTTTATCAATATTTTATAGTTGCTTTTTGATTCATGCATATGGCTTTAATTATGATAAATGTGTTAAATATTTTGTTAAACATTGTACTGATTATATGTTATTAAATTCTTAATTGATAATGGGTTTTTTAAAATGATATAGTGAATGTCTTAATTTCCATTTTTCATTTAAAATTACAAGAAATTTTTGACTCACACATACAAACCATACATGGAACTAATTAAATGAGTGGACTAATGAATTGATAATTTGATTACCGTTGCATTGATATCAGTTGTAACGAAATTATTTTCATTATAATAACATGATAACTAAGCAATTTAAGCCGTTAAATTTAAAAAATAAACCGCTTAATTTCATAACATTTTATTTAAATCGTTGCTACAAATCAAATTTTTAACTTCGTTAGCCAAACGTTGCAACACAGAAATTTTTTGTTTGATAAACCAACACGGTAACATGTAACATTCAATTTTCAACTTTCGTTAAAAAAAAAATCTACTTAAAAATACCGATTGCAAAAAAAAGCAATTTTTTTTTTAAAATTAATTTTTAAAAGAAAAAAGCTAAAATAAGCTTTTTTTAAAGAAAAAAGTCAAAAAGTAGCTAATAAGCTAAAATAAATATATATAAAAATAGGTCAAAAAAATATATATTATATACAATATATATATATATACATTAGGGTGGGGCGATTTGAACATCTTAATGGGCGCTTCGCGTTTCTGATTCTTGGGATTGTACTGAGCAAAAGAGTCCACTAGACCATACGTCTACGGTGAAAATCGAGCTTCCACATTTTGACTTTTTAGCCGTATTTTGTGAAAGTAGCAATGTGTGGGATGGACATATCTTAGGAAGTAGGATGAGCTTATCCAAGATTATGGTATCAATCTCTTCTTTGGAAGATTCTCTAGCAGGTTAATGCATCAATCATATTTGTGGGTGGAGTTTAAGGGGTTTAAGGGGTTAATTTTTAATTTCAAAATAGGGCTTTTTTGCCGTAAAGTCAAAATGTGGAAGCTCGATTTTCACCGTAGACGTATGGTCTAGTGGACTTTTTTGCTCAATACAATCCCAAGAATCAGAAACGCGAAGCGCCCATTAAGATTTTTTTCCTTTCATACTAATCGCCCCACCCTAATATATAATGTTTACAATTTCATGATGAGAACTTGTATTTAGTCTAAATAGTTCTATCCTTTCATATAAAAAACAAGCTTTAGCTTATTTTTGGTTGCAATATAAATATATTCCACCGATAATAGAATGGAACATTGGTCCAAGAACTATATGGAATGGAGTTGGAAACGAGTGAAATTGGAACACTAAATGCAGAAATTGAAATGGAATTTTAAACGAAATTTTCATTCTGTGGCAATTTCTTTCAAAAATAATCTATCGCTATACCTCCCGAACATGCCTCATTTGTATTATCTGAGTGTGTTATTTAAATCAAGTTTTGCAAAATAAATTAAATTTAGCCATATCTCGCTTAGTTTTCTAAATATTCGCCATCTTTTGTAAATGGCCAGTATCTCTAAAACTAAACTACAACCGGGTAAAATCCCGGGGGATTCATTTTTAAACAGCCAAAGGGTGACTTAATTATTAGTTTAACTATGTATGTACTAAAAATAAAAAATTTAAACACTCTGTTAATATAATGGAACACTGGTCCAAATTTTAGCGATTTGGAATTGAACAGATAACAAGTGCAACTGGAGCACTAAACACAGAAACCGAAATGGGATAGAATGGAATGGGGATCAAAATTTGAAATATGGACATGTGCTAATTTTTGTAATCCAATAAATTGGTAAATTTATAGAAATTGATCCTTCGCGATACCTTCCGAAAATAGCTCATTTGTATTTTTGGAGTGTGTTTCTAATAACAAGTTTTGAATAATTTAGTTCGTTTTGCGATATTTCGCTTAGTTTTCAAAATACTAGCCATTTTTTAAAACAGCAATTTTTAAAAATTGGTAGTATCTCCAAAATTAAAAGTGGTAGGACAAAACAGATCAAATTTTTGCTTTGGTCCCGTAGAGATCCCGATGAACCCAGCCACAGGAGATTTATTATTTTTTACTTAATGTTGTGATAATACAAATTATGATACTCCCATAATAAAACGTTCGTTCCCACTCCATTCAATTTCATTCCCGATATTCAATGTTCCAATTCTAGTAGTTCCCCTTTCCATTCCACATCTTTCCCCATTTTTGGTGTTTCAATTTTACACATTCCCCGTTCCATTTCATTTCGATCTCGATATTAATGCAGTAACGTGATTCCATTATCATTAGTTAAGTTTTTTCTACATTCAGAGAAAAAAGTTTCATCATAGTTCCATAAACCGTTTGTCATCAATTAAGCATTACATTTATGAAGTTTTTATAAATATGATGAAAAGTATCATAAAAATGTATGACAAATGTTTCATAGACATTCATCATTTCATAAAACAATTAAACATTTTAAAACATTTTTAGAAAAACCAAAATTAAAAATAAATCTTAAAAATAGTGCGAAAATATAATTCGAATTTTTATAAACTTTTTTAAAGAAGTTTATCAGTTCAAAATATAAGAACTAAATTTTTGTTAAAAATATGATCGCTGCAAGAGTGTTAAAATCAACAAAATTAAAATTTTTTGCTGAATCAAACGATAAAAGTTACAAAAACATTCTAACTATCAAAAAAAAAAAACTTTCCTCGTACCAAATTTTGTTGAAAAATCTCGCGGAATCAATGATTGGTAAAAATTGTCTAATAACGCTTGTTTTTTTTTATTAATTTTAAAATGATCTGATATTATTTTGATATGGTGAATTTTAGTGCGTTACAGTGTAGTTTTGTGAAATCCATATATGCCATCTGATCTCTCCAAACCGCTTTATTAAATGTTAAAAACTTGTTTTATTTCGATAAATACCATAAATACTATAATTTAGTTCAATTTCTTATCTTTACTTAAAAACAAAAATCTTCAAAGAAAACTCACTTAACTATAATTAAGTTATTAAATATATATAAAAAAAACAATAAAATTGACTATTTTATAACCCATTTATGATAAAAATCAACAAAAAATATTTCAATTTAAAATAAAAAATCAATTCTTTATCACAAACCGATAATTCAAAGACATTATGAGCGAAATCATAGATAAAATTTGACTTTTTAACAAAAGAGATTAAAAAAATAAAGTTAGTTTGTTTGATATAGATCGGTTGGGATGATCTCACTTTATTTTTTGTTCCAAAAAGGCATTTAAAAGCTCATGAATATGTATTTATTTTTAAAATTAATTTATCTATTTGTTTAAATCATATTAATTATGCAAAATATTTGTAACATTTTGTTTTGCTATCGATTTTAGATTTATATAATTAAAATCAATAATACATAGAAAAAACAAAAAAACGACAACATCAAAGTTTTAAAAATCTACCTACGCAAAGCTTGGGAAAAAATTTTGAATAAAAAAATTAAATACAGATGGTAATAAGTTGAGAATACGTAACTGATAATGATATTACCGCTTAAGATAAGGATGCTGAAAAAGTCGTTTGGCATGTTTGACTCCATTTAAAGTTTAACGGCTCGTTCTGCTACTGTCAACTTATGACCATCGATATTTAAAAAACAAGAAGTCTAATGGGTGGCTTTTGGAAAGGTGTTGTTTTTATTGTTGTTTTACGAATATTTATTAGCAAAGAAAGCAACAAATTAACATGGTTTAATCATCAATGAAATCAACATTAATATTATTTAAATACCTTAATTTATTTTGTATTTCAAAATTTGTTTTATAAACTTCCCCCTTCTATGTCTGGGTATATCATCTGACAAAATGTCAACATTTCAAAGTTTTATTTTGTTATTTTTCGTATTGTCTGTTACATCCTCTAGGGATTGTCTTTTTTTTAGCTTAACAAAATTGCATTCCATACCAAAAACAAAAAAATACAACAATCCGCTTTATTTTTTTTTTGTGGTTGTGTAAGAAGGGTTTCGCTTAAAACCGGTTTTATATAAAGACCATTTATTAATCATCGGATCTCTTTTTTTGCGCTCAATTTTGTACAACTGCATTTCTTTAATCTTTTGTATATTTCGTTTTTTGTTTGTGCAACTACCACATTTGTAAGCACTATTGCCAACTTGTTCCCTAAAAACATCACTGAATCAAACTGAAAAATCGCTAGAAAATAGATTAATTATTAATAAATTCAAAAATCAAGCGACAAATCGCTAAATATGTAGAACTTTTCAAAATCTGTTTAAAATTTAACAAAAATAGCTAAATTTTTTGAACTTTTTGAAAAGTATTAAAAATTTAGCTATAAATCGCTAAATTTTTTGCACTTTTCCAGTTTTGATGAAAAAATTGCCGATAAATCGACAACAATACTGACAAGGCAATAAATTTATATAAATTTATATAAATCGATATAAATCATATTCGAGCCCACTAAATGCTATTAAAAATCGCTAGATTTGGTGAGAAAATAGCTAAATTGGCAACAGTGTTTGTAAGTAGCATCTTTACAAATGTCAATTGATCATTGTACGAGGTAGTAAGTAGTTGGTATAACAATTTATTATAGTACACTAAAAGAAATTATTTTAAACTCAACTTTTGGTGCACTTAAAAAATATTTTAAAATTTTTTATTTCGAACTTAAGTGAGAAATAGCCAATATTAAAACAAATCTCTAAAATTTAAAAAAACCACAAAAATTAAAATCCAATACACTGAGTTTGAAAAAAAATCGCCAAAATTGCCAAAAAAAAACAAAAATCTCGAAATTTTAAAATAATCGCTAACATTTAAGAAATCGCAGTTATTGAAAAATGCCAAAACTTTAAGATTTTTCTCTTTTTAGTGATTTTGACGATTATTTCTTATTTTTTTTGGAGAATTTAGAAGATTTAGTCCATTTTGATTTTTTTTGATTTGACGATTTTTTCCAATTTTATCGATTTTTTTTTTTTAATTTTAGCGTTTTGTTTTAAATTCTAAAAAATTTTTTCCCAATTTTTTGAAATTTTTTTCTAATTTTGTCTATTTAGTTTTCAACTGTTTTTTTTAATTTGCGTGGATTTTTTGCAATTTTAGCATTTTTTGTTTTAGTTTATTTAAATTAAAGTAGAAATCACCAACATTTAAAAAGATCGCTTAAAGATAAAGAAAAATTGTTAATATTTTGAAAACATTTCAAAATAAAAAAAAACTAGAATTTAAAAAATCGCTATATTTTCAAAACATCGTTCGAATTAAAAAAAAAAATCGACAAAATTAAAAGTATGGCAAAAATTAAAAATACTTTCGAGATATGAAGGTTTTAAATTTATTTCATAAGATATTCTCTGTTTTAGCGTTTCTTTCAATAGTGATTTTGACAATAATTTCGAAATTTTTGGTGAATTTCGAATATTTTTTTTAATTTGGCTTTATTTTTTTGTTAATTTGAGCGATATTTTGTCCAATTTTGTCTTTTTAACTTTCGGCTAGTTTTTTTTTTAATATTTGGCAATTTTTTCCATTGTTACATATTTTTTAAATTTTGGTGATTTTTTTTTTTAATTTTAGATACTTTTTAGATAATTTTGTCAATTTAAGCAACTTTTTCGGATTTTTTTCCCAGTTTTGGTGTTTTTTTTTTTTTTGCAATTTTGATTATTAGTATCTTTGTTTGAAATTAAAATTTTTATAAATATGATTGAAATCTTAATTGAAAATAAATCAATTAAATATTTGCAAATTATTTTAACTAATACTACAATTTAATATGAATTAACAAATATTTTTATTGAAACTCGGTTTTAGTTTTTACTGTGCAGCACAAGATTAAGCATGAAACTGGCATTAATTGCAATTACTTTGTGTAGAGCGGTGTCAATTAGTTGAAATTTAGTGATCCCATATATGTTGAAATTAAGACTATCATTAACATTGTACAAATATATATACTCGAGAAAATAAATTGTCAGAGTTTTTTAATAATCATAAAGGGTCCGCCAAATAACTTTTTTTTTTTTGAACTCCAGAACCAATTGGACTTTGTATGGCGTCATATGCAAAATTCGTCTCAATGATGTCTCCGAAATGTTCAATTGTTGAGAACGACGGTGAATTGATGTTGATGGCGCTTCACGCACACTTTCTGTCACAGCAGCAATATTCTCGGGTGTACGCACTGTTTTTGGCTTTTCACGCTTTGGTTTATCGATGAGGATGCCAGTTTCTTTCACTTTTTTCACAAGATAACGAACATACGGACCATATTCGTTCAGCGGAAGGATAAAACTAATTATCTGTCAAATCAGACATGAGCTAAGTGTTACCATTCACGAAATAAGCACTAGTTGAAAAAAAAACGTTAGATGGCGGACCCTTTATAATTACAATTTATATTCGTTTACCCTAACCGAACACTAGCTACTGTGACTGTCGGCTCGTTGCTGCGAAAACAAACCATTGCCTATGGAATCGAACCCACTACCCCCGTACTGATAAGCTAGAACACTACCAACTAGCCTATGGGATCGCACAATAATTTCGTCAATAAATTTGAAATATGTACTTAATTAATTTTTTTTATGCTTTTTTGTGTTGCATTTTAAAAATGCCAAAAATATTTATTTACAGCATTAACTAATTATATTTTCAGTTGATCACAACAAAAAACATCTGCTTTACTTTTAGCATGAATTCACTTTTTTTGTGTCCATTCCATTAAATACAATTTTAATGTGTTTTACTTCACAAGAAAGATAAAGGCTTTGGGTCAATTAAGTTAATTGTAGGGGTAATTATATAAAATAAAAAATCGTTAAAAAAATTTAAATTATAAAATTGTTTTTGAACTTTTATTCCTTCTTTAACACGTTTTAATATTTTACACAAAATAACTAAGGCTGAAGGTATTCTGTATATACATCAAAAGACTTAAGAAACATACTGGCTGAATAAAAATGTAAAGACTATTAAAATACTTAAGGTACAAACTTCTAAAGAAGAATTTACATTATGTTAAAAAAAATAATATTTTTAGGGATATTTTTATATTTCTCTGTTCAAACTTATTATACATTAAAAAAAAACTGAAGATTTAAGTGAATAATACAAAAGACTTAAGACACATACGGGGAGTAATGAAATAAAATTATAAAGAGCAACAAAAGACTTAAGACATAAACTTGTGATAAAGAATTAACATTTTATTAAAAGAAATTATTATTTTTAGGGAATTTGGTACATTTAAAACATACTTAAAGTTTTTTTTTGCAACAATTGTGTTGGTTTAGTTTTCTAAAAGTTTTTTGTTTGTTGTTTGAGTTGCGTTGTTACTTGGTTACTTTGTTGTTATTGTGTTGCTACCTTTTTGTTGTTTATATTGTTGCTTGCCTCAATTCCTTTTTGTTATTGTTGTTGTTTTTTCATTATTTTTTGCTTAAAATACCAAAGGTTTGAAGATACCTTAAATTCCAAATTCCAAACATAATGACGTTCCGCGTATTGTATAGTTTCTGTTTTTTATAATTAACCCTTTAAGGTTTAATATACTCAGGAAACTTCTGCTGTAAACATTTCTTGTTGTTTGAGTTGTAATACAATATCTTTATTTTTAAGTGAAAAAACAGTCATTTGTAGAAGAAATTAATTTTTTGACTACATATCGCTCATTTACTGCAAGACCGACATAACTCAAAAACACGATTTTGCAGAAAACGAGTTTAAAGTTTTCAATCCATATCTGCCTTGCTCGACCCTTTTTCTATTTATTTGATCACGTTTTTATAAATATGATGTTTTAATGAATTTTTCTCTTAGTGAGAGTTGTATGCGAATTCGTTAATTATCGAGAGACCCGTGAGTAGCACAGTTTCTAAATGAAGTATATACTCTTTGCACCCACTTTAAAGAAAAAAGAAAATATATTATCCTCTATCTCGAAAAGTATACATGATATTAATATGAAATTTTTACACAATCTAAAGCATGATACTACTAATAAATCTGCATCATTAACTTCGCATTTTTTGACTTATAACAGTCTTTAAGTAAATGAGCGATATGTAGTTCATTAAAAAAAAATATGTCAAATTACAGTATTATGATCTTACATGCATTTTATACAGTGTTTTTTTTTTTGTATTTAAAAAAATAATTGTTTATTTTTTACTACATACGTGGTTTATGTTTACTACAATTGTGGTGAATTTTTTGAACATTGTAAAACAAATGCCAATGTTAGTTGAATTTACGGAAATGTAAGTCGTCCTTTTTTCAAGTGATATTTCATTTGTTTTTAACTTTATTTGCTGTAGTCTTTATTGTATAGCATTTTAAGTGTATGGTGAAAATGTCTGCGGATCAAAGTTTATAAAAGTTGAGTTTTTTTTATGACTCCTTACAGATTCTGTGATATGATTTAGTTTTGTGTCATATGTTAATGTTCAACCAATTTATGTTTCATTTAGTTTCTTACATTTTAACACACTAATACCCTAAACAAATTGTGATGGATTAGCGGAAAGTAAATTCTGTTAAACATAGAATTTACTTTCCGCAAATTCGCCACCATTTGTTTAGTATGTAGAACAGAGGTAATATATTGTATGCACTTACTATTTTTATGCATTGTATGGAGTTACAGTCCGTTTACGTTACATATCCTCTCGAGTACTGAATCCTTAACATATTTTGAACCTTCCACTGCCGTTGTACACTACAGTGCATACATTTTTTAAAAAATATGATAATGCAGTAAACCTTAATATTTTTGTTTAGATATGTTTCGCTGGGACCTTGGTCTTTGAACAAAAAATCATCATATAGATAAAATATTTATCAGGGCAATATAGTAGCGATATTAGTTAACAAAGTCCTCCACTCATTGAATAGGGGTTGTTAATGAGTTGTAATACAGTTTAATATAAATGTCAGTCATTTGTAGAACAAATTAAATTTTTTACTAACCTATAGTTCATTTAAAAAAACAAACCGCATCAAATGACTGTTTTATGATTTTACATTCATTTGCTACAGCTGTGTTTTATTATTTAAAAAAATACAAAAAGTAAACGTTTGCTTATTCATTTTTACTGCAATTGTGGTTCATTTTTTGAACATTAAAAGACAAATGACAATGTTAGTTGAATTTACTAAAATGTAAGTCGTCATTTCATTAAGTGAAAATTCATTTGTTTTTAACTACATATGCAGTGGTCTTTACCTAAATAGTATTTTAAGTGTACTTTTATATATTCGAAAAATAGGCATTTTGTGTATCTCCTAAACTAACAAATCTAGAATCACGAAATTTGGCACGTAGCTTAATTTAATCATCAAAACAAAATGAAACAAAGCATTTTTGAAGTCAACATAGAAATAGTGTTAAAGTATTTTAAGAAATTTGTTGACAGTAAACAGTGCTTGAAATTCGTATGGGATCAACAATATTTTCAAATTTTATTGAAAACGTAAAAAGTTAGTAAAAATCTAAAACCAACAAAATAATCCTAATTTGATTAGTTATCAGTATGAATTTATATAAGTAATTTTATGTTATTGTTTGTTGTTTGTACATTATAAAATCGTTATTTAAATCATAATAAATTTATAAATTTAGTTATTGTCTTCAAAAAGATAGTATTTTTTATTGTTGGTCTCAGGTTTTTTATATTATACCATATAATTAACAAAACGCAGAGCTTTTTGTTTTGTTCTTCGATTATTGTTAACGTTAAAGTGAAATAACACTCTCCCATCCCTGTAAAATATAAATGTATATATATCATAGGATATAAGACTTAATAAGCTTTCCAATGACACATAATTTGTCTCGAACAGATAAATAATTTTTGAAAAATTAGGAACTTAAAAAAAATTAACTTTTAGGCCATACCGCCTCCAAAGGGGCGTACCTGACGAAAAAGTAAAATTCTGGACTCACCTCACGTATTTCATTCGTTTCTGAATTTGTTATCACAATCGGCGAGGTGCCCCTAAAATAAAGACAGCCCAAATTTTGAAAGTTTTTATTGGTCGCGAAAAATAACGCCACTTAGAAAATTTTATGTAAATCGACTCAGGCGCAAGTTCTGAGTGAACAGAATTCGGATTTTAAAAGCTCCTATGGAATTTTTATTAAAACTTTTAAAGTAACCCTTTCAATGCCTTATGCCTTAAAATGTTAAACTACTTTATTTGTAAAAAAACTTTTCCACATTAATGGGTTAATTTTGTTGTTGTTGTTGTATTCATTATTATTGTTGTTTGGTTTGTAATGGCTTGTATTACTACTGCTGTTATTATTGTTATCATCGTCGATGCTGCATGCTGGGTGTTGCTGGTTGCCATCGTCAACAATTGTGAACGCGAGATGTATGAATGTCTATCATTCAGTTCGTCATTTGAGTTTTGTAGGTTTTTGTTTCTTAAACTTCATCTCGGTTGTTATGTTCAAATTGACTGAGTTACTGTTGCCATTGGAACATTCGTCTTGAGTTTTTTTTTTTGGGATTGTTTGTTACTGTATGTGATGTATATTATTTTTTTTTTTGGTTCCGAATCTTTTTGCAGATAAATCGTTTTTAATGTGTTTACTGTTCTTACTCTTGCTGTTTTTTCTTCAGTTTTGTTTTTTTGTTTGATGATGACGATTAATGTGACGACGTCTGATAGATGTTCATACAATGTCCTGGTTTTTATTTTTTGTTAATTTTTTTTTGCTTCATGGTGTCTTTTTTTTGTAATGTTTTGTTTTTTGTCTCAAAACTATGTCCATTATATTCGTTATAAGAAGTTTTTGTTAAAAATATTTATTTTCGGAATTTTATTTTTTTCATTATTGAAAACTATTCGTCAATTTGAAATAAGGAATTATTATGAAATATTTACGCTGCTGGAGATTTTTCTTATTCTTTTTAATTTTAACAAGAACTATAAAGCCGACAACATTTTTTTTTATGTAAGACTAAAAACCAATTTTACTTTTTTTTTTTAAACATAAGTTTAGTTAAACTTCCCTTTTTCTTTTTAGTTTCATACACAAAGTCAGTTTTAAACCGCATCTTTATTTCTTACCTTTTAAAACTGTCTCATTTAAAATCATAAAAATAATCTTAAAACAAATTACTTCAATGGATTTCTGTTTTACAAAGGCCTTTAAAAATTGCCCATAAAATCTGTTGACATGTTACAATACCAGTCTCGTTTAACTTTGTTTGTGTTCTGTCGTCATCAGTTAATTTTCAAAAATAAGCCAGTTAACATTTGTGGTTGTTCATTTTTCTTTTTACCAAAACCATTAAGCTTAAGCTTCATATATTTATGTTATATTTTTGCATATTACGGTTGAATGCATTTTAAAGTGAAACTCTTTTTTTTAAGAAATGAAAAATTAATCCATTACTTAAGTGGTGATTATATTTTTTTTAAAACAAGAAAAAAATTGATATAAAAAATTAAGGAACTTTTAACTGGAATCGTAATTAAGGTAACAATTTAGAGCGATTAGCTTTTCTAACAATAAGCAAAGTTTTACTTTAACCTCAGAAATTTTCATATAAATTTGACATTAATAACTATGGTTAAGACCTGGACTATGGTTATAATGAGATAAGTTAGCAGGTCTTAATGAATTAAATTTTTTGGACTAAAAACTACGTTAAACCGTTCATTTACATTTATATTTTTTTAAGAAAAATTTCAAAAACTAAAATAAATATGCAAAGCCCGAAGAAAAAGTTTTAAAAATTAAGAATTAAGAAATATTAATTACAACAGCATTAGCCAGTTTTTGTCTTAAGTCTCTAGTTTTTGAACTAATTTAAACATCGAAGAGCGATTAAGACACGAATTAATTAACTGTGTAGTAGATTTTGTTATATTAAATATAATTTTCAAGCAGATTAAAGTCAAGTTTTGGTATGAAACGAAAATTTAAACTTATTTAAATTTAAGTAATTTTTTTTTTTTATTAATTTATTAAAAAAAGTTTATTACAAAATTAAGTTTGCCTCAGCGTCATATGACATTGTTGAGACGAGTTGGCATTAAATTTTAACAAGTAATAAATTAATAATATTCAAAATTTCATTTAAAGTTTACATTAATTTTTTTTTTTTTTTATATAAAATTATAACATTAAAAGCATTTCCAAATTGTTTAACAAATGCTCTTTTAAAGAGGATTTAAAAGCTGAAATTCTTCCACTATTTCTTAGATTTTGTGGTAAGTTATTATACTCCATGCACCCAATATATTCGATTCTCTGCTTTGTGGCTTCGAGTCTACATCTTGTCACTCTTAAATTTGAGCTACTTCGTGTGTTAATGGCTGTTAGATTTATTCCAAAAGATATAGTGTTGTGGCCAATATTCTGCAATTGCTTTTTATAAAGCCCATATATAGGTAAAATATTTTTTGAAAGATTTTTGTATAAAAAAAGTGTGGAATACATTATTGGTAAATTATAAACAGTTTTTAATGCTTTGTTTTGTACTCTTTGCAAAGCTTTAAGTTCAGTATTATTTTTAGAACCATATACCAATACTAAATAATTTAAATGGCTTTGAATTAATGATTGATAAAATAATAGTTTTGTTTTTTCATTAAATTTGTTTTTAAATTTGTACAACAATCCAATAACTGGAGATATTCTCGATTTCAAATTTTGAATGTGCATATTCCACGACAAATTATTTTGTAACTCCATTCCCAAATACCTTATCAACTGACTTTCAAACACTTCTTCACCATCTACATAATTGTATTTCTGAATTTTCGTTTCATACCAATAGCCGACTTAAGTCACTTAAGCCAATTATGTTTCAGCCTTAAGATCAAATCCAAATTAAATACTCGTTCTGGTAACTCCGTTTTCAATCCGTTACGGCTATACCTTTTACTGGGTAAAGATATAACTCGAAAATATAAAAGTGGTAAAATATTGTTATCCATAGTTCTTTTTCTTTTTCAAAAATTACATAAAAACATAAAAATCCCAAATGAAAATTTATTTTATTTTAATTTATAATAAGCTTCCAACCTCCGTATATTTACAAAAATGAAGCTAATCAAACATATTAGCTAGGTTGATACTATTATTTCGATCTGGCTAAAGATCTCATCAGAACCCGAAGTTTTAGAAAAGCTAGAGCCTATATAATAGGCAGAACTTTAACAAAAAACCTATTAATTATCGATTTTGCTCCATCCTTGTCTTTTTAGAAATCAAACACTTGGCTAGGGGCTTTCGTAACAAGCATCATGACATTACTAAGCTTTGAAGACCAAAATTTTCTATTTATATAAAAAATTTTTAGTTTTTACTCTGGCTCAAGTAATATTTTTTATAGTTTTAGTAGTTTTTTGTTTTTATATACATCGAGATTATTTTTATGTTATTTTTAATTCATAACGAGCTTTCAACCTCCGTATATTTACAAAAATAAAGCAAATCAAACATATTAGCTAGGTTGATACTAGTATTTCGATCTGGGTAAAGATCTCATCAGAATAGGCAGAGCACAAATTAATTCATTGATTATATAAAATATTTAAAAACCTGACCGATCGGCCCATGACTTTTTCAAACACAAAAGTTCAAATATATGTTAAAATTATTCCGTTTTTACTCAAAACATAAAAAATTGCTGGTTTTTATCAAAATAATATTACATTTATATGACAATTAAAAAAAATGGCGAAAAATCACTATATTAAAATATATTTTTTTTAAGTTCTAAACCATTCATATTTTGTAAAAGTTATAACTTAGATTCCTAATATGTCCGCTAGAGGGCGCTTTAAAGAAAAATAAAGTTGTAAAGTTTGGTTGAAAAATGCCCAGCGTATCTATGACGTGTTTTAAATGTATTAGAACAGATTTGCCTAGTTTGTGTCTTAAGTCTTTTGTATATTCTAATTGTGATGAATGAATTTAATTTAATGATTTATTTATACGCTAAATAACTCTTAGATTTATGCTGAAATTAACTATTAACTAGGTTTTTTTAACATAAAATGGGATACTTAAATGGTTTGCTATCAAATCAAAATTGGCGTTTTGTATTTTTACATAAAATTTAAAAAAAAAATTTTAATAAAAATTTAAATAAAAATACAAAAAAAAAAAATGAAAGCGTTTGAAAAAATAAATCAACAGCTTTGTTTAGTTAGTGCCTAAAGTCTGTTGTTTTGTATAAAATAACTGTATTGAAACAGTTTGGCAGAATATGAATACCATACCGAAGATGTTGTACAAATTAAAATTTTTATAAATTTTTTTACGTCAAAGAATTTTTTATTTTTTACAAAATTATGATATGGTAAATTCTGACATTATATCAATCAAAAATACATATCAATCAAAAATATTAAAATAAATAAAGTCTCTTTATATTTTTAAATAGTTTGCGAAATGGGTCACATCCAAAAGCGGAAAAATTTATTTTTGTAAATAATTATTTGGCAACTCTGGATAAGAATTTTGAACATTCAAACTGTTAACTAGATTTTGTAAAAGATTACTATAAAATTCAAATCAAATATGCCATATGCCAAAAAATAAAAAAGTCGAACATTTTGGTTTTGTATTGTATTACAAAAAAAAAAAATAAGAAAGCGTTAAAAGGAAACGAAAAAAGCATTACAACAGATTTATTTAGCTTGTGTCTTAATTCTCTTGTATTTGAAAGGTTTTTGTAATGATTGAGTTTTTTGGAATGACTCATTAAAACTATAAAAGGCTCAAATATGTGGCCAACTAGATTTTATAATAAAAACTACGATATTTAGATAGATTTAGATCAAATGAAAATTAAATAAATTAAAGGCACGAAGAATGTTGATGAAGGCCGTTGCGGGCTAGAAAGTTAACTCCATTCATGCAGGTGTCAAATAACTTTTTTCTAATTGTTTTTTCTGTTAATTAAAGTAAATTATCACAAATAAAATTATAATTTTTCTGTTAATATGGAAAAATATTCATGATCTTTAACCGAACTAACCAACAACTCACATACAATTTATATAGAACAACAATAAAAATTCACTATTAACCACACACAAGGTACAGTGCAAAAATTCGCTTAATATATATGCTCGACATATGTTGAAAAACGAATAAAATCTTCAATGTTTGATATTCCTTCACTTACAATGTAAAGGATAGAATATGATGACATTTGAAAATAACTGCCAGTCAAATTTCAACTTAATTAGTTGAACTGGCAACTGTGGTAATAATTAACAACTAAACATAGCTTTATAGAAAATAAGTTCGCAGTAAATTTCGTCATACTCAAACTAAGTTACGGCCTATTTTTAACCTAACTAGTTGAGTTAAATAGATGATGTTTACAATTTAACACTTTAAGGCACGAAGAATGTTGATGAAGGCCGTTGCGGGCTAGAAAGTTAACTCCATTCATGCAGGTGTCAAATAACTTTTTTCTAATTGTTTTTTCTGTTAATTAAAGTAAATTATCACAAATAAAATTATAATTTTTCTGTTAATATGGAAAAATATTCATGATCTTTAACCGAACTAACCAACAACTCACATACAATTTATATAGATCAACAATAAAAATTCACTATTAACCACACACAAGGTACAGTGCAAAAATTCGCTTAATATATATGCTCGACATATGTTGAAAAACGAATAAAATCTTCAATGTTTGATATTCCTTCACTTATAATGTAAAGGATAGAATATGATGACATTTGAAAATAACTGCCAATCAAATTTCAACTTAATTAGTTGAACTGGCAACTGTGGTAATAATTAACAACTAAACATAGCTTTATAGAAAATAAGTTCGCAGTAAATTTCGTCATACTCAAACTAAGTTACGGCCTATTTTTAACCTAACTAGTTGAGTTAAATAGATGATGTTTACAATTTAACACTTTAAGGCACGAAGAATGTTGATGAAGGCCGTTGCGGGCTAGAAAGTTAACTCCATTCATGCAGGTGTCAAATAACTTTTTTCTAATTGTTTTTTCTGTTAATTAAAGTAAATTATCACAAATAAAATTATAATTTTTCTGTTAATATGGAAAAATATTCATGATCTTTAACCGAACTAACCAACAACTCACAATTAAATATGTTTTCTACTTTGTTAGTGTAATTTGAAATTTTGTATAAAACTTTGAAAAATTCAAATAAATATTTAAAAGAAAATAAAATCATTTGAACAAATAAAGCAGCATTATTTATAACAGCTTTATTAAGTTTGTGTCTTAAGTCTTTTGTTTTGAAAGATGGTTTTACTGAATAAATATAATGAAATAATTCAATTAAAGATTAACGAACGCTTAGAGTAAACCTTAAATCAAATATATTACAATGAAAATTGTCAAGTATACCAATATTTAAAAAAGTAGCCGAAAACATGTATTCTAAAACTGCAGTTTTGTATTAATTCAAATTTCTATTAAATAATTTTGATATGTTTGCTTATATCAATTTCACTATTAGTAGATTAAATTTTGTGTAATCTCTTAAAGCCGTATATTACTTTATTAAATCATATATTTATTTTTAATTCAATATTTTCAATTTTATTACTTTAAACATCAAATAAGTATAAAAAAAAACTTTATAACATTTGCCATACCTTTAACAAAATTTGTAGTATCTTCAAATATAAAAAAAAAACAAATATATTTGTTTGATGTCAGCCGATTTTATTATTTTATTATATGGTTTTGATTTTCAAAGTATTTTAGCGACTTAGTGTTAGTTTTATAGCGATTCATAAAAAAATATAAAACTTCACAATAGTTCAATGTTTCAAATAAATACATTTTTTTCGCACCTTTAAAAAAGAAATTTATACTTAAAATTATTCTTCAAATGAGCAAGGCTGCCTTAACTTATCAAGAACACGTTATAGCTACACTGGACATTTTTCAACCAACGACGAAAATGTAAACGTAAAAAATATTTCAAAAGTTAAAATTTGAAAACATTTAGTTTGCTTACAAACTAAATATTAAGGACCTATTAAACATTTAATAATTTCAAATAAAAATGTAATTAACAAATTATCAAAATTTAAATAAAAATTTTAATTGTATCCATTAAAAATATAATAAAAACTATCAGCAATTTCAATTAAAGTTTTAATAAAACTAATTTAAAAAATATATTGAGATGACTGATTTAATTTACTTTGTTAGTTAAAGCAAATACTTTCGAAATTCAAATCAAATAAGTTACAGCATATTTTGTATTCCCTACAAAAAATGTTTATATCTAGTCATATATAGCTTGATATAGCTTGATATAATTTTGTATAATTACACATGAGGCCATATGAAGCGATTATATTTACATCTTCCATTTATGTTTACGAACATTTTTAATACAGCGATCTCATATCGTTATATCTCATGTTATATATATAAGTTGATCTTTTTTACCTCATCATATATACTTGATATAGCTAAATATGAGGTCATATATACCATGTATAAATATATATAAGTATATATGATACAATAAGATCAAACAAATTATATCACTTTAATATATAATTATATAAAAACATAAAAAATTAAAAAAAAAATCTATGACGTTTGTATATAATTATCACAAAAGACAAAAAAGGAAAATTCAATGTATTTAAATCAAAAAACTTAGAAAAGCTACACTTAAAAACAAAAATGCAAATCTAATAGAATAAATAAAATTTTATGTGTAAAACAAGAACTTTAAGTCAGAAAATTTAAGAAAATTCCAAAAATCTTTAGAAAAATGCTGAAATTAATGCTCAGAATTGCAAAATTTAAATGAAGCAAATGTAAAAAAGCTAATTTATCTTCTTTGATAATTATATTTAATCATGTATGGTAGAAATAAGAACCTAATTCAATAACTTTTACACAAAATTGTAAATGGTGTCATATATTAGTCAAATTGAATTCCGGGTAACAGTTATATCTAGTCATATATAATATGATTAAGCCATATCTGACTCGAATGAAGTCACATTACTGTTAATATGTTTATATACAAATACATCTGATCATTCTTATTGAGAGATTTTTTATATGTTACTTGATATTATTATATGTCTCCAAATCTTACTCCATATATAACTACATAAGCCATATAATAATAATCCAAATGTATGGTATGTAGTGATCGTTATAATAATATACTGAACATATGTTAATTATATTTCTATATATCATTATATATAAACCCATACATATTTTGGTAAGGATCAATATCAAATGAAGTTGTCTGCAAGTTAGGAATTTATTACATATGGCTGCACATATAATCATATTAATTTTATAACCATACACACAGAGAATAAATTAGTTAGAATACTAGCATGACCCCCAAGATTCTTCTCAATCAATTCAATTTTATTTCCCAGCATATAATTATTACGATTACAACCAATTTTTTGCTTTAATGACATACATTTTACTGTTACAACTAATTAAATTTCAATTTAAAAATCAAGGAGGTATTTCCAACCAAATTGATCAAAAAAAAATCTTGTCACAAGAATACCATTGCAACGATCATATTAAAAACAAAAAATTAACGTTTCAACCGACTAATTGGTTATGAAAAATTAATTCTAATACTTGCAATCAAACTTGAATTTTAAATCATACATATTATTTTATGGAGGATTTACTACCGACTGTTGGTCAAATAGTGTTTAAATGTTCGGTTGTAACAAAAAATTTGTAAATTTATTTTATTTTTAAACAATATCGACACTCTCAACTATAAGTAGTTTGTTACAAATGATAAATGAACAAAGTAGCATAGCAATTGTCAAAAATAAATATAAAAAACTTAAAAAAATTCAAAAATATTACAAAAAAATATATGTACATTCAAAATTAAAAAAATAAAATTATAAAAAAACAAATAATTAAATTCTAAATATAAAAAATATTGTGCGCACTTAAAGAAAAATTCAATGTTACTTATGAAGGCGATTATCGAAACCAATTTCTCGAAGGACTTCCGGAAAAATAGATATGCCAATTCCATTTGGCCACAGAATTTTCACAAAGGTAGTTTATATAAAATAAATATTATTCGAAGATGCATTAACCATTCTGAAACTTTTATACAGGTAATCCAACGAACTTTCATGAATCCGTTTAAGAGCCAAAACACTACAGGTGGATGAGAGGCTTATTATTTATTTAAGATGCAAACATACACACAAAGCACAAATAACCAAGAATGGTTACCATTTCAGTTTGAAATAACAGTATTGGTTTATCATGTCGAGACAAAACACCATATGAAATTTTTAAAACCAGTATAACATAAAGGCTAATTTCCCTCAAATTTTACCGTATTTAGTCTGCTATGTGTTCGGTTCGAATTCGAAGTATATGATCAACACCGTTATAAATTTCTGTTTTGGTATCGTAAAGGTTTTATAACGGTGTAGGGAATATGTATCGGATTTGAGCTGCAAAACTAGAAAACTTAACATGGTAAAATATTTGGACAAATACACCTTTAGTATCATTGTTTCAAAAAGTTCATATTGGTTTTAGTTTTGAAATGATAAACCAATACCGCTATTCTAAAACTGAAATAGGGGTGAACCTTGCAGAGAATAGAGCAAGTTTTAGTTAGAAATCCATTAGAATAAAAATAATGTTTTTATAAAGAAATACGTTTCTTATGTACAAAATGCATTTAAATTCAACTATTTTCCAGGAAAGTTGCCTGAAGTTTTGAAGCTATTTTAATGAAAAATGTCCCGGGATTTGATTCATATCCCAAAAAAGAGTCTAAAGATTTTTCTTTAAAAAACAAAACTCTTATTCAGAATCAGATTCCGCAAAATTTTACTTTATAAAGAAAACGTTGTTTTCCAGAAAATATTGCGAATTTAATGTATTTTTCCTTATAGAAATTCCTCAAATTCTAAACCGGTTTTCGATTAAAAACCTCTATTTCATAGGGTCAATACATCAAAATCTCGGATTCTTTATACGAAAATTAGTTTCGTAAATTGTTCAAGGAAAACGCATAAGAATATGATAGCAAAATGCTCTTATTTTATCAGATATTTTGTTAATTAAGTTAAATCATTTATTTACAAAATTTATGTATCATTCTTAATACAAAAAAAAATTAAAAATATACTTGGAAACAGTGTCTTATTTAAAACAATTCGATAAGCCCCACCAAATAAATTCAATTGAATCAACTAATCCATTTTCAAATTCGTGTTGGACAATAAAATAATTCGATTATTCAAAACGAAAGTTGGGTACAACAATCGAATTACAAATCTAATTTTAGATAGTTCACGTAACTACAAAAATTCGGTTGGCAAAAAATTCGGTTGGAGCAACGAAATTGTTTCTGTGTGTATTAATTTTATAACGAAATTTTAAATAAAAAAATGTGTACATTTTATAAAACAATGCGACGTTATTATATATTTCTGAAACACTAAATTTGTTCTCGATAATTTTTAGTCATTTCGTTGTTTTCATTTTTAAATGATCTTTTAAATTGTTGATTTCTAGAAATTTAAATTTTAAACTTAAATACTTATATACATAATACATAACTTCGAGTTACAAAAAGCATATCTACTATCGGCTGAAATTTTATAAAAGCAGATATATCTATATCTAATTTGGTATAATTTAACGCCCCGGATATGGAGAAATCACGGATAAAATTTAATCAAATTATATCTAATTTGATACAATTAGATACATGTAGATGACCCATTTTTCGGATCAATTTGTATGTGCTTATATATGGAAACTTATTAAATGAGATATAATTTTATTAGACTCCATATTAAAATTTTTACCCGGGTTCAGCCTAATTTTCCAATCCATTCATTTATACTTAAATTTTCATAATTATTTGGAAAGTGAAAAAAATAGTAGTGCGGATTTCCAAAGAATTTTATGAAGTTATACCAAATTTCATCAAATTATACATAACTTGATCAAATTAGATAAACCAATTTTTCGGACCAAATTATATCAGATGAGATCCAATGGGATCTCATGTGATAAGGTTATGTATGCCATTTTTTGGATCAGATATGATATGATGTGATAATGAAATGGTTTAGGGATATGGTTTTATTTAATATCTCATAGGATATCTTATTAATAACTTATCTCAAAATAACCAACGTTTAGGGCTGAACCATACCAAGTTTAGAGAAGCATTACTATATAAGTATTTATATAAGTATAAATTTGGTAATGGCAAGTACTTACAATTGTCATTACAAATGTCATTGCGGATGTCACGCAAACTAATAATATATCATTACTAAGCTTGAGAAAAATATGGGGTTACCTATATGTTTACCACTATGGATAAAAATAATAAGTCTAAAAAAAATTATTACAATAATAAAACTATATTTAATAAATTTTTTTTTTTAAATAAAATGTGCCCAAACGGGATTCGAACCAGGGTATCCAAGTTGTCAGTCAACCGCTTAACCGTCTGAGATACCTCAACATATTGTACTTGATAGATAAAAACATAAATGAGTTGCTTGCACAAAATGTCATTACTTCCAGCTTACAAAAAATCAAAAATATATACTTATATATGCCCTTACTAGAGTTGAAAAAAATAATAAGTCTAAAAATAGATTTTCAAAAAAAATTTTAGACAATTACTTTATATTTAAAACAATGATAGAAATAAGTACTTATGTGTAACACATTATTTTATTAATTAAAATAATGTGAAAATTATCTAGTAAGTCCTTAATATTTATGGTAAAGTGATGCAGAGTGTAAGCTAGTGTCAGTACTGGTAGTGAGAAAAGTAATGACATGTCATTACCGCTTCTACACTGGGTAGTTCTGAATGTGATGTTTGTGTAAAAATATATCTGGGTAAATTAAAACTTTGGTTTTATTTAGAAAAGTAACTCACACTTACACTTTTTTTATTAGCGCACCTTTTTAAAAAAATTTTTAACTGATGCAGTAAAATATTTAATTGATTTTTTCAAATAAAAATTTACTTATAAATTTAAATTTTAATTGATATTAGACTTTATTTCAAACTAATCTTTATTTGAAAATTTTTTTGCAATAATGTTGTCGGTGTAAAAACTAAAAATTTGTTTCTGTGCAATGGATACTACTTTTTTACTTTTTCGATAACTGCCGATGTTTTTTCAAATTTCTACATTAAAATCCGTTATTGTAAATATATTATTTTAAAGCTATTTTTTTTTGCAAAAGCTACAAAACATTTGAAAATTAAACCTTGAAGCGTTAAACATTGCAATTCGCTACAATTTGCAAAAAAAATTTATGTTTAAAAAAGTAAAGAGAAAAAAAATAAGATGCATGAAGTTAATAAAAACTTAAGAAAAAGTATATGAAAATGTATTATAAAATAACACATATTAACCGTTTAACGGATCAGAAAGAAAAAAATAAATTTTTGAATTTATTTCTCTTACTAATCATAATCTGAAGGATCATAATCTGAAGTCATCAATAACTTCGACCAGAAATTTATTTTTATAAGAAATTTTATTAAAAATCTTTAAATTGATTTATTTCCTGCCAAACAAAAAATGACAAAAGGGAGTTGAAAGATGTTAAATCATCGATATTTTCGATCAGAAATAGATTTTTAGTTTAAATCGATTTAAATCGATTTATTTCATCATTTAAGGCCCAGAGAAAAATAGGAGCTGAATTTAAAATCATCGGTATTTTGAAAAAATGGATTTCAATTTAAAAATTCTTTTAAAATATTTAAACCGATTTATTTCGTTAACTAAAGTCCAGGAATCCAAACGAAGCTTAATTTTAAATCATCTGTATTTTTGGCCAAAAATGTATTTTTTCGAAAAATTTTATTAAAATATTCTATATAAAAATGTTAAGTTTTCATTCTTTATTTTCAACGAGCTTAAGATCATTTATTTCACTTAATGTGGAGCCGAAATATGGGATATAAATGATCTTAAGCTCGTTTAAATTAAGAAGAATATTCTATATATAAACTTTGAATCAGGTCATCTTAATTTGTATAACTAAGGAACCAGAATTAAAATTGCTTTTCCCTTGCTAGTGCTATTTTAAAAAATGTTATTCATCCACTTTCTGTTCTCATTATTAGACAACACATTGTCTTAAAAAAAAACATACCTTTTAAGGGTTAAACTAACATATAAAACAGTCATAACAAAAATCTTACAAACCTCTACATTAAAAATCTGACTGACTTGAAACAGTCAAACCCACCGACAGACAACCAGAACACCTTTTAGTGTATAATCAAAGTAAGGCTTTTAAGATAATTGCTTGAAAAAAAAAACTTAAACAGAAACAAAAAAAACCAAGATTCTTAACAACGAAAATTTTTATATTAATGATTTTTGACAATGATGATGTTTGAAGTTTGAAGTTAATGATCTTTTAAAAATTTCATATAGCAGGTTTCTCAAAACAGATTTATTTAAGTTATTTTTTACATCTTCTCTAAAAACACATTAATAACATGTTATATATATTTTTTTTAAGGTTACTGCATATTAGTATTAGCTTTAATAGTGTTAATAATGTAAGAGCTTTCTGAACACTTTTAATCAATATGTTTTCTTCATAGTGGCTCTATACGGAGCATACATTTTTTTTTGTTTGGTGTAAAAACCCCTTAGGCCGCAGACTAAAAGTGTTTATTATTTTGGTGTTTTCGTCGTTTCTTTATTATTTTTTTTGATAAATTAAAGCAATTGTTTTGCACCTCTTTTTTTTTGATAGAGAAGGAATAAAATGTGGTCTGTAACAGAGATGGTAAATAAAATTTTTTTGTTATGTACCAATTGTCTTTAAAATTTGTACTTCTTTGAACACTATTGTAAAAAAAGTACTTTTTTGAAAATATTTATTTAGAATTCACAAAATTTGAAAAACATTCAGTTTTAATTTCGTGAATTTCTTTAAGCAGTTATCGAACACAAACTTATGAATTGTTCTTAAAATATTTGTGAATTTTTATTTTGTGAATTTGTTTAGATTTTATAATTATTTTCTTTAAAACTCTTTTAAAAATCAAATGTTCTTAGGAATTTTCATATTGGTGTTAATTTTGAAGCTTTGATTTTACCAAACATTTTTAGAACTGTATCAAGTTTATTATCATTGGTGTGTAATAACCAGGGACCCGGAAGTTCATGCAAATGCATATTTTTCCCTCAAGACTGAGAGCAGGATAAATAAAATATTTTTGCAAAGCAAAGAATTTTGCGTTAAATTGGCATCGATTCGTTTGCTCATATTTTTCGTGTTTTGCATTAAATGCATATTTTTATTGCATATTGTTACATATTTTTACTTATTTTTCTTTAAATGCATATTTTAATTGAATTTTTCTTAGTTTCTCGTAACAAATCTCAATTTGTTGTGGTGTAATGGTTAGCGCGTTGGACTGTTACACAGATGGTCCCGGGTTCGATTCCACGGTTCGATTCCCGGTAACGACAACAACAATTTAGAAAAATAATATATATGAGTTTTCTTCCCTCATATGTATCGCAGCGCTCGCCTTCGGGGTTTCCATAGCAGTTAACCCCACCGAAGTAAAATAATGAATCAGGGCTATGAATTAAAAAGCTTCAATAAGTTTGCCAACTCTCCATTAGGTGGCGAGCAGCAATGTTCTAAAACTTATCATCTAGCGCAAAATACAGTGTTGCCATGTTTGAAGCCCTTCATTTTTCGCCACCTTTCACCTCTCTACTATCCCCTTGCCAAAGAAATCAACACATTAATTAATAGGAAGAATTTCTTTAGTGTTGCTTCTCTTCAAAAAAAATGGGATTAAGAGAAACAGTTTTAAAAGGATTTTTAAATTTTTGTTATTTGTGCAAGACGTATTCGGAGAATATATTAAACCATACAAAGTTTCTTTAAAATATAACTAAAACTGCTTAAATATATGAAAAATAATTTCTTTTTGCTTTTTTTTTTTTTTGTTATTTTTCTTTCAAATTCCCGAAATCTCAGTTCAGTGTGTGAAGTGAAGAGAGATGTAATAAAAACTCAGATAATTAATGCACATAAAAAACCACCGACTGCACACTTCTTGTAGAAACAAATATATTAAATTTTACGATTGAAAATATATAAAAAATACTTATTTATTTATATAAATAAAGATTTTATTTAAGTTATTTAATCTCTTTATACTTTTTATTTTAAGAAAGCAATGACACTTAATTTTTTTATGTTTTTTTATATTTAAAAAAATAAAAAAAAAAAAAAAATTTAAGTGCTATTTTTTTTTTTAATTTTATGTGCATATTTTAAGATTGTATTATATTATAGGCGCATAAAACACATTCTTTATATGCATGAAGTTCCTGTCCCTGGTAATAACAATAATAAAGAACCTGTTTCCGATTTGTTGCGCGGAATGTAAGTAATATTTTTTCTAAATATATTGTTTTAAAGTGTATTTCGATAATAAAAACTAGAGTTTGTTGCGTAGTTTTTGAAAATGCTGATATTATTGTCGGTTATAATTCTTTGTATGAAAATTTCAAATATCTATTCGAAGTTTTTTAAATTATTTTCATTATAACACCTTTATTATAGTTTGACCTTCTAATTATTTTGTAAAAGCAAAAAAAAATATTTAATCTCAAGGCCTTGGTGAATAAAGAACCAAATGGAGAATTTTCAAAAAAATAATATCAATTTCGTTTTCTCACAAATTTTGATGTTTTAATCGAATTTTAATAAAAACATTAAGAAATCGTGATTTGCTGTAAACTATTTAATAAACCCAGAGTCGAAATTATTATTATATTATTGGTTATATTATATCTCAAAACAAATCTGATTATTTTTATAGGGGGATCTCGAGAAAAATATTGAAAAATAAAAAACAATACTTACCAGTGTGGACAAAAATAATGAATTAATAAAAAATAATATGACAATGAAAATTATTCATATTTCAAATTTATTAATTAGCCACTTTCAGGAATGTGTTGATAGATCTATTTTGAAAATTTTCTAGGTTCCCATCATCAGAACACGTTTTGAAAGAAGTGACAATCCCATGCAAAACATCAAACACTCATATAACCTAGTTTTCCCACTAAACGAGAACTAATATATAAGCTCGAAGTTAAAGATTATCACCATTGATCAAAAATAAATTGAAAACTTGTTCGTTATGTGCAAGATCTACCTTATATATAAAATACACGCTTTTTGTTTTTATTCTCCTCTTTATTTGCACACTTGTTTTGTTTTATTTAAAAACAAGACCGTACTTTGTCTTTTTTATAAGTTTGAAGGTCAAAAAAACATAATTTTTATTTTTAATAAAAATTATATCAAAGTTGTAAAAATAATATGTTTCTATTGAAAATAATTTTTTTAATAAAATGTGCCCACACGGGATTTGAAACTGGGACTCCAGATTGTCACTCATCGACATGTTATACTTGATGCCATTACTTTTAAGCTACAGCAAAAACGTTTGACAACTGATTTTAGATGCATATTATTTTTCAAGGTTTTTTGAATTGAGAGGAACGATGGGCAGAATTATGTTGACAATACTTAAAAGCTATGACATGCAAAGTTTCACGTTGAAACGTCTTCACCTAAGGAATTGATGGCCATTTTAAAGTCGAAAAATAAAAAAAAAAAATATTTACAATTTACAAGAGCTTTTGCGTTAATTTTATTGTTTTGCTAATAGTTTTTAACTTTTAGATCCGAACTAGAGTTGCCAGAAATTCGAACTATTTAAAAAACCGGTTTTCCGTATTTTTTAAAAACCGGATTTCGGTTTTTAACTTAACAACCGGTTCAAATAACCGGGTTTTTCGGTTTCTATAAATCTCTTTATTTTTTTTATAAGACAGTATATATTGTTATATCTTAAATTATGCAGCATATAAGAATCTTTTATATATGACAATATATATATTATAAATGTATAGCATAGTATATGTCTAATATTTAATTTTATAAAGGTCTATATATAAATATATATTGTTATGTATGTTTCGATATAAGAGAAATATAATAATATATGGCTCTGCAAGACAGCATATTTTAACCCTCCGATGAGTGAGAAGGTCCCTAGGGACCTTTTTACCTTTTCAAACTGAAATTACTCCTACTTCGGCCACTACAACCCCCCTAAAGTTACTCTGTATTCCAAGAGTATTTTGTTGCGCATCTTTTGGAAAAAAATTAAGCCGTTCGGATCATTACTTTAGGAGTTATTGAGGTTTTAGTGAGAATAGTACGCGGACGTGTGAATAGGTCCGTATGGACCTTGTACTGAATTTCACTAATAAATGCATTTTTTTGGGCATCATTATATTTTTTTTATTGTTTCAACACATAATTTACTTGTTCTGAACACAAAGACCTAAACTCAAAGACATTAGGGATGATGATAAAAACAAAAAATTAAAAAAATTTAAAAAATTATTTTTGTATGTAGAATTTAGTTATAAACAATAAAAACAAAAAAAAAAAAATCAAAAAAAAAATTTTTATATGAAAAAAACATGATTTACAAAAAAGGTCCCTACGGACCTTTTCACACGGCCGTGAAGTTCAGAACTGTCACTCATCGGAGGGTTAAGATGAAAAAACTCGGTTAGTTTTTAGCAAGACAATATTATTTGCATTAAAGTAATGCAGAGAATATGTTGGTGTCACTACGGGTTGTTCAAAAACTAATGATATGTCATTACCATTTTTACACTGGTTACTTTAAGGATAATTAGCAAAAATATATTTAGACATAAATAAAAATTTGTCAAAAGTTAAATTTTATAGGTTTTAAAAAAATCGTAAAAACACGAATTTGTTAAAAGAAAAACATAATATTTGATTTATCACATTCTAATGAAGAAAAGAAAATTTATTTTAAGAAAGTCTATGGATAAATTTGAAAGTAATTGCCAATTATGTTAAATGAGATAAAGAAATTTCACACTTAATTATTGAAATCAAAAAGTATATGTGTTGCATTTGTGCTAGAAAGCATTACTCATACGCCTTATCATTATTATTATTATTAGTTTAGTAAAAAGTTTCCATATATTATTTAACAAACCAAAATCATCCTTTCACGAAATTAACAAATTTATTACATTTTTCAAAATTTCGATTTACTCAACCGATTTTAAAGTAACTCAATAATAATGAATAGTATTTCTAGAGATCGAAAAGCTCATGGAATAATTTTATCCAAAATCTTAAACGGACTGAGAATTATAACAAAAAATAGTCTGTTGATAGATCTGTGATTTATCCTGTGTTAAAAAAAGAATGCTTTTTCCACTTTTGTTAAACAATGCCAATCATTAAATTTTTATTGAAAAAAAAAAAAAAAAAAACAATTCTTGTTCATACACAAAAACATTTCTGACATTTCCGTTTAATAAGTCAAAAACAAAATATTTTAAGGTTCGTCATTTTAAAAAAAAGGGGATCAAAAAGGAAATGCCTAAAATTTTAACAAAAACACATAATGATCTACAAAAATGTTTTGTTGTTTTGTAACTCAAATTAAATCACATGAAACTTCAAAACTTTATAAAAACTTTGGCAGACAACAAAAGAATGTTGACTTTTGTTATATGAAAAAAACCCCGAATACTAAAACCTTTCCTAAGAAATATTTATATACCTACATACAGAAAAAAAAAAAAAAATAAAACCAACAAAAATATATTCAAACCCAAACTAAATTTTGGGATAAGGATAAACTTAAAAAAAAAATGCATAGCCAAGCTTAAAAAACCAAAATAAAAAACAAAAGATTGATATTTTGACTGATGCAGACTGACATTTGATGAAAGATCAAATATTTTGCAGTCACAAAAAAAAAAAAAAACATCGACTTGATATAACATTGCAAAAGTTTACAAAGCAGCAAAAACTTTGTTAATATTTAACGACTTTGTTGCTTTTGTTTAAAACCGCTTAATATTAAACAAAAACATGATCATAATAAAAAAAAAAAAAATCTTCATGTTTAGAAAATCCTCTTTCCTGTTAACATACGATAACCACCAACTTCAATTAAAATTATTAAAAAAAATAAATAAACAGTAGCAGAGGTTTTATCTTTTAGCCTGGGTAAACTTAAAGAATTTATGCATTTAAAGTGTATGTACTTGTTTTTTTCTTTTAGCATTTTAGACAGATAACGCTAAAGAAGAAAACCAACCACCAGGTATTTAATTAATGTTATTAAAGTTTAGAAATAAAAAAAAACGTTATTCGCAAATCGTTTCCTCCTTTCTGGCTATAAAATACATTTAATTACCATTCATATCTACACGCATGCCTGCAAAACTTGGCATTTATAATCATGAGGATTATAAATAATAAAAAAATTGTAATTAAATTAGAAATAAATATTCAGAAGAAATGAGTTTCAAAAAAATATTACACGGAAAAAAATTTACCTGTGAACTAAATTTGGTTTACTTAAGAGCATTTCAGTTTTATTTCAACGATTAAGTTTTTGATAGTCGCCGATTTTAATAAAATTTGGCAAGCGTGTTTGGAAATGAACGCATATTACCAAAACGATTTTTTTATTTTGTATGCTATGGCAATACAACAGCTTTGAAATATCACGAAATGTAGAAATTTTATGGTTCAGAAATTTGATAAAAAAAAAATACTTAAAAAATATTGTAAAATATTTGTTTTTATAAAAACAAAATCAAATTACTCCACTTTCAATTCAAGTAGCTAAACACTTGCAAATGTAATTATGTTTTTCTTTAAACATAAAAAAGTGGAAAACCAAATATATTATTCAACCAAATATACTTGTCAACCCTGAACGTAAAAACCATACGTCAATCTGGTAACATTGTGAAATAGAGATGGAGGAGATTAGAAAAATAAACAGAAATCTAAAAATAGAATATTTGTGTTTGTTAGTGTTGTCACTTCTGAGTATAATATACAATAACAGAAAAATGTAATAGGAAAGAAAACTGCAATTTAGCTGCATTCGATTCGAGGCCATACTTGGGTGTGATCGCTAAACGGTCAGGACTTGGTATTGTTACGTTTGTAATGTAAGATGAGCGCAGGTTTGATTCTTATAGCCGCAGGTTGTTGAAAAATTTATCATATAGAAACAATCTGACAATTATAAGACACAAATAACAATACAATTTAAAATGGAAAATCACTGATGACGCATGTCCATCAAAAGGCAGAAACTAGTCTAGTCTGATTTAAAAATTAATAGTGTTTATAAATTTTAGAGAAAAACGTTTATTCTTCTTCTTAACCTCAACATTTCTAAAATATATTCATGTTTGGTTGCAAATATAACATCTAAAAAATTTTAAATTGCAAATATAACAATATTTAGTTATGAAAATTTGAATCAATGTAAGCACATAAATAATTGCCTGCAAACATATTCATGTTTTTATTTTCTGCGTGTAGTATGTCACCAAAATTTAACTGATTTTGCTATAAAAAGAGACAAACGACACATTCTTTTAGATATTTCAAAAAGTAGTTTATATTCCACTGTGAAAAATTGCAGGCCGTTTAGGGCAATACCTATGTGTATAAAACAAATTGAAAGAGAAATTTGTTCAAAAAAATAAATTTCCATTTTTTTTATAAAAAAAACTTTTAAAAAAATGTTGTTTGAATATTGTCCAAAATCTTATATTATATTGTCATATAAGATTTTATTTGTTGCTTTTCAAAAAGTTTAATCATTTTGATGATAGACAATACAAATTGTTTCATTGGCATCACCCAAAATCTTCAGTTGTCCGCAATAGAAAAAGAAATGAAACAATTGTATTGTCTATCAATAAAATGATCAAGATTTTTGAGAAACAACAAATAAAATCGAATATGAAAATATCATTTTAGATTTTGAACTTGAGGTAGAACAATAGTCTAACTAAATAACTATATTAAAATATAGAAATTCTGAAAAAACTATTTTTGTATTTTTAATACAAAAATTAAAGCATTTTTGAATTTGAAAACAATTTAAAATTTTGTTTTATAAAATTTTAGTAATATATTTTTCTTTTTAAATGTTTATCGATTAGATTCTGTTTTATTTTTGAGGTTTTCGTTGTAGTCAGTTTGACTGTTTCGACTATATCTCGGCTCAGAAACAAGCAATGGAATGGTAACATTTTTAAGACTATCAAATATGAAACTAACTGGGAAGTCGTAAAAATTTGAGGCCATCAGTATACACTTCTTTTTCATTTTGCCGTAGAGCTAATATTTCAATAAAGAAAACAAGGGGTATATTAGGAAAATACATGAATAGATTCCTTTGGTTTTCCTTTCAATCTGGTTTTCGTGCACACTTTTAATATTCATATCAGCACAATTTTTTTTAGCAAAATAAATTAGAAGAACATTAGTAAAGTATTAGTAAAATATTAGTAAAACATTAGTTTAAAACAGCTAACTGCTGAATAAGTATAGCCAAAATTTTAGCTGAAAACATAATTTCAACAACAAATTTTCATATTAAGTGTGAGACGTGGATTGATTTTTCGCATCAATTATTAAAAACTTGATTAATTTTTGAAGAATATAAATTAAAATTGCTAAATTTTAGCATTTTGTTTTCGAAATATCTTGTTAAGGTAATATTAGGAACTTATGCAAAAAGTGCCCTACTTATTGGTAGTCACATTTCCGCTCCAAGGTGGTCTGGGAGTTCCAACAACAGAACTGACGTCACGTTACTTATGTCTTTTCCAAATGTCACTGCAATCGGACCACTATGTAAAAAATGGCAGACTTATTTCCTAAAACTTTGTGATATATTTCAATGTGGAGTGTCTGAGATTTTTCAAATTTCATTATCGAAATTTTCGATTATCGGCTTTAACACGACTTTTTCCGAAGAGCTTCTATAACCCATAATTTAAATATTTCAAATAAGGGGCAACCCTAGGCGTACAGCATAGGCAATATGGGTATTTTTTTTTTCTAGAATACTTCAATACTGCGTACAAAAAATCTTAATTTCTTAAGTTTTAAAGATGTTTTCATACGATAATCTCGTAATTTTTGTCCCTCCCCGTTTTAACCACTAAACGTGAGATTGCGCTCAAAAAAAAAAAATACGTGTCTAATATTTTATTGCCCTCAACTACGTATCCAAGTTTCATTTAAATCTGCGGATTCACAACTGTATAGTTTACTTAGAAGAACAACATTTTTAGTTTGCGAAGTTTAGAAATAGTTTTATTACAATAACTTCCGATTTTGAGGTTGTATTTAAATTTCTGAAAATAGTAATACGATCTACTCAACTAGACCCACTATGGGTTGTTGTAGGTCTGGTTGGTCTGGATTTTCTAGTATATTACAATTGGTTAATTTTCCAGCACAGTTTTATCTTTCATAATATGTTAAATAAGTTTTGGGATTTTAGCACATTCAAATATTTGGGATTTTAGCACTTCAAATATTGAGATCATTTTAAAAATTCCATATAATTGTTTTTTTTTTTAACTCGATTTAAAAAATTTAAGCTCTCAAACTAATTTTTGAAATATTCTTTATTTTCTTTATAGATTACCAAACTATTGCCACTTATCGAATCACATTGCTCAAATCGCATCAGATTTTTACTATGTTCCGCCCTATTTCCTCTATGTACACCAGATGTACCAAGGCCAGTAACAGCGTGCACTTCACTGTGTGATCATGTTAAGCGGGAATGTTCATCACATACAGATTTAATGCAATTATGGCCAGAATTTTTAAAATGTGAAAATTTGCCCAGTCCAGAAAGACAAGAATTGTGCATGCAAATACCCACATTGATGGAAACAACAAAAGTGTCGGCAAATAAGGATGAAGTTAATACTGAATTGCCGTTAAATGGCAAACAAGAACAAGTGCAGCAGCAGCAGCACCAGCCAAGACAACTGCAAATACCACACCAAGTACAACAGGCACAAAATACAGCTGGTCATCATTTCTACTGGCCCTGGATAACACCACATATTAGCAAGGCTATTAAGCCCACAGCTATATGTCCTTTAAATTTTACTGTTAGTCCTTCAAATGCAGAGGAATGTGTACCCCAATGTAATCGTGATGCCTTTCATTCGACACAGCAGAAAAAAGTAGCGGAAAGTTTAATTTTAGGTCTTTCGGCTGTATGTTTTGTATTGACCCTGTTTTCTTTGGTTACATTTTGGGCTGAGCCCACGCGTTTTGGTTATCCCGAAAGACCAGTGTTGTTCTTATGTTTATGTTATAATTTATTCTCAGTTTGTTATTTAGAACGTATTGTTTTTCATAATTCCTCGAGAGCTTTCGCTCTGCATGAGGATCCTATGGGCAAGACACAAATTTTACCCTGTTCTTTAGCACCACCCTGTTTGGCTTCTTATATAACCACTAGTTATTTAAGTTTATGTGCTGCCACCTGGTGGTTGATATTTGCTCTATGTTTCTATCTATCTTCCCATAAGAAATGGTCATCAGAGGCTTTAGAAAAGAAATCTGGTTTATTTCATGTCTTAGCATGGGTTCCTCCATTAGCTCCTCCCATAGCCGCCTTATTATTGGAAAAAGTTAAACCAAATGAATTAACTGGGATGTGTTCAGCTCCGGGTTTTGTAGAAATACCCACTATTGTTTTATTACTCTTGGGCTTTTATTTTACCCTAAGAGCTTCCAGATCTCTACATGCTTTACAACAACAAATGTTGCCAACCTTTGGTCATCAAAGATTTTCACAAATACGCAAAAGATTTTTAATATTTTCTCTAGTATTTTTTGTACCCACTTTAGCGGGTGTGGTATCGAAATTTTTTGAGCCCAGCATGGAATCAGTGTCAACATGTTCTACCCGAGAAGACTGTGCTTCTCCAAATCAAATACCAGCTTGGCCTACACTAATAAGATTATTTTTCCAGTTAGCAGGTGGTACTTTAACTGGTATGTGGGTATGGTCTCGTAAGACCTGTGAGTCCTATAGAAGTCGTTTAGTACCCACACCCACTTCCTCCATTACAAACACTACTACCAAGTCCGCCAATTCATTGCCTAAAAAACATTTACATACATCGGGGAAATCGACAATAGGAGCCCCTCTCTATAGTGGTATAAATTTTCATAATGTCCCAGTGTATACGACCACTTCGCCTTTACAACAGCCGAGAGTGTAGCCTGAAATTATTGAAAAAACTCATTTAAGGGCGGGTGTATATAAAATTGGGAGTTTTTAGTTTTTTTTTTAGTATAAATTAAATTATTAATTGTAAATAATATTTTTTTCATATGATTCTTCCTTATAATCGAGCTTAATGATCATATGATTGCAAATTATTAATTTCCAATATTTCGTCTCCACATTGGGAGACTTCTTCAGGGAAATTTATGTTAATTTAATTAAATTAAAATAAATTTAAATTAAAATAAATGTCTCTGAAGAAGTCTCCCAATGTGGAGACGAAATATTGGAAATTAATAATTTGCAATCATTTAACAAAAGATCTTAAGCTCGATTATAAAGAAGAATCATATAATAAAAGAAGTTCGATGAAAATTAAACATATTTTTTTCATATTTTATTAATTAAGACTCGAATGTTGTTTTTATATAATTATTAATAAAATATATATATTTTTTTGCTCACAGTGGACGAAATAATTATAAATTCACAAAAAAATCGTGATTTTTTTTTGCAAAATATTTGCAATATTTAAAACTTTTTGGCACCACATCAAAGTAACAAAAATACCAGTAGATACAAAAAGCCTTTCGACCCAGTTGCTGCAGGTTTTGCTGCATCAAAGTCCAAAGAGTAGGTTAAAATTCACACCGAAGCAAAAAATCACAATTTTGTAGGTGAACTTTTAATTATTTCGTCCACTGTAATTTTTGCGTGACAGACTTTTCCCAGTTATTATTTTTTAATTAGTTTGTTATAGTTAAATATAAAAAATATATATTTTAACAAAAAAAACTTGCATTGATTGCAAAATTCTCGTTAATATTATTTTTATAAAAAAAAAAATATGATACATTTCATTGCAGTTTTTGTGTTATTAGTTTTTAAATTATTTAATTTATTATTATTTTTGCTATTCTCTGTATTATAAATGTAGTCAATAAGTATTGTTAATGCATAAAATTGTATATATAATTTGCATAATTTACACAAAAGTATTTAGTTGTAAGTTAAAAAGAAAATTGAGATATTTTTCAAAAATAAAGAAATTATTTAATTCAGAATAAATCAAAATGCATCTTTAATTTTCAAAACTTTAGAATATTATTGGTAAGTTAAGCATCCAAATGGATTAGAAATTTAAAAACTGAATATGGAGATATGTTATAAGCTCCATAGAGACTACATGTTTTCAATATAAAGAAAATTAGAAGACATAAGGTCAAAAAATTACTACTTTTTTTTTTGTCTTCTTTATAAGAAATCAAGAACTCGATATTCTTCATATATAATCATATCTCAAACTAAATTGTCATTATTGTGTCATTTATGAGAATGGATTATTGTATATGACTATAGATCTCCCATATCTTATTATGTACATCAGATATGCTTTATATATGATTTTATAAAGGTCAATATATAATAACCCAGGAAAAAATTACACATTCCAAAAAGAAGGTGATGCCCACACTTGCTTACATATCTCATTGCCAAATTTAGTAACTGCAATACCAAACTCATTCCAACGATAGAGTCAAAAAAGCAAGTAGTATAGTAATCAATTCTTTAAATTTAAACCAGAAAGCATGAACTCAATAACAAAGTAATCATTTACTTAAAAGAAAATTACAATGTTATTAACTTATATGTATAACTTTTTGTACTCAAGAAGTAATCATATACTCGTTATTGGAAGTAGTTCCTAATTTTGAAAAAAATAAGTTATACCATTTAAAGAATTTATCTCATATATGTTTTCAAACAAATTTTTATTTGCAGGAAAATAATACTTAAAACAGAAATTGCATGTTGCCTAAATTTTGTTAAACTGCGGTTAGGTATAAATTAGGGAAGCGCACGTGAGCAGAAAATTGTGAGTGGAAGTTGAAATTACTGACGTTATCGTGAGTGAGTGTAAAAAAAATTTCGAGGGTGATCGTGCGTGAGTCATATTTTTGTTTTTCAATTTTGAATTGTTCTTTTTTTTGAAAAATTTATATTTTCGTGGTTTATAGCTCCAAAATTATGACAGACTCATGTTATCATATCAATTCGGTGTTTCACTTTTTAGGATTTTATTTCCGTATGAGTTTTGATCGTTATATTTGAGTGACCTAGGAGAATCACGTGTGAGTAAAAGTTGAAGTTACTTATGGAACTACTTCTTTTTTTTAAATGTAAGTACTTCTTATTTTTTCTAGGGAACTATTTATATATTTTTTTTTTTGTGTAAGTACTTCGTAATTTTACAATGGAACTATTTCTTTATTAAAAAATGTATGTAGTTCTTAAAAATATAAAGTAAATGGTTCTTTGGTAAAAAAAATAATCAATTCTAAAGAATCAATTATTTTAGTCTCACGCCCTGTTAAAAGAATCGAGTAGGTAATCTAGTAAGGAATGCGTTCTGCCCAAAATGCTTGATTACAAACCCGCTTACCTTTTTGGAAATTTTTTGCTGGGAATATATCGTTATATATGTTTCCACATAAAAAACATTTAAGGGGGGACATTACATTCGCGTCAGAGAAAACAGACCTTTTTTAAAAAATTCATAACTCAGTCAAAAACAAACATATTTCCAAAAATTTTTATTATTGTAGAGAATTGAACAAATTACAAGAACAAAACATTCAAAAATATATATTTTTTACTCCAACATGGTTTTATAGAGCTCCAAACTGGCGGCAGAGAAAAAAACGGGGCCTCGTGGTTGCAGCGCTGGGAGTCGCACTTTTTTAAATCTTAACAAAATTGGTTATCGTCTGACACGAGCTTTTTTTCAATTTTTGGTGATGTTCCAAATTTAAAAGTGCGTTTTTTTTCGAAAAAAATAAATTGACTTTAAAAATTCATAAAAAATCGAAAAAAAAATTTAAAAAGAAAAGCTCGTGTCATACGATAGCGAATCAAGTTTAAAAAAATACAAAAAAAAATCGTCAAAAAATGAACCCGCTAGTGCCGCAACCAGTACGAAAAACATGGTTTCGAGATAAACGCGTTCAAGTTTGTGAACAAAGAAAAAAAGGTTACCTCAATCAGCCATGCCTGCTTCGCACTGTATACCTTCGTTATCTTGTGTTGTGCTGTTTCTTACAGTTTTTTGCAATCGTTTAGTAACCCACCTTTCCACCCAAACCCACCCTTCAAGTAGGTACGAAATAACAACCACCAAAAGACAGGTAGCAAGTAAAACAAGTATATCCAGCTGCTAAAATGCTTAAAAATGCGCTCTCACTAATCCGGCTGTAACTTTTGAACCCGTAGGAATTTTTCCATCATTTTTTTTTTCTTAGAGTCTTAAGAATATTTACTAAAATGCAAAATTATAAAAAAGTCGATTTCAAAAAACGGCCAATATCATTTCCCCCTAATAAGATTTGGCCATGAATTGCACCATATATACTCACATATTACAATATATTTTAAGATGAAAAAACATAAATTTTTTACTCAAAATTCAATTTTATTAAGCGGCAAAAAGCTCTTTGGAAAAAACTGCGAAAGTGTACAAATTCGAAAAATTGTGGTTGTACATGTAAACCACCATACAAAATTTCACCAAGAAGTGATATGAAAATTACTTTTTCAGTGAATGCAGTGAGTGAATTTTGTATTGGTTTGGATCTGAAAGTTAAAAATTTTGAGCAAAAAAAATCAAATGAATAAAAACAACTCTTGTAAGTTTCAAGTAATTTTTTAATATTTTTCAACTTTTAAATGGTCATCAATTCTTTGGTGAAGACGTTTCAAAGTGAAACTTTGCATGTCACAGCTTTTAAGTATAGTCAACCTAACCTTGTTCATCGTTGCTCTCAATTCATAAAACCTTGATAAATATGATTCATCTAACAGGTATCCAAAAATTTTGAAGTAGGTCATATAAACATGCAATTTTTAATTCAAGTGTAAGTTTTCTAAGAAATTGGAAAATTATTTCGTTGAATAGTTCATATACATACACAGAACATAATCCCGTAAATTATCAAATTGGCTTAAAAAATGCATGTTAAAAAAAGTATCGAAAATGCGAATTTGTATTCAGTATTAAGTGGCACACCATCGTTATTTAAAATTTTTGAAAACGGACCCATAATACCACTTTCAAAATAAGTGTTTCATATGTCCTCTTTATAATTTCCTTTTTAAACTTACTGATAATATAATTTAAAAACAATTTTGATCCTGACACGTATTTAAATTTTTAAATTTGAAAGCTTGGCACATTACCAGTGTTGTCACCTTAATTTTTTATAATATTTTCTGTGTGTTGTTGTTACGAAAATGTAGTGTTTCCAATTCGGTTAATCGATTAACCGATTCCTCTATTAACCGCCCCTATTTCGGTTAATGTCGAAACAAATAATTTAAAACTCAAATAATAGTATGTGTCATCTCCACTAAGGAAATTATGTTGGTAAAGACAACAGCAATTGTAGTCAAAAACAAATGAAATTTCATTTAAAAAAAGGACGACTTACATTTCATTAAATTTAACTAACATTGTCATTTGTTTTTTAATGTTTAAAAATGACTAACAATTGTAGTAAAAATGAACCACATGGTAGTAAAAAATAAACAAACATTTATTTATTTTTATTTTTTTAAATAACAAAAAACAACTTTATAAAATGAATGTAAAATCATAAAACAGTCATTTAATGAGAGTTGTTTTTTTAAATGAACTACAAGGTTAGTTAAAAATTTTATTTGTTCTACAAATGACTTACATTTACATTAAAAATAAAGAAACTGTATTACAACCCAAACAACTACATATTTTTAAAGCAGAAGTTCCCTGAGTGTACGGTTAAAATAAGATAACCCGAAAAAATGGTTAAAATAGGCCGATTATCCGATTAAAATTTTTATATAGATTTTTCCCCAAAACTTATTAGTTTTCATAACTGTGGCTACAAAAATGACAAGAAAAACGTAGAAAAAAGAAATGCTATCTAAAATGTCATTAAATTGTTTTAAAAATTTAGTGAAAGCAATCCTTAAGAATCTGGGCAATATATTTTATTAGATACACATTTTGTTTTTTAAAGGCGCTTAAAATACATTCAAACTAAACCTCAAAATACGTATTTTCGTTTTTCAAGTTTTCAACTCAAATTGCATTTAAATTTTAAATCGAAAACTTGAAAAATACATGTAAATATGAATGTAGTATTAGATTCCTTCAATATAAAATCCAAAGAT
This sequence comes from Delia radicum, assembly GCA_021234595.1. NCBI lineage: Eukaryota > Metazoa > Arthropoda > Insecta > Diptera > Anthomyiidae > Delia > Delia radicum. The sequence goes on from CM037852.1 coordinate 150,304,130, forward strand.
TCCAAGCATGTTTCATTAAAATATAGCAGGATGCTTTGTATTATCCTCAACAACCACTTTTACTTGATATTTAACTAAAAAAACAGTTCTTGGTATTTTTATTGATAAAAAACGAAAGAAATATATTTTAAGCAATTAATCGATTAATCGCGAATTTTGCGGATTAACGGATCCGATTAACCGGTTAATCTATTTAAGCGATTTTTCAAATAACCGGTTAACCGCCTAAGTTGAATAATTTAAAACACTAAGAAAATGTATTATTTGTTTTTTTTTTAATTTTTGTTTTCAATTTGTGCCAAAAAAATTGATTTTTAACAGAGAAAACTTTTTGGACGAGTTTTAATGAAATTTTTCCTCTAAATTCATGAAGTGCTCTTCACAATGTGAATGAAACATTTTTTAAACTTTATGAAAAAGCTTTATAGTGTTAATGAAACTAATTTTAATGATACTTTTTTATTAGCCGTATGAAATTTTTAATAGATAAAATGAAATTTTTCATTAAATTTTATTAAAAACTGCTTTAAATAAATGAAAAGTTTCAATGGACGAATTACAGTGTCACTTCATAGATCTAATGCAAAACTTCATTAATATTATGCAGATAATTCTCTCAATGTAGTTATGTATACGTGGCATATACTCAATAAATAATACATTATAAAATTACTTAAACTCATGTACCTTTTCACAGAAGCTAGTTTTATTAAAATCAAATCTTTGATTGGAAACGTTAGGATAATAATTGTTTTTGTGTATGTACCCAGGAAAAAATTACACATTCCAAAAAGAAGGTGATGCCCACACTTGCTTACATATCTCATTGCCAAATTTAGTAACTGCAATACCAAACTCATTCCAACGATAGAGTCAAAAAAGCAAGTAGTATTGTAATCAATTCTTTAAATTTAAACCAGAAAGCATGAACTCAATAACAAAGTAATCATTTACTTAAAAGAAAATTACAATGTTATTAACTTATATGTATAACTTTTTGTACTCAAGAAGTAATCATATACTCGTTATTGGAAGTAGTTCCTAATTTTGAAAAAAATAAGTTATACAATTTTAAAGAATTTATCTCATATATTTTTTCAAACAAATTTTTATTTGCAGGAAAATAATACTTAAAACAGAAATTGCATTTTTTTTGAAAAATTTATATTTTCGTGGTTTATAGCTCCAAAATTATGACAGACCCATGTTATCATAACAATTCGGTGTTTCACTTTTTAGGATTTTATTTCCGTATGAGTTTTGATCGTTATATTTGAGTGACCTAGGAGAATCACGTGTGAGTAAAAGTTGAATTTACTTATGGAACTACTTCTTTTTTTTAAATGTAAGTACTTCTTATTTTTTCTAGGGAACTATTTATGTATTTTTTTTGTGTAAGGACTTCGTAGTTTTACAATGGAACTATTTCTTTATTAAAAAATGTATGTAGTTCTTAAAAATATAAAGTAAATGGTTCTGTGGTAAAAAAAATAATCAATTCTAAAGAATCAATTATTTTAGTCTCACGCCCTGTTAAAAGAATCGAGTAGGTAATCTAGTAAGGAATGCGTTCTGCCCAAAATGCTTGATTACAAACCCGCTTACCTTTTTGGAAATTTTTTGCTGGGTATCTGTTAAATCTGTCAGCATATACTTTGTCATTATGAATACGGTGGCAAGTTTTCTACGCTCTAACAAGCAAGCTACATAGTGGTGAATCCACAAACAGGCTTATAAAAGCTCTTTGAAGAAAACTCGTCATTAAGCCGAACGATTACTTATTTCGAAAAAAAGCCCAGTCGCTCCTTTATATAATTTTATTGTTTAAAATACCTTTCATTTTTTATACACAATTTGTTATAGTTTATTAATTTTTACGAGAAATACATTAAAAAACATAAACCTTTAAAAATTGTTGACTCCACTTTATAACACCTAAGTTAATTCGGGCAAGCACAATGCACATTTTTTACCGTATTCGCATTATGGACTTCCCGTCTACTTCGTAAACCAAAATTTGGCCTGGTCAAACCGCTAAAGTTAGGGACTGATTACATCGGTTTTTTGTAAAGGGGGGCTTGCCCAAACTGCTATTGCTTGAAATTTTTTATATATGTTCCTTGGAACCTAAATGAATGATATGATAGTTTTTTTAATGTTGGTCAGTAACGTGGTAAAACTATGGGGTTACAAGGGGAAAAAGTCTGCCAATTGAAAGACTGGTCAAACCGCGAGGACTTTGTTATCTGGGTTCCTAATCCTGCGTACACATCCGCTTAGTTGGGATTTTGGAAAATTTCTACGGGTATGAGCAAAAAGGGAAATATCCCAAACTTCTTTGCCAAAAACCAGAAAGGTTATATAATGTACCTTCCCTGGCAGAAAAATACAATCGACACTGTGTTGCCAAAGCATCGGCGACTGTCGGTTATGCGTTGACGGAACGTGGGATTAGCAATCTTGACAGTATTGTCCTGTTACCCCGATTGATCGCAAGTGGCCAGCCGTTGGTTTGATCGAACTTGCCACCGTTGGCATAACGTTAGTAATTCAAAAAATTTGGGGCTTACATTACAGTATTAAATTACATTTATACAGTCTTATGGCCATAATTTCAAGCAATATATACCTACTGGTGCTTAGATACCTACCGTATACACGAACAAAATCGGGTAGGTATCTATTGCTTGAAATTACGGGCATTAGTCTTATACATCATATTTAAATATATAAAATATAATAATATATTAAAAAAAGCTTCTAATTGGTTGTAATATTGGTAAAAACAATATTGGTAAAACCCATATTGGTAAAGAATTTTGCGGATGGTACTGGCAAAACACATGATTAGCCAACAAAGCAGTGTTTTCTTAGTACAACTTGTACCTTTGGTAATTTTTAACATAGTGGGTTTTACAAAAATAGCCAGTACAATTTTTTGGTACGGTTGGGAACTTCTACCTGGGTTTGTTTATGGGCTAATGCACTGATAAGGTTCCTTTTAAAATTTAGTAACCCTATTTAGAATGTGGGTTTGCTAATCTTGTTTGGAAATGGTCGAAAAGGGATAGACTGCTAAAAATCATTTCTATGTCCCTTGGAAATTGATTTAAAAATAAAAATAAAATGATAGCTTTTGGAATTTTAGTCAGGAACGTGACAAAAATTGGAGTAAAAAGGTGAAAGTTTGCCCCTAATGGCCTGATCAAAACATTGAAGTTAGGAACTTGAAATTTGATATGTAATTTTCTACTCCCGCATAGACATGCTCTTATACAAGATTGTTGGAAATTACTGCTAGAAAGGGTGAACAGTTCAAAAGTGTTCCCATTGACGGCCTGCATGGGCTGATCCACTCAGTATTGTTTGGAACTTTCGCCAGGAACGGAATTAAATAAAATAAACATAAAAGTCTTCTTTAATGATCTGCCCAAACCGCTGAAGTTATTAATTTATATTCGGTATGTAGCTTTCTATACCAAAGTAGACGAATGCTGAATTTTTTTAAATTTCAACGTAGATGGGAGAGTTGCCAAAGTCTTGGCTAGAAACTTAATATTAACCCATTAATGCCCATTGGAAACTTAAGTTGCCAGCAAAGTTGTTACAATTTAGCATGCTCTGAAAAAAAGTGAGAGTGTACAAAAAGTTTGTTTCAAAATTAAAAAAAAAAAAAACGTCTGGGCATTAATGGGTTAAGATATATGGACGAGAACAAGGGTTTAAAGAACACTATTTTAAAATATTGTTTTTTTTATTAATTTTACTTCATTTTAAGCATAAAGGAACAGCAATATGCATAAAAAAACATGTTAAAAAAGTTCAAGTCCACTCTTCATATGTTCCCTTGTGCAATTTTTAAAATATCCAATAAAAAAGTGTTTTAAATGGAGGTAAAAACGAAAAAATGTCACCCCGTTTATTAGCCAGCCTAAGGCGCCCAAGCTATGGTCTTAAAATTTGTAATTTAGGCAGCCGCAAAAACCTTAAAATTTGTTGCTGGTTGGTATAAAAAGGGAAAGTCTCCCACTTAACGTTCTAACGAAACGCCTTGGTATAAAAGTCTGATACTTAAAATATGTATTTTTTAAGGTATGGACTTATGATGCATTTTTTATGAAATCTAGCTATATAAGTTAGAAATCTCAAACTCGAAATTGATACATCCTCTGCAAGAGGGTTTGTCACTTCGAATTCCAATCACACGATATCACATCATCCAAGTTTTGAACCTAAGCGTTTCATTATTTTTTTTTAAATCTTGTGACTGAATTAAACATTTTCCACGCAAATGATAATTTTATTTTGCACACATTATGAATTTTTGCACACTTTAAAATTGTTAAGTGTACAAACATCTATGTTTTCATCAGTTCACATTTTACAATAAGAATATTCAGAAGCCCTGTAGCCTTCATTATCTTATATGTTGTTTGCTATTCTGGCTGCTGCTATTGGCGTTGATGGACACCTGGAGTGTTTTCGAAGTTTAACAAAGAAAATAATAATAATAATAATTGCTACTTACAGACATGACATGAACAGAACTTTGAACACGAAGACAATACAGTGACATTGCATTTTTGAGAAAAAAAAAATTTAATTTCGCGTAGTTTTTTTTTTAATTTATTTTTATGTTTTAATTTTATTGTATTTCAAGTATCATTACAGCGGCTTCTTTGTAATTATTTTCGATGTTATTAATGTTGCTGCTGCTCATGCTTCTGCTTCTGTTGTTGATGCTTCTGTTGTTACGACAGGTTACCATAAAACTATATGAATAAAAATTCTTAGAAGATGTGCGAAATGATGCCTGAAGAATTCAAGCTGTTTTAATTTGTTGTAAGTGGATTTTACAAGTGTTGAAATTATTATTAATTGTTGGCTCTTATGTTCTAATTTGTTAACATCATACATAAATAAGTGCGCTTAGATTTAACGTTGGAGGTAATAGACGAATAGAGCACTTCAGATGTAGAGCACAATTTCTTAAAAAAAAAAAAAAAAAATATGGATTTCTTTAAAAATTTTAAAGTAATTCTGCTGTATCTTGAATATAACGAATATAAGTAAAATATCTGAAAAATATCATTGCAATAAAACATTTTGTAAACTATTTTTCAACATTAACTACTAGTTTTAAAATAATTATAATCTTAAACATTTTTATAGCTTAAATTATACTTGAACCATGACGAATATTTTCCTGGCTTTGTTTGTTTGCATTTAATATTAAGCTTTTAAATTCGCATGATTATTTTTTTAGCGGTTTTACTGATGTATTGTGTTTTTTTAATGTGAATTTAGGCGACCCCTTTTTGCAAAAAAAGGAATTAAATTGATTGAACTTGCCACCGAGACGAGCAATTAGCTTTTCGTGAACATACATAAAATCCATATCTAAAAAAAATATAAGACAAAAAAACACCGCTTTTTAAAACCCCCTTCAACAAAAAAATTAAACGAAAAACTTCCAGCGTATATTTTTTTTTTGTAGCAACTAACACTACACAATTGAGTACTGGCAGTGTTAAGACATATACTACTACTATTTGTGTAAAGTCAAGAAGCCCCTTCCAGCAATATTTAGTCAGTCAGTCAGTCAAGTCAGCACACGAAAACAAAAAATTATTCTTTAATTCTTCACAAACTAAAAAACATTGTATACGTTGGAGCAGAACTTAAAATAAGAGGATTATTTTACCAATAAATTTATTTAAATTCGGAGCATAAATAAAATGAATAAGAAAATTGTTTTTACACAGCAAAAAAAAGTGCTTAATAACGAAGTGCTTCCAAAGCAATTTCAGAACGCATGATGTTTGCACTTCTTTCGTGTGCTATTCGAAGCAATAAATTCATGCCTTCTTAGGCACTTTTATTGTATGTTGACAACATTAATGCTTCATAGTATGCATTCTTTATTGCTTCATTGTAAGCATTATTCACTGCTTCAAAGAAGGCATTTTGGGAAGCACAACAGAATGCCTTCCTAATTGCTATATTGTATGCAAGGTGGGGAAGCGCTATTTTGGAAGCATACAAATGTACCCTATGGGTAATGAGGAGTCAATTGACCTAAAAGTGACTGGTTAAAGAAGGACTTATCACAGGACTGGTATAATTGAATACTGAATTGGGTTAAGCAGTGTCAATTGTCCTAAAATTACAAATAATGTGACTGGTAAAGGGAAATACCACTTAACCAGAATGCTTATTAACACGAAAAAGCCCGTTGGCCAGAATTTCACATTGGAAGCTGTTTAGTTTTCATTTATTTTATACGACATGGCCCTTTTGCGACAGTCTTGTGGTATGCCCATCTTTGGTTAGTCCTGTGGCATGCCACTATGTGGTTTAAAGTAGGACAAATGACCCCCTCCTATGACAAGCCAATGTTAAAGTTGACAGTTGTTTACATAGGGTAGGGTTTAGCAGAGACCGGTCTCTGGCTAAAAGGAACCGATCCTGTGGCACAGGCAGAACCGGTCCCATTCCCTAAAGGGTAGTTACTGGTTACCAAATCCAGGTAGACATCAATATTTTTGATTTTAACATATTAAAATAAATATAAGACTTAAGTATATTTTGTAAATTTGTTAAATTTATTAAAATTTTGAACCCATCTTTTTAGCCCTTAAGCGTAATATTGTTCGTTAGTTTATTACCATTTATCACATATCCAAATTTAATCAAAATCTGAAAATGTTTATAAAAAAAAGGTTTATGTGAATTATTTATCGGTCTTTTTTGTCCCCATTCTACTAAGGGTTAAATATTTTTTAAATAAAAGTAAAAATTATTATAGTCTAATCAAATTTAAGGGACATTTTGCCAAAAAATTATGCAAGTTTTGATGAAACATTAAACTTTTGTTATATTTTGTCAAAATAATCAATTTTTATAAAATGTCCTGGAAAAGGCTCACACACGCAAACACGAATTATAATTTTTTAATTTATTTTTTTCATTAATTACACACACAGAGAAAAAGTTAGCTGTTTGCCAACTGAAATTCGGTTACTTCTACTCAACTTCGGTTATTACGAATTTTAGTAGGTTGGTACAACTCAACATTAGTTTTTAAAACAAAGTTCTGTTAATTCACCTGAATTTTAGTTGCAACAACCAAAATATCCAGAAATCTAATGTAAATATCGCTGTGCGAACTGAATTTGTGAGTTGGTACCATTAAAATACACTTCTCAATTCGGTTGGTACTTTATTTCTCTGTGTGCAACTATTATAAAAATATCAAACGACGTCTTCAAATTCTGCATTTTAAAAACTCTTTAAAATTAATTTAAATAGAAGACGTTTTCGAATTTTTGTCAAATTCGTGGGTCATGTTTGATTCTAAGCTAATGTGGGTTAAAAGGGTAAGGCTGCCTCAGTGCATCCTTCATAAAATTAACCATAAATGCGTTAAATGAGTGTTTTACAAAATGTTTTGCGAAGAAAGTTATTGTGTGCAGTGCACGGTTTCGAAGCAAAAAAGCTTCAAAATTAAAATTTTGAAAAATAATTAATTTTGAAAAAAACGCAGTTTTCAAAATCTTAAAAACTTTTGATAATGAGCAATTCCATTTAATATCACCGTGAAATTAATCGATGTTTCTCGATTTTGATAAAATTTTGTGAGTGTATGCGGTAGTGAACGCAAGTATTAAAAAAATTTGTTTTTTTTTGGAAACTCTGGCAACCCTATAGCTTCAAATTGTGGGGTAGGGACTTCACTTAAAAGGTCATAGCTTTTGATGTGTAAAAAATATCGACAAATTTATTTTTGCATAAGAACGGCTAGATTTTGGAGTATAAAAAAATAAATAAAAAAAAATTTACACATTTTTTAAAAATAAAAATTTTTGAAATAAAAACTTTAAAATCAAGTTTTGGAAAAAATCCAATTTTTAAATTTTGTTTTTATTTATTTTTTATACCCCAAAACCTAGCCGTTCTTATGCAAAAAATAAATTTGTCGATATTTTTTACACATCAAAAGTCATGACCTTTTAAGTGAAGTCCCTACCAAACAAGGGTTGCCAGAGTTTTCCTAAAAAAAAAAAAATGTTAATACTTGCGTTCACTACCGCATACACTCACAAAATTTATCAAAATCGGAAAACATCGATTAATTTCACAGTGATATTAAATGGAATTGCTCAATATAATCTAAGTAAGATTGAAGCTTTATTGTTAACAATAAGTCTTTACTTTGATCCAAGGACACACAGGATTTTATAGGATACCTCCAAAAGGCATCGTCTTAACTTATAAACTAATATAAGGATTACTGTAGGAGCTATGTGACGGTGAATGATGAGGAGACAATGCTGCATCTGTTTTGCGAGTGTCCGGAACTCATATATCTCATATATAGTCCATTAAATTTGAAATCGCTCTGATTGACTGCTATACGGTAGGGTTCTTTAAATCGATTTTCGATTAATTGACTTTTCGGAAGTCGACTTCTAATGAAAAAGTCGAAAAAATGGACTATTCCTTTCGACTTTTTTATTTGTCATATATTAACTTTAAAAACAATTCTTCATTTTACAATGCTAAAAATTAACAAAAAAAAAAAAAATAATGCACAATAAGAACAAAGAAAATAAACGATGGTGAAAAAAATAGGTAAATTAGCAATTCTGTCGTTTTGAGACAAATTGGCTGCATTTTTATTTTGGTATTTAAAAATCTGAAAATTTAAGTATTTAAATTATAAAGGAAAGCAAAAAGATTATTTTGTTCATAAGCAATAGCTTTGACGGATCCATATTTTACGGACTGTAAACGTACCGTAAAAGTCAGATTCATGACTCTGTACGTGTCGGAGAGTCCGTAGAAATGTTTCTAGGGCAGTTAGAGTATCGTTGATTGCCACAGAATTTTAGGCCTGTGCTTGTCATATGGTGAGAGCGGGCATCATTACAAACCATTTGTTAACATCATTTCTGCCGGATGAGGACACGACGTATGAGGACATTTTCGAAAAGGCTGACCAGCTCATAGGGACGTTATATTTATTTACTCTGTCCATGAACGACACCTACACTCAGGGAACTTCTGCTTTAAAAATATGTAGTTGTTAGGGTTGTAATACAGTTTCTTTATTTTTAGTGTAAATGTCAGTCATTTGCAGAACAAATTAAATTTTTTACTAATCTTGTACTTCATTTAAAAAAACAAACCACACTAAATGACTGTTTCATGATGTTTTTTTTATTTAATCTATTTCTAATTTTTTTCTTTTCTAATGTATGGCAAAATGGATTTATAGTCTAAGCGTCAAGAGTCTGCCGTTGTGCTTCTCCAACCAACCCCCAACAAAAAATTTTAAGTGATTGGTACACATGTTAAATTAAGATAACTTAAATATATGTTTAAAAAAGTATTTTAAAAAATTTATTTTTTAAAAATTAACCAAACCGATTTTTAACACTTTTGTAGATTTGTATACTCACTTATTATTTTAAGTGTATTAAAACACATTTTCGATTTGTTGCGAATAAAATTCTTTCAAAACGCTGGCATTAAGGCGGTCATACTATCCATAGCGTAGTAAAATAACCAACAAAACGAATAAAATACTTCTACCTACAACAATAGCAGCAACAGCAGGAAAAAACAGTAACAACAACAACTACAAGCCAAAATGCGGCAATCGTGCAATTAACTCTACGTTTGCGCAAAAAGATCAAAGCGATTAAAACCGTTTGCCTCATGCTCATGTGCGCATCATATACCAGCATGTACTTCAACAGCACACACACATCCATCTCTACCAACAAAAAGTTTCATATCCTCTTGGAATCAAACAGAAAAAAAAACAAAAACCATTGAAAACCATTTTGCCAAGAACAATAAATTTCTGTAAGTGTTTTTATAAACACACACAATGTACAACGAACGTTTGTGCAAGTGTAAACATTATCAACGACAAAAAAAGCTAATTGCTTTCTGAATCTTTTGGTCGACAAAGATACTCGTACATGTACGAATTGCAGAGACAAAAAAAAAAAAAAATAATCGCCACATTCAAGTGCTAAAAGTCCATCACTACAAGTATAATGTTGAAAATGTGTGGTAATGGTTTTTTGGCTATAAATTTTATTAAGTATTTTTCGTCTTTGGTTTTCTGTTTTTGCACAATATCTTTGATTTGTGGTAGATTGTATAATTATTTATTTTGACTGTTGCAATTGATTCTTTATGGTTAAAGAAAATTATGTATAAGAGTTTCAAATTTGTTACAGAGTCTCAAAAAAATATATACATATGTACATATGTACAGCAGGAGCGGATCTAGGGGCATGGAAAATGAGACAGAAGCAAAATAAAAATGTACAATACAAAAACATAATAGTGATTAGAAAAATTTAAAAATGGTCTAACTTACCTCCCCAAAAAGCCTTCCTGGATCTGCGTCTATGTATGTAAGCTCATAGAAAAAGTTTCATCATATTTATGAAAACTTTCATACATAGATTAGAAACACAATTAAAAATAAAACTAAAAGCGAAAAAAAGCCACCATACATTTTGCATGAAACTCCAAAATTTGTCTGGCTGCTGACTCAAATTTGGTTAGAATGTAATCAATTTTAGTTCTGACTAAAAATGTATTAATTTCTCTCTTAGTAAGTATCTTACTCCATTAGACTTTAAAAATTGTTCGTTTTGTTCAACCTCTTTTGATTTCCGAGAAATTTTTATTTGCAATCATTATTATACTAAAATTAATGCTTAACTACTAAAAATTTAAAAACCATAAATATTGTTAAATATTTTAAAATAAATTTCACGACATTGAACCGAAACTGCTTAAAAACACGGTGTTTAATGTTTCGTTGTGGATGCTCAATATGCTCAGGTGCAGGGCGTTAAACTCAAATATAGTGAATGGTAAATAGCCGAAAGTGGAAACAAAGGCAATAAATTCGCCTTTTCTAAAATAACTTTATATCAATGAAATCCTGAAGTTATTATGGAGAACGGAGAAGAAAGTTGTGGCATTGTGCTACTGATCAGTGGAACATTTTTTCAAATGATCAGCGATCTTGTGGAATCAGCGCCTGTGAAACTGTCTACATTAGCATAGAAGAACGGTATGGACTTCACTACAGCGAAAGCAGCCATTTTTTTTGTTCACAAAGAAATACTCTCCGGAGGAATTTCTCGTCCCTAAACTACAAATTTGGCAATTGAAATTAAGAAAATATCAATTGAAAATCAGATTTTCCATTTAAAATTCATAAAATATCCATTGAAGATCCATTTGAAATTCAGAATTGATGCTTTCTAAATTTTAAATGGAAATTCTAAAATTCAATTGATATTTTCTGAATTTCAAATGGATTTTCTGACTTCTAATTGATATTTCCTGAATTACAGTTCCAAAAGTTGTAGATGGAGCCACTCTATGAATTTAGTATGAGGCCAAGTATTTGAGTCTCGTCCTTGAATATAAACTTTCCTTGAAGAGAAATATCGGGGAAAGAATGATAAAGGCCATAGTTATGTGCTTTTTATACCTTCAAAGAGTCCTTTGGGGTCGATACGGTCCTAAAGAGCACTGTTGTGGGAAGGTCTTGAGCACAAAATCATATATCTGCTTTTTTTAAAAAAAGTTTATCAGGAGTTTTCTATAAAATGTTTAAAAAAACAAAACGGATTGTCAAAAAATTTAAAGTTTCTAATAAAATAAACTCTGGTAAAGTTGTTTGAAAAACTCAAGTCAAGTTGTCGACTTTTCGGCTTTCCAGCCGGTTTTGCAGGTGATACTCAATATCCAGGGTGTCAGGGTATGGTGGCTCAGGAGGTGGAATATACAGAAGCTAAAGAAACTCACTAGGGAGCATAGTACCATTCTGGTACAAAGTGTAATTTATCGAGTAATCAACATGCTAATCTTAGGGTCCGTGAACGCAAACGGAGATTTTATAGGGGTGATAGAAATGTTCTTTGTCCTTCGTGGATCTGGCAGTGGAGACTTTCGTCAGTGACTTGATGGTTAACTAGCCGGGCTATCGTATTGTGAACGCTTGTCTGCGTAGTAGCGATAAATCAATACAGGTCAGAAGAGGAACACCCCAGGTTGGTGTGATAAGTGACATCATGACCAACATTCTGGACATTTTCAGTAACCGGAACACTTGATGTGGAACTAGTGCTATTCACCTCTGGAACCAATTCAAGCTCGTTGTACTCACTACAACGGGTTCGTGGATAGTTTAACTTATGGACACTCTATTCTTCTTGGTAAGCTGCATCCGCACACTGGAATCAGAAAACACTACTTGTAGGAACGACTTCGATATAAATTTTCCGGTCTGCTTACTTTCTTGGGATTATTGTGGCATAGGGATACATCGGCGTGTTTTGACTTAAGTGTGTGCTCACAGATGGGTTGCGGTGTAGGCTCTGGTCATGTCAGTATTTTTCAGACAAAGATTGTAGCTATTGGGGAAGCTTAAAATTCCTTGTGTAAGGTCAGGACTCGTGACCCCGTGTTCATCTTCACCGTAGCCGAGCCTAAGTTTCATGTTTTAAATTACGAACTTTTACGGTAGTGAGCGGGCGGACGAATTGGCAAGAGCAGGAACTGCCTTTTAAATTTCACCATTGTTAGTCGGGAGGGAGATGGCACGGTTTGAAATACTATGCTGACCGGTCACTAGCTGATAGGCAGAAATTGTAACGGACTCAGACGGATACACTAACGGACTGGGAGGGAAGATTGGATCACCTCCTATCTCCACTCAATCTCTTATTTTGAGTAGAAAAAGTTCGGTCTTAACGGACAGGAATAGGATTAAAAGGAGTTTCAGGAAAACTGGAAATTCGGAACTCCATGAGACTTCTTATATTTTTTTTTAACAATTTTTACGAAAAAGTCTATGGATGGGAACTGGATATGGATCCATCATTCAAAAATATCTTTTAAAGGCTATGCGATCCAATAAAATTAGTTGTATTTTCATGGATGACTGTATTGCATTCGTTGGTCTAACTCGTTAGCACTCAGTCAGGCTAATATGGGACTAATAATTCCGGACCTGGTTTTTTGGTGACTTGGAAAATCAGCAGTATGTGTCTCTGTTTGGTTTCGTGGTCTCTTAAATACAATCTGGATAGTTTTATAATTTGGAGTCGTAGTTTTCCATGTGAATGTGTGGGGGGATACGTAGTTTCACAATGTGTCTTATGCCCTCCGAATAAAGTCGCCGTTGGGTGAGCTTCCATTCAACCTAACCCAACATTATAGAGATCAACATGATCCATACTTTATCAGAAGATCGTACGGCTATGTGATTTTATCTGTGTTTGAGTGTAGTTCCTAAAGGAAATAACATCATTTGCTAATCGAATTTTTTTATTTTTTTTTTTTCAAAACATATACAGGTACAGATTTTTAAATTAAAATGTTTTTGTGTAATTTTGCTTGATTTTCAATGGGTAAAAAGTTGTTTTAGTGGTGATATTCTTAGATGATGTTTTCAGATGTTCATAATTTGGCAAATTGTAATTGACATTTGTTTCCAAAAAGATGCCAAAATGATTTCAATATTTTTCTTAACATCAGTAATTTTACTGTTTTGTCCATAAAAACATTTCCTGCACGAAAAACACGTTCGTTTGGCAGAACTATCATTTATTCGATAATGGCGCCCAAGAAGCAGACTTGGGCGATATCAATTACATTTCATAATGATCCACTTTTAAAATTTTTCTATATCATTAATAATTTCAGACCTACGCTCGCACTTGTTTGCTTAAACGTTTCTTTGGAAAATTCAAATTTTCTTCAATGCCAGACATGGCACATAATACCAACATTTGTGTAATTGGGTAAGTAATTGCCCTGTATTTAAATATCCAGATATTGTTACTTATCCCTATGTTTGGTATTAAAAATTTTACAAATTTTCCAAGAAAAAGTTTAAGCTCACAAGTGTGGGCGTAGGTCTGATATTATTAATGATATAGAAAAATTTCACAAGTGAACGACTGTGAAATGAAATTGACGTCGCCCAAGTCTGCCAAGAAGAGTCCGTTAATTTTTTATTTTTAGCTTCCAGTATGTTGTACTTAGATTTTAGTTAATTTGAGTTCGTGTTACAAAATTTCTAGTTCAACTCCAAAATCTAATAGGATATTGTCATATTAGATTTTATTTGTTGCTTTTCAAAAAGTTTGATCATTTTCATGATAGACAATGCATTTGTTTCATAGGAATCGCCCTAATCTTCAGTTGTCCGCAAAAGAAAACTATAATTGGCTTAGCTCAAACCGAGACATTACATACAACAGACAAAATCAACTTTATAAACTGATTGATTTGGTAAACCTAATTATAAAATCAAAACTATTTAAAACTATTTTTGAAAATCAACAAAAAAAATCTAATATAACAATAATATATTAGAGTTTGGACCTGCGGTAGAACAATATTCTAACTAAATATATAAAATAAGGAAAATACAAAAAAGAACAATTTTTGTTTTGTTAATACAAAAATTAAAACATTTTAGTAATTTATATTTCAATATTCCAAACCAGATCCATCTAAGTACCTATTTTTAATAAAAAAGTTAAAAATTGTACAGCCTCAGTTTGAATTTTCCACCACCAAACACACACAAACAAACATTGTTTCAACTAACTTGTATATTAGTACTTGCAGAGAAAGAAATATATTGAATAATCGCAAATAGACATTTTATCATTTATAGAGTTGCGATAAAAAAAAAAAATAAAACAAGCAGATGCCGCCAACCAATGCAACTTGAGATGGATGTTGACGGCAAAACAGAAAAAAAGAACAGTCAAGACAAACCAAACCAAACCAATGATGCTGTCTGTCGTTGTATCTTTAGATAGAAACTGACTAAGCGTTTAATTTTGTTTTAACTCACAAAAAGCTAATCTTACAAATGCTACGATAAAAAAAAGTAACCAGAAACAGAAAGCCAACCAACCATGCGATCAACCAACAAACCGATCGTTCGTACGCCTGCGCGCCTGCCCGCCCGACAGTTAATACTAGCCACACACATGTATGGTTTTAAAAGTAAAAACTTATGTTTAAAGCAACTAAGTAGAGCAATTCTGGAATGTAGGACTGATTCGGTTTGAAGAAGAACGAACCCATGTTGTTGTTGCGGATGAACGGACGGACAGACAAACAGACATACCTTCCAACAGATATGCGGAGATGTATTTAGATGTACGAGTAGGCACTACGTTCGCTTACTTACTAAACTGACTGCATGACTTCAGGTACGAATGATTTTAAACAAAAAATGCCAAAGTGCATCAGACACTAAAATGCAGAAAATTAAAAACTGGCTTTTAATAATCTTTATTGTTGGAGCAGCAGCACTTGTGGTGGGGAAAGAGCTAAACAACTTAAGACGGAACAATAAAGTAAACAAAAAATGTTTAAAAGATAACATTTGAGTGTAATTTTTTAACATACTTCTTTTTTTTTTTGCAGTTAAGGACTGAAATGAAAGCAAATGAAACGAAGATGCATTTGTATTTTAACCATACAATGATTAAAGGGGTCTTAAATCATCAACAATTAGAATTACGCTTATATTACACCTGGATTAGCCAGTTGTAAATGTAAAGCTAGAATATGCAGGACAAATGTCTTCAAAGATCCTATAGGACAGGGCTGGAAAAACTATGACACACGTGTCGGTAGTGACACGAGAGCAGTTTTTTTTGGTGGCACGACAATTTTTCTGAAATATTTTCAAATATCTAAAAATTATTAGAAAAATTATGTTAAAAAAAGTTTTATGAGCTTTAAATATTTATTTTTGCTATGAAAATGGGAGGTTGAAAATCGCCTTGAGTCATTCCATATAAAACCATCCAAAATATCCAATTTTCGACTTCTACCACCTTTAATTTTAATCAAACTTGGTACGGAAGGTAAATGTCATATTGATATATCATCGTACAAGTTTTAGGTTGTTAGCTCTAACGGTAGTGGAAATATCGCGTTTTAAAATATGAAAAAAATCGAAAATTTAACAAAAGAAGTCGTACTTAATCGTCCATATCTTTTTAACGGTTAAAGCTACGTGATGCACTGATACCTCATTTTAAAGCCACTCTTATCGTGCTTTAAATAAAATAAGCAAAAAACATTTTTTTTTGAAGGTGAAAAATATATTTTTTCATATCCGCGGTTGTTTTTAAATTTTCAAAAAAATATATGTTAAATTCAAAGTTATGGATAAAAATCTATAAAAAGAAACAAAATATATTTGGAAAAAAGATTTACATAAAAAAATAATGTATTGAAAAAAAAATACAAAATAACAGTTTTGCAAAAGTAGTTGAACATAATTGCCATATCTTTTTAACGATTTAAGCTACAAGAGTCATTGATCGCTCTTTTAAAGGTACTTAAATTGTGGTTTTACTGGATCACAAAAAATTCACTTTTTTCCAAATCCGTGGTTCAAAACGGTGTATTTCAAAAAACTGGTTTTCTAAAATTTTTAAAAAATATATGTTAACCATCAATTATTCTTCTATACCGTCACCAGATCTATATGTGGTACTCCTGCATTTTTCTGAATTATCGGCTTTTTTGTTAAATTTTTTTTCACATTTTTATTCATAAGTCAGGATACCGTAAGTTTGCCCCGTAGGAATTTGAGCACGGCATAGGGAACTAATTTTTGTTTAATATATATACATTTTTGACAAAATGTTAAAAACCAGTTTTTTGAAATACCGCTTTTTGAACCGCAGTTTTTGAAAACAATGCATTTTGCAGTGAAAAAGTGAATAATATGAGTTCAATAGTAAACCTAGAATTTAAGTAGCTTTAAAACGAGGTATTGATACCTCGCTCTCGTAGCTTAAGCTGTTAAAAAAGATATGGAATATTATGTACTAGTCGTAAATTAAATTTTGAAATTTTTGAATATTTTTCATATTTTAAAACGCGATATTTCAAGATTCGCTAGGATTGGCTGTCCTATATTGGGACGAAGTTATACTTATATGATGTACATCTTCTATTCCAATTTTGAATGCAATTAGAAGGGGTGGAGGAATTCGAGTGGTTGATTTTATATATTTTCAGTCCCTTGCAAAATGATAAAGAAATAGTTTAAAAAAGTCTTAAATCTTTTTTACAGCATTTTGCCAAACAAAATTGTAGGTGCAGATTGTCCCGGGTTCGATCGTCGGCGACGACAATACCAATTTTTAATAATATGTGTGACTGTTCCCATAGCACTTAACCCCACGTATTAAAATAATGAGTCAGGGCTAGGAACCAAAAAGCTTCAATAATTTCGAAAACTATTTATCAGGTGGCGAGCGACAACTTTTTTAAGACTTGTCATCTCGCGTAATTACAGTGTTGCCATGTTTGAAGCCCTTCATATTTCCCCATCTTTCATCTCTTCTCTATTTACTTTCCAAAAAAATACCGTATTTATAAATAGGAAGAATTTCCTTAGTGTTGCTTCTTTAAAAAACAAAAAAAAAATCCTCCTCCAAATGTTTAATAACAAAAAATGTAATTAAGGTGACACGCGAAACTATTTTTAAACTAGATATGTATGTTTTTGGCTCACAACAAAAAAGCGTCTTGCTACCGCTCCACGGTGTAAGATTTAGCCAATCTTGCCTATGTCAACGAAGTAAATGGCCAAATTCAAATATAAATTACTTCTAAGTAGACATGTTTTTTTTCAAAATGCATGTCAATAAAATCTTATATTATAAGGATTATTGCAAATATTCAAAAGTGAAAATATTCAAATGAAAACGGTCGAACAAAACAGATTAAGAAAAAATGTCTATGATATGATTGCTCGGTATCCTAAAACCGAACTGCTAGAACATTTACTTTAGAAACAAGTACATAGTACACTCAAAGAAAAAAATTGGTAAAGTCAGCAAAAAATTTTGCCGAGTCAGCAAAATTAGTAGATTCAGCAAAAGTTTTGCTAACACCTAGTGGGTTAGAAATTAAAAAACCCTTGCTAAAAATTAATAGAATTTTTGTTGAATATAAGTAGACGGAAAAAAAATTAAAAAAATTTCTAGTATAATTATACTTTAGTTATTTGCTAAAATCATAAAACATATTTTTGTGATACTTTTAAAAATAATTTACAATACGTTACAAAATATAAAAAAGTTTATACTAACAAATCTCCCAAGTCGTTATTAAATTTAAATATTTTATTTTGTCTTTTATTTAATTAATAGACAATTACTTTCACAAGCCGGTGACGATGCAAAATTTAAGTTCTTTTAATTCACAATTTTGTTTTATGTATGAAAAACGGATACAAAATCTTGCATGGTTGATTTTTTATATGTCTTACTAGAGTTGTACTTTTTAGTATAAATTTCCTCGTCACTTCTACATCTTGACATGCCGCGACATCTAATTCATTATGCGTATATTTTTCGATCTGGTTGTCACCCACACTATTAATGTGCCAATCACCACAGTTTATTTTAGCAAAATAAATTTGTAAAACATTAGTAAAATATTAGTAAAACAAAAGTATAACTAAAATTTTAGCTGAAAACATTATTTTAGTAAAAAATTTGCTGAAAAATCGTATACCTGATTTACAAGACGTTTTACTAATTTTTCTACTAACTTTTTTTTTTGAGTGTTGTAAAATATATTCCATTTTCAAACCAAAAAGTTAATGATAGTAAAAAAAGAAGAAAAACTGTTGTTTTTAATATTTTGGGAGTTAAATTTTGATAGTTTGAATTATTAAATTAAAGTCGTTTATTTTTTATTTTTTAGGAATTTGGAATTTTTTAAACCCGTGAAAAAATAATCTAATTCAAACATATTAAATTTTATTAAAAATATATTTAATAATATATCGTATTATTCGGTTCTATATACTGTAAGATATTGCTTATAAGGTGAAATATATCAATAAATATGATCATTAGTGTCCGACCGAACAGTTCGGCCAAAAAACTTTATTTGGTCAGTTTTATGGTATCTTGAAGTAATGAGGATAAATTTTAGTATTGGAAACATGTTTGTTCAGCCGATTTAATTCGATTTTGTGTATCAAAAAGCCAATATAGCTAAACATAAAGCAGCCGAAATATTTCCGATTTGACCGAACTATCGGAGGAAGAACAGTGAATCAATTGCTTAAATACGTTCTTTTCTTTAAATTTGACAATTAAAATCACAACTAATCAGCCCAATAAACATTTTTCCATTTGCCAAATTTGTTCATAATCCTTTACAATACCAAATGCACACCAAATGTATTTCCTGGGCGAACTGTTTGATGGGATACTAATGATCATATCAGAATGTATTTACTAACATTCAATTGCATAAATTGTATACGATTTTATTTTATTTTTTTTTACAAAGAGAGGCAACACTCAGGAAATACTTCCTATATTTAGTGTGTTGCTTTCTTTGGAAAGGGATAGTATAGAGATGAAAGGTGGGGAAAGATGAAGGGCTTCAGACATGGCAACACTGTAATTGCGCGAGATGATAAGTCTTAGAACAGTTGTTGCTCGCCACCTGATGGAGAGTTGGCGAACTTATTGAAGCTTTTTGGTTCATAGCCCTGATTCATTATTTTACTTCGGTGGGGTTAATTGCTATGGGAACACCGAAGGTGGACATTGCGATACGTATGAGGGATAGGAAAAACTCATACATATTATTTTGATGTTGCCGGCACCGGGGATCGAACCCGGGACCTTCTGTGTAAAAGTCCAACGCGCTAACCATTACACCACAACGCCCAAATAAATACAAAATATACAGTTGGACTGTGTTTGATTAAAATTTATTAATACATTTTCTTAATTAAATTTAATAAACTTTCTTCCACTGGAATATTTTATTTTTGATAGTAAAAATAAAAAAAAATCTTTAATTTTTACGGATTTTGAGTTAATTTTTTAATAGTTAAAAAAATGAAAAAATACATTTGATTTAAAAGAAAAGTGAGTAGGCCGGGTTTAAAGTACATATTCATTTGTTTTTAACAACAAAATGTTGTAACTGATGAACTGATTTTATGCAAAGAAATACAGTTTCATATTTTTCATCAATATAACAATCAATAATGCAAAAGATAGATTTTTTCAAATAATTATTTGCTCAATCTGGATAACAATCTTCTAAAAGTGTTTTATTCGCGATTGTAGTCAAGGTGTTAAATAATTTTAAAGTTTTTAAATCACTTAATTATCTTTATCCAGTAACAAATCGTTTAAAATACTGGGTCGAAAAAGTAATACTCTGTAATAATAACCCCTCAAATTGAGAAAAACCATTTTATTTATATTATTTGTTGGTCTTTTATATCATATTTAAATTTCAATGGAATGAAACAAAGAAATATTAATATATTTTTTTTTAAATCCTGTTAATTGACGATTTTGGAGCTTACGTCTTTTCAGCGAAAAGCGCTCTACATAAATGGTCAATAACTACGATTTTCTTGGATTTCGAGTCAACATTTAAAAAAAAAACATTGCGTAGTATTCAAAAAAATTACGGAAAATCCGATTTTTGCGAATAATTTGATTTGTGTGTCCTCTAAACCTCTTCCGAAAAACCTAAACAAAAAGAACTATAAAATTGTTGCACAATTTTGAGGTTAAATGATTACGAAATTTCATTTACCCTTTCGGGACTTGCATTCAGCGAAAGCTTAAAACTTTAGTGCCATATATCTCAGCTAATTGACCCTGTAAAGCAGCGGTTCTCACAAACTTTTGCTTCATGGATACTTTTACCCGTTCAGAGATCCCCAAAAAATTTGTTTTTTTTATACATTAAAAATAAAACAAAACAAAAGTAACAAAACAACCAAACAAAATTGGATTTTCATTTTACAAATTAAGAAACATTACACAAACCAAATACAGTAAAGCCCGACTAAGATGACCTCCGTCTGGTCAAACCAATTAAGTTATAGTTAGTTATATTTGCTATGGTTAGTTTTTACTGGTGTAAAATTTCTTTACAATTTTTTTTACTCTCCAAAAAACATTGACAATTTTTGAAAACTTTTTTTACCTGCAGACAAGTCCTGGCGGCTTTGCAAGGACATTAATGTAAATAAATCAAATTATAAATAAATTTTGAATAAAAAAATAAAAAAATAAAAAATATTTTAAAATTCTTTCATTTTATTTCATAAATAGTTTTCGATACATTTGAGAAAGTATTTCTGTGTGTTTGGTTTAAGACTTGTTACATGTCAAAGAAATTTTAAGAAAATGTTTTTGAAAATTTTGTATAACAAATGGAAAATTATATACATATATGAAAATTTGTTTGTCGGACTGTCATTCATTAACCGAGGGTTCATCTTGTTACAAGTTCGGTTTAACAGATGTTACATTGAAATTGTTACCAAAACGTGAGTACTTTCAAATTAGCTGGCAATAATCGCGGTTTAATTTTAACCGAGTTCATCTTAAATGAGTTTAGCTGGTCGAAACTTCTAGAAAGAACCATCAAAAACGTGATGAATATTTGTATATATTTTTAGTCTTTTTTTTTAGGTATTTTTGAATAAAAAGACTCTTTTTGTAGAACTACTTTCATATAAACAATTTTCATTTTAAAAATATGATTTTACCTCATTTTTAACCTAGCAAAAATTAACCTTTGCAAAAATTTTTACTGGCTTTTTACCGTTATTGGAAAATTCAATAATTTTGCATTAGAAATGTATATCTTATTTTTAAGTTTGCAGCATAAAATTCAAATTGGCTTTACTTTTGAAATGCAAAATCAATTATTTGTTCAAAAAGTTGAAAGAACGCGCTTGTTTACAAGACGAGTTTGTCGAAAGAAAATTATTTGTGTGAAATAATATTAATTAATGTGTCAAAAATGAAAAGAATAAAGTTGGAGTCGAATTTAGAATACCGGTTTTCCATTTGTACTAAAAATCAAGTTTCTTAAAACCGCTTTCGAATACGGTTTCTAATTTGAAATTGGCTGCTTAAATTGCGACGAGCAATGCATCAAAATCCTTAATAGCGTGGTTATTCTTGGGTCGCACTGCCATAATAAAAAAGGCAATTTAAATGACAAAGTAAAAATCAAAAAACCAGAAATCAATTTTATGAAAATCAATTTTTTTGGGAAGTTTTTGTAAACAAATTATTGAAAAGTGTAATCTAAAGGTAAATCTTAAAGTTTTTTTTTTATTATTTTATTTATTTATTTGAATTGCTCAAGACTAAAAGTCTTATTTTGCAGTATGGAACTGAGGATATAAAAAATTATAAGATCATTAATTAATTAATTAATAACTTAATAACTAATTACAATTTTTATATAGAAAACCAAAAAACAATTAAAATTAAACAAAAAGAACAAAAAAAAAATTAAATAAATTTAAATAATTTACACATATGTATTACAATATCAAATAATTATGTTTGATTTTCTTATGCCGAAAGCAGTTTTAAAATATTTTCTTTAAATTTTCGTGCGTTACTTATAAGTGGAGAGCTATGGGGTATAGAATTCCAGAGAGATGCTGCGAACATGTAGAAATGTCACTCCGAAATTAAACTTTTGTATCTAAATGATCTAAGTTTTTTTCCCCTACTTATATCTGATATACAAAGTTTGCTGTACAGATGATCAGGTTTGTGGGTATATAAAGGGTCCGCCAAATAACTTTTTTTTTTTGAACTCCTGAACCAATTGGACTTTGTATGGCGTCATACCAAGGACTTTATGCAAAATTTGTCTCAATGATGTCTCCGAAATGTTCAATTGTTGAGAACCACGCTGAATTGATGTTGATGGCGCTTCACTCACACTTTCTGCCACAGCAGCAATATTCTCGGGCTTTTCACGCTTTGGTTTATCGATGACGATGCCAGTTTCTTTCACTTTTTTCACAAGATAACGAACATACGGACCATATTCGTTCAGCGGAAGGATAAAACTAATTATCTGTCAAATCAGACATGAGCTAAGTGTTACCATTCACGAAATAAGCACTAGTTGAAAAAAACGTTAGATGGCGGACCCTTTATTATTTTATGTAAAAAAACTAAAACTCTAATGTTTAGTAGATTATCTAAAGAAAGGCCATATAGCTGAGATGAAAAGAAAGATACACTAGAACGCCTATTAAGTCCATACACGTATCGGATTATGTTGTTAAATGCAACGTTCAATTGTAAAGGTTAAGTATTCTTTTTATAACATTTTAAATATCTTTTTAAAAAAAAGACCTTTTAAAAATTACTTTATAACATTTTTTGTTAATCTAGCGAAAAAATCGGTAAACTTTTATTTACACTGTGAAAGGCGTGGTAGAGAAAAATGAGTGTATTTTCTAAAAATCATAACTACATTGTAAATTTTCAATTTTCTGAATCAGACTGCGCAGTTTCTGGTATTGAACCTTCGTCAGTGACCCTGTTTTTGTTTTTGAATAATGTAATATTTGTTATGTTTTTATTTGTTCGATTGCGTCTATATGAAATTTTCTGTTGATAAAAAAAGTGTTTTTCAGCGGCTTTTGAGTATAATCTAATTGATATCAGTATAAACCAGAGGAAAATATTTGGGTGGCAACCTGCAATCCTTCTAAGGTGAAAACCTGTATTCTGATGGAGTTTTGGAATTTACAAAAAAAAAAAAAAACATCCAAATTATTTATATGTTTGGAATTCTTCTTGGACTATCTTATTTTAATAACACAGTGCAACACAAAAATTCCAAACAAAAAAACACTTATCCCAGCCGAAAGTACTCGATGAGAGGAGAAAAGTAATTTCTGGATTTTGCTAGATTGGTTGCCGTTCGTTTTTTATGAGCCTCTATAGTTTCTTCGCCAAATTCGACTTTGAGCACTTTTTTGCAATTTTCTTCTATTTTTCGCATGGCCATAGCTCGAAAAATGCTGTGAATTTTTTTTTTGCTGTCTTCAGCAAAGTTGTAGCTCTGGACTCGGCCAACAAAAATGCTGAATATATTAAGTCGGAAAAATTTCATGTTCATGCTCAAAACCCCAAAAATGTCGAAAAAATTACCACTTTTTTCACCGATTTTTCCGTTTTTCGACTACACCTCTTGAACTATTGAAAATTTTACCAAACAATCAAGGAAAGAAATGTAGCCTATAAAATTATGAACAACTTTCCAGTACATACTAACTTCATACGACCACTCCTTAATACGGATTTTGCCATACAAATGTGATTAATTTTCATTTTTTTTTGATTTTATTGTTTTTATTGAGCAAAAGTTTAAAAAAGGCACACGGAAAAAATCGGCGAAAAAAGTGGTAATTTTTTCGACATTTTTGGGGGTTTGAGCATGAAGATGAAATTTTTCCGACTTAATATATTCAGCATTTTTGTTGGCCGATTCAAGAGCTACAACTTTGCTGAAGACTGCAAAAAAAATTCAAAGCATTTTTCGAGATATGGCCAATCGAAAAAGAGAAGAAAATTGCAAAAAAGTGCTCAAAATCGAATTTGGCGAAAAAACTATAGAGGCTCATAAAAAACGAACGGCAACCAATCTAGCAAAATCCAGAAATTACTTTTCTCCTCTCATCGAGTACTTTCGGCTGGGATAAGTGTTTTTTTGTTTGGAGTCAAAAAGTTGAATATTGCGTCACTGTGTAATTAATCAACACTGCAAAAGTATTTACCTCGGATTTTCGTAAAAATATTTAAAATTTATATACACAGGAAAAATACAAAATTTTGATTTCACAATTTTTAAGCAAAAGTAATTCAGACTTCGTTCAGCAAACACTGCGATATTGCGCATATACGAAGTAAATTAAAAGTGTAAACTACTCTTGTAACGTGGCAACCTGCAAACCGTTACCCTACTAAAAATATTGAAAACTTTTAATACAAAAAAGTTGCGAAAATGTTACGTTTCAATATTTTAAACAATCTGGAATTTTTATACTAAATACATGTTGCAACAACATCCACTTAAAAAGGATAAACTATTGAAACAAATTCTTTAAAAAATAATTAATTTGCCATCCTAGTATATTCAGATTTATAAAAAAAAGCATCCTGTTTTTAAGGTCGTATTTTATAAATTAAGAACAATAAAATTTGTAGTTTAATAAAAAAAAGTTTTCAGTTGAGTTAAAAATAAAGGAAAATGCAATTATTTTTTCAAATAAATATCTATTTAAAATTTTTTATACATTTTTTTTAAAAATAAGTTACAACTATTTTTTTTTTAAGTTTCATTTATTATTTTCATTTATTTAAAGTTTCATATAAATTTAACCACAAAAACGGAACTTTGTCATTTGGTTGTTTCCATTACAGTTATTATAAACCCAGCCAGAAAATGTGGATACTTTTTTGAAATGTGGATACTTTCTATGAGTCGAAAATTAATCAAATAAAACACATCTCACACCTAGTTCAAAAGTGACGCAACTCAAAATTTTTAATTTTTCAGAAAACGAAAAAAAAAATATTTGCAACTTTATAAAAGTTGAAACATAAAGAAAGACAGAACTGTTTTTTAGCAACAGTTAACAACAACAAAATACACTGATATTTTTTTTTATAGATAAACAAGTGTATTATGAATAGTTTAAGCATATAAACCCGAAAAATTAAAATTTTGAGTTGAGTCACTTTTGAACTAGGTGTGCAACATATTTTTGAAACTAAAATTTTTTTTTGTCAAAAATTACACATTTTTTGGACGAAAATATAAGCCTTCAAAAAAGGATCATATAGGACACAAAAATTTGAAGAAAAATATTACATCCAAAAACTGCCCAGCAAAACCACACATTACTAAATCATGGGTAAAGTTATGTATCGAAATAGGGCTGCACGCATTACATTGCACCTTACTTCACTGATGAATTTTACAGGCGATGAGCCTAAAAATAATGGGTGGACTCATTACCTTGTAGGGGGTAAAGTAACTGGTTACTTATACACTCACAATATTTTTTCCGTAAAGACTACTGAATATACACATTAAATTAAGTGAAAATAAATTAAAAACAGGACTACTTAATTTTCGTTTAAAACAATTGTATTTTATAGTTTATTTTCAACTGTGGAAAACTTGATTGACATGATAGATTTTTCGTTTTTTTCAATACTCAACATAATATAACAACTTTTTGTTTTAAAAAGAAAATTTTAACTGAATATTTTAACTATTACGTTAAAATATTCCGTTTTTTTTGTTTATTTTATTTGTTGAATAACAGACAGAAAGTTAAAAAATATATTTATTAGGTAATTTAACTGTATATTCCATTGAAACAACTTTGCCGATTAAACTTTTAAATAACTGTTTCTTTTTTATGGAAAAGTTCTTGTGAGTGTATGGTTACATGGTGGGAAAACGTAATGTGTCTATAAATAGATTTTCATAAAAAAAATGTATAAAAAATTTTTTTACAGATATTTTTTTTTTAATAAATAAATAATTTTTTATTTTTTTTTTTATTAAATAAATAACGTGGTCATGCTGGGATTAGAACCTGGGGTCTCTGGTATTTAACAATTAGTTAGGCGATAACTCTACCAACTGAGTTATCGATACATATAATATTTTATAGCCTAAAATGTAAACGAGTTGTTATGCTTCGTGTTTTCGTTCGTGATATCAAAAATATACACCCCATCCTCATGTTTACAAAAAATCACAAAGTAATGTGTCTATAAATAGATTTTCAAAAATATATATTAATAATTACTTTACGTTTAACATTTATGCATTATGTATTTGATGGTCGGTAAGTCATTACTTTATGTTTTGAAGTAATGTAAAATATAATGAGGTATCATTATAACGTAATCCATGAGTGTTCAATTATCGGTAACTCATTAATTCTTGTTGAGAAATAATGCTACAGGTAAGGAGTACACATTACAAGGTAATGTTTTACTTTATCGCACCCATTACCAAAGTGTTGCTGGGTGGTTGAGAATTGAATCATTTTGTGAAATTGAATACTTTGTGAAAAATTAAAAAAGGCTGTAAAAAAAGAATGATTTCTGAGCCTATAAGATTTGTTTACATAACTTTTCTGAGTCATTTTTGAATCAAAAACGAAGGTTCTTTTGGATGAACCACTTGCATACAAAAAATTGAAATTTTAATAATATATTTTGAGTCCATTTCTGACTCAACGTGTTTACTGGGAATTTAAATTATTTTTTTTTTTCAAAAAAAAAAACTATTCACAAAATTCGTGTCTGTTTTTTTATTAAAATTATTTCAATCTAAATTACAAGAAATTGAAAAAGTTTACACAAATGTGTGTGTGTGTACGCATTTTGTAGAAAAAATTCAAGTGATTTATCATTTACGTTAAATTTAATTTTCGGTTAATTAAAACTACAAACTATTTCGAGTGTAAGTTGTTTTATTTGCTACAGCGGTATTTGAACAGATTTAGTTTTATGGAAACCTGTGTTTCTACATATTCGCAGTATCTCCCTGCAATTATATACCCCCTAGCTCTTAACTTTTTAGCAACGCACGAAAATTTAAATATAAAAATTGTAATTAGTTATTAAGTCATTAATTAATGATCTTATAATTTTTCATATCCTCAGTTCCATACTGCAAAATAAGACTTTTAGTCTTGTGTATGGAGCAATTCTAATAAATAAATAAAAATAAAATCACGCTGCGAGACGAGAACAAAAAATTCTCATTGAGTTTGTGATTTAATCTAACAAATATCTCTAGAAATTCTAAGAACATTGCCTGTGATGATTTCCTTACTCAAGAATGAAATCCAAATAAGAACCAGCCTACAATAAATAATTTTTATTTTGGGAACGTAGTTAGCACGTTTAATTACCATAAATTGAAAATTTAAGTTTTCTAGTCTAATAAACCCATTAAACTTGAAAATGTTGATAAACGGTTTTTGCCAGAATTTGCTCTTAAATAATTTCGTTATTGGTTAGATACGCGAACCCATTAGTAGTTCTTAAAGGTTTATTACTTAAATGGTGGTTACACTTGTATACATTTTCAACATTTCCATCATTTAATTCCTTTTACATTCGCTTTTCTCAGTTGTTTCCCCTTTTTTAAATAATGTTTGAATGCATACAATCTGACTTTAAAAACACCAAAAGTCAATTAATTAGTTGAGATCCAGTAGAGATTACAACTGTATTAATACCAGAGTACGAGTATATTCCAATTTTTTTTTTTTTGTTACTTACCAACAAATAAACTACAAAAAAAATAAAAAAAAACCAACAGAGTAAGTAAAGTGTCTGAACCTTTAAGACTTGGTAGAAATAAAAAAGTTAAAGCAACAGCAGAGAAAAGGTGGCTTAAAAATGAAAATTTATATGAAGAGCTTGGAATATTAAGATTATATACTACATTTGGTTTTACTTAAGATAACACGTGGCGGTAAAGACTACAGGAAAGACACACATACACTAAACAAAAAAAAAAATAAAAAATACTCCATATGGATGTCCAAGTGGAGCAGAGTGCAGAAGAAGATAAAGAGGTTTTATCTTAAGGAAATTGAAATGGGTAGAATTAAAATGTATTTTATTTACGCTGGCTTAAATAAAAGGAAGACTATCTAAAAATCAATGACAAATTAATATGAATTGAAATTTGTTTTTTTTAATTTATTTTTTAGTTTATATTTTGCCGCTTAAAATATAGTATTTACGGTTCATTAAACTCGGCATATGCTACCTGTAATTAATTCCCAACTTAATTCAAAAAAAAAAAAAATTGAAAGCATACCAAATTGGCAATAACAAAATCATAAAAAAGGAACATTGAAATTTGTATTAAACTACTTTTATACTATTACACTAGTTTGCAGAGAATTACAGAAATTATGAGAACTGAAAGTGATTATATAAATATCTCTAAACTACACTCAGGGAACTTCTGCTTTAAAAATATGTAGTTGTTTGTGTTGTAATACAGTTTCATTATTTTTAATGTTAATGTAAGTCGTTTGTAGAACAAATAAAATTTTTAACTAACCTTATAGTTCATTTAAAAAAACAACTCACATCAAATGACTGTTTTATGATTTTACATTCATTTTTTACAGTTATTTAAAAAAATAAAAAAAAAAAATATTTCTTTATTTTTTACTACCATGTAGTTCATTTTTACTACAATTGTTAGTTATTTTTGAACAGTAAAAAACAAATGACAATGTTAGTTGAATTTAATGAAATGTAAGTCGTCCTTTCTTTAAATAAAATTTCATTTGTTTTGACTGCAATTGCTGTCGTCTTTACCAACATAATATCCTAAGTGTGTGGTTTATTTTCGATAACTGCACACAGAAAACCAATTCGATGTGACTATCGAATTTTTGCAAACCGCATGGTTCTGTTGCAGTCATCGATATTTTTATTCGTGGCAACAGAAATTCGATTAATAAAAGAAAATTTCGGTTGGAGCATAAAATTGATATTTACTCAGGAATACACTTGATTGAGACAACAAAATCATTCGGTTGGCAAGAAATTCGGTTGTCACAATGAATCAGTTTTCTCTGTGTGTATCCACGGAAATTGCTATGCGGCAAGCTGATTTGTAGTGCTCGAAAGATCGTATAAGCCAAGCGATAGAGAATGTATTCACAGAAAAACTACATCTTATCTCATATCTGCAATCTGAAAAGTGAATAGCCATTATAAATGCAATGATTTTCCAATAATTTTGAATTAAAATCTGCATTTTTTAATGTACTAAAACATTTTCCCGATGTATTATCGTTTTGGGCACTTACCGACCTGTTCAACTCCAGGTGTTAACTACACTCACAATATTTTAACAGTAACTGAATGTAGTTTATTTAACAAGTAATCAGTAAACTGTGTTTTTTAAGGAATATACATTTAAACTACAAAAAAATATTTTTTTTTAACTTAAAAAAAAAAACTACACATAAATACTGTTTTTCTGTAACTGTTATTATTTCCATTTTAAATTTTCTTTTTACAAAAAAATTCTTTATTTGAACCAAAAAGTTAATGATAGTACAAATTAAAGAAACCCTGATGTTTTTAATTTTGGTTAGTTAAAATGAAATAAAATCGTTTATATTTACGGATTTGGGAGTTTTTAAAATTTGTGTTTTATTTTTGATAGTAAACATAAAAGAAAATCTTTATTTTTACGGATTTTGAGGTGATTTTTTAATAGTTAAAAATAAATGAAAAAACATTTGATTTAAAAGAAAAGTGAGTAAACCGGATTTTAACTATATGCAGGGACCGTAATCATTATGAGTTTTGTAATAAAAATTACGCAATAATGATTATATTATGAGTTTTAAGGATTTTCTTCAATGGTAATGATTATTTTTGAGTAATATTAATAAAAATCAGCCATAATCATTATTTTTGAGCAAAAAAATACAACTTAAAATAATCATTATTTATGATTTTTATTTTTTTCGCTCAAAATAAAACTCACTTTCATAGAATTTTTAAGGTGCCTTTCACAAAAATGTTGAATTCCAACTAGTTGCAATATCAAGCACTGGTTGCGGTAATTTATTATTATTATTAATATTTATTATTAATATTTATTATTATTATAAATTTCAATAATTTTAATATTGTGCTCACTTTGGAATATTCCTTATAACTGACCGAGTTAGTAATAGTATTTTACTCGTACCCAATTTAAACAACAATCTATAAAAAAGACTAAATATTCGTAAAATTAAAAATTATATGAAAAAAATTTAGTATTAGTTTGCTTTCAATTTGAATTTTAACAGCTTGCAGTCTTCGTGACATTGATTTTTTTATTTTTTTTTAATTGGGTATAGATTTACATACCAGCTTTACTATTCTTCATGCCCAGCATACATGCATATTAGGGCTATAACTAAATTTTTGGCATAGTACCACGAGTTGGGCAATGAAAGTGAGTTTTATTTTGAGCGAAAAAAATAAAAATCATAAATAATGATTATTTTTGAGTTTTATTTTTTTTGCTCAAAAATAATGATTATGGCCGATTTTTTTTATTATTACTCAAAAATAATCATTACCATTGAAGAAAACTTTAAAAATCAAAAATTTAAAAATCATGACGAATATGGAAAGATTGTCAAAAAATAATAATAATGGTGCAATCATTTTTTTTTTTTAATCTGTTCTAAGTAATTGATTTTTTGATTTAAAAAAGCGAACAATAATCACTATTTACGGTCCCTAACTATATGTTTAGTAATTTCAAAATACATATTCCCTTGATTTTAACAACAAAATATTTTGAGTGTATATATTGAGTTTATCTGCCTATCTCTTTGTCCTTACTTACTTCTCAGTATAGCATTTGGCTTCAACATGATTACTTCAACTGACAATGCCCTATGGGGAATGGGAACGGTTCTGCGTGTGCCACAGGATCGGTCCCTTCGTGGCAGAGACCGGTCCTCTGCTAAACCCAACCCTATGTAAACAACTGGCAACTTTAACATTGGCTTGTCATAAGAGGGGTTCATTTGTCCTGCTTTAAACCACATAGTGGCATGCCACAGGACTAACCAAAGATTGGCATACCACAAGACTGTCGCAAAAGGGACATGTTGCATAAAATAAACGAAAACTAAACAGCTTTCAATGGGTAAAAGTCTGGCCAACTGGCTTTTTCTTGTTAATAAGCATTCTGGTTAACTGGTATGTCCTCCTTTTACCAGTCACAGGATTGGGATGTTTAGGGCAATTGACACTGCTTAACCCACTTCAGTATTAAATTATACCAGTCCTGTAATAAGTCCTTTTTTAACCAGTCACTTTTAGGACAATTGACTCCTCATTCCCCATAGGGTGTTTATAGCAGCATAAGCCGCTTAGTACCAAGTATTTCTGTTTTTAGTCACTAGCTTAATTTTCTCACTGACTGTTATACCAAGGAGATTATATTATACGAGCGACAATCCGATTCAAACACATGGAAAACCCCAAACTAAAAGGGGCTAAAGGCGTACGATGCAGATAAGAACGACACTACTATATCCGCTATACTCGACGAAACATAAATATCCAAAATATGACGTCATGAAAATAAAAAAAAAATTGTTAAAATTTGACGAAAGTATCGTTACAAAAAGTACTATAACTTTTAGCTATACCAGATACCAAATTCGAATTGGCTTTATTTTTTTTTTTTAGATAAAAACGTGCTCTTTAAAATGATATGCATATTCAAGTTTTTCACGAAAGGGTCAATAGAATTTTTGGGGGTATTGATTTCAAATGCCAATATCTCAAAATGCGCATTTTTTAAAATTCTTAAAAAAATATATGTTTATAGCTGAGGTCACATTTATATTTGTGGAATGTTTCTAGGTGGTATCTCGATTCGTGTTTGAGTTATACTTGGTCGAGTTCTTGTCGACTACGACAGCTATGGAAAATTTCCTTGAAATAGGAGATGTTCAAGCCGAATGGCATGTTTTCACTCTACTGTAAACTAGTGTTATTACTCATGTCCTTTCATGATTAGCCATGCTTTAGGTTTGCAAAATTGTTTGCGATTTTAAAAACAATATTGAATTCTTCTTGTTCTTACTATTCAAAATTTCCAGGTAGTCATCTTTTTTATTATTATGTCCTCTTTAACAATATCATTGTGTTGTTTTTGCCAAGACCAACAAAACTAAAAATAATGATGATTTGAGTTCTACTGATTATGCTTGTTACGCTTACTTGAACATTCTTATTTAGTCTTTTTTACAAAAGGGAGTTTTCTTTTGTTCCACTTATCTTTGTTTTAATTGTGTGTGTAGTCTGATTTTTTTTTCTAAACTCTCCAAACGGAAGTAAGCTTAAATGTTCGTATATGGCACAAACGAACACAAAAACTAATTTGCCATATCAATTTCATTTAAGGTTCATGCGTATCATGTTGTATGCAAATTATTCTAATATAACAAAAGATGTCTTCAAAATTGATATGGATATGTTATGTGAGATGCTGGTTGGTTAAAATCGAAAAAAACAAAACAAACACGTATCGAACCATAAACCAGATCTAATGAGCAAATATACCTTAAATTTAATGATATAGTGGATTTAAATTTTTAAGTTTTTTTCGATGACATATTTGTTGGTAAAAGTTTTGGCGAACAAATTTTTGCTAACTGAAATGTTCTTTAAATTGCATAGACATATGCTAGTCCTACGAATCTCAAAGTTTTATTATTGTTAGGGCATCCTTTTCCACCTAGCAGAAATATCCAAAATATATTCCGTCCGTATTTTTGAAAGTATATATCTTTTGAGAATTAACAATTTTTAAATAATATTACACATAAAATGAAACAAACAAGCAAACATTGTTTGTTGTTTATTTTAAATATTCCTACTTAATATGAGTATAACTTCTGATCCAAAAAAAAATAAATAAATTTTGCATTTGCGCAAGTTTAAACGTCTTAAAATTTAAGAAAAATTAACTAGATTTTAAGATATTTTTACTAGATTTAAGCAAAATGTATACTTAACCCTCTAACGCCTGACGATGACATTTGTCATCGTTTATAAAATTGAACCCATATGCTTCGAATGAGTGTTTTATACTTAGAAATTGATATAGTTCGATATAAAAGTGAATTAGCTAAAAGTTTTGCGAAGAAAATGTTCGTATTCAGTGCACTGTTAAAACGCGAGAAAGCTTTAAAGTTCAAATTTTGCAAAAATTCAAAAAATAATTATTTTTTAATTAACTGAGATTTCCAACAACTAAAACACTTATTTAAGTTGATTTAAAACTCTTGAAAATTAAGTATAAGTAAGATTGAAGTATTACCTTTAATAGTCAGTCCTTATTTTTCTTCAAGGACGAACAGGATTTTATCAGGATATCTCTAAAGGACATTGTCTTAACTTATAAAGTAATGGACGGATCGTTTTGAAATTTGGTATGGAGAAGATAATCAGTAATAGTAGCAAAAGTCTAAAGTTTGAACAAAAAATATTGAAGTTAAGATACTTTTTCGCCCTATTTCGCATTTTACAAAAAGCGAAAATGGCCATATCTTTTTAAAAAGAAGCACAAAAAAGTTTAATTTTGGATTGTGGTTATGTCTTGGTAAGAGCAATAATTTTTGGTACAAACTTTTGTTTTACTTGCATTAGTTTTCCAGATAAATTTTAAATTATTTTTGCTCATATCGCCAAAAGTAGTCAGCGAAAAACATTTTTTTAAGAGAAATTATTATTTTTTTTGCGAGACGAATACATGGTATGAATTTCATTGCAAAACAAAATTCGGGCGTTAGAGGGTTAATTTAAGTCAAAAATATACTAAATTTTCATAAAATTTAAGACAAAATTTTAATACAAATTTAATGAAGTAAATTTATTTTACTTGTTTTTAAGAAAACTGCATACTTAATTTGAGTTAGATTTTCTTTGGAGCCAAATTATTCCAGAATTTCTTAAAATTTAGTTCAAAGTACTTAATATTTTGTAGACTTTTTTTTCGTTGTGTATGCTCGTGTTTAGGAACCCACATAACACATTTCAAGTTTCTCGCTTTAGCAGTTTTTCCATGCAGCCAAGGGGAATACTTCCCCTTTTTAATTCTTACCTTTACCACGTTTCTGGCCAAAAATTTAAAAAGTAATAGCTATATGAAAGCCTCCCTTTGGCCTACAAGTATTCGAGTTCGACCTTTTGTTTTTTTCCCAAAAAAGCCATTAGATCTGGGAAGAAGATAGACAAATATATTTTAAATGATAACTCTAATTTAAAAATATATTTTCAAAATGTCTCTGGTATGCGTTCTAAAAGTAAATGTTTATTTGATTTTTCATCTCAATATGATTATGATGCCTTTGTTATTATTGAGTCTTGGCTAAATAAGGACTTCTTCGATTCTGAATATTTTGATTTAAAAATGTACAGTGTGTATCGAAAGGATAGAAGTTTTGAGAAAACTGGGTTAAAAAAAGGAGGCGGTGTTTTGATAGCAGTGAAAAAGGAGCTAAAATCATATGTTTGTTCGAAAGTGGCGGTAGATGAAGAACTTGATCAGCTTTTTGTTGTTATACCTTCTGTAAATGGTTTGCTGTATATCTGTGCATCATATGTTCCGCCAATAAAATCATCTGAATTGTATGCTGCACATGTAAATAATATTTTATATCTTAATGAGAATGTGGTTGAAAATACTCGATTTGTTGTACTTGGCGACTTCAATTTAACTGATATTGTCTGGTCTAATATTAATGGTACTTTTTTACCAACTAATGTTAATAAGGATTTTGAAATCAACGTCATTGACTCATGTTTTGAATTGGATCTTATTCAGATCAATAATATTTGTAATAATCTAAATAATATATTGGATCTGGTATTCGTCAATTCTGATGCAAAATACTATATCTATGAGTGTTTACAACCATTTTCTTCAAAAACAATACATCATACTGCTTTAGTTATTGAATTAGAGTGTTATAATTACTTACGTAGTAAAAATTCAACGTCTGCTAAACAATTTAATTTTAAGTTTTGTGATTTTGATGCATTAAATTCTGTTTTAAGTAATGTTAATTGGGACAATATTTTGAATGGTAACTGTACGGATGTATCATATGATTTGTTTTTGGATACCTTTTTGAGTATTTGTTTTCAAAATATTCCTCTTAAGAGGGAAAATTCTTTAACACATCCCTGGTACATTAAGGGTTTAAGAAATTTAAAAAATCAAAGAAATAAACTTCATAAGCGCTATAATTTAACTGGCTGTACTGAGGTAAAACAACAGTATCTTCAACGTCAAAAAGAA
Organism: Delia radicum; assembly: GCA_021234595.1. Taxonomy (NCBI): domain Eukaryota; kingdom Metazoa; phylum Arthropoda; class Insecta; order Diptera; family Anthomyiidae; genus Delia; species Delia radicum. Next base: position 150,339,944 of record CM037852.1, read on the forward strand.
TTTAATTTTCTTAATAAATTTTTGTATAAGCAATATTTGCTTAAAGTTGAAAATGACATTAAGTCTAATCCTAAATCATTTTGGACATTTATTCGGTCTAAGAAACAGAATACTGGCATTCCATCTTCAATGGTTTATGGGAATCTTAAAACTGATAAATCTGATGATATTGTAAATTTTTTTGCGAATTATTTCAGGTCAAATTTTGCCGCTGATAATGATAATTTAATATTTGATGCAACTTTATTTAGGAATTTGTACTCTTTTTCTGATATTAATTTGGGAATTGTTTCAGTATCTAAAGATGAGGTTTTACAGGCTATTTTAGATGTAAAGGATTCATACTGTTCTGATGCTGATGGTTTGTGTGCTTTCTTGTTAAAGAAATGCTGCTTTTCAATTTCATATCCGTTAATGAATATTTTTAATAAATCTTTAATGGAAGGTATTTTTTTTGATCGTTGGAAATATACTATAATTTCTCCAATATTTAAATCTGGCCGTAAGGAGGATGTGACTAATTACAGGTCAATCTCTAAGTTAACAATAGTTTCAAAACTTTTTGAACATGTGATATATAATAGATTATATTTTGCAACTAAATCTCTTATAATTCCACAACAGCATGGATTTCGTAGTGGAAGATCCACAATTTCGAATCTAATGGTGTTTACTGATTATTGTATGTCGCAGTTTGAAGTTTCTTCACAAGTTGATGCAATTTATATGGATTTATCAAAAGCTTTTGATAAATTGTCACATAAGATTTTATTAGAAAAGTTGTCAAGCTTGGGCATTCATTCGGCTTTTTATAGTTGGTTTTCTTCCTATTTACATAATCGGGAATGTGTTGTGAAGATAGATGACTATGAATCGTCACCTTATATTCAAACTTCTGGTGTGCCACAAGGGAGTGTATTGGGCCCTTTATTGTTCAATATCTTCATAAATGATGTATTTACATGTTTTAAATATTCTCAGTTTCTACTCTATGCTGATGATATGAAAGTGTTTTCAAGAGTTGGTAGTTTGAATGATGCATTAAATTTACAAATTGATCTTGATAATCTAAATATATGGTGTTTTCATAATAAATTGAATTTTAATATGAACAAGTGTTTTCATATGTCATATGCAAGAATCCGTAATCCTATACAAACTTCTTATAGAATTGGTGCTAATTTAGTTAAATCTGTTAATGAAGTTGAAGACTTAGGAATAGTATTTGATTGTAAGATGACATTTTTGCCGCATATGGAAAAAATGATTCCCAAAGTTTACTCTACTTTTGCTTTTATTAGAAGAAATTGTAATGATTTTTCAGATCCCTATACCTTGAAATTGTTGTATACTTCTTATGTCAGGTCTAAATTAGAATATGGTGCAATAATTTGGAGCCCTCATGCAGATATTCATATTAAACGTATTGAAAAAATACAGAAAAAATTTATTAAATTTGCATTACCGCATTTGAATTTTGTTTATCCAGTTCCTACATATGAAGTCCGTTGCATGCATCTTGGTTTAGAAACGTTAGAAACTCGGCGTAGGATTCAATCAATGCTATTCTTATTTGATTTAATAAATGGTAGTATTGATTGCTCCAGTCTCTTGGAGAAAATTCCGTTCAATGTACCCAGTAGACATCTTCGTCACAATGATTTGTTTTTTGAAATTTGTCATCGTTCTAATTATATCTTGAATAGTCCTCTAATTAGGACAATTAGAGAATTCAATTTATTAAATGTAAATCAAATTGTAGAATTTAATACATCAAAATCCAATTTTAAAAATTTTTTGCTATTTAATTCTGTAAAATTATAGTAGTTATTTTAATAATTAAATAATTATTTAATTTTTTTAAATTAATTTAATTAAAATTAAGATATTCTTAGTCTGTAAGGAACTATGTTCTATAGACATTAAATAAATAAATAAATATCAGTAAGCCAGGTCATATCCGAAGGAAGACGTATTAAATACTTTAAATTTATTGTAAAAGAGGTTTGGACAGTCAGTTAGTTAGTAACGCTAGTCTTTTATAAATACAGACTGGTTCTAGGTCAAATATTTAGTATCAAAGTGACCTGTTAATTGACACATTTCACACACCGTATGAACTGTAAGGACAGGGCTGGCAAAACTATGATCATTTTGGGTGGCACGCGGAAAAAAATTATTTTATTAAAAAACTAGCAACAATTCCGTTAAAGTAATTTTTAGAGTTTTAAATATTAATTATCGATAAGAAAATGTGTGCTTTAAACCGATAATGGTGAAACTTTTTATATAGATTGTAAATTACATTTTAAATTGATTAAAAAAGTACCACAAACTTCTCTTCTTTTCACAGAATTACGATTAATAACCAAAAAACTTTTTTCGGAAATCAAGGTACCACAATTATACAAAATTTAAATAATATATGTACCCATACACAATTTTCAATTGTTTTTCGGAAGTTTCAATTCTATTTCAGAAACTATCAATTTTATTTCAGATTTATTAATTGAATTTCGGTTAAATTTAAAATTTATCATATTTCAAAAACTATCAATTGCACTTCAGTTTTATCTATTGTATTTCAGCAAATATTAATTGAATTTATTAATTGTTTATCAGAAATCATCAATTGTATTTCAGAATTTAGCAATTACATTTGAAAAATTAGCAATTGTATTTAAGAAGTTCTCAATTGTTTTTTTAATAATTATCAATTGTTTTTCAGAAATTATGCAAGTTAATATTATAATCTAAATTTATAATAGGATGGATTATTTATAACATCTAAAATACAATTAAAAATTTCTCAAATACAATTGTAAACTAATTAAATACAATTAAGAATTTCTAAAATACAATTGATATTTTTTAAAATACAAAACCATTTCGGAAATACAATTTATTAAAACTCGCTTTAATATGAAGATGACTTTTAATGTCGTCATACAATAATATCATACAAAAAGTGCTTTGAAAAGAGAAATAATCTTAAGGGTTTGCAAAAGAAAATTTGTCTTTTTGTGGCACGCAATGAAAGAAGTCTTGCCACCCCTGTGTTAGGAGATGTTTATTTAATTAGATTTTCAAATTAATTAAAAAAATTATTAAATTTAAATAAGTTCTTGGTTTCAGTAGGGCACTAAACATCCGCCCATAACGCTCTACCATATGACAAGGGAGGTATCCCGTAGAAGATAGACACCCAGTTAGAAATTTCCAACCGTACAAATAGTACAGTACTGACAAGCAATTTTAATTTTTGTAAAAACAACCTTGTTAAAAATACTAAAGTTAAAACCAATATTGTAGTACTAGACAATTCCAATTTTGTTCGTTTTGTTCGCCAGTATCACTCTCAAAATTCTTGGCCCCTATTCTTTTTACCAATAATAGAGAATAAACACATAACAAATTCAAAGCGTAAAAGTAACGCATCACGGAAAAATTAATGAACAAAATAACAGCTTTTTGCAGAACTTGTCTTTGAAGTACATATTTTTTAATAGACCTAGGAACGCTGAATCCAGATCTGTCAAAAAATACTATTATTACAGTTTTTGAAATATCGCGGTTTTTTTATTTAGATCCTTCGCCCCACTTTTTCATATATTTTACTTAATTTTTCGAAATTTAATCGCAAAATCATGATTTTTTTTAAGAATATAGATCTACACAAAGTTGTCCTTCATTTTAGTACAATTATGTCGCTGTTTGTTTCAAAATACTTGCAGCATATGGGAAATTAGTTAAAATTTTAAGTTCTTTTCTAAATATTTCAGAAGATTTTCAATGCATTTGCAATTTTACGGCTTGTTTTTACAATACGTGTATAATTTCAGACGAACGTGTGGCACCCGAACGAATACGTAAGGAAATGAGTTTTTATAATTCGTTCGCCTGACTTACGTTTGAGTACGTTAAGCTTTATGTTATGTCAAACAGTAGAGATTGCCATGACATTGCTTTTCGGTTTTTGTTAGTTTATTTCATATACAAATAACTCATTTTTCATTGCTAGATGGAAACCCAACACTACAATTGCAATATAAACAAAAACAGCTGATTTTTGCTTAAAAAAAAAATTAATTTATTTTGTTTGAAAACAATAAAAGTGGATATAAAAATATAATTTGTATAAAAAAAAACAAAAACATTTACAACTAAAAATGTAAATAAATATAAATGAAAATATAAATAAAAATCATTATTTTTTTTTTTTATAACAATTTTTTGTTAAAAAGTATTACAGTAAAACCCGGTTAAGATGAACTCCAAGGGACCAAATAAATTAGTTCGTCTTAAGCGAGGTTCGTATTAAGCGGGTATTTTTAACGATAAAAAATATGTATTTATTAAAACAAAAACAAGATTTTTACATAAATAAAAAATAAAATTAGCATTTCATGCATTCACAATTAAAAATTCAATTAAAATTCTTCATTAAAAAAAAAAAAAATCTGTTATTTTTTTCTGAATTAATGTATTAACGATTTCATTCGTTATAAGTTTTTCTATTACTAAAATATGATTGTCAGCTTCTTCGGCACACGATTTTGTTCGAATATATCACTTGACAAATTTTCAACATCGGCAGGATTAACAATTTCCAATATTTCTTCACCTGATAAAGTATGTGACGTCAAAACATTAGCATCTATATCTAGAAAGTCATCCACGGATATGAATTTCATATTAGGTATATCCCATTAAAACGATAAAGAGTGTACTAAACATGGTAATTTGTATGAAAACGAGTTTTTGGGACTGCTTAAAACAGTTCGTAATAACCGAGGGTTCGTATTAACCGAGTTCGTATTATAAGATGTATTTTATATGAAAGTTTTTGCAAAATGTCGGGACTTTTAAATTAGTTCGTATTAACCGAGTTTTTACTGTATTTTTTTTTTAATATTAAATTGTGTTGCCTTTTTTCTTTGACGAATACTTTTTTGTGAACGTCTGTTTTTGAAGTTTGTGACGTTTCAAATCGCATTGTGGAAACCAAAAAAAGAGACGAAAACGACAACTCTTACGTTTTCACTCAATTCAAAGTGATATTTGCGATACAAAACCCCAAAATGAATTTCTTCACTCATTTACACGAATTTTTTGAGTGACACGTTTTACAAAAACAGACCGTTAATACAAAAATTTGTTCACTGGAGGAATGTCAAATTTATGCACAGTGATACAAAATGTTAGCATACATAAAATGTATAAGGATAAAACTAAAAAAGTACAATTTTCAACTTCCTTGCAAAACCAGTAAGATTTCCTGATACAAACACCGACATGATTGTACTCAAATTAAAAATAATTTTGTATAGATTTATATTCTAAATAAAATTTAATGATTGTGCGATAAAATTTCGAATAATGTAATTATAAAAACCGCGCTATTTCAAAAACTGCAAATGAAATTTTTTGCCAAATTTGAATTCAGCGTAGATAGTTGTATTAAAAAAGATTTGTTTCAAAGCCATGTTTTTCTAGCTGTTGAGTAGTGTTATTTTTTTATTTTTTTTAACTACAATATAATTTTGTGAAAATGTAGCAACATTAGTAAAAAAAATGTAAGCGCAAAAACAAGAAAATAAGAAATTCAATTCAAAATATAATAATAACTTTTATGTCTCACGGAAATCGGTGCACGAAATCAAATGTCAAATTGCATAGAAAAAACCTGAAACCTTTATATTGTGTCTATACTCCTACGACGATAGTATAATATAGAAGCCCCACTCTAAAAAAAATGTGAAAACGTTCTTTATTCTTACATGTAGTGGTATTAAAAACGCATTTTTTTTATTAGTGTCCATAATTTTGTTCATCACTTTCCCAATAAACATTTGAAAGATACATCACCCAGAAGATATATCTTCTACTATAGTGCTATAGTACTATATAGTACTATAGTACTGCAATATCATTCATTTATCATTTTGAAGACAATCAAAGTAGTTTTCGAACATGTCTTCTTTTCATCGGTTGGATGAGGGACGCGTTTTAAAACAAAAGCTGAATACGATTGTTGTTATAAAAAAATAGGAATAGTAAAAATAATTTCAACACTTGAAAAGAATTCAACCCCAGAAATGTCATAGTTTTCGACAATCTCTGTAGAAAAAACCCTTCATTAATAAAAAATAAAAAAATAAGAAAATGCTGCAAAAATTTTGATGATTTTGCAACTTTTTTGCTGATATTAGCAATTTTTCTGCAAGGATCCTCCTAGCAAAAATGTTGCTGACTTTATTGACTGTTTTTGAGTGAAGCCGATACGTGGTAGGGTTTTGTCGCAATATATATACATACATGGTGTTGAAAATATGTACCACAAAAAAAATTCACAAAAATTATTCTTTCAATGCAATGTCTTTTTGCCCGATTTTCGGTTTGAGTAATTTCATGTTAAAGAGACTATAAACAAGTTGGGTATCCGTTTAAAAGTTTTTTCAAATACACTGTTTTATGAATATCACACTTCCTGGTAAGTCCTGTTATACGAAAAAATGTGTAAAATAAAGATGTTTGCGCTCATTAAGTGGCTTGTTCCCTTTTCACCAGTTACGGGGCTAGTTTTTTTTTTCAATATAATATACTCCGAAAGCAATGGCAAATTGTATTAGTTCTGTCACGGTATAGAATCTTTGAGGGCAATTGACTCCTTATTCCCTGTACTGTAATAAAAGTGTTTTTTATAATTTATGAAATTGTAGTTAAACATAAGGAATTTAAATTCAATTTCATGATTAAATGGACTTAACTAAAGATTATTTACAAAGGCTATTAAAAAATACAAATTTCATGCTATAAAGTAATTCCTTTCAATTATAGTCATTACTTTTAATTGCTGACCCCTTTTATAATAATCTGCCACTATCAATGGAAAAAGTTATATATATACCTAGTACTAGCTTAAACCTCCGCATTTTTCTCTCTATCAACAAGCATATTCCTCAATAAAATTCCAGCATAATATAAAGAAAAAAAAAACTTTTTACTGTTTGCATTATTGACTGATCGCTAGGGTGGGTTAAAATCCAAAGAAATCATCAGACCAACTTCTAATAGTTTTGAAAAGCTGCTAAAGCTAATAAATGGTGTTTTTTATACAGGTATAGAACTTTAAGTTAACAACACTTTTTTAACTGGCGGCCATTTTGTCAGCTGTCAAATGATTTATTTTTAGTTTGGTTTGGAATTTCAACATGAATACTCTGACGCCTGAACAACGCTTCCAAATTGAACAAATTTATTTTGAAAATCATTTTTCTGTTCGAAAAACGTATCGCGCACTACGTCCTTTTTTCGGTCAGCATAATCGTCCATTAGAGCAATTAATACGATTAACTATGAAACGTTTTCGCACCACGTTTACTCTAAATGATAATATGCATCCACAGAGACGTCGTACAATGCGTACAGCAGAAGTCATTGCTGCTGTAGATCGTAGCGTAGAGGAAGACCCCAATCATTCTATCCGTCCATGGTGACCGCTATAGAGCCATCATTACTGACTTTTTCGTTCATCAATTGAACAACCATGATGTGCCGGAGCTGTGGTTTCAACAAGACGGCGCAACATGTCGCACAACTCGTGCCACAATTGATTTATGGAAGGACAGCATAGTTTTGGGAACAGCATAGTTTCATGTTTCGGACCCGTGAATTGGCCTCCAAGATCGTGCGATTTAACGCCGCTGGATTATTTTTTGTAGGGATATGTGAAGTCGCTAGTCCACGCCGACAAGCACGAAACGATTGACCACTTCGACGCGTTGCTGAAAATATACGGCCACAAATGTTGGAAAAAGTCATCGGAAATTGGACTTCCAGATTAGACTGCGTCCGAGCCTGCCTTGGCGGTCATTTGCCAGAAGTTATTTTTAAATTATAATGCCAGAAGATTATCTTTCGAATAAAGTAAATTTCATGTCAAATTAAAAAATTCACCTTTGTTTTATTGCATTTCATAGTTATATACCGCTATAAACAACACCCTTTACGAGCATTTGATTTAACAAATTTTTGAGTCGGTCTCTACATTTTCTGCGTCTGTATTGCAAAGAAACTTTTAAATTTTATGAAAATTCTTAAAACTTAAAAGTTAAGAATTTAGCGGATCGGAAGATTATAACAATATATATATCGTCACCTAAAATCCTAACGGTCGTAACTAACAAATAATTCAATATTGTCTTTTTGATTGATTGTGATGTAGTTAACCAAATACAACTTTCAAAGACGTCCGTCTACAATACAACTTCCAAAAAATTGTACACGTTTACGTCCAAAAATACCGATTTTATTAATGAAAATAATAAAACTGCTACTGTAATTTCAATATATTAATTAACCAAAAAGTCGTGTAATGCAGTTTTTTTCCTTTTTGTGTAATGATTTACACTGTTTTTTGTTTAACCAGTTTTATTTTATTTTCTCGAAATAAATTAATTAGCTTTATCAATTTTTCTCGAACGTTTTAAAATAGTTAAAATGTGTTCGGTTTTAAAAATAGTCACAATAAATATATAAAAATACAAAAGTTGACTAAAAATTTTTTAATTACTGCCGAAAAGCAGTATTGGAGTTAGAGTGTTTTGGTTTTAAAAAAATCGAGTACCACAGTCCGTAACTACATTACTTAAAAACAACTGTTTTTCCATGAATTTTATTCTCAGAATCAAATTTGTCTTTGTTTCTAAAGCATAATTCTAAAATTTGGAAACTAACCCAGGCAGAAAAAAACAATCGGCACATTGTTGATAAAACGTCGGCAACGGACAGTTCTGCGTTAGCAGAACCTGGGTCCAACAATCTTGACAACATTGTCCTGTTACCCAATTGATAACAGCGGCCAACCGTTGGTTTGAATGAACTTGTCACAGTTGGCATAACGCTGGTAATTCCAAAAATTTGGTGGTTTCATAATACCTTAAATTAAATTGATTTTGAGAAATATGTATAATAAAACACATTTAAAATGCAGCAGTACAGTTCGGTATTAGTCTTTTACATCATATTTAAATGTGTGAATTTTATTAAAATGTCAAAAAAAGATAATGCTTCTAATTGGTTGTAAATTGGCAAAAAAACAATATTGGCAAAGAAATTTGCGGTTGCTACTTGCAAAACATATGATTTGCAAACAATATAGTGTTTTAATTGTACAATTTGTTTATTTTTAACACGGTGGGTTTTACAAAAATAGCTATATTTTGCAAGTACTGTACGGTTGGCAATTTCTACCTGGGAAGCTTTAAGTACCCAGCAAAATATTTTTAGAACAGATTACCTCTGAACCTGTTCTAGAACAACTTCTTTTACCACCGGTTACATGCAACCGGTTCTAGAACAGGTTCCTGGGTGTCGAAATGTAAGGTGTCACTGTCCCAGAACCAGTTCTATAAATGATTCTAGAACCGGTTCTAAAGCAACCTGTTCTTGTTTGGAGGTAAATAACCTATTGCAAATGGGACAAACTCCATATAAAAAGAACCAGTTGCAGAACAGAAATTAGAACCTGTTATAATACAGAATATCCCAGCAAAATTTTTTAGAACAGATTACCTTTGCACCTGTTCTAGAGCAACTTCTTTTACCACCGGTTACATGGAACCGGTTCTATAACAGGTTCCTGGTTAGAACCTGTTATAATACAGTATAAGCTGTTCTGCAACCAGTTATTTGGAAATTGCTATTTTACTGGGTTGTCTTATATTTATAATAATTTTTTGTCTCTTTATTTATTTAGGAAATTCTGTGCTGCATTTCCTAATTTTTTCTATAATATATTTGCACGGTGCTACAAGAAGCAAAAAATTGCAATCACTTTTCAAGTGACCTACACTCAAAAAATAAGTTAGTAAAAAAATTAGTAAAACATCTTGTAAATCAGGTATACTATTTTTTAGCAAATTTTTTTGCTAAAATCGTGTTTTCAGCTAAAATTTTTGTTATACTTATTCAGCACTTAACTGTTTTATACTAATGCTTTACTAATATACAAATGTTTTATTAATTAATTTTGCTAAAAAAAAATTGTGCTGATAAGCACATTAATAGTGTGGACGACAACCAGATTGAAAGATACGTAGAATGAAGCAGATGTCGCGGCATGTCAAGATGTAGTAGAGAAGAGGAAATGAATAAAAAAATCAACCATGGAAGACTTTTGTATCTGTTTTTCATACATAAAACAAAATTGAGGATTAAAACAACTTAAATTTTGCGTTGTCACCGGCTTGTGAAAATAATTGTCTTTTAATTAAATAAAAGACAAAATAAAATATTTAAATTTAATATGTATTTCTAAACTAAATGTTTATTGATTTATAATCTAGTGTGGTATTTCTATAATAAATGTTAATAGATTAATAATCTAGTGTGGTCAAATTGCAAACAAACATATACAGACATGTAGACAGAGTAAAGCGAAAGACAAAGACACAATCTTAGAATGGTTCCTTTTTCTTATTGCAAAAAAGGGTTGTTTTTTTCGTTTCGTTTGTTTTTGTTTATTTTTTCGGTTCGTTTCTATAATTATCTTCTTTAAAAGAAAGCATCATTTAGACTACCATTGATGTAAGTAGTTGAAAGAAAATTTTTGTTATGTTATATATATTTATTTCTATATATTTTCAGATATTAAATTAATTCATGTCGTCAATGTGGGAAAATGAAAATTTTTATATTTCGTAATTATTGTAAATTATTTTTAAAAGAATCACAAAAATATGTTTTATGATTTTCAGCAAATATATTAACTAAATTACAATTTTTTTACAATTTTTTGCGTTTTTTTCAGTCTACTAAAATTCAGCAAAAAATTTATTAATTTTTACCAACGCTTTTTTATTTCTAATCTACTAAGTGTTAGCAAAACTTTTGCTGAATCTACTAATTTTGTTGCTAAAAATCAGCTCGCTGATTTTCAGCAAAAGATTTTGCTGACATTAGCAATTTTTTTGCAAGCACCCTCCTGACTAAAATTTTGCTGACTCAGCAAAATTTTTTGCTGACTTTACAAACTTTTTTTTTTGAGTGTAGTGTAGGTTGCAAATCTAGATGAGTGTATTACAAAACCGGCTTGGAAGTTTCAACATACCCTCAAATTTTCGAGATAACGGTAAAACAGTATTTTTACGACTGGTGCATTTAAATATTTGTAACTCAATAATTTTTCAACCGATTTTGAAATTTTAAACGGTATTTAAAAAAAAAGTACCTGATCTTTTAAAATGTATACCATTTCTTTATATTTTTAATATTAATAGGTAGAGATTTTCATAATAACAATTAAAATTTTTTTTAAACTTTTTCAACTTCTATAAGGCTTTTATAGAATCTTCTTTTAAAGTAACAATATTCTTAAATTTGGTATTTTCTTGAGTAAATCGAGCCTTCATTTGTTAAAATCAGTTAAAAATTGACAAAGTTATGGTACTTTTTCTATATATGTATATATTAATTAAAATTTTAATTTTTTTACAACTTTTCCAACTTCTACGAGCGTCTTTTCGAATTCAACAATATTATTAAAGTTAGTGTCTTCCTGAGTAAAATGAGGCTTCACTTATTGAAATTGTTTAAAATTTGACAAAGTTATGGTACTTTTTCGAAAAATATAATAATAAAAATTTTCAGTTTTTTTACAACTTTTCCAACTTTCATAAGGGTTTTTCGAATGTTCTTTTAAAACAACAATATTCTTAAAGCTAGTGTTTTTTAATTTTTTTAAACTTTTTCAACTTCTACGAAGTGTTTTTTAGAATCTTCTATTAAAACAACAATATTCTTAAAGATAATGTTTTCCTGAGTGAAATGAGCCTTCATTTGTTAAAATCGGTTGAAAAGTCACAAAGTTGGTGCTTTTGCTATATATACTGAGCGAATTTTGTTTTTCCCAAAGCATTTTTGTGAAGTAGGAAGAAACAAAATTTTATATGTATAGAAGAAGTACAATAAAAATAATAACCTATTTTGATATATGGAGTCTCGCTGAATTTGAAAAAGTTGTAAAAAAAACTGAAAATTTTAATTATTATATAAATATATGGAAAAAGCACTATAACGTTGCGTATTTTCAGCCGATTTATACCAACTTAAAGAATATTGTTGTTTTAATAGAAGATTAAAAAGATTAAAAAATTTAAAAAAAAAAAATATTTTTAATTGTTAAATATCTACCTATTTATATTCATAATATAAAGAAAGTATGTATATAGTTTTAGGAAGATTATAAGAAATGAATCTAAAAATTTCACTTAGATGAAAAATTCTTTTATAAGTGTAAAAGAATACAACCATATCGATATAATGCTTTTTGAATCAGAGAAATCCTATACTAACCTTAGGGGCTTCAAAATTACACGCTTTTGCAAATTTTTTGAATACCCATGTGAAAATTGATTCGTATATGAACATATATGATCATATATGGGCTTGTATATGATCATATATGGGAATAGCTGGCCATATATGTCCATATATAATTCAATATATGACCATATATGTTCGGATCCGAAATTTGAGGGTATATGGTCATATATGATCATATATGAGCATATATGGATCATATATGTGCATATATGAACATATATTATCATATACGACCATATACCCTCAAATTTCGGATCCGAACATATATGGAAATATATGAGATCCTATATGGTCATATATCGAACCATATATGAACATATATGAGCAGCTATACCCATATATGATCATATACATTCCCATATATGATCATATATATTCATATACGATGCCTTTTTCACCTGGGTATTTAAACTATTACAAAGTCGCTAGTTTTTGAAAATTTAAAAAAACTGAATATGGAGATGTGCATAGAATGTGTGTTTACAAAAAATTTATGCAATTTGAAGACCATCGGTCAATTTCAATGTGATGTATTAAAGAAATATGACGTGTTTTGGGTTAATAAATTTATTTTTAAAATAAAAGTAAAATTACAAGTTTACAAGCAAACTACACAGTAGTGAATCCGCAGATTTTAATAAAATTTGGATATAAATATTGTAGAGGACAAAAAATATTAGACATCTATTTTATTTTATTTAGGTGCGCAAAGGGTGGTCAAAATCTGCAAAATTTGTATATAAACATGTCTAAAATTTAAGAAATTCATATTTTCTTTTAGATATTTTTATCTAAATCTTGCACTAATTAAATTTTATAACAATGTGAAAAAATTTATTTTATAAAATTAAATTATAAAAAAATAAACCGGTTTTGATTAAGTTTTATTTAATTCTAGTATTTAAACTTTTGCAAAATTTTATTACACATCACACTAGCAAATAAAAGTTAGATTTCGAAAAAAAATATTTTTTTTTATATGTAACGAAATAATAAAAAATATAGCCGACGCAGAGTGGCGCCCGTAGAACAAGTGAGGTTGCAAAAATCAAAAATTGCATGTGCCCCTAAAAAATATTGAATGAACCTGTTTTACAGGAAAAAATCTAAAGATTTCAAATATGCTACTTTTTCAGGTTTTTGGTTCAGAAGATGTAGCCCTTCAAAGTTGACTGATTTTCAGTGTTCAAAAAAACAGACCATTTTTAGGTAATTTGATCTGCTTTCAGATACAGTATCTCGAAAACTGGGTAAGCGGTCGTCATTGTTTTTGATTATATTGATAGATATATTTATTAAGAGAAGAATAAAAAAATATTGTACTGCTTGCTTTGTGTTTGTCCAGGTAAATCGATATTTACCAACTATCCATTTTTTCAATATTTCTCAACTTTGATGGAAAATAAAATAAAACTATAAAATTCTATATTTGCCATATTTTCAAAATAAGTTCTTTGATTAATCCCTTACTTAATGCAAAAATTTCCAGCTGCCCGTCATTGCCCCATGTTTTGCTAGAGGTAAAATTTTTAAAAAAGACATGGTTCCAAAAATGTGTCTCATGCATTTTTGGGCAATTTATGACATATAACCACGAAAATGTGAGCAATATTTTACAAAAAATTGAAAATTATATTAAAAAAAAATTTTAATTTAAAATCATAAAAGCCTTTAAAAAGAAACACAGAAAATCAAAAATTTTAAAAATATTTAATTTTACTTCCCATAAAATTGATATTTCCACAAATTTCACCTTTGCTAACCGGTAAGTAGGCACCTAAAAGGAACCCTTGGCAAACACTCATTTCATAGGTTTCTATCATATGCCTTTTAAATTTTTTGATTATCTCATTTGGTTCAAAAGTTATGATTTTTGAAACGAAAAAACTCAAATGGCGCCACTGTGCGACGATTTTATGAGAATGACAAATAAATATATTTTGCTGGCATATTAAACTATTGTCAAACAATCGTAATTTTGGTCATTTAGTTATTTTGTGTACTAAAAATAATCAAAATGACGATAAATTATCAAACCTGGCATTACTGCCCCCAGGGGATAGTTTGAACAGCATTGATCAGTCAGATACTCATTCAATTCATATATTCAAACATGTTTTCTGTGTGTGGCAAGCGTTAAATAAAAAGTAAAATTGATCCAACGTGCAGATCAAAGTGCAATTGCCGACAATAATTAATTTCGTTTGTGATTTTTTGTTTTTTCTATTTTTATTTCCACTTATTTGTTTAAATTATATAATTATGATTTGTAAGTGTTCGATTTTTGTGTGTGTGTAATTATTTAATTATTAATTATATCTTAAGTGCTACCAATTGTTTTATAGTGAATATCCATCTATAACACTTTTTTTAAGATTTAATTTAGAGCATAAATCCACTCCACAATAGTATAACACACTATTTTGAAGACTTTTTTGTAAAAGACGTTTGATAGAACTATTAGAGTGATCTTAATAGAGGACCGCATTGTTTTTAAGCAAAATTTAATTGCAACATATCCTGAAAGTTTTATGAGGCGTATACTTGATATTTAATTACATCATGTATATACTCGCAACTCACACGAAACGTGTCACAGCACAGTGAAATATAACACAAAATTTTTGGAAATAGTTCAGCCATTTCTTACTTAATGGTCCGATTGTAAATAAATTTGGAACTTTCATAAGTGACGTAATATTAAGCTTAAGTTTTGATTTTAAACATTACATTAGTTTTTTATTATTTAATCAAGAATTTATTTAGTTTAATAACCAATATTTTAAAATGAAATTGTCCCCAATTTCATTCATGTATTCGAAAAAACTGGACGTGAGTCGGAGCCAATTTGAAATTTCACATTTTGAAATGTGACCATGTTTTTTGTTAGTCTCTACCTTCAGATAACAAATATGTTAACCTTTTAAAAATCGGACTAGATTCAAAAAATGGCGAGCAATCAAAATTTTATATGCAAAAAGTTCCCCACTTTGGGTGGTCATATAGCCGCCCCCGGTGGGTTTGCATTATTACGTCACATATGCCTGTTTTAAATTTTAATGAAATCGGACCACTAAGTACGCAATGCCAGAATTTTTTTCAAAAATTTTGTGATATTTCCCACTGTGCACAGTGGGGAAAATTGTACTTTGTTGGAGCAAATTTGCCTACAGCCCACAGTTTTAAACGAATTTGAAAAAAATTAAATTAGCAAAGTAACTGACTAAATTCCAAATCGATTTCTCAAGTCCGATTTTAACAAGTTTATTTTATATCCATAATGAATCTTCAAATTCAGCAAAAATTCCATGTTTTTGATATTTCTGCTATAAAAAATTTAAAAGTTGTGGGATACTAACGAAATTCATCACAAATGAAAGATAATTGTATTCTCTATTGATACTTTTTGTTAAGTTCGCGGTCACAATTTAAACTTTTCACTATACGTTTTCAAATATTCACTATTTGCGTTCACTACAGCAACTTTACTACCTTACCAAACTTTTCTTTAGTTAAAATTCAGTACTCTGCTCCACAAATTCCAGTAATTAAAAAAAAAATTAAGACATTTATAAAGTCTTGGATTTTTAAAAAGAACACGGCATACTTATTTCTTGTAAAATACCTAATATTTGTAATAAATTTCTTGCGTACAATTTTGACATAAAACTACAGGAACTTACTTACATCTATCGTGATTTTAAGAACATAAATTTTCAACAGTTACAGCAACACGCTGCTAGTATTGATTGGAATACACTTTATTTCTTGGTCTCAGTCGACTCTAAACTAGAATTTATTGAATGAAACGTGTTGTCAGTGTATAAATCATCAGTACCGGAAAGATCGAAGGTTATAACTCAAAAATCTAGACCGTGGTTTACTTCAGCAATCAAAGTTTTGATTGAGTTAAGATACATTTCTTCTGCGTTGGAAACGCTGTGAAACTACTGCTTTACGAAACAAGTATTCTGTTGATGTCAATGAAATTAATGAATTGTTAATATACCAATGATCAAGACTAATCGAAATTTTGATGATGTTGACATTATTATGAACTAATCAATAGATTTGAGTTTCAATGTGTTGATCAAATGGATGTATTTTCTTGCTGTTTAGGAATCAAATCTAATGCAGTTGGTACAGACAATATTCACCCTATGTTTGTTAAATTACTGTTGCCTCTTCTTTTACCATACATAACTCTTCTGTATAATGCTATAATTACTACAAGCAGCCAAATGAAAACACGCAAGAATAATACCTGTTACAAAGCAAAATTCGGAATTTAGACCAATTGCTATATTGTCATATCTTTCTAAAGTACTTGAGAGACTACTTCATAATCAAATAACCACTTTTTTAAATCAGCATAGACTACTTTCTGAGTGCCAATCAGGTTTCCGCCCCAAGCATAGTTGTGTAACCGCCCTTCTTAATGTGACTGAGGACATAAGAAGGCATATTGATGATGGCTTTGTTGACTTTTTAATACTTTTGAATCACTCAAAAGCATTTGATACAGTGTACCACAATATATTATGTTTTAAACTAAAGAACATGTTTAATTTTTCAAATACCTCATCTAAATTAATAACATCATACCTTTTAAATCGGACCCAATCTGTATGCATGAATAATTATTCGTCTAATGCTTTATTTGTAACAAGAGGTGTTCCACAGGGATCAATATTGGGACCCCTTCTGTTCACTCTGTACGCAAATGATCTTCCTTTACAGTTGAAGCACTGCAAAATACATATCGCACTTGATCAACAAGAGGGTATTAACTCAAAATTTTTAAAATATCACTTTTTTCAAGAAATCAACCAACAACATCAATATCTATCTATTGTAAAAATTTCAAAGTATTCCGATTACTCTTTCATCTCGAAAACCACTTTTGAGACCATTTTCATGATAATGTAGTGACTACCTTTATTTCAACAAAAATGTATTATTTCGAGTTAATACAAAAGTTCAAATAGAAATGAATCGCATATTTTCATAAAAAAGGTATTATTTTGATTTGATCCTTTATTTATGTTAAAAATAATCAAACTGTTTTAATTATATTTGGTTGTATTTTGAGTTGATACTGTTTTGTTGATAAAATTTGTTTTATTCTATAAATTTAAATCGATAAAATTTCAAAAAAATGGTATTAACTAAAAAAATTGTTATTTTTTGCAATGAGTGGTAAAATTTAAAATAAAAACAATGTATATATATTTTCAAATGGAATTTGCTTGTTATGATATGTTTGAATTTTTAAATTCTGTTAAAATGTAGCCATAAACAGTTTTTTGACTCTACTGAAAATTTTAAAATTTTGAGTTAATACCCTCTTATTGAACAAGTGCGATATGTATGCTGATGATGTACAGATCTACTTAAATAGTACTGTGCAGTCAATTGATGAGTAAATAGTGAAACTTAATGATGATTTAAATCCAATTCATCATTGGGCTTCGGGAAATGGGCTAAGTCTTAATCCTGGTAAGTCTAAATGCATGGTAATCCATAAAAGAACCCTTAACCTTAATCGAGATTTTAATGTTTTGCTTAACAACCAGAAAATAGAAATAGTTACCTCGGTAAAAAATCTTGGCATAATAATTAATGACACTCTTTCATGGAGCAATCATGTAAACAAAATTGTCGGCAGAATGTATGGCATGATACGAACATTATGGTCAACACATTTCTTTACACCACTGAAAACAAGAATTCTTATTGAAATATTTGCCAACTGCGACTCGACCAGCATGGAGGTATACAATAAAAATATTAGAAACGTTTATGGTCTGAAAAAATATGATAGTATTTCTACGCATGAAACAAAACTTAATGGTGTCACTTTTGAAAATTTTCTTAAAATTAGAAGCCTCATTTGTATTCATAAAATTATATATGAGAAAGTTCCCAACTACCTTTATGAACGAATATCATTCACAAGATCAAATAGGGGAAATAAGATAATTCCTTTGAGATACCGAACTCTTGTTTCATCGTGGCATTTTGTCATCGGAACTATAAGGCTTTGGAACTCATTACCTCATAACACTCAGCAAAATAGTAACGCATTCAAGTTTAAAAAAGAAATATTTAACTCCTATACTACAACTTAACTTTATCTGTTATTGTTATTTTTCACATTTTCAATGTCTTTTTTTTTACAAAAAAATCTTGTTTTCATTTAATTTTTTGTATTTCATTTGAATAATAATCTAAAATTAAAATTAATTAATTAATTTATAAGTATTTATATGCAAACTGTTTAAATTAATTTATAATCAACATGTTAAGTTTTAAATTAAATTCCTATGCTGTAATAATAAGATATATTCTTGTTGCATAGGAAAGTCATAAATAAATATAAATCTAAATTTGGCACTACTTTACTCATGTTTTTTAGTTAAAAAAGTTAACAAATTTAAAAATAAAATTGTGTTATTTTTTCAAAACTTTTTTATACAATGTATGATTCATACCAGACTTTTTTAAATTATTGTACTATTTCTGCTAAAAATCAAATGAATTTCACTAAGAACTATTATTTTGATCCTTAGAAGACTGATTTATTAAAAAAAAATCATAATAAAAGAAATAAAAACAAAATACATCTACTAATGCCTGGTATCTTTACCAATTTAGGCATATCGCGGCTATCATTTAGAATTAGCGAAAAATTAAGCAAGGCACCAACTTTACCGTGAGATTTTTAGATATCCATTGATATGGGAAATCTTTCCTTTTTAAATGGAATTCTTATCTAAAGAAGTAAAAACAACTATTGAATTATAAATCCATGAGTATTTAAACAAAGTTACACTTACTTTTTAGTCGCCCCTTCGTTTGCAATTTTCAATTCATAAATTGAACAAAACAAAATTGAAAAACATTTCTGACAATTGTTTCCTTTTAAAAATAACATGTTTCTTTTTAGTTTTTTAAAAATAAAAAATTCTGTAAAAATCCATACATTGTGGAAATTAGTTCATACATATTATGAACTAAAATCCAAGAAAGCAATTCATACTATTTATGCACAAAATTCGTTCTGTGTACTGTGTTATAAAAAAAGTCCTTTTCAAAAAAATAATTACTTTTTAATTACAAGCGTTTTAAAATTGTCCAACTACTAAATTGGCATAGGTTATGTAACAGATCTGGAATATTTGTTTAGAAAACATGACAAAGAGTAATTTCCCTAAAAAATTTGCATTATTCTTGGAAGTTTGATATAATTTTAAATAAAAATAAAAATTATGTTTTTTTCGACCTTAAGTTGTGCAATGAAAATGGAAATTATTGAAGATCGAGACCATACTCTATAGAGTATGGCCTCGAACTTGAATAGTTTTTGGACTTAACTTAAAATTATTCAACTTCAAAGACCAAAAAATCTGAATTTTGTTTAAGTTTCTAATGCATTGTCCAATGTACTGTTCCCACTGTATGTAGTAAACAACGAGAAATTTGGATAATTTTCGAAAAAGCGAACCACCTACAGGAGCGGAAGACATATACCGAATTCATAATTATTCTTTAACAATGGTTGCTTTAGCACCTTAAGAAAATAGTTCCAGCATTTACTAGTATTTCGTCCCACCCTACTGGCCACACCTCAACATTCGCCCATCATTGGCTGCCATCACGCTATCATCACTTATGTTCATGGATGGTAACCGATTCGATGCGGGTAAGGGTAACGTTTTTTTCTTTTATTTCGGTAACCATATTTTAGGGGTAACGATATTTCTGTTATTTCGGTAACCGCTAAGTCAACGGTATTTTAATTATTTCGGTAACGGATTTTTTGCGGTAACGGTATTTTAGTTATTTCGGTAACGTTCTTTAGGGCTAACGATTTTTTAGTTATTTCGGTAACGCTATTTTAAGGTATGTCAATGCATACCGATATATTTGGTCCCATCATGCCCGAGTTCCAATGACTGGCTAATTTCATGATCAAACTGTGGGAAACATATCTATTTACAGCGATTTTAGCGTTAACGATATTTTAGTTATTTCGGTAACGGTATTTTAATGATATTGATATTTCAGTTATATCGGTAACGGTATTTTACGGATAACGGTCATTCAATAATATCGGTAATGGTATTTTAGGGATAACGGTAGTTAGTTGAAAGTGTTTTGAATCGACAACGGTATTTTAGTGATATTGCTTGACATTCCTGCTTGTTTTTTTTTTTTTTTTTGCTTTATCTCAAAAAGTCAATATTTCAAAAATTTTACAAATGCAGTAGCAGTCAAAGGCGATTTTTATGATATTTCTCTTTATTCGTCTTTTACATTTTAGCCCAAAATTTGAAAACCGGTGTAATTAATTTAAACATATCCGTGAGACTATGATAGCAATGTTGATAAACAAAAAAAATGAGGATCATAAAAGATGAGCATGTTGTTGGATGGAGTCTTTAAAATTGATGTCCATCATTTTCAATGTATTACTGCACTTCGACTCGACTGTAACACAGCAACTGAAAGAGTAAATGAAAAAATGCAGCGTTAAAGTCATGATGAAAATGACGACAGTGGTGGTTGTACCAACTAGCAGTTTAGTGGATGGGTAATGTGCAGTTGTTGGTTCGATTGTGCAATTTATACGCCTTTGTAGCCCCCAATGGATTTTATATGTTTGTGGCATTTTTTTTTTCATTGTATTTAAGCGCGGTAATTGTTAAAAGTACTCTCATCTTTCCTATGACTGCTACTGTTGACGAATCGAACTGAAGAAAAGATGAAAATGAACAATTTTATGATAATTATGATGACAGCATGTGTCTTTTTGCAATATAATTTTAATTAATGCTATTAATTTTTGTGAATAAAGTTTATACGTGCAAAGATAAATATAATGAAATTTTTTTTAATACATTGTATAAATTCGTGATTACCCGACGTAAAATATATACGAATTAATACAGAACCATACGTGACTTATATGAAAGGGACCTGAAATATTATCATGGCGTTTTAATAGAAGGCGGCAAATTTATAATTTGTGACATATCACAAAACGAATCTAGGACAGATCACTGAACTGTCATACACTCAGGGAATTTCTGCTTTAAAAATATATAGTTGTTTGGTTTGTAATACAGTTTCTTTATTTTAAATGCAAATGTCATACATTTTTAGAACAAATTAAATTTTTTACTAACCTTGTAGTTTATTAAAAAAAACAAACCACATCAAATGACTGTTTTATGATTTTACATTAATTTTTTACAGTTGTTTTTTGTTATTTTAAAAAAATAAAAAAATAAATGTTTGTTTATTTTTTACTAACATGTTGTTCATTTTTATTACAACTGTTAGTCTTTTTTTGAACATTATAAAACAAATGACAATGTTAGTTGAATTTAATGAAATGAAAGTCGTCCTTTCTTTAAGTGAAATTTCATTTGTTGTTAACTACATTTACAGTGGTCTTTACCTACATAGTATTCTAAGTGTAAAAGACATAGTTTTTTTTTTATAAAACTAACATAAACCTTTTCAATATCCTGGTTACTACGGTGACCTCAAATCTGATACGCCTATTGAGATGACGCTTAAATAGTGATTTGTCGATTTCTTTCACTACACCAGACGGCTTTATTGCAAATGGTTCTAAAATAAACAAATCGTTTTTTTGTTTGTTAACCTTTAACCCGTGCCGAATTTTGTCCGAATATGTTCCATTTTTAGAAAAATGTGTAGTTTTATTAAAAATTTCCAAAATACGAAATTGTTAACAATTTTTTTTTTATTCATTTATTCCTTTAATGTACTCAAAACTATTCAGATATGGAATTCTGATTTCATCGAATACCATTAACCCACTTTATCCTGGAATTAGAACTGTCGGACAAATTTGAGAAAGTTAATTTTATTTTTTATATAATTTTAAAAAAAATTTAAAATGCCTAATTTGGAAATAATGTAATACAATAAATTAAAAAACAAATTTTAAAAATTTAAACTCGAAAAACAATTACAACAACTACGATTTGAAAAAAAATTATTACTCCTTTACATTTTTTAAAAATTGATTATTTTGAGAATTTTGTACGTATTGTTTTTGATCTTTTAAAATTGCATTTCGTTTTTGAATTGTCGGGTTTGAGATCATAATTTAAATGTAACAATTACAAATAGAAAACACTAATTGTCAATAAATGTAGGAGAAGATAAAAAAAAAACCCTTGTGGGGATCAGCGTTAGAGGGAATTCCGCACTTACGACCTAAGCGACGAGATCATCTTCAGCCTCATTCTAATACCCCACCCACAAGAAACTCAAGGTTTGATCAACCGCAGAAAATCGATGATGTTAATTGATTACCCGAACAACATGAGTTATTTTCGTATTTTCTTACAAGTTTAGCCAACAGCTTTAAATCTTAAAGCTTTTTATTTGTCAGGGTTGCCAGTCCAACTGCCAATGTTACCATTACTGGGAACGAATTGAAAATCCAGCATGTATACTAATATTTAAACACAACATATTCTAGTTGATTGTTTTCTTATTAGATTTTACATTGCATGGTACTTGTATGTTTGGTTTAAGAATGTTGTATGTATTGGTAATCTTCTAAAATGCTACTATTACAAAAAGAAAACGCTAATTGTTAATAAATCTAAGATTGATTATTTTGTAAAAAGTTGAACGAAATTTTAACGTTTTTAAAAAGTCTTCAGAAAAATATCACATTAATTTGATTAGAGTATAATTATCTTTAACCCTTATTTGGCCGGGGGAAAAACACGATGAAATGTAATTTAAATTATGACTACAAGATTGCAAAGCTTTTAAATTGATCAAAAAATTTCCACCTGATAAAAATAAAACAGTAGGAAAAAATGTAAGCTTTTCAAAATGAATAATGTTATTACTACACTTAGGAAATTATGTTGGTAAAGACGACAGCAATTGTAGTCAAAAACAAATGAAATTTCATTTAAAAAGAGGACGACTTACATTTTATTAAATTCAACTAACATTGTCATTTGTTTTTTAATGTTCAAAAAATGACTAACAATTGTAGTAAAAATTAACCACATGGTAGTAAAAAATAAACAACCAAAAGAAAATTTAGGCCTTATTAGCTTAATTGACAAAACATTTAAAGTACAAAGAAGATTGGCCAAAACAACAAAAACCATTTATTTATTTTTATTTTTTTAAATAACAAAAAACAACTGTAAAAATGAATGTAAAATCATAAAACAGTCATTTGATGTGAGTTGTTTTTTTTAAATGAACTACAAGGTTAGTTACAAGTTTTATTTGTTCTACAAATGACTTACATTTACATTAAAAATAATGAAACTGTATTACAACCCAAACAACTACATATTTTTAAAGCAGAAGTTCCCTGAGTGTACAAATTCTCTATATTTAAGACACTCTGATTTCAATGGAGTACTTTATTTTTCGATGTACGGTACACGAAAAGGCTTTAAATGTTTTTAAAGTAGAAACAAACTGACTGCTTTCGGTTGAAATGTAAAGTCAGCCCTTGTATGCATGTTTGTGATACATATTTGATTAAACCCGGCTTAAGCGAGTTTTATCGCTAAACTAACAATTGACCTTAACAAATGGAAAGAGCCTATTAGGAAGAGTTGTCTCAGCAAAAATTGTCCAAAATTTTATATGGCAGCATAGCTTTCCGAGTTGAACCCAGAGTCCAACTTTTAGTATGATATGTGAATTCCTGTTTAATGTATATGCGCAAAAAACCAGCCAAAAATTTTTATATATAAAAGAAATTTTATAACAAAAAAACACTATTTTTGTTGCAAATATGTAATAACCATAAAACATACTTTTAAATGGTATTTACATATCATACTAAAAGTTGGACTTTTGGAATCATAGTGGAAAGTAAATTTTTGACAAATCGCGAATTTTGCATAAATTTATCAAATTTAATCTTTCTTACTAATGTAATGGTTGGTGGACATTTAGATTCCGTACCTTCGGGTTTCGTTGCCGGCGTTTTAAACGCCACTGGCAATAAATGTTTTATTTCTGCCGGCACTAAAGAGCGCCAAGGCAATGCACTTTTTAAAGCGCTGAAGTGCTGTTTCAAACTTATTCTTTATTTCACATTTCGTCCTGCTTATAAATTAACATAACGGTACTTAAGTCTAACTTATTCTATGTTCTATGTTTTAGTTTATTTATATCAGCTGTTATCAGTTACAGTATAATCAGCTGATATCATTCACAATAAAAAGTAATTAATTAGTGATGTGAGTGGTTATCGATCCACTACACTAACATAACTCCTCTCCACTGACTATTACAAATAGAAAACACTAATTGTTAATAAATGTAACGAAAATAATTCAATTAACATCACCGATTTTCTGTGGTTGGTTGATATATATACTTGATCGAACTTGGAGCTCATTGTCGGTGGTGGATTAGAATGAGTTTGAAGATGACCCAGTCGCTTAAGTCGAAAATGCGGCACTCTCTCTAGCGCTGATCCCCACAAAATTTTTTCATCTTATTTTACATTTCTTAACAATTAGTGTTTTCTATTAGTAATAGTAATATTTTAAATATGATCTCAAAACTGAAAATTCAAAATGAAAAGAAGAAATAATAAATTTTCATAAAATGACCTGGAAAGAAGTCGCTAATATCCAAATTATGCATTTAAAAAGTTTTTAAAATTTTTTAAAATTAACACGTTTCTGCATTTTTATCAAGTTTGTGCGTCATTTTTCATTCCATGCTAAAGTGGGTTGTTAATGTGTCCGATGAAGTGAAAATTCCATATCTAAATAAATTTATGTATATGAAATGAATAAATAAAATTAAAAAGTTAAATTTCAAAATATCGAAATTTGAAAATTTTTAATAACAATATACTTTTTTCACAAATGGGATATTTTTGGCGAAATTCGTGACGTGTCAACGTTTTCCAAAAAAAATTGATTTCTTTTATTTGGAACCATTTACAATAAAAGTGGGTGGTGTAATGACAAATCTATTTTTAAGGGACACCCTAATACGTACATACATTTTTCCGATTCAAATCTATGCTGATTCCAAATCAACCGTAAGTATATTATCTTATTTTCTTTTATTATATGATTCAATTCAGTTAATGATCGTTTTTACTTTTATACACACTGAGAACAGATTCGTTGTTATAACCGAATTTCTCGCCAACCGAATTTGGTTAGTTACGTGTACTATCACATTATTCGGTTACAGCTACATTCATTTGCAGTTACGTCTACTATATTAGAACAGCATTTTCGACCGAATTTTCTATATGATTACTTTCGAATTAAATAAAACACTAATTCCAATTTGTTATGGGTTTTAATTTTTTATATAAAAATAGAAGTACATGATAACAAAATTGAACAATACTAAATAAGAGATCGAAACATTATTTACCGATTTCAACAGCAAACATAACATTTTCCATTCTCGAAACACTGTCAGCTCTAAGGACATATATTGATGGAGTAAGTACTAGATTCTCAGAGAGATCCTTATTGAGATATTCTTCGTTCTGAGATCCAGAAGAGTCTTTGCATCATCATATTTATAAAATATTTTCGGATTCCCTTGGTACGATATTGAATTCCGTATGGGTTTGCTGTTGAGATTCGTTCAAATAAATACAAAACGCAAACGAATTTTACTAATGTTTGAATTACCTGGATCATTATTTTCCTTCCTTGTTCTTAATTTTTTCAGCATTTCCCTTGTTGATTTAAATGTTTATATTTATTCTTGATTTTTTTCTTTAACAAAAAAATATATATTTTTTATTGACAATTTATTAATTAAAGAAAATTTTGTTACAACACATTGGTACACTGATAATAATCCATGCATAAAAATACGAAAAAATGTCATAATAACAAAAAATTTTGTAGAATAAACGAAAATTTGTTCATTTTACAAAATATTTCGTTATTTTGACGTTTTTTTCGTATTTGTAGCCTAAATAATTATGAGTGTAGGTTCAAGTACTAATTTTAGTTTTTTTTTAATTAATATTTTAATTCCGTTTTGGTTTGTTTAACCAATTATTGAGGTATTGCAGCATATATTTGGTTGTATTACAAAATTATTAATTATAAGAATAAAATTTAGTAAATAAATCAATAAATTAAGTAGTCCATACAAATTTTGATGTTAGGCTAAAGATTCTTCATATTTTCAACCGATTTCCAACTAATTTATTCTGCATGTGTATAAATAAAATGATTTAAATTTTTTTATTAATTAAAATTACATGTTAATTTTTGTTGCAACACATTTTTAATGGAAAAAAAATAACAACAACCAAAACTGCATGTTTGTTATTTAACTTCAAATGTTACCAACTGAGTAATTGACAACAATAATAATGTACCACATGCTGGGAACGGAACAGAAGGATGCTCTCTCTGTTAGCAGATATTGTCTGGCTAAGCTGGTTACAACAAGTACCTACTACGACAACAACTTCCACATCCACAACTCATCATTCCAAATACTTGTCGACAATATCGACAACATAAATAAAGAAGATATTAAACAAATCAACCGTATGATCACAGAAGCTACTTAAACATTCAACTGTAAAGTACCATTGAAACTCCATGGATGGCTAAATATAGCCAAGCCGGGCCAGTCATACAACCACGTAAAACTTTCTTGCATAAAACGCACATCATAATTTCAAAGTACGTGCATGTATTTTGTAAAGAAACACGCGAAAAAGTCATTGAGAAAAATATTTTTGTTTGGCTGGCAACACGCATTTAAATTTGGATGTCATTGGAGTTGCCAGATTTCGGGGAATCTTTGAAATTTTTTATAAATGTATATCAAGGACACATCCGTCAAGCCATAGTGAATTGGTCGTTACACTACTCGATCGCGATACGGACTACATTTCATTAATCCCAAACTTCTTCACTGAAAAAATTTTCCTTCATGATTTTATTGAAATGAATTGGTCGTCTTTTTAGTGTTGGGCTCAGAAGTACACTCAAAAAAAAGTTTGTAAAGTCAGCAAAAAATTTTGCTGAGTCAGCAAAATTTTTGTCAGGAGGGTGTTAGCAAACAAATTGCTAATGTCAGCAAAATCTTTTGCTGAAAATCAGCGAGCTGCTTTTTAGCAACAAAATTAGTATATTTAGCAAAAGTTTTGCTAACACTTAGTAGATAAGAAATAAAAAAGCCTTGGTAAAAATTAATAAATTTTTTGCTAAATTTTAGTAGACTAAAAAAAACGCAAAAAAATTGTAAAAAAAATTGTAATTTAGTTAATATATTTGCTGAAAATCATAAAACATATTTTTGTGATTCTTTTAAAAATAATTTACAATAATTACGAAATATAAAAATTTTCATTTTCCCACTTTGAAAACATGAATTAATTTAATATCTGAAAATATATAGAAATAAATATATATAACATAACAAAAATTTTCTTTCAACTACTTACATCAATCGTTGTCTAAATGATGCTTTCTTTTAAAGAACGCAGCTGCCGAAGATAATTATAGAAACGAAACGAAAAAGTGAACAAAAACAAACGAAACGAAAAAACAACAATTTTTTTGCAATAAGAAAAAGGAACCATACCAATCTACCTAAGATGTGTGTCTTTGTCTTTCGCTTTACTCTGTCTACATGTCTGTATATGTTTGTTTGCAATTTGACCACACTAGATTATTAATCTATTAACATTTATTATAGAAATACATATTAAATTTAAATATTTTCTTTTGTCTTGTATTTTATTAATAGACAATTATTTTCACAAGCCGGTGACAACGCAAAATTTAAGTTGTTTTAATAATCAATTTTGTTTTATGTATGAAAAAGAGATATAAAAGTCTTCCATGGTTGATTTTTTATATGTCTTTTTAGAGTTGTACTTTTTATTATCATTTTCCTCTTCTCTACTACATCTTGACATGCCGTGACATCTGCTTCATTGTGCGTATATCTTTCAATCTGGTTGTCGTCCACACTATTAATGTGCTTATTAGCACAATTTTTTTTAGCAAAATTAATTAGTAAAACATTAGTATATTAGTAAAGCATTAGTATAAAACAGTTAAGTGCTGAATAAGTATAACAAAAATTTTAGCTGAAAACACTATTTTAGAAAAAAAATTTGCTAAAAAATAGTATACCTGATTTACAAGACGTTTTACTAACTTTTGTACTAACTTATTTTTTTGAGTGTAGACTTAATTAGCAAGATAAATTGAGCAACCCGGTTTTTCCTACACCGAAGTTGAGTTGTTGGAAACTCTTGTGTCAGACGTTGTCGTAGCTGCTACGTACACTTATCTACGTCGTGCACGACCTCATGCTGTTAACGAGCAGGTCTTAAAATCGCTGTTCCATACCCAAACTGAGTATGTCAGCTGAGACTGAATCGATGAATAGGGTGAGCTTCACAATCGCACCTTTTAATGACCCCCTTCAACACCGTTCAAAACTCAACCGAAAGTTCAAGTTGGCGGAAAATCAGACAAATTAAAATAACACCCATTTTGTATTTTTTCTTTTTGCAGCCTAGCTGGAACCTTCATCAACCTTGCGAGTTATGCCAACTGCAGCCGTTTCAGCTGTCCGTTTTGAAGTATGCTTAGATCCATGTGGTGTTAAGCCATCCGATTGCGACTACTTCTTTTTTACCTGAGAGCTTTATGACATTTTTACATACTTCACGTATTGGTAGCAAACAAAGTCTCCGCTCTGCCTCTAGGTCAATTAACGTCCTATGGAACGCCTAGCCAGTTTTTCAAAGATCTAGACATTCTGAGGGATGTATCTTTTCCCGTATCGAAGATTTTTTGAGAAAATCCCGATGGTTTTCAAAAAAGATGTGACGAGGGACTAACCGAAATCGTAATGGACCACATGGCTTACGAATGCCTCGCCTTTTGGGACGCCCCATTCAACCTAACCTAAATCGAGGTCGATAAAAATATGGCTCTCCTATAATTTGAATTTGGACATTATCAAGCCAAGAATTTATTAAAAATCTATTTTTGATATTAAAACGAGAAAAAAATTGTATCTGGTAACACAAATTGTCATCTCATTGGCTTAGTTTAGACAGTCAACGCCGTTGTTGTTGTTTTCATTGACGAGCAGTAAGCTAAATGACTCGGCATGTGTTCGCAATTTTTATTACAAAAGTTCTGTTAAATATTCGTCGAACGCATTTGGCAAATATGTCAGTCATAGTTGTTGCTTAAACTCATTAAGAGCTTTAAGCACAACGGGTGGTTTTTTGAGCATTGTGATGCTCATAAAGATAATGATAATGCTGCAATGCGATCATCATCATCTTAACTTAAGTTAACAATATTAACATGTATGTTTTCCTTTTCAAAAAAATTTAATTTTTTACACATTTTTAACTTTTCAACAACATGCAAGCATAAACATGTTAAGTTTTACTAATGTTACTTTATATGTAATTTTTGTATTTTTTTTTTTTTTTGTTGCACAAAATTTAGTAACTATTTTCGCAATTTATATACGGTCGGTCGTATATCCCCTCTTGACTTTATAACGTCAATGAATTGGAAAAAATGTAAACAGAACACTTAAATACCACACAATTACATAAATGGTCAAAACTACTTTATTTCAATTCCACAATTGGTAATGAAAAAAAAAAACAAAATCTGAAGTCTAGAATGAAAAATCTACTAACGAAAATTTAGAAAAAAAAAAAATACAACTTAAATCTCTAGTGAATTTTAGTAAATTCTTTAGGGGAAAAGTATAAATTAAATAGAATTTAATTTGCAAATAAATCTATGGAAAAGTTAAACTATCCTTGAGATGTATGAAAATGCAGGTCATTGAAAGACTTAAGGTTCTAGCAAATCTTTTTCAATAGTTTTTTTCAAAAAATGTTTTTTTCAAAAAATGTTTAATGTTTTTAAAAGCAAGATTCTTCGTTACCAGTAGTTGTATATATCGCAATATATTGGAATTTAAAATTGATTATGTTTTTAAAGAATTTCTTATTTTAATAAATTTGTTTATCCTTTTTAAGTGGATGTTTTTTTTTTTTAATTTCAAGTTTCAGATTTTTACCTTTACGGATTTGCATAGGTCATTAGAGGTACAACTTCTTTCTCTTAAACCATAGTTATGCTAAGATTTTATAAAAGCTTAACCCATGCATGAAGAAACATATTTTAAATTTCTGAATTTTAGGCCAAATCTTTTGTGGGCGAAGTTAAGATAAATTTATATATTTTTGTCTCTGCCCGTAAAAAGTTTTTAAGGCCCAGTTTTAGCGGATGCCTGCAACACATTAAAAGTTCCTTTAACAATCCAACGGTTTATGGTGTGTGCATAAGCCTGATACTTTTTTGGCGCATTCCGGTTGGAGTTTAAAAAAATTAGACCTTAGTTGGCTGAGCAATATTTAAAGCTAATTTTAAGATATTAACTTCAGTGGATTTGCCATAAATTTAGGGTGAGACCCGCATTTTAACCAATTCTTTCCAAAAGTTCCAATACATTTGAAAATGTTAAAAGAACCTTAACAGTGATTTAGGACTTATTCCAAAGAACACGGGTTTTAAACCTAATCGAAGGGAACAGGTACAATTGTACCTTATACGTTTTTAAATTGCAATAAGGGGTTTTCCAGAAGTAATAGATGTCGGAAGTTCTGTTACATCTCCAAACTATTAATTACGATTTAGTTTTTAAAATTTCAGAAATATATGTCGATATCTTACCTGTTTAAAAAGGCCTAGTCGTTTGACACCCTTAATAAGCTGAAATGATACAACTGTACCATTATATATTTTGTATGAAATGGAAATATATTTTTTATTATATTTATTTTATTATCTATTATTTCGGACTTTTTGGAAACAATAATTTAATTCATTAACCACGAAAAGTCTAATTTATAATGATAAGTATATTTAGGTACAATTGTACCTTTGGTTTGCCGTGCTCGTTAGGACGAAGACTCAATCTCATATTTTGCAAATATGCACCATTTTTTCAAATCGCATAAAGAAAATGCATTTCTTTTTAC
Source organism: Delia radicum (assembly GCA_021234595.1). Classification (NCBI taxonomy): domain Eukaryota; kingdom Metazoa; phylum Arthropoda; class Insecta; order Diptera; family Anthomyiidae; genus Delia; species Delia radicum. The sequence continues at coordinate 150,371,409 of CM037852.1, forward strand.
ACCAAAAAAAATTCATTCCACAAAAAAAGACGAGTGGACCATTACATTGCAATTAAAATTGTGATGATTCAATGATTATTAAAGAATATACGCATATTCAAGCTTACACACTTTTTCAATAAAACTAAATCGCTCGTAAATTTCGGAATTTTAAAAACTAAAAACGTCCATCATTAAGTGGATCCCCCAGAGTTTCTGAATGCAAAATTTAATTGAAATCGGAAAACCCAAGGTCAAAAAATTTTCTTTTTGGCTGGTCTTAGGAGGAATTAAAAATTTATGGTCAAAGCTGCTTGGAAAGGACGCATTCAAAAAACCCGTTTTGCTTCTACACGTAGGAAAATCCGTTCTATGTATACGGGTGTATACACCTGATTAAGAACCCACATACCAAATTTCAAGTTTTTAGTTTAAACGGTTTTCCCAGGCTTCAAGTGAAAGACTTTCCCCCCTTTTAGACCTACTACTCGTGATAAGAAACCAAATTTTAAGCTCCACTATTTAACCCTCTAACTGGCAAACGATGTTTTGCAACGAAATTCATACCATCTGCTCCACTCGAAAAATAAATAATAAGTTCTTAAACAAAATTGTTTATCGTTGCCTAATTTAGGCAATATGAGCCAATATATTTTAGGGTGCATTTTTTAAACTAAGGCATTTAAAAGAGAAGTTTTGGACAAAAACTATTTCTCTTACCAAAATATAACCACGCTCGAAAAACAATTTTTTTTCTGCTCCTATTTAAGAAGATATCGCGATTTTCGCTTTTTGAAAAAAGCGAAATTAGGCGGAAAAGTATCTAAACCTCAATATATATTGTTCAAACTTCAACGCTTTGCTATTAATACTTAATGTCTTCTTTCTGTAAATTTTCATAAAAATCCGTCTATTAGTTTATAAGTTAAGACGATGTCCTTAAGAGGAATCCTGATAAAATCCTGTGAGTTCTTGAACTAAAGTAAGGACTTATTATTAAAGATAAAGCTTCAATCTTACCTTTATTTTCTTATAAAGAGTTTTTAGTCAACTTAAATTGGTTTATTAGATTTTTGAAAACTGTTTTTTTTTAAATAATTAGTTTTTGAAATGTTACGAAATTTTGATTTTGAAGTTTTCTCGCTTCTAAACCGTGGACGGCAAATTTAGCAAATATAGTTTTCTATCGGAATATATTAATTTATAATATAAACGCTCATTTGACGTATTTGTGGTAAATTTAATAAATACTGCCATGAGGCAGCCTTACCCTTTAAAGGGTTAATGGTGTGGCCTGGCATCCAAGAGGAGGGTTTTAACTATATAAACCTTTCCTTTTACCACGTTGCTAAACAGAAATCCAAAAAGTATCAAGGGAGAGACTTTTCCCCATTTTTACCCTCCCCGTAAATAGGTCCAAAAATTCGCTCTACACAGATGTCGACTAATGATAAGGCAAAAATGGGAGACTTTTCATCATACCAAATTTCACGTTCTTCGCTTTAGTGGTTTGGCCAGGCCGCCAAGGTGGGGAATTTTTCGCTTTAAGCCCCTCCCCATATGATTTCCAAAAATCCGTTTTATGCAGATGGCTACACTCATAGAAAAAAGTTCGTAGAAAAATTAGTGAAGCCTTTAGCAATCCAACGTTACAAGTTTTAAACAAATTTTTAGCTCAAATTAAGAGTTTAGCTAAAAATTTTGTTATTTGGACTTGATGAAATACAAAAATTTTTTTTTTTTTTGCTTAATTTACTTAAGACTACAAATATTATTTTGATATTTAAAACCAGCAGAGGTCTTTGTAATGCGTTTCAGTATTTGTGTATTTTTTATATTGTGTCAGTATAAAATAGGCAAGTGAAGTAAACACGTCGTATTACAAAAATATTTCGAAACATTTATGCAAATGGTTTTATTATAAACTAATAAAAACTGAAACTATAAAAATATTCAAGAGTTTTTTTTTTAAAGAAAGAAGGGGGGTTTCATTTTTTTCTGAACTAAAGGACTATGATGGTTTATGTGTTTATAAAACAATATATAATTTTGTTATAATTTTTATTAAAAATAAAAATTATGTTTTTTTCGACCTTTAATTGTGCAATGAAAATGGAAATTATTCAAGTTCGAGGCCATACTCTATATTTCTTCATTAGGATATTGTCCTAACAAATAATCTATAGATGAATATCCACCAGAGGTGGATCTTGCACATCAAACAAGTTTTCAATTTATTTTTTGATCAATGGTTATAATCTTTAACTTCAAACTCATATGTATATTAGTTCTCATGTAGTGAGTAAACTAGTTCATATGTATGTTTGATGTTTGGCATGGGATTGTTACCGCTTTCAAAACGTGTTCTGATGATGGGAACCTAGAAAATTCCCGAAATAGATCTATCAACACATTCCTGAAAGGGTCAAATAATAAATTTGAAAACAAAAAACTCTATAGATTATTTGTTAGGACAATATCCTAATGAAGAAATATAGAGTATGGCCTCGAACTTGAATAAGTTTCATTTTAATTGCACAATTAAAGGTAGAAAAACATAATTTTTATTTTTAATAAAAATTATAACAAACTTGTAAAAAAGGCAAAGTACCGCCTAGTTTACTTCCCCTGTTTTGTTTACAAAATATAAAAAGGAGAGAAAAACAAAAAACGTGTATTGAATATCCACCAGAGGTGGATCTTGCACATCAAACAAGTTTTCAATTTATTTTTTGATCAATGGTTATAACCTTTAACTTCAAACCCATATGTATATTAGTTCTCATGTAGTGAGTAAACTAGTTCATATGAATGTTTGATGTTTGGCATGGGATTGTTACCGCTTTCAAAACGTGTTCTGATGATGGGAACCTAGAAAATTCCCGAAATAGATCTATCAACACATTCCTGAAAGGGTTAAATAATAAATTTGAAAACAAAAAACTCTATAGATTATTTGTTAGGACAATATCCTAATGAAGAAATATAGAGTATGGCCTCGAACTTGAATAATTTCCATTTTCATTGAACAATATATAATGTTAAAAAAAAATTTAAATTATTTAATAATTCTTTAATACAATTATTTAATTAAATTTTTTCTTATTTTTCTATTATTTTCATAAGAAAATGTTTGCCTTTTTGCACCTTCCCGTTGGAGTTTCCAAAAATCGCGTTTATACAGATGTCTGCTCATGACAAATTACCCACATACCAAATTTCAAACCCATTATATTAGTGGTTTGTCTGGGCCGTCAAGTTTAAGACTTTTTCCCTTTTTGACACTCCCCGTAGAAATGTTAAAAAATCTACTCTATACAGATGTCTCTCCTGATTAGCAACTCATTTACCAAATTTCAAGTTCCTACATTCAGCGGGTTGCCTAGGCTGCCAAGGGGGAGATTTTGGCCCTCCCAGTAGGAATTTTCCACAATTCTGTCAATACAGACATCTACTCGTGATAAGGTCCCAACATACCAAATACCAAGTTCCTGGATTTAGTGTTTAGCCAGTTCGCCAAGAGGAGACTTGTCCTCTTTTTGCCGCTCCCCGTTGTAATTTCGAAAAATCCGCTGTATACAGATTTTTACTCCTGAGCAGGAATACATACAACAAATTTCAAGTTCCTAGCTTCATCGGTTTTGCCAGGCCGGCAAGGGGAGATTATTGCCCCAATTTTAGCTTTTTTCTATGCAAAATTCCAAAAAACACTATACCAGGAAGTTAGGCCACATCCGAATGAACACATATTGCAAATTTCAATTCCCTAGTCAAAGGGGTTTGGGTATTCCGCAAAGGGGGAGACTTTCCTCTTTTTGCCTCTCCCCGTAGCAATTTCCGCCTTAACGGACGTCTACGCTGAAGGGTGGACCTCCATGCCAAGTTTAATTTTCCTAGCTCCAGCAGTATGGATGATGTTGAGTCATAAAGTCAATGAGTGAGTGAGTAACGTTATTCTTTTTTATATAACGTCGTATAAATCGTAAAGTAGACAATTACAGAACGCATATGCTTTTCAAATCTTTGCAATAGACCATCTACTTTACACAGAGAGAATTCCTTGGATGAGTTTTAATCAAATTTTTTTACTAAACTAATGACATTTTCTTCACAATGTGAATGAAAAATTACTTAAATTTCATGAAAAATATTCGCAGTTTTAATGAAACTTTTTCATCAGTCGTATGGAATTTTTAATAAATAATATGAAATTTTTCATTAAATTTTATGAAAAACTGCATTAATTTACTGAAAAGTTGCTGTTGAGCCCTATTTCGATAAAATAAAAACATACCATTTTTGATATCTTTAAACGCGTTTCGGAGCCAAAATGTGCCCTCTAAAAAATGTTTTATTATATTTTTCAATATGCCCCGTTTCAGTGCTATTACTTAAACGAATTTGAAAAAACCCTTCATCGGGACACACTGCTATAGAATTTACAAAATTTTAGTTTTATTTGAGCTAAATTTATTTAGCTAAAAGTTAAAAAAATATTAGTAGACAAAAACAATCACAAAAAAGTGTAAAATGTTTTAAGTTTTCTTTATTTTTTTATTCGAATTAAAATCTGCCTTTTATTCGACTATTAAATCTGCCTATATTAGTCTACAACTTCCGTTAATTTTAGCTAAATATACTGTTACTTTCACTCAGTTAACAAGGAAACTACGCTGTGGTGAATTAGTTTAGTTTTAGTTTTAGTTTATTTGGTTTTCCGTACAACAAGATTTAAAATCTTATAATTATAGTACAGAATTAGTATAGCGTATATTAACATTATTGATGAATTTAATAAAAAAAATTATATAAAAATAAAATAATTAAGGCTTACAATCAATTATACATATTTAAATGTTTATGTTTTTAATTATAAAATTGAAAAAGAGCTCTTTTGAATTGCAAAGCGTTGCCTATGATTTGTATGTTTGTAGGTAGACTGTTCCACAGACTAATAGCATGTATATAAACTTGCCAATCAGAGACCAAAGTTCTTCGATTGAACGGTACTAAGTCTCTAATACGACTAGATTGAGTTGGAGTTATTCTATTCAACAAATATTCAGGTTCTTTTGTAAATATTATCTTATGTAGCAGTAATAATGATCTTATTTTTAGCAAATTATTAAGAGTCACACCGTATAAACGTTTTTCAAATACAGAGATGCGATCATATTTTCTCAAGTTAAAGACATATCTCAAAATATTGTTAAAGGTAACTGTAAGTTTTCGTGCGCTCATTGTGTCAGATTTGGCAAACAGTTCACATCCATATAGCAAGGTGGGAATAAGATATGTTTTGGCAAGTAATTCACGAATTTTCAATGGTGTAAAATATTGGGTATTCCACAGTGTACGTAACATCGAATATGTTCGTCCAGCAGCTGCATTTATATGATCAGACCAAGTTAGTGTATCATTAAAAATTACACCTAGATTCTTCGTAGAGTTTACAACATCAATTTTTCTACCATTGATATTGATCACAGGCTCAAAAGGTAAGTGCAGTGTTTTCTTTTTTACTATCAGGCATTTAGATTTAGAAGGGTTAAGACATAAACCATTTGCAGTTGCCCATGTGTGAATGCGTCCAAGATCCTCATTCAATTTAGTAACACAAACATTCATGTCATTTTTTCCACTCCCTATATATATTTGCACGTCGTCGGCATAAATATGAGCCTTGCAGTGTAGTAACTGGTTTGTTATATCATTGACATAAATGGTAAATAGCAGTGGTCCAAGGATTGAGCCCTGAGGCACTCCTTTAGACACTGATAACGGACGAGATATTTTATTATTTGCAGATACGGATTGATATCGATTAGTGAGATAACTTTTTATAAGAAGAGTTGACGATGAAGAAAAGTTGAAAATTTTACTCAGTTTCATACAAAGAGTATTATGGTCAACCATATCAAACGCTTTGGAGTGGTCCAACAGTACAAGAAACGATACCTCACCACTATCAATACTTTTACGTATATCCTCTGATACATCGATCAGGGCAGTAACACAACTGCGTTTATGGCGAAATCCTGACTGTTTCTCAGTTAACATACTATTTTCGTTAATATAAGTATATATTTGTCGGTGTAGTAATTTTTCAAATACTTTCGATAAGTACGGAAGTATAGCAATTGACCGATATTCGTTATTAGACTTGAGCGTTGGTATAATTTTTGCATACTTCCAGTTGATGGGAAAATCACTTTTAGTTATTATTGTGTTAAAAATATATGTTACGTAAGGTAACAATAATGGAATAGTTGCTTTAAAAAATATTGGGTGTATGTTGTCAAAACCAACTGCATTTGATTTTACAGCAAAACAGCTAGAAAGCACGTCAGCTTCGCTTACACATTCAAAGAAAAACAAATTTTCCTGAATATTGGGGTAGTGGATTTGGTCATAGAAATTATTAGCATTAGGTACGTTTGGGAGGCTAATAAAGGATTCATTTAGCATATCTACATTAATTCCAGAAGTATCGCTTGACTTGGATTTTCCGACTCCAATATCACGTATAATTTTCCAAGTTTTTGTTGATCCTACTGCAGACGCAAAACGTACAGAGTAGTAATCAGATTTAGCGCTTTTAATAGATTTGTTGACTTCTCTTCTCATACTACAATATTCTTGATGAAGTTCATTTGTCTTAAAACGTTTCCAACGTTTATATGCAAAATCTCTTCGCTCAATTAGGATTTTTATCTGAGCATTAAACCATGGTTTTTTCTTATAGTTTAGAGTTAAGGTTTTTACAGGAACTGACTTGTTAAAAATGTTAGTCAAATGATGCTCAAAAAAGTTTAATTGGGTTTCAACACAGGGCATATAATATATTTAATCCCAATCCACGTTCTGAATCACATATAACATTGTATTGTAATCAATGTGTTTAAAATCGAAGTAAGTTATTATCTCATTTGTATTCTCAAGTTTAAAGTCAAAAGTCAGAAATACAAATCGTGCTTTGAGTAACACGGCACTGATAATTGATCATATAGTAGCACTTTTTCCTCATTATTGACGAAAAAGATATCGAGTAATGAGTTTGCTGTAGCAGTATAAGGCGTTGGTATTGTTGTATTCGTCGGTGTTAAGCCAATTGACTTCTTTTTATCAGTAAGATGAGTTTCATAAAAAAGGTTTGAATTAAAATCTCCACATATGATCACGTCCTCATAAGCTACTGTAAGTGATTCAATATTTTCCATAAAAACGTCTAGATCTATATTACGATTAGGTCTATACACAGTTCCCAAAAGTAGTTTTCTTCCAGAAGCAAAAACTTCAATAAACAGGTACTCAACCTTTCCTCCCGGTAACGATTGACAGCAAGGTTTACTTGTAATCCCTTCTTAACATAAATTGCCACACCTCCTCCACGAGGTTCTTTTGTGCCTATATTAATTTGATTCTGATCATTTTGATTTATTAGTTTTGTTCTGCCCATGCGATATAATTAAAAGTTACTCAAACTAACAATTTTATTAGAAACAGATTTACCAAACCATGTCTCGGAAACGCAGATAATATCTACTCCAGAATTCTCAATCATGTATCGAAATTCGTCAATCTTAATTCTCAGACTTTGGGCATTGATGTGACATATTTTTATACCCGATCTCTGTTTACACAGAACCTTAAGCATATCAGAAATAATGTCTCTGGAACTGTAAGTTGTGCTACCACTATTTGATGTCATAGTAAAAATGTTTAAATATTCTAAATAGGCAACGCAAACATTGTAGCAACATAGCAAAAAGATTTTAAAAGTTTTAAAATGTAAATACAAAAAATTGAGCAAGATTAAGTGTAATTGCAATTTACCAAAGAATAATTTAAAAAATGTATTATAAATATAGTAAAACAAATATAATAGTATTGAAAAATATTCTGAATAGCAATATTTTCTAACAGTGTAAAACAAAAAATTTTTAAACGATTTTAATGTTGTTGAGGACAAATAAATATTAGACACGAATTTATAGCATGTTTAGGAGTTAAAAAGGTAGGAAAACATTAAAATTTTTTTTATGAAAAGAACTTTAAAAGTTGATGAAATATGGATTATAAAAGCTTTTTGGGAAAAATCGTGCCGAACGATTACAAAAACTAAAAGAAGCCCAGAAACCCCTAGGTAATATTAAATAAGTATTATAATTTGAATTCAAGCCAACAAATACTTCCCATACAAAATGTGATTTTCGAAAAAATTGTTTTTAAATAACATGCAGGGCCATGTTTTATAAACCAGTAGATGTGTCTTTGAAATACCTTTCATTTGATACTCATTTTGCCTAGAGTTTAATAACTTATATAAGAAATATATTATAAAATTTGGTAATTTTTGACCCCACTTTTTAACCTGTAAAGTTGAGATTGATTTATCTGCGGATCCATACACTGTGTAGTTTCAGTTAAACATTTTTTTTTTTGATATTACAAATTTGTTTGCTGCTTTTTATTTACAAATATTTAGCAAACGTTTTTGCTAATTTTAGCTGAGTAAATTTGCTGTTTTCAATTTACTAAAATTTAACTCGAATATAACTTAAATTTTGTAAATATAACCGATTTATTTTCGCTGTTCTCATCTTACCACACTTATAATAATCCATGCTAAAAATACGAAAAAAATTGTAAAATCGGGGTAAGACCAAGCTTTAGTCAGCATAGATGGATTCGTACATAAAGCGGAGTAGAAAACCCCTGAGTCTGGCCTCATGTATTAATACCTCAAGGAAAAAATTTTAATTGGAGAGTATGACAAACATTTTATTTGTAAAATTCGCATTTTGGTTCGCATTTGCTTAAAGAAATGTGTTGATTAAAAATACCAAAATCTTAAATTAGGACTATCCAAATAATGTCATATCCATTAGGGATTATTACAGTATTTGGTAAAAGTTTTAGGGTATTTCAACTTTTCTAAACCCCGACAAAGTGGATTCAAAAATTATCGTCCATTATTTTTTTCTCACTTTTCAAACTTTAATTTATAACATTTCTAAGAATTTCCAGTTTAATAAAAATTTTGTCATAATACAAACATTTTAAATACCCCAACTAATGAGTTGTTATCTTTTGAAAAAAAAAAATATTTAAAATTATTACTTCCTATAAAAAAATTAACAATTTTATGGTCAATGTTTGAAGTAAAGCCGCCATCTAGGCAAAAGTACACATTGTGGCGGTATGCTAAAAAAGCTGGAAAGACAAACCACAAAAGTGCAAATGTCAATATAATCAAAGTATAAAAAGTAAATGAATGAATGAATGAATGGATGGATAGATAGTTGAATAGATAGATGGAAAAAATAAAAAAAAAAATGTCGTCATGATAATGACCATAAAATAAATAATAAAATTAATGTAACTTTATCTATTACAGCGCGCTTAAATGAACGTACAATCGAATGAAACGAATAGAGTGGATTGAAGTGGAAAACAAATCAAAATCAAATAATTGTAAAATTCAAACGACAACATCGACGACGACGGCTGACGGACGGACTACAAAAAGCCGCATTAAATGTCTAGCAACAGTAAATGTTTAAAACGTGCACAAACATTTGTTGTCGTTGCTGTTTTATCTCAATAGCAACAACAGTAACAACAACAGCAACTAAAATAAAAAGGAAACCGAAATGCATTCGATGATATTTGTTCGGAGAGCTTTAAGCCATTTTTTTTTTTTGTGATCATTGAAGCATATTTGTGTGCACTTGTCATTTTGACAAGCGGAAAATTGCCGCAACTTTACAATCATGCCAATAACAAAGTTTTCGCAACAAACAAAAGGAACAAATATCGTTTACGACAACATTACAATATTGCTAAAAAAAAAACAACAACAACAGTGTGAGAAGATAATATTACATTTAACATTAATTATAAGAACTGGCGCAGACTCAAAGTCTGTTATTGAATTGATGAACCATTTTGATTATACAGCTGCGTATTAAATGTATGAGAAAACAATATCAGCAATGTGGGAGAAAATTTTTCAAAATTTTGTACGCTAAATACAAAATTTGTAAGCTAAAAATCCTCCGCTTTATTATATTCGCCATTTAAAAAAAATTATCAAACCTGATTTAAGAGTCGTACTCATGAACCCCATTGGACCTTGCACATAACAAACAAGTTTTCAATTTATTTTTTGATCAATGATTATAATCTTTAACTTCAAGCTCATATATTGGTTCTCATGTAGTGAGTAAACTAGTTTATATGAATGTTTGATGTTTGGCATGGGATTGTTACCGCTTTCAAAACGTGTTCTGATGATGGGAACCTAGAAAATTCCCGAAATAGATCTATCAACACATTCCTGAAACTGTCAAATAATAAATTTGAAAACAAAAACCTCCATAGATTATTTGTTATGACAATATCCTAATAAAGAATTATAGAGTATGGCCTCGAACTTGAATAATTTTCATTTTCATTGCACAATTAAAGGTCGAAAAACACATAATTTTTATTTTTAATAAAAATTATATCAAACTTCAGGAAAATATCATATACGAAAACGTACACTTTTCCAAAAAAAAATTTCTGTTATATTGGCTCCGCCATTTTGAATTTTTAAAATCTTATTTCATGTTAGCATTTAGCAAACCCAAAAATTTTGAATAAATATTCACTACAAATCCGAAGACTTCTTAAAAGATAAAATCCGATATATTAAATCCGTTATTTTTAATTTTGCTATCCCCAAAACATTACCATTAATAATACAACAAAACCGATCACAAATAAAAAATATTAACTGCCATTTTAAAATTTTAAAATCTAATGTCAGATGCATAATCAGTTATCACAAAAACTATTAAATGGCAATTTCGAAGCAAATTCCGAAACTTCGTTAAGTCATAAACCATTTTGGATCAGTCAGTTTGAATTTTAAAAATATGGTGCCAGATTTAAGTTCAGTCAATTTTCAAGCCGAATCTATTACGCATTGACATATATTTAAGCTTCTCTGAAACTAGCGCATCTATATTGGCTGAACCATCATTACCTCCATATTGCGGCACTCGATTTTTGAAAGTGAAGATATGCACTAAAGTTTCAAGCCATTATATAGCTCTGTACGTCCAGCTAATTCTGGGGGATTGCCTTTCACGAAGAACCCTCCATACATATAGAGTAGGTGCGGGTAATGTGGAGTAGACGGGTAATGTTGAACACCCATTTATTTCTTAAACTAAGCACTATTTAAGAAATGTTTGTTGGTAAAACCATTGCATATTCATATAATTTAATGTCACGCTTACATTTTTGAGACTAATTATTTGTTAGTTAGTTAGTTTTTAATTATTTGAATAGTAAAACTTGTCATGCCTTACTTTTCTTTTACAAGTTTTGAATTGAATTTGTTTTGGTGGAAAAAAATGTTATATATGTTAATATTTTGCGGCTCTGTCTGATAGAATATGAATTAAGGAAATTTTTAACACCATTAGTGTTAACACCATTAGTGTTAACATTTTTAACACCATATTACGCTTAACAGTTTTTAATAATTGTTTCAAAAATTCAGTTGCAGATCGGCTAATGTGAAATACCTTAAGGCGGTTAATGTGGAATAATATTTCTCATTACCCTCTCAGCATGTTTTTTTTTTTTTTTTAAATCAAATATAACAATTTTAAATTGTGCTATCTACTTTTACCTATTTGACATTAATACGACATACAATAGGCCTCTGACGCAGCCTTATTGAAGTTATTGGACTTTTTTGTGTGATTAACCCGTATAGTATTAGCGAATTTTTATTCACTGGTGAAATATTATTAAATCTACAAGCATTTAGATTTCTCTTCTTAACAATTATAAAACTATATTCGCCTCTAAAGTGGGGGGGGGGGGGGGATACACGCGTTTTTTTAATTTTTCGAAAATCAACAAATCTTAACAAAATATTTAAATTTTTGATTGATTGAATAATGTTATTTAGCCTTAATAAATAACTTTGAAATTAGCTTTGAAATTGATCTTGTTTCAAAATATCTTTTTTTAATAAATCACTTCACAATTATAGCTGAAAGCAAAGCAAGTTCATATCCAATATAGCAACGGTTCCCAAATGGGGGCCCGCGGACCCCCAAGGGTCAGTAATTCTGTTTGTTTCTTTACTTTTGTATTTTTTTTAAATTCATATGAAAAAAACTATTTTTGGTGTGTCCGTGAACCAGCAGAAGTTCTTCAAGAGGTCCGTGAAGCAAAAGTTGTCGGGAACCACTGCAAGAGAAAGTAAGTACTACTTTTTATATAATAAGAAAACAAATAGTTTATGGTGATATTTTTCTGCACACTGGTACCCTTCTCTGCATGATATTAATGCATTTTTGCATAAAAGCACTGAAGTTGCATTTGATCTTGTCCATTAAAACATTTCACAATTGCATTTAAATTATGAAAGATATGATATTAAAAACTCTAAAAAAATCGTATGTATTAAATATAAATTTTTAGCAAAACACGCAAAAATATGCATTTATAACACAGTATGCAAAAATATGTAATAACAAATTGTTGCCATTTTGTTTGAAAATTCTTAGTATGATTGAACATGATTGCCGACAAAAAATGATCATATTATGATACTAACAATCATATACATTATTCTAGCTGATTATATTGTGATCACTGGGAACGATTTTATCATCATCTAGAATCATAATATAATTATGAAAATAATATTATGATTGTTGCGTGATGAAATTATAACATGAAGCTCTTAAACTATCATAATATGATGCTCTTTTTTCTGCGTGTAGATTCTGCGCTACAGACTTCAAACATGCATTTGCATGAAAGTCGCTGCACTACTTATTACTAACAGCGAAACTACACAGTGGTGAATCCGCAGATTCTAATGAAACTGGTATATGTTGTTGAGGACAAATAATATATTAGACACATATTTTTGTTGTTGCGCAACCGCACGTTTAGGGTTTAATAAGGAGGGTCAATAATTACAATATTTTTGTAATAAAAATTTTTAAAATTTAAAAAATACTGATTTTTTTTGTAAGTAGTGGGCTCAGGATTGGCACTACTTTGATAAATTTAAAATATGGGTTATACAAGGCATGCGGGAAAAGTCGTGTTAAAGCCAAACGATAGCGAAAATGGAAAAAAGCTCAGAAGCCCCTTAAAAAAAAAATAAATAAGCATTAGTATTAGAGATGTCACGAAAATTCGGTTACTATTTGGTATTCGCCATATTCGAATTGTTTTTACTATTCGGCCGAATGCCGAATAAAAAAATTGTTTGCTTCCATTTAATCGTTTCCATATCTAAAGTACCGTGTTTTTTAATTCGTCAAATAAGCAAGAAATAAATTAATTTCAAAAAATATTTTGATGTCTATCACTTCAAATACACTCAAAACATCGTTTGAATCCATGCAAACTTAAAATTTAAATGGCTTTTTATTTCGACCTAACCTATTAAAACGGAGTATACCACTGAATTCTACGCCCCAAAATTAAGTTTACGTGTCCCGGGGTGTTGGTGTGTCATTTTCATGTACTTAATGTGTTATATGTTATTATATGTTAATTAGAAAGTGTTCGAAAATGCACGGACATGTTTATAGCTTATAACTTATAATAGAAATATTTAAAAAAACAAAAAAAAATACGTGTCTAATATTTCTTTGCCCTCTACATCATATTCAAATTTCATTCAAATCTGCGGAGTGGTTTTCTTGTTAGTGATTATGGTGGCACCTTTCTCCCTTTTTAATACAGTTTTTTTCACATTCCTATTGAAAATTCCAAAAAAAATGTCTTCTGTAAATGCTAGTCCATACTTCAAGGAACATATATTAAATTTCAGATTTCTTGCCGAAAATATTTCAGCAAGCCGTTAAAGCGGAAACTTTTCCCCTTTTGACAAACAGCACCTTATCAGTAAATTGGCCCATAAATTGGCAAAATAAATTTAAAATTTCAGTTAAAGCTGCCTCGACAGTGGTGGATTTCCCATTTTTAACACCCTTCTATACTGCCGTCCCTGCCTTGTTATATTTTTACAAAACTTTTTTAATATAATATTTCATTTCAATGTCATACCAGTTTTGCTTTTAACCTAAAATTTAGCATTATTTGCGCAAGAATGTTTGTGCTTTTCGACATTTTATTTATTACTATTGCATGACAATTTAGTCTCATTTTTGTTACTCATTGTTGCATAAAACAGATGCTTTTACATTAATTGTTACAATATTATCAATTTTTTAAAGTCAAACTTAAAATATCGTCTATCTTAACTTTTTTAATACAGCAAAGCAAACTAAAATCCTCCAGGTTAGAGATAATATTTCATTCGCTCACTACAAAATATTAACCCTTTGACAAAGAATAGTTGATATATGACCCATTTTTATTTTTTTTGTATTGGAACTCTTTGTATCGACAAAGTATAGACGTAGCTTTCAGATCACACTAACAACTTGGACCAATTTGATATTAGAGGCGGACCCCAAGGTAATAAAATATGATTCATTTTTGGTAAATATTGGATCAAACTTTTGGTCGAATGTGGTTCACCTTCAACTTTTACCTTCAACTTTCAAGATATTTGGAATTGATTTATACCATTTCCTACACTATACTAATACAATACGGGACATAAAGGGTGCTGTTATAGAGGTATAGAACTTTGAAATGGAATAAAACAAAAATGAATTTTTTAAATTGACATGAAATTTACTTAATTCGAAAGATAATCTTCTGGCATTATAATTTAAATATGACTTCTGGCATATGACCGCCACGTCTGGCTCGGACGTAGTCTAATATGGAGGTTCAATTTTCGATGACTTTTTCCAACATTTGTGACCGTATATTGACAATAATGCGGATAATGTTGTCCTCCAAGTGGTCAATCGTTTCGGGCTTATCGGCGTAGACTAGCGACTTCACATATAACCACAGAAAATAGTCCAGCGACGTTAAATCGCACGATCTTGGAGGATAATTTACGGGTCCGAAACGTGAAACTATGCAATTACCAAACGTTTCCTTCAATAAATCAATTGTGGCACGAGCTGTGTGACATGTTGCGACGTCTTGTTGAAACCACAACTCCTGCACATCATGGTTGTTCAATTAATGAAAGAAAAAGACACTAATCTTGGCTCTATAGTGGTCACTATTGGCTGTAACGTTCTGGCCAGCATCGTTTTTAAAGAAGTATGGACCTATTATTCCACCAGCCCATAAAGCACACCAAACAGTCAGTTTTTCTGGATGTAACGGTATCTCAACATACACTTGAGGATTATCATCACTCCAAATGCGGCAGTTTTGTTTATTGAAGTAACCATTTAACCAAAAGTGAGCTCCATCGATAAACAAAATTCGTAAAATTCATGCGCGATACGTATTTCGAACAGAACCATGATTTTCAAAATAAATTTGCATAACTTGGAAGCGTTTTTCAGGCGTCAGTCAAGTCATGTTGAAATACCAAACCAAACTAAACATAAATCACTTGACAGCGGACAAAATGGCCGCCAGTTAGAAAAGTGTTTCCAACCCTTTACATATATGTATATCCCATTGGCCGCCAAAGGTAAAAGAGAGCAGGTCTTTGTTTTGTTTTTTATTCGTATAGAAATTTAGGCAATTTTTGTTTGATTTTATTTAAAGAAATTGATATTTATAGAATTGTATCTCCTGATTCCAAATCTGGTCTCCAAATATCTCTGTACCTTCACAATTTTGCAATATCCTACAAAATAAATCTTTTAAGACTACACTCAAAACTCGATTTACGACTTAATCTATTTTAAAATATTTGAAATTTTCGTGTTTAGCACAGCTAAATAATTAAAAAAAATATGCTTTACATGACGTAAACAAGAGGATAGTAATAAACTCGACACGTCTTTCGTTATTACTTGTGTGAAGTATTTGTTCACCAATTTTAACAGTTGACGACCCATGGGATATATATCGTATATCGCATGGATTTTTTTATAGAAGGAGTGGCAAACAAATATTATTGACGACACTTTTCTTTAGAAATGTTGGATCTATAAACAGCATCCGCAAAAAGAATAGGAAACTTTCCAGCAGCTTAAGATCGGTCGACAAAGGGATAAATTGTCAAACAGTGTTTTAATAAAAATGTTGGAATAGAATTTCAATACACCTTTCAATATAGCATTAATGATTTCCTTTCATGGTTTCATTTACTCTTTGATTATAAAGAAAAAGAACAAAAAAACAATAACTAAATTCTGCCAAATCATTAATCATAATTAAGCATTTTTTACGCAATCTTAGGATGTGTAATAGAAATATATTCGTATATCGGATATATACATTAGGCTGCTTCTTATTTTCAAAAACGTCTAATTTTCGACGCAATGCTTAGATTCTCGAATTTTTTTTTCCAAATTTTTGAAAAATGTATAGGGTTTGCTACCAGACTTTACAAATATTCCCGATTTTCAAAAAGGACATATTGGCATAAAAAATAATTTTTTTAAAAACATTCAAAAAAAAAAAAATGAACACAACATTTTTTTTTTATTTATATTTAACCCCGGCATCTCAGGAAAAACATATTTGGTTTCTATAAAATTGCTAACCCTTAACTACACGGTGCCGAAAAAATTACTAAAATGTTGAATTATACAGCTCCAATTGCGAATAAATATTTTTAAACAATTTAAAGATTGCAAATATTAAAATAATGTTGGTCCCTTTGCTTTACACACAATATGGGGAAAAAACAATACTAAAGGGATCACTTAATCTACTTATTGTTAACGTGTGGACCAATTTAATTTTGGCGGATTTGGAAGAAAGACAGTTTTTTAGATTAAAAAAAAAATTGTTAAATATATTTTTAATGAAAATTACTAATTTTACACTGTAAATTGTTTTATTTGATCACAGTTATCTGGTGCATCGTTAACCCATGTTTTCCGTAGGTCAAAAGTGTTACGTAAAATAAAGAGGATGACTGAATACTTTCAAATAAAAATAATTTACAAAAAAGAACAAAATTTTCCATACATGAGGCCAAAAACGGATATTTTAATAATAATATTCACTTTTTCTCCGTTTGAATCCTAATACTTGCTTCATATGTTCATAAGCCATTCTAATATATTCATATGAGAAATCATATATCAATCAAACTACAATTGATTAAAACATAAACAGATGCCAAATCAACAAAAACTCTACTTTTTTTCTTTATATTATTTTGTTTTAAAAGTATTTCTTAACATTCTCAATTTGTTTGACGTTTATTTAAGTCATTCAATTTTCGTTGAAATTAAGTGTAAAAAAATAATTGAAATAATTTAAATATTGTGTGATTACTAAGTGTTATTTAAAAGATGTTTAATAGTATAATTAAAACATTGACGAATTACAAGATGTCGTAGAAAATTTCAATATCGGAACACGTTTAAATTGACATTGTAGTGTAAAAAAGAAACATTGTAACATCTTACAACAATCAATTTTACTTTTTGAGAAAATTGTTGTGTTTTGTAGATGAAATAACCAAAATAATAATATTGTAGTAAATAACAACAAAAAACATATTTAATTTCAATACATATATTTTTTTTAAAGTTGATCATATTTAAAAACGTTCTTTTTTCTTTTTTTTTAACAAAACGTGCTTTTTTACTTTTTTTTTAACAAACCGTACTTTTTCCATTTTAAAAGTGATTTGATATGAAACAACCTTAACATTTAATGTGGTGACCTTTGAGAGTTTAATGCATCTTCTGATAAGTAAAAAACTTGTTGACATTTCCAGGTTCATGCACTTTTTTAAGGGGGTGCAATAAATTAACCTCAATTTCTCAAAACTTTTAAATGTGCGAAAAAGCACGTTTTGTTCTGCCGCTCCTCATATATAATCATAAATGTCTATACATTTTCATACATGGTGTATTGTGTACATTAACGAATATTGAGATAACATATACATATATGATCACATATGAGCTTTTATGAACATATTAAATCCTATATGGTGGTATATAGACTTGAATCATTTCATATATGAGCACGATGGGTTCAAACATGTTCATAAATGGATGCATATGTTAATTTTTAACCGGGTTGTGCAAAATCCGTTTTCGATTTTTTGTCGGGACTTTTTCGGGCTTCGGTCAAGAAGGGGCTAATATTTTTTAATACTAATGATTTATTACTTTGGAAATTTTACTTAATGAAGAGCTAAACCTGTTTTCAGTTAGTTAATTTAAACAAAATTCAGTTGTAACCATCAATTTAATTTAGTGGGACAATTTTGACCTCCGGATAACATGGGCTAGATATTTAATATTTCGGAATTAATTAATTTTGATCTAATAAAACATAAATAAATCCTATATGGTGGTATATGGACTCGCATCATTTCATATATGAGCATGATGGGTTCATACATGTTCATAAATGGATGCATATATGTTAATTTTTAACCGGGTTGTGCAAAATCCGTTTTCGATTTTTCGTCGGGACTTTTTCGGGCTTTGGTCTTCAAGGGGTTAATATTTTTTAGTACTAATGATTTATTACTTTTACTTAGTTAGTTAATTTAAACAAAATTCAGTTGTAACCATCAATTTAATTTAATGGGACAATTTGGACCTCCGGTTAACATTAGTTATTGATGTGTCTAGATATTTAATATTACAAAATTAATTAATTTTGATCTAATAAAACAGTTTACAATGTAAAATTAGTTTCTTTCACCAAAAATATATTGTAAAATTTTTTTTTTTATCAAAAATACTGACTTTTCTCTAAATCCGCCAAAAATAAATCGGTCCACACGCCAAGGTGATAGAGGGATCGCTTCAGTATTACTTTTTTCAAATAAGTAAATAAATTTCAAAAAAGTTTTGTGTTAATTTTGTTTTGAAGTTTTTAAAAAAAAAAAAAAAATTATGAAAATATGTCCTTTTTGAAAATCGAGAAAATTTTTAAAGTCTGGTAGCGACCCCTTAATTTTTTTTTTTTTTGCTAATTTTGAAAATATTAGAGAATTTTTTTTTCATGAATCTTATGGTGTTTTCTTTCCTGACAAAAAATGTAACATTTTTGCCCTTAACGAGGGATATTATGTTCTTTTCCAAATCGAAGGTAGCTTTGTGAAAGGGTACCGTGTTCTTTTCTAATATTGTTACATCTTTAAAGTGCAAAAAAGTCGCCCTTTTCCCCTCAAAAAAATCACAGGGTGATATATTGCCCTAAAAACAGCTGATATTTTACGCCTTTGCTTTGTTTTAAAAAAACAGAAAAAAATATTGTTTGTCCTTTTATAACATTTCTTAAAAAAAATTGTTAAAATGGAAGCATCTACTGCATTTTTTTGTGCTACAAAGGTTTTTAAGGATTTCAAAAAAATAGTGTGGCGTATTTGTGTTCTATTATGGGCATAAAAAAACGCATTTTTTTCTTGGTTATGGCAAAATTAAAAAAATTAACATTTAAAAACTTTTTTATCAGAACAGAAAAAACCATTAATCTAACCAAGAGTTGTCCACTTCAAAATTTTTTTAAGAAGCACCCTAGTGTACATACTTATAGCCATGCACAAATTATAGGTATTTTTTGTCTGATAGGCTTGCTGTTCGATTCAAATCATGCGATGTGGCGGCAAATGTTCTTAGACTACACTATTTCTAGTTAAAATTAAATACTTACAGTGTACATTTTACATATCTAGAAATATTAACGGAAATATTTAAAATTTTGTAAACTTTCACCATCTGCTTTAGAATGAGAAGTTCGCTAAAAATAATAGATTTCAAGAAATGAAATTTAAAACATATCAAACAAAACATTTTTATGAACATTTTGTTAGCCAATGTTTGAGCATGCTGAATACATTCGCTTTAATCATTTGTCTTTAACGTCTCAAAAATGATGACGATTTTAAGTTTAAATCAAATTAAAATTATTAAAACTACAGGATTTAATTAACCAATTTTACACAGCCGTTGCTACACAATTTTGAATAGTAAAATTTGAAGTGTCAGCCATAAAAATAATTTTAAAAAATCCTACAAACCGACAAATAATTCCTGTTTAATAAACAAACTTGTGTTAAAATTTTTGTAGTATTACTAACTTCAAGCTTAAAATAAAGGATAGTTTTGTTGAATTACAAACGTATTATTCTGAGTGTATAGTTAACATATTTGTGCATTTTAGGTATTTGTCGTGTCAGTGATCCTTTTCTGAATTTTAATATGGAAATGGTGTAGTTTCTTGTTTCTCTCGTACCATGATGTTTTCTTAGGTGTGATGTCTCTTGACTCTACTACGTCCATATCATGGCTGGAGTCTTTGTCTTTAGCTTTGAGCTGCAGGTTTTATTCAAGCGTACTAAATTCGTTGTTGAATGTTCACAAAAAAAACTGAAAAAGAATAGAATAGAGAAATGAACAACACTTTGAAATTTTTATAAAAAAATCCATTAGGCAGTTGTTTTGTGCTTTAGTGTGGTTGTAGTGTTTTAGTTTATTCATTGCTTATCATAAAAATTGTGTGACTAAAGATAATTTTTTAAGGTAATTTATTCAAGCGAATCCGATTCGATTTGTTATATGAAATAGTGGTATATAATTATAGACTCATCTGTTTAGGTCGCATGGATTTGTCACCGAAACATTTTGGCTAACAAAAAAAAAAAAACTACTAAGTGGTGAATTCGCAGATTTTAATGAAACTTGAATATGTTTCTGATTACAAAAAAATTTTAGACATGTATTTTTATTAGGTGCGCAATCTCATGATTAGGTGTTAAAAATGGGGGTCAAAAATTACAACATTTTGAAAACATGTCTGAAGTTTAAGAAAATCAAATTTTTTGTACGCAGTGTTACAATACTCAATAAAACACAAATTTTGACACCCATGTTACCTATGCTGTGGGCACAGGGTTGCCACTTTTTTTAAATACTTAAAATACGGGCTATCAACATCAATAAAATTAAATAAGCTTAACGAGCTTCAAAGCACGATAATATGTTACCGGTAGTTTTATATATCGGAATATATTACATGTAGATAAAAGAGCATCATATTATAACAGTTTCAGAGCATCATGTTATGATTGAAATTCGTAAAAATCATACTATGACCGCAGCAATCATATTTTGGTTCCAAGTGACGATATACTCTTCGTCGGTAATCAAAATATGATCAGCCTGAATCATGTATACGATCATAATATCATAATTTTGTATCCACAATCATGTTCAATCATATTTTTTGTCTGAGTGTAGGATGTAAAACTAATTAGTTTTTAATTAATTTCTTTTCTTAAGAAATTGGTTTATCCTTTTTAAGTGGATGTTTTTGTGATTTTAAGTTTAAGATTTCGAGCTTAAAGGGATTGCATAGACCATTAAACCTGCAACTTCTTTCTTTTAAACAGCATTTGTACCAAGATTTTATAAAAAGCCAGAAAGTATATGCAACGAATTAAACAAAAATATTTCAAATTTCAAACATTTAGCCCAAATAGTTTTTTTTTTTTTTTTAATTTAACCAATACTCAGGGAATGCCCCCTATTCATGCAGTGCATTGTATTGATCAGCAAAATAGGGTATGGGAAGCAGGAAAGAGGGAGTAGTGTTTGTGGGTATTTGAATTAAATTTTTCTAAATTGTAAGTAACAGGGAAGACTTCTGCGTGAAGTTTGTGCCACATACGAATCGTTCGACTAAAAAACGAATTTTCTCTGCGTGTACAAATTTAAAAGTTTATAGATCCAAAGATTAATGCTGTGTGCATAAGCCAGAGACTAAAGTTTTAGAGTATTACTTCAGCGGTGTTTATGGAGAGCCTTTTACCCAAATGAAGCATTTTAGCCGTTCTTTTAAAAAGTTCCAAAGTATAACTTATTGGTGAATTAGCCCGTACAGCAGTGAACAAATATTTCAAATTTAAGGTTTCTAACTAAAATGGTATTGCCTTGAGGTCAGTGAGTATACTTTTCACCCCTGGCAGCAGGAGTTAACAAAAATATGAAGAGCAACCAAATCAATTTTTTTTTTTATAAACCAATTTTTTCTATGTTGCTGGTAAAAATTATAAAATAACCTTAACATTGATTTAGTACGTATTTTAAAGTAATATATCAATGAGTTAGGTCATATCGCAAGAAACATTAGAGTTCGTCAGAAAAGTATAAATTTTCCTTGTTTTAAGGATATCATTACTTTTTAAAATGTTTTGGCATTAATAAAAAATTGCGTTATTATTTTTTTTAATTCCAACTCATTTCTCTAGCGCGCGGCGGCTAAAAGCGCAGAAAAAGAGCTGTATTTATTTGAAATTTTAATTCACCTTTCGATTCTACACCAAACATTATTTTAAAAAATTTTTTTCGCCTTTTTAAAGTGCACCATTTAGGAAATCGAGTGTTCAGAAAAAATAACATTTTTTCAAAAAACTTATAAAGTACTTTTTTATTACACACAACCAAGAAGCATTTTAAGATTAAGTTTTCAAAATGTTGTCTTTACTAAAATGCAATATTTTATTGATTAACAACTTTTTAACAGGCCACGATATATCGCAAATGTTTGTGGTATTTTTCTTATTTCAAAATACTTTTTCATTGTCTACGCTAAAAAATATTTTTAATATTTTTTACAAAATTGATATCTTAATAACTTTTTAGCGATATGTCAAAAATTTTTGTACCATTATTCTCTGTTTGTAACACATTTTTATTGTGTGTGATTAAAAAATTTATTTTTAAAAGTTTTTTAAAAAACAAAGTTTTCCGTCCACTCTAGTGACTAAACGGTGGACTTTAAAAAAAGGGAAAACAATTTTCCCGTAGAATTCGAATGTCTGGTTAAATTTTCATTAAATAATAATAGCGCTATATTTTTATTGATGCCAAAACCGTGAAAAAAAGTGATGATATCGTAATATGAAATTTTTGATCAATGGTGATAATCTTTAACTTCGAGCTCATATTAGTTATCGTTTAGTGAGAAAACTAGGTTATATGAATGTTTGATGTTCTGCATGGGATTGTCACTTCTTTCAAAACGTGTTCTGATGATGGGAACCTAGAAAATTTCCAAAATAGATCTAGCAACACATTCCTGAAAGTGGTCAACTAATAAATTTGAAAATAAAAACTCTATAGATTATTCGTTAGGACAATATCCTAATAAAGAAATATAGAGTATGGCCTCGAACTTGAATAATTTTCATTTTCGTTGCACAATTAAAGTTCGGAAAAACATAATTTTTATTTTTAATAAAAATTATATCAAACTTGTATAATTTCTTTTATTTATAAATTTTTTGATTTTTTTAACTAAAAAACATGAGAAAATTAGTATCAAATTTATTAAAAATATTAGTTATTTAAAAAAAAAAAAGTATGTCATTATAAATGTCGTAATTTTTTTTTTACTTACTGGCATTTGTGGAGCAGAGTATTGGTTGTTAACTGATGAAAAGTTTAAGGATTTTGGTAAGATAGTAAAGATGCTGCAGTGAACGCAAATAGTGAATATTTGAAATTGTAACTGCAAATTTAATAAAAGTTATCAATAGAAAATAAAATTATATTTAATTTGAGGTGCATTTCGTGTGTATCCCACAACTTTTAAATTTTTTTATAGCAAAAATATCAAAACCATGGAAATTTTTCTGATTTTGAAGATTTATTATGGATATAAAACAAATTACTTTTAAAAATCGGGCCCTTGAAATCGATCCGGACTTTAGTCAGTCATTTTCTAATATTTTTATTCAAATTCATTTAAAAGTGTGGGCTGTAGGCAAAATTTGCTCAAAAAAGTCTCATTTTCCCACTGTGACACTTTGCGTGTGAGTTATATGCATGATGTAATTAAATATCAAGTATACGCCTCTCACAACATTCAGGATATGTTGTAGTTAAATTTTGCCTTAAAGCAATGGGGTCATTTGTTAAGATCACTCTTATAGATCCAGCAAACATCTTTTACAAAAAAAGTCTTAAAAATATTATGCAGTAGATGTATGCATTAAATTAAATCTTAGAAATTTGTTATAGATACCCGATTAAAAAAAATGTATATGATGCAATAAAAACATGTATGAAATTTGACATAGCCTTAGATCTAATTAAAATACAATTTGATCCGAAAAATGGTGGATTGTATTGTATATAAATGGATTATATTGCATTGAGTTTGACAACAATTTTTATGTCAAACTAAAATTTTTGGAGTTTGATATTTTAAATTGTGATGTTCACTTAATGAAAATTTTCGAGTTGATATTAAAATTTTGAGTGGGATGTTGTGGATTTTAAAACAAGAACGTCGCTGTTCCATAACTTAATTTTTTTTTTTCATTGGGCAATACATAGTTTTCTTTAATTCCATATATTAATTTCTGGCAACACAATTAATTACTTATTGGCCGTATAATACGGTGTGATATTACATATTGTAAGATACAACTAAATATGCCGTTTCACGAAAAGTAAAGTAAAATTGTATCTTACTATACATGATGTCATACTTAACTATATTAACTCGCTCAAAATTGGATCATATTATACAAGATTATATAATGTTAGCTTTACTCGGGTACTCACTTCAAAACAATTGGTAGCACTTAAGAAATTATTAAATAATTACACACACAAAAAAAAATCTAACACTTACAAATCATAATTATATTAATTAAACAAATTAAAGGAAATAAAAACAAAAAATCACAAATTAATGTCGGCAATTGCACTTTGATCTGCAATTTGCTTGCAGCAATTTTACTTTTTATTTAACGCTTGCCACACACAGACAACATGTTTGAATGTGTTATAAATTGAATGACTATCTGACTGACTAAACTGACTGGTGCACAGTGGGATAAAACACAAAATGTTTGTGAAATAGTTTGGCCATTTCTTACTTAGTGGTCCGATTGCAATGAAATTTAGAACAGACATAAACGTTGTAATATAATAAATTCGAAGACCACACTGGGGCGGCGATATGACCCCCCAAAGTAGAGTCCGTTTTACATAAACAATTTTGAGTGTCCGCAATTGTTTTGTTTTCTATCCGATTTTAACAAAATGAACACGCTAGGAATCAAAAATCAAGGACAATTTATATGGACAAATATTTTTATTTAATCAAAAAAATTCTATTAAAAAAAAAATTACGCAGTATTATGTTTTAGTCAAAAACTACATTCGTTCAAAGAAAAATTAAAAAAAAAAATAGTTTTTAAATTTTTCCCCAAAACGCACCAACAGTCCAGATAAATTCTTTCTTTCTTTCAAACAGATAAAGTATGCACACTATTCTGAAATGTATTTTTTTTTGTATTTGATTTGTAAATATTTCTAAGGAAAATATTATTTCTAACCAATTGTTCCAAAATGTTCTCGCCTAAAATTAATTAGAGGAAGCGGTTGTAGATCAGAGATTAAAGCAGTGGCAAAATGTCGGCGACTGCGGCTTGAGCCAAAAACAGTTGGTGGCGACGGCCTAATCGTAAAGAGAGAGTTGCTAAATCTAACCCAAAAATCGCTAGAAATAGCTAAATTTGTTTTTATACAGAAAAGTGAAAAATTAAAAAAAAAAAATGCTAAAACTTGTAAAATATAGGAATTGTTGGGCTACTTATAATTCGTTTGCATTAAAGTTAGTTAGTATTACTATTTACTATTTACTATTTATATTAGTCAGACAATTAAAAGAATTTATTTGATTCTTTATAATTATTACGTAAGTACAAATAGTACCACATGTTATATATAATTTTAAAGAAAATTTCATAAGCTAATTTTTGATTTTAATAAAAAATTGATTTAACAAAAATAACAACACTATAAGTTTGTTCGCTTGCGCAAAAATTTGTACAAATTTGTAAAAGTTTTTACTGGAAGTTGTTCGTTTATACAAATACTCAGTAAAATATAGTAAAGGCAGAATTAGTTTGTACGTTCTGTTCTGTTACGAATCAGCTGTTTTGTTTCTGTTCAATTGAAAGTCTGTATGTGTGGTTAGTTGTCACTTTTTCGTTCTGTTCTGTTGCGGACAAATCTGTTGAAAATAGAATTCAACGTTAAGTGACAGCCTAAAGTGCGTATGTACTAGTTTGTTGTGAAATCTTTTTCTTAATATTTGAATCAGGGATGATAAAGTTGGTACTATAGTACTTTTTATGGTACTATTTGAACCTCAAATGCACCATGATACTCCTATGACTCATTTAGTACGATTTACAAATTTATCTATGTCTGAATTTCTTGGTCCCTTTAAAATTCAATAATTATTAATTCGATTTGCAGTCCCATATGAACAATGTATTAATTTGGAACCAAACGCTGTGAATTCAATCACATGAATCCACTGAGTGACTGATTACCGATGATTATATTAGAGTTTTAGTAATCGATTAAACCAATTATTGAATTCAATCACTAAGGTTTATAATTATTATTAACTAATTTTGATTTTCAAAAAAGTAATTAATAAAAATCTTATAAAAATGTGAAATTGACTATTAGCAGCGTGTTTTTAAAATCGAATAAGTTCACGAACAAATTTGTTTGCAACCAATCACAAGAATTCGCAAAAAACTGCGAGAAACGTAATTCAATACAGCAAGATATTAATAGCACATTCAAAAAATATTAATAATTTGGTGAATTTAAGAAAAAATCTCAAAATTTTAATAATTTTTTAAATTAATATCGGCTAATTTTCTTAGTACGCACTGCTCATTTTTACATAGCTTTATGTACATTTTTCCGAAAAGTTTGGTATTAAAAATGAGCAAAATCGGTAAAGCGGTTCAAAAGTAGTGAGTGACAATGTGAAAGTACCTTTAAATTTTCCATACAAATTGGTGTATAATGCACTGTATATTATTCGAATTCATTGTAGTGTCTGGTGTATAAAATATAACGTCATATTTTTCCACCAGACGCCAAGAGGTAAATAATATTTAAAATTCAGCGCAAGTTCTTTTTTCTCCACAAAAAATAAAAATTTCACCTCAAAAATAGTTTTGTTACCTCAAAAATGTTTTTCACCACACAATTTATTTATTACTTCCAAAAAAGTTTTTCACCTCAAAATTTTGTTTTCACCTCTTAGCATATTTTTTTTTTAATATATTTTTGTTGCTTCATTTGTAATTGTTCATTTTGGAGGGTACAAAGATAAAAATTGGTAAAACCAAATTTATGCATGCACTTGTTGTTTGTTAACTTATATCTATTTTTTTTTTATACTTAGGATGCCGAAAAAGTACTATTTTATATGCAGGCTGGTACTATTTTAACAGCTGATTCCTTTCACAGAAAAAGTAATTACAAAATATTACCTACAGAACAGAACGACACAGAACGGCAACAGAAAGTAACAACTAATGAGGCCTTAAGAAGAGAGAGTAACGTGACAGGTTGTTGACAAAAAACTTACAAGTTTTTACTGGATAAATTTTTGCCAGTAATGCTATAAACACATAGACAACTGCAGCTACACGACTACAGACTGTCAAAAATAAAATACACACGTTTATATGAAAACGATTATTTTGGCACCAACACAGCTACACGGCTACCCGACTACTTTTGCCGCTGAGTCAACTTAGGATAATTTCTATTTTTGTTGGCTACAAAACAAAAGAAGTTTTGAAAATAAAACAAAATTTGTAACAAATTAGTGCTTAAAAATATTTTATTTTGTTAAACACAAAAAACGTTGCAAAATTAAATGCTATAATTGCATCAATATTCAAGAGGGGTTAGATAAATTTATTTTTACGTTTTAATAATGTGTAAACATTCCCATTTTTGCTAACTAATTTTCAATGTATGAAAACCCTATGCTAATTACTTTTCCCTTTTGTTTGTACTAATTATTATTATTCCTTTAGTTAATATTATCTGACATTGATTTGTCATTGGAATGATCTTGAATTTGACACTTCTTGTAACTTTCATTATTCATTTTACAATTAATCATATTTGAGGATTCAAGAGGAAAGAGTGAAAATAAAAGTTATTCTTGAGTTATGAAATTAAACCATAAAACGTGTTTTAATTTTCGAGTTTGAATAATTTGGAGCAATTCTACAAATGTATTTTAAATAAGTAATGAAAATGAAAATTATTCAAGTTCGAGGCCAGACTCTATATTTCTTTATTAGGATATTGTCATAACAAATAATCTATAGAATTTTTTTGTTTTCAAATTAATTATTTGACCCTTTCAGGAATGTGCTGATAGATCTATTTCGGGAATTTTCTAGGTTCCCATCATCAGAACACGTTTTTAAAAAAAGAGGTAACAATCCCATGCCAAACATCAAACATTCATACAAACTAGTTTACTCACTACGTGAGAACTAATATATATATGAGATCGAAGTAAAAGATTATCACCATCGATCAAAAAATAAATTGAAAACTTGTTTGTTATGTGCAAGGTTCACCTATGGTGGATATTTAATACACGTTTTTTTTTGTTTTTTCTCCTTTTTTTTTTGTTTTGTCTATAAACAAAAACAGTGGGAAAACTTGACTGTACTTTGTCTTTAATACAAGTTTGATATAATTTTTATTAAAAATAAAAATTATGTTTTTTTTCGACCTTTAATTGTGCAATGAAAATGAAAATTATTCCATACTCTATATTTCTTTATTAGGATATTGTCCTAACGAATAATCTATAGAGTTTTTTTCGTTTTCAAATTATTATTTGACCCTTTCAGGAATGTGTTGATAGATCTATTTCTGGAATTTTCTAGGTTCCCATCATCAGAACACGTTTTGAAAGAGGTAACATCATTGAAAAAACATAAATGCTTAAAACTGATCGTTGGTAGAGACGCTATAGACATACGACATCTTTGGAATCGGTTGGAGGGAAAATTATATACAAATCAAAGATTATAGGTTGAGAAAGAAAATATTTATCTGGAGGTAAAGAAGACTGTTGGTGTTTTTGGGGGAAAAAACATAAAAATTCTATTATTTGTTTTAATTTTTCTTTAAACAAATGTAGATTTGAGTGGGACAATATATAATAAATATTATATAATTTATAATAAAAAGCAATAATATAATCGAGAATTTATTTCCAAAAAAAGCAATATTTATTTTTATAAAAATTGGTCTTGATGTGGTTCGCAAAAACCTGGACCAAAGTCGGACCAAATTTCGAATTTAACATTTTTAAATTAAAATATCTCGGGAACTTTAGGTGATAACCCACAAATTTACGCATGTATTTTGTTTGTCGGTACTAGCAGATTCCAAATATGTTAATTTTGTAAAAACCACAAAAATGGCGAGTAATAAAATGTTTTTATACAAAATGTACCCTGGTTTTGGGGTCGTTTTGCCGTTTCGAGAGCTCTCATTTAGAAATCTCTCTCTTTAATTTAGAAATGTTGTGGTTAAGGAGAAGAATAAACGTTTTTCTCTTAAAGTTGAGACATTGGTTAGATTTTCACTTTTTTGCAGTTTTTTTTGCCATGTGCGGCGCCTTACGTTTCGAAGGTGTTAACAATGATGTGCCATAAATATACAAGAAGTAAGAGCTCCACAAATATGAAAAAAAGAACACGATATTTTTTTTTTTTTAAAGCACATATTCGCATGGCACAGCCAGTATTTTATTGCCAGGTGGTCCAAATATATATATTTTTTAATATTTTGACATTTCACATGTTTTTGCTTTTTAGTTTTTTGTTTTTTCGGGTTTTTTCATAAATTATGCGAAAAAAATGAAAACAATTATGTATAAGCAATAAATTTCGCAGAAATCGCGATTTTCTTAAAAAATATGGATTTCACGAAGTTGACCTATCGACGAATTCGCTAAAAGCTTAAAATGAAGATTCTGATTTATTGTTGAATGAACTAAGCCTAACAATAATACCATTTTTCCCGAAACGTTTAAAATTGTCGTTTGAAAACTTCTCCTAAAAAATTTAAAAACAGCTATAACTTTTGCGACCCTTAAAGTCAATGGAAGTGGGCGGATTTAATTTACAAATATCTAGGAGCATTATTGTGCCGTTCAAAAAATTTAAAATTTTTTTTACTCCCAAATATTGTAGATATGACATTTAAACCTTTATAATTCCTAAACCAATTAAGATATGACCTTCATAATAGGACACATATTTTAAAAAAATCCTTTTAGAAATTATGTGCACTGTTTTTTTTCGAAAATTACTTATAAGGTACCAAAACAAATTTTGGATCCATATATCTCTTTAAACTTTAAACTTAAATGCAGCTTTTTGGGCAATTTGGCAACAATTGTAATTTTGAGAATTCTTTTTATTTTCAACTTTAAACCGTAATAAGTTTCGCAGCCCTCGCTCAAATTGATGCAGGATAACGGATTTAAGATTATTATATCTAGTATTTCAAGTCTACAAAGCATCATTGATGTGCCATTAAAAAATTTTAAACTTTTTTGTAAATCCAAAAACTAAATTTTTTTTTTTGAATCCCACTGTGTGATGGTCGGTCGTGTGGTTGGTTGGTTGGTGGAATATTTGCTTGGTTGGTTGGCTTTTTGAAGTGAAACACAACAAAAAAAAATGCCGACATTATCGACAAGCACACTCACCAAATCAAAAGTGAGGAGATACCACCGCAAACCAAACAACAGAAACAATAACAAAAATTAAAAGCCAATATTCATTTGATCGCATAGATAGACAAATATACAATTACCAACTTATAAAATTGTTTATATGCTGGTTACAATCAAATCAAAGAAAAATAAATATGAAAAACAAAAACCAAAAAACTAACAAAATCACAAAAACCTATAAAAAAAAATATGTTTTTTTAATATAATTACGCTTGAAAGCTCTTTATTCTTAGAATATGAACAACAATTATTATTAGTTTTTGTTTATACAATTGCAATAATGTGAAAATATTGAGGATATTCACAATGTGTGAGTATAAAATGTTGCAAATAATACAGAAACTTAACATGATAAGTTTTCAATTTTTTTTCTGAATCAGACTGCGCAGTTTCTGGTAATGAACCTTCGTCAAAGACCCTGTTTTTTTTTTTGAATTTTTTAATAATGTAATATTTGTTATGTTTTTATTTGTTGGATTGCGTCTATATGAAATTTTTCTGTGCAATCACTGACCGTGGTATAGATAAACTGATTTCTAGTGCCACATACACTCGCACTACACGTTAGACAGAGCGCTTTAGCCCTCTGAGTCGAGGTCGAGGTCGAGTTTTGTTTTTGTTTTTGATAAGATTTAAACAAACTCTCATAAAAATTTTTAAATTTCATCCAACCGAATCGATTAGGTTGCTGCAACTTCGTAAATTCGCGTGTCACAACTGAATTTGGTTGTCACAACACACAATTCGGTTACAACAACCGAATTCAGTTGTGACAACAGAATTTAGGAGGTTGCAGCAACCGAATCAATTCGGTTGGATGAAATTCAGTTTAGACAACCAAATTTGGTATTTGGAGTGCACGGAGTGAATTCCTTGGACGAGTTTTAATAAATTTTTTCCCTAAACTAATTAGGTTTTCTTCACAATATTCATAAAAAAATTCTTAAACTTCATGAAAAAGCTTCATAGTTTTAATGAAACTTTTTTTATGAAACTTTTTCATTAGTTATATGAAATTTTTATTAAATAATATAAAATTTTTTATTAAATTTTATAAAAACCTGCACTAATTTTATGAAAAGTTTCAATGGACGAGTTCCAGTGGCAATTCCTAGATCTAATGCCAAAATTCAGTGATATCATGCAGATAATTCTCTCAGTGAAGATTATCTGAATGACATGAACTACAAATTTCAATTTTAGTTAAAAATTGATAACATTTTTTTGTTCAGCTTTATCAAATTTATATGTCCAATTTTTATCAAAATAATTTTAACTTCCAAAAAATTGCTGACACACACATAAATAATAAAAATATACAGCTTACACTCCTTAGAAGGCAAACGTTCTCCCACCTTATATAATTTTACTTGTGCATATTGGTTGGCAAACAAAAGAGTTATGTTTTTGCTTTTGTGTTTAAATACAAACGAAAGCAATGGAATAAAACAAACTCTACGAGAAAATAAATAAAATGGAAATGGAAAACGAAACAAAGCAAAACCACTAGAAAAACAAAATATAGTTAACTCAATAATGGCAGGTCATAGATCCGCTTTTTATTTTCCAATCAAACTTTCTGGGTATATAGAACCATGCTTCATTAAGAAATATTTGTAAGTTTTTCTGAATTAAAGCGCCCTCTGGTGGAAGTATTGGCAACCAAAGTTGAAACTTTGACAGCCCATAAACCCTAGACGGATGAAGATATTTTCAAAATTTTAATTTTGTATAATTTTGTGAACAAATCTTTATTCAAAAATGTAGGAAAAATTTTATTTTTTTCAGTTAACCGATTTTTTAAATTTTTTGATAAATATAGTGGTTTTTGTTCATTTTTTAAAATTGGCATATGGCAACCCTGACGATATAATATTTATAAGTTAAGTAGTATTCTAGTAAAAATCATCCGTAATTTATGCTTTGCTTGAAAACGGAATAAATTTTGAAATATTTTAGACTTTGTGTATTTGAAAAGTTCATCGTTCGATCGGTCAGATTTTCAAAAATTATATACAACCGATGAACTAATGTCTAGCAGAAAAATACATTTTCATATTTTTTCAACAATATAACAATCAAAAATATAAAATATTAGACTTTTTTATATATAAATAATTTTTGAAAAAAGTTCCATCAAAAAATTAATTTTTCTAAATGATTATTTGGCAACTTTGAATAACAATTTTTTTAAATTTTTTTATTCATGGCTGTATCAAAAATTAGTTAAAGTTCAGTGGTATGCCCTGGGTTAGGTCTTTTGGGTCAATTGGCTCATTTGTTTGCTGGTAACTTAATATTACAAAATATATTGATAAATAAAAATAAAAAAAGCTACAAAAAAGTTTTGTAAAATAAAAATAGCAATTCACTCTGCTAATATCAGCAAAAACTTTTAATATTAACATTAGAATGACCGAAACAGTAATTTTTACTGGTTTGACTTCTTTGATTAAAAACCAAATATTTTTGTTTCAACTTATTCGCGATTTCATTATATTACTTTTTGTATGATTAAGTCGCGTAATAATTTCACTTAAACCATTTTGCTGAATTTCACTTAGTTTCCGGGAAAAACTTTTTTATACCTACTCTGTTTTTTTCAAAATTCGTCAAAAATATATTTTTCGTGCGAACACTACACTCAAAAAAAAAAGTTTGTAAAGTCAGCAAAAAATTTTGCTGAGTCAGCAAAATTTTAGTAAGGAGGGTGCTTGCAAAAAAATTGCTAATGTCAGCAAAATCTTTTGCTGAAAATCAGCGAGCTGATTTTTACCAACAAAATTTGTAGATTCAGCAAAAGTTTTGCTAACACTTAGTAGATTAGAAATAAAAAAGCGTTGGTAAAAATTAATAAATTTTTTGCTGAATTTTAGTAGACTCAAAAAAACGCAAAAAATTTGTAGAAAAATTGTAATTTAGTTAATTTATTTGCTGAAAATCATAAAACATATTTTTGTGATTCTTTTAAAAATAATTTACAATAATTACGAAATATAAAAATTTTCATTTTCCCACATTGACGACATGAATTAATTTAATATCTGAAAATATATACAAATAAATATATATAACATAACAAAAATTTTCTTTCAACTACTTACATCAATTGTTGTCTAAATGATGCTATCTTTTAAAGAACGCAACTACCGAAGATAATTATAGAAACGAAACGAAAAAATAAACAAAAACAAATGAAACGAAAAAAACAACAATTTTTTTGCAATAAGAAAAAGGAACCATAAAAATCTATCTAAGATGTGTGTCTTTGTCTTTCGCTTTACTCTGTCTACATGTCTGTATATGTTTGTTTGCAATTTGACCACACTAGACTATTAATCTATAAACATTTAGTTTAGAAATACATATTATATTTAAATATTTTATTTTGTCTTGTATTTAATTAATAGACAATTATTTTCACAATCCGGTGACAACTCAAAATTTAAGTTGTTTTAATCCTCAATTTTGATTTATGTATGAATAACAGATACAAAAATCTTCCATGGTTGATTTTCCTCTTCTCTACTACATCTTGACATGCCGCGACATCTGCTTCATTCTGCGTATATCTTTCAATCTGGTTGTCGTCCACACTATTAATGTGCTTATCAGCACAGTTTTTTTAGCAAAATTTATTAGTAAAACATTAGTATAATATTAGTAAAGCATTAGTATAAAACAGTTAAGTGCTGAATAAGTATAACAAAAATTTTAGCTGAAAACACGATTTTAGAAAAAATTTGCTAAAAAATAGTGTACCTGATTTACAAACTTTTCTACTAACTTATTTTTTTAAGTGTACGGTTTAAGCAGCTATGTAAAGTTGAGGTCTACAATTTCAGAACTGCATTTAAAGTATTTGGAAATGTTGTGTTGTTTAAGCGATATTTTGAATAGAAAAAGATACAAAAAATTGGTTCTTGACGAATTTTTAAAACACACCAATAGGGTTGACTGGTTTTGGGCAGAGAAGGTATAACAAAATTCCGGTCATTCTAGTGTTAATAATATGTTTGCTATATTTATGTATTGCTAAAATCAATAGAAATGGTTGTTAAAAAATTGTGTGGTATTTGAAGGTCAGTTTTTTTATTCGCATTATAAAAACTTAAAAAATTAAACATATTTGGTGATTATTGCTTTCAATTCATAAAAATTATTTTTCATATTTTTTGCCGAATTTTGCAGATTAATGTGTTACTTTCAATTAACTAAAATTTAGCTCAAAATATAACTAAAATTCCGAATTATTTTTGCTATTCTTATGTTATTTAATTATTTAGCAAAGGAACATCTGCTACATTTAACAGTTTTTCCTGCAACCACATAATGAACAAATTTTTAACCTACATTTTTTCTGATTTTTTTTTTCGATTTTTTAGTTTTTAACGCAACAATATGAGGAGCATATTAAAAAATCTATTTTTGACAGATTTTTAAAAAATACACTTCAAATATGTTTAATTGCGTCATTTCCGGACTAATTCTTATAGCTTATCGGTCCATAATTGTGAGAAGATCAATAATTAATACAATTTTTTGTGTGTTGTTAGACATTTTTCAATCATGAAAATTTACAAATATTCCGATCTGATATCAAAGCGAATGTGGAGTTCGATATATTAAATTGTATGCATACTCTGTGAATACCCCTAATTTATCTGCTAACAAATGAAATATAAAAAAAAAATCATAATATTAAACTTAAAAAAATGGAAAAAAAATAAATATTATTACAATGTATTTATGCAACTACAAATAGTTTTTCTTTTGAGGTTAATTTGCCCAACAATTTTCTTTGGTATTTTAATCATCAGCAATTTCATAAATAAAATTCTATTTTGTATGCAGTAGGAAAAAGATTAAAGTTAACTCGTTTTTTAATTTATTTAATAGATTGTCATTTAAAATTATTTTTATATCGTTATTTAGTTTATTTGGTTTCTTTAACAGAACGTGTGAAAATGACTGTTTAACTACAAACAGACGATTTTTGCAATTTTTTATTGAAGTTCTGCGTACTGAATTGCATGAACTGTAGTAACTTTTTATGTGGGGACGTGTGAAAGAGTTTAAAAATATAAGAATTTGTTTTAACAGCTGCCATTGTAAAGAAGTAACAGAAATATTTTCACATAATTTATTATAAATAATAGTAGACCCTCATATAAGTATACGTTTTTTTAAACACTCATTACCTATTATTAAATTAACATTGTCTATTAAATGGAAACAATTACAAATTTGTTCTTTCAAATACAGGACATATGGTAAAATCTACGGAACATACGTTAGTAGTTGTACTTAAATTAAATTTATTATTTTAATAAATAAAAATCTTCGAGCTCGAGGTCTAGTTTTTTATAATGATTAATTTATTTTTCAATATTTCGACATTCCTCGAATGTCATCTTCTGGAAAATCTATAACAATTTCAATAAAAAACACATTAGAACAATATGATTAGTATTAATGTAAACAAAGTGCATAAACATAAAATTTTGTATAAAAATTTATATTTTTTTAGAAAAAGTATAAAAAAAGTTATAAAATATTATCAGTTGGAATAATCCGATTTGTTATTCCATCTTTTCCAGTAAACTGTATATCAGGCATTTTTCGTTGGCCCAACATCCTCGGTATTTTCCATATATTTTCACAAAATTTATGTCTTTGAATAAATCTTAACGCAATCGTTAAGACCAGTTAAAAGAAAAATATAAACCAATAAACTCACTATTTGTCAGCTGTGTAATGGTTTTATGTACACTGTGCAACGTGAAATTGTATTTCTAACGAGACCAGAGGGATATACAACTAGACTATGTGTAGACCAAAAATCCCAAAGGGTTTTGAAAACATAGCTCGTATGTCACTGTTATAGCCTTATGAAATTTGGCTATTTTCAACTGTTTTTTCATTATGGTTAAAAATTAAAAACATTATTTAATGCAGACAAAAATATGTTTTTTTAAAAAGTTTTCGTATTCTAAAATATGTATAATTTGTTTACTAAAAAAAATGCAATGACCTTAGAGTTGTTTTCTAAATTTTTAATGTTAAAAAGAAAAAAAAAAGCTAAAATAACAGTACTGGCTGTTTCGTAGTTAGGGAACGCTTATAATAAAAAAATAAAACACATCCAGACGAATGAGTGATATATAATTATTTGCTATAATATATATTGCATGAGTGTTAGTGGTGCAAACCAAGTTTTTAAAACAAATGGACGTATGAGTGATATTTAAGTTTAATAAAAATAACGCTTGTATATGTTGCATTTTTTAAACTTGCTGTTGCATACTTTAGGGAGACTTAAGCCCAATGAGTGATATTTATAATTTTTATAATATATGAACAGAGAAGACAAAACTTAGCAAAATACATTGTGTTTATGGCAAAAAAAAGAAAAATTGGAAAAAAGCAATAAATATTAAAACTACAAAAGAGGTAAAATAATTATTACACTTTATAAAATAAAAATTAAAATTTTTTGAAAAACGCTAAAAATGTGTGAAAAAGTCAATTTTAAAGCTCCAAAATCTTAACAAAAAGCTGTTTTAAGTAAAAAATGGCAAAAAGGCAAAAAAAAAAATATAAATATAAACCTACACACAAAGAATAATTTAGTTAGAAAACTATTGTGACCACCAAGATTCTTTTAATCTAACTTTGTTTTAATTAATAGCATAAAATAATTGCTCTTACAACTCATAGTTTGGTTTATGGACATAATTTTTACTGTTACAACTAATTGAATTCCTCGCTAAAAATCAATGAGGTATTCCAAACCGAATTGGACAAAATAAAAACTTGTTACAAGAATTCCATAGCAACGATCATATTAAAATTCAATAAAACATCAATTTTAACAGATTAATTGGCTATAAATATTGAAAACCAATGGTTAAAATCGAATTCAAATTTTAAATCGTCTATAATATTTTATTTAGATTTTTCTACCAAGTGTTGGTCAAATAGTGTTAAGATTTTCGGTTGTATAAAACAATTTTCAAAATTATTTTTGTTTTAAATAATTTCGGCACACTCTAATAAAAGAAGTTTAGTAAATATCATAATAACATAGCAGTTGTCAAAAATAACAAATAAATTCAACATAAAAAAAAACAAACAAAATGTATTGAAGGGAATCACAAAAAAAATAAATATATAAATATATATACAATAATTAAATCCTAAATTATGGAATTTTAAAAAATAAATCGAAGGAAACTCAATATGTATTGATATGGCGCTAAACAAAATCATTTTTGCAGGTTTTCCTAAAATTAGGGCGCAGGAATCCATTTGGAACCAGAAGGTAGTTTGTACAAATAAGATTCTATTCTGAAGAAGCATATATCTATCTGAGTCTTTTACAGCGGTAATCTAAAACATTGGCATGGATCATATTAAAAGGAAAAACAGTAAAGATCAACAAATGGCATTATTTCTATTACCTAATCGACACTTAGGAATTATGTCAGATGAAAATATGCGATTCCTTTCACCCAAAACATAAAGAACAGAGCAACTTATACACAAAATGCCTTTAAAGTATAGCCCCCATTACCTGGGTTTCGGTTTACCCGGTCTTGATTCCGGGTTTTCAGTCTACCCAGTTAGAACGA
The DNA here is from genome assembly GCA_021234595.1 of Delia radicum. Classification (NCBI taxonomy): domain Eukaryota; kingdom Metazoa; phylum Arthropoda; class Insecta; order Diptera; family Anthomyiidae; genus Delia; species Delia radicum. The sequence goes on from CM037852.1 coordinate 150,409,697, forward strand.
AAGACCGGCCTACCGGTAAAAGGTACTTTTTTGGAAAAAGATACTTTTGTGTTTAAAAAAGGTACGTTTTTATGCAAAAAGTACTTTGTTCTAATCGCGCTGACCGGTTTCAATAAGTATACCGGTCTACTCGGTTTTCAGTGAACCCAGGTTTCCCGGTATTTTCTGGTTTCCCGAGTTTTCGTTTTACCCGGTCTTTCGGTCTAACCGGGTAAATCGAAGACCCCGAAATCGTTCTACTTTTAAGTTAAAGTGTTAAAGTTTCCTGAAAACCTAAATCACCGAAAATTTTACTGATTCTTGCAGAAACGATTCTAATTAGGAATTATAAAAACAATAAATAAATTGTTTCCTTAGGATAACTAAGATTCTGGTGTATTTTTTCCTTATGAAAATCCGGCAAATTGAATAATTTCTCTTTTGGAAAAAACTATTATGGCATAACATCAAAATCTATAGGAAATCTTAAAGTTTATTCATATTTGTTTGAAAAACTCATAAGACTATTGTTTTCTCAAAAGCATTATAAATTTATTTTTTTATTTTTTTTTTTACATCGTTAATTTATTCAATTTGGTTTTAATTTTTTATATGAAGGGCTTATTGTAAAAACATGATAAGCCACACTTATTGTTTTATGGATTTTCGCTGTTTTCTAGACATAAATTCATTGATATTTAATAGCAGTCTTACTTAATGCGCTTATTGCAAGTACCTAGAGTATAAATGTAGTGCAAAAGTCATATTATTTGCATCTTTTTATCCTTTAAAAGGCAAAAACAAACTAATTATAAAATGTGGCTTATCAAGTTTTTACAATAAGCCTTTCATATGTAATATGTATAAGCATTAATAAATAAAATATTGTTTAAAATTTATGGGAAACGGTGTATTATTTAAAAAACATCGATAGGCTCAAATAAATTCTATTGAACCAACAGACATATTTTTCTAATTCGATTTGGACAATAAAATTTTACAATCACTCGAAATGAAAGTTTGGTACAATAATCGAATTAAAACCTGAATTTTCATGTGACTACAAAAATTCGGTTGTCAAAAAATTCGGTTGGAGCAATGAATATGTTGTCTGTGTGTATTTTTAATTAAAATAAATAATAAATAATAATACATTTTTAAAAAAATAAACTCATTAGACATTAGTTTTCTGAAATTTGTTAACGTATTTTCATAAACAAGCCCATACATGATCATACATGTTTAACAACGTTCCTATTTTCCTCTAGGTAGTTTATTTTCTTTAAACAAGTAGAAATAAGTTCCATGAAAAATTCATTTTCAAAAATAAATTCCTTAAATACTTATTATTTTTCGGAAATTTTTAAACGTATTTTTATAAACAAGCCCATATATGATCATTTATGTTTCACAACGATCCTATTTTCCTCTACATAGTTTATTTTATTCAAACACATAAAATAAATCAAATAATTGGCTTGGAAAAAGCACGATTTCAACTTACTTTTTTTTTTTTGATTTTTACAAAACTTTTTGTGTTTAAGGAACACTTAAAAAAAATTTTTAATTATTTTTTTTAATGTTTGATTTGTTTTGGCTTTAAAAATATGGACAAAACTAATTTTTTCTTGATTCTTGACGAGCATTAAGAAACTTGTAAACCAAGCGAAATCAAGGCCATCTGGCAACCCTATCTGTCTGCCACATGTCATTTTTTTAAATAAAACAAACTTCAAGAAGAGTAAACCTTCAAAACATTGACCACAAATTCAAAAAACCTCAAAAATAAGTACACTCAAAAAAATAAGTCAGTACAAATGTTAGTAAAACGTCTTGTAAATCAGGTATACTATTTTTTAGCAAATTTTTTTGCTAAAATCATGTTTTCAGCTAAAATTCTTGTTATACTTATTCAGCACTTAACTGTTTTATACTAATGCTTTACTAATATACTAATGTTTTACTAATTAATTTTGCTAAAAAAAATTGTGCTGATAAGCACATTAATAGTGTGGACGGCAACCAGATTGATGTCGCGGCATGTCAAGATGTAGTAGAGAAGAGGAAAATGATACTAAAATGTACAACTCTAATAAGACATATAAAAAAATCAACCATGGAAGACTTTTGTATCTGTTTTTCATACATAAAACAAAATTGAGGATTAAAACAACTTAAATTTTGCGTTGTCACCGGCTTGTGAAAATAATTGTCTATTAATAAAATAAAAGACAAAAGAAAATATTTAAATTTAATATATAGATTAATAATCAAGTGTGGTCATATTGCAAACAAACATATGTATACAGACATGTAGACAGAGTAAAGCGAAAGACAAAGACACACATCTTAGTATGGTTCCTTTTTCTTATTGCAGAAAAAAGGGTTGTTTTTTTCGTTTCGTTTGTTTTTGCTTTAAAAGAAAGCATCATTTAGACTACCATTGATGTAAGTAGTTGAAAGAAAATATTTGTTATGTTATATATATTTATTTCTATATATTTTCAGATATTAAATTAATTCATGACATCAATGTGGGAAAACGAAAATTTTTATATTTCGTAATTATTGTAAATTATTTTTAAAAGAATCACAAAAATATGTTTTATGATTTTCAGCAAATGTATTAACTAAATTAAAATTTTGTTACAATTTTTTTGCGTTTTTTTCAGTCTACTAAAATTCAGCAAAAAATTTATTCATTTTTACCAACGCTTTTTTATTTCTAATCTACTAAGTGTTAGCAAAACTTTTGCTGAATCTACTAATTTTGTTGCTAAAAATCAGCTCGCTGATTTTCAGCAAAAGATTTTGCTGACATTAGCAATATTTTTGCTAGCACCCTCCTGACTAAAATTTTGCTGACTCAGCAAAATTTTTTGCTGACTTTACAAACTTTTTTTTTTGAGTGTACTTTAATGGAAAAAAATATTTACAACTTTACATAAAGTAGATGGAACCTTAACCCTTTTATCACCAATTTTTTTTTTTTTTTTGTTGTTAAGTATTAAATTCTCTTGCAATTGTTTTACAACACCATATAAAAAAAGCAAGTAAAACAAGATTTTTTTTATTTTTCTTTAAGAAAAATGTCAATTGCACATAAATTGATGTGGTGCATGCAATTCATTGTATATTAGAGTAGGCCGAATTAAAACAAAAATTATGCTCATTTGTTTGAGCCCCGGTGTAATTTAAAAAAAAAAAACGTAACATGGCAGCGATTTCGTAACTACCAAGTGTAGAATCGGGAGTGACATGTCATTACTTTTCTCACTACCAGTAATGACAACCGCTTAATATCTGTACAAATAACACACATAATAATAAGGACTTAATTATAACTACCCAACAAAAAATATGGAAGGTACTCTTAAATAATCGATTTTTCATTGATTCCAAATTTATTCTTGACTTCTTGACAATGCACACTGAAAACAAACACCCTGCTGTAAATATAAATGCTGGTAATATTCTTTTGTTTGGAAAACATTTCCGTTTCCCATGCTTCTACACCTTTTACAACTGTAATTCAAAAAATATCAATTGAAATTCAAAATTTCCATTTAAAATTCAAAATTTCCATTTGAAATTCAAAAAATATCAATTGAAATTCAAAAATTCCATTTGTAATTCAAAAAATATCAATTGAAATTCAGAATTTCCATTTGAAATTCAAAAAATATCAATTGAAATTCAAAAAATATCAATTGAAATTCAAAATACATCAATTGAAATTCAAAATACATCTATTGAAATTCAAAAATTTCTATTTGAAATTCAAAAGTTTCTATTTGAAATTCAAAAATTATTCCATTTGGAATTCAAAAAATATCAATTGAAATTCAAAAATTTCCATTTGAAATTCAAAAGTTTCTATTTGAAATTCAAAAATTTCCATTTGAAATTCAAAAAATTCCAATTGAAATTCAAAAAATATTCCATTTGAAATTCAAAAAATTCCAATTGAAATTCAAAATACATCAATTGAAATTCAAAAAATATCAATTGAAATTCAAAAAATATCAATTGAAATTCAAAACACATCAATTGAAATTCAAAATATGTCAATTGAAATTAATTACTATAAATGCAATTAATGTTTATCCCGATGAAAATAAATTTAAATAACAAATATGCAGGTGCTTGTGCAAATTTAAATGTAACTGACACTAATAGAAAACATATGATTTTCTATTGCTGATTTACTTGAATAAACGTCACTACATTGCTAGGTCTGTCAAAAAAACAGAGTAGTATTTGGAAGATGACAAAGCCAATTGTGACAATTTTTTGTTGTTGTTTGTGTTTTTTCTTTGATATTTTAAATTTTGAATCTCGCTCCTAGACGAGGACAAGAAATTCTCATTGAGTTTGTGATTTAACATAACAAATATCTCTATAAATTCTAATAACAAAGTCCCCTGAAGATTTCCTTATGCAGGAATGAAATCCGGATAGGGACACGCCTACATCAGATTGCTTTTCACAATTTGTTAAATAAGTTTTGGGACTCTAGCACATTTAATTACTATAAAAAAAAAAATTTCTATTTGAAATTCAAAAAATTCTAATTAAAATTCAAAAAGAATTCCATTTGAAATTCAAAGAATTCCGATTGAAATTCAAAAAATGTAAACAAATCAAAATGTAAACATTAGGCGTACACTTTTTAAGTATTTTGGTTTATTTTGGTTTATTTTGAGTATTTTGGTTTATTTTGTATTTTGGTTTATTTTTAAGTATTTTGGTTTATTTTGAAAACCGAACTATAAAAGTTATTTTTGAAATTAAATTTTAAAAAATCTTTTGGGACTCCTATTTTTGTTTTCAATATATATTACATTGTGGAGGCTAAAAAAGTTTCATCAAAGTCAAATTTATTATTCCAGAATTTCATGTCTGGGTTCTTTAATTAAGATGAAATGAGGCAGCCACGTAGCCAGAACAATTTTTAACCGGCCCAACAACAAATTATATAACAACAAGAGAGAAATATTATTTTTTTATGTATTGTTCTTGTTGTTTTTGGTGTTGGGCCGGTAAAATATAGTTCTGAGGGGTTCCACTTTCACTCGGTATTTTCTTGCATTTACTACCATTTTAAAATGACATTCCACAGGATCTTTATGATAGAGTTAAACTAATTTTTCAAATTAATGGTTTCCCACTTCAGCGGTTTCTCTTTATTAATGACAAGCGAGTACGTGAGTGAGTAATCCATCCAAACACTCTGAACGTCACTGGTTTATACATCAATAGTTGCATGCATAAATATTTTATGGCTTTATGACAGGTTATTACAAATATTTTCCAACAAAATCTTGTATACTCTTCTGCAATAAATGCATTAAAAGTTTTAATAATGTTTTTATCACCCATGACAAACCAAAATACTCAAAAAAAGTGTTGGCCTAATGTATTAATTTCTTAAATTGATTTGTTTACATTTTTTGAATTTCAATTGGAATTTTTTGAATTTCAAATGGAATATTTTTTGAATTTCAATTAGAACTTTTTGAATTTCAAATGGAAATTTTTGAATTTCAATTGACATATTTTGAATTTCAATTGATGTGTTTTGAATTTCAATTGATATTTTTTGAATTTCAATTGATATTTTTTGAATTTCAATTGATGTATTTTGAATTTCAATTGGAATTTTTTGAATTTCAAATGGAAATTTTTGAATTTCAAATAGAAACTTTTGAATTTCAAATGGAAATTTTTGAATTTCAAATGGAAACTTTTGAATTTCAAATAGAAACTTTTGAATTTCAATTGATATGTTTTGAATTTCAAATGGAATAATTTTTGAATTTCAAATAGAAACTTTTGAATTTCAAATAGAAATTTTTGAATTTCAATTGATGTATTTTGAATTTCAATTGATGTATTTTGAATTTCAATTGATATTTTTTGAATTTCAAATGGAAATTTTGAATTTCAATTGATATTTTTTGAATTTCAAATAGAAATTTTGAATTTCAATTGATGTTTTTTGAATTTCAAATGGAATTTTTGAATTTTAAATGGAGTTTTTGAATTTCAAATGGAAATTTTGAATTTCAATTGATATGTTTTGAATTACAATTGTTAAAGGTGTAATATAACATGTTTACTTGCAAATATAAATATGTTTGGCTGCAAATATATATATATATATATGTTTGGAAAAAGTGAAAACAGTCAACCGCCAAAAATATATAAGTTATTCTGCAAATATATATGTATATGTTTATTATATGTATGTATGCAAGTCCCAAACATAATATCTAAAAATTTTAAAATTGCAAATATATATTTGCTAATAATTGAAAATTTTAATTATTGTAAACATATAAATAATTGACTGCAAACATATTCAAAAGTGGATATTTTCTTCGTGTGGGTTTTGTGATATTTTGTATTTAAGACTATAATTTTCAAAATGTTTGCATTTTTTAAAAAATCTTTTATTTATCTCACCAAGTAAAAATAAAAGCTATCGATTGTTGAAGATTTTCAGATATGTTTCAAAATTTTACCTTTTCCAAATTATTAAAAAAAGGGTTCATTAAAGATATAAAAAAACAATTAATTAAACATTAAATCCGTATTATTTGTAGAACTTCGGGCTCGAAGTCGTTAAGTAAAAATGTAGTTTTACTAATTTATTTACTAATTTGTTTTTAATTTTAATAAAATTTAACAAAATTTGAGTTGAACCAAATATTAACTAATTTTTTCAGAATGAATAGTCGGCACACTCTACACACGTTACACGTTATATTAGGTAGTACAGGTTGCACAGTGAACTAAAGCTTCCGAAAATCTCATAATATTTTCGTTTATATTAAATAATTGAATTACAGTTTTTACAGTCACTTCTTTTACAGCTCACAATATTGCGTCGTCGTTAAAAATATAGTTATGAACTTCAAAATTACTAATCATATAATTAAAACCCAGTCTACTAACTTTTCTTTTAAATCAGAAGTATTCTACCAAACATTTTTTATCTTCTAATTTCTCATTTTCCGCGATGAATTTAACATTGGCTTGACATTGGACGGAACCATTCCAAATATGATTCTTTGAAAGTTCTCCCAAGAAGTTGTATGGTAGAAACAACTTTTTGGAAGTAATTTAGGCTTAAAGTATTCCTAGGATGTTGTTTTGCAGCATCAAAAGAATAATTCCTACCTATGACAAGATAATGTTAAATTCATCGATGAAAATGCTCGATTAGAATCATTCTTTTGCAGAACAGTTTTTGCTGGGTATTTTTCGTATATTTTTAACAATTAAGAAACTAACTCAAAATCTCTAAAAATAAAATATTTTATTTTATTTGTACTATCAAAATAAAATAAAAAATTAACAAAAAAACTTACATCCACGTAAAATAAACTGTTTTATTTTAACTACCCGATCAAAAGAAATGTTACATCTCAAATTCAAATTCAGATCTCATTAGTTATAGATCGATATTTATTCCTATCCAAGTTTATCTAAAACTTAGGGTATCTAGTAATATCCGATTAGATCCCTCAAATATGTAACCGGATTAAGATAAATCAAAATTTATCTCAAAATTGAGGTATCCAAAAATATCCAATTTACGATCCTGATGAATCCCATAATATCCCGTGGGATGAATTTATATATACTTGGATCTAATAAGATACAAAAAGATAAGTAATTTTTGATGGATAGAATGTGATATTTTGAGAATTAACTGAATTTACTTATATCCCATGTATAAAAATATGAAAACAATTTTAAGAAATATAATTATGGCGTCTGTGTGTACAATATATAATTATTTCTTATACGCATGGAGAATACTAATGATGTCGGACATTATATAATCATATCTCAAACTAAATTGTTAATCTTAATTTAATACATAATTATATCTTGAATGTCATTATTAATGTGGCACCATATATAAGCATATGTTATATAACACACAAAAATATTTTTTATAAGACAGCATATATTATTATATCTTAAATTATATAGCTTATATGTCACCATATATGATTGCATATTGTGTTATATATGAGAATGTATTATTATGTATGACAGTAGATGTATCATATCTTATTATGGGTAGCATATATGCTTAAAATCTTATTTTATAAAGTTTAATATTTAACAGTATATCGTTATATATGATACCACATAAGAAATATATAAGAATATATTATATGTATGACACCATATACACCATAAATGGCTTATATTATATTTTAAGATGAAAAAATATATGACCATATATAATTCTTTTTTGCATGAATATCCGGTGCCTGCTTATTACTTTTAACGAAACTAGTTTTTTAATGAAACATTTTCACCGATAAGGTAACTGTATTAGACACGTATTTTTTTTAGGTGCGCAATCGCACGTTTAGGGGTTAAAAAGGGCGGTCAAAAATAATTATATAAAAACATCTCTAAAATTTAAGAAATCCTGATTTTTTGTACGCAATATTAAAGTACTCAATAACACAAAAATTGTGATACCCGTTTTGCCTACGTTGTGGGCACAGGGTTTCCACTTATTTAAAATATTTAAAATATGGGCTATTAAAGCTCTTCGGGAAAAGCTGAACGATTACGAGAATTGAAAAAAGCCCAGGCACCCCTCTATTATATTAAATAAGCATTATTATATTTTAAATGTTCGAACGTGCATGGACATGTCTTGTATACCAGTGGATGCATCTTCAGAATACCTTTGATTTGATATCCAACTTACCTATAATTTAATTACGTATATAAGAAATATATTAAAGAAACATAAAATTGGGTCATTTTTGAGCCCACTTTTTAACCCCTAAACTCGTGATTGTGTACCTAAAAAAAAGTACGTGTCTAATATTTTGTTCACCACTGTGTAGATTCCTTGTCAGTGACTGAAACTATTATTTAAAAAAATATATTTTTCATAAGATTTAATAAAACTTCAATTAATACGAATTCTAGTTTGTTCTATGCAAAAATTCATTAACATAATGCAGAAAATTCTCCCAGTGTATTATGCGACCTAACAGTTAGGCCAAAAATATATTTGATCGTTTTTTTTTTTGGCATTTGAGGCATTATAGACAAGTTTTGATAGTGCAATGCGGGTTTCGATAGTGCAATATTAAAGGATTTTTGCATTAAATCAATGAAATTGTACTGGAATTCGTCTATTGAAACTTTTTATTAGATTAATGAAATTTTTCATAAAACTGTACTAAGAAATATTATTTTATTTATGAAAATTTCCTTTCTTTCAATGTAAAAGCATAATTAAAAAACTGGTTTCATAAAAAATATAAAGCTTTTCATTAGTTTTAAGAAAGTTTTCTTTTATTTTCTTATGAAATGTTTTATTGATTTACTAAAAAATTCCGTTGGTTTTCGTCCAATAAAATTCTTTCCGTGAATTATGAATGATTATGAATTATCAAATTAAACGAAAAACACGAAAGCTGTAAAGCAAACTGAATTCCAAACTTTTTCCGATTTTGCCCGCAGCAAAAGGTGAATTCGTTGCTCAACTTAAGACTTTAAAATTTCAAAATCGCATTCGATCGGCCAAACAAACATTTATTTATTTACACATTTTCTACAGAACTGTTTGTTCAGACACTTATCATTTCTCTTAAAACACAAATTTCTCCCAAAACCAGTGAGCTGGTTTTTATCAAAAAATTAGTACATTCAGCAATATGTTTTGCTGAAACTTAGTTCAATGCAAATGAAAATCGACTTGTTTAAATCAACAAAAATTGTTGCTGGAGCTTAGTAGATTAAAAAAAAACTAAAGAACTTAGTATAAAATTTTAACTTTAAATGTTTTACTTTTAAATTTTAAAAAATTAAAACCAAAAGTTTGTTTTTCGATCTTCGAACAATGTTTATTAGTTAAAATGGTTTTATTTTTGATTTGAATTAGTTCAATTCTTCCAATTTTGTTTTTTACTTCTCATCGGGTCAATAAAACAATACGGATAAAGCGTTGATATTTTTCCTTCAAAATTTGGGTAAAAATATTCTACACCTTTTACATTGGTTCTCTGATGATTTTCGGTGACGCAAAATGAAACATGTAAGGCCTGTCAGTAGATAAAGTCTGCTTTAAGTTAGCGGACAGAAAACTTTTTTGAGTAATAAATAAACATTGCACGGTTTTTCGTTTAACAAAAAACAAATGATCTTGAACTTGAATAATCTTGCTGACAACATAATTTTAACTTTAGTAAGTTTATTTTGCTGAAATTTAAATCAATTTATTTATGATAAATATATATAAAAGTGGACTTCCAGATCGTTAAAGTAATGCAATTAAATAAAAAATCTGTAAATAAACAAGATATTTTATTAATTAAATAACAAAACATAATAATTCCCAATTAAAAGCCATTCTTTTTTTTTTTTTTTTTTTGATGCAAAAACTTTCAAACAAAATGATAATATCCCAAAATCAAAAAAATTTTATATTTTTCCGACGAAATCTAATGTAGAGGTATGTATGACGCAATTTTACGTTTTTCAAATTAAGATAATTCTAAAATACAAAAAAAAAGTATTCAAAAAATGGTTAAATATCACACACAGAGAAATAAAGTACCAACCGAATTGAAAAGTGTATTTTAATGGTACCAACTCACAAATTCAGTTCGCACAGCGATATTTACATTAGATTTCTGGATATTTTGATTGTTGCAACTAAAATTCAGGTGAATTAACAGAACTTTGTTTTAAAAACTAATGTTGAGTTGTACCAACCTACTAAAATTCGTAATAACCGAAGTTGAGTAGAAGTAACCGAATTTCAGTTGGCAAACAGCTAACTTTTTCTCTGTGTGCATAAAAACCCTTTACTAACAACTACGTGGGACTGGCATTTAGTGTTTTGTAGCGTTGCATCAAAGCGTATTTTATATTTTATTTTTGCTACATCCTCAATTTATCAAAATATTGTTTTTTACAGTAACGCCAAATTGTATTTTATTTTTGCCTGCATCTTCAATTTTCAAATTTAAAAAAATATCACCGCATTTAGAAAGTTTTTTAAATTAGTTTATTTAATTTATTTATTGTTTTGTTTATATTTTTTTAATATTCAGAATATTTATTACGTGTAGTATACAAAAGAAAAAAACTAAAATGAACGAAAGCAATCGTGGTTGCATTTTGTGTAAGTCTTATAATGGTTGTTTTTTTTTTTTTTTTTTTTTGTATCTCATCTTTTTTCTCTACTTCGTCCATACAAGTAGCGACATCTACATCTAGTCTCTTTTTGTTCTCCATGCTATAAATGTGCTTATCAGCACAATTTTGTTCGTAATGTTAATTATTTTAACAATAAATCGTTCAAATTTAGTTTTTTGGTATAAGAATTTAACTAAAATTTTAGCTGAAAACGCGATGTTAGCAAAAAAAATTGCTGAAAATTATTTAAATATTTTAAATAGACGTTTAACAAAATTTTCAACTAACTTTTTTTTTAAGTGTATGGAGTACATACCACAGAGAAAACTGCAGGTATCAAAAGACTATCATACCACTGTTCCTGGATACCATAGTTGTATGTAAATGTACATAAAGTTTTTTTGTAAGCCTTTTCTTCCAGGCTTTTTGATATCACGTGTCATTTAAGTTTAAACAGTACATTTGTATAAGTTCAATTGCATTTGAATGTAGATTTTCAGCTTCTTTTTGAACGTCTTCGACTAGATGTCTGTGTAATGGGAGGGTTACAAGTAGATTTTTCTTAAAGATTATCTTCTACCATGACAACAACAAAAGCAGCAACAAAAATGCGGTAAATACATTGCCAGAATTGTTTTGGTGGATATATTTGAAAAACTTGGCAATTGGCATTGAATGACAGTTGAAAAAAAGAAGTTTCAACTTAAAAAAGAATCACACAAAAAAAACCAACTAAAGTAAAAAAGTAGTGACTATAAGATTGTCATTGACACAATGACATTAAATGTCAATTAAAAAAAAAAACCAAACTTTTCAAAGACAGAAAGGGTAAACAAGAAAGAGATAGCTAGTCTTATCACTATGGGGATTTTATAGAGAATTGTTGGCCAAAAGTCAATTTGTTTCAAAATCTTTTTTTTTTCTGCCATTATAAAGTAAACTATTTAAAAGTACACTCAAAAAAAAAATTAAAAAAAAAATGAATAAATTCAGCAAAAAGTTTCTTGAGTTTATCAACTTTTTTGTTGATATTAACAATTTTTTGCAAGGATCTCCCAGCAAAAATATTGCTGACTTTACTGACTTTTTTTTAAGTGTAAACGGGCACACCTTTTACCGCTAGTACGTAAGTGACAAAATCAATTTTTTTTTGAATTTTTGAGAACAAACGTTATTACAATATTACCGTAGTTTGAAATACTATTGAAAAAATCTTTTAAAATTTATTTCAATTTTAAAGAGCGCAAATGAATGTATAATGTAGGTACAAATTAAAAATTTTAAATGCGGATTTGCATATTTTTTAATGTTTAATTAAAAAAAAAATTTTTTATTTAAAAATGATTGGGCTGCTACTTTTTTTGCACATACTTTCATACTCCCATGCCTTTTCACAGTATAAAGGAACTCTCTCTAGGTAAAATATATTTGACCGCTAAACCATGCGGTCCATAAGAAAATGGCATTTAAATTTTTAAAAAGTATTAATTTTTATATATTTATTTTATATGCAACAAAATGGCGGTAGTGATCTTGAGCGTCAATGATTCCTATGTCATATAAATCTATTAGGGTAATAGCCCAGCAAAAATAAATGGAACAACTTCTAAATGAATCACTTTTTGCATTATATTAACAAGAAGAGGTCTCTAATTAAAATATGCCAGTTAGGAGTTATTTTTCACGGGTGACAAGATGTTAATTCTTAAAAACGAAATGGTTCTTCCTAAAATGTTTTGATTGGATTTAATGCTTACAAATTAAAAAAATAATAAGCTTTATTAAAAATAGTGGAATTTTTTGATTTTGACGTTTTTGATTAAAAGTCGGTATTGAAGTGGGCTATGGTAATGAAAATTTGACTAAGGTCTTCCTCGGGAAACGTAAAATATATGTGAGTAGTTTGAAAGAAATCTGTTAAAACTTTCTTAGAAGTTTGTATTCGAAAAAAAACGAAAACAGTTGAAAAAGGTGAAAAAAATTTTAATTTTAGATTTTTTTGTCAAAAGTAGGCGTAGAAGTGAGCGTGGTCGATGATAATCCGAGGATTATTCATGCGAAATTTGAGGAAAAGCCGTTGAGAATTGCAAATTTGTATAGAGAACAAACAAACAAACAGAAAATGGATTTTATATATATAGAAGATTTTATGAAAATATAAAAAAAAAATCGAACTGAAAAATTATTCATAAAATATTACCTTTGGTACAAAATGATTTTAACATTTATCTATATATATAAAATACAATGTTTGTAGGTTTGTCCTCTATAGACTCTAAAACTATCCAACCGATTTGTCCCAAACTGGTTTCATTTGAAAGGTTATAGTCCAAATTAGGTTTTCGGCTATATATATTTCAAGTGGGCGTGGCCCCTTCCATATAAATTGAATAACATCATATATCTTGACTATTGTGATAGCAAGAGTTTTGAAACATTGCAGTATCTCATATGTTACTGATTTGAATAATCAGGAAAAAAATGGGCGGGATCGGACCAGTGGGAGTGGCAGCTCCCATACAAAGTAAATATTTAATATCATATATCTACAGTACTATAATAGCCATAGTCTTAGAAATTTGTGCACGTTGATTATTTGTTAATGTGAATAGTCTTGGGAAAAATGGGCGTGATCGGACCAGTGGGCGTGTCAGCTCCCATACAAAGTAAATATTTAATATCATATATCTACAGTTCTATAATAGCCAGAGTCTTAGAAATTTGTGCACGTTGATTATATTATGAATAGTCATGGGAAAATTGGGCGGGATCATACCAGTGGGCGTGGCAGCTCCCATACAAAGTGATTATTTAGCTCATATACAAAATTAATATTAATATTAAATATCTAGGGTTCTATATTAGCTATATAGCCTTCAAATTTTGTACGAGTCCATCAATTACAAATATTAGTAGTCGAACTGAAAATGGGCGGAATGGGATAAATGGGCGTGGTACCAAAAGCAAAAAACAAATAAGCATTAACATAAATTATCACATTCAAGACTTTTTGCAAGGTTATTTAATAATGTTGTTCAAAAATTGTTTTAGCGTTCCTCATAGTCCTAGAATAAATAAAAAAGGTAAAGAAGTAAACATGAATCCGCGTTGGGCTTTCCATGAAATTACAAATTTTAAAATGATTTACTAATGTGAATTTATTTTTTTAATTATTTATTTGCGTAAAAGAAATTTCTTGATTTAAAGAATTAATTACAATTAAAATTTGAAGGCAAAACAACGTTTGCCTGGTCAGCTAAATATTATATAATCATAGAAAAGTTAATTCAGTGTATTTTATATAAATTTTTTTGAATAATTTCGCGAGAAAATAGTTTTTTCTTCTTTAAATTAATTTTTGATTTTAAATATTTATTTAATTTTTCATTAAATATTATATTTAATTAATTTCTTATTAAAGCAAATCTTTAAAACATTTGCAGAAAATCCTTATAAAGTTGCTTGAAAAATATATATTGATAAATTATTACTAAATTAAAATAACTTTGTTTAAAAACATATTTATACACGCATGCATTTTTTTTTTTTTTGTGTATAGGAAGTATATCGTCAAACAAGAATAACTCTGCTAAAAGTCAAGTATCATAAATACGGCAAGGCATTTCATGCAACTAAAAAAGGAAAATATGCTCTTAAAATATGCGATTAAACTCCAAAATATGCTCTTAAAATATGAATTTTAATCGAAATATGCACAAAAAATCAAATAATATGCACTAAAAATACAAAAGTATGCACTAAACATCAACTTTGAGCGCCTGTAACTCCAAAAGTATAACTTGGCTCAATTCAATTCTATTCAATTTTTTCTCTAAATAATGAGCTTTCGGGCTGATAGCTAATTATTTAGAGTTTTGGTCAGAAAATCCCAAAAAAATTGCCCATAGTGCATAGTCGTTAAACAATTGACGATATTTTTAACATGCTTTATTTTCTAAATTAATAATAATATTGCTTTATATTTATTACTTATTTTTATCTTAATTATCTTTCGAGATATTGTAAAAAAAAACAATCATGACAAGTTTTGTCGGCAACTTGTTTACAAAAAAAAATAAACTAAAACATTAAAAATTGTGACAGTTCTCATTTCATGCACTTCAAGTGACAAAAACTTTAAACGTTAAAAACTTAAGAATCAAAAAGGAACACAAAATCACAATCAGACGTTTAAAACGTCGTTTGTACAAGTAACGTTCGTTTATTTTTTTAGCATTATTTGTAACAAGCAACTTCTTGTTGACACATTATGATAAATCTTAACTTTACGGTCATATAAACACATACATTTGTTGACAATCACGATATAAAGTTATGAGGGGCAACAATGTTAATTTTTTTTTTGTTTGTATTTATTTTTTTGTAAATATAAACTTGTCTGTCTATCACGATAAGAACTAAATAAATATTGAACAATTACATTTAACAAATTCATTAATATTAATTAAATTCGAAAGAAAAAAGTTTACAAAAAAAAACATCGTTCATATTAAACACAATTTTGGCGACAGCCAACAAATGCCTTATAATAATTTTAATGATAATGACTAGAGAGAAAAAACAAATACACTATAAATAGAAATCGTTCGTGGTAAATTTCATTCTAACTCAACACACAGAGTAATGTGGGATTTAACGTTACCCAATTTCTTTAACATGTGAGTTAAATAGATGATATTTACGATTAACACTAAATGGCACGAAGAATGTTGATGAAGACCGTAGTGGGTCAGAAAATGCATTCCATTCATGCTAGTGTCTAATAACTTGTTCTGTGTTTTTTTTAATAGTCAAAGTAAATTATCATATAAAAATTATAATTTTTCTGTTAATTTAGAGGAAAAATTTTCATGATCTAAAACCGAACAAATAAAATCTCACATTTTAAATAATTTAATTTGAAGATTTATTTAATCTTAACATTATTACATTAGTGCAAGGCTGGCAAAACAATGGAAGACATTCCAGTAATGGTACGCTACCGGGTTTGCTTTATATGATATACTTAATATCGTGATTGGAGATGTACATTTTGAAAGAATTTAAAAAAAAACCTTTTCCTACTTTAATGTATTGCACAGCCGCAGTGGGGCGTCGGCGATGAAATTTTTTTTTTAATCTGGGACTTGAAGCACAAGTGAACCCTTTGTGCCTTTTTTATAAAATTGAGTTTACACATGGAATTAGTACGTGAAGTTCATAGAAGTTTAGAGCACAAGAGGTCAATGTAGAATTCCCATCCGGTAGCAAGATATGTCGACCAATTCTAGCACTTCTCATAAAAATACCTGATTCGCTTGGAGCACAAAGGGTAAATATTAAAATTCGTTTTCCAAATGGAATAAGTGGGTGAATTTAAAAAACTTCTGAGCTTAAATCTAGCGAATAACTGTAGCACTTGTTGTACTTTCCATATATAATAATATATAAGTGCATATAAAACAGTAAAACGAAACAAATTATATGATTTATTTATTATAATTATATATAGTATCACATATAATTGATGAGCTTATTGTAAAAACTTGATAACCCACGTGTATTGTTTTATCGATTTTCGCTTTTTTCTAGACATCCATTGATTAATATTTGATAGAAGTCTTGATTAAACACCTATTACATGTACCTAGATTATAAACGTCCTGCAAAAGTCATATTTTTGCATTTCTTTTAACCTTTAAAGAGCGAAAACAAATGTACAATAAAATGTGGCTTATCAAGTTTTACGAATATGCCCTCCAATTCTGAATTTATTATGTGACAAAATTAAAAAAAAAATTTCGTTCACTTTTGTATAAGTTAGAAATTCAGATAAAAATCTATTACTTTTAAATATAATTATCAGAGAAGACAAAAAAACCAAATTCAATATATTTAAAGTTAAAAAAGTAAGAACTTAAAAAAGCTACACTTTTTAAAAAAATAAAGTAAAATAATATTTTATAAGTAAACAAAACATTTCAAGTGAGAAAATCTTAAAATATGCAATTAAAAGCCCAAAGTTAAAAAGCTTTATTATACAAAGGAACCGAATCGGATTTGGCTGAAAATCCCGTAATATGCGATATTTATCAAGGGAACTTGACTTTTATTATATCAAAATTATTTGTCTTCACTCTAATAAGATTGTTAAAAAAAAATCAAGTCTCGACTTAAATTTGGTTGAATTTATGAAAAATTTTCTATAAATTTTTATAATTTTCTTAAAATGACATTATAATTATAAACACTAGATGACTAAATAATCAAACCAAAAACTACAACATACAACAAAAACTTTCTATCTTGCATCAATCGAAAGCTAAGATAGAGATAAGTTCAACTACTGATGATAATTAAGCTTCATCTACTGATGATACTTAAGCAGTTATTTAAGAAATAATTGGAATACAAAATTACGTTATAGCTTTGAAACTCAGTGCATAAGTCAAAATTAAATCACGTTTAATTTTCCAATTCATTGATTTATATTTAATGTTTTTTTTTATTATTTGGAATGTGAAACAAAATTATGCTGGGATTTCCAAAGAATTTTATGAAGTTATATCAAATTGTATCAAATTATATATAACTTGATCAAATTATATAGACCCATTACATAACACATTTTTAGCCACAAAATTAGTAGATTCAGGAAAAGTTTTGCTAACACTTTGTTGATTCAAAATTAAAAACAGCCTTGCTAAAAGTAAATAAAATTATTGCTGAATATTAGTAGACTGGAAAAAACTCAAAAAATTTGTACATAAATTATACTTTAGTTAATTTATTTGCTGAAAATTTAAAATTTTGTTTTTTATCGATAGCAACCTAATCTAAGTGGCGTTGCCAGTTTTAGTTTAGTTTATTGATTTCCAAAACAACAAGATTAAAAATCTTATAATTAAAGTAATGGATTTTTATATTGTAACATTATTTTTAAGGAACAATAATAGGAAAAAATGATTATTATTATTAAAATATAAAAAAAAGAAAAATGTGGGCAGGTATGTAAAATTAAAAAAAAAAAAAAAAAATATAAAAATATAAAAATAATAAAATAAAATTTTTTAAAATAAATAAATATTATAAAAAATAAATATAACCAAACAAATGATGACAATAAATAGGTACAATTTTTATTTAAATTTCAGAATCAAACACATTTTTAGGCTCGTTTATCTATAAAGTTCAAATATTTGTTTTTTAAAATGTAATGCGTTGCTTAAGAACTGAATGGATGATGGTAATGAGTTCCAAAGACGTATTGAGTTCACAAAAAATTGCCACAGTTTTGAAACAATATGTGGGTAATGTCCTTATTCCTCTGGGAGTTTGAAAACTCAAGTCTATCAAACAAATACGATGGTTCCCGGGTATATATAATTTTATGCAAAAGAATCAGTGTTCTTATTTTCAAAAGATCTTTGAAAGTAACTCCATAAAGTTTTTTTGAATATAAAGAGATGGAGTCAAACTTCCTTAAATTAAAAACATATCTAAGAATAGCATTGTAAGTAGATGCAAGTTTCTTACTGCGTTTAGTGTCACAGCTTGCAAATATTTCACATCCGTACAGTAGAGTAGGCAATAGCTAAGTTTTCGCCAACAATATGCGAACATTTAATGGAGTTATATACTGGGTGTGCCATAGAGTACGTAGCATTGAGTATACTTTTCCAGCAGCAACGTTTATATGGTTAGACCAGGTGAGTGTATCATTAAAAATAACACCAAGGTTTTTGGCAGTGGATACTATATCAATTTTCTGATTGTTTAGTAATATCGTCGGTTCAAAAGACAATTTTAGGGATTTTTTTTTAATAACTAAACATTTAGACTTCAATGGATTAAGACATAAACCATTTGCATTAGCCCATGTGTAAATGTGATCCAAATCAGCATTAAGTTTATCAATACAATCATTTATTTTACTTTTGTTGCTATTTATATAAAGTTGTACATCATCAGCATACATGTGGATTTTACAATGCGATAATTGTTGTGTAAGGTCATTAACATAAATTGTGAATAGTAAAGGCCCAAGTATCGACCCTTGCGGTACACCCTTTAAAACTGGTAGGGCACGTGAAGTTTTATTATCTGCAAAGACAGACTGGCAACGATCCGACAAGTATGAAGATATCAAACGAACAGGCATTGGAGAGAAATTGAAGATTGTACTCAACTTTAGACAAAGAACGTTGTGATCCACCATATCAAATGCTTTTGAATGGTCTAATAACACCAATAAGGATACTTCACCCCCATCAATACTTCTACGTATTTCTTCCGACACATCCACGAGCGCAGTTATGCAGCTGTGTTTAGGCCGGAAACCTGATTGTCGATTTGTAAAAAGATCATTATTCTTTATGAATTCAGTTATCTGTTGATGTAGTATACGCTCAAAAACTTTAGATAAGTATGGTAATATGGCAATCGGGCGATAATCTTTGTTTGATTTTGGAGTTGGTATAATTTTGGCATATTTCCAATTTTTGGGATAAATACTCTTCGTAATAATATTATTGAAAATATATGTTATAAAAGGCAGCATGTATGGTAAAATAATTTTCAAAAAATTCGGATGAATGTTATCAAAACCGGATGCATTTGACTTTTTAGATCGACAGCTTAATATAACATCTGCTTGATTTATACAATCAAAAGAAAATAAATTGCCTCGAAGTTCTGCGTTCTGATCATAGAAATTAAAATTTAAATGTACATTAGGCAGATTTATAAATGATTCATTAATACTATCCACATCTATTCCATTTTCAACTATTGATGAGGATTTACCAATACCAATTTCTTTTATGGTCTTCCAGGTTTTTTTAGATCCGACAGCAGATGAGAAACGATTAGAATAATAATTAGATTTTGCAACTCGGATCAATCTATTCACTTCTCTCCGGGCATCACAGTACGATACGTTAAAATCTTGGATTTTAAAGAGTTTCCATTGCTTATATGCAAAATCTCTTCGATTTATAGCCAATTTAATTTCAGAATTAAACCATGGTTTCTTTTTAGTATTTTGCTTTAAAATTTTAAGAGGCACAGATTTCTTAAAAACGTTTGATATGTTGTGTTCTAAAAAGTTTAATTGGTCATCAACTGAAGGCATGTAATAAATGGAATTCCAATCAATCAGGGATAGCTCAGACATCAAAGTGTTATATTTTATATTTTTAAAATCATAAAAAGTGACATCATTACAAATATTGTGTAACCGAAAATCATAATCTAAGAATAACAGATCATGCTTTGAAAAACATGGTGCTGATAGCTGGTCATTTAGTAGAACTTTGTGTATGTTATTAACAAAAAATATGTCCAATAGAGTAGTTGTTGTAGTAGTAAAGTGAGTTGGGGTATTAGAATTTGTTGGTTCCAAACCAAAAGATCTCATGTCATTGATAAGATGATTTTCAATGAGAATATTTGAATTAAAATCTCCACATATTATGACATTTTCATATTTTACAGTGAGAGTTTCCACTATTTTAAAAAAATCATCTGTTTTTACTCTTGAGTTCGGCCTGTAGACAGTTCCAACTAATAATTTAGAGTGATTCGCCATAATTTCAATAAACAGGCACTCTATATTAGCATCAGTTTTCCTTTTAGGGTTTGAATTTTCTTGTGAATGTATTCTTGTATTGTTATCCAGGTTTCGATCATTATTTGAGTTTCTACACATTTTGCTTATAATTCCATTCCTAACATACATAGCAACACCACCACAAGGAGTTTTTCTATCACAGCGATATAGTCGAAAATTTTTTAATTCAACAATAGAGTTAGTAATAGAATCGTCGAACCAAGTCTCAGACACACATATTATATCCACTCAAGAGCCTTCAAATATATGACTAAATTCATCCATTTTGTTCCTCAAACTCTGAGCGCTTATATGGCATATCTTTATACCAGATCCTCGTTTGCAAAGTATACGGGTCATGCATGAAGTTACATCTTTGGAACTTAATACTGCATTATCCATTTGGGATATCATACTCTAAAAATTTGTTTCTGTAAGCAACGCAAAACAAATCACATTTATATTCGATTAAAGTTACAATTAAATCATTCACAAAAAAGAAACAAAAATGTTTGGTTAGGCAAATAAAAACATTTTTAAATAAAAAAGAAAATGTATATAATATTAATAAATAAAAAATATATGAGACAATAAAATACATTTGTTTCATAGTTGAAAAACGGCTTTTAGACATCATCAGACTGGCATAAATCAGGAAAAAAATTATTAAGTTCCTCCATACTATCGATTCGTACAGGTTGTTCATCTTCATTAAATTTAATGTAGACTAATCCACGCAATGTAAAAACAGATTTTATTTTTTTTGCATTTTTAAGCCCAACGGCAGCTTGACGAATTTTAAAATTAGCTGAGGTTAAGTTTTCGTTTATATAGAACGGTTCATCAGAATTTTCACCAATATATTTCAGCAACAGCGATGTTTTGTTAAGTTTTCGAAAATTGGCAATGGATTTAAAAATGAAGTTTTTGTCATACGGGGAAAACAACTTTACCATTATCACAGCGTTTCATTCTTTTAAAAATAATTTACAATACGTTACAAAATATAATACTGTTGATAATCCCCCATTGACGACACGAATTAACGTAATATCTTAAAATATATAGAAATAATTATATATAACATAAACAAATTAACATTTAACTACTTACATCAATAGTTGTCTAAACGATGGCATCTTTCTAATAACGAAACAAAAAGAAAAAACAAAATATGAAATATGAAATATACAACCGTTTCTTTGCACTAAGAAAAAGAAAACATACAAAATTATGTAAGATGTGTGTGCTTTTCTTTCGCTTTAGTCTGTCTATCTGAACGTATATTTGTTTGCAATTTGACCACACTATAATAATAGTCACTATTATCATTTAGTTTACAAATACACATGCAATCTTTATAAAATTTAAATATTTTATTTTGTCTATAATTTAATTAATAGACAATTATTTTGACAAGCCGGTAACAAGACAAAATTTAAGTTTTTTAATCCGCAATTTATATATATATGATACACTTTGTTGGCATCCTTTTGTTTTATTATATATGAAAAACAGTTACAAAAATCTTACATGGTGATTTTTTTTCAATGTCTATTAAGAGTTGTAATTTTTAGTATAATTTTCCTCGTCTCTACTACATCTTGACATGCCGCGAAATCTACTTCATTGTGCGTATATATTTCAATATAGTTGTCTTCCACACTTTTAATGTGCTTATCGGCACAATTTTTTTTTTAGCAAAATATTAGTAAAACATTTGCTCGAAGCAGTTAAGTGCTGAATAAGTAGAAGTAAAATTTTAGCTGAAACACACAATTTCGGCGAAGAATTGGATGAAAAATAGTATACTTGATTTACATGAAGTTTTACTAACTTTTTTACTAACTTATTTTATTGAGTGTATACATTTCCTGAAATGTTTACTACTCACTGAAGATTTGTTGGATATATCAGTTTGTAACATAGCAAAAACTATAAATTAAGTCCCTATCGTAGAGGAATTTCTTAATTTTCGTCTAGTTTTTTTAATAAAAAATCAACTTAGTTTTTGAGTGTTTTTTTAATTTTTGAGTTTACTCTCGTACCATTTTAATGCAAATCAAAAATTTAACAGTCCGGCTAATTTGGGACTATAAAATTTATTTGGTTTAAATAAAAATAAGGATTTTTTTTTTATTTTTTTCTTTGACTAGTTAAGTTTTTTATTAAACTAGTTAAGTTTATATAATGAAATGGCGACCAGGGCTACCGTGTTAGTCCGAATTCCATATATATTATTAAAATAATGTTTCATATTGTGCCATTCTATCGCAAAAATAGTGTTTTAATAAACCATTCCTTTATTTTTTTATAATTGTTTAAATATTGTTGTTTATATTGATTTCTAAAGAGGGTAAATCTCTTAACATTAAATGTGAACAAAGCAAGTTTAAAAGGGAAAAATAATTAATAATTAATTAAAAATAATTAATTTGTATACAACACTGTTTAAAGAAGAGGATTTGGCAACAAATTTTTATTTGATGTTATGATAATTCAAATATTGTGTATTTCTAACACACTTGCTAAAAAAAATATATATGATAAATCAGAAGAGTTAAAGTTGAAAATGTCGTTCTTTTTGTGCTCATTATTTTTAAAATGGCCATAAAGTCTTTCAATCCGCTATTTTTGGTAATTTTAAAAAATTTGGAATTATGTTTTACTTTTAAATTTAAAAAAATTAAAACCATAAGTTTATTTTTCCATATTTTATCTTGCTCACATCATAATTTGGAATTAATCTAAAATAATAATTTTTACAATTTACGAAATTTCGAGTTTGACTATTTTTCTGAAAATAGTCAAAAGTAAGGATAGCAGGCAATACCGTGGGGTTAAAATCCTTTCAACTGGCAATCGTTATCCGTAAAATATCGTTATCGAAATAAAATAAATACCGTTATCCGTAAAATAACGTTACTTATAAAGCTAAAATAGTAATTCACCAATTAACTACAATATCGTAATCGCTAAAATACCTTTACCGAAATAATTGACATAGTCAAAATAATCGTTAAAATACCGTTACCCAAATAATCTGACAAGATCAGAAAATATAATCGCTGTAAATTGTCATTGACTAGCATTTACATTACCTGAATAATTAAAATAACGTTTCCCTTAACATACCGTTACCAAATTAACTGAAAACCGTTATCATTAAAATACCGTTACCGAAATAACTTAAATACCGTTTCCGCTAAAATACCGTTACCGAAATAAGTAAAATACCGTTAACGCTAAAACACCGTTATCGAAATATCGGAAATATCGTTACCAATAAAATACCGTTTACGAAATAGCGTTACCCATCGAATCGGTTACCATCCACGCTCAAAAGAGGCAGATCAATATAAACTTTATATTTATTACATATTCAAATTTTTTTCAAAATCGGATATTTCAGTTTGGAACATTTTTATTGCCTGCAATAAGTTATGCAAAAAAAAAGCAAAGCATTTCCACTTAAACTACTCGTACTAACTGTCACGAACATCCTGTGAAATCGATATCAATATACACACTTATGACTAATTTTATCAATTATAAACATGGATGGTAACCGATTCTATGGGGGTATCGATAACGCTAACGCTATTTTCTTTTATTTCGATAACGGTATTTTTTTAGCGTTAACGGTATGTTACTCATTAAGGTACTGATATTTTAGCGGTAAAGATATTTTAGTTATTGCGGTAACGTTTTTTTAGGGATAACGGTTTTTTATTTATTTCGCTAGCGTTATTTTAAGGGTAACGTTATTTTTGTTATTCAATTAATGCCAATGCACACCGATATTTATAGTCCCATTATGCCCGAGTTCCAATGACTGGCTAGTTTATGATCAAACTCTGGGATAATATATCTATTTACAACGATTTTTTTTTTTTTTCAAATCCTGCCAGATTATTTCGGTAACGGTATGTTACGGATAACGTTATTCCAGTTATTTCGGTAATGATATTTTAGTTGTTTCGGTAACGGTAGTTTAAGGATGTTGATATTTTATTTATATCTGTAGCGGTATTTTACAGACAAACGATATTTCAATTATTTCGGTAACGGTATTTTAGGGATAACGATAGTCAGTTGAAAGGGCTTTGAATCGATAACGGAATTTTAGCGGTATTGCCTGCCATCCCTGATTATAAATCTTAAGCATTACATTTGCGACCTGTATTTTTATTACAAGAGTGAAATTGATGGACAATCAAAGGTTTGGAATACAAATGCATAATAATAGAATTCTAAAAACTATTTAAAAGTCATTGCCGTTTCATCTAAATAATTTATTAATTTTTATTCCCACTGCACGCGTATATAATGGAAACTTTTTTGCATAATCAAAATAGCAATAAATATTTTTATTTGTTGGTTTTATTTTTTTACAAAAACATGCAGTCGTCTATCATTAATATACCTCATGCACATTTTAATGCAATTTTTATTTAAAAAAAAAAAGGTAATTATAAATTCCAAACACATTTATAACATTAATGTGATAAAAATCTCACTTTGACCAAGTAAGGTTCAGTGCGGTTATTTTCAAAGTATGTACACACGAGAACACATTAAAAAACATATAAATACGTGAATATTGCAGCAGTATGTTGAAATGCAACATACCATACCCACTGTAAATATGGTTAGTGGACTTTGTTCAAAAAACACTTTCCTTAGCAATATTACATTTGTTTTGTTGTTTAGGAGGAATACTAAATGAATGAAGAAGAAAAAGATTTTTGAAAAAAAGGATAAGATAAAAAAAGGTGTACAACCACTTAATAAGCTATGAAATAAGGTGGAAAGTCTTGAATTTCTTTTGTGGAAATTAATAATAAAAATTCATAGTTCTTGATTTTAAAACATAATTATTTAAAATTTCACAATTAATATACTATTAAAATTAAAATACCTAATCAATATTATTGTTGTAATAATTAAAATTTTAAACAAAAAAATTACACAATTAATATATCAGTTATACAAAGTTTTTCAATTTCATTTATAAAACTCACTTCAAATGAATGAAAAAATGCCGAAAGTTAAAAAAAAAACAGCTTAAGTTAAGCTCTGACTATATTTGGAAACTTTGTATTTTGTAATAAATGTCAAATTTATAATTTAATTAATTAACAAAATCAATGAATTTGTAGAACGAGCTTTTTAACTAATCAAGTTTGTGGCTTAAGTCTTTTGTTTTTTGGTTATAAATCCAAATTAAAAGCGGACCACCTACTGTATTTTTAATAAGTTAATTCATTTCATATGTTAACACCATATTTTATTATACTAAAAAAAATATCAAAACCGATCACTCGCTTAACGGCTATAAAGCATAAAGGCTAAAAGTTTGCTGTTGTTTTATGTAAAGTTAATAGAAAATAAATTATTTTCTCAAGTTACAATTTTTTAACTAAAAAGATAATTTATCGAGGAATCGATGTACAAATAAATTTATATTAATAATACTAGCCAAATGAACTTAATACACGTTCACGTTGAACTATACATGGTTTTTAATTCTTTTAAATCAGAGAATATGTGACATTTGGAATATTAATGAAATATTTAAAAACCATTCAACAACCAATGAAATGAAAAATGTTTATAGATGACAATTTCTATGGATCATTAACGAGGACGACAAATTAATCTTACTATTGAACATAACAAAAGAAACGGACTCAAACAATTAACATAATTAATTAATGTTAATATTATTTTTGAAAACCACAAACAAACACAGATGAAGAACATTCATATGGAAAACAAGACAATAAAAATTTGCATAAAATATACAAACACATGTGAGTAGTCATTTTTCATAGCAAACAGAAGTTCATTGAGACATTTGTTAATGATGTTGATGATTTCTTAAAAAATCTATAATACAAAACTAAAGTTATTGTTAAAATTTTGTATTAAAATAATATAAAGGGTGTTTTTATAAAGGTATATAACTTTGAAATGGAATAAAACAAAGATGAAATTTTAAATTGTCATGAAATTTACTTTATTCGAAAGATAATCATCTGGCATTACAATTTAAATATGACTTCTGACATTTGACCGCCACGTCTGGCTCGAAAGTAGTCTAATCTGTAGCTCCAATTTTCGATGACTTTTCCCAATATTTGTGGCCGTATATTGGCAATAACGCGGCGAATGTTGTCCTCCAAGTGGTCAATCGTTTCGGTCTTATCGGCGTGGACTAACAACTTCACCATTTGACAACTGAAATGCGGTCATTACTACTCAAATTGGGTTACTACAACTAAAATTTACAACTGAATATTGGTTTTCACCACAAAATTCGGTTAATTCTACTAAATTTTAGTTGCAACACCCAAAATATTCAGAAATATAATTAAAAAATGGTTTTACTAACGGAATTTATTAGTTGTTACCTCCAAAATATACTTTTTAATTAGGTTGGCACTTTATTTCTCTGTGTGCACATATCCCCACAGAAAATAGTCCAGCAGCGTTAAAACGCACGATCTTGGAGGACATTTCACGGGTCCGAAACCTGAGACTATGCTGTTACCAAACGTTTCCTTCAATAAATCAATTGTGGCACGAGCTGTGTGACATGTTGCTCCGTCTTGTTGAAACCACAGCTCCTGCACATCATGGTTGTGGTTCTGTACGCACTGTACGACGTCTCTCTGGATGCATATTATCATTTATAGTAAACGTGGTGCGAAAACGTTCCATAGTTAATCGAATTAATTGCTCTGATGGACGATTATGTTGACCGATTAGATTAGATTAGATTTTTCTTTATTTCTTTTCAAAAAGTTTACAAAAGTTTTCTTAAATTTAAAGATAATTTTATGAACAATAAAAATAATAAAGAAATGTACGGCTTGGTTGTAATTAACCGTCAGCCGGAAAATGGTGTTAAACATAAATAATTTCAAATACATTATACTTTTTAATTTACTTTTATAAATTTAAAACATTCTTTTAAAAATTAAATTCAATTATAAGCATAGTTCTATATTTTAATGCTCTTCACCTCCGTTAAGAACGTCAATAACCTGATCGCCAGTAAGTGTTGTACATCGAAAAAACTTAAATCTTATTGCATTTAACACGGGACATCTGCCAAGAAAATGAATTGTTGTTTCTGGTTCTCTGAGATTGCACAATGAATACAATATTGCTTGGCCTGTTCTGAATTGGTTGCCATTTAACCACAGGAGATCACCTCTTGCTTTCATTATGTAGGTAATCTGCTCCTGATTGTAATTTTGGTTGCAATAAGTCAAGCCTTTTGAGTGATCTAGATTCTTATATATTCGTTCACGACTACTGTGCACATTTGTTAAATAATCATTATATTTAGCTTTTTTTATCTCATTTATAAGATTTAAACAAGCAT
The DNA here is from genome assembly GCA_021234595.1 of Delia radicum. Lineage (NCBI taxonomy): Eukaryota > Metazoa > Arthropoda > Insecta > Diptera > Anthomyiidae > Delia > Delia radicum. Next base: position 150,437,875 of record CM037852.1, read on the forward strand.
CGTTCCACTTGATCTTATTTTGTTTTAGTCCATTACTTCTAATATTATACAGTCGTAATTTATCTTTGAAGTCAGCATACCAAAAGATATTTTTCTCCATAATTTGCTTCGTAAGTCTATGAGGTAGCCTGCTTTCTTCTAAATCAAATACAGTTTTTGATATATACCTTAGATGCAAGGAGTATGTATAAAAATGCCCTTCTTCGTAGCCAGTTTCTATAGCTAAAACGTAGTTAGGGGTGTTTTCTGGAAGTTTTAATAATTGCTTTGTGAAAAATCTTTGGAATTTATCAATTTCCTCAAATTGCGAGTTTCCCTATACTTGAGCTCCATAGGTTTGTATGGCTCTGCAAACTGCTAAAAACATTTTCCATTTAGCTGCTAGCGATACTTCTCTACGGAGGAATTAATACTAGCTTTTGCTGCATTATTTTTAACTGCCACATGTTTGGTGTACGACATTTTGGGTGTTAATGTTATTCCTTAGTATTTATACTCTTGTACAATCTTTACGGTTTCACCATTAAATGTCCATTTTGCGTTTAAACTATGTCTGCCACCTCTTTGGAATATCATTATTTCTGATTTAGCGAGATTCACCTCCATACCCCATAATCGACAATATTCCTCTAACTTGTTACTCATATTTTGTAAAGTACTTATGTTGACCGTAAAATGGAAGTAGTGCGCGTTACGTACGAGTATTTCGAACAATTGGAAGCGTTGTTCAGGCGTTAGTTTATTCATGTTGAAATGCCAAACCAATGTAAACATAAATCACTTGACAGCTGACAAAATGGCCGCCAGTTAAAAAAGTGTTGCCAACTTAAAGTTCTATACCTGTATAAAAAACACCCTTTATTATTTATTAAACAAAAATAAAAAAATTCATTCACACAATTTGTAAACGGAAACTTGATTTTTATTAAAAATAAAAATTATGTTTTTTCGACCTTTAATGGTAACAACTTATAAATTTTCATTGCACAATTAAAGGTCGAAAAAACATAATTTTTATTTTTTATAAAAATTATATCAAACTTGTAAATATAATACGCAATACAACAAATCTATAAAATTGTTTGGCTATAATTCCAGTTATGAATTCAGATTTTTAAGATAATGAGGATAAAAAAATTTTTTTTTTTTTTTAATTTTTGCAGTTTGGCGTCTTATACTCGTATTATTTATAAAACGTTTACTGCATAGAATTTTTACTGTGCCAGAAAAACGTTATATATTCTATGAAGTATATTTTCTAAAAATAATTTAAATTAAAGAATTGGTCCATTATAGAAAAAAATTGTTAAGGAAAAGCTCAAACAACTTATATTTTCTGGAAAATCGCCAGGATTACTTTACCCTTCCTACAATGGGTATACGATTAATTTTTTTCTGGCTTTAAGGGAGAGGATTAAATCACTCTCACACAGAGAAATAAAGTGCCAACCGAATTGAAAAGTGTATATTAATGGTAGCAACTTATAAATTCAGTTAGTACAACGATATTTGCATTTGATTTATGTATATTTTGAATGTCGCAAATAAAATTCACTTGAATTAACCGAACTTCAATGTGAAAATTAGTTTTAAGATGTTAAGATGTGCCAACTGTCTGAAATTCGTAATAGCCGAGTTTGAGTCGTATAACCAAATTTGAGACGTAATAACGACAGTAGCGTACAACGATGTTGTGATATCAGGAGATTTCAACTCGAATATCTTAAAGGAAACTGTCTTAACTGATGACATGACTTCCGTGGGGCTGAGGCCAACATATAATACCCATCCCACGCATTACACTACTGATGGCAACACCTTGCTGGATCTGTTCTTCGTACCGCGAATGTGTTCCTTTATGATCAGATAGCCGCACCATGCTTTTCTGCTCATGATCTAATCTTTCTATCATATAATTTCATAATCCAACCGAAGGAGAAATCATACTCATACCGCGACTTCAATAATGCTGACTATAACGTATTATATCACAATTCATATCAAAACGACTAGAATAGCATATTTTACTTAATTTCTGTTGATGACAAATTTGATTTTCTTGTAAGAAACTTGTTACAACTTTATGATGAAACAGTTCCTTTAAAGAAAACATTGGTTTACACTAAGGATTAAAGAATTAATTCATTCTAGATATATTGCTTACGCTATGTGGAAGCGTTTTAAAAGAACTGTACTCAAAGATGAATATCGTACTGCAAGGATACATGTTAATAACGGAATTAGAATTGCAAAATCAGAATATTATTCCAGGAAGTTTGCCTCAGCAGTAAATTCTAAAAAAACCTGGCAGACTATTCGAGAAATTGGTATTGGAGGGGTGAATACAAATGCAACCTGCCCGATTAACGTAAACGAATTGAACACTGACTTCACAAACTTACCTTTGATCCAAACGGACAATAATAAATTAAACGTTAACTCTTTAGACAGCGTCATAGCACCTGAACATAGCTTTGAGTTTGCATGTGTCAACCAAGCCGAAGTCTCACGTCTCATTTCTGCAGTTAAGTCTAACGCAGTTGGCTGTGATAACATTCATCCTGAGTTCATTAAGATTCTCTTACCCGATATTCTTCCATATGTGACTCACATTTTTAACACCATCATAATGACAAGCACTTTCCCTTCTAACTGTAAACATGCTAAAATTATTCCAATACCGAAATCCAATGAGGAATACCGACCAATTGTGATATTATCCTATATTTCGAAAGTTTTGGAGAAGCCGTTGTACTCTCAGATTAGTGAATACATCAATAAACATGGCCTTTTGAGTGAATGGCAATCAGAATTTCGCAAAGATCATAGCTGCTTAACCGCTCTTGCTGAAGTTACGGAGAACATTAGGCGTGGATTGGATAGTAACAAGATAAACTTATAAAATAGCTCAATTTTTCTCTGTGTGCTTGCTCTTAAAAAGAAATTATAATATTTTTTTTTCTCAAATTCACAGGAAAAGCGAATGTCTTGAAAACTGTTAAAAAATGTATGAAAACTTTGGTGATCTACAATCTTAACCGTATAAAAATTTTGATTCAGAATTCATGGAGAAGTCCTGAAGGCATAGTTAGAAGTCATTAAAAATTGTATGTACATTTTTTTCTTTAATTTGTATGGAAATTTTCATACAAAATATTCCAAAAAATTCAAATTTTTGGCGAATGACTTACTTGTGTAAGCAGCTAGTGAATACCGCTAATGTTTATATACATACAATTTTCCTCAAACAATTTCTTTTATAAATTTGTTAATTTGTTCCCCTTTTTCTTCTTTCCTCTTAAAAGTAATTAAGTTATTGTGCACTCCTCTTCATTTTTGATTTTTCACATCTCAGCGCTAAGATCAAAAAATTCATTTGTTTTACTCTGTTTTTTATGCGCATGCGCGCAACCTTATTGACGTAAATATTAAGCCATAAATTGTATTGTATGTTGGCGTATTGTATATATTTTGTGTGTGTTTTTTGTAGTCCGTCTGTCTGTATGTCTGTCTGCCTGTTTGCTTCGACTACGTGTTTAAGTCAAAACATATTAATATGGCAATTTAAAACTAATTGCTGTTGTTAAATAAGTCTTAATAAGTAATGTTTACTATAAATGTGCCAGTCTGATCAATATATGTGAGAAGTTTTTTTTTTATTATTTCATTATGTTTAAAAATGGTGTGAAATGAATATTTTGTAAGATTTTTATCACAAGTTTGTTTGTTAGTATTTCCCAGAGGACTTGTTTTAAAAGTGGCTCTGACTACAAATACTTTTTTTAAAAAAAACTTGTACTTTTAGTTAACTATGTTTTTTATCTGAAAATACAGAAGAAAATGAAACCAAATTTCAAGCTATTTGAGCTGTGCGTTTTAGCGGACACTCTCCACACTTAACCCTCATATAACAATTCTAAATTCTAAAACGTATGTATTTCCTCAGTAAACACATATTAAATGTTAAGAGGAAGATTTCTTCCTTCTTACCGGTCCCCGTTAAAATTTCCAAAAATACTTGATTGGAAATTTTTACGCTGAAGCAGAAACCTTCGTAACAAATTTCAAGTTTACTGCTCTAGCAGTTATCAATGGGACAACTCCCTTACCATCTTTAGATTTTTTTTATTGATTTTTTTACATGTAGATTAAATCGATTGATTGAACTTTTCTCTATATACTGTGAAAAATTCGGTGAAAAATTAAGTTACAGCTTCACCAGCAAAATAAAAACTGGAGGTGATTCTTAACGATTAAATTCTTCTCTGATTCCAAATTCATTCCTGATATCCCGATTCTGAAGAAGTTATTTTTCGCTACTACTTCCAAAAATGTGATTTTAAACAAAATTTAATCTTTCCAAATCAGGTCTATCCAACTCTTAAACTTAGTGCGTAAAAGGGAGGGGAAAACATATATAATTTCTTTTTTTTGTAAAGGAGCATATCAAAAATATAATAAACTAAAATTTTTTGAACCCAACGTTAAAATACTCGAGAATGGAAAAGTTGTGATATCCATATTGACTCTGCTTTGAAGACAGCGTTCCCAGCAATTAGGCGAAAAAATGCCTTCGAAAAAGTTAAAAAAGTATACAAATTTCAGCGCAATCGGGATTCTCTCCTAGGAGAGTTCCCTTGTGAACATCAAAAGAATTGATTTCGATATTATGCAAATTTGGATCGGAATCAATAAATTTGATATGGGCTTGTCATAGGGTGGAAGTTCTAGTTTATGATTCTTATTCACTGCATCTTAAGCAATGATTATGGTTTAATGAAAGTTCAATTCTGTTAATATTCACAAGGGAACTCTCCTAGGAGAGAATCCTGATGGCGCTGAAATTTACATTCTTTTTTTAACTTTTGCGAAAGCACCTAAAATCAAAATAAGGATATAAAAACTTCTCTTTTCTCAAGTATTTTAACATTGGGTCTAAAAAATTTTAATTTCTCTTATTTCAGGTATGATTCTTTACAAGAAAAAATATATATAGTATATTTTTCCCCTCTTTTTTACCCCCTAAATTTGTGATTGCGCCGAGTTGGATAGACTAGATTTGGAAATATTAAATTTTGTTCAAAATTACATATTTGAATTATGTGAAAAAAAACTTCTTTGGAAGCGGGAAATAAGGAATGAATTTGGAATCAATAAAAATTGATTCTTTAAGAATCCCTTTTAAATTTGTTGCTGGGTATGGCCATAGCAGATACATTTTTTTACCCATTTTCAATACACCAATTTAAAATTCTTTAAAATTATGTTAAAAACTTTTATTCATAAGGCGAGTCTCCCAATGGGTTCTCTACGATCTTTGGATATGTGATAAAGAAAAAATGAATGCACAAGTATTTTTTTAACGGCCCAATCTTATGTTTAGGTGTTAAAAAGTGGGGTCAAAAATTACCCAAATTTTTGTTTTTTCGACTTATTTTGAATTGTTTCATAGAAATTTTAGACAAGTGGGGTAGCAAATGAAAGAGCTTTTGGAGAAGCATTAACTGGTGTAGGAATCATGTCCGATATCTTTAAGTATTCTTGTTAATCAAAATAATATTTTTTAAGTTATATTAGAACTGTAATTTAAGAATTATGGTTGTTAAGCTAAAAAATAGATACATATTAATGCCTATTAAATTTAATCGAGGGGGTGTCTGAGCTTTTTCCTACATTCGCAATTATTCGGCTATAACGCCACTTTTTCCGAAGAGCTTTTTAACTTATATTTAAAACATTTTACAAAACTGCGTTCAAAAAAATCTGAATCTCATTACTTTCGTCAATGTTTTCATACAAAAATATATTAACTTTTGCCCTATCCTTTTCCATTTTCAAAAGGTCCACCTTAGGGAACATGAACCCAAAAGCAAACATAAATTGAAAAACGTTCTTAAACCATATAAAAATGATAGAAAATGATGTAAGATAGACAAAAATTTTGTTTATTAAAACGTTGTATGAATCGTTTTAAGCTGCTTAAGGGTGTAATGCAATCTTTTTTAATTGCGGTAAGTGTTCACTTAGTGAACAAAAGGTACCAACCAATTGTGCCAAAGGTGCCAACACTAACCCTTCCCACCTAATGACATTTGACCAACATGTCAAAAAACTGAAATCAATTGACTTGTCATCAAAACATCATCAGCATTTTTCTACTCGTCGTCCAGGCAACATCCCGTTTTTAAAGTTTAAAACCAATTGGTTAAAATTCATTAAATTAAATTTAAAAGTGAAGATTTATCTTGAAACCCAAAAACTTAATAAAGATTTATCTTGAAACCCAAAAACGTTAAAACTTAAGTCTAACGTTAAAACTAAAATCTAAATTTAAAAATAAGATTAATAGGAAAACTGTAAAGTAAAAAGTAAAAGCTAAAATATTAAACTTAAAGCTAATGTAAAAAAAAATGCATAAACAAATAAAATTGTTAATTTGAATTTATATTTACCCAACAGTGAAAATTGTGAAATTAGTGAATTAAAGAAAACTGTTAAATATTAAACCCCATATACCAAGTTAGGTTATGAACAATTTAACCCTAGACTTAAAATTAAACCTAACCTAAAATAAAATACTAAATATTTTATAACGTTTAAAAAATCCGCCATCTTTTTATTCATATACATTTACCAGCGAAAAGATAGTACATAAGAAGCCATCTTCTTTTTATTCCCCTAACCCGTAAAATATTCATGGTCCTTCGAACCGGACTTCTTCTAACACACTAACATCAATCATTATCGTTACTTTAACTTCATTATTTCATTTCATTTAGAAAATGGCTCCACGTGCCCAAACCCAAAGAGCACCACGTGTTCCTAATCACAACCCCACACACGGTACACAAGTCACAAGTCCCCAGACGCCAAACGGCTACGAGTTCTGCAACCCAACCCAGAAGACGCAGACAGGAAGCCACAGTAAGGACCAACCCCTCTCAACGCAGTCGCTACTTTGGATGCGGTATTTGTAAAGCCGACCACCGTATTGCGACCTGCAAAAAGTTTCTGAACCAGAACTTGGCTCAAAAATATAAAACCGTGTTACAGTTACATTACTCTACGAATTGCCTGGCCAGAAACCATCTTGTGGCTAACTGCACCAATGCAGCTCGTTGTCGTGTCTGCGGTTTAAAGCATCATACCATGCTTCACGGCCACCAAAGGGTTTTAACAAACATACCCACCTAAGCTAGTGGACCAACTACTACTCGTAGAGTCAACCCCAGACAAGCAACAACAGCACCACTCACCAGCTCAACTTTCGGAGTACCGTCGTCCATAACCCGAACACTTGTTCCTACGGTCGAAGTCTATGGCATGACTGAAGATGGTTGTGTTTCCATAAGAGCCATTCTTAACCCCAGCTCGACTTCTTCTCGTATTGCTGCCTCATTCGTGCGAGACAACAAGTTACAAACGTTTAAACTGGATGGCAAAACTTTCGTGAAGCTCACCATTACACCCAACATGAATTCACTCATAAAATATGAGATGTGCTGGCTGGTTGCAAAGGATTTACCAAAAACCCCGTACTCAACTCCATTCAATGAGTTGAGTACATTTACCAGCGAAAAGATAGTACATAAGAAGCCATCTTCTTTTTATTCCCCTAACCCGTAAAATATTCAGTAAGCAAACGATATTTTTCCGAAATAACCGAAATAGACAAGAATAGTAAAAGTGAAGCGTAAATCATTGAACTTGAAAAAAAAATAAATAAAAAAATAAGAAAATATTTCAAAGGTCCACTTCAGCAAACATTATGGACATTCAATTTTTCACATTTTCGTTTTATTTATTATATTTGTTTATCGAATCATTTAATTTTATTAAAATTGTGAATAAAATTCTTACAGACTTTTATTCGCATTAAACAAAAAACTAAAAAAAAAAACTTTAAAAATTTCCCATTTTTAATAATTTTTTCTCTACTAATATTTATTAAATGTTTTTTCTGATTTTAGCAGATTATTTTGTTACTTTCAATTAACAAAAATTTAGCTCAAATATAACTAAATATTTGTAAATTCAACAGATTATTTTTGCTATTTTTATATTACTAATATTTAATAAAAACCATCTGCTTATTTTATCAGCTTTTTCTAATTTTTCTAATTTTTATAGATTTTTTTGCTATTTTTACAGGTTTTTTTTCTATGAGTGTAATCTCTTAAATTTTACACAATAAGAGACCAGTTATCACACTCTTAAAAGCAGTTATAACCCTGCGGGAAATGGACCAGTCACTGGTATGGTCACGTGACTAGAACTTTGTGTGTATGAACCAGTCCTAGTTTCGGTTCTGTTATATGAAAGTGACCGGTACTTTTAACATGGGCTTGTCATAGGAGGTGACAATTGCCACCTGTGGAGCACTGTGTGACGTGGCGAATAACTTGACCAAGGTAACCTATCGTCGTACCGACTGAAATGAATATGCTACGGGACAAGTTAAGAGTAGGCAGTGTCAAAGTATGACCATTTTAGGATTTATGTGATATGCAACAGAACCAGTGGGGAAAAAAATTATCACGTGACTGGTGTAGGTGTACGTGTCGTAGAACTGGAAAAAATTGTTAAAGGAAAACTGGTCACATATTAAGCGCAATGTGTTCTGTTATAGAGGTAGTTTGAGTGGAATAGTTTTGTATAGTACCACTGCACTGGGCAAAGGGGTACATGTCGCCGGGTATGCGAAAAGTAATTAGCAAGTAACCTGTTTCTTTTCATTCAGCGTGTGTCATATTATGAACGGGTTGCTAAATATCTCGTTCGGAACCAGTCACTGCACTTATTCAAAACAAACTGCACTGTTCAAAAAGGCACAACAAAAATCAATTTTAAAATTAGTTTATTTTGTCTATACCCAACTCAAAACTATAACATTAAATTCATTATAACAATTTAAACTTGGAAAAGTACATAAACTAGACAAGAAGTCCGTATGTTCAAAATATAGATTTTTTTCAAGTGTTTTCTTTATTTGCCAACATTGGTATTATCAAACAATTTCTACTAATTTTTATGTTCCAACACTCTTAAAAAGCACTTCATGAACATTTTAATTTTGTATGCTGCATTATAATTCTATAATATATTTTTAAAAAGAAGGAGCTGCAACAATTCAGCACAAATGTAATGTATAGCTTATAAAGAAGACTAACATAATATGTACTCAGTTTCAATTTTGTACCCAAAGAAATTCTTACAAATCGCCAATTACTTATACATAAAAAATCTTTACCAAAAATCTTGTAAAATATCTTAACAAGATATTTCGAAACCTATATGCAGAAATTTCGAAATTTCAATTTATATTCTTGTAAAGAGTTTCAAGTTTTTGAATAAGTTGTGCAAAAAATTATATTCTGGTGACAGTTTTTTGGTAGCGATATTTTATTTGTAAAATCGCTCCTTTAGTATTGTGTGCACTTTGTAGCAGTCAAGGAACTGCATCCTTTGGTACTAATTGCCATGTTTTCATCCACTGCTAGCGGTTTTGAACCAGTTCAATGACCAGTAGCAACTTCAACTGCAACGACCCTAGTTGCTTCAGTACACTTTGATGTTATATTACTTTTTCTCTATTAACGTGATATATCTGGTACCAATCAGCGAATGTTTTGTCACCATAACTATAATGACGTGATTAGACATTTCACCCTTTTTGGTGCACCACAATTTTGGTTTCACCACTTGCGTGACGTGCTCCCCAATCATACATCACAGAATTACCACTATGGATCAATCGACCCTTCATTTCCCGCAGGGAAGTTTTAAAATTTTTTTTCTAATATTAGAAAAAATAGCAAAAATCCTTTGTAATTATAGTTATGCAACGCAGTGTATCTGAAAGCATGCTAAATAATATAAAAGATATGTAGTAATATATGACATATCTACGGTAATATTAGTTGTTTGAGTTGTACACTAAAAAAAAAGTTAGTAAGATCAGCAAAAAAATTTTGCTTTGTCAGCAAAATTTTAGTCAGGAGGGTGCTTGCAAAAAAATTGTCAATGTCAGCAAAATCTTTTTCTGAAAATAATCGAGCTGATTTTTAGTAACAAAATTAGTAGATTTAGCAAAAGTTTTATTTATTTACAATTAAAAAATCCTTCCTAAAAGTTAATAAAATTATTGTTGAATATTAGTAGACTGAAAAAACTCAACAAATTTGTAGAAAACTTGTAGTATAGTTAATATATTTGCTGAAAATCTTAAATTTTTTTTGTTATTCTTTTAAAATTTAAAAATGTTCATAATTCCACATTGACGACACGAATTTATTTAATATCTGAAAATATACGAGTATATAAATAATTATATATAACATAAACAAATTATCTTTCAACTACTTACATCAATGGTTGTCTAAGTGATAACATCTTTCTAGAAACGAAATTAAACGAAATAACAAAATACATACACAGATTTTTTCGAAAAAAAATAAAAAAAGATGTGCCATTTAAAAGGTAATGAAAATACCTTTAAGTTGGCATATATACACATAACATTGCTGCTCTTCATCAAACCTTATAACATTTTTTGTGTTATTTTATTGTCCTTTTTATGCAAATTATGGACATATTGCCTATATGTGGCATAAAGACATTAGTTGTGATGTTATTCTATATAGTTATAATCGAAATAGAAAAATAAAAATTTTAAAGATTTGTTCCAAGATAATAAACACTTTTGATCGGGGTGCATGGAGTCAAAATATAGCAAAGATATTACAAACGATGGCCCCTCTCTTAATTTGTGGTACTTTGGGTTGTACGCTATACTTAGTATTTTTCCAGATGATCTTGGGTCACTCTTATGTATCCACCATGGTTGATTTTTTAAAATGTCTTACAAGAGTTGTACTTTTAGTATCACTTTCCTAGTCTCTTCTACATTTGGACATGCCACAGCATCTACTTCATTCTGCGTTGGTTGTCGTCTACACTTTTCATGAGCTTATCAGCTCAATTTTGTTTAGCAAAATAAATTAGTAAAACATTAGTAAAATATTTGTAAAACATTAGCTTAAAACAGTTAAGTGCTGAATAAGTATAACTAACATTTTAGCTGAAAACATAATTTCAGAAACAAATGTGCTGAAAAATAGTATACAAGACGTTTAACTAACTTTTCTACTAACAATTTTTTTGAGTGTAATGCAGTAATCTTAATTTTTAAGTCAAAAAGCAGTCATTTGTAAAAGAAATTTAATTTTTGACTACATATGTAAAAAACAAACCATATCAAATTACTGTATTACGATTTTACATTCAGTTTAAACAGTAGTTTTTTGTTTTATTTAAAAAAATAAAACAAATAAATGCTTGTTTATTTTTTACTGCATATGTGGTTCAGTTGTGGCGAATTTTTTGAACAGTTAAAACAAAGACAATGTTAGTTGAATTTACTGAAATGTAAGTCATCCTTTCTTTAAGTGAGATTTTACTTACTTTACACGTGACTTCACTGATGAATTTTACAACGATGAGCCTCAAAGTAACTCATTACCTTGTAGGGGGTAAAGTAACTGGTTACTTATATGGTTACATGGTGGGAAAAAGTAATGTGTCTATAAATAGATTTTCATAAAAAAAAATGCATAAAAATTTTTTTTTACAGATATTTTTTTTTAATTAAATAAATAACTTTTTTTTCTATTAAATAAATAACTTGGTCGAACCTGGGGTCTCTGGTATTTAACAATTAGTTAGGCGAGAACTCTACTATATTTTATTGCTTAAAATGTAGATGAGTTGTTGTGCTTTCATGTTTTCGTTCGTGATATCAAAAATATACACCTTACCATTATGCTTACAAAAAATCACAAAGTAATGTGTGTATAAATAGATTTTCAAAAATATATATTAATAATTACTTTACGTTTATAATTCATGCATAATGTAATTGAAGATCGGTAAGTATTATTTTATGTTTTGAAGTAATGTAAAAGGTAATGAGGTATCATTACAAGGTAATCAATGAGTGTTCAATTATCGGTAACTCATTACTTCTTGTTGGAAAATAATGATACAGGTAAGGAGTACACATTACAAGGTAATGCACTACTTTATCACACCCATTACCAAAGTTTTGCTGGGTACTTTACCTACATGGTATTCTAAGTGTAGGTCTATATCAAAAATTTTCGAAAAACCAAATCCAAAATAAAATTATATATGATTATATGAGTCGTAACATATATCTATATTTAGCTATATAAAGCAATAATTTTGTATATAATATTATATAAAAAAAGATATAATTGTATATGAACGTTTTAAACCGGGTAATATTAAATACCGATCTATACCAAATTAGATATGATTTTATATTTGAGATATAACTTTTTTTGATTGGGAATAATATAGGTCATAAGTTGTTTTTCGTAGTTCTTATAGCTTTCGAGAAAATTCGAAACTCTTAATTTTTGCAAATTCAAAACAGATTTTTGCAAAAAGCGCTCTTTCGAAGATTTTGATTTTTATCGATACTCCAAATACAAAATCAAGAAGAACATTTTTGGTGTTCGCAGTTTTGGGTTAAATCCTCTTCCCGCAAGTGGTGGAAGGTTTTACTGTATTTAATTACCAATGTTGTAAATAATTTAAATGTATCTACAAATATTTAAACACACTCTCACACATCTCTGACTACATCATCAAGTGAATACTTTAAATAAAATAAACTTCGTTAGTAAGTAATAAATTTAATTTTTTTGTTTAATGATGGAGACTTTAAAAACATTTTGATGAGTTTATTTATTGTTTTCATCATCATCTCTAAGGTAAATAAAACTCCTCTGCTAAATTACCAACAAAAAACAAAAAATAAAAGAAAAATGTTTAACAAACAAATCTAAGATAAAACAAATATTTAACATGTTGGTTTTATTTTTCAGTATTCAACGTAACGTTGTCATTCATTGTCTGTATTGTTTATTTTTCACACAAATATTAAAAAATAAATTTAAAAAAAAAACTTGTGAAATAAGAAAAACAAACAATTCATTAAGTAAATTCAACCGTAACCGACAAAAATAAAACATTTTTTTTTTAATATTTTTTTTAAATTTTAAATATTCAAAAATCATAACCATTTTTGTTGTCTTAAGTAATTTCATTAAATTTTTTATGTTTTCAAAAATTTTTAGTTTTAGCTTAAGCTGTCATTAAATGTTTATCTTAAAAATACGACAGTACGACAAAGGAAACAAAAAATAAATAAAAAAAGATACAAATTTTTAAATGAATTCTGATGACAGTTTGTATCAGCATCAACTTTACGAGCGGCATTTTATATTTATTTTTTGCAACATTATCACATTCAAACAACAAACAAAGCACAGTGGGATATATCACAAAATTTTTGGAAATAATTCGGGCAATTCTTACTTACATAGAAGGTATTCCGACCCTAGCAGATTTTAATGAACTTTGACTATGTTGTAACCGAGCAAAGCAAAAGAGACACTTATTTTTTATTTTTTTAGCTACAAAAATTTTGATAGACATATTGTGCATATAGTGGACCCAGAGTTGAGATATTTTTGAATTTTTTAAAATATAAGGGAATAAGGCACTTCGGGAAAAGTCGCATAGAAACCGAATGGTTTAGAATATCGGAAAAAGTTCAGACACCCCCTCGATTAAATTAAATAGGCTTTGCTGTGTATTATTTTTAGCTTAATACAGCTAAAGTTCCTTAATAAAACTCCAGATTTAATGTTACTCAAAACACATTTTTTTTTAATAACAGAAACACTTGAAAATCTTTGGACATAATTTGTACAATGTGGCCTTAAAAAAACATTCATTTGATACCGAATTTGTCTATAGTTACTCTTAATACACTCAGGGAACTTCTGCTTAAAAAATGTGTAGTTGTTTGGGTTGTAATACAGTTTCTTTATTTTGAATGTAAATGTCAGTCATTTGTAGAACAAAATAAAATTTTTACCAACCTTGCAGTTCATTTAAAAATACAACCCACATCAAATGACTGTTTTATGATTTTATATTCATTTTTTACAGTTGGTTTTTGTTATTTAAAAAAAAATAAAAAATAATAAATGTTTGTTTACTTTTTACTACCATGTGGTTCATTTTAACTACAATTGTTAGTCATTTTTTGAACATTAAAAAACAAATGACAATGTTAGTTGAATTTACTGTAACGTAAGTCGTCCTTCTTTAAGTGGAATGTCATTTGTTTTCAACTACATTTGCAGTGTGGAAAGAAATAAACCGAAAAAATGTAAAATGGGATCATTTATGGCCCCACTTAGTAACTTATAAACATGAGATTGGGTACCTAGAAAAAAAACACGGGTCGCTTAAATTTCTTTTCTCTAGAATATATCCGAAGTTCATTAAGATCTGCCGGTCCGGGTCGGGATACCTGCCTTGTTAGTGGTGCGATTGAAGTAATATTTACAACAGGCATAATTGACTTAATATTGAGCTTAAGCTCTGATTTCGATCCTCAAATACCCCTCTGGGCGGCAATATGACCCCTCAATTTAGGGTACTTTTTGCATAAAAATTGTATACGATTTTCAAAAACATATTTGTAATCGGAGCTTTCAAGAATTCATTGTCTAATCCCCGTTTTTTTAAATGAATTTAAATTTTATGAAGGAATTAACTGATCAACTTTAAGAAATTGAATGAATTATTTTTTTTTCATTCGTTTTGTCTTGAAGTAATTCAATCAAATTTTTCTTAACTTCCTTCATGAAAAGTATGGAATTCATTCATTCAAATCTAAATAATTCAACTTTTTGTCAGGGAATTTATTTACTAGGGAATTAGTTCCTTAGGAATTCGTTCCGTTTTCGTTTAATTTCCTTGGGGACTTGACTGTTTAGTATAAGTCCACAGGGACTTAATTCCATAAGAACATAACTTTTAGCTTCAAGTCCCTAGGGACTTAACTTTTTTGTTTAATTCCCTGAAGGAACTGCATGTAGGGCCCAATAATAAAATGCAATAAAACCGGATCTGTATTTTAATATTTTATAGTTAATGTTTTCAAAATAATGGCTTATATGGTTTTATTGGACAAAATAAAAATAATGGAGCAAATGTAAAAATAATACATTTTAAAACCCACAACCGATTTTTGATACAAAAACTATTTTTGTATTTAACGATCATGTAGTTCCTTTCAGGACAATTTTTATTTCTTTTTGTTTTTCCTTTTATAGACTCGCTTAACACATTTATTTTTCTGGGCATTAAATAAAAAGCTTATTTCAGGGAATTACACAAGAATTTTAAGTCCCTTAGGGAATTAAACAAAAAAGTTAAGTCCCTAGAGACTTAATCCAACAAGTTTAACTAATACTTAACAACAAAAAAGTTCAGTCCCTAGGGATTTAAACCAAAAATGTAAGTAATTAGGGAATTAAACAAAAAAAGTTCATTCCCTAAGGGAATTAAATGTAAATGGACTGAATGCCCTTACCAAAAGTTAAATTAACTTAATTTGAATGACTTCTTATTCAATTAATTCCTTAATATGAATGTTTTAGTCATGGAATTCATTCTCTAAATTTGAATTCTTTGAATTCATTCACAGGAATTCATTCTTAGAATTTTCTTATTAAAGAATTCATTGCTCGAATTAAAAAATGTAATGCATAATGGAATTCATTCCCAAAGTGAATGAATTCTTCAAAGCTCAGTTTGTAGTCTGCTAGCAGAGGCCTACAAAAAACCAGATTAAATGTGTAAGTTATCTAAATTTTTCAAAATCGGACACGAAAAAAAATAGCGAGCACTTATAATTTCTTATGCAAAAGTTTCATTCTTTGGGGCGTTAAATACACCCGCTTCCGGCTTAGCGATGTAAAGTTCGACGTCAAAACTTAAGCTTAATATTCCGTCACTTATACCTGTTCCAAATATCATTACAATAGGAAGACTAAGTAAGAAATATCCGAATTATTTCCAAAATGTTTGTAATATATCCCACTGTGCAACAATTCACATATCTATTTAAAACAATTTATTATTGTTGTTGTTGCAGTTGGTTTGTTTGATTTTTGCGGTTGGTTGTTGTCCACCAGAGTTGATTTCAAATTAAACAACCCAGAGATTGTTTAAAAAAAGGTAGTGTCATTATAAGTCACCAGTTTGAATTTTATAGTTTACCAGACAGATGCTTGTCCAAATGCATTAAAGTTAAAGTCATTTACTATAAAACGCTTTTCAAACTGATAACTAAAATTTAGATAAATATTTGATTTTTTGTGTGCAAAATAATTTATTAATTACATTTGAGTTTAAAAGGTTTTTTTTATTATTGGGAACAACTATTATACATACACTTAAAGAAAATTTTAAACAATTGTTAAAAAGTTTTCAGAAAAGTTTTAAGAAAAGCAAATAGAACTATTTTTTGACAATTGTGGTTAATATTAAAATCATGTTTGAATTTCGCAATAATTTCCAAATGTTTGCAAAAAGAACATCAGCAAATTGTAATTATTACTCATACGTGATATAAAAACTTCAATTTTTACGTATGAGTACGCAGTTTTATTAATTTCACTACTCAACAGTTTTCTACTTTTTCAGAAACTTCTACTTTTTTCAGGAACTTCAAATATTTCCGACATCGGTTGAAACTGAATTTTATTTCTAAAGCTTTTGGAATTGATAGAGACGATAGATACACTCATGGAAGTAAACTTGTCAAAATGGCAATAAAATCTACTAAAATTTGTTAAAAAGGACTTTGCAAAAAAAACTTCTAACATGAGCATATTTTTTTTGCTTTATATACTTTTTTTGCTTCCTGCTTCATTGAAAGCAATCAAATTCCCATAAATGAAATTCCCAATTTCAATTAAAATGTTCCCAACTTAAAAAAGAAAATTACAATTATACTCGGAATTTTCCTAATTTCAAATGAAAAGTCTTATTTTAAATTGAACTTTTCCCTATTTAAAATGAAGAATCCCAATATCAAACGAAATTTTCTTAAAATCAAATGGAAAATCTCAATTTCATTTTGAATTTGAAATAAAAAATCTCAATTTCATTTAGAATTTTCTTAATTTCAAATGGAAATCTAAATTTTATTTGCAATTTTCTCAATTCGAAATTGAAAATCCCATTATCATTTGGATTTTTCTTAATTTCAAATGTAAAATCCGAATTTCATTTGGAATTTTCTGGATTTCATTTGCAATATCTCAATTTAATTTGAAATTTTCTCAATTTCAGTTAAATTGGCACATAACTGCCCATATTTTTGGAACGTTTTAAGCTACAAGAGTCATTGATACCTCATTTTAAAAGTACTTAAATCATCTTTTCACTTCTTGGCGGTGAAATGCATTTTTTCAAAACACCTGGTTAAAACGGCTGTATTTCAAAAAATCGGTTTTCTCAAAATTTTTTTAAAATATATGTTAGTTATAAATTATTCTTCTATACCGTTACCAAATTCCTATGTCCCTCCTGCATGTTTCTGAGTTATCGGCTTTTTAGTTAAATTTTTTCCCATTTTTATTCAGAAGTCAAGATATTGCTAGGGCTTCACATAGGGCTTTGGACACGACATATGGAAGTCATTTATAATTAATATATATTTTTTTAAAAAAAACCCGTTTTTGAAATACAGCTTTTTGAACCTCGGTTTTTGGAAACAATGCTTTTTGCCGTGGATAAGTGAATAATTTGTATATACTAATAAAACAATTTAAGCAGCTTTAAAATGAGGCATGAATGACTCTCGTAGCTTTAGCCGTTAAAAAGTTATGAAATATTATGTACGACTACTTTTTTAAAATTTTCGAATATTTTTCATATATTAAAACGCGATATATCAAGATTCGATGAACGAGGTTATAGTTATATGATGTACATCTTCTATACCAAGTTTGCTTAAAATCAGACGGGGTTAAGTAAATCGAGTGTTTAATTTTATATGTTTTCAGTTAATAAAATTAGAAATAGACTTTCTAACGAGTCAGTAAATGCTTTGAGTGTATTAAAGTATAATTTCCTAAGCCGAAAAAGGTTAATTTAGCGCTTTAAAATATTTACCTATTGTAAGGGTTGAATATTTATGTTTTAGTTTTTGATCTCATATCTCTATTGCGAGTCTTATTTTTTTTAAAGAACTGAATTCTTGTTTTTCTTTTTTGATCTTGTATCTGGAAAATAATAAATTTTCTTCATTAAAAAAATCTTTTTATGGAATTTACATTTAAAAGCTAAAAGTTAATAATACACGTTCCTCTAAAAATGTTCAATTAAAATAAATTTTTATTGTATTTTAGTGCTTCTTTTACTTAATTTAATAATATAGAAAAAAAATACTTTTTGTTATATTTATAAAGTGGGATCCCGGGATCGAAACCGAAAAAGTGCGGGAAAAAGTTTTCTTTAGTTTCTTTATTCACAGCGTCAACCATTTAATTTGCAACACAAATGCTGCGATCAAAAAAGTCAACAAAAACAACAAAAAGAAATATTTTTCGATTGAAGATAAAAAAACAGCTTTTGGGGTTGTCAAGTATTTCCGACACTATCGGGCGCTTATCTTTAAACGCCACCTTAAAATAAAAAAATAATTAAGGCACATTATTCATATGAATGAGTCAACTGCTATCGTGAGGATGCGAAATTAATTGAGTTTAAACGCAAGTAAAATATTATATTTAGCTTAATAATGCATTTTAAGATAAATTCGATTTTTTGAAAATTGATAAATGAAAATTAAGGCTATTTAAAATGATATTGCCGACAATTAAGTTGTGCAAACCTTATTATTATTATTATGCAAATAAAGTTGAGAAATTTTCAAATTTGTTTAGTTTTCAAAATGTTCGAAACTAAATATAATGATAATTAAAATGAATGATAATGATTTTTAATAAATTTCATTTAACAAAACCTTTATTTTGCGTGATTATAAATACAAAAAAAAAAGATCGGTTAAATTATTCTTGAATATCCATAATTATTATTTAAAACACACCTTTATTCCCCAAAAAAAAAAAACAAAAGCCATAAGTTTTCAAAACTACTTGGGTTGTTTTACCTTAAGATTACACAAGTCAAGTTGTTTTGTTTTATCTTTTTGGCCTGCTAACTTATCTCAAAGTAAGCTAAGTTTAAGGCTTAAGCATAGTTATGAATGTCAAATTTATATAGAAATATCTGTGTTTAAAGTTAACCTTCGGTTATTTTTAGAAAAGTTACTCGCCCTTAACCCATTAATGCCTGACCCCCGATTCCATTGTACAATATCGATGAAATTTCAAACATTCAATATTTAAGGTTTTAGAAGTTATTCTGTATAATTATTTTTTTGGATTTCCCATACTTGGGACTTATGAATTATACACTGATATAAAATATTTTTTTTTTTTATTATTAATTAATAATCATATAATTACATATTATATACTATTACCCTAACCGAGCACTAGCTACTATGGCCTTCGGCGCGTTGTAGCGAAAACAGACCAGTGCCTCTGGTGGGAATCGAACCCACGACCCCCGCACAGATAAGCCAGCACGCTACCAACTAGCCTACCGGGGCGCACTAAAATAATTAATTTATGTTTTTAGAATAAAATATTTTTATGACTTTCCACGTAAATCTCATAATTTTTATTTGAAAATAATCGATATTTTAAGCAAGGTTTTCATAAAACTGTAAAATGCCTATTTTAATTGTCATGTCACAAAATTATACCAGTAGCCAGGTGAGTGGCCATTAACAAGTAACTATTTTTTGTACGATAACGAACTTCTAACACTATTAGCCAATAAGATATTTTTCCGATTTGTCCCTTCGCTAGTTTTTCACAGACATTTTCGTGGAATTTTTCTGACTATGTAAATTTGAAGACTTTTGAACCGCTAAAAACCGCCCAGAGAGTGAAATTATACACCAATATTTTTCTAAAGTAGTTTTGTCCTTTGACTACCTGCCTGTAAAACCAATTTGATGTACCTCTTACATGGCTTTAGCTATATTTTTTTAAGATGGCTCCTTTTTGGGTACTTAACAAACCAATAGGCAGGAATGGGTTAAAGAATAAAAATTCGTATACATCAATGTAGAGAAAAATCAAAATATGTTCGATCTTTATTATCAGTATTATATTTTTGTTGTTGCAGTTACTGCGTCCGTCCGTCCATTCGTCTTCTGGCTGTCTGTCCATATTTCAACTTAATTCAGCAATCAAAGGCAACCAACAATAATAACAACAACAAAAAGGTATTATAATGAAATCGCAGACATAAACTCCCTATAATTACCGACACCCTGGACGTTGTAAATGCAACGAAATTGTTCCGCCCTCAGGGTAATATTTCATAAAAAAACGTGCGCTCATATACTCTTGAAGTTTGTTTTTTTTTTTTTGTTTTATATTTAGTTTTATAACATACCCTACAATAATATATTGGCTATTGTGATATATATTGTATTTTGTGTCTATTCTCTTTGGCATGCTCTTTTTTACTAAAAACACAAGAGATAAAAATGTTCTTCTCATATTTATTCACTTAAAATTTTCAAACAAGCGCCATATCGTTTTCATCAACAAACACTTAAAGTACATGCTGCCAAAATGCAGTAGTTTTAGTAAATTATTTAAAAACATAACTGTCAATAACATTGAAATTTTGTTTTTCTAAGCAAAACAAAATAGTTTGTAATTACAATTAACTGAAAATGTAATTTAACATAAATAATGAATCACTTAAAATCCGGTTTACTTACTTTAAAATTAAATAAAATGTTTCTTGCTATTTATTTTTAAAAATTGTTTAAATTATGGCAGTTTTTTTGTTTTTGTTTGATTGTTTTTCTTCCACACAATTTAGACACATACACTACATACGTATCCTGTTTGAATGGCTGTAGTATTTGTGTAAACTTTTTCAATTTCATGTAATTTGAATTTAAATAACTTTGTATATAAACAAACAATTTTAATTAAAAAACACAGACTGTAATTTTCTCAAAAATCTTTCTTTTTTTTTGAAGCAGGCAACAAATAAAAATTTTAATTCATATTAGCTGTAACGGAAACACATAAGCCACAATATTCCATTTTTGTGCTTAAATTTGTATGAAACATTAAATAAATTAAATAATAATCCTGCGGGAAATGAACGGTCGATTGATCCAAAGTGGTAATTCTGTGATATATTATGGGGGGGGGGGGGGGGGGGGGGGGGGGGAGCACGTCACGAAACTGGTGAAACCAAAATTGTGGTGCACCAAAAAGTGTTAATTTGGGTGAAATAACCAATCACGTGACTATAATTATGGTGACAAAACATTCACTGATTGGTACCAGATATATCATGTAATTGGAGAAAAAGTCACATAACATCAAAGTACACTGAAGCAACCAGGGTCATTGCAATTGAAGTTCCTACTGGTCATTGAACTGGTTCAAAACCGTTAGCAGTGGATCAAAACATGGCAATTAGTTCCAAAGCACTGCTACAAAGCGGATATAATACTGAAAGGATTTGTATCAATGCCGACTATGTGACAGTGGAAATGAAGACGAAACACTTCACTGGTTCAAAAGAACTGAATACTGAACCGTTTTTACAGTGACCAGGGTTGCCATATATGGCGATTTCTCGCCATACGTCGCGATCTTAATACTCGTTTGGCATGACGAATTGCCGACTGGCGATTTTTATGGCGATTTTTCGAGTGAATGGAGATTTTACACATAAAATATCGCTACCAAACAATTAGAAATATATCACCAGAAAATGATTTTTTGCACAACTTATTCAAAAACTGGAAACACTTTACAAGCATAGAAATTAAAATTGCAAAGTTTCTGCATATTGGTTTCGAAATATTTTGTTAAAATATCTTACAAGATTTTTGATAACGATTTTTTATGTATAAGTAATTGGCGATTTGTAAGAATTTCTTTGGGTACAAAATTGAATCTGGGTATAAATTTCGTTACACTGCTTTATAAGTTATACATTAAATTTGTGCTGTTCATGAAGTGCTTTTTAGAAGTGTTGGGATATAAAAATTCGTGGCAATTGTTTGATAATACCATGTTAGAAAATAACGAAAAAACTTGAAAAAAAATCTATTATTTGAACATCCGGACATTTTGTCTAGTTTATGTACTTCTCCAAATTTAAATTGTTATAATGAATTTAGTTTCTTGTTGGGTATAGACAAAATAACCTAATTTTAAAATTAATTTTTGTTGTGCCTTTTTGAAGGTTTTTTGAACTTGTGGTATGACAAGCTGTTTTGGATAAGTGCAGTGACTGGTTCCGGAAGGGCGATTTCGCAACCCGCACATAATATGACAAACGCTAAATAAAAAGTGACAGGTTACCTGCTAATTACTTTTCGAAAGCCCGGCGACATGTACCCCTTATACCAGTGCAGTAGTACGTCGTAGCCAAACTTCCCCTATCACAGAACTCATTGCGCTTAATATGTGACTAGTTTTCCTTCAAAACTTTTTTTCTATTTCTACGATACGTACACCTACGCCAGTCACATAATACATTTTTTCCCACTGGTTCTGTTGCATATCACATAAATCCTAAAATGGTCCTACTTTAGCACTACTTACTTCTAACTTGTCCCGTAGCATATTCATTTCAGTCGGTACGGTGATGGGTTACCTTGGTTAAGTTATTGTCACCTCCTATGACAAGCCCATGTTAAAAGTACCGGTCACTTTCATATAACAGAACCGAAGCTAGGACAGGTTCATACACACAAAGTTCTAGTCACGTGACCATGCCCGTGACTAGTCCATTTCCCGCAGGTAAATGAAATAGTAAATAAAAATCGGTAAATGGTAGAAAATTATTTATTTCAACAAATGTATAAAAAAATTTAAATAAATATTTATTTAAAAAAAAATGCATGTTCTTTTATTTTTAACTGGACCGAAAAATTTTTTTTATAAATATTTATAAAAATATTTAATGTTCTGAGTGCAATTGTAATTACTACACAAATAACTATATTGTAGCAACTGAAAAAATTTTCTGAGTGCATTTGCATTGATTAAATATAACTTTTAAATTTTTCCTACATTAACAAGAAACACGCCTACTGGGAACAAACTTTATTTTACAAGTGCTCCCACCAGAATATTTTAATGATAAAAATTAAAAATCTTTAAGTAATTTTGGACATATAATTGTTCCATTCATTTTTTATAGACCAAATGTTCAGTTTTTAGTAGAGTGTTTCAAAAGTGCTATAATTTTTTACTGGAGAAAGATAATTAAATAAGTGGTTTAAAACACGCACAACAATTTAACATCTGTTATGTTATACATAGTTACCAAAAAATATTTTTTTTCAAAAATTATTTAAAAATAAAAATGAAAAATGATTCAAGTTCGAGGCCATTAGTAGCCAGCAAAAAAATGGAAGCGATTCCTAAAGATTCTATTTTCCATTGATTCCAAAATCATTCATTACTGGCCGCTTCTTATGAAATTCTCTTTCACAACTTCAAAAAATTTGATTTTTAACAAAATTTAATTTTTCCAAGTCTGGTCTATCCAACTCGGCCCAATTTCAAATTTAATTATATGATATTAAAACTGGGGTTTTGTTAAAAACTATAGTTGGATAGAGCCAAAAAAATATATATATTAATGCCTGTTAAAATTAATTGAAGGAATATCTGAGCTTTTTCCGATATCGTAATTGTTGGGCTTTTATGCGACTTTTTCCGAAGAGATTTTCAACCTATATTTTAATTAAATGGCAACCCTAATACACTACATAGGCAATATCGGTATCAAAAAGCTGCGTTCAAAACATCTGAATTTCTTAAGTTTCAGATATGTAATGGCCGTAAAAAACATATTAAACTTTCCCCCCCCCCCCCCCCCCCCCCCCCCCCCCCCCCCCACCGCCACCAACCAATTTTCAACCCATGAGATTGAGCCGCTAAGAAAAATGCGTGTCCCTTACTTTTTTTCTTTATCACTTATCTAAATTTCTTTAACATCGCAGAGACTCGCCTTGTTATTGTAATGTATTCAACAGAGTGTTTTCAAATTCGTGTCCGGTTATTGGACCTAATGGACCCAGTTTTGTTTTCTGTTATTTTTAGATTAATGCCAAATAATTTAAAAAACAAATGGTTATTGAATGTAAGGTATTTCAAAGATCTATCCAATGGTATAAAAAAAGCGAAATTTTATGAAGAAGAACTTATTTTGCTTCCGAACCGTTTATTTCATAAATATACATATTTTTGGTTAAAATAATCTCAAAACTTAATGATTTATTTTCAGGGTATCATATAATTCGGTCTATAACTCCAAAATTATTTATATTCTCATTTCGTGTTGTATTCATTGTTGTTATTACTGTTGTTGTTGTTGTTGTTGTTTAACGCTTAATAACTTGTATCGAACAACATACTACATTCGTATTCATACAACATTTACTACCACCAGAGGCACAATATTTAACCAACAACTGCAACAACAACATAATTTCAATGCATGCAGCAACATTAGTGTTGTTGTTGGTAGTTGCTTCATTGCATTCGATATAGTAGTAGATACAGCAATACAATATTTTCTTGTGATCGTATCTGTAATTTTGCCTTTTGTTTTTGTATAAATGTTGAATGGTTTTATTAAAAGAATTTTACCTTGTGACTTTCGTTCTGTTACTTGGGCATGACTTAGGTGTTTTTCCCAAAACAACAACAACTTTCATGCGAACACACATTTTGGATTTTGCTGCCGACGATGATGATGAAGATCACAGCGTTTGGTGTGGGGCTTGACTTAAATGATGCATATCTGCGTAAGCAAATATACAACTATTTGCAAAATTAAATGTTTTGCAATATTAATTTTATTTTGTTTTTTTTATTAATTCCAGAAAACATATTAAAGGTGGTTTCTTGAAGATTAAGTAAATGTAGTAAGTAAGGATGTGGAAACTACTTAATCTTGACCAAGGAACGTATTTGTCAGAATACCAAAAAAAGCTCTACATAACTACTTATATATAATCCTGCATATCGTCGCCTAAAATCCAAAAGGCCGTTACTAACAAAAATTCAAAAACTGATTTTGTGATTGATTGCAATTTCAATATATTCATTATCCAAAAAGTCGTGTAGTACAGTTTTTTGCCCTATATTTAATGATTTACTCTGTGATTTTGTTTTAATTTTATTTTATTTTCTCGGAATAAATTAATTTATTTTATAACATTTTCTCGAAAGTCTTCAAATAGTTAAAATGCGTTTTGTTTTAAAAATACTCATAATAGACATATCAAAATATATAAGCTGAATAAAAACTTTCTTAATTACTGTCGAAAAACATTATTTTTTGTCTCAAACGTTTGTTTTATTTTTGCATAAATTTTTGCATTGGAGTTACGGCTTTTTGGTTTCATAAAATGTATTAAAAAAGGCCGTAACTACATTACTTAAGTATAGGGTTGCCATTCGTACTGTTTTAAACAGTACATGTACTGTTTTTTGAAAAATGTACTGTTTTATTCACAACACCTAAAACAGTACGCAAAAGTACTGTTTTTTTGGATTTGTACTGTTTTTGTACTGTTTTTTTTTTGTATATTTTACATATTTTTATATAAACAAGTTTTTTTGCGTGTACAAAGAAAATATATTTTTTTTTGACCATGTTTTTTTTCGTGTGTACAATAGTTTTTTACATAAATTTTTTGAATGTCCCTGTATTAATTCCACTTCGTTTCTTTGTACATATATAAGTTTGGTTTGTTTTCAAGCAATGGATGTTTGTAAACACAATTTTTTTCATGACACTGCCCAATGCAAAAAGTAATGGCGTCCAAACTAATAATTTTAGCCAATTTGACGAAATTTAGTCAATTTGATGAAATTTAGTCAATTTTACTTCTTTAGAGGTTGTAAACTTGCCGAAATTTTGTTGATTTGAATAAAATTTGTTAAATCTTAAAAAAAAAATAGACAAAATTTCGTTAAAGATCTACAAAAATTTTTTTGTTGAGTTTACCTACGCTATTTGGTTCGGTGTATTAACTTATTTTAAGTAAATATGTGATGTATTGAAGTAAAAGTTATGTTAACAATAAATACAAAAATGTACTGTTTTTTTTCTATCAATGTACTTTTTTTTCACTTTTCAAATATGGCAACCCTACTTAAGAACTACAATTTTCCATTAATTTTTTTTCTCAGACAATGATGTTTGATATTTTGCACGGGATTGTCACTTCTTTCAAAACGTGTTCTGAAGATGGGAACCTAGAAAATTCCCGAAATAGAACTGTCAAAACATTCCTAAAAGTGGTCAATTAATAAATTTGAAAACAAAAGACTATTTGTTAGGACAATATCCTAATAAAGAAATATAGAGTATGGCTTCGAACTTAAAATATTTTTCATTTTCATTGTATACTGTTTTTTGTCTCTCGTGTAAAAAACTAAAAAGTGTAGTCACGGCCTTTTGGAATTTAGGTGACCCAGCTAAAAAATAAAGTATATCGTATCAATGTCCAGTATTTATTCTAATTTATAATACTAATAAAAAGTGGAGCAACGTTTTCCATTTTTCCAAACAGTTGGCGAAGTGGGCACAGTAAAATATTGATAAATTTTAAGCATGTTTAACTTAAATTAATTTGTCAAATGCTATTTGTTTTTTTTAGTTGAGTATAATATTTTTGTTTAATTGTTTTTTATTTAAAAAAAAAAAAGTGTTGAGATTTTTTTCTATCGATCCAGAAAACTTGGCCGTACAACTTGGATACGTTTCGGAGTAAACTTTGTTGAATATTGTCCAACTCAAATTTTCAACTATTTGTTTGTTAAAACTACTATGCGTATGATAAATAATATTATATTATATGTTTTGATTCATCATACTCATTGCAGTTCTAACTGTCAAATGTTTGAATATTTGAGATTGACAATATTCAAAAACCCTTTAAGATTTTTTATACAAAAAGCGAGAACTTTTTAAAAAATCAAAATGAAATGCAATCAAATTATTTCTGAAACATTTAGTTAAAAGCACATTTAGTTAAAAAGAAACAAAACTATAGAGTTTTTCTGCGAAAACAATAGACATTTTACTATGAATGTAAAAAATTAATGTAAGATCATAAAACAGTCATTTAACGTGGTTTGTTTTTTGAAAATAAACTACAAGGTTAGTAGAAAATTTAATTTGTTCACAAATGACTGACATTTACATTAAAAATAAAGAAACTCCAACAACACTCAGAGAACTTCTACTACAACTAAAGCAGAAGTTCCCTTAGTGTATGAAATTTTTACGCAATATGAAGCATGATATAGCTAATCTGCAATATTAACTCAAAAATCGAGGTTTTTGACTTATGACAGTCTTTAAGTAAATGAGCGATATTATGATTTCCTACAAATAAGTAACCCTAAACCTAACTAAATATCAAAAAACCGGCAAAAACTGCGTGTTTTCCAAAAAAAAATTGCTGTTTACATTTCAAGTTCTAATATCCCTATGGGGAATGAGGAGTCAATTTACCTCAAAGTGACTGGTTAAAGAAGAACTTATCACAGGACTGGTATAGTTTAATACTGAAGTGGGTTAAGCAGTGTCAATTGTCCTAAAATTACCAATCCTGTGACTGGTTAACAAGAAAAAGTCAGTTGGCCAGAATTATACCCATTGGAAGCTGCTTAGTTTTCGTTTATTTTATACGACATGACCCTTTTGCGACAGTCTTGTGGTATGCCCATCTTTGGTTAGTCCTGTGGCATGCCACTATGTGGTTTAAAGCAGGACAAATCACTAGTTGTTTACATAGGGTATGGTTTAGCAGAGGACCGGTCTCCGGCACGAAGGGACCGATTCTGTGGCACACGCAGAACCGGTCCCATTCCCCATAGGGATATGACAAAAAAAAAATGCTGAGAGCATTTTTATATTTTTTTAGCAGCGTAATATATATTTTGAAACGTGATAAATACAATGAGATCTATAAATTGATGCAGCTTTAATTAGAACCAAACAAAAACTGTAATTTTAATATTTTTAATTTGCTTGAAACATAAAACCTCCGTAATTTTTGCGCCGTTAAAGATAAGTGATTGACGCGAATGTATTTAGCAGGCCTAAACATAGGCTAATATATATACAAAAGCTTATTCATATCATACAAAAAAAATTTAAACTCAAAGTGTCGAAAATTTTTGAAATTCGTCATATTAAAAGTGTCCGAAACGAAAAAAAAAACACAACTTCCTACATATGCTGGTGTTTTTTTTTTTGTTTTGTTTTTTAGCAATTCAATTCAGGTAGCCACCCATTTCTATTCATTAGTTGACACTTAAATAAATCCATGACGGAAAAGTGGAACTGGCAAATTATTTGCAAAATTTCCTTTCATTTGAGTTTGTTATTAACAAGCTCTTTAGAAATTGTGAAGTAGTACTTATTGTATGCGATTGTACTTAAAAATACAAAAAATTCTGAATAGATTTCTGCTTCAATGATTTTTTTTTATTCTTTTATTTATTGTATTTAACAATGGTTTACAAAAAAAAATGCCGCTTTTGTTTGAGTGGTGGCTTTGTTAGTTTAGTTTTGGAATAATACTATCGAAGTATGAAGTTCTGGTTGTTGTAAGTAGTTTATTTTAAGATCAGAAATTCTGTGAAACTAATCATATGCATGATTTAATTTCACAAGTAATTTTCAATTATTACATGTATGTTTTCCAATAACACTGTGCAACAAAATTTTGGGTCATCGCTGTGAAACTTAATGTCTCCAAAGCGAAAGTAAAGTACACTATTGGTATAAAAAAAACCTGTTTTTTTAAGTAGGTTCGGCTTTTTACAATATATCCTTTTAAATTATCTGTCTGTTTAAATGATGACCATACACAGTAGGGGATTTACAAAAAAAAAAATAAAAATACAATAGTTCGGCCATTTCCTACTGGGTAGTTTGATTGTAACATAGTAATAAACAAGGTGTTAAGGAGCTTAATGATGAAAATAATCCATTATTTGTACTGTATTATTTTTATTTTTAAAATAATGGCAAAATGGCATCATTACTGGTAGTATAAAAGCGAATGACACATAATTAACATTACTGGGTGTATACACTCATAATAATCCATGCTAAAAATACGAAAATAATGTCAAAACAACAAAAACTTTCTTAAAATGAACAAATATTAGTTCATTTTACGAAAGTTTTTGTTATTTTGACATTTATTGGTATTTTTATGCAAGGATTATTATCAGTGTATACACCATACTTGGGAATTTTTCATTGGCATTGAAATTTAAATGGTATTACTTTCTGACAATGCCCAAAAAGTGTCATTACCATTTCAATGCCAATGGAATTTTTTTTAATTGGCATTTATTAGACTAATGGTAATGAAATGCCACCAATGCCTAAAATACCAATTGTAATTGACGAAAAAATAATTGTTTATAAAAAGTGATTTGTTTTGGGAAAAAATAGAAAAAAGAAGAGCGCAGGTTTGATTCTTACAGCCGAAGGTTGTTGAAAAAATTATCATATAGAGACAATCTGACAACTATAAATACACAAATAATAATACAATTTAAATGGAAAATCACTGATGACGCATGTCCATAAAAAGAGACAGGAACTAGTCTAGTCTGATTTAAAAATTAATAGTGTTTATAATTTTTAGAGAAAAAGTTTATTCTTCTTCTTAACCTCGACATTTCTAAAATAAAAAATTTAAATTCAAGTCCTCACTTTAAATGTATTCGCTATTTTTTCAAGTTTTATCATGTATACACTATTCAGTCCTCTTTGGTAACCGATTAGTCATGATGGATCAGCTTTTCATAATATATACTTGAAAAATATCGAATATTTATAATGTAAGTACGCAAATATAATATTTGTATCAACATTTGCAAATAAATTTTGTGTAGTCAATTAATTGCAAGAAATAATTATAACAATCAATTATAATTTCCTGTTAAAGGCATCGGCATTGATCAATGTCAATTGAA
The DNA here is from genome assembly GCA_021234595.1 of Delia radicum. Classification (NCBI taxonomy): domain Eukaryota; kingdom Metazoa; phylum Arthropoda; class Insecta; order Diptera; family Anthomyiidae; genus Delia; species Delia radicum. The sequence continues at coordinate 150,467,919 of CM037852.1, forward strand.
ATAACATTTCATTGGCATTGTTTTTAAGCAATTATAATGCCAAAACATTTTAATTACTATTAACATCAAACAATGAAAATAAAATCGTCAATTAATTGGTCCATTCAATGAACTAGTCCCAAGTATGACATACAGTAAGTTTGTCCCTTAAATTAACAATTAGTCGATTTTCGTTCATTACAACCCCCAGTTTTATTACAAATGGTTCCAAATGGAAGAAATCAATTTTTTTTGGAAAACGCTAACCCAAAAAAAATAGTCGCGAGAAATTGGCACATTTTGGAAAAAAAAAATATTATTATTAGAAATTCTTATTTTTTATTTCATTTATACATTTAATGTACTCAAAATTATTCATATACGGAATTCTGACTTCAGCGCATATCATTAACCCACTTCAGCCTGGAACCCAAAATATCCCATGAATGTGATAAAAATGTAAAAAAGTCTTTTTTTAATTATTTTTAATAAAATTTTAAAGAGCCAAATTTGAGGTGTCGATTGCTACTTTTATAATATAATAGTTCTTATTAAAAACAAAAATAAATTTGAAAAATTATAATTCGAATTTGTGTTTGAAGCTATAAATGGAGCATTTTATAAAAATTACTTATTTTGTCAAAAATTTAACATAATTTTAATGTTTTTATAAAAGTTTGCATAATTTTCCAAAAATATCATTTAAATTTAATTTGAAAATAATTGTTTACTTTTAAATAAAAAATCGTTAGCTTTTAGTGGCCAGGGGACAAAAAAGACCCATAAAACTTTATTTTAATTATGACTACAATATTGTAAAGACTTTAAATTGATATAAAAAATTCCACTTAATGAAATGAATTATTTTATGTAACTTGATCTTATGGTACTTGAGGGTTAATTTTTACACTTTCGGCCACTAGAATAAAACCTTGCCTAATTTTCGGAAAAATATCACTTAAATGTTACTAGACTACACTTAGAATATTATGTTGGTAATGCCCACTGAAAAAAGGGCGACTTACTTGTACATTTTATTAAAATTAACTAACATTGTTATTTGTGTTTTACTGTTGATAAAATGAACCACAATTGTTGTAAAAATTAACCACGAATGTAGTAAAAATTGTTAATAGTTTACTGGCTTTATTTTTTTAAATAAAAACAAAAAAACTGATCAAAATTACTAGAATATTTTAAAATGAACTACAAATGCAGTCAAAACTGAAATTTATTCTAGAAATGCCTGTGTTTTCACTTAAAAATAAAGATACTTTACTACTACTCAAACAACTACAAATATATACAGTAGAAGTCTTATGAGTATATTATTATATTTACTTTTATTCAAAAAATATTTAACCTTCAGACGACGGGAGGAAAAAAAGACCCATGAAACTTAATTTAAGACATGACTAGAAGAAGAGAATATAAAGCCTTGAAATGGATTAAAAAAATGTTTCACTTGCTAAAATTATGATTTTGTGTAACTTGATCCATATAGGGTTAATGTTTTCATTTTTCACCATAAAAGAACCACTATGAAATTTACAGAGTAATTTATTTAAGAATTTTATTATATTTGGATATGATACGAACAAGCTCAATTCTTTCTAGTCGCAATCTTATTTTTAAGGGTTAAGGTGGGGTCAAAAGTAACCCTTAAAAGTAATATGTAGACTATAAAAAATTGCGCTTGCTCGTTAGTTAAGTACCCTTCATCACATATCCGAATTAAATAAAATTCTGAAAGATGTTATTCTGTAAATTTCCTAGTGGGTGCTTTTTGGTGAAAAGTGAAAACATTAACCCTACATGGATCTAATTACACAAAGTAATAATTTTTAACAAGTGTAAAAGTTGTTTTTTAAGTCCATTTAAAGGCTGCATGGTCTTGCAGTCATAAGTCAACTTAAGTCAGCATTTAATTTAAATTTTGCTGCATAATTAACCCACTGGGGGTTAAAGATTTTTTATTTAAATGAAAAGATAATTATTGTAGAAAGTTATAGTATAATAAAATTTAAGTGATATATTTACGAAAATTATGAAAGGTGTTATTGTGTACATTTTTTAGTAGGTCTTTTTGGACAAAAATCAAAAATTACTCGTATGTGGATCTAGTTACATAACTAATATAATTACTTTATTAAAGTTCTGTTAAATTTTTTAGGTAATAAGTAATTTTTATAAATTTTCATGGAAAAGAGTCGCTCAACGTGGAAAGGAGTCGCACACACTAGAATTATAATTTTTCCAATTTTTTTTTTCTGAAGTAAAAATAGCAATTGACTGCATTAAGATTTTTTAAAATGCCTACTTGGGATATTTTAAAAATTCTTTAAAATTAATTTTAAACAAATACTATTTCGCATTTTAATTAAATTCATGGGTCATTTTGGATTCCAGGTTAAAGTGGACTAATGCTATCCGATGAAGTCAGAATTCCATATCTGAATAATTTTGAGTATATTTAATGAATAAATTAAATAAAAAATAAATGTTTTTTTAAATTTAGAATTTTGGGAATTTGATAATAACTGTTTACAAAATTGGACATTTTCGGACGACTTTCGTTTTACGTTTCCAAAAAAAAATCGATTTCTTCCAATTGGAACCATTTATAATAAAACCGGCTGATGTAATGACAAATCCTTTTTTAAGCGACACCCTTATATACACTCATAAAAATAAACCTGTAAAAACAGCAGAAATAGCTACCATTTTTTTTTAATGGCATTGCAGGGCAAAACTGCTAAAATAAGCAGATTTTTTTTGGTAAATATTAAAAAAATAAGAAAAGTAAAAATAAAACTTATAACTTTACAAAATTTTTGTTATATTCAAGTTGAGTTTTAGTTAATTGAAAAGAGCAATTTACTTTACTGCCAAAATTAGCAAAAACTTTTACTAAATATTTATAAACTAAAAACATACAAACAGCAAACAAAAACTGTAATATCAAAAAATTTATTTTTGCTACGAGGGCGGATCCGTGACTTTTTGAATGAAACACAGTTTTTTTTTTTGCAAAAAAAAAATTCATTTTCAACATAATCTCCTTTTAGCACAACACACTTAGTAAAGTTGATCCGCCCTCGTATATTTACCTTCATTTTAGTAGAATGGAAATAACAATATGTTTTTCTAAAATTGACAGAAATTTCTGCTAAAATCTGTATATTGCTGATTTATGTAGGACAGTTTTTTAATTCGCATTAAAAAAATCTAAAAAAAAATTTTTTGTCTACTAATATTTAGCACATTTTTTCTGATTTTATCACCTCAATTTGTTACTTTCAATTTAATTTAAATATAGCTCAAATATAACTAAATATCTGTAGTGTCAACCGATGTATTTTTGCTATTTTTATCTGTCTTACTAATATTTAGCAAAAAAAATCTGCTAACTTTTTCTGCTACGTCATTATTAACTAATTTTTAGTAGTTTTAGCAAATATTTTCACCAAATTTTTTTCTATTAGTGTAGTTTTTATATTACATGACTTGTCCTATGCTTAATATGGTAGAGTTGCAATTTTCGTTGAGAAACCTCTTGCCATAATTATACAACATCCCCCACTGGTCAACATTAAAGTACAGTTACAAATACTCAGGGTTACCAGATTATAGAAAATGTATGTAAAATGTGTTTGTTATTCCCTATGCATTACAATTTAGACAAGATATTTTGATTAGTATGAAAATAATATCTTACATTTTGAACGCTTTGTTCTTTGTGTAACTTAAGTCATTACAAGAATGAAACAAAAAAAATATAGTTTCAATACAAAACTAGAAATAGTATAAAATAGTAAAAAGAAAAAAGAGATTAAATTCAGCCATATAAGAAGCTTTAACTTACCGTTTGTAATTTTATTTGCTTTGTAATATTTTTTTTTTCTTTCTTCTGTGAATTCTCTGTCAAAGCTTTTATGTAGTTTCATGTGACAAATATTGTAAATACAATTGAAGGGCTTAGTGTAAAAACTTGATAAGCCACAAAATTATAATATGAAAATAATCGACTTTAATTGAGACTTGTCTTAACCCGACTGTAAACACGTGTAATAGGTGTAATATCCCTTCATGGATGAAAGGAAACCATCGGAAACTGATGTTTCAAATAAAAAGTTTGGCTTATCAAGTTATTGCATGAAGATGAGTAATGAAGTTTATAATCTGAAAAAATTATTGGAAACTAAAAGGTCTTACTTGATCTACATAATAAAAAAAGTGTATATTTACAGAAGACTGAAAACATATAAAATCACCCACTCGATTTCCTCCACCCAGTCTGATTTCAACCAAACTTGGTATAGGCTATGTACATCATATAACAATAACCTCTTCCAAATATAGGACAGCTAAACCCAGCGGATCTTGAAATATCGCATTTCAAATTATGAAAAATATTCGAAAATTTTTAAAAAGTAGTCGTACATAATATTCCATATTTTTTTTAAAGACTCATGCTATAAACACATAGACGACTGCAGCTACACGACTACAGCCTGTCAACATTAAAATACACACGTTTATATGAAAACGATTATTTTGGCACCAACACAACTACACGGCTACCCGACTACTTTTGCCGTTGTAGTCAACTTAGGTTAATTTCTATTTTTGTTGGCTGCAAAACAAAAATAGTGTTGACAATAAAACAAAATATGTAACAAATTAGTGCTTAAAAATATTTTATTTTGTTAAACACAAAAAACGTCGCAACATTAAATGGTATAATTGCATTAATATTCAAGAGGGGTTAGATAAATTTATTTACACGTTATAATAATGTATTATAAATAAGTAATTGTATTTTAAGTGAACTTTATATACGTGTCTACAGCCATGCATGCTGTTCTATTTTAATAAAGCAAAAAAAAAATGTAATTGGCACTACTGAAATAAAAATTCATTTGTATCAGGGATGTTAAATGGAGTTTTCAATTTTGTACCAACATCCAAAAAAATTGTACTTTTTGGACGTTGACGGTACCATTTTTTTTAAATTTATTAAAACAACAAAAAAAAAATACATAAAAATTCTCTTGTACAGAAAAAAAAAACAAAACCTTCCAATAACATACATTATATGTATGAATAAAATAAGGCATAAAAAAGTCTTATGAATATATGAGACCAAATCATGGAATTATTTGTTTAGTTAATAAACTATTTGGAATTTCTACATCATAGCAGCATAAATTTGTCGCTCTTAACCAATCCTTAGTCTGTATGAGACTTGATAATGTTGGCTAATGTAGTCTGTTTCTTTCCTTAGTTTTTATTATATTTTGAAAAGAAAAAAACTCTTTCCACATTTGCAGACCAGTGTGGAATGGATAAAATTCCAGCAACGACTAGAAATGTCTGGAAACATATTGACATTCAGTTCATTTTGAAATTAGCTACTACCGACCAAAAACTACAAACGTTTTAATTTTTTAACGACTTCAGTTATTTTAGTTTTTACTCTGGCTCAAGTAATATTTTTACTAAGAAGACAAGAATGGAGCATAATTAATGATTAATCGGTTTTTTGTTAAAGTTCTGCCTATTATGGAGGCTATAACTTTTCTAAAACATTGGGTTCTGATGAGATCTTTAACCAGATCGAAATACTAGTATTAACCTAGCTAATATGTTTGATTTGCTTTATTTTTGTAAATATACGGAGGTTGAGAGCTCGTTCTAAATTAAACATATATAAGATTGTTTGGAATTTTCTTTCATTTCTTTAACAATAATTTAATTTTCGTTTAAGTTTGAATTTTAACGTCTTTTTCAGACAATTGCAGTTAATACTATAATTAATATGCAATTTTATTTAATTTAATTGTGAAAGGCGTGGTAGAGAAGAATGAGTGTATTTTCTAAAAATCATAACTACATTGCAAATATTCAATTTTTTCTGAATCAGACTGCGCAGTTTCTGGTATTGAACGTTCGTCAGTGACCCTGTTTTTTTGAATTTTTGAATAATGTAATATTTGTTATTTTATTTGTTCGATTGCGTCTATATGAAATTTTTCTGTGCAATCACTGACCGTGGTATAGATAAACTGATTTCTAATGCCACATGCACTCGCACTACACGTTAGACAGAGCGCTTTAGCCCTCTGAGCTATAGTTAGGTCGAGTTTTGTTGTGATTAAAACTAGTTTTATTCAATACACGGTGTTTTTGTTCTTGCATACATAATCTCAGAAGTACAACTCCAACAACACAACAGTTCTATTTTTAGAAACTCACCTCACTCTAATGTCCACTGTTTTCCCATATGTTACAAGTGATGCCATATCTATATATCAATTTTCACTTCTTCAGAATTTTAATAAATTCAAAATAAAAGTGAAGTTGGCTGCAACAAGTGTCAATATATGTAAGAGCTGCCAGATAAATTTTGTAAAAAATCGTAAATTTTTAATCGATATTAAAAAAAAAAAAAATTGCCAACTTTATTCTTCAAAATCCTTAAAATGATGATAAATCGTAAAATCTGGCGGATATAGTCGCATATATTTTAAGAGCTCATTACATAAAACGAATAAATGCAATGAAAAAGGACACAATAACAATTTGTTTGCTATACTAAAAATTCAAAAAGGGGAAAAATTAAAAATGTTTAAATTGTACCAAATGAGTAGCGGTAGTACCACGGTACTTTAGAAGGTCAAAATGTACCAAACAAAGTACAATTGTACCAACTTTAACATCCCTGATTTGTATAAAAAACAGCTATTGATATTTTTAAATTGAATCGTGATCAGCTGTTTACTATGCTGCTGTCGTTTCCAAAATAATAAGTAGCTGACCACACGGCGACGATTGCAGTCAACGGCATTTGCAGTCGTGTAGCTCTGCAGTCTGCTGTGGTCTATGTGTTTATAGCATTAAGCTACGAGAGTCATTGATACCTCATTTAAAAGCTACTGAAATTGTGGTTTTACTAGAGCGCACAAATAATTCACTTCTTTACTGTAAAATGAATTGTTGTCAAAAACCGCGGTTCAAAAAGTAGTACTTCAAAAAACTGTTTTTTTTTTTTAAATTTTTAAAAAAATATATGATAAATATAAATTACTTCCCTATGCAGTGTCTTAATTTCTATATGGAGCTCTCATGGTATCTTGAGTTATGAATAAAAATGTGAAAAAATTTCAATAAACAGCCGATAACTCAGAAACATGTAGGAATACCACATATGAATTTGACGACGGTATAAAAGAATAATAGAAGAATTTTTTAACAATTTTTTGAAACCAGTTTTTTGAAATACAGCGGTTTGAACCACGGATTTAAAAAAAAATACATTTTACCGTCAAGAAGTGAACTATGTTTGTGAACCAGGAAAACCACGATTTAAGTACTTTTAAAATGACGTATCAATGACTCTTGTAGCTTAAACCGTTTAAAAGATAGGGACAGTTATGTGCAACTACTTTTGCAAAACTTTTACTTTTATGTTTTTCAATAAATTATTTTTTTTATGTAAATCTTTTTTTTTATTAAATTTACCTTTTTTATATTTTTATCCATAACTTTGAATCCCGTAAGAGCTGCACAAATTAATTTGGCAACGGCATAGTGGAATAAATTATAATTAACACATATTTTTTTGAAAATTTAAAAACAACAGTTTTTTGAAATACAGCGTTTTAAACCGCGGATTTGAAAAAACAATGCATTTTACCTTAAAAAAATAATGTTTTCGCTTATTTTATTTAAAGCATGATAACAGTGGCTTTAAAGAGAGATGAACGATTATGTACGACTACTTTTGTTAAATTTTATTATTTTATTTAAAGCATGATAACAGTGGCTTTAAAGAGAGATGAACGATTATGTACGACTACTTTTGTTAAATTTTAGATTTTGACATATTTATATGACACTTTGATATTTGTATGACACTTGACATATTTATATGACACTTTCCTTCCATACCAAATTTGATTAAAATTGAAGGTGGTATTGGTCGAAAATTTTATACTTTTTAATGGTTTTACTCTAGATATTTGCAATAAGTGCCTAGATCAGTTTTCTATTACATGTCCGTCGCTAGAAGACAGTAAAAATAATGTTATTAAAACCATGTGGCTTATTAAGTTTATGCAGAAATTTTATATGTAAAATGTATCTGTTTTGCTGTATTTTCGAGCTTTAAATACTTGTAATAAGTGACGGTATGTGTCTTCTATTACATATCTGTCGCTGGAAGTCTAGAATAAATTATTTTATTAAGTTATCAAATTTTTGCAGAAAATTTTATTTAGATTTTTTTAATTTTCAAGAAAAGGTTTGCTGGACTTTCGTGGTATAAATACTTGTTATAACAGTCAAGATGTGTCTTCTAATACATGTCCGTTTTTGGAAGACTATATGACAGTGAAAAACATTTTTTTTTTTTTTTAAATGTTGAGGTTAAGCAGAAGAATAAACGTTTTTCTCTAAATATTATAAACATTATTAAACCAGACTAGACTAGTTTCTGCGTTTTTATTGACAGGCTCATCAGTGATTTTCCATTTAAATTGTATTATTATTTGCAGAGTTCGAATTTAAACACTATCAAACGTTTTTCTATCGTTCTGTTTTGCTTTTTGCTGAAACAACACAATCATTTTGTTGTGCACAGTAAACATAAACAGAACATTTCTTTATTTTCATTTTGATTTCTAACCAGAACACAAACACTTTCACAAACCAGTTTTCGATGAGAGACCGAACTAAACGATTTTGTTCTGTTTGGCCAATATTTCAAACAGTTTGATTTTGTTGTGTTTATGGAATGGAACAAAACTATTCGTAAACCGTTCTTAGTGTTTATGTCATATTACAAGTGAAAAAAATTTCCTTTAATTTTTTGAATAATTGCATTAGTTTAATAAAAAGTGTCAACGGAGGAGTTCCAGTGAAATTTTTATAAAACTAATGCAAAAAAATATTGATAACATGCAGAAAAATCATTTCTTTATTCTGCCAACCACAACGTTAAAAACGCGTTTTAATGTTTAAGTTGAATGAACACTAAAAAATAACCACTACGAAATAATAATGTTTGACGAAAGAAACATTTTCGTTTTGTTCCGTTTGTTATATTACAAAAAACGATTTCAGCACTTGTGTTGTGTTTATAAATACGAACGAAACAATAGAGATCGTTGTATCGGTTTTTTTGATAGCAACGTTATGTTAGTGGTACATACATTTTCGAACTCTGATTATTTGTGTCTTATTGTCAGATTGTCTCTATATGATAAATTTTTCAACCACCTGCGGCTGTAAGAATCGAACCTGCGTTCATCTTACATTACAAGCGTAACAATACCAAGTCATGACCGTTTAGCGATCACACCCAAGTATGGCCTCGAATCTAATGCAGCTAAATTGGATTTTTCTTTCCTATTAGCTTTTTCTGTTATTGTATATTATACTCAGAAGTGACAACACTAACAACACAAATATTCTATTTTTAGATTTTTGTTTTATTTTTCTAATCTCCTTCATTAGTTAATGTGCAAAAATTTTATTTAAAATTTTTTAATTTTGAAAGAAAGATATCTATGTTTCGGGCCTTTCGTGATCTACGTACTTGTAATAAATGACAAATACAAGTATCTAATGCTCGAAAATCCAGCAAACCAGCAACTATTTCTCAAAATAAAATACCTTAACAAGAATTTCTGCAAAAACTTGTTAGCCACACTGATTTAAAAAAAATGGGTTTCACTGTCTTCTAGTCTTCCAGCGATGAACTTGTTATAGAAGTCACATCTTGGCACGTATTTGAAGTATCGAGAGTATAAAAGTCATGGAAAATAGCAACTTTTTCTTCAAAATAAGAAAATCTTAAATAGAATTACTGTAAAAACATGATAAGCCACATTGATTTAAAATAATAGTTTTCACTGTCTTCCAGCGCACAGTGGGATATATCACACTATGTTTGGAAATAATTCTGCCATTTCTTACGTAGTAGACCGATTCCAATGAAATTTGCAAGAGCCATAAGTGACGTAATTTTGAGTTTTTTAACCTTCCGGGAGCGGCAATATGACCACCAAAAATAGGCAACTTTTTGCACTTAAAATTTTGAGTAATCGCCATCTTTTTTGTTTCTAATCCGATTTTAAAAAAATTAAAATATTTGTAATCTGCTAGTAGAGACTAACAAAAACATGCTTTCATGTATGGGTTATCTCCAATAGTTTTCGAGATAATCCAATTTGAAAATGAGAAATTCCAAATTTGGTCCGACTCAGTTCCAACTTTGCGAATAGCGGGACGAAACCGGGGCCAATTTCTTTTTTGAAATATTGGTTATTTAATCAAATAAATTATTGATTAATTAGAAAAAAATTAATGCAATATCTTGTTCCACTAAAATCCTACATTCGATTAAAGTAGTAATAATAAAAGAAAATCAAATTTTTGCGATTTTTTCTCCAAAAAGCACCAACAGACTTTTAGCTCCAGATAAATATTTTCTTTCTGAACATATAAAGTGTGCATACTGTTCTCAAAGGCCTTTTTATATAAAAGCAAGTTGTGTTAAAAAAATTTTTGATTTTTATATACTTTCACCCCAGCTGCTTCTAAAGTTTCTATATTTTTAAGACAAATATCATATCATAAAAATTGTGCACGTCTCCAATTAGGTAGTTTAAGCGGTTGTAGATACTCCAAAATATACCTAATTTATTGGGTAAGTCTCTTCTAATCCCCACTTTAAATGTAGACATGGCAGAAAAAAATGTTAAAAATACCATTTTTGGATTTTTATTTTAATTTTTGGGAATTGTATGATTCAAGTTCACGAAAAACATTGAATTATGTCTATTAATAAATATTTTATTGAAAAGCGAAAATTTAAATTTTAACAAAAACTAAAGTTTTTAGCTTCCTATTGGGAGTGCTGAATGTGACTCTTTTTAAAAATGTCGGAATCTACAGGTAATTTCTTTTCCAACGATACCAATCACTTATATGATATGTTTATACTTCTTTGCTCTAGATCTGAAATTAATTGGAATACAGCTTAAATCTTTTAAGTGGATTTTGATACCATATTGCAATGAACACATAACATCAGTTTTTGAAATCGTGTGGCTTATCATGTTTTTGCACTAAGCCCTTAAATTGTAACTTTGTAATTTAGCAAAGTTACAATAATAACAAAGTGTTTATTACTAAGGTTTCTTATAAAGTAGAGAATATAATACAGAAGGTGCGTGTCGGTGGTACATTGTAGGGTGGTTCTTTGTTTTTTTTCTTTTAACTGAAAATGTTTAAGTCCAGTGTTATTTAAAATATCTAAAAAAAAGATGGGTATGACAAGATTTGTATTAGATTTCAATGTAGAGATATGTAATTCTTGTATTTCTTAAACAGTTTTACATTTATATAATATTTCTTAACTAACAAAACATGGTAAAAATATTAAAGTTACTTAGGCAGAACAGTTTAAAATCATTTAAGTTATTTCTTTCTTAAATTTTTAATAAATTAATTGGTTTGAATAAAGATTTGCTGTCATTTTTGCAAAAATAAAAAAAAAAAAGTTTATAGCAATTTGAGATCAACTTAAAAATTTGCACATTAAATTCTTTGATTTATAGCAAAATACTAAAATAAATGTTCACTTTATATTGACTGCTTGGTTAAATTTACTTAAGATAACACATGTCTTTTATTTTTTTTATACAGGGTGGGCCAATTTCGACTGACTGATTTGAAATATTTATAACTTTTTTATTTTTACAACTGTTAACTTTTTTTCTTGCTGGTAATAAACAATTTAATAAAATTTTATAAAGTCAGTATGAAGACAGTGCAAGAACATGTAATAAAAATTGTTGAATTTTGATTAATTTTGCTTGCAAGAGAAAATGAGAACTTTTTGAACAATTTTATTATGAGCGATGAAGCACATTTTCATTTAAATGGATATGTTATTAAACAGAACTGTCGAGTTTGGGGTACCCAAAATCCTAGTGCAGTGCATCAGCGACAAGTACACCCTCTCAGATGAACGGTATGGCTGATAAAGTTATCGGTCCATATTTTTTCGTAAATGAAGCTGGGAAACCAGAAACCGTTTCCGAGTCGGTATATCCGACCATGTTGGAAAATTTTGTATTTCCGATAGTTCTTAATAATCCTGACATATGGTTCCAGCAAGATGAAGCTACAGCTTATACCTCGAGACACACAATGGCGATTCTGCAAGAACTTTTTGATGACCGAATAATTTCAAAAAACTATGCGTTGTTTCTTGAAGGGACGGGCTTACGTCAACAAACCACAAAATATTCAGCAACTTAAGCAGAACTTGAAGAATTAGAGAAGAAACCGTTACGCAACGTAATGAAAAACGTCTTGAAAAGAGCTATGATATGCCAACAGGAAAATGGACGTCATTTAATGGATGTCATTTTTCATACTACGCTAAAAAAAATTTATAGGTTATACTTTCATTTCAAAAAATAAAATAAAAAACTGTAAAAATAAAAAAGTTATAAGCATTTCAAATCAGTTAGTCGAAGTTGGTCCACCCTGTATTTTTAGGCCTTTAAAATATGGAGTTTGTGACAAATTTTATTATACTTTTATATAAAAAAAAAAACAAATAAAATAAAAAACTATAAAAATAAAAAAGTTATAAGCATTTCAAATGAGTTTGTCGAAGTTGGTCCACCCTATATATTTAAGAGATAATAAATTATATGTTGTTGTATGGAGTAGACAGGATTTGGGTGAGGCTATTTTATTTTTGTATTAACTCTTCTGCCCTGTTTGGGTCAAAATTACCCAATTTTGAAACACAAAGTTAAAAAGCTATACTTAAAACTGCTGGTCTTCCAGTAATATTCATTTGTATTATATTTATTTCATCAAAAGTTTTCCTCTAAGACCGAATTTATTTTGTAAATACACATGTTATGTTTGGCTAATTTTGCTTCGATTTTAAATTTTTACCAGGATCGATCATTTGTAGTATTTTCATTAAAACTCCTGTCATAATATTCACATTACAATTTCTTATCTGTAGAAAATTCACATTTTGAGTGAGCAAGTTTTCACTCCATATTGAGTATATAGCGTTGAAGTCTTATAAGCTTTAACCCTTCAATGCATGAAACTCGGGATTTAAAAAATATTTATATATTTTGGAAGAAAATGCACAAAAAAAGTATACCTCTTTCAGCGTTTTCATATGCTTTCATTTTTAAGAATTTTATTGAAGGATAGCGATTCGTTACATATAAGTAACAAACTCGTATAAAGGAATAAAGTGGGTATTTTGGCTATATATGAAAAACACAATCTTTCGCCACTTTCAAAACATGTTACATGGCAAAATTTGTTAACATTTGATAGTACGATTTTTCATCATCAAAAAGGTTTTTAAATTCGTTGAAGTTAATTAATAAATTGATGTCATTAGAGCGGCAATTTTTTGTATGAAGAAAAACATTTTTTGAAAAATTTCAATTTATTGTAGTAAATTTCTGATTAAAAAATTAGGTCAAAAAGTTATTTGGTGGAAATTTGAGAAAATGGGGTAGCTTTAACCCGTGGCGCCCCGCTACCATAGTTTTCGATTTTTGAAAATTTTTCTTAAATTGCTTAATTAGAATACGTCTTCCGATACATAATTTTTTATTCATTTTGGCATGCTGAAGATTAAATTGAAATTTTTAAAAACAAGTTTTTCTTCATTCAAAAAATGCCGCTCTAATGCACACTAGAGCTGAATTTGAGATTTTTGCGATTTGATTTGTCGAGATATTGCCACTAGATTTTCTCTTAAAATACCATATTTTTCGTCTATTCTAGAAATTTTGTTAAAAATAATCTTAGAATTGGACTAACGGTTTTCGAGACATTGCGATTTGATTTTTACTAACAATGTCATATTTTTCCACTATTTCTGAAATTTTATTAGAATTTTTTGTTTTTGCACTCAAATACTACACAAAACATGCCTTCATATGATCTGTCTGAAATTATTGTCACAAAATATATTTTTTTAAATTAGTTTAAATTTTTTGTCCATATATCAGATGCTTTTTGAGCAGGTCGCCAAGGGTTAAGTATTTCGATTTTTCTTAAATTTGGCACCACAAAACTATTGGACCCATTTGTAGAATGGAGAAAAAAACTAAATTTTTTATTAAAAACTAAATTGGAATATCTCGAAAACCGAAGTTGTATCGCTCTTTTATTTGTATTTTATTATTTCCATTGTTCCTTTTGTATATACATAGGAATGACATAAGTCAAAGATTGAAGCGTAATTTAAAAAAGTGAAAATAATAGAAAAATTAGTAAAATTTTAATTAAATAAGCACTGATTTTTGAAAGCTTCCAATGTCTATTCAGAAAAATATTTGATTTTTTTTTAAATTATAAATACTATAACCACTTATTATAGTCCTTCAATTCAGAAAAAAATCATCAAATAGCTAAATTTTTAACAAAAATCTCAATTTGAATTAAGAATTTGTTTGAAACTTACAAAGGGCGGATCAATAAGTCCGTGACTTTTTAAATGAAACAAAGTTTTTTTTATAAAAAAAAAATTATTTTTCAACATAATCTTCTTTTAGCTCAATACACTTAGTCCAACGTTTCTCCAATTTTTGTATCCCTTCCCAAAAATAGGATTTTTCGAGGTCCATAAAATAAGCATTTCTTGGCCATATGGGGTCGTTTTTTTAAATCCTCGTTAAATCGGTCCAATAAGTTGGCATAATAATCGCCGTTTATTGTTTTCCCCTTTTGAAGGTAATCGATGAGGATTATCACGCGTGCATCCCAAAAAACTGTTGCCATCACCTTATTGGCCACGATTACGTTTATGGTCAATTGAGAGCAAACGCGGCACCCATCTTGCAGACAGCTTTCTTAAACCCAACTGATCATTTAAAATCGAAACCATACTGCCATATGAAATGCATATGGCATCAACAATCTCACGCACTTTTACTCTTCGATCGGCCAAAACCATATCGTGGATTTTTTCGACATTTTCGGGTGTATCGACCTCAATTGGCCGTCGAAAGTCAGTAAACCACTTTTTTACCATTGAAATCGATGATGCAGAGTCCACATAGTATTTATCATTTTTTCCCCAAAAAATAATGTTTAATGAGCACTAGAAATTAACTTTTTTCCATTTTTAAAAAAATTTACGAGGTTGTATGTTTTGAACAGCTGTTAAACGCAAAGTAAATTACAGAACTTGCTCAAAATTTGACATTAGTCTATTAATAGGTGGTACTTGATGGGAGCAGTGTAGCATTTCATATTACTACGAGGGAAGTTCGAAAAGTCACGGACTTATTGAGCTGCCCTCGTAATTTACTAACGACTTTACTAATATTTCTACTAAATTTTGTCAATGAGTGTAGTTCAAATTATTTTTTTGTTTTTTTTTTTATAAGCGGCTAATTTTACTGGAGATTTAACAAAAAACAAAATTTTGCGACAAGTTTTTAAAATCGCAGGAATTGATTTTTGTTACCTTATCAATGTTACTATTTTTTATTATTACCACTTAAAAGTGTAGTAAATTTATAATAATAAAAGAAAAAATTATTTAAAGAAAGCTATAGTATTTTTATTGATGATTTTAAACTAAGGGCGTTGTGGTGTAATGGTTAGCGCGTTGGACTTTTACACAGAAGGTCCCGGGTTCGATCCCCGGTGCCGGCAACATCAAAATAATATGTATGAGTTTTTTCTATCCCTCATACGTATCGCAATGTCCACCTTCGGTGTTCCCATAGCAATTAACCCCACCGAAGTAAAATAATGAATCAGGGCTATGAACCAAAAAGCTTCAATAAGTTCGCCAACTCTCCATCAGGTGGCGAGCAACAACTGTTCTAAGACTTTTCATCTCGCGCAGTTACAGTGTTGCCATGTCTGAAGCCTTTCATCTTTCCCCACCTTTCATCTCTATACTATCCCTTTCCAAAGAAAGCAACACACTAAATATAGGAAGTATTTCCTGAGTGTTGCCTCTCTTTAAAAAAAAAAAAAAAAAAAAAAATTTGACCCAACAAACATAACAAATATGGTATAATTTTAAACAGGACAGAAATATTAAAATTAATATAAACTTAAAATCGAGAAATAAAAATTGAAGAGATAACAAAAAATATGTGTGATTGATGAATACAAAACACACTGGAAAAAATGTTACAGAAGTCTGAACATATTACGATTTAAACCAACAAATAAAAATTGTTAAGTTATATTTGAGATATTCATAATACTCTGCCATATGGTGTACAGGCACGTACATTGCAGAAAAAACTGCTAAAATTTGCCGATTTGTTTGCTAAATATTAGTAAAATTAGAACAGCAAAATAAAACTGTAAAATTTTGAAAATTTTTGTTATATTCGAGCTAAATTTTAGTTTATTGAAAATATTAATTGCTTAAATCAACAAAACTTGCTTGCATCAGCAAAAACTTTTGCTAAATATTTGTAGACAAAAAACAGAAAAAAATACTATAATATCAGCAACATTTACTGTTATATTTACCTTAAATTTAGTTGAATTTAAATAGCTGTAATTTTTGATAAATTCAACAAAAATATTTGCTAAAAAATTGTAGACAGCTGTTTTCAAAAGTGCAGAAATATATTAGCATAAAAAAATTGTCAATTAAAATTTTGTTTTTGGTAATATTTGCAAATTTGTTGCTGATTTTAGCAGATTAAATTGTTATTTTCATTTAACTAAAATTTAGCCTAAATATAGCTAGAATTTTGCCAGTTAATTTAAACCATTATTTTTTGTGTCTCCGACATCAGTATCACCTCTAGATGGCGTTATTTTCTCATATATTTAATTTTGTAATCATAAAATGGGCCATATTTTGGACACTAAGCGAGGTAGGCCAAAATGTAGACAAAACAGGACCGTACCTATTAAGTACTCATTATTAACTACTTACATTCCCGTTAATAAATATGGACCGGTCTCTGGTCTGATCCGGAAAGATCTTTTTAGCAAAAATTTTCTGTTGATACAGCTTAAAAAGTCTGCTGATTCATAGTAAATTAAACTACAACTCTCAACTCAAATTTAGTGCTTCTAAAATTAAGGTAACATAAATTTAGCAGACTGTGATTCTTTACTTTACTGAAAATTCTGCTGAAGTAAATTCATGTAGGGTAGACGGGGGAGCATTCGACACTTTTTTTTAAAGCGTTGTTGTTATTCAACCAGCATTTTTTTGGAAAGATTCTTTTTTATCTAAAATTTTACACATCTTAACTTTAATTTGTATGTTTAAAACCAGTTATTCTTATTATTTATATTTATTTTTTTAAGATTTCAAAAGTAACTAAAATTGGCTAAACTGCCCCACCTATGGGGAAAATTCGATAAGTCAAAGTTGCACATTTATCAGCTATGCATATAACGGGTCTGGTGGAAAACTTATATTTTATATTAAATAATCATAAAAATGTATATCAATAGCTGTAATTTCAGCAAAAAAAATATTAAAAGAGTTTTTTATTTTGAAGTTGTTGAACGAACACTACGTCTCAACCGTGCAACACATATAACAATGTTTCGAATTAATAATACGTATACGTCTTTTAAAGTGGTACAAATTTTTGCTGACGAAACTACCACTTTCTGAAAATACACGGGTTGTCAGGCGAATGCGCCCCTTAATCAGTCGCTTAAATAATTTTATATTTTTTTACACTTTTTAAAGTGTTTTAATACACGAAATAAATAAGTTATCCCAATTATACTAGCTCTATATTATTTGTTTTGCAACACAAAAAATGCAAAAACATGTCTATCCTCGACAACGTGTAAAGAACAAGTGTAAAATTAGGTGACATGATCAATAAACTGCACGAATTGTAGAAAGAAATTTTAATATCTCTTTTAAATATAGCGAACATCGGGGGTGGCATATGTGCCCCAGTGGCGAAACCTCCCCTTCTACTCTAGTATTTTCTGTTGTATAGCTGAATTTCCAACTAGTTGTGCTTACTTTTTTATGAGTGTATTCTTTAATTCCCGGTAATAAATACGGTCCTGCCTCTGGTCAGACCCAGATAAAACATAATAGCAGAAATGTTTTGTTGATTAAGCTGTGTTTACTAACAAGTAAACTACACAGTGGTTAATCCGCAGATTTGAATGAAATTTGGATATGTTCTTAAAGTCATAAAAATATTAGACACGTATGTTTTGTAGGTGAAAACATCTTTAAAATTTAAGAAATTTAAAAGTGGGGTGCCATTTATTTGAAATATTTAAAATATTTGCTATAAAAGTTCTGCTGGAGTAAAAAAATTATACCCAATTTGTCCTATATTTAATAAGTCATGTAAGAAGTATTAAAAAAAACGCAAAATTAGGTCATTTCTGACCCCACTTTTTAACACTCAAATTTGAGAATGCGCCACCTAAAAAAATATGTGTCTAATATTATTTAGTCCTTTACAACATATTCAAGTTTGATTCAAATTTCCCCACTGTGTAGTTTCCTTGTTCGCTAATTTACCTAGTATAGTGAATGTATTTAACACAGGGATGGGAGGCAATACCGCTAAAATACCGTTATCGATTCAAAATTCTTTCAACTGACGATACCGAAACCCTAAAAACCGTTACCGAAATAATTGAAATGCTGTTATCCATTAAATACCGTTACCGACCTAACTAAAATACCAATATCCTTAAAATACCGTTATGTAAATAACTAAAATACCGTTATCGCTAAAATAACGCTAGCGATATAATTGATATATCGTTATCCTTAAAATACCGTTACCGAAATAATCTGGAAAAATCGGAAGAAATAATCGCTGCAAATAAATATATATATTTTCCCAAAGCTTGATCATAAACTAGCTAGTCATAACAATTCAGGCATTATTACATTAATAACTAAAATAACGTTATCCCTAAAATATCGTTACCGAAATAACGGAAAAAATAAAATAACATTTCCAAAATAATTATTAAAAAAACCTTTACTGGTAAAATACCGATACCGAAATTAGTAAAATACCGTTAACGCTAAAAATCCGTTAAAATACAATTACCGATATAAACGAAAATAGAGTTACCCGCATCGAATCGGTTACTATCAATGATTTATTGTTACTCTGAGCGCCAAATGAACAGGACAGAATTGTTAAATTTTTACTATTTTTAACTTATAACGAGCTCTCAACCTCCGTATATTTACAAAAAATAAAGCAAATCAAATATATTAGCTAGGTTGATAATAGTATATCGATCTGGCTAAAGATATCATCAGAATCCGAAGTTTAAAAAAACCAAAGCCTCCAGAATAGGCTGAGCTTTAACAGAAAACCTATTAATCAATAATTTTACTCCATTCTTGTCTTCTTAGTAATCAAACGCGTGGCTAGGGTCTTTTCCTAACAAGCATCATGACATTACTGAACTTTGAAGACCAAAAATTTGTTTTTACTCTATCTCAAGTAATATTTTTTACAGTTTTATTAGTTTTTTGATTTTATATACATCGAGATTATTTTTTATGTTATTTTTAATATATCACGTTAATTATGAAAAAATCTTATAAGAAATATATTGGAATGAATAAATAAATAATAAATTGGAGAATATTCGCCAACACCAAGTATGTTTGTATTATCTTTAAAATAAGCGCAATCATTGAAGGGGTCATTTTAACCTCTTTTTGTAATTATTTATAAATATGTATAACAAATCTGTGTGGTTCTAGTGTTAACTAATGGTGTTTTCTTTTCTGGAAAAAAAGTGTTGCCTTCTTAATGTGCAACATTTTTAAAATTTTGACCTCGCCCTATTAAAATGAAGCATTTTTTACAATCAGAATAGAACATGATTTCATCACATATTACATTTATTTAAACAAATCTGTTTTTTTAGTGTTTTTAAGGTTCGGGTTCGAATCCCAGCAAACTTTAAAAAAAGTTCTGTGTCAGAAGCCAGCACACTACCACTCTGCTACCAAGGTGAGAGTTTTCTTGCCAAAAACTTTGCAATATATACACATGACATAGATAAACCAAAAAAACAGGGCAACATCCAATCCTGTAAATTTTATGAGGGCAGAAAATATTGCATTTTTTGCCTTTATAAGGCAACATTTTTAGAAAGAAACACGGCACCCTCTCAGAGTGCTTACCTTACTTTAGAAAAGAACACAAAAAGGTAATTTGAGGGCAAAGTGCAAAAAAATGTGACATTTTTGCCAGAAAAGAAAACGCCATAACTCTCTTTTATTGATTTTTTTTTTTTTGTAAACCGAAAATAGAAAAACGTGTCTATTCACTGCCACGTGTGAAGTACAAGTCTAAAATATGGAAGCATAAAAGACGATCAATAGGTGCACAAATTATGGGAAAAAACAATTTTATATCCGTTTTAAATACAGCGAAATGATATAAGTGACCCAGTGGCGAAACCTCTCCTTCTACCCTATATCAAGATATTTAAAATCAAATATAGACGCAATAGAAAATTATTGAGAATTAACCCTCCTCATTATAATGGTTTTATTAAAAAAATCTTTGATTTAATTTAAACTACTTAAATAGCTAGGAAGGTATCCCCGAAGTCAATCACCCATTGCTCTGATATTTTCATATGTTATAGAGGAGAAGAAAACTAACAAGTTCTGTTGGTAAAAAGGGCGGGGAAAAATAGAAGATAACATTTTTTAATAAATGGGTTAACAAATTAAATTTATTAATTTTTTTTTTATTAACTAATAATCACATAATTACAAATTATATACTATTACCCTAACCGAGCACTAGCTACTGTGGCTTTCGGCGCGTTATAGCGAAAACATAAAAGTGCCTCTGGTGGGAATCGATCCCAAAACCCCTGCACTGATAAGCCAGCACGCTACCAACTAGCCTACCGGGGCGCACAAATTAAATTTATTTTAAAAAGCTATGATGTGGTCACATTCTAAACAGACCCGACACAAGTGACAGATGCCAAAATTGTTTATAAAAAAACGTATTTTTTTAAATAACTTTTTTTCTGTAATGCCGTGGGAGAACGGGTAAGAACGTTGAATTATCTATTAGTTATCATAGACACTGTATTGTGTATATATACATATGTTTCATTCTAACACGAAATTCTGAAGAGTTGACTTCGACAATATTTTTGAGAAAATTTGTCAGTGCTACCAGACTTTAAATTTTCGTGTCCGGTGTAGTTAGTCTATGACAGGAGTGCCCACAAGTTCCTTATGGAAGAGCAAACACCAATACATTTAAAGAAAAACTAATTTTTATTCAATATTTTTTGTTGTAAAAACCAATCCATACAAAGAAAAAAGAAAAAAATATTTCAATGTTTACCAGCAAAGCATACGAAAGTGTTGTTGCTTTGCGCTTGCGTGTATAAAGTGAAGAACGACAAAAAAACTAATAAGACAAAGTTGTTTGTGTATTTCGTATTGCTAGTGCTGAGCGCTCTATATGTGTATTAAAACACACAGCCTATAGCTAAGTGTTTTTACAAAAACAATTGAGTACCAAGCGCATAGGCCGTGGGCACCCCTGGTCTATGATATGATGTGGTATGCAATATATTTTATACGTCATTGGACTTTCGCTACTGGCTATTTTTGGATTCAGCTGACTTTTTGTGAAGCGCTTTTTATTTAAAATATTCGCAATCGCAAGCAAAATAGGTATCATTATTTTTTTCTGGACTACTTCATATTTTGTGAATACATAAATAAATTTAAAATTCGTAAATTTCAGACATATGATTATTAAGTTAATAAATAATCTTGTCTTTTTTATTACACATCAAAATCTCATCAAAATCGGTTTGTGACACCGGGGATACCTTCCTTACTAGATTGAGTAGCAAAAATCAATCAATATTTTAATAGACTACATAAATTGATTATAAAGTTTTTATGTGTACCAGATATTTATGATTGAATAAATTAAAGAGGTATGTATCTCTGATCAACCTATAATTTAAAATTTTTACAAGTGTATACTACTTGTAGTATATTTAAGTAATGCTTCATTTAAAACAAATTTAAGCTAATGAACCCTTTTACTTTAAATAATCTCATATTCAGTGTTATCAATTGCAAACGACAGACAGACAGACAACTGGAAGAATCTTAAAGACTTGAAATAATAAAAAAAAAAAAAAAACTGAAGAAAAAAGTGGCAGCAAACACAACAAACCTCAAACAATAAAAGCCGACTATAAAAAATAAACCTGACAACCAAGAGAGTATACAACAGCAGACAACCATTCAACCAACCCAAGCCAACAGCGAACCCAACCTAACCAAACAACAGACAAATCTATTGATATGGACAGTGGCTAAATCGAACGAACTAAAATTCAAACAACAGCAGCTGGTTTAGCTTCAAAAAATGAAATAAAAAAAATTATTCCTTTTATGTTCCTTCGGATTCACCATCACTTTTGAATGTTTACAAAATGCACTGGGTTAGCCCATGACAACATACAAATACACCAAAACAGGAAAAGGAGTGTAGGGAAGTAGAAGAGATGAGGTACAAAAATTATTTAAATTCATTTCGACACATTAAGACACAAAAATGAACTATAGTAATATAAATGGTACACTCAAAAAAAAAAAGTCAGTAAAGTCAGCAAGGATCTTTCAAGCAAAAATTTTGTTGACTTTACGGACTTTTTTATGAGTGCACCTATAATATCAAATGCCATACAACAGCAAAAAGTTAAAAATCGAGCAAATAAAATACCACATCAGGAATGGAAAATTCTATGACATTTTTCAGTATATTTTTCATTCTTGACTGCAGTACCTCCGCGAACGATTTATTAACTTTACTGTAATTTAAAATAAAAAAAAAACCTTTTCTGGATTAAAATCATGTCGAAATTAAAAATTAAATAACTTGTTTTTTTTATAAAAAATTACTAAAACTGTAGTAATTTTTCTACTAAAAAATAACTACAAATTTACTAAAAAAAAAACAACCTTTAGGTTCAAATAACTAACATACAATTAGTAACAGAATTGTAAAAACAATTGCAAATGTAGTAAAATTTGCAAACTGAAATCTACTGCATATGCTGTTAAAATAAAAAAAAATGTTTAGAACAGATTACCTTGGAATCTGTTCTAGAACAGCTTCGTTCACCACCGGTTACATGAAACCAGTTCCAGAACAGGTTCCTGGGTGTCAAAAGGTAAGGTTTCACGGTCCCAGAACCAGTTCTATAACTGGTTCTAGAACCGGTTCCAAAGCAACCAGTTCTAGTTTGGAGGTAAAGAACCGGTTGCAAATAGGACAAACTTCATATAAAGAACCAGAACCAGTTGCAGAACAGAAATTAGAACCAGTTATAATACAGTATAAGTTGTTCTGCAACCAGTTATTTGGATTTTACTATTTTACTGGGTAGTTTAGTAAAATTCACTATACCGAAAATTAAATTTAGAAAATAATTTAATCACCACGGATGGGTTAGATTTTTATTAAATAATGAAAGAAAAGAAATATTCATAACAATACACATAAAATTTATGATATTATAACTAACCATACTCCGTTTTTATTCTTCACCCATAAGGCTACTCATGAAATGGAAGAACACTATCAATGAAGGCTTTATCAATAGAAAAACAAACCGATGTAATTTATACTGATTTCAGTAAAGCGTTCGACCAAGTTAATCACGAACTTTTGTTGTACAAACTCGATAAGATTGGCTTTAGTATATTATTTGTTAAATGGATTGGTTCATATTTATACAACAGAAAGCAGCGTGTTAAATTTCGAAATTCGTTTTCCAAATATATTGATTTTTTATCTGGTGTCCCACAAGGTAGTCATCTTGGACCTCTATTATTCACATTATTTATAAATGATCTCCCTTCAGTTATTACGCATTCTAATACTTTAATGTTTGCAGATGATGTAAAAATTTATCTTTCATTCAACAATTGCAATGATCAAATGCTACTACAGAATGATACAAATCGTTTTACTACTTAGTGCAAAATAAACTTAATGAGCCTTAATGTTCAAAAATGCAAGTACATGATATTTTCTAGATCCTCGCCTATTAATGGTCGCTACGTAATAAAAGATGCTACTAATGAGTTAGTGGAGTCATTTAACGATCTTAGCATTCATTTAGATAGAAAGTTAGACTTTAGATCTCACATATCTTTAACAATAAATAAAGCTACTGGAGTACTTGGATTCATCAAACGCTGGAGCAAAGAATTTCGTGATCCATATACTACAAAACAATTATTTACAACGCTTGTCAGACCGATTCTAGAATATGGTTCTGTCGTGTGGGACCCTCAGTACCTTATTCATTCAAATTCTATTGAATCCGTTCAAAAACAATTTTTATTATTCTGCCTTCGCGGCTTGGATTGGAATACAAATATTAATCTGCCCTCATATCAGCATCGCCTACACTTAGGAAATTATGTTGGTAAAGACGACAGCAATTGTAGTCAAAAACAAATGAAATTTCATTTAAAAAAAGGACGACTTACATTTCATTAAATTCAACTAACATTGTCAGTTGTTTTTTAATGTTCAAAAAATGACTAACATTGTAGTAAAAATGAACCACATGGTAGTAAAAAATAGACCAAATTTTTTTTTTTTATTTTTTATTTTTTTTAAATAACAAAAAACAACTGTAAAAAATAAATGTAAAATCATAAAACAGTCATTTCATGTGAGTTGTTTTTTTAAATGAACTACAAGGTTAGTTAAAAATTTTATTTGTTCTACAAATGACTTACATTTACATTAAAAATAATGAAACTTGTAATACAGCTACATATTTTTAAAGCAGAAGTTCCCTGAGTGTAGCACTTGTTAAATTACCTACACTGAAAGGCCGTAGACAAATGCTGAATGTGTCCTTCTTGCATAAGTTGATGAATGGAAGTCTTTATTCACCATATCTGCTAAGTAAAGTAAATATGAATATTCCCTTTCGTTGTTCAAGAAATTATGAATTTTTAAATATTAAATATCATAAATCTAATTTTGCAAACTTTGATCCATTTCGTAGAACTTGTGATGAGTTTAATATGTTTTTTCAGTTAATTGATTTTAATAAAAGTTTAGATATTGTAAAGAGAGATATTATCTTATATTTAAATTCCTTAAATTAAATAAGTAATTCTAGTATTTCTATTGTAAAATATTTTAATATTTACTAATTGTTCATAGTCTGCACGGATTATCTCCATAGACTTAAATAAATAAAATAAAAAAAAATAAAAAAAAATATCAAAAATATTTATTCGTTATAGAAAAATATTATATTTTATTAATTAATTCGTTGCAATAATTCACCGTTTTAATTACTTATTTTATAGTTGTTCCACAATATTTTTTCGCTTATATTTTCTTCAGAAATATGTATATATGTGGCACCCTATTGCCAATACTAGCTATTGCCCAATTACTGTCATTGGTACCCAGTACCCAGGAATTCTCTTGCTTTCACGCGATTCAATACGTCTTCTTTATTAAAAATTAAAATTTGTATTCTAAATTAAAATAGTTAATAATTAAATATTTTTTTTATTTATTTTATTAATTAATAATCATATAATTACAAATTATATACTATTACCCTAACCGAGCACTAGCTACTATGGCCTTCGGCGCGTTGTAGCGAAAACAGACCAGCGCCTCTGGTGGGAATCGAACCCACGACCCCCGCACTGATAAGCCAGCACGCTACCAACTAGCCTACCGGGGCGCACGTAATTAAATATTAAAATAAACGTTACTATATTTTAACTTTAACTCGAGTAAATTATTTCGCGATAATTCTCCAAGCAGCAATTTACTAAATCTATAACAACAAGCAAACATACACTGGGTAGTTTTTTTTTTGTGTTACCATTTTAGCGATTTACCATTTTATGATTTATACCAGTCACAGGTACGTAGCTAGTTTGTTTGGGGGACAGGGTGTCAAAAAGCACTTTTGTTAAGTTACACAAAAACGTACCTCAAATTATGAAAGAGGGCGTCGATCATAATATATTGGCAAAATTTCAACATCCTGCGACTACTGGAAAGCAAAAAGCAAATTTGTATCATCAAAAGTGTCGAAATTTCCTATCAAAATGTATAATAACCAAAGCAACCGGCAATATGCTCTAAAAGATAAATTTTTAGCTCATAAAAAATGCACTAAAATCAGAAGATTTGCTCTTTAAACACACATTTTCTTTAAGAAATCTTATTTTAAAACTTTTTTTTCACAAGAATGGATTTAGCATGCTTAAACATTGACTAACATATATATACAATAAGATATCCATGTTTTACACAAAAAAAAAAAAAAATTCAAAATATTTTACCTCAAAGTGTGGTATTTTATTGGGGAAGTGTTTATATTTGTGTTCTAATCTAAATAATATATTTCAAATTTACTTTGATTTATATTTTGAGAAATTTAAGCTGTGTTTTTGGCCTTCATTTTTAACTTTTTCGTCAATAGTTACAATTTCCAGCAATCCCTTTTTTTTAATTTCTAAAAAAACAGCATCATAACACAAAGATCAAGGTAGCTGCTTGATTTTAAAATATCGGAGCGTCAAGAAGCGACTACCGAAATTTTTTTACATGTAGTCTAAAAATAAAGTTGTGAAAATTTGAGTCGATTCGGGCCACGTTAACACATAATGCATGTCGATCAAGGTTTGAAGCTTAAATTTATTTCGGAAAATTAAAAAAAAAATGGTTCTGCTGAACAAGAGTCGCTTAAATGAATTTTGATATATCGTAATATCTGAAAAAAACACAAACAACTATTTACCAGATCCGTGGAGCTTAGCACACCTAAATTAAAATAAAAAGATTACACTCTAAGTAGAATATTAACTTTTAAAATGACAAACCAAAAACCCCGGGACACATAAACTTAATATTTGATTGTGGAATCAAGTGTTACTCCGTTTTTAAAGGATTAGCTCAAAATAAATAGATTTTTAATTTTTAAGTTTGTATTGTCTCTAGCAATTTTTTGATTGTATTTTAAGACAAATACATCGAAAGCTCTTTTGAACGTCTAACAATGATGACCATCCATTTTCAGGCGATGTTTTCTAATCAAATATAGTTTTTAAATTTGTCAAATAATTTCAGGGTTTTTAAATCACATAATTATCTTTTTCCAGAAAAAAAAATATATAGCCGTGTCAGAAATGAGTTAAGTAAGTAGGCTTTTATAACTGCTAAAATTAGCAGATTTTTTTTCCAAATACATATAATTAAGATAAGTATAGCAAAAATAAAAAAATTTTGAATCTACAAATATTTAGTTATATTTAAGCTAAATTTTAGTTAATTCAAAGTAACAAATTAATATATTAAAATCAGAAACAAATTGGTAAATATTAGTATCTAAAAAAAAATCATAAAAAATGTGAAATTTTTTAAGTTTTTTTTTTTTAAGGCGAATAAAAATCTGCCCTTCTGAAATCAGCAACCTACAATTTTTTAGCAAACAAACTCTATTGATTTTACAAAAATATACTGTTATTTGAATTCTGCTAAATTTAAGGTAAATATAACAAAAAAAAATTTTATTTTACAGTTTTTGTTTTCTGGTTTTAGTATACAAATATTTAGAAAAAGTTTTTGCTAATTTCAGCAGAGTAAATTTCTTTTTTTTCAATTAACTAAAACTCAGCTCAAATATAACTTAACAGCTTTTTCTGCCCTATTTTGAACAGTTTTATTTTTGCTGTTCTTATTTTATTCCTCAGAAAAAATTGTTCGTGTATTTAGAAGCAGGATAAAACAGATGCGCTGATGTAAGTTCCTACTATTACATAATATTGAGAAGCAGTAAAAGAAACGAATAATTTTCGTGCAAAAATAAACAAAACCTTTGAGCTTTCTGTTTTCTGTTTTCCCTTACAAGGATGTAGGTTGTAATCAGCTTACTCTAATCGCTTATAAGGATGCAGGTTGTAATGCAGAAAGTTTCATATCGTAAATTATAAACGATCTGTGCCAATTTTCCCGAGTGATGTCCGATTGTGTTTGGTGTTTTCGAGTATAAAATAAAAACTAATTAATCATTTAACTGTTTCTGAAGAGCTAGCACGTGGAGCGGTTAAAAAAATATATAAAATAATAATATTATATTGTATGTCAAAAATTTTAACAACAAAAAAGTAATATCTGTAGAATTGTATGTAAAAGAAATTATGTATATTCATATTATTACTTTTAATCGTAATAATTAAGACATGATATATGATTTTATTAAAACCCATGGAATCACTGCTTTTTATAAGCGCGGAAATCTGAGCTTATTTTGCACAAAAGTAATGCTTCCAAGTGGGAATTTTCCATATAAAAATCATGGTATATGTAACCAGGTTTGTAAGGGCTTCGTTTTGGCTTACTCCCTTAGAAACGTGCATTCATGTAAGCAGCGCTTTTTACTGGGTAATATTTAGCAAAAAAAAATATGATCATTTTAACAGCTTTTTCTGCCCTTTTTAAAGGTTTATTTCTATGAGTGTAAATTGTAAAAAACGCATTGTACATCCCTGCAAAAAATGTATAAAGAAAACAACAACAAAAAAATAAGTAAAATGTAGAGAGAAAAGAAATTTCGTTACTTGCATTAAGATCCTATAGACCAGGGGTCCACAAACTTTTTTAACACTACACGAGTGACAGCAACGACAACAAAAAGCTTTCAAGTTAAATGACGAATCACGTAAATATCAAAATAATTGTACTTTCCCAGCAATTTAAAAAAGGAAAACAAAAGACTTAAGACACAAACTTCAAATAATGATTTTATTGAAATTTCATAGGAATTAAATAAAGAATTCAATTTATTTAAAAAAAAAGTCTAACAGAAAAAAAAGTATACAAAAATTTAGGGAATGTGTGCTAATGTAGGTCGCTATGTTTTCAAACCCGCAATCCCGAGAATTTTGTGCGGGATTTCCTAGGATTTGTTTTTTCCTTTAATTCACAAAATTTGTAGTAAATATTAAAAATGTTACATGTTTTACTAAAAAGTTAAACATAATTATTTGATTTTTTTTTCAAATTATTGTAAATAAAAAAATTAAAATGGAAAAAATGTTCAAAATTAGTTTACATTATGGTTAAAAAAAATTATTTGCAATTCAAAAACTGTTAATATAATTTTCATTGATATCTTTTAAATTTTTTTACGTCAATTAAATTAATTTAAATTTAATAGTTTAATAATATAAATTAAATATATACGAACTAGAATAACAAATCCATTTAATAAAATTTTTAATGCTGTTTTTTTAAAAAGAAGCACACTAATTTGCTTGAAATTGTGTTTAAAAACCACTCACTTTTTAATTCTTTTTTTATTCAAAGTTTTTAGACGAATTTTTCTGGTTGAAATTGTAATGTATATTTTTCGATTTCATATTTTCAGTTTATATTATGAATTCCAAATTTTTAAATAATAAAATCCTAAAAATCGTTTAATGCGCTTTGGGCCAAAAATTACTCAATATTTTGTAACATTAAAAACGCAGCTTCATTATAATATCTGTATAATAAAATTAAACATTTCTATTTAAAAATAGAAATATATAGATTTATATCTTTTTGTAATTGGAGTGAAAGTACATTAAACGATTTTTAGGTAATTAAATTAAATAAAGTAAATCTGTATTTTGTTATTTATAATTCAAAAATTTTACCTCTATTATGCAGATATTTGAAAGAAACTGCGTTTTTTAATGTTTAAAATATTGGGACATTTTTGGCCCCAAGTGCACAAAAGGGTTAATTAAGTTTTTTTTTTTTTCTTTTTAGGTAATAAATACCAACTACGGAAAATAATTTAGTCAACTTTCATTCAAATACGAAGATACCATATGATTTTTCGTTATCAATTTCATGAAATCTTCAAAATTTCGAAAAAATTAGACTTTGACCTTGAAATTTTACCTTTGCCGTAGTTTGATTTTGACCAAATTTTCAGAATATAGTGCTTGTAGTTTGTTTCTTGTTACTTGTAAAAAGTAGATAAATTTTACCCTATGATCGAATTTTGTGCAAAAAAAAGCGTTTTCCGCCGAATTTAAATAGCTGCCCTTACTAAATTAAAGGGGGGATATGTGTAGTTTTTGGTATTTTTATTTTAAATGTTATACTTAATGAGACATTAGTGTGCAAAACTATTTTTTTTTATTTTGTTGAACAAAATTTTTTTAAATTTGAAATTGGAGACTTGAAAAATACCCCAAAAATATTGTTGGTTTTCGACTTCACCTTACGACAGGATACCGACATCCTAAAAATTAAATATTTCATATCTAACAGTAAATGGGTCCAGTAAGTAAAAAAAAATATTTTGGTATTTAATTTCGAAAACGTTTAGGATGTGGGCTCGAAATGTTTGATCAAGGGGTATTTGGCACATTAGTGGTGTGGAATATTTTTTTTTACTCGGGTAATTCTCAACCGATTTTGTATTTTTATATCTTTTTGAAAACACTTTTTTGTCTTCATCTCGATTAATTTATAATATGGAATAAGAACTGCTTCAATATTAACAATTTTTTGAAAAAAACGCCAAAAAGCCATTTTCCCCCATACAAAACACACTTTAAATTTTCAATCGATTTCCGTCTCGTGTTTTCTTTATCCAATCGGCACCAAACTTCATACTAAATGTTTTTACCTACAAAGGAACCAAACTAGCCCATCGCTTGACTTTAGAAATCACTTTCATTTATTTGGACACCTTTAATGTAACATCGTAATAAGACTTCAATAGTTAAGTAATATTTTTGAAATTAAAATTAGCCTTTAACAGTTATGAATTGTCTCTGGTTTTTTTTTTCATATTAAAATTTTCCTAAAAATGCCTCCTATCTAAAATTGCCACATCAATGAAAAACTGTCCATCTCAATGTCCCTTATACCACCAGATTATCACCAATATAAAAAAAGTTTAAAACTTGCCAATACCACTAAACAAACATCCAAATAAAAATCGCATCCAAAGAACCAAGCCATCTACGAAAACCCACTACCGCAATCCTTAATATTTCCATAAACACATCCTTCAGCGATCGTTATAAACCTAAGAAAAAACCTCAGACTGAACGAAATAAAAATAAATAAAAATCAAAATAAAAATATAAATATAAATATAAAAAAATTAAAAATAAAAAAATATGAGTCTAAGCACTCTTATCGAACTAATCATAGACTTAAAGCGAGTTTCCCACATATATACTTTTAGTTTTAAAGATTTTTTACAGTTTCCATCAGATTAAACAATTTTTAATGGAAAAAACACAGCTGCTTTTGAAAGCTTTCTGTTTGGAAAATTGTTAATTCCGAACCTTATTCGAAATGGATCAAAACATTAGTTTTTCAATGGAAAAAAAAAAAAAAAAATTTTCTGAAAATATTAAAAATCAAAAAAATCAATAAATTTGCCAACTATCTATTAGGTGGCGAGCAACAACTGTTCGCGCAATTACAGTGTTTTCATGTTTGAAGCCATCTGTCCCACCTTTCACCTCTCTACTATCCCTTTAAAAAAAAAAAAAAATCACAGAGCTTAGAATCAATTTATATAAACAATTTAAGAACCCCTGGTCTAAATACAAATTTAAAACAAAATCGACAACAAAAATGAAAATACTACATTGCAGAGTCAGAGAAGAGCATAGAACGAATTGTATGCGAATGTATAAAGTATGCATGGGATATTCCTGGAACAGACAATGAGTGCGCCTACGTGTGTAGCAAATGGGCGGACGGACATTAATACATGCAGTCAGTTTTTATTATTTTTCTCAATATTTTTCATTTTTTGTTTTTACTTGTAAGCCGGCAAATTACAGTGTTGCACATGTTAAGCTTAATGGATCCTCAAAAAAAATAAGATTCCTTTTTTCTTTTTGCAAAAAAACACGCAGGCACAGAAAACTTAAGGCGGAAATATAATTATAATAAGTGACTTAATTTCGGTGCTGGTATGAAACGTAAATCATTTTTTATACCCTCCACGTGCTGTGATGAGAGTATATATATGAGTTTATCATTCCGTTTCTATCACATCGAAATCTAGTTATAAGACCCCATAGAGTATATATATTCTTGATCCTTATTAAATTTCATTTAATAAGGATCAACGATGTCCGTCTGTCTGTGTGTTGAAATGGCGAGCACGGCGAAAAAACGCTATACGATCTACTCATTTTTTCATAGATTGATGTACATTTTCCCGAAAAGTTTGGATTGAGAAAAATCGGTCCAGCGGTTTAAAAAATATGAGTGAAAATGTGAACATATCTCTAAATTTTCCATAGACCCAGAAAACAGACTCGTTAGTAGCAACCGTATTGTTTGCCAATCGAATGATTCGGTTGCTGTGACCAAATTTGTCGGTTGTGATAGCAATCATTCAAATGAATTAACATAAATTCTATTGGCGTGCTAGACAATAGAATTTCGTCTTCCCCAACAGAAATTCGGTGACAAGTACCAACAAATTCATTAGCTACAATCGACCCATTCGATTGGCAACAAATACGACTGGTACAACCGATTCTGTTTTCTGGGTGTACAAATTGGTGTATAATGCACGATTCATAGTAGTGTCTGGTGTATAAAGTATAATGTCATATTTGTCCACTAGACTCTTAGCGTCTAATATTTAAAATTCGCCTTAAATTTTTATTTCACTTCAAATGTTTTTTCACCTCAAAAAATTTTTGTTTCACCTCCAAAATACTTTTTCACTTAAAAAATATTTTTTCTCCAAAGAAGTTTTTCACCTCAAAATGTTGTTTTCACCTCTAACATATTTTTTTTTTAATATTTTGTTGTTGTTTCATTTGTAAGAGTATAAAGAAAAAAATTTGTTAAAACCAAATTAAAAGCATGCACTGAACCAAAAACAGCGGTGAAATCAACTAAAACCATATTAAATTGATGAATGGGTGATCATTATACAACCAACAAAACCTGTCCATCATTTTAACAAATTATTTAGTAAATGTATTTTTTGATGTTTAACTATTTGTTGATTGTTATTTTGACGAAATATCGTCAAATGTATTAACAGATATTATTCATTTTAACAAATTTATTCAATCAAATTGAATAATTATTTTGTTGTTTTAACAATGCGCTTTATTCAATTTAACAATGCGATTTAATTATTTATTTATTTCAGTTTATTTAATTTAACAATGATTTATTAATTATATATTTCTTTATCTTTTATATTTTTTTAAATTTTTAATAATATACGTATTTGTTAGTATATTAAAAAAAATTAGAATTTGATAAAATATAAAAATAATAAAATTAAAAATTATAACGTGGTACGTACCCAAACCCCAATTTTTTAAACACCAGAAACATTACATTTACAAAACACATTAGTTTATTTAATATTTAAATTAATAATAAATTACATTTTTTATATTTATATAAATAGTTTTCTTCACTATGATCACTTTTATAAAAAAAAATAAAGTAATGACAGTAATAAAAGTTTACAATTTACAGAAAACTGTATGAAATTAAACTGAGCTTAATAATTCACAATTCTTTTGTAAAAACTCATGTTACATTAATTTAATAATTTTTCCAACTTTTACGAATGTTTCTTCTCGAGCGATAACATCCCGTGAGCTAAAACGTTTTTTAAAAAACCTGCAAATACACTATTTTTTATTATCCGATCAAAAAAAAAGTCTCAAATACAAAAATCAGATCTCATTTGATATAGATCGATATTTATTCTTATCTAAGTTTCTGTCAAAATTGGGCTATCCAGTAATATCCGATTAGATCCTTGAATACTTTATTAAGTTAGATCAAAATTGATCTTAAAATTGGAGTGTCCAAAAATATATAATTTAAGATCCTGATAGATTGTAAAATATACCCTGAGATTAATTTAGATCTACATGGATCTAGTTAGATCCAAAAAGATAAGTAATTTGTGGTCGATCGAATGGGATTTACTTATATTCCATGACATATATTATTTTTAATAGAAATAAACAAAAAAAATAAAGAAACATAATTTCGGCATCTGCCCATATATAATCATGCATGGGGTTATATATAACAATATATAATTATGTCTTAGACGCATAGAAAATATTAATTATGTTGGACCATATATAATCATATCTTAAACTAAATTGTTAATCTTAATGTCAAATATAATTATATCTTGAATTACATTATTCATATGTCACCATATATAAGCATATCTTATATAATACACAAAAATATTTTTTATAATAGAGTATATATTATTATATATGACAATTGATCTTTCATATTTTATAATGTATAGCATATATGCTTAATATCTAATTGCATAATTGCTAATATATAATAATATGTCGTTATATATGTTACCACATAAGAAATATATAATCAGAAATGGACATACATGACATCATATATAATCACATATAAATATATTTTAATATGAAAAAACATAAGACCATATATAATTTTTTTTCCGGGTAATTAATATGCAAAATTTGTTAAAAGTATAAAAAATTTCAAAAATTCTATCGTTATGCATTAAATAATCATAAAGTTCAGCCTCTTGGCTCGAGATAATAAGATTTTTATGCCATTTTTTTTGACGTTTTTCAATGCAATTTTTATAAAAAAAATTATTAAACAATTCTTTAGTTTTTCATCCGTTTTTAATTTTTAATACATCGTCAAAATGTTTTCGAAATCCTCTAATAATACTTTTGGTAACTGATTAGCCCTTACTTCCACTGTGGTAGGTATTTTTTACATTCACTTTTTTTTTTTTTTTTATTTAATTAATTTTATTGTAATTTTAAAGCCCATGGGGCCAATTAAGCAAAATTACAAAAACAACTTACTAGCTAATGTGCATAATAATAATAATAATAATATATTAAGAATACATAAAAATATAAGAAACCCACTCAGCGATAGTTATTTTATCAATGAATAAAAGTATTTACTTCATATTATAAACTCTGTTAATATCTGAAGTATAGAATCCTCGTGCTCTATTTAAATATACAATATTTACAAGTCGATGTTTTAATTATAAAAAGTATTGAGAAATTATGAATCTGTGATTTGTGCTTGTTCATAAGCAATAAGGCGACGCCTCTGAAAAGCATATGAATTAAAAAATGATTTAAGCGCTCTAGGCAGAGCGTTATATAATTTAGCCACTCTTACAAAATATGCACGATCTAATATCGTAGTTAGCTTTGGTAACAAAATCTGTTTATTCCTATTAGATCTACTAAATCTAAATCGATCTATAAAGCCAGAAGGATAACCGTTCTTAAATATTCTGTAAAAGAGAAGAAGATTACGAATCTTGATAAAACTATTAAAACTACATCCCAGACAGTCTTGCACATAAGAAGATATATGATCACGGTTTCTTAGTGAATAAACATATATAACAATACAATTGAAAAGTAACGATAATTTTTTCAAATTAAAAACAGGGGTACCAGTATATACCTCAATACCATAAGTAAAGATAGGCATAACCATAGCATGGGCAATTCTTCTCCTAACTGCTAATGGAATATATAAATTAGTGCAATACAGCTTTCTTAAAACATAGTGAACTCTAGATGATATCGAATTAATTTGGTAAACAAACTTTAGTTCGCTATCAATAACCACACCCAAACAAGACAACCTATTTACAAACTCAATTTCCGTAGGTCCAACAAAAATTGATATATTATCCCTATACGATGGCTTTCCAAAAAACAAAGTCTTGGTCTTATCTGCATTGATTACCAAACCATTTCGATTCATCCAATCAACTGTCTCATTAACATAATAGTTAATGTTTGACTGAAAAACATCTAGAAATTCCTTATCACCCGATATCATAAGCTGCAAGTCATCAGCAAATGCGAAGGAAGTACACATACTGTTATCATATATATAAAAAAGGTCATTAAGAAACATTACAAACAAAAGTGGCCCTAAAACCGAACCTTGCGGTACTCCAGAGACTACTGGTAGAGTCCCACTAGTACTACTACCAATCGAAACATATTGAAAACGATCTTTCAGATAAGAGGATATCAGTCTGCAAGCACTAGTTGAAAATTTAAAATAATTTGCCAACTTTGCAATAAGTATCGAATGCGGAATTTTATCAAAAGCTCTACATAAATCAAGCGACAGTAAAACTGACAATCGGCCGTTACTAAATGCACTCCGTAAACTATCAGTTAAATTAAGTAACAGTTGTGTGGAACTACGTGAACGTCTAAAACCATATTGACAATCATGTAAAAATCCATTGGAATCTAAATAATCAGTAATTTGGTTTTTTATCAAAATTTCAACTAACTTAGATAAAATAGGCAAAATTGAAATTGGTCGGAGATTATTTAATTCATCTGATGTGCCATGTTTCCTGATCGGCGTAACCCTAGCCAATTTCTAATTATAAGGAAAGCAAGATGTAGTCAAAATCCTATTTACCATATGCAAAATGTGATTACTAAATAAAGGAAATACTAATTTTTAAAACTTCATTGAAAATCCATCACAGCCTGCCGAATTCGATTTAATTTTTGTACACACAAAAAAATTAAAACTCATTTCAATCATGAAAACAGTGAAATTTCGCCAAGAACAAAAAGTACTAATTCATACAAATAATAAATTGATAGCTCTTTTATTGAATTATTTTCAATTAAACTCCCAGCAAAACTTTGGTAATGGGTGCGATAAAGTAATGCATTACCTTGTAATGTGTACTCCTTACCTGTATCATTATTTTCCAACAAGAAGTAATGAGTTACCGACAATTGAACACTAATGAATTACCTTGTACATTTTACATTACTTCAAAACATAAAATAATGACTTTCCGATCATCAATTACGTAATGCATGAATTATAAACGTAAAGTAATTATTAATATATATTTTTGAAAATCTATTTATAGACACATTACATTGTGATTTGTTGTAAGCATGAGGGTAAGGTGTGTATTTTTGATATCACGAACGAAAACACGAAGCACAACAACTCATTTACATTTTAAGCAATAAAATATTATATGTATCGATAGCTCAGTTAGTAGAGTTATCGCCTAACTAATTGTTAAATACCAGAGACCCCAGGTTCTAATCCCAGCATGACCACGTTATTTATTTAATAAAAAAAAAAACTTATTTATTTAATTAAAAAAAATATCTCTAAAAAAAATTGTTTATGCATTTTTTTTTATAAAAATCTATTTATATACATTACTTTTTCCCACCATGTAACCATATAAGTAACCAGTTACTTTACCCCCTACAAGGTAATGAGTCCACCCATTACTTTTAGGCTCATGTCCTATAAAATTCATCAGTGAAGTAAGGTGTAATGTAATGCGTGAAGCCCTATGTCGATACATTACTTTACCCATTATTTGGTAATGCGTGGTTTTTCTGGGTTTAAATACACATTTGATTAAAAATCAATTGATTGGATTAAAAAGTGATAAAGTGGAAGCAGTGATGCCAACTTGGTGCTTTTCACTATTTGTGGTGCTTTTCAAAGTCACAAAACGCCAAAATTTTAATCATGGTGCCAAAACATAAAAAGGCACTAAATTGGTGCTTTTGCAACTTATCGTTAGTGCTTTTGGTGCTTTTTAACCATTTCGCTTTAGAAACCAGTACTTTGTATAAAAATCCATTACAGTCTTATTGAAATTACAATTAAACGTAATTTTTTCGCTGCTTTTTAAATGGCCTTGTCTGTAAAAGTGATACGAAAACCTTATTTCGTTATATGAAGTTTGGCAGATATTTTCGTAAAAGTACATATAAAATATTGGACTAAACACCGAAATTATCGGTGAAGAAATGTGAACACTTTATTTTAGCACGAAATCTAATTATAAACTGTTTTACGATCAACTTGAGTTCATTTCTTTTACCATCATCAAAAAATTAAAAAACATTTTTCTGGTACTTTTTACGCCTTTTTAAGCAGAAAAGAAGCCCTTTTATGCTTTTAACAATTTTTGTTGCGCTTTTTGCTCTAATAAAGTTGGCAGCACTGCTTGAAAGAGTGTTGTTGTCATGTCAAATGTATTTTTTATAGTTTGAATTTTATTAAATTGATGTTAATGCTTATAATTCTTATTTAGTTAATAGATTTATTTTGATTTATGTGAACAAATTGCTCACATAAATTAGTTTTTGTCTTTGATTAGATTTTTTAATTTGTTTGCATAAATTAAAACTTTTGTTGAATTCTGAGTTCTTTTTTTGATAGTTTTTAATTTAGTTTTAGCATTTTTCTGTTTAAAAAAATTGCTACATTTTATAAAACAAAATTTAACTTAAATATTACATTATCAATTTAATGATAATGAATAGAATTTTCCTTCATAGTATTAATGTAGCGATTTCATTATTTTTCATTAAAATAGATTCATTGAGTTAATGAAAAATTTTATTAACTGAATGAAAATTCATTAATGTTGTTAATTTTTTCATTAAATTGGTTAATGATTTTTTCATAATTTCATAAAATAAATTCATTAAGTAAATAAACAATTTTCAAATTTTTTTTTTTTAATAAAATTTTTAACTTTTAATATGCAAAAAAAAATAGTTTAGTGTCATTTTTTGATATTTTCCATATTTTTAAGTAAAACGCCCAATATTACAAATGAAATAAATTCTTTTGTCAAACAGAATTAACCAAAACTTTTAAATTAATTGATTTGGGGCTGTCTCATATCATTTAGTGTATGTGTAAAGTGTTAATGTAAAATGTTAATTGACTACAAAATTCTTTAAAAAAAAGTTCTTAAGTCGACATAAGTATTTTGTAAAAAGTCAACAGATATGTAATGAACGCAAGGTTGAGCTTTGTGACACTTATGAACGATAATAAATTTTTTTTTTAATCTTTTATTACATACACTCAAATAAAAAAGTTAGTAAAGTCATCAAAACATTTTGCTAAGCCAGCAAAATTTTAGTCAGGAGGGTGCTTGCAAAAAAATTGCTAATGTCAGCGAGCTGATTTTTAGCAACAAAATTAGTAGATTCAGCAAAAGTTTTGCTAACACTTAGTGGATTAGAAATTAAAAAACCCTTGCTAAACATTAAAAAAAATTTGCTGAATATTAGTAGACTGGAAAAAACTCAAAAAATCTGTAGAAAATTTTTACTTTAGTTAATTTATTTTGTTGAGTATTATAAAACATATTTTTGTGATTCTTTTTAAAATAATTTACAATAACGTTACAAAATATAAAAATTTTCATACTCCCACATTGGCGACATGAATTAATGTAATATCTGCAAAAATATAGAAATAATTATATTTAACATAAACAAAATTATCTTGCAACTACTTACATCAATGGTTGTCTCAATGATGCTATATTTTAAAGGAACGCTAATGCCGCAGAGAACTATAGGAACGAAACGAAAAAATGACAAAGTGTAACATAAAACGGTGCAAGACTTACTTTACTCCATCCGATCTCCTTAATATTTATACCAGCTATATCCGGCCAAAAATGGAATACAACTCTCATATATGGGCAGGGGCTCCACTGTCTATTCTGAAGCTTCTGGACCGTGTTCAGGGGAGGGCGGTGAAGCTTATCAATGACAGTAGTGTATCCAACTCTATTGATTCATTGGATCATCGTCGGAATGTGGGTTGTGTGACACTTTTCTATCGATATTACCATGGGAGATAAGTGAACTTATTCCACGAGCCCGAGTTTTTATTCGTAATACTCGCTTATCTAGTAGAGCACATCCGTTTGTAGTTGATTGTCCTGTGTTTCGCACAACGCATTAGTCGAACGATTTGTATGTGGAACAAACTTCCCGCAGAAGTCTTGCCTGTTACTTACAATTTAGAAAAATTTAAATCAAATATCCACAAACACTACTCCCTCTTTCCTCCCTCCCATACCCTATTTTCCTGATCAATATAATGCACTGCATGAGTAGGGGGCATCTCCTGAGTATTGGTTAAATTAAAAAAAAAAATATACAAAACTTTTTTTGCAATAACAAAAAGGAAACATAAAAATCTAGCTAAGATGTATGTCTTTGTCTTTCGCTTTAGTCTGTCTACCTGCTGTATATTTGTTAACAACATGACCACTCAATTTGACTACAAATACACATTTAATCTTATTTAAATTTAAATATTTTGTTTTGTTTTGTCTTTTATGTAATTAATAGACAATTACTTTCACAAGCCGGTGAAAAGGCAAAATTTAAGTTGTTTCACTCCGCAATTTTGTTTTATGTATAAAAAACAGATACAAAATCTTCCATGTTTGATTTTTTTATGTGTCTTACTAGAGTTGTACTTTTTAGTATAATTTTCCTCCTCACTACTACATCTCGACATGTTCATTCTGCGCTAATCAGCACAATTTTTTTTTAGCAAAATAGATTAGTAAAACATTAGTAAAATATTAGTAAAACATTAGTTCAAACCAGTTAAGTGCTGACTAAGTATAACTAAAATTTTAGTTTTAAATATAATTTTAGCAAAAAATTTGCTGAAAAATAGTATACCTGATTTACAAGATGTTTTACTAACTTTTCTATTTTTGAGTGTAGTTGGAATGTGGAATGTAATTCATAATTCATTAGGTTTAAAAAAAATAAATTCACTATGAAATTTTCATTGGGTCAATGAAGAATTTCATTAAAATGGAACATTTCTTTGGTAACTTTTTTATGAATAAATTCATTGTATTAATGAAATAATTAATTAATACTAAGCAGAAAATTCTATTAGTGTAGCATAAATAGTCAGATTTAAACTACTGAAATTAAATTGTTTAACTTAATAAACAAATAAAGCAAATGAGAATTTATAAAAATATTTTTAAAATGAATTTAAAATATCTATTTATTACTAATACATAAACATTTATAAAAAACAACAACATAGATAAATATTAGAAAAAACAACAACAACAACATGTTGGTTTTATCTTGTTTTTTTTTATCTAAAACTTTTAAGCGATAAAATAGAAAAGGTCAAGCAAGCTGCGAATTTAAGCTATTATTTAATTGATTCAATTAATTTTTAATTGACAGCTTTTAAAATTTTGAACAAATGAATTTAATTGAAAAAAAATTGGGAAATCTTTTTTTCTGTGTATGCATAAAATTCAGTCTTTAATACAAGCATTAGTTCTATATTTTTTATTTAGTAAAACCTAATGTTTCGTATTTAAAAAAAAGAAATTTTACATTTTTTTAAAAAATTTTGATTTGTTTTGCAAATATTTCAGGAAATATTCAACGGTTTTGAATGTTTGATACAAGAGTTTGATTATTCGAAGGAATCTCTCGTTTACGCGTTACATAAAAAAACAAATGTATTAGTTGCGGTAATAACTAGAGTCATTTATCTGAAAAATTTAAATTTTCTAGTTCCTTAGAGAATCCTGAAAACATTGTTGAACATTAGGAAACATTATTATATTGAAATTATTATTGGATGTCAACACTTTCCAAATATGTAAGTATTACGAGTAAAATTGAAAAACGGATGAAAAATGAAAGATTTTTTTTAAATTTTTATAAAACTTGCATTAAACGTAATTCAATTGAATACTGGTATAGAGACTATAAGTAATTTAATTTTAATTTATGTATGACCCAATTAAGTGCTTTGGACTTTTCAGAACTTTATAGTACAATTTGTATTGATGATCAGTTGACAATTTTTACACCAGATCCTTACTAACTTATTTAACGATAACGTTCTCCTTAAAAAAAGTCATTAGCTAAAAAACGTGATAAATGGATGGATTCCACAGAAATAAAAGAAGCAAAAACCAGTAGGAATTTTGATTGGCGAGCCTATTGTGAAAATAGGAGTGAGAATAATCGCAAAATTTATTGTATTTACCGTAATAAAGTTAAGTCTGTAATAAGGCGAGTAAGGAGAAATGTGTGTATTAAGTATTTTGAAGGATGTTCACTATCACAATTGTGGAGTAAACTGAAAGCTGGTGGAGTAATTGGTGATGAAAATATTCAAGACCAAATTGATGTTGATGAGTTCAATAGAAATTCAATTCTTCCACCTGTCCCACGACCTAATAATATTTCCTTTCCTCCTTATAATTATCCGAATGATTATGGCTTCACTTTTCGAAACGTTGACGTAGTTGATGTTTATAATGCAATGATGACTATTAAAACAAATGCTGTTGGCCCAGCTGGTATACCTTTAAAGTTTTTAAAACTTGTTTTTCAAGGTATTTCCACACCATTGCTTTTTATACTTAACAATATTATAACCTCTACCTACTTTCCAACAAATTGGAAGATTGGAAGAGTTACTCCAATACCAAAAATAAAGTCTCCTCGCCTTATTTCTGATTATCGGCCAATAAGCGTCTTAAATGCGAGTTCTAAGATTCTCGAAGTTTTACTTAGAGATCAAATGCAGGAACATCTAAATTTAAGAAATTATTTAAACCCATACCAATCAGGATTTAGAAAGAATTACAATACTACTGGGTTAGTATTAGATGTAGTTGAACAACTAAGGGATAATTTAGATATGAAGTTAAATTCAGTGCTTATATTTTTGGATTAAAGCAAAGCTTTCGACTCTCTGAGTCATGACTTACTTTGTAGTAAATTATTTAATCAATTTGACTTCGGTTCTTCGGCTTGTCGTTTAATGTTTTCTTTCCTTAATGATAGATATCAATATGTTCAAAGTAACGAGAGAATTTCTGCATCATTAAAAACTTTCAGAGGGGTGCTCCAAGAGTCAATTTTGGGGCCCCTTCTTTTTATGGTTTATATAAACGATTTGTACCAGCACGTTAAGTTTTGTAGATGTTATACATATGAAGATGATATTCAGTTGCTAGCTGATGATAAGGGATTTGGTCTTTCGTATTTGGAAACCAATGTTAATAATGATTTGCTTCATATTATGAAATAGTCAGAATCCAATTTTCTAAGTTTAAACCCTTCTAAAACGCGATGTATGTGGGTTTCACAAAGTATGATAACTCCAAATATAGCTTTAGGCAGGGAGTCGATACAGCTTGTTTCTTATTATAAAACTTTGGGAGTGCATATTGACAATAATCTGAAGTTTGACTGTCAAGTTAACAGAGTTATAGGAAAAATAAATTTCGTTATGAGGCGTCTATATAACACAGGTCTGTATTTACCAGACAATGTTAAATGGGAAGTTGCTACAGCACTTTGTCTCCCTATATTTTTGTATGGCTTAGAAATATATTCGGGTGTGTAAGAAGACAATATTTCGAAAATAAAATACGTTATGTTTTTGGGCTTCGATATCGGGAATGGAGGCATATGACTCCCTATGTTATTGACTTTCTTGGCTGTGATTTTAAAAATTTTATTGATTTAAGAATAATGGTTCAATTTTATAAAATCATTAAAGAAAGATTCCATTTTAATAACTCTGCGAGAACACATTCAATTAATTTTGCACGACATTCATCTCTTATTATGAATAAATCATTTGTTGTAAGAGTAACTAGAATATGGAACTCAGTAATACCTTGTGGATCTATTTCTAATTTTAAAAAGGTTTTATTAAAAAAATTTGTAGAAAGCTGCTACATTGACGGCCACTTTCGAGATTATATTGTAGCTTTATTTTCAGTATTTGTGCAAGGGGGGTGTTTATACTTTTGTAATTTTTTTTTTTTCATATATACAGTAGGTGGAAAAAATAAGTTGTCAAGAGCAGCATTTTATTATAAAGTTTAATAGCATTAATTTCTTATTAGCTACAGATACAATTCTTTTAGAAAATTTTTGTACATATAATATATTGTTAAACTAGACAAAAACTTATTTAAATTAACACATTTTCTCTTAGTTAAAATAAAATAACTTAATGAGCTAAAAAAATTTATGTTGAAAAAGTAAGTTGTCAAAACTTTAGTAGCCAGTGTATCCATAACCACAAGCATGTAATTTACCTAGTCTATCTTGCATAGAGTCCACTAATTTTAAGCACTCTGCTTTAGATATATTGCTCCAATTTTTATAACTGCAGTCCTTCAACTCATCGAGATTTTGAGGTTTTTCTTCGGAAAAGCGAATTTTTAGGATAGCACACGCATTCTCAATTGGTGACAAATCCGGACTTTGTGGGGGCCATTTTAAAACATATAAATTTTGGTTTTGAAGGTATTCGGAAACTTTCTTTGCAGTGTGAATTGGCGCATTATCCTGCTGAAGGATAAAATTTGGTCCTATAAGACGTCTACCCTCAGGAATAGCATGGTCTTCCAATATTTGTAAGTACACTGCGGCAGTAATTTTTC
This sequence comes from Delia radicum, assembly GCA_021234595.1. Classification (NCBI taxonomy): domain Eukaryota; kingdom Metazoa; phylum Arthropoda; class Insecta; order Diptera; family Anthomyiidae; genus Delia; species Delia radicum. The sequence goes on from CM037852.1 coordinate 150,512,328, forward strand.
CTTGTAACACTACAATATTACCAGTGCTATTTGATGATAAACATCCCCAAACCATTAAACCTTTTTCTACAGACTTAACAGTGGGTAAAGTGCATTTATATGACAGTTGTTCTTTCGGGTTGCTCCATACTTATACCATGCCGTGTGAATATTTTAATCGAATCATAGATTCATCAGTCCATAACACATTATGCCAAAATTCTTTAGGTTTTAAAACATGTTCTTCATAAAAGTAACGTCTTTTCTCCCTATTAATTTTACTTAGGTAAGGGATTTTACGGGCAACACGTCCATGTTTATTGTTTCGGCGTAACCTGTTTCGAATGGTGTACACTGAAGGGGCCTCTTTGCCTTCATTAAGCAGTTGGGCTCTAATTTTTGGAACTGATTTGAATGGATCGGAGTTTAAAATTTCCAATATTAGATTGTCGACTCTTTCTGCAGTTATGTTGGGCCCTTCAGAGCGTGATTTGCTAGAAACTCTGTTCTCATTTTTATACACTTTAATGACTTTCCATATAGAAGTTTGTGATTTGTTTAATGTTTCTGTGATGTATCTTTGAGAATGGCCGTCCTTGAATAAATTTATTATTATTTTACGCTCTTCGTCAGTCAACTGCTTAAATTTCCCCATATTTGTAGCTCTAATAATTTTGTAAAAAAACATTTGAAATAAGTCACTTTAGACCTTTTATATAAAGCCAATGTCATGAGAACTTACTTACTGGAAACTTAAATCAGTATAAAAAATGTCTCGTATGTGAAATATTCGTTAATTTAAATTTTAGCGTCTGATTTGATGGCTTCACAATCAACTATCTTCATTTGACAACTTATTTTTGCAACACTTTATAAATGACTATTTTCACAAAATGTTGATAAATTAAAGAAATTTGCAATTAATTGCAACAACAACACACAAAATATCTCTTTAATAACGGTTCTTTTAAAATATTTGTTTACAATGTACAGTGTAGTACAAAAAATTGTAAATATTTAAAGAGAAATATAAATTTTCTACCTGACAACTTACTTTTTCCACCTACTGTATATTACTAAACGAAAATAATTTGTATTTTTTATTATGATTTTATTTATACTAAGATCAGCAAATGAATATACAAAATGAACTTTATAGTTTTAAGTCAAATTGATTTTTTTTGGAACTGCCATACTTATTAATCTGGATTAATTAGGCCCCAAGGGCTTGAAATCCATAAATAAAAAATAAATAAAAAAATAAAATAACATCAAAAAAAAATACACAAAAATCTTATTATTGCGAGTCCAGAACTGTTTTTAATAACTTTTTTACGCAGAAGCGTAGAAGTTTTAAATATTTTTTTTATATTTGACCAAATTTTTGACAAAAGGAGCAGTACCAAATTTTTAATTCACGGAAAATAATGTTTTTGGAGGCTTTTTAAAAACGTTTTTGCTCAAGGGATGCTATCTCTAGAGCCGAAATCATTTAGGAGTCAATAAAATGAAGTGCATCTTGCATTTTTTTTCAAAAGCCTAAAAATGAGGCACTTTATTATATGTACAATATACTCTCATTCGAAACATTGTTGTACTACAAGTAATGATAGTAGTCACGTGTATGCGTTTATAATTTTGTTGTAAATTGAGTATAAAAGTTTAATTTAGGCTATTTGCTTGTCTGACCTTAGGGTGAAGATTTGTGAATGCATTGCACATGTTGTATGTATGACAAATTAGGTGAAATAACGTCGATAAATAAATTAACAAATGTATTTCATTTTAGATTTATAAAATGAAAAAAAACAACTCAATTAAGTTTTATTTTTGTTAAGACGTATTGCTCTTAAAATTGTGATCAGTTGTTAGAATTGAATTATTTTCCATACTCAAAAACGTTTATCTGCACTCAAAAACGTTTTACAGTTACTACATGACAGTTGGTTTGCGTAGTAATCAGTTATTTGAAGCAGTTATTTTAGTAAGTATTTTAATAAACAACTACGAAAATAGTAACTTTGCAGTAAACAGTTAATTTTTGTTAGTTATTTAAAAAGAGAAGTTTATGTCAAGTTTTTAAAAATTCTCGTCTAGTTTAAATTTGTTATTATTGATCATACATGAGACTAATTAATTGATGATTTCATTACAATTTCATTGATATCAATTGTAATGAAATGTTTTTCATTAGCATTTTTTTTAATAATGGTAATGTATTTTATTGATTTGATTTCATTGATTAAAGATAATGATTTTAAATTCCATTACTATTACACTCAGAAAAATAAGTTAGTAGAAAAGTTAGTTAAACATCTTGTAAATCAGGTTTACTATTTTTCAGCAAATTTTTTGCTAAAATTATGTTTTAAACCAGGAGTGCCCAAAAGTTCCTTATGGAAGAGCAAACACCAATACATTTAAAGAAAAACTAATTTTCATTCAATATTTTTTGTTGTAAAAACCAATACATACAAAGGAAAAAGAAAAAAATATTTCAATGTTTACCAGCAAAGCATACGAAAGTGTTGTTGCTTTGCGCTTGCGTGTATACAGTGAAGAACGACAAAAAAACTAATAAGACAAAGTTGTTTGTGTATTTCGTATTGCTAGTGCTGAGCGCTCTATGTGTGTATTAAAACACACAGCCTATAGCTAAGTGTTTTTACAAAAACAAATGAGCACCAAGCGCATAGGCCTTGGGCACCCCTGTTTTAAACTAAAATTTAAGTTATACTTTTTCAGCACTTAACTGATTTAAACTAATGTTTTACTAATATTTTACTAATGTTTTACTAATTTATTTTGCTAAAAAAATTGTGTTGGTTAGCACGTCAATAGTGTGAACGACAACCAGACTGAAATATATACTTAGAATGAATTAGATGTCGCGGCATGTCACGATGTAGTAGTGACGAGGAAAATTATACTAAAAAGTACAACTCTAGTAAGATATCATTTTAAAAAAATCAACCATGGAAGATTTTTGTATCTGTTTTTCATACATAAAACAAAATTGTGAATTAAAACAACTTAAATTTTGCGTCGTCACAGGCTTGTGAAAATAATTGTCTAGTAATTAAATAAAAAAACAAAAAAAATTATTTAAATTTAATAAAGATTAAATGTGTATTTGTAAACTAAATGTTTATATATATTAATAATCTTGTGTGGTAAAATTGCAAACAAATATGCAATAGGTAGACAGACTAAATCGAAAGACAAAGACATACATCTTAGGTAGATTCTTCTATATCCTTTTTCTTATTGCAAAAAAGGGTTGTATATGTTGTATTTTGTTGTTTTTTCATTTCGTTTCTATAATTCTCTGCGGCATTTGCGTTCTTTGAAAAGATAGCATCATTTAGACAATAATTGATGTAAGTAGTTCAAAGATAATTTCGTTTTTGTTATATATAATTATTTCTATTGTTTAGATATTACATTAATTCATATCGTCAACTTGGGATTATGAACATTTTTATATTTTGTAACGTATTGTAAATTATTTTTAAACGAATACAAAAAAAAAAAACTTTAAGATTTTCAGCAAATAAATTAACTAAAGTATAATTTTTCTACAAATTTTTTTATTTTTTTTTTCAGTCTACTAATATTCAGCAATAATTTTAATAACTTTAGGCTAGTATTTTTTAATTTTGAATCTACTAAGTGTTAGCAAAACTTTTTCTGAATCTACTAATTTTGTAGCTAAAAATCAGCTTTTCAGCAAAATTTTAGCTATTTTTTCAAAAATTTGCTGACATTAGTAATTTTTTTGCACGCACCCTCCTGACTAAAATTTTGCTGACTTTACAAACTTTTTTTTGAGGGATGCTCATTTGCGTAGAAAATAATAGTAGTTGTTTTAACTGCTATTGTGGTCATTTTTGTATGAGTAAATGGAAAACGACTATTTTAGACAGTCATTTAAAAAAATAACTAACCAAAAATACTGTACTTCAGTAACAGTTGTTTTAAGTAGTCAGTTATTTAAATATTTTAACAAACAACTGCCATAACAGTAATTTTGCAGTAAGCAGTTAATTTTTGGTTAGTTATTTAAAAATGATATCGAGTTTTTAAAAATTCTCGTTTAGTTTATATTTGTTATTATTGATATGTTCATAGTTTGCAAATAATAATTAGAAACTATCATTGTAACTATAATGCATAAAAACTTCATAACTGGAATACCGTAAGGAATTTTAACTTTGCATTTTAAATAGAATGTAGGAAACGCAAATTTGGATTGTAATTGAAAGAAGAAAAAATAGTTTTTTAATAAAAAATATTTTAAAATGCCGCTAAAATAAATGTTTAAAAACAGTATTTTTCCCCAATTTTTACAGTTGTTTTGAAATATTTTTGTCAAAAAATTGTCATTTGTTTTGAAAACTTTGTAAGCTGGTTCTACTACATTTGTTAGTTGTTTTTCAACTGTTGAAAACAACTACATTTTTGTAAATATAACGGTATTATTTTAGTCGCCTTTTTAACTGAAATTACATTTAGCTGTCATTTTCAGTAGATTCTTCTGCAAACCCGTTTTGAGTGTATATATTTTGCATGAAATTCCGTGTCATATGCTTTTTAACTTTTGATTTCATTGTTTTACTTTTAACGGACAAATTAGAAACAGTATGGCAGCATCTGGATTTAAAAGAGTGCTGCCAAGTTCACATATTTTGTTTGCCGCTAATGTATGTATTATACGTAGTAAATAAATGACCGTACACTTTTTAGCAACTAGTCAAGTGTTAGTTGTGCTGTAAAAAGTATTGCTTCTTTTGATTACTCGATAATACTCAATTCATTATAATTAAATACTTGATACATACTTCTAGATACTTATAAACTTTGATTGCCTTTATTGTTTGAAAATTTAAAACACTCTTTTTTGATTCAATGTTTACATTTTGATTCATAGCAAACTAAAAAATAAAATTCAGAAAAAGTAAGAACTTTTTGGTTTTTATTATATATTTTATGATTTTTTTATGTTTTTAAATAGGAAATATTTTTTTTAATATTTTATTCTATGTATTATTAAATACCTACATTATTATATTGGAACTTAGGTACAAACGCCATATTAACAACAGCAAGTCTTAAAACTGTTATAAAAACTTTAAAATCACAAAGCTTTAATCATAATTAGAAAGTTTAATCATATTTTAATTTGGTATCAAATTTTTTTTTAAGTATTAGCCAATTGGTACTTTTTTTAAAATGCAGTTGTTTCAAAATATTTCATATATACGCTAGATATAATGTAGCCAAGACTTCAAGATTTAATTTAAGGTATCATAGTGTCCATTAGATTACAAGATACCGTATATATTAAGGTTTAAACATTTTTTTTTATTAAAACTTAAGTAATTTTTTCAATGTTGCTCATGTTGCTAATGTAAGGAAAATTAAATATCAAATATAACTGTTAATATCTGCGTACCTTAAATTAGAGCTTAAAGTCTCAGCTTAAAGCAATAATACTTATTGCCTACGTTTACTTTAGTCAAACATCGATAAAGTGGGAGTTTCTAAAAAGTTCTGTTAGAAAAGAGACTTTTATAATTTGACGCTTAATGGGTTAATGGAACTGGAAGTCTTGTATCCGAAATGAAAGGCGCCTCAATTAACTTCCAAATGACATGTATTTTGCTTCAATCCGAAAACAAATGTCGATGATACAAGGAATTAAAATCCAAATTTTGGAGGTCCATTGCTCGGGAACCGGACGTCACCGACAAAAAAAAATATTTTTGAGCTTAGCATTAAAAGTTCTATTGATAGCGAAAATTTTAAATTAATCCGAGTTATGCCCGTAAACTAGAGCTTACACGCAGGAAAAAACTGCCCACAAAAAATTTCCAGAGAGAATACGACGAAAGCATACTTAGTAAAATGTTTTCCATTAAAATTCTCTAGATTTTATTAAGTTTTGTATAAATTATGTATCCCATTGTGTTAGTTGTATATTTTCCTAAGTTACTTTCCACGTAACAAGTATTTTCATAGAATTTTACTTAACATTTTAATATATTTATACAACTGTTTCTATTGTGCTAAATCTTTACAAAATGTCAAACTTATATTGCATACCTCTAACATTTTGTACACATGTTTTAATCAAGTATTACTTTGTAAGATGTGACAAAATAAATATGGACGAATGAGTGTAGAAACTTAGAAATGTTTTTTTCATGAAAAAAAATATATATAATAATATAAAACACAAAGTCGAAATAGTAAACTAATTTAATTTAATGTTTGTAATTTTTGTACATTTAATAAAAATAGATTAATATAAACTGTCATTTGTGCGTTTTTTAACAATAACAAAATACAAACATTCCTCTAACTTGATGGTTACACGATCAAGTTTTGCCTATCAAGTTTTAATACATTCACACTTTTTTACCAATCCACTCACACTTTCTAAAATTGAAACGAACTTGCTTCAGATTTCTCTTTCAAGTGGAATGTATAAATTTACGTTCAAGAAAACAGCCGATTACAATTCTTTTGAAATTGTTTTTGTTTTTCCTTTCACAAATATTGAAATTGCTTTCAACTTGCGTGCAGCCTACGTTACAGCTGTCAATTTTTACATATTTTGACAAACAGTATATGTAAAAGACTATCAAGAAAATATTGATCGTGTGAATGCAGGGTAACGGAATTTTTTATATGAACAAAAAATTTAAACCTGAAAGTACTTAGGTTGTATTTGGTATGTGACACCCGAACAACTAGTTGGTATCAAGTACCTACTACTCAATTACTCTATACTTTAACAACACTAAGCTTTAGTAGCTACTAGCAAAAAAATGTGAAGCACATAAAAAATAGTGATAAATTAAATCGCGTTTTAATAATTAAAACATAAATTGAAAGAAAAATTCTAAAAACTATTGGAAAACACATACAAAATTTGGATTGCATTTTATAAAAGTGCTAAATAATAAAAAAAAGGTTAAAATACACATAAATAGACAACCGATAAAATTTACAACATGATTTTCACTTTTCTTACGTGACGTGAAAAAGAGGCAAAGCAAAATTAAAAAAAAAAAATGAAACAAAGAAAACAGGAAAAAATGCAAAATGTTTAGAACAAAAGTTGAAATACTGCACAAATAAAACAAATTGGCAATATTATTTATAGAATCTGAAAAAAAAAAATTAATAAAGGAAAAGTCATTGACTTACAAGTTTGTTCAATTAAACAATAGACACAAAAAGGTGTAACAATTTTAAAGTCGTTGTTTTTTTTTGTGTTTTTTCGTGTGTTTGCGGTGTCAAAAACAATATTTTAATGGTTTTACTGCATGTTGTTTTTGCACACACAAACGCACACACAGAAAACAAGACAATATAAACTTAACCTCAATTTATTCCTTTAGTTTTTTTTTTTTTTTTTATAAATTTTTTTGTTTTTATAAACTTTTGTGAACAATTTATAATAAATTTGTAGTAAATATTCATTAAAAGTTAATAATTTTGTTTTGAAATTGTAATTTTGTAGTGCAAATGTATTATATATTGCAAAATGTCATAATTGGTTGGTACGAAAATTCCGAGGAAACTGACGAGGAAAGAAAAAAATCAATGTCTAAAATTGTGTTTCGACAGTTTTAACCTAGTTTTTTTGTGTTCTTATTCTTTGTGTTTTAATTTCTTTAAATTATTCTTTATATTCTTTCTATTTAAAGATTTAAGTTCTTTTTCTAGGCCTGACCTTCTCCTATTAAACATTTAAAATAACCTTCAGTGTTATATGACGCATTTAAAGTCCCCCTCCATAATGGGCAAAAGCCATCAACCGGAATGGGATGATGGTTCATCTACTGATTCGTCCGAGGAAAAAGGTAGTCCCACAGCAGCCTCCCGTTGTTGTAATCACGTTAAGAAAGCTGTGGATTCAGCAAAATTGCGCAAACTGTTAAAAACAACTGGTCTGGTTTTCGAATGTATTCAGTGTCAAAAATTGGGTGTTATTTCACCAGCTGCAGAAGCTTCGGAATCTACCGAATCCCCGGCTGCTTTTGAATATGATAATACTTTGTGGTTGTGCCTAAACTGTGGTACACAGTTGTGTGGTCGTTCGAAAAATCAACATGCTTTGCAACATTTTAAGGTAAGATATTAAGTCCAACCAAAAACTACTCAGCCAGATAAGAAAAGGTTCCACCTGGGGCAATGTACCTTAACAGATGGTACAAATGCTGGCGAAATGTGCAACAATTCCAAAATGATAACATCATTAGACAAAATGTCCGACTGTTCAAAATGTTTTGGAAAAACACTGGGGGAAAACAAACATTTTCAACGATGTCAAAATTAAAAAATTCTTTTATTCATAAGTTAAAACGAGTGTCTAACATCGTGTGTACAACTTTCGCTTATGAGAAATTGTGTTTGTAAAAAAGTTAAGCACTTGATGTTAGTCACTCGTTTTAGCTTAAGAATACAGCTGTAGCTGGCCTAAAAATAGGATTTCCAAAATAAAATTAAAACATGTTCATTATAACCCATTCACATGACCGAGGTTTTAGTAATCTTCGAGATAATTGCATATTCTCTTTGTTATCACGAGATTTCCCATACAAATTTTTTTCCAATAATCACTTTAAATTGCCGAGATAATTTATAAGCCCCGTCAATAATCTCTTTAAAAGTCTGGATTTGGTAGTAATTTTTAGCGATTTTGGCTCTGTTTAGTGACATAGTTGTCAAAATAGTACTCACGAAACCAAGCGCGGTTAAAGAGAGTGGGGGGGGGGGGTGTAACCTTTACATTTAAAAAACAATGATTACAAAATATCAGACTTAACAATAGTTTTCTTTCTTTTCAGTTAAACGAAAAACTATTATTTCGCTTTGTTTTTAAAGCTGGAAAGCTGTTTAAAAGTTTTTTTTTAATTATAAGCACTCCTACCGATCCATATTATCACTCGGTAAATAAGATGTGACTTGGCATCACACCTTAAACACTAATTAAAACTAACAAATTAAGTTCTATGAAAAAGAACACCCAAAAATACAGTCTTTCATAACCTTACACATAGTACTTTTAATAAAGTGAAGTATGAGGAAATTGCATTACATCCGTCCTATGACAACCCCATGTTAAAATCATGTGTGTTTCAGCTCAATTTGCACTACATCTGAATCAGTATATGTGATGATTTTACTACGTCTTTTTCCACTCTTTTTTTTTGCTGGTTAAGTTAATATAAATTGTATTGCGGCAGTGAATAATGTTTTTTTTAAGTATTTTTTTTTTAATTTTAGGTTAGATCACAAATATTTCTTGTTTCCGATGGAAAAAGTTTTTATAAACTCATATACAACTTGATATCATTATAATCATTATATATGCTTATATGTATGGCAATATATTACGATATATTATACTTAGTTTATGCAAATTTTTTGATATAACGTAATATATCATTATATATCATTGTATCGTATGTTATACATATATTAGCATATCTTGTATATCTGATCATATGAAATTGATATATGTAGTTCTATATATGAAAATATATGAGCATATATAAGTCTATATGACACACTAATCAACAATAATTCTATCACTTTTGTATATGGGGCTGATTTCACTTCAAGTAACCGAAGTTTTAAAACTGATGTCAAGGGATAGGGCTTTTGCACCAAGTTGAATCCTATTGGGTAGTAGCTATGACACAAAATTTCATTGGGATCGGTTCAGGGCTCTCCAAGTTATAGGGTTTTGAACGGTAAAGCATTGGCCCAGTGCTTTCAACGGTGGTATGAGCGTTGGCAGAGCGTTGGATTTCTGAAGATTTAAGTGCTTTGCCAACCCTAAAATGATAACACCGGGCAGGGCTTGGCCATTCCTTTTTTAAAACGTTGGTAAAGCGCTGGCAATAAGTGCTTCACCAGTACCAAAATCATGATTTTAAAACGTTGGCAAAGCATTGGTAGAACAACCAATAAAATGCTTTTTTAATGATAAAATAAGTGCTTTGCCAACTCCAAAATGATAACACCGGGCAGGGCTTGGCCGTATCTTTTTTAAAACGTTGGCAAAGCACTGGCATTGAGTACGTCGCCAGTACCAAAATCATAATTTTAAAACGTTGGCAAAGCATTGGTAAAACAACTAATAAAGTAAACCATAAATTAATAAAAAAAAAACAATGTACTTATTTTAATTTTTTTTATAAAATTTTGGTTTTATTATTTAAAATAATAAAATTATGTAAAAAAATAAACATACAAATTAAATTTCTGCAATCTAAATTAAAATAAAATTCAATTAAAAAAATCATTTGTATTCTGGCTGTGAATTTGTAATTTTTCATAGAGAAAATTGAAATTTATACAAAAAAGATTTTCTTTAAAAATTGGGTAAATTCAAATTTTTAAATTAAAAATTGTGAAATTTCCAAAAAAAAAAAATTGATTTTATGTATTTGAAATTAGAAAATTTATAACTCAAATTGATTATCTGTTTGAAATTAAAATTTTTAATTAAATTAAGAATATTATATATGAAAACGAGATTTATTTTTGAATTGTATGGTCCTACTTTGTAATTCACTTAAGTAAAGACTTGTATTATTTCTTATTGAATGATTTTGGTAATTTAAACAGAAATAACAATAGGTTTCAGGCTAAGTTAATTACAAAATAACTGAATATTTTTGTTATCAAATTATTTTTGTGGTAAGCACCAAGTACGACTTCTTTACTACAATTTTACTAAAGAAAGAAATTTGAAAATAATTTGTGCTGACTATAATAGGAGACCTTAATTTTCTTAACTTCAAATAAATTGCAATTTAGTTTTGAATTTTTCCAATCTTGTAATTTTAAATTTTATAAAGGTATAGATTAAAAAAGTTTTTAAATACGCTAAATTAGCAATTTTTCTACAAGGATCCTTTGAGCAAAAATTGTGCTGACTTTACTGACTTTTTTTTAAGTGTATGAATTTGATTTGAATACCATATGCTTATGGTTAGTTGATTTTAAATTCATTTAAGATTTGAAAAAAGTAAAAAGAATTAAGTTTTAACGTATGTAAAATAAATTTAAAAAATACTATTCATTTGTTATTTTTATTAAACCCTGGTAACTTATTTAAAAACAAGTACATGCATTAAATTTCGTTTTTATTAACGGTTGTAAATTTAGTAAATCGAGCACTGGCAAAGTACTTTTGACCAGCGTTGGGAAAGCGTTGTGAACAAGCGCTGTGTCACTGTTTGTATTATGTTAACAATTGTAAATTTTGTAAATAAGTACTGGCAATGCACTTTTTGACAATGTTGGGAAAGCGTTCTAAACCAGTGCTGTGCCAGAGCTTTTTATTTTTACGGTTGTTAATTTTTTTTTTTTTTTTTTTTTTTTTTTTTTGTATTTGAATATTGTTTTATTTAACAATTTTTATTTATTTATTTATTATTCTTCAATTAAATAACCGAGCCCAAAGGGCGATATATGGCTAAGAAATAACTACAACACAAGACTACTGTATTATATAAAACAAAATATAAATAACAATATAATATTAAAAAAAAGAGAAATAAACATATTATGTATTATAAAATAGTAAAAACATTAGAAGTTAAAAGAAAGAAGAGAAAAACAATATAAAGGCACTCTAAACCAATGAATAATTACAATCACACGTTCCATTAAAATGTCAAAAATATTATAACTCATTACCTTGAGCATAGATCAAAATTTTGCGTTTAAAAACGTAGAATGGTAATTCTAAGGACTTGAGCTCTGTAGGCAAGTGATTAAAAATATGAGCTACCCGCACATGAAATGATCGTTCTAAGAGTGAGGTTAATCAAGGGATTTGAATTTGACGATTTCGTGTAGAATGGCCAAAAGAAAAAAATGAATTCAAATATACAAGGTCATCATTATGATTAATCTTATAAAAATAAAGTATAGTCCTTGCTTTAACATAGTTCGAAAATGGACAACCTAAGAATCTAGAAACATACGGCGTCATATGGGTACGATTAAGTCTCCTTAAACAAAATAGATAACGGATTACTCTATTAAACAACACTGAAAGCCTTTTCATAATGTAGCCAAAAGTGCCACTATAAACTTCAATGCCGTATAAAAATAAAGGCATAACTAAAGAATGTATAAGCATAACCTTGATTCTCATAGGTAAAATTAAACATTATAGAGCTTACGCAAAGAGTAGTTGACCCCAGAAATAACATAATTTACATGTCTTTCGAAATTTAAACTATTGTCCAACCACAAACCAAGACACTTGATTTGATCGACAAACTCAATATTAGTACCGTTAATATTTATTACCAAATCCAGTAAGGGTGATCCAAAAAACATAGCCTTTGTCTTATCCTCATTAATATATAGTTTGTTTTCCAACATCCAATTCGTAATATTAGAGACACAGTAATTTAACTGTTGTTGCAAAACATCCGAGAATTGCCTCTCGCCACTAAATAAAAAAACAAATCATCTGCATATGCAAATGAAACACATGAAAAAAATGAATACAATTAAATAAATCGTTGAGATATATATTAAATAACAATGGTCCAAGTACGGACCCCTGTGGTACTCCACTTATAACGGGTAATACATGAGAATATTTATTCCCAATAGATACGTATTGGCCTCTATTTCTGAGATAAGGTGATATAAGACTACAAGAAGAAACAGAAATACCTAAATTACGATATAGTTTAGAAATTAATATACTATGATCGATCTTTTCAAAAGCCTTCTGAAGGTCAATGGATAAAAGAATATTGACATGGCCAATACTTAAAGACCTTCTAATCGTATCAGTAAGTCCTAAAAGAAGCGACGTGGTGTTTCTACCACATCTAAATCCATATTGAGAATCACTAAAAAAAGAAACATTAGTAATGTGATCCTCTAATTGGTTCTTAAGTATGATCTCCAAAATTTTAGAAAGTACTAGAAGTATAGAAATAGGACGCAAATTATCCATGTCACTAGACTCACCAACTTTTTTAAGAGGTACTATCCTACCAGTTTTCCAGCAAGATGGAAAGATTGATTTGGTAATTACATTATTGACAAGATAAAGAATATATTTACCAACATAAGGTAAAATCAATTTCAAATATTTTAAGGAGAGCTCATCACAACCAACGGCATTCGATTTAATTGAGTATAGAGCAGATATCAGTTCACAAAGATCAACATTATGAAATGAAAACCCACTTTCATCCAGAACATTATCTAAAAAACTATCATCGATAGGGTTATTACCTTGATTAGAAGAAATATACAAATTCAAATCCTCAACATCAACATTATCAACGGTTGATGCATTATCAGCAAGACCGTTAGCACGAAGTGTATTCCAAATCTGTTCTGAGCTTTTATTACAAAAAAGTTTAGCATGCGCACTACGTTTAGCATTTTGTATATCAAGTACTGGCACAGCACTTTGAACAAACGTTGGTAGAGCGTTCTAAGCTAGTGCTGTGCCAGTGCTTTTATTATTTTTACTGTTGTAAATTTTGTTAATTAAGTACTGGCAAAGCACTTTTTACTAACATTGGTAGAGCGTTGTAAGTCAGTGCTTTGCCAGGAGTTTATTTGTTGGACATTGGCAAACAGTGTTCTGCCAGTGCTTGATTTTTCAGAACATTGGCAATTTCTGGCTGGGTAGAGATCGTTGTATTGTTTTTTTTTTTTTGATAGGAACGTTATGTTAGTGGTACATAAATTTTCGAACTCTGCTTAAAATTATTGTTCAAAAAATAAAATATAAAATTTTGATCTATTTTGCACAAGAGGAACAAACCTCAACTTTGCGTTAGTTTTTCCATATATTTTTGGTTCTTTAACCCTTTCACTACTCTTGTATACTACAGTGTAAACACTTAAAAAAAAAAATATTAAAAATTAGATAATGCAATAAGACTTTATTTTTTGTTTAAATATGTTCATTAGGATATTGGTCATTGCAAAAAATCATTATATGCATAATCTGTTTATCGGGGTATTTGTTAAAAACGTCGGATTTTATTAATCAGCGTTAATGGGCGTTTGGTGTATCTCCTAAACTAGCAAAGAAACTCGAAACTCAAACAAACCATTTTTGGATAATCTAATGTTTTATTGGTAAAAATGGGTTGAGAAGTTCCAAAAGCTCGATTTTTGGTCGGTAGGAGGGGGGAGGGGCATACATGTCAACATTTTTCTTTCTAATTTAAGTACCCCAAACAAGAATCTGAAGTTCAAATAGAAATATATCCACAAACAAAAAGTCGGTATTGAAAGGGTTAAAATTAAAAACACTAAAAAATTACCATATTATTTATGTCGAAATAATCTATGTAGTTTTTTAAACTAAAAAAAAAAAAATATACTTTAACCTCATGCTACAATAACAAAGTTTATAATTTTTTATATAAAAAGTTATGATTTTATATATTCCGATATAAAAATTAAGCTACCTCTAAGGGATGAGCAGACAAATTGAAAAATAGATTAACTTTCTAGGATTAAAGATAATTTAAAAAAGTTTGCTATCTCTTATTTCGTTAAGTATTATCAAAGCTAAGAATTTTTTGTTTTTAAATCCACTACATAATAAAGATATTTTGGCAGAAAAACCAAAAAGTAGTCATTGCAAAAACACAAAGTTTTATTTTTTTTTTTAAATTTAAATAACTTTTAAAGTAGAGGAGATATTTTTCATAATCTGACAACTAACATTACTCCAGGCTAAACATTTTAGAAATCAGTCCAGATTTATAAAAGTTACACGCCCGAACATATTTTTTATACACGAGATAGTCAACTTTCACAACCTGTAAGTACACCCTGTACAAAAACTGGGTTACCTAAACACAATATTTCAAAATATTAACACCTCGTTTACAATTTCCAATTATATTTATACCCATCGGATCAGTAGTTTAGAAGATCTATATTTATTACCAATTTTTTTTTTCAAATACCCTACTGTGTGTTTTGCTTAAAAGCAACGGCGATGAAAACTTGTTAAAAAATTGGTGGTCCAATCACAATAGAAAAAATAAATTTGGGAAAAAGCTTTGTATTAAAATAGTTCTTCGTAAGCTTTAGGCTAATAATTTCAATATTATTTCAGACTCCCCGTTCGGATTCCCATGCTTTAGCCATGAATACGCGCTCCTTTGAAATTTGGTGTTATGAATGTGACAATGAAGTTAAACCAGATTCACGTAAAAACTTACTGGAATGCGTTGAATTTGTTAAGGGTTTGGCTCAAAAGCCGCCTGTGGCAGTACCAGTTGAAAATATTGAAAAGAAAATTCTAGATATTTGGGAACCATTAAGACCACTTGCGTCTTTAGAAGATACTGCAACAACTAATGCAGCAGCGGCAACGAATAAGGCTATACCATTGCCACCACCACCAATACCGGGTATGGCTAAACGCATAAATAATGAGCCATTGGTGACCTATAGCAGTTACAATAATTTTCCGGTGTTGACAACCGGTGCAGTTGGTGAGGCCTTAGCTAATAAACCAGCAGTGGCTGAACAATTGCCACGTGTTAGAGGTCTAACAAATTTGGGTAATACGTGTTTCTTTAATGCAGTCATGCAATGTTTGGCTCAAACACCATATTTGTTGGATGTTTTAAAAGAATCTGCCGAAGCAGGAGAAGAGTAAGTTAACAGTTTTTTTTTTTAATCCATAGCTATAGAAATTTGTAATTTGTTTTCATTTTTATAGATTTACTCTGCCTGGTGGTAATTTTAAATCTAAGGATGATGAAGTCATCAATTTGCCACCTATTAAGGGTACTTTATCAGCCTGTGGAGGTCTGACTACAGCCTTGGCTCAAACTTTAGAAGAATTGCAATCTGGAGGTTTGTAAAAAGAGTTATTACTTTTTCAAATGTATGTTAATGTTTAAATTTGTCTATTTATTTCTTAGGAGGAGTTTTTAATCCCAGCAAGCTATTTCAAAAACTATGTGCTAAATGTACGCAATTCCAAGGTGGAGATCAACATGATTCTCATGAATTATTAAGACATTTGCTAGAAAGCGTTAGGTAAGCGAAAAATTACACTTTATATAACATTAATTTTCAAACATTTTACTTGTGAATTCATTCAAAATTAAAACAAAAAGTTTGTTTTTTCGATCTTTTATCATAAATTAACCGAAATTCTCAGAGAACCAATGTACATAGAAGGGCAGAAGAATTCACTATCACTAAGTTAACAAAACAATATGAATAAAGAGCAGGGCCCCAGTTTTCGAGTAGTCGAGTTGCTCGCTTAGTTAACGAATAGCTCGACCCCATCGAGCAGCTTGAGTGGTGAAAGTGCACTTTTTGGTTCGTTTGAACTCAAGTAAAAGGGTTAATATTAAGTATAACAAACATATACTTTTTGGAATATTAAATTTCTAAAAAAAATATTCGTAGCAAATCTCACCTTACTCGGATGCACATTTCGTCCTGAGCCCCTACTACTATTCTATAAAAACTCGCTCAGTTCACAAACAAATTTTAATTTTTTTTTTTTTGAAATTAGCACTTTTATAAATTGACTATATTCATGGAAAGCTCATTAAAAATGTTAAAGTGTTTCATATAACTACTTACATATAAAATTGTAGAAATATGCTATTTTTAAAAGTTTGATGTCATTTTATAAAAAAATTAAAACTTTGAAGGAACTTATGCATTTTGAAGTCCCATACCTTAGGAGAATCTACGCCTAAACATTAGTGGCAATCTGACGAAGATTGTGGGATAGACCAACTACTACTCGAAAAAACTCGAACACTTCCATAGAAATGTGTAAAATATGGAAATTTTATAAATTCAATGTAACTTTATAGAACTTTTTAAAGAAAATCTTGGTGCAGATTTTGGGAGCTGTCTGCATTGGCAGATTCCGTATTCAAAAATTCAAAGGAATTTAAGAAAAATAGAAAATTAAAGTCTGTACATCATATGTTTAAAATCTTCGTATTTTCACACATTTATATAGAAGTGGTCGAGTTTTCTCGTGTTGGTTGCAATATGATTGCAATATGATTTTTAACAAAGATTGCAACACCACCAGCACGACTATCTCTGTCATTTCTAAAAAATTTGTAACCACCCAGAGAGATAAGACTATCAGGTGTTGAGCTATCAAACCACGTCTCAGAGACGCAAACTAAATTTGAGTTTTCGAAGATTAACTCAAATGTAGTGAGTTTTCGAAGATTAATCTGAACTCATCTATTTTATTATTTAAGCTTTGCGCATTTATATGGCAAATGGAGATACCTTTCTTTTGTTTAGCCAGAATTTTTACCATGTTCATTGTAACATCCTTGGAACTACCACTTAAACTATTGAAATTATTCATTTGGATATATTGTTATTATTATTGAGAAGCAAGCCCTAACAACAACGCACATCAAAACTTTAAGAATATCAATTCCATAAAATTATTTCTCGTAATATTTCAAGGCCAAATATTTTTAAATTATTCTTTCACTCCATGATTACTTTAAATAAGTTTGTCAAAATAAAAAATTCATGTAAATGGTCTGACTCAAGTGTAATACACACTAAAATTTTAGAGTACTAGCTTTATTAATTAAGCAATAATAAACATTTGAATTAGCACCAAAATCAAACATCAAAAATGAAGTTTGATATAATTTTTATTAAAAATAAAAATTATGTTTTTTCGACCTTTAATTGTACAATGAAAATGAAAATTATTCAATTCAATTTATTTATTAACAAACAAGTTTTCAATTTATTTTTCATCAATGCTGATGAAAAGCTCATATATTAGTTCTCATTTAGTGAGAAAACTAGGTTTATATATGTTTGATGTTTTGCATGGAATTGTCACTTCTTTCAAAACGTGTTCTGATGATGGGAACCTAGTAAATTCCCGAAATAGATCTATCAACACATTCCTGAAAACAAAACTCTATAGAAAACAAAAACTCTATAGATTATTTGTTAGGACAATATCCTAATAGAGATATATAGAGTATGTCCTCGAACTTGAATAATTTTCATTTCCATTGTTAATTTGTATTGTTTAATATATTCTCTGCACATGTTTTGCACAATTAACATAAAATGTTAATTATTCGTAGGGAAAAGTACACATCCTAGTTGGTAAATATAATTTAAGAGAACAATTAAAAGGGCTTGAATAGGTAGTCTTTGGTCAATCGTAAAATAATATTAAAAGTAATTTTTACGAAAGACTAAGAACAATTCAATAAAAATATGCATTTAAGGCTAAATAATTACATATATGCAATAAAAATATGCATTTAAAGCAAAATATGCATTTAAAGCGAAATATGCAAACATGTGCATTTATAGCAAAATATGCAAAAATAAGCACTAACAAAGCGATGCCAATTTAACGCAAACTCTTTGATTCTCAAATATGTTTTGTTTACAGTGTTCTCAGACTTAATGAAAAAAACATGCATTTGTATGAACTTCAAGATTAATTTAATTTAAGCTATTTTAAAAGCTTCAAATTTTTTGAATTACCGACGGTGGCAAGTTCGCTTAAACCAACGTCCGCTATTTTCAATCGGGCAACAGGATAATGCCGTCAAGATTGTTATTCCCACGTTCTGCCAACGCATAAGCGACCATCACCGACGCTCTGCCAACACTGTTCCGATTGTATCTTTCTGCCTGGGGGGTTTCATGGAGCTACTCGGGTTTGAACGTAGGCACTGGCAAAAAAGTATTGATCATTTTAATTCTAAAGTTAAAAATTAGGAACTTCTTCTCTGTACCTTCTGCATTGATTCTTTGAAGAATTTCGGTGACGCGAAATGAAATATGCAAGGACCTGTTAATAGATAAATAGCACTGAACTTATTTTTGTTAATATATGTATTACCATAAACCTAATTATCCCGAAATTGAATAATCTTGCTAACGTCATAATAATATTAATTTTCCTTATCTGAAGATCTGAAGATTTAAAACGCTATCAACGTGTTATTCTACAAAATCTTGGCTATAAAGATCAAGATATTAATTCCGTTTCCGAAGATATGAAACAAAAATGTAAAATTTATGGCAATCAAGCTGCCGATCGCATTTTGCGTCCTGAACAAGTTTTTCGTGGTTTTCTCGTATCTACCTTGACCTGTCAGGAATGCTACAATGTTAGTTCAAGGCATGAATATTTCTTGGATATGTCACTTCCCGTAAGTGTTGAAAAATCTCAACCACCACAAATGAGACGTAAAACATCACCCGACAATGCCAACTCATTTTATCTACACCCTGCTCCAGCCTCATCGCCTACGGGTCCCAGTAAGGCACAATTGAAAAAAGAAAAAAAGAAAGAACTCAAAGCCAAAAGGGCGGCTAAACATCAACATACTAAGCAGGTTCAAAAACAACTATTATCGGATGTTACCGGCGGCGGTGATGCTAAAACTGTAATGATTGGTTGTGCCACCCGTGAGGAGGCCAGTAGTCAAAATGTTACTTGTTCAAATTCTTCGTCATCGGCTGAACAATCAGATGCTGATGTTGAAGATAATCTGGTTGATGATAATGAAAAATGTTCGAAACCATTAAATACCTCAACAACTATTGGAGCATCGTGTGATCCGAATGGTAATAATCAATTGGCTACTAGTCCAGTTGAAAAACGTGGTGATTCACCAGAAAATATGGATAAAGATTCTTTAGATGAAGATGAAAATGGTAAGTTCAAATTAAAACTATCTATGTACAAATTTTGAAATCGCACTATGTAAATAATTCCTAAGAAGTGTTCGAAAAACAAGATATCAGAATCTGAAAATATTTCTAAAATTTTTCAATTGAAAAATAGTCTCAAGATCCGAATTTTCTTTTTAGAAGAATTTCCGTCCCAAAATCAAAGATATGGTGAATAATCCAATTTTGTAGAAATATGAAATATCGGATAAGAGATATAAAAGTCAAAACAAGGATGGATACCGCAACCGCTAAAAAATAGTAATCGTTAAAATACCGACCGCTTGAAATTGAATACTGTAACCCAGCGGTTCCCACCAGCTTTTACTTCATGGACAGTTGAGACACTTCTACTGTTTCACGGACCTCAAAAAAAAAAAAATTCTTTTTTCATACTATTTAAAAAAAAAAAAAACTGCAAACGTAACGAAACTAATTAAAATTAGATTTTTATTTTAAAAATAACAAAAACCAAATACTGTAAACCCCGATTAAGTTGAACTCCAAGAAACCCGAAAAATTAATTCATTACAATCGAGATTCGTATTTACTGAATCATTGATTAGTTTAGATGCGGTTTTGAGTGTCAAATTTAAAGAAAAGTCCGTAGTTAAGCAATGAATTCACTGTTCGGCCTCCGAAAGTTCGGCCAACTCGAAAATAGTTCGTCGGCAGAACCTTTAACTTTATTATTAAATCGGCTCAGGTTAGGTTAGGTTAATGATGTTATAACCAACGCCCATAGCGACGCAAAAAATTCCATTATGATTGCCGTTGTCCTTCTTCCTACTCGAAAACAACTTGTTAACTTCATGCTAATTTTTACTCATGAATATGGGTGATACTTTTTTAACCAATATTACAACCAATTAGAAGCATTTTTTTTAATATTTTATTATATTTCACTCATTTAAATGTGATGTATACGACTAAGACCGAGCTGTATTGTTGCTCCTTAAATGTGTTTTATTATACACATTTTTCAAAATTAATTTAATTTAAACTATTTTAAAAGCACCACAATTTTTGAATTACCAACGTTATGCCAATGGTGGCAAGTTTGCTCAAACCAACGGTTGGCCACTGTTATCAATCAGGTAACAGGACAATACTGGCATTGTTAATCTTACGTTCTGCCAACGCACAACCGACCGTAGCCGACGCTTTGCAAACACTGTGCCGATTGTTTTTTGCCTTATGATTAGGCATTTGCCATTAACTCCTACTATTGCCATGTTTGCAATTATTTTGCAATTTTTGCAGATCATTGCTGTAAATAGCAATTTTTGAAAATTTGTTGGACTTTTCATTAAATAATTCTATAAAATATAGTTGAAACTAGAGATTGGCATGTGAATGAATTTTGACTCACACGCACTCATGCTCACGATATAATATTTTCACTCACGAGAATTATTTTTCTAGTCACGCTCACTCACGCTAACATGAGTAAATTCAGATTTTGCTTACGCGTGATTCACGCAGATTCACGAAAAAAAATCTTGCCGAAAAAAAAAACAAAATTTAAAAATTAAGGTGAAAAATTTAAAGAAAGTAATTATTAAAAAACAAAAAAACCTTTTTTTTTTTAAATTTGATTCACGCACACTCACTCACAAAATTTGTTTTCCTACCCATACTCACGTGAGTACATTTATTTTTCACTCACTCGTGATCACTATTGGTTCACATGAATCACGCAAAATTCCGCTAAAGTTCCCATCTCTAGTTGAAACCCGTCGTACAGTCATTTTAGGGGAAATAAAATTAATGTTTGTGAAAATATATTTTGGAATATTTTCATTAAACGCAAGTCCAAGTGAAAATCGAATCATATATGAACATATAAGATCATATATGAACTTGTATATGAGCATATACGGATATAAGTGATCATATATGTCCATATATTGTTTAATATCTGATCATATTTGTAATTTGAAATTTGTAAAGTGTTTAAGTTTACAAAATAGGGAAATAGGGATAAGACCACATAAAGTATTATAACGAAAACTTTATATGCAGACAATAGAATTCCGATTGCTTCAAAAACAAATTCGGCGATAACTACCAACAAATTTGGTAGCTACAACCAAACCATTCGATTGGTTGCAACGACCGAGTCTTCTTTCGGGGTGCTCCATTATTATTTTTTCTTAAAAATATATATTATATATTTAAATCAACCGTTGTTTTTAGACATTTTTTGAATTGGTATGTCATGTTACCCTTTTCCGTGCCAATTTTTCTATTTTTTTGTGCAATTTTGCCTGCCAATTTTTAACTCCCAGCAAAAACTGGGCTTCGACTCATTACCAGAATATATGTTCGCAACATTACTTTTGTTCGCGATGTCCCAAACGTATACGTACCTATTATTTTGTATTTTTTTTGTTGTAAGCGAGAGGGTAATGGTTACCCATTATTTTGTGTATTTTTTTTAGCGATAAGGTTATGGGTACCTATTACTTTTAGGACATCGCGAACATATGTAATGTTGCGAGTAAGTAGTCTGGTAATGAGTTGAAGCCCTGATTTTGCTGATCTTTTTAAACTTGCTCTGATTATGAATAATTTGGCTAAAATACATGCCTACCCAACATTTTAGAATACCACGATAAAATTAGTGGTTTTGTAAATACAATTCGAAAGATTTGTTTTTATTTTTCAACGTTTTTGGTTGCACTGCAAAAAAATAAAGTAGGGTTGAGTGATTTTACAGCATCGCACAGAACTATATTTCTCCATAAAATTTTTTTGTTCTCATATTTTATGGGGTCTTAGACCAATTATTTGAAATCACTAACTTTTCACATGTGGTGGCAGCCAGTATACCAGTAGGAAATTATGGAAACAAATGTTCAATGCTAAATATAGGAATTTTTCTAAAGGAATCAGAGTTTTTTAAAATTAATAATATTTTTGTTAATTCTAAATTAATTATCTTTTTTGCCTTTAACTTTTAGATTCTGGTATTGCTAATAGTCCTGCTAATGCTGGTGGTGCCAGTTTTCCACCCTCTTCTACGTCCAACTCAGAAACTAATGGTGATAATCTTGCTAATGAAAGTACGGGAACTAATAGTGTTTTATCATTGGGACTCAGCGAGAAAGGAGCAAATATTGTACGCCAATTAACCTTAAATGAAATTAATACTACAACTACCTCCGCTAATAACACCACACCTAATGCTCCTAACAATGAGACCGTCCCTGCTCTAACTAATGGTGAGCTTAAATCAAATGACATGGATATTGTAACACAAGCTGCTACACAACTCCTCGATCAATTACAAGTTTTAAACGAAGAAGAGAAATTGTTGCAACAGAAAAAGGCGGCACGCGCTAAAGCGAAACGTGTACGAACACAAAGTTATTCGGATTGGAGTACGACTATAGCACCGCGCTATCAATGTGATGATGGTGAATGTTCGGTACAATCATGTTTAAATAATTTCACCGCGGTAGAATTAATGACTGGCAATAATAAAGTGGGCTGCGAATCATGTACGAAACGTATAAATGGTGATGATCCTAAAGCTAAAACTGTTAATACGAATGCTACCAAACAGTTCCTGATCTCTAGTCCGCCAGCTGTTATGATTTTACATTTGAAACGTTTTCAATTGGGCCCTAGATGTTTATTTCGTAAATTAACCAGACCTGTTAGTTTTCCCATGATACTCGATATAGCACCCTTCTGTGGCTCGAAAGTTAAAAACTTACCCAATATTGATCGCAAACAAAAGAAACTCTTGTATGCTTTATATGGTGTGGTGGAACATTCTGGTGGCATGTATGGTGGTCATTATACCGCCTATGTTAAGGTACGTTCCAAATTGAGTACTGATGATAAACGTTGGAAATTTATACCACAAGGTAGTAAGGCTGAATTAGATCAAGACGATGAACAACGTAAAAAATTAGATGAACTTTTGGCCCGGGAAAAAGCTAGAGATTTACGCATGAAAGCGGCTAATGATAGTGATGATTTTTCAAATTCATGCAGTTCAGATTCAACGAATAGTTCATCCTCCTCGTCAACATCATCGTCAGAACCTGAAGAATCAACGCCACAATCACCGGCTTACGATGCTACGGCTGGTGCTGCTGGTGGCATAGAGGAAGCTAGTAATGTACAAATGCCATTGGGTAAATGGTATTATGTTTCCGATTCTCGGGTGACTGATGCTAGCGAAAGTGAAGTTTTAAATGCTCAAGCTTATTTATTATTTTATGAACGTATTTATTAAATAACAATAACAACAATAAAATATAATCTCTCAACAAGCCTACAGACAGATACTACACTTTTACGTAAGTCAAATGTTTAATGAGTAAGAATTTTTAAAAATTTTCATTACCCGATTGAAAACAAGCCATATCATATCAAAATTTCCGTATACAATTATTAAGGTTGTTCACAAGGGGGTGTACTAAGTGTTTGTTGTATGTTTTCTACAGTCGTGTCGAAAATGGAGATGGTAAAATTTTATTTTAAAATATACAACAATATATATTAGTACGATCCAATATTTGTACCTACCCAGCCAGTTATTGTGAATGGTCTAAAAAATCAAGCACTGACAGAGCACTGTTTGCTAATGGTCCAACAAATAAAGTGCTGGCAAAGCACTGATTTACAACGATGTGCCAACGTTAGTAAAAAGTGCTTTGCCAGTACTTTATTAACAAAATTTACAATAGTAAAAATAATAAAAGCACTGGCACAGCC
Source organism: Delia radicum (assembly GCA_021234595.1). Taxonomy (NCBI): domain Eukaryota; kingdom Metazoa; phylum Arthropoda; class Insecta; order Diptera; family Anthomyiidae; genus Delia; species Delia radicum. The sequence continues at coordinate 150,536,802 of CM037852.1, forward strand.
ATGGCTTAGAACGCTCTGCAAACGTTCGTAAAAAGTGCTTTCCCAGTACTTGATTTACAAAATTTATTTCAATATTATTTTCAATTATATTTTTAACTATAAATATTCCAATTTCTTTTGATGATACTGGATAATTAAACGAATCGCTAACTTCAATAAAAATATTGGGTTTTAAATGAATTTCATAAACTTTGTATTTGGAATTTGTGCTAAAAATTTCGTTTACTATCATAATGTTGCCATTGTCGAGTATACAGACATTGTCACGATGAATGGATGTAATCTGGAAACCGGAAATGTTAACATATAAAAAAACTTCTCTCGATTCTTGAGGGGATATACCATTGGAATATTATTATTGGTATGAAAAATATGCCATTTTTTCTGTGTTTTATCAATTGGATTTGTAGGACAATTTATTATAGATTTTATAAAACCAAGGCTGTTTTCAAAGTCAAAGGCGGAATTTTGAGAAATTGGTGCCCTTATGATAATAATAATAAAACCAAAATTTTATAAAAAAAAAATATAAGTACATTGTTTTTTTTATTAATTTATTATTTACTTTATTTGCTGTTTTACCAATGCTTCGCCAAAGTTTTAAAATTATGATTTTGGTACTGTCGAAGCACTCATTTCCAGTGCTTCCAACGTTTTAAAAAAGAACCAGCTAAGCCCTTCCCGGTGTTATCATTTTGGGGTTGGCAAAGCACTTAAATCTTCAGAAATCCAAAGCTCTGCCAACGCTCATACCACCGTTGAAAGCACTGTCCAATGCTTTGCCGTTTCCATCAGGTACCACAGAAAATCGGTGATGTTAATTGATTAGCCAAACAACATGAGTTATTTTCGTCTTTTCTTACAAGTTTAGCCAACAGCTTTAAATCTTAAAGCTTTTTATTTGGCAGGGTTAGCATTCCAACTGCTAATGTTACCATTAGTGTGAACGAATTGGGTATCCGGCATGTATACTAATAATTAAACACAACATATTCTAGTTGATTGTTTTCCTATATGATTTTACATTGCGTGGTACCTGTATGTTCGGTTTGAGAATTTTGTATGTATTATTGATCTTTTTAAAATTCCATTTCGTTTTGAATTGTCAGGTTTGAGACCATAATTAAAAAGTTAATATTACACAACGAAAATAACTCATGTTGGTCTGGTAATCAGTGAACATCACCGAGTTTCTGTGGTTGGGTGATATACATATATACCTGTTCAAAACCCTGTGTTTCTTGTGGGTTAATTTAGGTTTTTATAATATTTTACCGATTTTAGGGGTTGAATTTTTATGATGTATTTTTCGATCTCATATCTCGAATACCTATTATTTGTTTTAAATACTCTTTTATGAATTGCATTGTTTTGTTTTTTTTTGATTTTGAATCTAAAGAATACAACCTTTCTTTATTGAAAAATATTTTTAAGAAATTTAATTTAAAGGCGTAAGGCATCATTACTAGAGCGGATACGTTTCGTAAACGGACTGTAAAGGCTCCATTAGGCTTGCCGTTCCATGCCGTGACGAATCAGCTGTTTCGTTTATTGTTTATGTGAGGCGCTTTTTTAAAAAAACGCACTATCCATAAACTAAAACCAAAACAGCTGATTCGTTACGGCACGGAACGGCAAGACTAACTGCGTCTTAACTCTATTATACAATGTGTAATAAGTAGTCTCGACATACAATATGTTGTCTCAGTTTTACATACTAAACAAATGATGACGGATTTGCGGAAAGTAAATTGTGTTAAAAATAGAATTTACTTTCCGCAAATCCATCACCTTTTGTTTAGTATGAATACAGAGACAACATATTGTATGTACGTACTGTTTTTACACATTGTATGGAGTTGCATTACGTTTACGAAACGTATCCGCTCAAGTAATGAAGCCTTTCATAAAGTTAAAAATCTAAAATCCTCCAACTAAACATGTTCAATTCAAATAAGTTTTTGTAGCATTTTAGTGTTTCGTTTACTTACAGCTGTTGACAACTAATTAGAAACGATATTTTTTTAAACGAAAATTTTAAATATTTTATTAATAAAAATTCATATTCTGCATCTACTATTAAAATAAAATATACATATTTTTCCTTATATTATTTAACTTAAAAAAACTTTAAATCTTAACAATATGTGGGCGTGTTGCGTAGTTTCGCCTTCTTTCTTGTAATAACTCTAAAAAAAGAAAGAAAATGTTGCGACAACTAATTTGAAACGACAGTTAAAAAAGGTGAAATAATGTGGTTAAATACTTACTTTTTTCAATAGTTTGTAGCAAAACCCTGTTGCTTGATTACAGCCTCGCAACGCAGCCCTTAATTCAGTGAAGAGATTTGCCATATTTGTGATATTTTTTTAATTCAATGCCCGTTTTACGTCGCCCCACAAATGCTCTATGTGGTTGAGGTCTGGGCTTGACGATGGCCAATCCAAAACATCGATGAAATTATCATCAAAGAATTTTTTCGTAACCGTCCCCGTATGCTTAGGATCATTGTCCTGTTGGAATTTCCAGACAACAGACAAATTTTTTTGGTTTTAAGGACGCCCACGTACTGCTCCTTTGTTAAAATTCCATCGATCTTATGAATTGGCCCGACACAATTCCAACAAAAACAACCCCAGACCATAATCGATCCTTCACCATGCTTCACAACACGTGAAACATAGCGAGGATTAAATTCTTCATTTATAGGCCGCCTGACGTAACGGTTTCCGTCCGGACCAAGTCTATTTATTTTGGTCTCATCACTCCAGACCATTGTCTTCCACTCACGTTCAGTCCAGGCCCAAAGAGACATCGCAAACTCAAGCCGTCGTTTCCGCTGTATTTTTGTTAAGAGGTTTTTTTTTTCTTGCTGCTCTACCACTAAACGGCGGGATATGGTGCGTGACGACACTTGGCCATTTTTCAGCTCCCTTATTTCGCGCTGAATTTGTCTGGACGTCTTCCTTGGGTCGGCTCTCGATATATTGACAATTTTTACGTCCACGCCAGCAGATGTTTTCCTTGGCCTATTTTTTTGGGGAACGTTTGCAAATGTTTTATGATGCTTAAGGTGTTGCAAAGCATCAAAAACCATTTTTTTGGAGCAGTGGAGTTGTCCAGCAATCTCGCTATATGATTTGCCATCATCACGAAGGGCTGATATATGGCTTCTCTCCTCTGGAGTACAACTTTTACGTTTTGCCATATCAAATCTTGAAAAAAAATTATTTAAAATATTTATGCTCTAAAAAACACAATAATACTTACCAAAATTTAAATATTTCTTAAGTTTTCACAATTTTAAATAAGACTTTTTGCTTTAATCAGCGTCATTCACCAAAAATGTGTACGTTTCTAATTAGTTGTCGCAAATAATAAAAACAAAAAGTGAGAAGGCACTCAAATTTTGAAAACGAACTGCACAGCAAAAATTTATTGAATTTAAGGCTGAATTAAAGCTGAATTAGCCAAGCGTAAACGTAAACGTATCTCGGTGTACGAAATTTAATAAGTAAAATAAGAATAGAAGACATTTTGTGTATCTTGTTGTTTCATTCATATGCATTAAACATAGAGAAAACGTAAACGGACAACAAAAATCTATTTTGATTAGATTTTCTTGTGTTTTTACGTATTCTATATGTTTAATGAATATGAATGAAACAACAAGATACACAAAATATCTTCTATTCTTATTTTACTTATTAAATTTCGTACACCGAGATACGTTTACGTTTACGCTTGGCTATTTCAGCCTTTAGTTTGTACGTTACGTTCCGTGACGAATCAGCTGATTTGTTTTTGATGTATGAAAATGAGTGTGTGTGGTTAGTTTGTCTGAACTGTAACGTTGCGTGCCGGACGAACCTGTTAAAAACAGAAATTTCTCTACTACGTTAAGTGACAGCAAAAAACAGCTGATTGCTCTCAAATAAAAAAAAACTAAACAACCAATACAAAAACATTTTTGTTTAGTTTTATAAGCTAAATTGTACAAAATAACATACATTATGATAATAATATTACAACTACATTTACAACTACACAAACAATTACTATAGTCGTTTAGACAAAGCTGCTATATTGTTACGGAACAGACTAACCACACAAAACAGCCATCCGGAACGGCACGCTACAGAAACGTCACGGAACGGCAAGACTAATGGAGCCTTTAGTCATTAATAGAGTAGTAATCATAAAAATAAGTGCGTTTCTAATTAGTTGTCAACAGCTGTACTTAAAAATCAAGTAATTTTATGCTTTTTAATAGAAAGCTTTTTATTAATTCAAAACAAATTTACTTTTTATTATTTTTATGGAGCGGGATCCCGGGAAATTTAAAAAAAATTCCCGCTTTCCCCGAAACCCAAAAGTGCGTTAAAAAGAACAACCTAACGATATCCGATAAAGTTAGAATTTTATATTTGAATATATTAAATCAATGAAAAATTAAATTTGTCTAAATTTCGAATTTTGGGAATTTAAAAAATATACACTTTTACACAAATGAGACATTTTCGGCACGTGTCAACGTTTGCCAAAAAAAAAACGATTTCTTTCATTTGTAACCATTTGCATTTGGGGTTGTAATAATTAAAAAGTTAAAAAATAATATTGATCTGTTAAATAATATATAACAACTTTAATTGAATCTTTTACTTTCAGATAATTCTTTTACCTGTTGTAAAAATGGAGAATATTATTCCACATTTTATTACTTGATGATTATTGATTGTACTTTAATTGTTTAATGATGCCGCTCTTCAACATTTTGTTAATTTGTATTGTTATTTTAAATTATTTTAAACAGACTTATAAAAAATTTTAAGTTATTTTGTGATTTTTTCCTAACCAATTACAACAAATGTTAAAAAAAGCAAGGAATTTATTTAAAATCCCCCTGTTGTAAAGAACCTAGTTAATATAATGAAGATTTAAAAAAATCAGTTACTTAACAAGTTCCTTCAAATGTGTGAATTCCCATTTTTTATGTATACAAACATCCTGCCTGCCTCGCTTTTATATGATTTACTTACCATGCATTTTTCCAATCTCTAAAATAAAAGAAATGAATTTGATTTAAATTTGTTGTACATTGTTTCAATGATTTTAGTTAATTCTGATTTTTTTTTATAAAATTTAAATTTATTGTTAACATATTGAACACCTTCGATAAGGATATTAAAAATGACTTTTGAAATTGAATTTCTAGTTTCTTTATTTTTGAATATTTTAAAAAATTTATAATTATTTTATCCTTTTAATTAATTTTTTATCTATTTTTCCCTATAATATTTTATTATGTTTTTTAAGTTTTATTTAAAAAGAAATTATATTTGTTTTATTGAAAAATTAAGTAAAATATTTTTTATATATATATAAAAAAAAAAAAAAAACAAAACGAAAAATAAAGAATTTTATCTATTTAATCCTCTTCTCTTATACCCTCTATATAATTATATGATCATTAAATATAAAAAAAATTGTAGTTATATTATTGGAAATTTATGGCTTGAAGTTGATTTAAAAATTTCTCTATAGCTTCTGATAAAAGAGTTTCATAAAACTATGCAAGAAACGAAAATAAATAAATTAAAATATTTTTAATTTTACTTTGTATACTAAATGGAAAAAAATTTAGTTTTAAATGATGCGAAAACAAGTTAAAATAAAAATGAAGACTTAAAAGTTAAAAAACAAATTGTGTGTATTATTATTATAGAATAAGAATAAGAAGCTTTTATATAACAGTTTTAGGCCTAGATTTTGGGGTGTAGATTATCTTTTAACTTAGATTAACGAATGGAATACTGCTACTAAAATATGATTTATTTAATTTTGTTATAATAATGGCGAATATTCTAAACAAAATTAAATGGTTCCGACAATTTTTTGCTAATAAGGATTAACTAAACCGAGTTTAACTGATATCCCAAAAAACGGCCTTAGAGTTTTTGTTTTTTTTTTTATTTAAATGTGAGGATAAGTTTCTACTTTAATATTATGTTTGGGAGATGTGCCACAAAATTTAGCATCAGTTATAAATTTTACCATCAATGGACATGATACTTTGTTAAAAAAAGTTAGAGAAAATTGGGTTGAAATGGTAACACAGGTTTTCTTAAAAGACCACACATTACAAGACCTCAGCAGTCACATCTTACTGTGAATATTCTAAACAAAATTAAATGGTTCCGACAATTTTTTGCTAATAAGCTTGGAAATGCCAAACAAAATTCGTTGTCGTTGTCGGATTAACTAAACCGAGTTTAACTGATATCCCAAAAAACGACCTTAGAGTTTTTTTTTTTGTAATTTAAATGTGACGATAAGTTTCTACTTTAATATTATGTTTGGGAGATGTACCACAAAATTTAGCATCAGTTATAAATTTTACCATCAATGAACATGATACTTTGTTAAAAAAATTAATTAATTCTTAAAAGACCACACATTACAAGACTTCAGCAGTCACATCTTACAGATTGTTTACCAAATAACTTATTATTTAGCGACACTTTTATGCATTTTTCAAAAAAAATAAAATCTCGGGGTGAAGTGAGACATTTAGGGCTGAAGTAGTAATAAATAAAATGCAAGAATTAAAAAAAATTGTAAATTTGATCCCACTTTATGTTTATTAACAGATAAATAAAAAAGAAAGAGATAAGGAAAAATATAAAACTAAGAAAATAACAAAGGAGAAATCAATACAAGTATATAGAAAAACATTAATATTTATTCGAACATATTGATTTTTATGTTTTCACAGCTCAATTGAACAGTCCACTTGCATGTGTTGCAGTTTATGGAATTCTTTGAATTTAATTTTATTTCTAACTCGTTTCAACAAATTATGCAGAAATCTCTATCTGTTGAAATTGTTGAGGATGATTAGTTTTTTCTTTATAGAGTTTTAAATTTTAGGTAAAAAAATCTTGTTTTGCCATCTTTTATTACTTCTACCAAATCACATTTGTCTATGGCTGGCTTTGTTTTTTATACTTTTTCTCGGCATGTCTCTTAAATTAATTAAAAAATTTAAATTTACAAAATATTCTACTAACACAACATAAATTCGTTCTAACATTGCTGTTGCAAATCCCTCGACCAGACATTTCCATTATTATCCATTTTGATAGCCTAGCTCAGGGACGTCAGGGAAGGATCGACTGGTCACATTGTAGCCTTAGCTCTCCCTGTATCTTCGATAGCAAAAGGTTGTAGTCCACAAAGCTTCCATATATAATTGGTGAGTCTATTTTGAAAAACATATATATAAATCAAAAAAATTCACTCTTCTACTCTCAATTAAATTGTGATCCTACCCTTATCAGAAAAAGTGTGTTAAATGTCCACAAAAACAATTGTCTCCCAATGGCTTGGCTGATGTTCCTCTTTAAAAGTGTGAGGTAAAGTTCCTCACAATATTAATTAAAAATTCACACAGCAAAAAAAAACTAATAAGAGTCTAAAACAGCTATGCCCACTCCATATGCCCGCGAGCGAAAACAGCTTTTTGTGCTTTCACATGTACACATAAAGAGCTTTGTGCTTTCACACATACGCGAAAACTACACCGATAAAATTGAATAGTCGCATAGTTAAAAAAATTCTTAGTTCATTTTAAATAAATTAATTTTAACTATCTTGATCATTAATAACTATTTGTTTTTTGTGTCAAAAATTTTTAATTGTCATAATAAATATAACGAATTTTCGTAAGCATAGAAAATTTGACTTTTGTTTTAAAAATTGTAAACTTTAAATTTAAATTTAAAATATTTTAATTGAAAAAACTTAAATTTTGATGAAATTATAAGTATAAAGTTTATACTTATCTTATACATCCATAGTTTATACTATAAACAATGGATGCAACATTTAAATGAGTATTTGTTACTACTAGTATGGTTAAATTATAAATCAACTAAGAAATATTTTGGGTGTAGTGATAAACAATAGGATGGGCCGAAATATACACATAAAGAGCTTTGTGTACGCGAAACCTAGTAATCAATCGGGTCAGCTAGAAAACATTTGTGCAATGCTTGCGTTTGGTTTTGTTTTTTTAACGACTGTTGATCAGTTGTCACGCAGACTTCATGCGAGAAGGTAGTACAGGCAAATCAGAAAGTGCTCAAAATGTTTAATGAGGTTTGGGAAAAAGATTTTTTGTTTACACAAAACAGCGTTGGCGAGCCAGTATGTTTGGTATGCCAACGCAATGTTAAGCGTATTCATAAATTTAATGTCGAAAGGCATTACAGGTCTTGCCATAAAGAATATTTCGATATTGTAGATGCGGAAAGAGAAATTTTAATTGCTAATTTAAAAAAAACATTTGTTGCAGGAAATATTGTAAATAATGATGTTGAAAAAGCGTCTTTTATTGTTTCGCTTGCGATGGCATTTTTTTTAAGGTGCTCGCTAAAGAAGTGCTGGGTTGTTTTGGAAGTAAGGGTAGAGATATGGCCCAAATTTTAGAAAAAGTACCATTATCAAGGAGCACAATTACCCGTAGGACAGAACAAATTAGTTCGTATATTTTTTCCCTCACCAAGAACAGACTTAAAAATTGTAAATATTTCGCTCCATGTTCTACAAAAGTTCTACAAAAGCGGATATTTCGGCCCATCCTAATAAATAAAAGTAACAATAAAAGAGCTTTTACGCGTACCCAACACACTCGAACAAATCGCATACATTGACGTTGGGCATAGCTGGTCTAAAAACAATACCTGGCGCGAAAAAAAGAATAACTACAATCAAAACAACAAATTAGTAAAGTCGGCAAAATTTTTAGTCAGGAGGGCGCTTGCAAAAATATTGCTATGAGCGAGCAGATTTTTAGCAACAAAATTAGTAGATTCACAAAAAGTTAGTTGATTAAAAATTAAAAAATCCTTGCTAGAAGTTAATAAAATTTTTGCTGAATATTAGTAGACTGAAAATAACGCAAATCAAATCAAATCATCTAATTATACATAACAAATGTTTTATTTGTTCTTACTTCATTCTTTTTCTCTCCTTTTTCCCATTTTTCCCCCCATTTTCTTTTCTGTTATTCCTTTCTTTTCTTTTTTTTTCTTTTTATTACACTGCGCAACTCGAAAAATAAAAAAATAGTACTGACCATTGATCCATAATGATCTTATGAGCATAAAAGTATTACAATTTTCATACAAATCCTATTTTAAACCAAAAATATATATATTTTTTCATTTTAATAATTTTGGCCACAAAAAGTTATGTTTGAAACCATAGTGCATGGGACTAATGAATTGCATTTATTATTTAATTTTCAACAGTTAAACATAACTAAAGTTTTAGGTATTTTAGTGGAAATTACTAGGGCAAGGAATTTCATGCAAATGCATGTTTGTAGTGAGTAGCCCAAAATCAATTTTGACCAAATACTTTTCCGAATCATAGAATTTGCAACAAAATTTCATCTATTTATTGCTGTATAATTATGCATATTTTGTTATTAATGCATATTTTTGCATATTTTGCTATAAATGCATATTTTAAGGCATTTTTTGTCGCATATTTTAAATATTATCAATTTAAATTTGTAAAATTTAAAATTAAGTTTTTATTACAAGTAAACTAAAGAAAACATTTGTAACCCTGAACATTTATATTGAATTTCATTTTTAAAAATCCAAATATTGTACGTGCATATATTTTTTATTGTTACTGCATATTTTTGTATTGTTAGTGCAAATTATTTGGTTTTTGTGCATAATTCGATTTAAATGCATATTTTAAGCGCATATTATGGATTCTTTACTGCATATTTTAAGAGCCTATTTTCATTTTTTAGTTGCATGATACACCTAGTTTGGGGTTATGGGTATTTTGAGGAGATCGATGTACTACAAAGATATTTCCTGAAATTGATAATTTTGAGAAACCGAATTTACTTTACACTGAAATGATTGATATACTTAATGGTGGAAAAAATACTACTGGAAAAAATTGGTTGGTTATCTAAAGTCAGCATTACAATACAGAACATTTTTAATACAAGAATATAATTAAATATTTTGTTAAAAAATTTTAAAGTTATTTTTTAAGGTTATCGACAGACGTTCTAGAATATTGCTTTCAATTTTCAAATTTTCAATAAGAATTTATTTTATAAATTAAGATGAAATTTGTAAACAAAAATTTATTGTTAATAAAAAAAATCTTACTACTACTACATCTTGCCATTTTCAGTAGATTCTACTGTCAAGCTTTTTTGAAAATAGGCTTATTCTCTAATAAGTTTCTTTTTAACATTTTGTACGGAAATTTTGGAAATTTTTTCAAAGGATAGCAACTAAGTCTTCCCTCTTGATACGGTACTTTAGGGAACTTACACCAGGAACGTGAAAAAGTGGGGAATCAGAGGGAAGATGGTCTTTCTCTAAAGAGCCTGTCCGCACACCTAAAGCTAGGAACTTGTTTCATAACAATACTTTTTTTCCCTGAGTGTGTTTATTCATTATACACTCATTAAAAACATAATTTTGTATATGGGCTACATCAGATTTTTCACGTCAAATGGTACAAAATACAATGTTCCTATAAACAAAAAACTAATACCGGGTTTTTAATAAAAATCTTATTCGTATCCGGATTTTTAAAAATATGATTTTGAAAACCAGTTTTCGGAAATAGCTAAATTTTTGGATACTCTACTTGAGTTGTTATTATTTACGAATTTCGCACTACTGTTCAGAAAACAGTAACAATTCACTAATCCATTTGGATTTAGCTCGTAATTTTCTTTTAATGAAATGAAACACCAGTGAAATTTTTTTAATTTTTAAAAATTTTTATGTATTTTTTATTTCTTTTTTTAATTATTTTTTATTAAAACTATCTATTTTAAATTATTTTTTTGGCATACATTTTCTGAAATACTGCTAAATGATTTCAGATGAATAACGATGAAGTAACATTATGAGCAATGATTTAATATAGATTTGTTCGAATTTTGAATGAGCATGGAATTTTGAATGACTTAATAAGATAACTGATCTACATTGTTAAAGCTTGTTGAAATTGATCTTCAATTGCTTGGGAAGGTGCTATGGTTCCACAACGAAAATGGTTGATGGAAGGCATTTGTTCATAACCATCACGAGTAGCTGAACGACCACGAGAATGACCACGGGAATGTCCTCGTGAATGACCACGAGAATGTCCTCTTGAATGAGCACGATCATGTTTACGATCACGACCTCTAGAATGAGAACGATCTCTGCGACCATGATGATGTCTACCACCATGATGTGGTCTCATATGTCTGTCTTCGTGATGATAAGGATGGTGGTGATGGTGATGATGTGGAGGAGGAGGAGAAGAATGATGTGGTTTTAAATGTTTGCAAGCTTTATGGTATGAAACGAACTCAACATCACTATCACTAGAACTGGAGCTGGAATTGGAACTAGAGCTGGAACTTGTACTCGAATCACTACTATTGCCATCTTTAGCATCACGACTTCTCGAACGATTGCGACGTTGACCAATTTTCTTACATTTATTTTTATTCTGTTTCTTATGCATTTCACGGGCCAATTCATCCATTACTTTCTGTAGCATGACTTGAGCTTTATAAGCTTTTTTCATAGCTTTTTCAAACTTTTTCATAGTACGTTCTGGTTTGTAGTTGGAAGTTTGACCACGTTCTTCGGTCTGTTCTTGATTTGATTCAACTACGATCGGCTCTTCAATTTGATCCATACCTGTTTGTTTTTCACTGTCACACATTTTTTATTTTTTGTTTAAAATAGCTTTAAAAGCTTATCTCTCTGTATTTTGAGATTTTTTTGGTGGTTCTCTTTTTGATTTAGTCTCTTTTATGTGAATTTTAGATATTTAATCAGTTTCTTTGTTTAGCAATTGTTTATTTTTTTGCAATATTTTTTGCACTTTTTGCTGTTTTCCGTTAATTTGATTCTTTTGTGTTCACCCAATAAATGTGTTCACTCTACTGTTGATGTTGTTTTGCCGGCGTTTAGCTTTTATAGTGGCTTTTAAACGTTTGCAAACGATTTAACTTGATTCTCTTATCTATTCATTGGTATTGTGCTGCTTGCTACTCAAGTAAACGTTTATAAATGTATGGAATTAGTTTTTTTTTTATGATGACTCATTTTATAAAACAACAAATATGGACGGCGCTCCAACTCACGTGTACTTAGGTGCATCCACTCACGTGTTCTTGTGTGCCCCAATTTCAATGGCCGGACATTTTGAGAATAAACTTTGTGAAAAAGGCGATAGCGTGTATTTTTGGAATAATTTGAAATTCAGAGCATTTCAATTGAAAGTTAAATTTACCATTTAAAATTCAGAAAACGTCTAATAACATTTAGAATTTTCATTTGAAATTTAAAGAATAAAATTTTAAATTCAGAAAACATCAATTGAAATTTAAAATAAAAAGAAAACCATTTCGAAATTGACTGAAAACATATAAAATGAACCACCCGATTTCCTCTACCCTTCTGAATTCAAACAAACTTGGTACAGAAGATGTATATCGTCCAAATGTACACTCAAAAAAAAAAGTTTGTAATGTCAGCAAAATTTTAGTCAGGAGGGTGCTAGCAAAAAAATGGCTGAAAAAAACGCAAAAAAATTGTAATTTAGTTAATATATTTGCTGAAAATCATAAAACAAATTTTTGTGATTCTTTTAAAAATAATTTACTATAATAACGAAATATAAAAATTTTCATTTTCCCACATTGACGACATGAATTAATTTAATATCTGAAAATATATAGAAATAAATATATATAACATAACAAACATTTTCTTTCAACTATTTACATCAATGGTTGTCTAAATGATGCTATCTTTAAAGGACGCAACTGCCGAAGATAATTATAGAAACGAAACGAAAAAATAAACAAAAGCAAACGAAACGGAAAAACAACCCTTTTTTGCAATACGAAAAAGAAACCATAAAAGTCTACCTAAGATGTGTGTCTTTGTCTTTCGCTTTACTCTGTCTACATGTCTGTATATGTTTGTTTGCAATTTGACCACACTAGATTATTAATCTATTAACATTTATTATAGAAATACATACATATTAAATTTAAATATTTTCTTTTGTCTTTTATTTTATTAATAGACAATTATTTTCACAAGCCGGTGACAACGCAAAATTTAAGTGGTTTTAATCCTCAATTTAGTTTTCTGTATGAAAAACAGATACAAAAGTCTTCCATGGTTGAGTTTTTTATATGTCTTATTAGAGTTGTACTTTTTAGTATAATTTTCCTCTTCTCTACTTCATCTTGACATGCCGCGACATCTGCTTCATTCTGCGTATATCTTTCAATCTGGTTGTCGTCCACACTATTAATGTGCTTATCAGCACAATTTTTTTTTTAGCAAAATTAATTAGTAAAATATTAGTATATTAGTAAAGCATTAGTATAAAACAGTTAAGTGCTGAATAAGTATAACAAAAATTTTAGCTGAAAACACGATTTTAGCAAAAAATTTTGCTAAAAAATAGTATACCTGATTTACAAGACGTTTTACTAACTTTTGTACTAACTTATTTTTTTGAGTGTAGGACAGCTTATCATAGCGGATCTTGAAATATCGCTTTTCAAAATATGAAAAGTATTCGAAAATTTTAAAAAAGTATTCGTACATAATATTCCAAATCTTTCGCACCTAAAAAACATTTCAAAAATTAAGATAACATTACACAGCATAGATGTATGTATATACAGAGGTGTTCAAAACATTTGCAACTGAAATCATGGTTTAGGTAATTATAATGTTTTGATCAAAAAGGTTTGTGGTATAAGTTTTTGTCCTTTTTATTAATTTCAGTTATAGCATATTATTTTACAAATACAAAAAAAAGTATTCATAACTTCTCAAAAATAAAAAAAGGAAATTTAAACAAAATAAGTGTTCAAAACATTCGCAACTCTTAAAGTAATTAACAGGAAATACAAACAATGGTTTTAACGCTCAGTATTTTGTAGCGTATCCATTATTTTTGATAACTTCTGAACACCTCTTAGGCATTGAGGCAATGAGCTTTTTAATATAATCGTCAGAAATTTCATTCCACTGCTTCTCCAACTCCACGAAAAGTTCATCACCATTTCGGAATACTTTATTGCCGATATTCCGTTTTACAATCATCCATATGTTCTTAATCGGGTTGAGATCGGGAGATTGAGCCGGCCACGACATGATATTAATTTCATTTTCCTGCAGCCAAACTTTTACAACCCCCGCCGTGTGTTTTGGGTCGTTGTCGTGCTGGAAGGTCCATGAGAGTGGCATTTCCCATTCAGCATACGGAAGCATAACTGAACTCATAAGATCTCTATAGATTGTGGCCGTCATTGTGCTAGTAATGCGGTGAATTAGGACAATCCCATTTCCTGAAAAACACCCCCACACCATAATGTTTAAACCAACCTGGCGGTTGTGTATCTGGGATTAAACTTTTCGCCTCGTGGTCTTCGGACATTGGCTCTTCCATCTGATCCCCGGAGGTTGAATTTAGACTCATCTGATCACATTTTCCATTGCTGTTGAATCCAGTTCATATGGGTGCGTGCAAAGTCAAACCGAGCTTTTCGGTTTTTTTTTCCGACACAAACGGTTTTTTTGTACATCTATAACTTCTAAGACCATATTCTCGGGCTCTTCTTTTAATGTTGGGAAGACTGGCATCTATTAAAAGTTCAGTTTTAGCTTCTCTGGGAACTGCTTTGGGATATTTCGTAAAAAAATTATTGATTTTCCGATCTTCTCTTACAATTGTAATACGGGGTCTTCCACCTTTATGAGTTGTGTGGATGTTACCACATTAACAATGCAGCAAATCGTTGATTTTGGAACGGAGTTCTATAGAAATTTCTTTTTGTTAAAGTCCATTTTGAAAATCATTTAAAACTTTTGATTTAAAATCAGAATTGTATTTATTTCCTGAAATTTTTTACAAATTATTCTTACGATGCTTATGCTTCCAACATCTTATTACATCTATTAAAGAACAATAATTATAATAAATTTGTTTAAAAAATGTAACGGCCTGAATCTCATATTAAAAAGGAATGCGATTACCGTTATATCCTAGTATTTGTTAGTATAAATTGTTTTGTTATGAGTAAGAATAATGAGAGTTGCAAATGTTTTGAACACCTGCATTTTGAATACATTTATTATTATTAATTTTTTTGTTGTTTTAATTTAACGGAATTATTTTTTTTATTTGTTTAACCCATTCCTGCCTAATGGGTATTTAAATACCCAAGAAAATGTTGACATTAAAACAATTCTAGAGCGGACCAGGTGAGAGATATCACGGTAATTTTTTTTTTATAACAAAGAAGAAAGATGGGCCTTACATAAAAAAAAATGTAACCGAATATTTTTTTGGGGCTTACCTTTATATTTTTACAGGTCAAAATAGCGGTTTTTTCACTGTCGGAAAATGGAGAGGAAAAGTGCCTCCAAACATAGAAAAATGGCAATTACGAAAAACGTGTATCCTTACCGGATAGCTATTGGTATCCTCTATTTAATAGAGAAAGCCGGACAGAAATAATTTTACACACCTGGCCGTGAGCTCAGTTCTAACGTAATTGGGTATTTAAATACCCAACAGTCCATGGTGTGTACTAAAAATACAAATTTTTTGCAATAAGGAAATATTTATTTTATTTTTAATAAAACTCACATTTAAATCAAAAAGTTTGTGTTTTTATTTAGAAAACGTGATATTTGTTAAAAATAAACTATTTAGTTTTAGCAATTTTCTTCTCATCTGGCTCAACACCATTGTGGTAATCCAGGAAGCAGAATGCAAGTTCAGCTGGCACTTCAAGCAACCATATTCAGTTTTGCCACCACATTGAGAGCAACGATGACGAGAATTAAGTTTTCCTATGAAGTGATCCATACGGTTGTAACGCATTACCTGTTGTGCCCCGGAAGCGGACGTTCTACCCGTATGACGACAATTTGACTTTATCATAATCAATTCGCACACCTCTACTCGGAATTCGTATTGAGACATGGGTGTTTCCTTTTCGTACTTGCGACAAAAACAATGAAGTTTCCATGCATTTACCATAGCCGCATCAAACGCATTTGTGATTAATGACCAGTACCACTTTTTTCCCCGAATCCGAATTCGGTAATTGTTCATTGCATTGTCAAAAAGGGCCACGCCTCCCATGAAATTATTGTATTGTTTGACCAAAGCGGTTGTTCAATCGTCACCATTTTTCGTTGCTTTCGATCGTACCGTTTGACACGGACCATTGATGTATGGCTCGAGAAATTGGACAGTTGATGCCAACTTTCTTGAAGCAAAACGCGCAGCCATTTGATCAAAATGTCTACTTTTTCAACTAATTTATGCGGCAAAATAGTTAAAAACCTCTATTATAGGAAGACATAACTAAATTTTACATCTTTATTGGTTAGAAATATTTAAAATTTTTTAAATATTTTTAGGTTAGAAATATTTCAATTTTTTTAAATATTTTTAGGTTAAATTTATAGCAAAAATAACTTTGGGGACAATTTTAAATTATTTTGTATGTTAAATTGTAAAAATTTGTTAAAATATGTAAAAATGTAGTATTTTTGGCCTTAAAATAATAAAATAAGCGAAAATTGAATCAAAATTAATCGATTTGAAAAAACGGCGCCTTTTCGGTAACGTTATTTTAGGGATGACGGGTTTTCAGTTATTTCGGTAACGGTATTTTAAGGGTAACGTTGTTTTAGTTATTTAGGTAGTGTCAATTTAGGATATATTTAGCCACATTATGCCTGAGTTCCAATGACTGGCTAGTTTATGATAAAACTTTGGGAAAATTTTAGCGGTATTTTAGCGTTATTGCCTTACATGGCTGGAAAAACTGCATTTGTTTATTTAAAAAAATTTTATATACCGAAAAAATAACTGTTAAAAACATTAGTTTTTACAATTTATGTCGTTGTTTTATGTTCATTGTTTTGTTTCTAGTTTTTATGGTTCATGCATTGTTGCTTTTAACATAAAACAATGTATGAAGAATTTGTAAAAAAATTATTTTAGAAACTAAGTGTGATTTGAAGAAAATAAATCAATGAAAACAACAAATGCGATCTCAGTTCCAAATGTTTTGACCACTACTGTATATATCGTTGTTTATCGTGAATGTTTATGTATTAGTAAAAAATATTTTTAATTAATTTAAATAAGATTTTTATAAATTTTTATTTGGTTTATTTCTTTATTAAGTTTAATAATTCAATTTCGGTGGTTTAAATATGAATATTTATTTAGTCTGAAACATTTTCATAAAATTGATAATGTACTTTTGCATTTTGCAGTTGCATTTTGTTTAATAAAATGAAACCATTAAAAAAAAAATTGATAAAAATAAGTTCAAAATTATTTTAAAAAACTCTGATTTTAAAAAAGGTCGAATTTCTGAAAATAAATAATCCAAAAAATGTTTTTGCTATAGTCCCTACGCTGCAATAAAAAGAAACAAAAACTTATTTCTATGTGAATTTGTTCACTAACTAAATTGCTAACTAAATGAGAATTACATGAAGGTTCAAATTAAATGTTATAAAAAACAACACTTTATTCAATTGTTTTTGCTTTTCGAGAAGGTATAAATTATTGATCACTTTTTAATCAAATGTGTTATTATTTATTTGAAAACTAATTCAATTAAAAAGCTATAAATATCTAATTGAATTAGCATTTTTCGTTTTTGGCCGAATTTCAGCAATTAAAGTTATTGAAACGGTGATTGAAAAGGGGTTTTCATTTTTTTTTGTGTGTACCATATGGCAATTTAGTAACGATATAGAATAATAATATAGCGGTTTAAACAACGGATTAAAAAAAAACATTTTACCGTCAAGAAGTGAGATATTTTTATTAACCAATAAAACCACAATTTAAGTTTGACGATTTTTTTTTAATTATTAAATTCTTTTTCAATCTTAGCGATTTTTTCCAATATTTTTTTTTTTAAATTTTGTAGTTTTGAGAATTTTGTATGTATTATTGATTTTTTAAAATTGCATTTCATTTTGAATTGCCAGGTTTGAGATCATAATTAAAATGTTACTATTACAAATGGAAAACACTAACGCCCTGTTTCTAGAACACGTTTTGTTTCACGTTCGTCTAAAAACAATAACAAAATACATGCAATGCAAAAACAAAATACATGTAGTCACCCATTCGTGTAGAGGCGAACGTGTTGTAGAAACCAGGGGTAAGTGTTAATTAATGTAGGAGAAGAAGAAAAAGAAAACTGAACTGTTTTTAAGAGAGTTTCGAAAAAATGTGTTAACTGTGTTACTTTTAATTTCAAGCTTTTCAGAAATTTGAATTAATTTTTAAAGTTAATTTCTGTTGTTTAATGCATTCTCTGCATAAGTTTTGTATAATTAACACAAAATTTTGTTTATATACTATACTAAAAAATATGCACTGTTTCTCTAAAAACTGTTTCTCTTAAAACTAGTTGGCATATAAAATTTAACAGATGCTGAGTACCTTAGTTCTTCTTTAGTCTATATGTTTCTTGGTTTGAAACCTAATAATTATAACGTTGTTTTAAGTACTTTAATATAAAAATATGAATAATCTTACTCATAGACTACTATGTAATCGTTTGGCCACCACTGGCTTTTAGATTATGAATAAATAAAATAAATGAAATGAAATAAATGAATAATCATTACAAACCAAAACAACTTAGTTTTTCATGTTTTTTGCAGTAAATTTTGAAACTATTTATATTCTAATTATAAACGGTGCTAAAAAATATATAAAAGTGTTATAAATTTTTTCAGAAAATTTTAATATATATAATAATATGTTTTACCATATACATATAATTATTTATACAAGTGATAGAATTATTTTTCATTAAATATACACATACATATGATCATATATGTTAGAATAGATGGTCATATATAGATGTATATTTATTTCATAAGATCAGATATACAAGATATGCTAATATATATGTGATGATATATTACGCCATATAAAATTTTTTTTATAAACTAAGTATAAGATTTGACATATAGGGTAGTATATTGCCATACATACATATAAGCAAATATAATGATATCAAGTTGTATATGAGTATATATAAACTTTTTTCACCGGGTATGTAAAGTCAAAATGCAAAAATATGCACCTTTACCAAAATATGAAACTACAAATTAATGTAATCGATTGTTCCTAACAATGCATTTGCATGAAATTCCTTAATATTGGAAATTTTCAAATGCTGCGTTGAACCAAAACCAATTCAAAAAAGATGTTAAATATTTTTCAATAACACGGTGCTACAGTGAAAAAAAAACTTGGAAAACGACCTAGCGTGGGTTGAGTACATTACAAATTGTGTCAAAAAATTTCAGAAACACCCTCAAATTCAGAAGTTATTCTAAAAAAAACCGTTTTCAGTGATGTTTATCAACTTATCGACCTGTAACTCAGTCAGTTTTTGTCCGATTTAATTTTTTTTAATGGGTTTGGAAAGAAAACTGATTACGCTTTAAAATGACGTGCATTTTTTGATACATTTGTAAGTTATAAGTATTGTTTTTGTTAAGAATATCTAAAAAAAAAAAAGAAAATTATAAACTTTTTTGATTTTAGTAGCTTTTCATTGCTTATTTTAATATTTAGTTCTTAACAAAACATGGTTTTCTTTTACAGTTATATTAGTTTTTTGTTTTTATATACATCGAGATTATTTTTATGTTATTTTCAATTTATAAAGAGCTTTCAACCTCCGTATATTTACAAAAATAAAGCAAATCAAACATATTAGCTAGGTTTGGCTAAAGATCTCATCAGAACCCGAAGTTTTAGAAAAGCTAGAGACTCCATAATAGGCAGAACTTAAACAAAAAAACCTATTAATCATCAATTTTGCTCCATTCTTGTCTTCATTTTTCAAATCGGATGAAAATTGTAAAAGTTATTCAACTTGTCATTAACACCTGTTTTTAACTATACATGTTAACTTAGGTTAAGCTATTTGTACAGTTTTTAATTTACGTTTGTAAGTCAAGTGGTTTACCAAAAGAAAAGTCTGCAATCCCAAAATTTTTACTTTAGAAAAAGTTTAGTTAGTTTTGCAAATCTAAACCGATTTTAACAAATAATATCTCGTTTTTTCTATATAAAATTGTCTTTAAAATACAGTGCAAAAAAAATGTAGGTTTTCATAGAAAAAAATTAAAATAACTCTTGTTGAATTTGAAAAATTAGGAAAAAAAAAAAAAATTGAGAAACTTTTGATAAACACTTACCTAATTTCTTGAAATATATATTTTATGAATACATTTCATGAAAGCTTAATTCTTTGCCTTTCCAAAACTTTTTAAATTTTTGAAATCGGTCGAAAAGTGTGTGAGTTAGAGGTACTAAAGTGCTACGACCTACCCTAAAACAGTTCTTTGAAAATAACTCAAAATTTTGAGGGTGTTTTAAAATTTTTGAAAACGGTTTTTGTATGTCCTCACTAGGCCTACGACCCCCACTAGGTCGGTTTTCAAGTTCTGACAAAAAGTGTTTTTTTGTAGCAGTGTGTAATTAGGTCTACACAACGAATCTTTTGATTATTATTTCGACAAAAATAAAAGCAAACTTTTTTAAGCAAAACTTAACATTTTGTTGTTGTATACGAGCTAAATTTTTGTTAATAGAAAATAGCAAATTAGCTTTGTTAAAATCAGCCAAAAATTTGCTAAATGTTTGTACACAAAACCAGCAAACCAAAATTGTAACATCAACAAAATTTTTGATACATTAGCCTTAAATGTTTTGCTAAAATCAGTAGAAATATTTGCTTAAAAATTGAAGGCTGATGATTTCAGAAGGGCACATTTTTATTCATATAAAAAAAAAAATGTTAAAAATTTCATATTTTTTTTTGTTATTTTTTATGTCTTCTAATATATAACAAATTTTTTGCTGATTTTAGCAGATTTATATGTAACTTAACTAAAATTTAGCTGAAGTATAACTAAAATTTTATAGATTTTTTTTTTTGATATCGTTATCTATATAATATTTTGCAAAAAATTCTAATTTTGGCTGTTTTCTGCATCGCAATTTTTAACTTATTTCTAGTAGTTGTAGCTAAATATTTATTATTTTTTTTCTATTACTTGAAAATGTTTTTTGAACGGGACACCCTAATGTATATGTTGCACATATCTTTGTACAAATTTTCACAATATGTTAATTATGTACGTAATTAACACTTAAATGCTCAACAGCGTCGAGTGAATAAAAACCTGTTTTTTATGGTGGAATATGCTTAATCAACAAAAACTGCGTACCACGATTTTCAAAATATTTTTTGTACGCCGAAAAACCAAAAATTTCAAAATTTTTAATTATCCGTTATACAAAAATCAAATATATATCATTTGAAAGGTTACATTTGCCTCTTAATACTTACGTATGATATTTAAACTTTCTTAAATTATTTTCGACTTTTTTCGATATCATAAAGAAAGCATTTTTTGAGTTTTTAATTAATTTCGCACATTTTAATTTTTTCGACTTTCACCATTAATAAAAGGCACAATGCTAAATATTTATTTAAAAATGTATTTTATTAAAAAGCGATTGGATTTCCTGAAACACTAGCGAAGTTTTCATTTTAATGAAGCTCAAAATAAAGCAGTGAGCATTTAAGGGTTAATTTAAATAAGCGTTTAAGGATTAAGTAGTTCTTCCTTAGTCATGACTCCGAGCTCAGTAAACGTTTACAAACGTTTAGTTAACTAACTATCTTATCTATTGAACTATTTTATCTCTAGACTTATTTTCAATCGAAACTTATCTTATCACAAAATAGAGAAGATAACGAGGGCGGTCCCACAATTATTCGACCTAACAAAGAAAGCACACTTTTCCCCAGCAATTTTCAATAGCTTCGATACCCTGTTTATAGTAAGAACTGTCTAGCTTCTGAAAATAGCCATCAACAGCAGACTCCACCACTTTATTATTGGCAAATCTAGTATCACCGAGCCATTTTATCAAGTTAGGAAATAGAAAAAAATCCGAGGGAGCTAAATCTGGCAAATAAGGTACAACAGAAAAATTTTTTATAACAGATTACCATTCAACCTGTTCAATAACAGCTTCTTTTATCACCGGTTACATGGAACCGGTTCTAGAACAGGTTCCTGGGAGTCAAAGTGTAAGGTTTCACTGTCCCAGAACCAGTTATATAACTGGTTCTAGAACCGGCTCTAAAGCAACCCGTTCTAGTTTGGAGGTAGAGAACCTATTGCAAATAGGACAAACTCCATATAAAAAGAATTGGTTGTAGAACAGAAATTAGAACATGTTATAATACAATATAAGTTGTTCTGCAACCTGTTATTTGGGTTTTACTGGGACGTAATTAACGTCGATTAAACTCTGCTACCCGATATTTTATAGTCGTAAACGAAGGAGCAGATTTTCCCAGAGTATAATCTAGATCGACTTTAATATTGGTTGCACCGAGACCATTCTAATGAAAGTATTGCATTACATAACGTTGACCAATTTTTTCCAGGTTTACAAATTCACTGAGATTGTTTATTTTTGAAGGCTCCAAAAAAATATTAAACAAGATGGCGCCTTGAAACTTAAAACTTATATTTTATAATGTTGCCACTTTTAACCAAAGTAATTTGTTTCAAACTACTAATGCCATCAGGTCGGTTAATTTTGGAACCGCCCTCGTACAACAAGTGTATGTAAATTGGCATTTTTATTTTTATTGCGTCATATAAAATGTTCTTATTAGCTCTTATAAAATTTGGTCTGATTTAAAAAATATGCACCCGAATCTCAGAATTATTTCATTAAAAATTTAAATTTTAAAAACTGCTATAGAAATTTTTGGATCGTTAATCGATTTAACTAAATATAGCAGAATTTAATAAGTTTTTATTAACGGTTTAACGTGTTCGCTGACTTAATTATAAATCGAAATGAAACTGTCGTAAACCAGAGATTTTAATTTTATCTTTATCAGTTTTGAATATGGGTATTCAACCCTCTAGAGTAATGTTCGAGGATGTTTGTTTTTATTTTTTTTTTTTGAATGTACAACTTTTATTAAAAAAAGTCGAATAATTTTGATAGACAACATGATATTCTTTACTTTAACTGCTTTGTACCGTCTTAAAGCGAGAAAGAGACAATGTCTAAAACAAAATTGTTATACCAACGGAAAAATATGATCAAATCAATAAATATCACTGAAGTTCTCTAGTATCAAATGATTTTGTACATAATGTAAAGGACTAAAGAACACTGAAAATAATTGATACGTAAGAATTCTAAAAAATAACCAAAACTTTTGTAAAACAAACGAAACAAAAAATTTGATCCTAAAAATGGCTGTATAATATTGGATCACTTTAGATCTAATTATTTTTAATTAGATGTTATTTAATAAAAAGTTATCCAATTCTATCCGATTTTTGTCCCGATATAATTACTTCTAATCATATTATATTTTTGAATCAAATATCAAAGATATAATTAGATACAATTAAATACATTTATACCCCAAATATATTTAAATTAAACATATGAAGTTACATATATTTGATCTCCATAAAAGTTCGAAACACAAAATGTATAATTTAAATCTGTAAATAATTTAAATTTTATTTAATTTTTTTTGGACATCAAATTTTCGTTTAAAACGAAATTGTTACTTTTAATTCAATTAAAAAAAAATTCGATTTTAATATAATTTTTATTAAAAATAAAAATTATGTTTTTTCGACCTTTAATTGTGCAATGAAAATGAAAAATAATTAAAGTTTGAGGCCATACTCTATATTTCTTTATTATGATATTGTCCTAACAAATAATCTATAGAGTTTTTGTTTTCAAATTTATTATTTGAACACTTTCAGGAATGTGTTGATAGGTCTATTTCGGGAATTTTCTAGATTTCCCATCATCAGAACACGTTTTGAAAGAAGTAACAATTCCATGCAAAACATCAAACATTCATATAACCTAGTTTTCGCACTAAAGGAGAACTAATATATGAGCAGAATTTAATTCTCCTTTTTATTCGCACACTTGTTTTGTTTAAAAACAAGATGTGAAGCGGGAGTAAACAAGACCGTACTTTGTCTTTTTTACAAGTTTGTTATAGTTTTAATTAAAAATAAAAATTATGTTTTTTCGAACATAAAATTATGTTTTTTCGAACATAATTTTTATTTTTAATAAAAATTATATCAAACTTGTTAAAAAGAACATAATTTTATGTTCCAAAAAACATAATTTTTATTTTTAATAAAAATTATATCGAACATGTAAAAAACACAAAGTACGGTCTTGTTTACTCCCCCTTTACATCTTGTTTTTAAACAAAACAAATGTGAAATAAAAAGGAGAATAAAAACAAAAAGCGTGTAGTACATATCTACCAAAGAAGCTTGCACATAATGAAAAAGATTTCAATTAGTTGTTGATCAATGGTGATAATCTTCGAGCTCATATATTAGTTCTCCTTTAGTGCGAAAACTAGGTATGAATGTTTGATGTTTTGCATGGGATTGTTACTTCTTTCAAAACGTGTTCTGATGATGGGAAATCTAGAAAATTCCCGAAATAGAGCTATCAACACATTCCTGAAAGTGCTCAATTAATAAATTTGAAAACAAAAACTCTATAGATTATTTGTTACGACAATATCATAATAAAGAAATAACGAGTTTGGAATCGGATTTAAATAATTTTCATTTTCATTCAAAATTTGTCAATATTAAAAAGTAATGGAAAAAAAAATTTTACAGTTTCTGATAGTTATATCTAAAATGACAGAAGACATTTTGGATTTTGTGTTATGTAATCAAATTTATCAACCATGTATAATCATATATAAAATTCTGAATAGTATATTTTTTATACATGATTTAATATGCTGATACATGAATTTTTTTCGTTTAAACATTTTGAAAATAATATTATATATAAATACATATTGATACATACGATATTTTATATGACCATATATTTTTTTATTAAGGAATATATTGTTATATATAAATTTTTTTATTAGGTGAGTATTTTTCTTTATTTTAAAGACAAATTTTTCAATCTCCGATTTTAATTAAATTTGGTTTATATCAATGTCAGTAGATTTTTGATCCGTTTGTTTGTTTTGTAGCGGACTAAAAAAATAAAGTTCCCTATGTGGAGACATTTTAAAATTTTTCCAATTAAAATATTTTTTTTAAATACATTTTTCTTTTTTTAAATAAATAACTATTCAATATATTTTATTCAACCTTTGTTGTTATATGGATTTTTTTATGAAAATGTTGGTTTCATATTGGGAAATGGCAATATGTGATATGCTATATCATTGGAAAGGTCAAAAGCTTAGGTTTTTATTTGTTACCAAAATGTATATTCTTTTAAAGATTGATAAAAATCCAATTTTTTTTTCAAAATTGTTTCCTAGTTTAGAAATAAAATATTGTTTAACCTACTCCCATCTCTGCAAATTATATGTTCTAATGGTATTAAAATAAGCAACGCTGATAATTTTATCCTGCCCCGATACGCACTTTCTTATGCAATCGTGCAAAACATTTGCGACTTTGAAGACTCGCCCAATTTAAAAGGGGAGTGACCGTTAACAAAAAAAAAAATACCACAATTTAACTCAGCGTGGACTTTACACTCGATGCACAATTTTGCAGTCATTTTAGATAATTTTATTTATGCAATAAATTCAATATTTTCGATATTCACAACCGTTGTTTTTAGCTAAATTGTTTTGAGGCAACCCAAATACATAATCCAAAAAAAAAAATTGTTAGTGTTCAAGCTTTTGCGTTAAATCCTTTTCCAGAGAGCCGTGTTAAGGATTAAATAGTTCTTCCCTTAGTCATGACTCAGCACTCAGCGAAAGTTTACAAACGTTTGGTTATCTAACGCTCTTATCTATTGAATTATTTTATCTCTGGATTAATTTTCAGTGCAAACTTATCTTATCAACAAATAGATAACGATCTAAAATTAAACATATCTTTGTTATTGATTGAAATTTTAATTTTTATTGCGTGATATAAAATGTTTCTATTATTTCTTATCAAATATGGCCTGCTTTAAAAAATATGCACCCGAATTTCACAACTAACAATTTCATCAAAAACTTAAATTTTAAAAATTGCTATAGAAATTTGTAAATTGTTGGAAAGGAAGCTGTCCTGAAACTAGAGATTTTTATTTGATGTTTATCAGTTTAAACTACCCGTATTACACCCTATACTGTTCAAAGTTGTTTGTATTGTTTTCTTTTTAAATTTATAATTTTTATGAAAAAAAAGTGGAACTATTATGAAAACATGATTTGATATATTTTAACTGGTTTGTACCATCTTGAAGCGAGAAAGAGTCAATGTCGAAAACGAAATTGTAATACCAACGAAAAAACTGGAAACATGTGATCAAATCAATACAAAGCACTAAATAGTATGTACCCGAGTAAAAAAAATTATATATAAATTTATATAATCATATATAGCACCATATATAATTAGATATAATTATATATGCGGTTGATTATTAAAAAATTATATATAATTAACCCTTTGTAGCCCATGAACTTAAAAATTAAAATTTTTTTTTGGTACGGGAAAGGTTAAGGTAAATAGAAAAAAAACGTATTACTTAGAAATTAAAAAATATCCTTAATTTATTATTTATTTGACATTTTAGGGTTTGTGACATTACTGTTACATAACATAAAAATATAATTTTTTCATGTAAAAATGTAAAAATATGCATTGTATACAGTGTTGCCATGTATTTTTTTCAAAAAACTGTAAGAAAAAACTGTTTTTTTAAGAAAAAACTTTTTTTTTTAAATAAAAAACAGTAGGAAAACCCGTTAATATGTGCATTTTTTCAATTGCATTTTATTTAAACATAAAACAACATAAAAAACATTAAACACATAACATATTTATATACACAGAAAAAAAATATTTTTGTTTTGTAGACTAACTTTTAATTATACTAACAAAAAAAAAATATGTTGTTACAGATCACAAGTTGTGCTCTGTTATAAAACTACATTTTAATTAACAATAGGAATAATATGTTTTTTTTATGTGTACTTGTTTAAAGTAAAAAAAAAACATAATATAAAAAAACATATTTATATTTATATTAATTATTTAACATATAGCAAAAAATAGCTACAAAACCATAAAAAAACAAAATAGTTCATCACATTTTGAGATCTTACATAATTACATAAAAATATCAGTTATACATTTTTGATTAAATTTGATTTTCATTTCGTTTGATTCCACAAAATTTTAACACAAACAAATGCTAAAAAGGGAATTAAAACTTACTTCACAGTTGCATTCAATGTGTAGTATTATTTTTTATTGAAACATTTTGTGCAACTTTTATATTAAATTTATAAATTCAAGTAAAAGAAAGTAAATCGAGCAGGTAAACTGTTAAAAACTGGAAAAACTGGAAAAAAAAGGCTGAAATTAAACAAAAACTGTTTTTTTTTTTCATGAAAAACTGGAAAACTGTAACGCATCCTAAAAAACTCTAAAAAACAGTTAAAACTGGCAATATGGTAACACTGATTGTATACAATAAGTATAAAATATTATTCACAGGTTTTCATAAAAACAACCCAATTTTTTGCACTTTTTGTATTTTTTTATAAAATTTTAAATTTACACGTGTTCAAACTTGTCACTATTCGTATTATGCAAACTTCAAACTGACGGAAGTCAAAAAAATTACGCCATCTATTATATTTTTTTTGGTACTAATTTGATCAGTGGTATGTCACAGTTGGCTAACACAAATTTGAGCGAGCTAAATAAATTCAGTATGTATTATTTCGGGTTTTTTGGGGTTTGTTACAGTAATGTTACATGAGGCTATAAAGGGTTATATATATGGTCCAATATATAATTATATCTGAATTATATAATTATATCTAATTTTATATAATTTTATATAATTATACAAAATTATATATACCCATTTTTGGGATATAATTATATATAATTATATCTGATTATATCAGATGTTATAGAATTATATATAATTTTTTTCAATCGGGTATGGAAACACGTCTGAGTTTCACGAAAATTAAATTATTTTGTACATAAAGTTAAAGAACCCCTGAAAACTGATAATAATAAATGCGCTAAAATACGATTAAATGTCAAAATAATCAAAATTTTTGTAAAATACACGAACATTTTTTAATTTTACAAAAGTTTTTGTTGTTTTGACAATAATTTCGTATTTTTATGTATGAGTGAATAGAACATTTTGAGTACTTATATTGTCTAGAGTAATAAAAATAAGCCCATAAAAAAGCAGAAAAAGAAAACATTAATTTAATCTGCTAAAATTAGCAAGAACGTTTACTAAATATTTGCAGAGTAAAAACAAAAACTGTAATATTAACAAAATTTTGATATACTTACCTTAAATTAAGTAGAATTCAAACAATAGTATTTTATGAAAATCAACAGAAATTTTTTAAATTTTTTTAAAATTTTAATTTAATTATATTGTGAAACACAGTTTCCTCTCCAGGCATTAAAACAAAACAGGCTACCAATATCATATCTGGTATACAGTAGGCGAAATTCTAATAGATGCATTATTTTTCTTATATGTTGTTTTTTTGGTGTTTCAACTAGCGAGTCTATGGTTTTTTAGATTTAACATTATTTTTTAAATTATAGGTATGAATATGTTTTATAAATGAATTAAAAGTATCACTTAATTGTATTAAATTAAAAAGTACTGATCTCTAAAACATTTTTAATATACTTTTAATTTTTTTAATTAAAAAACATAGTTTATAAAATTGTATATAAATGATATATAATTAGATTATATATGATTGAAACATTTTTCGGAACAAACTATATGATATTAGAACCCATGAGATCGGTTTATGTATGCATTTTTTCTGATCAGATGAGATGTGATATTTACACTCATAATAATCCATGTATTAAAATACTAAACTAATGTCAAAACAACGAAAACTTTCATAAAAGGTACAAAAATTTCGTCTAATTTACTGAAGTTTTCGTTATTTTGATATTTTTTTCGTATTTATATACATGAATTATTATGAGTGTAGTTAAATGTGATACTATATATAATCATATATGATTATATCGGAACTTTTTTCATCGGGTAGTTTGTTTTTTTAGTAAAAGAGTTAAACTAAATATTTCTTTGTTGTTTAAATATATATTACTCAAAAATCAAAGTTTACTAATTATTTTTTAAATAAACTACAATCAATTACTATTAAAATGTTGTGAGTGTAGAAAACTCTTACAGCTGGCTACAAATGTATTAAACTTTATTATATTCCAAACTAAGAAACACCGATTTTCTGAAATTAGGATTTTTAAAAAAAATTTTAAAGTTAAAATTTTATTTTAATTACGGGTTCTAAAGTAACTAAAAGATAGAGGCCAGAGGCCTCCCACGTTTGTCCGAAATGATATCTTTTTTTCTATATTTTAGTTTTAAAACTATGTTATAAAAAAATATGCATCATTTCTGAAAAACATAAGTTTTTTTTTATAAATTATTAATGTTTCCGCATTTAAACCAGTTGAGGCCCTATGCTCCTTATAGGAACGACGGGAATATATATATATATATATATATTTAAACCAGTTGGGACCAACACTTTTTTAATATTTTCATTTCAAATATATGTTAATATTAAAGCATAGTAAATTGTTTGTATTTCACATGAAAAAGCATTTATAATCCGCAACCAAACTATATTTTTTAATTTAAAGACGTAAAATTCTCGCTGAACATATTTCACTCAAATTTTATATGAGAAGTTGCGGTTTTGTCTTTCTAATAAAATAAACATTTAGTTCACTATCATTGTTTAAATTATGATTTGAGGCCTTTAAATTTCAAGCAAAAATTTTTAACGGTAAAAACAATTTGATATTCTTAAAAACTAATTATTTTTACTATCTTTGCATACCAAATGATTTAAAATTAAAACCCGATTAACCGACAGAAAAAATCAGTTTGTCAAAAACCGAAATTTGGCAAAAAAACCCGGGTTTTTGGTTATTCGATTAACCGTTTTTGGAAACACTAATAACAACTAGAATGACCTTGATTTTAGGGGATTCACTAGTTCAGTGCATTGCATGTTGTGTTAATGAATTCCAATCACAGGCAGTGTTGCCAGGTTTGTTGAGCAAAAAATCTTCAAATTTTCTAAAACAAAATCGTTAAAATCGGCATCATGTTGTGAAAAATCGTAAAAATTTTAAAAAACCCGATTAACCGACAGAAAAAACCTGTTTGTCAAAAACCGAAATTTGGCAAAAAAAAACCCAGGTTTTTGGTTAACCGATTAACCGTTTTTGGAAACACTAATAACAACTAGAATGATCTTGATTTTAGGGGATTCACTAGTTAAGTGCATTGCATGTTGTGTTAATGAATTCCAATCACAGGCAGTGTTGTCAGGTTTGTTGAGCAAACAATTTTAAAATTTTCTAAAAATCGTCAAAATCGGCATCATCTCAGTAAAAAACGCTGCTTACCAGCAAGCAGGTTTGTAAGGGAGTAAGCCAAATGGAATCCCTTACAAACCTGCTTACATATGCCATGATTTTTATATGGCGAATTCCCACTTGGAAGCATTACTTTTGGGCAAAATAAGCGCGGGTTTTAGCGCTTACAAAAAACTGTGATTTCATGGCTTTCAGTAAAATCATATTTCATGTCTACATTATTACGATTAAAAGTAATAATATAAATAATATATAATTTATTTTACATAAAATTCTACAGACATTAATTTTAGACATAATATAATAATTTTTTTTACCACACCTCGTGGGAGCTCTTCAGGAACAGTGAAACGACTAATTATTTTTTTAACATACTCTAAAACACCAAACACAATCGGAAAGCACTCGGGAAAACTGGTTAAGATCTTTTATAATCTACGACATGAAACTGTCTGCATTACAACCTGCATCCTCGTAAGGGATTAACGTAAGCTGCTTACAACCTGCGTCATTGTAAGGGAAAACAGTAAGCTCAACAAAATTTTTTGTTTATTTTTATACGAGCAACATAATAGTAAGCACTTACTTCAGCGCATTTGTTTTATCCTGCTTCTAAAAACACGAAAATTTTTTACTGGTATGTTTTGAAAAATCGTAAAAAATTGTAAAAAACCGTCAAAATAAAAAAATATTTGTTATAAGTGGAATAAAGTCTGAATAAAAAAATAAAAGACAATAAATCGCATTTTAAGTGCTAACGTTATATTATCGCAGTATGTCGCAACTTTTGTCACCTTTCAATGGCTTAGACTTAAAAAATCATGATATTTTACAACGATAACACTTTACCACTTGAACTGTTAATTACTTCTTTACAATTTTGTGAAAAAATATTTCATTACCACAGTATTTTAAATATTAAATTCTTTTACAAAATTTTAAAACTCTTTAACAATATTATTTTCTTAAATTATGAATTTTGGACTTCAGTTAAAGAATTAAAATTTATTATCAAAATAAAATCGCTCTCCAATTGATAATATAGTTATGTAATATTAGATAATTTCATCTTTTTCATATTGGGGCGGTTTTAATATTGCTTTCCTAAAACTACGGGTTCTGATGAGATCTTTTGCCAGATCGATATACATATCCTAGCTAAAATAATTAATTTGCTTTGTTTTTATAAATATATGAAGGTTGAAATAAATTTTAAGTAATAGCACTCAAACGATAAGTATTAAAGAGCTGAATACGCGAAAAATTAAGAAAACATTTTTGCAGGGTACTTTTAGGTCCAAAAAAAGTTTTTTTACTTTTTCCAAATTGTGCAAATTTATTTGGAAAATCATGGTTCTGTTCGAAATACGTATCGCGCACGAATTTTGCGATTTTCGTTTAGCGATGAAGCTCACTTTTGGTTAAATGGATAAGTCAATAAACAAAACTGCTGTATTTGAAGTGATGATAATCTTCAAGTGTATGTTGAGATACCGTTACATCCAGAAAAACTGACTGTTTGGTGTGCTTTAAGGGTACTTCTTTAAAAACAATGCTGGTCAGAACGTTACAGTCAATGGTGACCGTTATAGAGCCATGCTTACTGACTTTTTCGTTCATCAATTGAACAACCATGATGTGCAGGAGCTGTGGTTTCAACAAGATGGCACAACATGTCACACAGCTCGTGCCACAATTGATTTATTGAAGGAAGCGTTTGATAACCGCATAGTTTCACGTTTCGAACCCGTGAATTGGCCTCCAAGATCGTGCGATTTAACGCCGCTGGACTATTTTCTGTGGGGATATGTAAAGTTGCTAGGCTACGTCGATAAGCCCGAAACGATTGATACGATACGGCCACCAATGTTGGAAAAAATCATCGAAAATTGGACCTCCAGATTAGCCTACGTCCGAGCCTGCCATGGCGGTCATATGCCTGAAGTCGTATTTAAATTATAATTCCAGACGATTATCTTTCGAATAATGTCAATTTACGAATGTCATTTTAAAAAATTCATCTTTGTTTTTTCCATTTTAAAGATTTATGTCTCTATAAAAAACGCCCTTTACATGCTCAAAACTAAAAAAATGCTTTTTTATATCAAAAGTATTCTAAAAAAATATGAATAATAAGCTAAGGAAACGTTTGAGCCCTTTTTCGACAAAAAATAAGAAAAAACCCACCATTTTTGAAATCTTTAATCGCGTGTCGGGACCTAAAAGTACCATCCAAAAAAATTTCGTTATTTTTTCTGCAGTCAGCTCTCTAATACTCACTGCTTGAGTGATATTACTCAAGCCAATTCGCAAAAACGTTCTTTATCGGAACACCCTAGTGGAAATAGCAAACAAATAATGTCGATGTATATAAAAACAAAAAAACTGTAATAAAAATAAATACTATTTTATAAAAATGTAAACAGAGAAATTAAATTGAAGCTTTTATTGCAAAAACTTGATAAGGCACATTTATTGTTTTATGAATTTTCGCTGGCTGCTAGGCATCCATTGATTAATATTTGATAGAAGTCTTGCTTAAACACTTATTGCAAGTACCTAGAGTACAAAAGTCCTGCAAAAGTAATATTTTTTACAATTTTAAATGTCAAAAACAAACTAAAAATAAAATGTGGCTTATCAAGTTTTTGCAATAAGCCCTTTAATTAAGCTAAATCCTTTTTTGGATTTAACTTAATTTAATTCTTACAATAATTCAAATCCTACAGTAATTAAATTTTATAAAAATGTAAAAAATTAAATTTTGTAAAAATGTAAACACAGAAATTAGCATTTTTGCAAAATTATATGTAACATCATATTAGCAAATAACTATTATATTTCGATAAAAAAATAGTTTTTGTTTAATTTTTAACAAAATAATATAAATTCAAAAATAAAGCCGGAGATTTTATAAGAATACGTATATTTTGCCGACATATTTAACTGCTGTCAATAAATCCTCATAGTTTTTTTTTTGGTACTAAATATCGTCAAAATAACGATAAATCGAAAAACCTGGCAACACTGATTCCATGGGATATAAATGACGTCAGCATAAGAGAGCCAATACAAAAGAAATGAACTTAATATCACGTCACATTAAAAATAGAATTAATTTATGAAATTATTGTTGACAAACAAAAAATCATTATAATTTTGAGATTAACTAAAAAAATCACTCAAAAACACAAAATTAATTTGTTATAAACCAATTAATCTAAGGGCCTAATTAACTGGTCTAATTGGCGCGTGTCGCATCAGAAAACGTTGGTAAACGTTTACAGATAACGTTACAGCAAATTGAGTAAACAATTAAATCCCTCAATACGTTTGTAAACGTTTACTCAAAATGAACGAAATTAATTGTTTTTCTTTGAGAACGTGTGTGTGCGAATGAAAAAGATAAGAAGTGGGATCAAAATATTTGCAAACGTTTGGGGGGACCACTATAAAAGCCAAAAGCCGGCACAACAATGACAGTAAACAAGCTAAAGAATTCGTTGTGTGAACAACAAATAACGGCAATTATTAACAAGTGAAAATATTTACAGCAAAATATATTTATTGAAATAATTTCATAACAAAGAAAACAAGTATTTCATAATTAAGCGAAACTTGAAAACAATAATTTGAAAAAGAAAAAGAATTCTAAAAGAAAGTGTTATTCCATACAAAATGAGTAATAGTGCAAATCAAGTTTCTATGGAAAATGAAGAACCAGTGATTGTAGAATGTTTTGGTTCTTTAAATGTGGATGAAATTTTGGCTGATGAAGCTCAAACCTCGAACCAAGAGCCGAATGAGACCATACAACAATTTGAAAAGGCTATGAAGAAAGCTTGTAAGGCCCAGAAGATGTTACAAGAGGTAATGGAAGAGTTGGCTAGGGAAATGCCTAAAAAATTTAGCAAAAGTAAGGACAAGAAAAAGTCTAAGAAACATGGACGTCGACAACGTTCACGTTCTCGCTCTCGTGATACCAGTGATGGTACCAGCAGTGGTACTAGCAGTGGCACTAGTTCCAGTTCGAGCTCAAGTTCCAGTGATAGTGAAGTTGAATTCGTGCCATGCCATGGTCGACGCAAGCATTTGAAACACAAACATGGTCGTAGACATCGTCATGGTGGCAGAGATCGTTCCCGTTCCAGAGGAAATCATGGTCGTAGACATCATCGTTCTCATTCTGCACCACATCATGGTGGTCATCCTCATCAAGGAGGTCATCATCATGCTGGTCACAATTTTCCTCATCATGGAGGTTTCCCACATCATGGAGGTTTTCCACATCATGGAGGTTTTCAACTTCATGGAGATTTTCCACATCATGGAGATTTCCCCCATCATGGAGGCTTTCCCCATCACGAAGGCTTTTCCCATCACGGAGGCTTTCCCCATCATGCCGGCTCTCCCCATCAGGGAGGCTTTTCCCATCATATAGGCTTTCCACATCATGAAGGCTTTCCACATCGTGGTGGCTTTCCCCATCGTGGCGGTTTTTCGAATTGTGGAGGATTTCCTCATCATAATGATCACCGTCAACATCCCTTCCAAAGTATGTGTGAATTTTCGCAGTTTTTTCGGCCAGCCGGCCCCTGTTTGGGGCCGAAACAGCAACACGATTGCTCGAGGAATCGTTCCGGTTCCAACTCAAGATCTAGAATGGCACAGTGTTTCTTTGATGGTCGCTCCAAATCCGAATATCCACCAAGGTCCCGTCATTGTGGATTTGACAAACTAAAGAAACTTGACCATCATGGCAAACGTCATGCTAGTCGTTCACATTCTCGCTCCCACTCAAGAGGACGTCATTCAGAAGGAGAGATGAAGAAACATCATGGTCACCACAAGCGTCATGCAAGTCGCTCATGTTCTCCTTCTCACTCTAGAGGATGCCATTCGGGCGATGTAAAGGTAGGATATCAATCAAAAGGAGAAGTGAAGAAACATGGTCACCATAAACGTCAAGCTAGTCGCTCACGTTCACGTTCTCACTCAAGAGGACGTCATTCAAAAGGAGGAGTAAAGAAACATGGTCATCATAAACGTCACACTAGTCACTCACGTTCTCGTTCTCACTCAAGAGGACGTCAATCAGAAGGAGAAGTGAAGAAACATCATGGCCAACACAAACGTCAAGCTAGTCGATCACTTTCTCGTTCTCACTCAATGGGACGTCAACCAAAAGGAGAAGTGAATAAACATGGCCATCATAAATGTCACGCTAGCCGATCACGTTCTCCCTCTCATTTACGTGGTCACCATTCAAAAGATCACTTTAAGAAACATCATGGCCATAATAAACGACATTCCAGCCGTTCTCTATCCCGTTCCCACTCCCGTGATAATGATCAATGTAAAGTTACTTCTAGCAAATGTGAGAGACAACATTCCAGATCCCGTTCCCATTCAAGATGTGATAAAAAGATGCTTAAACAGCAACATAAACACTGCACTAAACAAAGAAACCCTCATAATAATGCAAAAAGTTTCAGTTCATCTTCTTCATCAGGTGGTAGTAGTTCTGATGAATCTCGTATGCATCATCACTATCATCATCACCGTGCTTAGCCTCATCATATGCCTGCATATCGTGCTCCAGGAATGATGAATTATTTGCATATTGGTAATCCTTCAATGATGCATGGTATAATGTGACGGCAAAGGCTACATTTTGGATTTTAAAGCGAACAAATTTTAAAATGATATGACTACAAATGATTTATATTTACTGATTTAGTATTTTAATAAAATATATTTAAAAAGAAAAACTAACGAAAAAAAAGAACTCAGACATTTTATTTAACTAGTATTTAAGTTGTTGATTAAAAAAAGAAAAAAGAAGAAATAAAAATAATTAAGAAATGAAAAAACAATTATTAAAAAACAAAAAAATCTTTTATTTCATCTAATACAGACGAGCTAAATCCAAATGGATTAGTAAAATGTTGCTGATTTCTTTAAGTTAGCAGTGCGAAATTCGTCAATTCACACAAAACCTTTTTTTTTAATATCTCACCTTGTCAGAAAAAAGTGTTTTTGTCCACCCTTAAAAATGTATCTTGGTTTGTTTTATGATGATTCCCATTATGATCCCGTGAGCTGGACCGTTTTTAAAAAAGATATTGTTTTTTTTTGTTTTTGAAAGAATTTTGTATTTTAACTAAAGACAAAGTAAACAATATTAGTATCATATAAAAAGGGTAATTAAGGCGCGGGGATTTTTCAGTTTTTTTATACACAGGAGCATTAAGTAACAATCATGATACAAATAGGCTATTTCCGGGAAAGATTAATTTTTTATAAAATATGTAATGAAGCGGGGAACGAGTGGAATCGGAACACTTAATGTATTTGTATTATCGGAACGTGTTACTTATGTCAAGTTGTGCAAACATTTTGTTCGTTTTGCTATACCTCGCTTAGATTTCGAGATACTAGCCATATACCTTCTTCGAAACTAAAGGTACGTTCAGATTAGTCAAATATTTGACAAAAAACATGAAATATTTCTTTGCCGTAATCTTAACACAAATTATTTTTGTATGTCAAACAGTAAATCAGCTGATTTTGGTTAAATTATTTGCATTCAAATAAATATTTGACAAACTTAACCATAGTGTGAACACTAGCTATCAAATATTTTCTTCTGATTTGAGCAAATATTTATTTGATCTTACAAAAAAAATGTAAGAACAAACAATGGCAAATAACAGGTGTTAAAATCATTAATTATAAATTTTTTTAATAAATTTATTAATAAAAGGCTTTATAAAAAAACTGAAATGTAAATAGATATTAAAAAAATTTAATCACTCAGATAATGGATTGGAACATTGGTCCAAATTGGAACGATATGGAATGAAACGGGGAACGATTGGAATCGCAGCACTGTAGAACGATTGGAATCGGAGCACTGTACACAATTGTGTTGTCGTAAGTGAAAATAATAATTTAATCATTCCGATAACAGAATGGAACATTGGTCCAAAATGGAACAATATGGAATGAAACGGGGAATGATAGGAATCGGAACACTGTACACATTTGTGTTGTCGGCGTAGGGGTGTTTGTTAAGGTTTGCAAAAATTTTGTCCATTTTGCGACATCATGCTTAGTTTTTGAGATACAAGCCATTTTACAAAATGGCGATATTTTAGAATGACCAGTATCTCCAAAACTAAGCGAGATAGACCAAAACGGACAAAAGTTTTGCTCCACAGGAGTATTAATATACCCTTATAACATAAATAGGTCCGAGAGAGATCCCGAGTGATCAATTTTTTAAAAAACAGTTAGTTTTTCGATTAAATAAATCTATGTTTTTTTACACTTTGATTAAATAAATATTTAATACAAATATTTGTTTCAATCTGAACGCTCGACAAATATTTTTTCGTTTATTTTATTTGACACTATTTGAGAGCTGTTTGAACAAACAAAAACCATCAAATATTTGATCATAGTTTGAACATAAAATAAAATAATTTTTTATTTGACACAATTGGAAGCAAATATGTAAACAAATATTTTGTTCAAATAATTGATTAATGTGAACGTACCTTAAGCAAGATTGGTCAAAATAGTGAGTATTAATTAACCCTCATAATACAAATAGGCAAGGACTTAGGAAGATCCCCAGAAATAATTATTTGTTTACCCAAATACATACGTGAAAATACAAATTTAATCACTTCGATAAGAAAATGAAAGAAATATTGGTCTAAAGTAGAACGATATGGAATGAAACAGGGAGCGAGTGGAATCGGAACACTTAACACATTTGAATTATCTGAACGTGTTCCGTAGGTTACGTTTTGCAAACAATTTGTCCGGTTTGCTTTACCTTGCTTAGATTTCGAGATACTAGCCATTTTATAAAATGGCGATTTCGTAAAATGGCTAGTATCTCCGAAACTAAGTGAGATAGGGTAAAACTGACAAAAATGTTGCTCCACAGAAAGACAACAAAATTCAAGTTAAAAACTTTTGTCGGTATATTTCGAAAAATATAAAAAAAATACAGAATAACATTTTTGGCAATTCAACCGACATTTATCGTTAGTTAACGATGTAATTTTTGTGTACAGTTTATTTTTTAAGTTCACATTTACACATTTTTGGTACAGTTTGATATATATTTTTAGTTTTAAGTTATCAGCAAACAAAGCGATATCAAAAAACTGAAAAACCCAGATACTCGAACCGGTTTTAAATTTTAAAAAACCAAAACCGACTTAAAAAATAATTTTAAAAGACGCCAAGAATTTTGTGTAAATCTGAATTTTTAATATTAGTTATACAATCAAAACTAACAAAGCTAGACCCTTCGAAAAATCAAACAAATCGTTTTTTGTAATTCGAACGTTTTAGTAGTAAAAATGGGCTGAAAAGTTTAAAAAATTCGATTTTTTTTTACCAATTTTTATTTGTAAACCTTTTTCTTTATAATTTTCGGACCCCTAACAGGAATCTAAAGCCAAAATAAAAATATATCCACCAACAAAAAGTAGGTACTGAAAGGGTTAAAAAGTCGAAAATTTTGTTAACATCCTTGCAAAAACTTGGAATATTTATTTACAGAAAATGTTTCCTATTTTGCATTTTATCAAAACAAGCGTCCATGGATATAATTTTTTCTTATATTTATTCAAGGTATTTAATCTCTGCGATTTTAAATACCATACTAGATACTTTACTAGATACCTGCGCCGCAGGTGAAAATTTAGTATCAAAAATCGCAGCGATATTTAATACCAAATTTTTGCTTGCATTGCTTTTTTGTTTTATGTTTATATTTATTTCGCGCAGGCGAAAATTTGGTATCATAAAAAATTAAGAAAAAACCACTGCAAGCGAAAATTTGGTACTTAAAATCGGCGCGATTGATAATTTAAAAACCCCAGGAGAAAAAAGCAGACGAAAATTTGGTATGAAAAATCGCGCAGACTTTTAATAGCTAATTTTCGCTTGCAGTGGTTTTTTTTTTCTTTTTTATGGTTATTGAAACGACGTTTTATTTTTTTTATATTGACATTAAAATTTAAATTCTGCCCGATTTTTGCATTTATTGCATCGCGGTGATTTTTGATACCGATTTTCGGGTATAAATCAAATTTTAATACAAGAATCATTTGATAAACTTTTTATAAATTTTATTAAATGATTATGCTCTCAAGGGAATAAAGCAAATAGATTAGATTCTTTTTCATTTGGAGTTTATTTCACTGTGAAAAAAATTCCAAAATCATCAATGAAAAAATTACCAAAAAAAAAATTAAGAATCCCCAAAACTCAATTTTTTAGTTGTTTTTTAGTTTAATTGTATATTTTCTAAGAAATGGGAAAATTAGAGAGTGTTTTCACATATATAAACATAATCTGTATATGATCAAATTTCTTGAAAAACTGCTCTTTAAAAAAAAAATAATGATATTGAGAATTTATCGAAAATGGTACGTGCTGGAAATATAGTAAGAACATATTTGTAATCTGGAGATCAACGTCGATAAGATCCAAGCCATATCTTTAAGGGGAGGATTTCCATGTTATTTAAAATAACTTACAACACAAGAAGTCCCTTAAAATTTCAGACATCTTTTAAGTTTGACAAATAAATTTTGTGATGTGAATATAAGCCATTGAATACTATAGAAAAAATTAGTTCAAAATGACGCTGCAAGAAGTTGAGAATAGTAAGAAGAGAATAGCAAAAATAAATCTCTTCAATCCACAAAATTTTATTTATATTTGAGCTAAATTTAAGATAATTGAAAGAAACAAACTATTTTGCTAAAATCAGCAAAAAAAGGTTTTTAAATATTAGTAGATAAAAAAATCCCAAAAATGACAAATATTTGCCCTTCTGAAATCAGCTTTCTACAATTTTTGGCAAATATTTTTTTGTTGATTTAAGCGAAATATACAATTATTTTTATTCAATAATATTAAGGAAAATATAACAAACATTTTGTTGATATTACAGTTTTTGTTTGCTAATTTTATCTATAAATATTAAGCTAGAGATTTTGCTAATTCAAGCAGAGTAAACTGATATTTTAAATTAACTAAAACTTAAATCGAATATAACTAAAATATGATACAATTGACAGTAGTTCCCAACTTACTAATATTTAACAAAAAAAAAATTCTAATTTTGCAGTTTTTTCTGAAACGTTGTTAAAGCTCTGCCTATTCTCGAGGCTCTAGCTGTTCTAAAACCTG
Organism: Delia radicum; assembly: GCA_021234595.1. Lineage (NCBI taxonomy): Eukaryota > Metazoa > Arthropoda > Insecta > Diptera > Anthomyiidae > Delia > Delia radicum. Next base: position 150,577,682 of record CM037852.1, read on the forward strand.
GGGTTCTGATGAGATCTTTAGCCAGATCGAAATACTAGTATCAACCTAGCTAATATGTATGATTTGCTATATAATATGTTTGATTTGCTTTATTTTTGTAAATATACGGAGGTTGGAAGCTCGTTGGAAGTTAAAAATAAAATAAGAATAATCTCAATGTATATAAAAGCAAAAAACTAATAAAACTGTAAATTTTAACAATTTCTTAATAATTATTAATAATCTGCAATTATTACAGGTTTATTTGTATGAGCGTACTTCTTATTTCAAATAAAACACAAATAATTTTACGAAATTTTGTGCTGAGTTTATAAAACGAGGGTACACTGTGTTGTACAATTATCAGCAAAAACACACAGATTTACACAATATTCTTTGAGTATTTGTATTAAGACTGATTTGTGAAGTTTATTTAGTAAACTTTCTTTCACTAAATATATGCAATTTTCTACCGAAAATTAGATTGTTCTTAGTTTTTATCTGTATTATTTTTTTATTATTTCCAAATCGAAATCGAACAATTGCTAGTTGAAAAAACAATTTTTATTTGCTTTTTCTTCTGCCTTTATTCTCTCTATGTTTTTTCTTTTTTTTTCTTATTTGATTTTGCTTGATCCGAGCATGACTTCTTACTACCCTATGGGGGAATGGGACCGGTTCTGCGTGTGCCACAGGATCGGTCCCTTCGTGCCAGAGACCAGTCCTCTGCTAAACCCTACCCTATGTAAACAACTGGGAACTTTAACATTGGCTTGTCATAGGAGGGGGTCATTTGTCCTACTTTACACCACATAGTGGCATGCCACAGGGCTAACCAAAGATGGACATACCACAAGGCTGTCGCAAAAGAGCCATGTCGTATAAAATAAACAAAAACTAAACAGCTTCCAATGGGTAAAATTCTGGTCAACTGGCTTTTTCTTGTTAATAATCATTCTGGTTAAGTGGCATGTCCTCCCTTCACCAGTCATAGGATTGGTAAGTTTAGGACAATTGACACTGTCTAACCCACTTCAGTATTAAATTATACCAGTCCTGTGATAAGTCCTTCTTTAACCAGTCACTTTTAGGACAATTGACTCCTTATTCCCCTTAGGGTATATACCCTGTTTGTTTAAAATCATTTTTACTATTTTTAAATACAATGTATTTTTCACTCTGATTTTCTGTATGATTTGAGGAACTTTATAATAAGTGTTACCCTAATATTTATGCATGCAAACAATTTTACAGAGACATTAAAATTATTCATACATACAAATAAAAGCACTTCAGTTACTCTAACTACAACCACTTAGAAATTTCAAAAAGAAAATATTTTTAAACATTTTCATAATACACCACAGACATTCCTCACTTAACCGCCATCGTCCTTAAACATAAATTTATACCACTTTTAAAAGTTTTGTGAGTTATTTGTTGTTTTTAAATGTTTGATATTTTTTTTTTTCTTTCGTTGTGGTAAACATTCATAAAATATTTGATGGTAACATGTTGACGCAGCTATAATTGAAATGGGCACTGATACTGGGGTAGGTCATGTATGGCGACATACTTTTGCAGCACTTCTCTTTCGGTTAGCAGACGAAATAATAAAAAAAGAAAACACACAATATTGAGCCATAACCGCCAAAAAGACGTTAATGCTATAATTAATGTATAATTGACGTTTGCTTAAAATTTCGTAATTCTTGGAAGTAAAGTTACAAATTTTATAAAAAACAAAAAATAGTTTGCGCCAATTTATAGACAATCTACAGATTACTTACATTTTTCGGGACCACAAAGTGTTGTTCACGTCTTCTTTCTTGGGCATGCTTAAGCATACATTATGCAGCATTTGATTCGCAAGACTTTTATTGATATCCCATATGTATATATATCGGCCATTCCATTCAAACCTTGAGTTTTCCGATGTTAATTAAATTTTGTATTCAGAATTTTTAATTTTTAAAGTTACGAAAAATCAACGGTTTTATGCGAGATTAATTTTTTTTTTTGAAAAATGAGTAATATACAAAAAGTGTGTGCAAGTATTTTCCTTAATATCCCAGCAAAATGTTTTAGAACAGGTTACATTTGAACCAACGCAAAAAAAAGAAAGTGTTGTTTTTTTTTAGTAAAAAATCCATATTCCATATCTTTTTTCAAAGATGTAAAATTTGTTTCAAACAATCATTTTGTCGAAACTCTTTGCGGAATACTCACACTCGTATACGTGAACGTGTAAAAATTATTGAATTTTATTACAACACAAATAAATAAGTTTTTAATACTGCAACAGCTCCCACTGTAACATGATAAGAAGCTTAATTTTGGGCAATTTGAGGTAGACAAAATACTAGAGCTGTGCATCAGCTAAACTTACACCCTCTCAGATGCACGGTTTGATGCGGAAATACGGCTGATGGAGTTATCGGTCCATATTTTTCAAAAATGAAGCTGGTGAACCAGACCATGTTGGGAACTTTAAGTATGGTTCCAGTAAGATAGAGCTACACAATGGCGATTCTGCGAGCACTTTTTTATTTAAAAAAATGCTGAATTTGCGTGGCCACCTCGTTCCCAGATTTGACTGGTCCTGATTTTTTTTTTGTGGGGTTTCTTGAAGGGAAGGGTTTACACCAACAAACAAAAAAAAAAAAAATTAAACAACTTAAGAAGAATATTCGCACAGAAATTGCAGAATTAGAGCCAGGAACTTTGCGCAACTTAATGCAAAAACGTCTTGAAAAGAACCGTTAATGTCAACAGGAAAATGGACGCCATTTAATGGATGACGTTTGGCTAAAAAAAGTTAAGTTATGCTTTCATTAAAAAAAAAAAATAAAATAAAAAACTTTAAAAATAAAAAAGTTATAATCATTTTAAATCAGTCAGTCGAAGTTGGCTCACCCTGTATAATATAAGTATAATTTTTATCTAAAGATGTAACTAAAAAATTAAAAATATGCATATAATATAAACTACATAAAAATATGCATTTAAATATCCTACATATCGTATAAAAGGTTCATTAATAGGCATTTAATTAATTTAATCGACAAAAACGATTTTGGCGCTGACGTATTTTTGGCGGATAGTGCTTGATATGTTTAAAAACCAACGTCTTTGTTGAAAATAAGTTTTTATGACTAATAATTTTGCAATAAATTTAAAAACACGTAATATGATAATAATTATTATTTACATTAATAACAAAAAAATAAATTATTTTAAAAATTGTGATTTTCTGTTGATTTTAAAATACAAACTTTTATCAGTTAATTTTGTTTGTTTATTTAAGAGAATATTTAGAGTTTAGTTAAAGAGAATTTTCGTTGTTTTGAGAACAGTTAATATAACAGTTTTAAGAGATTAAATGCCTTTAGATGTACTCTTAAATATGTATAACCGTTCCCATTATGGGTTATAAAGAGTATCACACAGAGAAAAATTTAGCTATTTGCCAACTGAAATTCCGGTACTACGACTAAAATTCAGTTATTTCGAATTTTAGACGATTGTCACAACTTAACATTAGTTTTCACAACAAAGTTCGGTTAATTCAACTGAATTTTAGTTGCAACACCCAAAATATTCAGAAATCTAATGTAAATATATTTGTACTAACTGAGTTTATATGTTGTTACCATTAATATACACTTTTCAATTCGGTTGGCACTTTATTTTTCTGTGTGTAGATACACACAAAGAGAAATAAAGTGCCAACCGAATTGAAAAGTGTATATTAAATTCAGTTATTACAACTGAATTTAATATACACTGAATATATTGGGTTTTGCAACTAAAATTCAGCTGAATTAAACAAACTTCATTGTGAAAACTAATGTTCAGTTGTACCAACCGAATGAAATTCGTAATAACCGAATTTGAGTCGTATTAACTATATTCCAGTTGGCAAACAGCTACATTTTTCTCTGTGTGCAGTTATTAAAAATGTTGCTCTTATTGTTAAGAAAACTCTTAAGCAATAGTGGGAATTATTTTGTGGGGAAATAAAGAAAAGCAAGATATTTTCTTAAATAAACCAAATTGTTATCTGTGCCCGATTAAAAAAGTTGTTATGGAACTTTATGTAGTCATATCAATTTCTATGTTACTCTATATGAAATCTTATTAAATTTCCCTTAAAATATGGGCCCATATAATTGTATCTGTTTGTATAGATTTAGATCTAATTTGATGCAATTAAATAAATGTTCAGTACAATTGTATCCGAATTAATGCCAGATAGAATTTTATTAGATTGTATCAGTTTTGTATGTAATTGTATCAGTTTATATCTAAACTGATACAAATATATGTTATTATATACAAACCAGGAATTACTGTATCCAGATTTTAACCTGATATATGATTTTATGCAAATTTTATTAAATGTTACATTTTTATATATGATTGTATGGAAATATACACAATTTCATACAAATATGTGAGCATCGTATCATATCCGTTAAGTTCATAAAAAAATATTAAGAATTGTATATTTTTTTGCGATTTTACAACAAGAATTACGGCATACATCTTTTTAAGCTTCAATACACATTAGGGTATCATCAAAGTGTACGAGTTTAAAGTTTCAGATCAATGGATTAAAAGAACGGCTTAGGCAGATTTGTAAAAAAAACAAAAGAATTTAAATATTTTTCATTAAAATATATACCGCAGTATCTCCTTTATTCTCAATGCGACACTGCACGGGTAAATGTTGCTCAATTTTTCAAAACTTTTTAGCACAATAGGTTCACACATTTCGTCATAATACTCCCAATCAAGTTTCTTAAATTTCGATAGTAAAAAGCTAAAATTCGATGTTTTTTGTAAAATGAAATAAAATGAAATGGGGCGCAGGACCACATGTGTTAATGATGTCCAACACATTTTTTTATCATCCTTGAGTAACAAACAAAAAACTCAAAAGTAGTTAATTTTAGATTTTAAATATTTTAGGACAACAAATTGTTATTACAAAAAACACAATTTCTTCGAAATCCGCAGCACTACCCATGAGACCGGGGGATATTTTTAAATTTCTGTATTTTTATTCTCTAAGGCCCTATTACTGAATATCTAATTAAAATTTAACATACAGTTAAATTGCAAACAACAAAAAATGTGTCAGTTAAAGTCCCATTTAGTAGCTAAGGGGCATTGTAAAAAGGAGGCTAAGAAGTATTCAACAATGCCATAAAGCGAAAATCTCAGTTTTTTTTGATTTTTTGAAGAAGATTTTTAAAATTGGAGATTTTAAGTACATATTTATATCACAAGGTAGGTTAGCGACATCCTAAGAAACCATATGAAATGTTTCACAATTTGTGGGCCAATAAAATAAAAAAATTATGTTCCAGTTATCAATTTCAAAAACGTTTAAGATGTGTGATAGAATTTTGTGGTTAAGTGGTACTGTTACCGGGCTAGTTCCTAACCGATTTTGGATTATATATTATATTTATATCTTTTTGAAGAGATAATTTTATCTATATATTGATTAATTTTTCATTTAGAATAAGAACTGTTACGATATAAAAATAGTTTTTTGCAAAAACTGAAGAAAGTTGGGACAACAAAATTTTTTATCCTACATCCTTGTAACGACCCTTGTAAACACTGAAACACATATCTGCGCATTTTGTGTGAACGACTGTTTTGCATCCGTTGCTTCGTAGATATTTGACATTAAGTTTTAAAGCGAACTAAAAAAGTTTAGTAACGTCATGATGCTTGTTAGGAAAAGACCTAACCACGTGCTTGATTACTAAGAAGACAAGAATGGAGCAAAATTGATTATTAATAGGTTTTTTGTTAAAGTTCTGCCTATTATGGAGGCTCTAACTTTTCTAAAACTTCGGGTTCTGATGAGATCTTTAGCCAGATCGCAATACTAGTATCAACCTAGCTAATATGTTTGATTTGCTTTATTTTTGTAAATATACGGAGGTTGAAAGCTCGTTATAAATTGAAAATAACATAAAAATAATCTCGTTGTATATAAAAACAAAAAACTAATATAACTGTATAATATGCCAATTGTTGTAATTCAATGATGCTCAAGCCATAATAGTGCTTGGCACACTTCACCACGTATTCGACCAGCATTTTTTATTTTTCTTCATTAAAAGCCTACAGGAAAAGCAAAAAACAAGATTAGAAAAAGTCAGAGCTCCCTAACGATTTAATTGCGTCGAGTAATGCATATAATAAAAATGCATAGATAATGTAAAAAACTCTCTGAAATTATTTTTATTTTTTTGACTTAAAGTCAACTAAAATGACAAAGTAGATATCGCACAATCAGAAATCGGTTCAATGAAAATCAATTTTTTTTGGAAGGTTAGCGGAAAGAAAGTGTCGAGTAGTGTAATTTAAAGATAAGTCGTAAATTGTTTTTGATTTTTTAACTTTAAGCTCACCGTATTCGACTCTGAGACCCTATTAATCAAGTGCTTTTTATAATCTGATATATACATCAATCCGTTGTCGATACACATCACACTCATAAAAATCGGCTGGAAAGGTTAGCTAACATAAAAAAAAAAAAAAAATCGAACATATATCAACCATTCGTCGTCAAAGGGTTAATTATAGTCAACCTAACCCTGTCTATTGTTCCTCTCAATTCATAAAACCTTAAGAATTATGAGTCATCTAAAGTCAGTTTCAACAGCTTACGAACATTTTGAAGTAGGTCATATACCCTCTCACATATGGTGGCGGGTAGGGGAGGTCGGGGTATTATTGGACACGGGGTATTGTTGGACAGCGCGATATTTTTCCCGTTTGTAACGCTTGGGGTCTCCACCAACTAGCATAGACTCGTCTTATTATAATTTCATTTTTTATTGAGCACTTGACTTGTTTTGACGCATTGTTACCTCGCTATTATAGCAAACAGAATTTTGATGTTTGTAAAGTGTTTTTTTCACTTAGTGTTTTGTTCATTTTGACAACATTTTTCGACGAACCAAGTGAGGTAAATATATTTATAATATTCTTTGAACTTTAAGCTTTCGACGCATATAAGAGTTTAGTATAAAATTTGCATTGTGTTACTTATACGCCGACATTTTGTAAAAATTACCGTCCGGGGTATTATTGGACACTTAATTCTGGACAGTTCACAACATAACCTCGCGTGTTTGATGCGTATAAGTGATTTTTCATGCATAATTTCAACAAAGCATTAGTTTTTTCGGCAATTTCTAATCGTTTTTTTGTCCGTTTAAAATTTTTTTGACAGAATGCCGCGTTATTATGACAAAAAGGACATTAAAATCGGTAGGTTCGTTGAAACTTGGCACGCCAGTGAAAAAGTCAAATCGTGGCCGTAAGCCAATGAAGTCGGTCGTTTTGACATCGCCAGAAAATGTGTCTGAGCAACGTGATAAGGCCGAGAAGAAGCGGCAAAGTTTATCGGAGAAAGATGACACACCAGCAGCAAAGAAGAAAAAAGGCCGTGGCAAATCAAAGACTCCACAAAAGAGAATACCGTCTCCGAACGAAACTGACGCGGAGGAAGATATTGATTTTTGCATAATTTGCATGAAAAATATGCCCAAGAAAGAAAATCGCCGAAACACAGCCAATTGTATTGCTTGTGATCGAGGTATTCACTTGAGTTGTGCCGGAGCAAACCCGAACACTTTCACGTGCCTTAACTGCCTGCGATTCTCAATAATTTTCATCGATATTTTTCACTTTATTTTATTCATTATAATATATTCTTTCATTTTCATTAACAAATAAACGTTTTCCAGCAGTAAAATTCATTTTTTATCGATTTACAAAACTGTCCAATAATACCCCGAGATTTTTTAAAATCTCAAAAACCAGTTTTTTGCGCCAACTGATACAGAGTGTACAATTTTAAACAATTAGGTCAAATTGCTGGTACCAAAAGAAAGGCTTTTTATCGTACCACAAAATCAAGCTTCGAAATTTGGAGAAAAAGCTATTTTTTTTAAGTTTCTGGACAAAATAAAAGTGTGTCCAAGAATACCCCGACCTCCCCTATAAAAATAATTTAACAACCGCCCACTTTAGCGAACAAACAAGGTACCATATTAGCGAACATTACAAAAATTTAATTCTTCAAAATTATTTCTTATTTTTTATTTTTTTTTATGGAATAATTAAGTTGTATTAAAATTTGGAATAAAATTATTGCCGTTTGCAAATTCAAAAATTATTTATAACTCGTTTGTTATTCAGTTTATATGTTGACGAAAAATAACACTTTAGTTGCGTTTTTGGCTTCTACACAATAAAACCATAAAAAACGTGTACATTCATATCTAAAACTTTATAAAGTAAAGATATTTAAAATTCAACTTGCTGGCAGTTGAAAGATTTGATATTTTCATACAAAAACATGTATAAACACGAAAAGTCCACTTTATCGAACATCCCACATTAGAGAACATTCTCTTATATTTTTGAATTCAAATAAATATTTCTTTAGCAATTTGTATTAAACAATTGGTTTGAAATGTAGACTTTTACGAATTATTGGATACATCATAGCGTATGAGTAACGTAATTAATTATATAAAGTACACTATGACGTATGAGTGTTATTTACTTGTATTTATATTTGTAAACCATCCATTATTAAATTGAATGCAACATTTTGAGACTGTATTATAAAAATGTAAGGCAATGTTCGCTACTGTGATATATAAAAGAACTATCTGGATTATCCCAAATCTAAATATATCAGCTTATAGATTGTTTTATTGTGGCAACTACACTCAAAAAAATAAGTTAGTAGAAAATTTAGTAAAACGTCTTGTAAATCAGGTATACTATTTGTTAGCAAATTTTTTGCTAAAATTCTGTTTTAAGCTAAAATTTTTGTTATACTTATTCAGCACTTAACTGTTTTGAACTAATGTTTTACTAATATTATACTAATGTTTTACTAATTTATTTTGCTAAAAAAAATTGTGCTGATTAATAGTGTGGACGACAACCAGATTGAAAGATATGCGCAGAATGAAGCAGATGTCGCGGCATGTCAAGATGTAGTAGAGAAGAGGAAAATTATACTAAAAAGTACAACTCTAATAAGACATATAAAAAAAATCAACCATGGAAGATTTTTGTATCTGTTTTTCATAGATAAAACAAAACTGAGGATTAAAACAACTTAAATTTTGCGTTGTCACCGGCTTGTGAAAATAATTGTCTATTAATTAAATAAAAGACAAAATAAAATATTTAAATTTAATATGTTTTTCTAAACTAAATGTTTATAGATTAATAATCTAGGGTGGTCAAATTGCAAACAAACATATACAGACATGTAGACAGAGTACATACCTTTGCAAAAAAAGGGTTGTTTTTTCGTTTTGTTTGTTTTTGTTTATTTTTTCGTTTCGTTTCTATAATTATCTTCGACAGTTGCGCCCTTTAAAAGAGAGCATCATTTAGACAACCATTGATGTAAGTAGTTGAAAGAAAATTTTTGTTATGTTATATATATTTATTTCAATATATTTTCAGATATTAAATTAATTCATGTCGTCAATGTGGGAAAATGAAAATTTTTATATTTCGTAATTATTGTAAATTATTTTTAAAAGAATCACAAAAATATGTTTTATGATTTTCAGCAAATAAATTAACTAAATTACAATTTTTCTACAAGTTTTTTGCGTTTTTTTCAGTCTACTAAAATTCAGCAAAAAATTTATTAATTTTTAGCAAGGCTTTTTATTTCTAATCCACTAAGTGTTAGCAAAACTTTTGCTGAATCTACTAATTTTGTTGCTAAAAATCAGCTCGCTGATTTTCAGCGATTTCACATGAAATGACCCAGTTACAAAAAAATAACACTCCAAGTTTGTTTTTTTACCTTTATTGTTTTATTTCCGATACAATATTTCAAAAAATCTTACAACATTTCTTAAAAGAGGTTGCGAATAAAACAGATAACCAGTTTTTCCTTTATTGAAAAAAATGCGTACATTATTTAGTTAGAAAACCATCATGATCACCATGATTCCTGTAATATAATATAATTTTATTTACAGATACTTGTTATTTATGGTCACAGAAAATTGTTTGATATTAAGACCAAATTTTTACTGTGAAAACTAATTTAATTCCTCTGTATAATTCAGTCCGGTATTTCCAACCAATTTCTATCAAAAAATTATTCCAGACAAGAATTCAATAGCAGCAATCATATCAAAAATATAAAGATATGCATTTAAACTGATTTATTAGCTATACTAATAATTACATAGTAGAAGCAATCGAATTTCGTTACTAAATTGTTAATTTAATATTGACTACCAACTTTTGGTGAAAATGCCAAAAAATATTCGGTTGTAACATCAAATTTACAAAATAATTTAAAATTCAGAAAACTTTGATCCCTCCAACTAAAAGAAATTTTTCTCAACTAATAAGTAATCATGAAATTTTTAAAACTGTCAAAAATAAAAAAAAAAAAAAATAAAAATTAAATTTAAACGACAAAGAAAAATATTTAAAAAAAATTAAAATCGATTTGTAATATAAAAATACAATGTATGTAGATGTTTATAAATTATTATTTAAAAAAAAACCTCAGGAAGCAAAAGAGAAACCACAGTTATTAAGTTGCAGATTTTATTCAAATCTTGGTAAAGATTCGTGGGAGATATGTTGATACAAAATATATGTAGTTCCAAAGTAGTTCGATGATTGCGTATCTTTGTACAGGTGCATCAGACAATTTCCAGGTTTGAGCTAAACAATCCGAAATAAATATACAAATTTTTCAAGGCCGTGACACAACCATTCAAATTCAAGATACACGCAGGATAAATCAATAAACGAGATTAATTCAGGAACCACTTTTGGTACAAGCATGGTGAATTGTAATACTGAAATTATATTCCATACCAAAACTACTTAAACGGATACTGACTATTTATTTTAATGAAAATAAAATGCATTCATTGCATCATTAAATGTGATAATGTATGTAAAAGAATATGATATAGAGCTTAACAGGATGCTGAAATTTCCTAAACACTTTATCTGAAGAAAACTCTCTTGATTTTAAAGTACGTTTCTTATGGCAAATCAACGAATTTTTAAAGCTGTTTTTGAATAAGAATATTTTTAGTGTAAATTTTTCGCACCAAAATATTACGTTTATAAAGAAAAAATAAATCATTGAATAGTGTAAGAGTTTGCTATTTGAATTAGCCAAAGCGTGATTCTCCTAAATATTTTTTTTTTTTCTATAGGAAAACACCACCAAATCCATTTCTATGAATTAGTCTGTAAAATAGAATGCTTTTTTACCTCATATTACAATTATATTTTCATTTTTTTTTTTTTTTTTTTGATAATTTAACCAATACTCAGGGGATGCCAGCTACTCTTGCAGTGCATTGTATTGATCAGGAGAATAGGGTATGGGAAGGAGGAAAGAGGGAGTAGTGTTTGTGGATATTTGATTTAAATTTTTCTAAATTGTAAGTAATAGGAAAGACTTCTGCGGGAAGTTTGTTCCACATACGAATCGTTCGACTAAAAAACGAATTTTCTCTGTAATGCGTTGTGCGAAACACAGGACAATCAACTACAAACGGATGTGCTCTACTAGATAAGCGAGTATTACGAATAAAAACTCGGGCTCGTGGAATAAGTTCACTTATCTCAGATGAGCATCTAGAAAAGTGTCACACAATCCACATTCCGACGATGCTCCAATGAATCAATAGAGTTGGATACACTACTGTCATTGATAAGCTTCACCGCCCTCCTCTGAATACGGTCCAGAAGCTTAAGAATAGACAGTGGAGCCGCTGCCCAAATATGAGAGTTGTATTCCATAAATAATTTAACAAATATATAAAAATAAGCTGGAAACGGTGTTGAATTTCCATAAATTCGGTAGGATCATTTAAATAAATTCGATTGAAGCAGCAACCACATAAATTAAGTTCGGTAGATACAATTAATAATGACAACAGGTGCCACCAACTTATTTTAATGTTATAATAGAGAATTGGTGGCAACTATTGAATTTACAAACAAATTTTTATATAGTTCATGTAACTACCAAAATTCAGTTGGCAAAAAGTTCGGTTGTAGCAATGACTATGTTTTCTGTGTATACAGTTTGTACAAAAATATTTTTTTTATTTCACTCGCGATTGCTCTCATACAACTTTCTCGTTTGGTAAAACAAACAAGACTAAAATTTTCTTCATATGCTTCTAAGCTGGTTAACATTTTGTGTTAGAGTGAGATAAATATATGGAATATCAAGAAAACAAACACGATAAAGGCTACAACCACTGACGAAAATTTATTTTCTATAAATTATTTTAAAAGTGCCGGGATTATAAAAATTTTTTTCCGACAGTATAGCCATTTAACATAAAAATATCAATTCGAAATTTGCTCAAATAAAAAATGAACAAATTATATAATGTTGTTATAGATTTGTTTTGCAATAACAACAGAAATTAAAAAAAAATTAATTAAAATATCGAAATTTTAAATATTATTCAAATTATATTTATTTAAAATCAAGAACAACTCAAATAATATTCAAATGATATTTCAGAATTTAAAATAATTTCTCGTAGATTTTTAAAAATTAAAAATAAAAATTTAAGTTTAAGTTTTAATTTCTAAATTTCATTATTTTTCCCTAAAAAGGAAAAATTTGCTTTCACAAAATTTATGCATTTTTTTTAAGAAATGATGAAGGTCATAAATTTTTATAAAACTTTTCATCATATACATGGAAACTTCATAAATATGATGAATAATTGATAACAAACGCTTTATAAAACAATTTCATCAATATGAAGAAACTTTTTGCTCCGAGTGTAAGACAATATAAAGTAATATATTGCTATATATACCCCCATATAAATGTTTTTGAAACAATACACAGCTATAAATAATTAGATACAAATATAATATTTATTATAGCCATATCAACATATATGTTAAAATATGTTTATGTGGCTACATAAATTTAACATTTAATTGTATAAAATAATATCAGAATATATAAAAACTTTTTTACTTGCGACTTTATGTTTCATTTTTTTTTTTTTTGCAATTACACAATAAAATTAGAAAATGAACCAAGCCGAAACATTTCCAAAATGGAAATACAGTCGACCCTTGGTTAACGAACGCCTCGCTTAACGAACATTTCGCACAACGAACACATTTAAAAACAAAAAAAATGTTTCGCTTAACGAACAAAGTTTCATATAACGACCAACACAAAATGGGAAATACCGAATTGCGCTAAAAACTTCTGTCGGTGTTCAGCTTTGGCATCACTTGTGTTCCTACAATTAAGAAGACGTGTTGAGACATACAAACATATAGTACATGTTCATTATTTGATTTTGTTAAAAAAGGGGAACTACCGAATTGCGCATAAAACTTCTCTGTTTGTGTTTAGCTTTAGCATCACTTGTGTTCATACAATTAACATGCGTGCTGTTATTTTTTGTGAAAGTGTAACGTAACATTAAAAAGCATCACCCCAATCAGACAGTGTCTAAACGCGCAACAGATTTATTTTATTTTATTTTGAAGCGTCGCCAAAAACAAACGACTCTAGACAGTTTTTTGTTAAAGAAGAACTAGGTATGCGTTCAGGTATCATACAAAATTATTTTTTTTTGTAATTTTTTCGTTTTTTTCCATTGCAGATTGTCTCATTTCGTCCTATATTCAGTTCCTTAAAAATGTTGATAAATATATGTTATATTACTTTCAATAAATATTGATGTTGAAATATGTTAGTGTGTACTTTTTCAGACTTGGAACGCATTATTTTATTTTGTACTGATATATATGGAAATAATGGTTTTGCTTAACGAACGTTTCGCATAACGACCACGCTTCTGGAACGAATTGTGTTCGTTAACCGAGGGCCCACTGTAGTCGAAATTGAACTTCATGTCAGTTGACAGTTTTGTTTGACATTTTACTCCAGAAACACGGAAAACCCGAAAAGTCCACTTTAGCAGCAGATCACATTAGGAAACAATCCCTTACATTTATAATATAAATAATTATTTCTTTAGTAATTAGTAATTTGTATTAAACAACTGATTTTAAAATGTCGATTTATACTAATCACTGACACATCGTAGCGCATGAGTAACGTAATTGACGTACACTAACAAAAAAAAATTTGTAATGGCTACTAAAAAATTTGCTGTTATTACGGGAAATTTAACTATTTCGAGCCTTGCGGTTTTTTTTTTTTGTTGCTAAATTTAGCAACAAATGCTAAATGTGATTTTTGAATATTTTGGGTGTTTCAACCAAAATTCAGTTGTTCTCAGGTTAAGCCAATTGAGACCAAATTTTGTCAGAAAACTGATGGGATGATCTGATTACTACTTACGATGAATACTCAGTATTTTGTTCTTTCTCTTATATACATTCCGCTCATTTAATAAAAAACTGTCATAAGTAAAACAAACGCGATTTTTAAGTCAATGATGCAGATTAATTAGTTATCTCATGCTTCATATTGTGTAAAAATTTCTTGTTAATATCGTGTATACTCTTCGAGTTAGAAAGAGTATATACTTTATAGAGAAACTATGTTAAGAACAGGTCTCTCGATAATTATAATTATATGTATATTACATACACTTAGGAAATTATGTTGGTAAAGACGACAGCAATTGTAGTCAAAAACAAATGAAATTTCATTTAAAAAAGGACGACTTACATTTCATTAAATTCAACTAACATTGTCATTTGTTTTTTAATGTTCAAAAAATGACTAACAATTGTAGTAAAAATGAACCACATGGTAGTAAAAAATAAACCAAAAATTTTTTTTTTTATTTTTTTAAATAACAAAAAACAACTGTAAAAAATGAATGTAAAATCATAAAACAGTCATTTGATGTGAGTTGTTTTTTTTAAATGAACTACAAGGTTAGTTAAAAATTTTATTTGTTCTACAAATGACTTACATTTACATTAAAAATAATGAAACTGTATTACAACCCAAACAACTACATATTTTTAAAGCAGAAGTAATATAAAATAAATAGATAAAGGGTCAAGCGAGGATTGAAAATTTTAAACGCGTTTTCTGCTAAATTATGTTTGTTGAGTTATGTCAATCTTTTAATAAATGAGCGATTTGTCTGTTCGAATCACATTGCAGCACATACGATTGCGTGATTGAAGGATGTCTTGAAACTCCGTAATATATAAATTTTTGTTCTCATACTTACAGTGCACTCGCGATAATGTGAACACTGCATTACGTGAACACAGCTTAATGTGAACACATTTTATTTTACATTGACTACTCTAAAAGGTGAACAAAGTACGAAAGCCCTATAATGTGAACAGAAAAAAAAGTCAATGTGTTAGTTGGAAATGCGTAAATACGTTAAGAATTAAATTTTTTCTAAGTTTTGGGATTCCCCTATTTTAAATGTTTCACTACATTAAGGACTGAAGATATAAAGAAACTATTTGAGTTGCTATTTTTACTTATTGCTGAAAGGTTGTTTTTTCGTATTTACATATGTAGTATTTTTACATAAATCTTTATACAAATGTATGTAAATAATTTTCTTAATAAATCATTTACTTCATTTATTCTAATAAAATGTCAATTCTTATTTTAATACGTATAATTAGTCTAAACTAATGGCATTATTGATACATTTTGCCTTAAATTTTTGGCATTCGGAAAGGTGAACAGCTGACAAACGTAAACACTCCCGGTTTTAATTAGTTCACATTATCGCGAGTGCACTGTATTTCAAATTAATTATTTTCAAATATCATTCACATCACATTAATGACAAAAAATGTAAATCTAAACTTCAAAAAATTTTTGTGTACAGACTGTACAGCCGATGAAATATATTTGTTTAAATAGAGCAATTAACATGGGTTGTATTCGTTGAAAAATCTTTCTTGATGTATTTCCTGGATTAAATTTGGCATTCTTATGTTTGCTCACACTTTCTGATAAATTAGGCTAATGAAATGTCTAATGAAATGCCAAGTGATTATGAAGAAAGTGTTTTTAAGAAGATTTTTGTCTCTCAAAATCGATTTATGGAATTCAGTTTTTTCCAGGGGGTATTCTCGTTCCAAAGTAAACCCCTTCAAATAAGAAACCATATTTGGTAAAAATTTATCCATATTTAGTTTTTTTAATTTTTTCTTCTTTGGACATCAATGTTGCCCAAAGAAGAAAAATTTAAGAAACTGAATATGGACTATGAAAAAAACCTTACATATTAAAAAAGTGTTGTATATGTGTTATAGTCTAAAGTTTAAAGATTCCAAAAGCATTTGAATTTTTTTATTGCTTTTATAGAACTTTTACAATTTGCGTTTTTAATTTTTCATTTACACCATTTATAAATAAATATTTACTCAGCAATTTGTTTTAAACCAAAAACGAGTAGTTTTTAAAAACTACTTGTATTTATTTGTCAAATTGCATACAAACTTGAAATCAAAAACTAAAAGTTTTTAAAAACTACTAGTTTTTGGTTCTAGTATAAATATATTATTATTGTCGATTTTAAATATTTATTGGTTTTTGGTACGAGTATATCGTAGAGGTCTGCATGTGTGTGGTTAAACAGCACATCAATTCACATATTAGTCTAGCCAATAGGGTGCTGTATTGATTTGAGAATCATACACAATTTATTGCGTGTGAGAAATAACCTATGTATGAAAAGCGTTCAATTTTTTATGTGAGTGTTTTGAGCAATAGATACCTACCGGTGCTTAGATACCTACCCGATTTTGTTCGTGTACACGGTAGGTATCTAAGCACCAGTAGGTATATATTGCTTGAAATTACGGTCATTAATGAAGTAAATATTTCATGAGGAAAACATCGAAAATATTTTTGTAAAATATACACTCATGAAAATAAACAATTAATCCGTTTGTGCACTTATTTCAGTTTCTAATTCATGCTTTGGAATATTATAATGCAAAAACATAATTTCATTTACAGTGTCATCATTTGATGCAATACTGCATCTTTTTTATGTAATTAAATTACGTGCTGCCGAAAACACCCTTTCAGAAGCTGCACTGCTTGCAGGCGTACCTAATATTTTGCAGCTTAGTTTATGTACCAATGGAAATTGTTGTTTGTTAGATTCCCACCATTGCAGAATGTTGAATTCGTCATAAAAATGTATGGTTAAAGCTTCGTATTTAAACATTTCTGTTTCCACAACATCCATACTGCTGTTTAATTGCGCTTGTGGCAAAAATTCGGAAATTAGCTCTATGTTTTCATTAGATACTTCTGACGAGCCCCCGCTTTGAGTTTGAGGTTCAACATATTCTTCCAAAGAAGGCAAATTAACACAAAAACACTCACTTATGGATAATTAAATAAGTAAAGACAGAATAACAACTAAGGTCCACTCGAAATAGTTTGTAGTTTAAATAAATTATTTAAAACGCGATCTGTTAACTTTTTATTTAAATCAAAAGGACTTATAACTTATTTTTAAACGTTAATAGATTCACTTAGTTTGCAATCGTAGCTTTAATCATTTTTTTTTAAGAAAAATCTTTTCTAAGCAAAACGTTTTAAATAAAAATATAAACTGTAATATAAAATTCATATTTTTATGTAATTTTAATTTATTCATTTGAAAATAAATTACGAATTACATTTTAAACAAACTACAGTCAGTTACTATAATAATATTTTGAGTGTATTTTCTTTTTTTTTGCGTTGAGCACATGCGTGTGCAAAATTCTGTTAAAAATAGAACCTGAATTCTCCGTAAGACTCTTCATAGCATGAAGCGCAAGTCGATTCTTAGCAACTTAAAGATTTTCGTAAGAATTATTGCTTTTGTATAATTACTTTTGTATACTGGTTTTATCAAATTTTAAAATCATTTTTTTATTCATAATTTTATTACTGTTATTGTTTTTGCATATAAAAAATATATTTTTTATAACCATTTTATTTTCGTCTTTTTTTTAAAAATTTTCACTTGCCTTTTCACTATGTTAACTTTTTCCATCAATTTATTTCTTCTGATTTCAATATCAACTGAAGGTAAATGCCAACTAGAGAAAAAACAAGACTGCTGGGCAACAGAAACCAACCAATTTAATAAACGCTCGTACAAAAACAAAGAGCGCTAGGGAAAATCGCCAAATAGGGGAAACCCGATTTTAACAAAACAAGAAAGTCAACAAACACACGAATGATTAGTGTGATTTTTAACTTTACTCTGGTTTTTTTATTGTAAGATGTATGAATTTGAGTTTGTCAAAGAATGAAACATAATTGGGTCACACACACAATGAGTGTTAGTGTATGTGGCTAACTTTCACATGAACGGTGTTGTGTTGATCTCTCTTTTAAAATGATTGAGCGTGTATGACTAGCTCTCATTTTTTTACACATTTTATATGCATATCAAAAACACACACAACAATCATTTGGCTACCAAATACATTTGAGCAGACCTCTAGTATATCGTAGCGTATGAGTAACGTAATTAATTATATTTAATACACCATGACGTATGAGTGTTATTTAATACTTTATACCAGTGAAGGGCAACACACATACTACAACATTTATGCTTGTTTGGGAAGCAGCAGAAAACGAATGACACTCACTAATGCTACACTCGAATAATTTTTCAGTCGAAAGTAAAGATTTTTTTTTTTATTATTATTATTTTATTTGAACTTGTCCCGTAATATTACCATGAAGAGATACTAGTTCTAAAACCTTATCAAAACAGGTTAAATTTGCATCAACTGTTTTGATGCAAATAATAAGCTGGCAAATATTATTAATGTCCGCACTTTCGTCAATAGATAATGAAAAATATTTGTAATTTATCAGTCTAGTATTAGCTGCAGAATGAATCAATTTACTTATCTCTTCTGTCCTACGTGCAACTGTACGTCAAAGTTTCAAACCTTCTTGACACTTTTCACTAAAACAGTTCAAAACATCCGATGTTAAATCTTTAAAAAAAATCACATCCTCAAATGGGCGACATTGCTTTGCCAAAGCCAAAGCAACTACATAGGATGCCTGTTTTAAAGGCAATGAAACATTTTCTCTTATTAGTTGAAAACTGGTATGATGATGAATATTAGTTTCATCAAAAATAAATTTTAAGAAAAAATCTGCTTTTAATTGAAATCGATCACCCCCGCTCAGGTTATCGTAATTTCCATGGCAAGAGTAGTAATGTCTTCTTAAACAAAACAAACTTTTGTTACTTATAACGCGATAACAAATCACGCATTACGCCTCACCATCCATATTCTCTATAAAAAAAATCATATTCCCATTTTTCTTTGGGTGCAATTAAAAATTTGCGTAGCGAGATCTTACTTCAACAAGTGCTGATCTGCAACTGATTTAAATAACATTGACGAAATGACAACAAAGCAACAGCCGAACGTACATTGCCAGAGATCACACAAAGAAGTTTATAGTGTACATGTGTCGACGTCACACAAGCAGCATTTCTTTTCCTATGCACGCGTATATAGGATTTGCAAAAGTGCCCTTCACTGCTTTATACTAAAGAGCAAGGACTATGAAGAACTAGGATGCACAGACCGGTGCGCGACGAGCACCTCATCGTGCCAACATGCCAACACCCCAACATGCCAACGCGCACAAAGGTAGTTATAGAGGCATTCACAGTGGTTTTTGTTACCCATTATTGATATAATTAATTTATTTATTTATTTTTTAGTAATTTTTAAGCTATTAATTAATTAATTAATTTTTTAAATGGTTGAAAAATAATTTTTTTCTATTATATTTCTATTATAAATTGAAATAGCTTAAAAATTACTAAAAAATAAATAAATAAAATTAATTAAATCAATAATGAGTAACAAAAACCACTGTGAATGCCTCTATAACTACCTTTGTGCGCGTTGGCATGTTGGGGTGTTGGCACGTTAGCACGATGAGGTGCGCGTCGCGCACCGGTCTGTGCATCCTAGTTCTTCATAGTCCTTGCTAAAGAGTAGCGCAATACCACATAAATGACTATCAAGACAATTTATAACATGATAGTGACTTCATGTGGTCAGTGTTACCATGTTGCCAGTTTTAACTGTTTTTTTCCAGTTTTTTAGGATGCGTAACAGTTTTACAGTTTTTCATGAAAAAAACAGTTTTTGTTTAATTTCAGCCTTTTTTTTCAGTTTTTTCCAGTTTTCAACAGTTTACCTGCTCGATATACTTTTTTTTACTTGAATTTATAAATTTAATACAAAAGTTGCACAAAATGTTTCAATAAAAAATAATACTACACATTGAATGCAACTGTAGTAGTAGTATTTTTTCTTTATTTTCAATATTTAGCAATATATATAATACAAAGTTTAAAAAATATTATTTTAACATTAGACCATGACATAGTGTCGTCGGTCGGCTATATTAAATTATATAATGTTGTGCAAAAATATTATATTTTATTATAAATTTTTAATAATTAAATTCTTGTATAAGCATTGTTCTATAATTTATACAATATTTTATAAAATTGGCTAATGCCCTCCATCCTATTATTTTACCATCAAGTGTATTTAAAACTTCATCTTCTTCAAGTAAAACTTTTCCGAAATAAAACACTCTAAATTCCCTAAATGCTGTACAGCGGCCCAAAAAATGTAATAAGTTTTCGTCTTCACCCATGTTGCATATTGAACATAAAATCGACACATTATTTTGATTACATTGATATCTGGTGGCATTCAGCTTGATTAAATCACACCTAAGCTTAAAGATCCACATTATTTCTTCTCTATTTCTGACCTCAGTCAAGTAATTTTGACCGACTGTTGGGTCCAAATTTTTATAAATTCTATTGCTTGTAAAAGATTGTTTCTATTCTCATTCCATTGGGCTTTAGTGGCAAGATTTTCTGTCCAATTAATATTATACTCTGCTCCTAGTGTGTTGAGTGTATTTACCCATAAAAGATTATGATGTAGCAGTTTCCTAGTTAGCTTATGTGGCAGGCGTTCTTCATTGTAATTAAATAGTGTTCTGATGACATATCTTAGATGTAAATCAAGAGTAAAAAGATGTCCATGTTAAATTCCAAATTCTAACATTATTGCGTATGTTGGTGTAAAGCTCGGAAGTCGAAGTAATTTTTTAATAAAATATACTTGTAGCTTATCTACTTCTTCAAAAGCGAGAAACCCCATACTTGCGCTCCGTATGTTTGGATTGATCTACATACTACCAAAAACAATTTCCATTTAGATTTAAGAGGCACATTTGATTTGCTTAGAAAATTATTCCATGTAATATTAATACTATTTTTTGTTAATACGTTTCTCTTTCTAAAAATCATTGTTGGTGTCAGTGTTACCCCCAGGTAACAGTATTCGGACGTTACTTTTATTTCATTCCCATTAAAAAGCCATTTTTCGTTATTCGCTAATCTGCCTCCTTTTCTAAACACCATGATTTCGGACTTGTTTAAATTCACCTCAACATTCCACATTTTGCAATATTCTTCGAGCCTGTAAATCATTTTCTGCAACATCTGAACATCGTCCGCAAGAATCATTATATCGTCTGCATATAGGAGTAAACGTATATTTAGGTTGTCCAATTGTATTCCACCTCCCAAATGATCATGCAAATCATTAAGATAGATAGCAAATAAAATTGGCGAAAGTGAACATCCCTGTTTTACACCTGACTCTGTGTTAAAACTTTCAGAGAGATCGTTACCAGTCCATACCACAGACTCTGTATTGCTGTATACATTTTCGATAAACTTAACCAGCTTCGATGATACACCTATTGTGTGCAGTTGAATGCAACTGTGTAGTAAGTTTTAACTCCCTTTTCAGCATTTGTTTGTGTTGGAATTTTGTGCAATCAAACGAAATGAAAATCAAATTAAATCAAAAAATGTATAACTGATATGTTTATGTAATTAAGTAAGATCTCAAAATGTGATGAATTATTTTGTTTTTTTTATTGGTTTTGTAGCTATTTTTTGTTATATGTTAAAAAATTAACATAAATATAAATATGTATTTTTATATTATATTTTTTTTTTTACTTTAAACAAGTACACAGAAAAAAAAAACATATAATTCTTATTGTCAATTAAAATGTAGTTTTATAACAGAGCACAATTTGTGATCTGTAATAATATAAATTTGAAAATATTTTTTTTGTTAGTATAATTGAAAGTTAGTCTACAACAAAAAATATTTTTTTCTGTGTATATAAAATGCTTTATGTTATGTGTTTAATGTTTTTTATGTTGTTTTATGTTTAAATAAAATGCAATTGAATTTAAAATGCACATATTAACTATTTTTTCTACTGTTTTTTATTAAAAAAAAAACAGTTTTGTCTTAAAAAAACTGTTTTTTTTACAGTTTTTTTGAAAAAAAAAAAACATGGGAACACTGCATGTGGTATACTTTTTGCTTTGCATACACTGTTGCCAGGTTTGACGATTTATCGTCATTTTGACGATTTTTAGTACCTAAATTACTAAATGACGATTTATCGTCATTTTGACGATTTTTAGTACCTAAATTACTAAATGACGATTTGACGATTTTTGCTTCCAAAATGACGATTTTTTGACAAACGTTTAATATTGTCAGCAAAACGTGTTTATTTGCTATTATTAAAAAATCACCGGATCTATTTTTAGATTTTATTATATCGTTAAAATTAAAAATTTTTTTTTATTGAAAGTTTAGCAAAAAAGTTATTTTGTGGATTTATGTTAGGTTTATTTTAATTTATTTTCTGCACTTAATGACGGTAAAGACCACTGCAAATGTAGCTAAAAACAAATGAAATTTCACTTGAAAAAAGAACGACTTACATTTTAGTAAATTCAATTAACATAGTCATTTGTTTTTTACTGTTCAAAAAATTAACTACAATTGTATTATTAATGAGTGGTTTAGTCAGTGCGGCAAAAAATAAACAAACATTAATTTGTTTTATTTTTTAAATAAAAAAAAAAATACTGTATAAAATGAATGTAAAATCATAATATTGTAATTTAATGTGGTTTTTTTTTAAATGAACTACAAATGTAGTCAAAAATTAAATTTCTTCTACAAATGACTGTTTTTTTCACTAAAAAATAAATATACTGTAGTACAACTGAAACAACGAAAAATATTATAATATTTTCATTACAATGAAAGTTGCATGCCACGGCCACACCAATGTCATTATGAACGTTTTAAAGCTACGATTCCAATAGTGGCATGTGGCTTTACAGGGTTCATTTCAAAAATCTACCCATTAAATTTTGTTACATCAACAACATAACGTTATTAATCGTCCTTTCGGTATTTTAGCGTTATTTTGACTTTAACTAGTTCAAGATATTTCAAAATCAAACAGGTTAACTAGAAAACTAAAACCGTTTATATAAGAAGAAACATGTCTTTAATGGAATCGCTTTTTCAAAATTTTCATTCCGCTCTTAGTTCTACTGTGATATCCAATCGTTATTATGAAAAGTTTTTGAATGCCAACCTTGCATTTTTAATATTTATATTTTTATAAAATTTAATTAGTGTAAGATTGAGATAAAAATAAAATATTTTTTAAAATAAAAAACAACTCCAAGTTTTTGCGAAACAAGCATCGAGTTCGAATATTCTGATTTATAAATCCAAAAATAAGTCCGGTGCTTTAAAAACAGGCCTAATAATAATATAAATAAAGTGTTCCAAAGTGAAACTTTAGATATTCACTATTTGTATTTGAAAATGGTAAAACATGCAGTAATAAACAATATTTAAATAAAAATGAATAATAATATAAATAATAAATAAAATAATAAATAATTTTTAGCAATATTAAAAACCAACCCAAAATGAAATATATGAAATAATCAAAAATTTCACAATTGATTGTAGTAAACTATGTCATCACAGGTAATGCAATTTGAAACTTTAATTCGTTAATGGAAGTCCAAATTTAATAATTAAAGAAAATAACATTGTTAAAGAATTTCTTAACTATGCAAAACAATTTAAGATTTAAAAATTGTGCTACTGAGGTGGTGTTTACAGAATTATGTAGAAGGAATTAACAGTTAAATTGATAAAGTGCTATCGATATAAAGTATCATGATTTTTGAAGTTTAAATTACAGAAAAGTGTAAAAAATCGCATTATATTACACCTATAATACATGAGCACTTGTAATGTGAATTACATTATTATTATTTTTTTTATTAAAACTTTATCCCACTTGTAGCAAATATTTTTTGTTTTGACGATTTTTTGACGATTTTTGAAAATATAATGACGATTTTGACGATTTTTATTGGAAAATTTGACGATTTTATGCTCAACATACCTGGCAACACTGTTTGCATAGCGTTTCGTGTGTGTTAACAACGATAGCAAAAAAAAGAGAATAACAAAACTAATGAATAGAGAGCGAGAGGCATTTCTCGACGCACGAGCAGTGTTGCCAGGTATGTTGAGCATAAAATCGTCAAATTTTCCAAAAAACATCGTCAAAATCGTCATTTTATTTTCAAAAATCGTCAAAAAATCGTCAAAACAAAAAATATTTGTTACAAGTGGGATAAAGTTTTAATAAAAAAAAGAATAATAATGTAATTCACATTTCAAATGCTCACGTACTATCGGTGCCATATAATACGATTTTTTACACTTTTCTGTAATTTAAACTTCGAAAATCATGAAATTTTATAACGAAAGCACTTTACCACTTTAACTGTTAATTCCTTCTACATAATTCTGTAAACACCACTTCAGTAGCACAATTTTTAAATCTTAAATTCATTTACATAGTTTAGAAATTGTTTAACAATGTTATTTTCTTTAATTATTAAATTTGGACTTCCATTAACGAATTAAAGTTTTAAATTGCATTACATGTGATAACATAGTTTAATACAATAAATTTTTAAATTTTTGATTATTTCATATTTTTCATTTTGGGTTGGTTTTTAATATTGCTAAAAATTATTTATTATTGTATTTATTATTTATATTATTATTTATTTTTATTTAAATATTGTTTATTACTGCATGTTTTTCCGTTTTCAAATATAAATTGTGAATATCTGAAGTTTCACTTTGGAACACTTTATTTATATTATTATTAGGCCTGTTTTTTAAGCACCGGATTTATTTTTGGATTTATAAATGAGAAGATTCGAACTCGATGTTTGTTTCGCAAAAACTTGGATGTTTTTTTTTTTAATTTAAGAAATATTTTATTTTTATCTCAATCTTACACCAATTAAACTTTATAAAAATATAAATATTAAAAAAAGCAGGGTTGGCACTCAATAACTTTTCATAATAACGATTGGCTATCAGTAACACTAATAGCCGAATGGAAATTTAAAAAAAGCGATTCCATTAAAGACATGTTTCTTCTTATGTAAACGGGTTTAGTTTTCTATTTAACCTGTTTAATTTTGAAATATCTTGAACTAGTTAAAGTGAAAATAACGCTAAAATACCGAAACGACGATTAATAACGTTATTTTGTTGATGTAACAAAATTTAATGAGTAGAATTTTGAAATAAACCCTGTAAAGACACATGCCACTATTGGAATCGTAGCTTTAAAACGTTCAAAATGGCATTGGTGTGGCCGTGGCAGGCAACTACTATTGTAATGAAAAGGTATTGTTTGCCAACCATGAAAAAAGTAAGCACATACTCAGGGAACTTCTGCTGTAAATATTTGTCGTTGTTTCAGTTGTAATACAGTATCTTTACTTTTAAGTGAAAAAACAGTCATTTGTAGAAGAAATTTATTTTTTTCAATGTTTGTTTATATTTTACTGCACTGACTGAACCACTATTAATAATACAATTGTAGTTAATTTTTTGAACAGTAAGAAACAAATGACTATGTTAGTGGAATTTACTAATGAAAATGAAAATTATTCAAGTTCGAGGCCATATACTCTATATTTCTTCATTAGGATATTGTCCTAACAAATAATCTATAGAGTTTTTGTTTTCAAATTTATTATTTGACCCTTTCAGGAATGTGTTGATAGATCTATTTCGGGAATTTTCTAGGTTCCCATCATCAGAACACGTTTTGAAAGCGGTAACAATCCCATGCCAAACCTCAAGCAT
The DNA here is from genome assembly GCA_021234595.1 of Delia radicum. NCBI lineage: Eukaryota > Metazoa > Arthropoda > Insecta > Diptera > Anthomyiidae > Delia > Delia radicum. The sequence continues at coordinate 150,603,839 of CM037852.1, forward strand.
TCATATGAACTAGTTTACTCACTACATGAGAACTAATATACATATGAGTTTGAAATTAAAGATTATAACCATTGATCAAAAATAAATTGAAAACTTGTTTGATGTGCAAGATCCACCTCTGGTGGATATTCAATACACGTTTTTTTTTTTGTTTCTCTCTCCTTTTTTTATATTTTGTTAAGTTAGTTAACAAAACAGGGAAAGTAAACTAGGCGGTACTTTGCCTTTTTTCACAAGTTTGTTATAATTTTTATTAAAAATAAAAATTATGTTTTTTCGACCTTTAATTGTGCAATGAAAATGAAAATTATTCAAGTTCGAGGCCATATACTCTATATTTCTTCATTAGGATATTGTCCTAACAAATAATCTATAGAGTTTTTGTTTTCAAATTTATTATTTGACCCTTTCAGGAATGTGTTGATAGATCTATTTCGGGAATTTTCTAGGTTCCCATCATCAGAACACGTTTTGAAAGCGGTAACAATCCCATGCCAAACCTCAAGCATTCATATGAACTAGTTTACTCACTACATGAGAACTAATATACATATGAGTTTGAAATTAAAGATTATAACCATTGATCAAAAATAAATTGAAAACTTGTTTGATGTGCAAGATCCACCTCTGGTGGATATTCAATACACGTTTTTTTTTTTGTTTCTCTCTCCTTTTTTATATTTTGTTAAGTTAGTTAACAAAACAGGGAAAGTAAACTAGGCGGTACTTTGCCTTTTTTCACAAGTTTGTTATAATTTTTATTAAAAATAAAAATTATGTTTTTTCGACCTTTAATTGTGCAATGAAAATGAAAATTATTCAAGTTCGAGGCCATATACTCTATATTTCTTCATTAGGATATTGTCCTAACAAATAATCTATAGAGTTTTTGTTTTCAAATTTATTATTTGACCCTTTCAGGAATGTGTTGATAGATCTATTTCGGGAATTTTCTAGGTTCCCATCATCAGAACACGTTTTGAAAGCGGTAACAATCCCATGCCAAACCTCAAGCATTCATATGAACTAGTTTACTCACTACATGAGAACTAATATACATATGAGTTTGAAATTAAAGATTATAACCATTGATCAAAAATAAATTGAAAACTTGTTTGATGTGCAAGATCCACCTCTGGTGGATATTCAATACACGTTTTTTTTTTTTTTGTTTCTCTCTCCTTTTTTATATTTTGTTAAGTTAGTTAACAAAACAGGGAAAGTAAACTAGGCGGTACTTTGCCTTTTTTCACAAGTTTGTTATAATTTTTATTAAAAATAAAAATTATGTTTTTTCGACCTTTAATTGTGCAATGAAAATGAAAATTATTCAAGTTCGAGGCCATATACTCTATATTTCTTCATTAGGATATTGTCCTAACAAATAATCTATAGAGTTTTTGTTTTCAAATTTATTATTTGACCCTTTCAGGAATGTGTTGATAGATCTATTTCGGGAATTTTCTAGGTTCCCATCATCAGAACACGTTTTGAAAGCGGTAACAATCCCATGCCAAACCTCAAGCATTCATATGAACTAGTTTACTCACTACATGAGAACTAATATACATATGAGTTTGAAATTAAAGATTATAACCATTGATCAAAAATAAATTGAAAACTTGTTTGATGTGCAAGATCCACCTCTGGTGGATATTCAATACACGTTTTTTTTTTGTTTCTCTCTCCTTTTTTATATTTTGTTAAGTTAGTTAACAAAACAGGGAAAGTAAACTAGGCGGTACTTTGCCTTTTTTCACAAGTTTGTTATAATTTTTATTAAAAATAAAAATTATGTTTTTTCGACCTTTAATTGTGCAATGAAAATGAAAATTATTCAAGTTCGAGGCCATATACTCTATATTTCTTCATTAGGATATTGTCCTAACAAATAATCTATAGAGTTTTTGTTTTCAAATTTATTATTTGACCCTTTCAGGAATGTGTTGATAGATCTATTTCGGGAATTTTCTAGGTTCCCATCATCAGAACACGTTTTGAAAGCGGTAACAATCCCATGCCAAACCTCAAGCATTCATATGAACTAGTTTACTCACTACATGAGAACTAATATACATATGAGTTTGAAATTAAAGATTATAACCATTGATCAAAAATAAATTGAAAACTTGTTTGATGTGCAAGATCCACCTCTGGTGGATATTCAATACACGTTTTTTTTTTTGTTTCTCTCTCCTTTTTTATATTTTGTTAAGTTAGTTAACAAAACAGGGAAAGTAAACTAGGCGGTACTTTGCCTTTTTTCACAAGTTTGTTATAATTTTTATTAAAAATAAAAATTATGTTTTTTCGACCTTTAATTGTGCAATGAAAATGAAAATTATTCAAGTTCGAGGCCATATACTCTATATTTTTTCATTAGGATATTGTCCTAACATCTTGCACATCAAACAAGTTTTCAATTTATTTTTGATCAATGGTTATAATCTTTAATTTCAAACTCATATGTATATTAGTTCTCATGTAGTGAGTAAACTAGTTCATATGAATGCTTGAGGTTTGGCATGGGATTGTTACCGCTTTCAAAACGTGTTCTGATGATGGGAACCTAGAAAATTCCCGAAATAGATCTATCAACACATTCCTGAAAGGGTCAAATCATAAATTTGAAAACAAAAACTCTATAGATTATTTGTTAGGACAATATCCTAATGAAGAAATATAGAGTATATGGCCTCGAACTTGAATAATTTTCATTTTCATTGTACAATTAAAGGTCGAAAAAACATAATTTTTATTTTTAATAAAAATTATAACAAACTTGTGAAAAAAGGCAAAGTACCGCCTAGTTTACTTTCCCTGTTTTGTTAACTAACTTAACAAAATATAAAAAAGGAGAGAGAAACAAAAAAAAAAAAACGTGTATTGAATATCCACCAGAGGTGGATCTTGCACATCAAACAAGTTTTCAATTTATTTTTGATCAATGGTTATAATCTTTAATTTCAAACTCATATGTATATTAGTTCTCATGTAGTGAGTAAACTAGTTCATATGAATGCTTGAGGTTTGGCATGGGATTGTTACCGCTTTCAAAACGTGTTCTGATGATGGGAACCTAGAAAATTCCCGAAATAGATCTATCAACACATTCCTGAAAGGGTCAAATAATAAATTTGAAAACAAAAACTCTATAGATTATTTGTTAGGACAATATCCTAATGAAGAAATATAGAGTATATGGCCTCGAACTTGAATAATTTTCATTTTCATTGCACAATTAAAGGTCGAAAAAACATAATTTTTATTTTTAATAAAAATTATAACAAACTTGTGGAATTTACTAATTTTTCAGGTGAAAATTCATTTGTTTTTAGCTGCATTTGCAGTGGTCTTTACCGTTATTAAGTGCAGACAATAAATTAAAATAAACATGAATCCATAAAATAACTTTTTTGCTAAACTTTCAATAAGAAATAGTTTTTAATTTTAACGAAATAATAAAAATTCAAAAATAGATCCGGTGATTTTTTAATAACAGCAAATAAACATGTTTTGCTGGCATATTAAACGTTTGTCAAAAAAATCGTCATTTTGGAAGCAAAAATCGTCAAATCGTCATTTAGTAATTTAGGTAATAAAAATCGTCTAAATGACGATAAATCGTCAAACCTGGCAACAGTGCGCACGAGGAAAAAATGACAACAGATCGTGAATGTATTAAAGCATTGCACATTTCGGCAGTGAACAGAGAATTTTTTTTTAAGATTTTTGTTTGTAACCGCACAATGTTTGGTACAATATTGCAGTAAATGATCAAAACTGTATAACTTTCTAACTGCTTAATATTTTTTTACGAGGTTTTCTTTATATTGTTGCTAAGATATACATATATCGTATATGAGCAATACACAAATTTTATTTATATTGATTTGTTTTCTTTGAAAAAGAACCTGAAAGTAATAAATTTAATAACGATTCGCATAAAAATGTGTCCAATTTTATCATTTGTACAACTTTGTATTTGAACGTATGTAAAACTACACCATTTCAACTAGTTATTAAAAAAAATTAAACATCAATTTCAAAAACTTGCAATTTATTTTCATAAAATACAAAATGCAATTCAAAAACATCAATTGTAATTTCAAAATTAAATTTGTTATTCAAAAAATAAGATATGTTGTTCAAAAAATCACATTAGTTTTTTAAACTATTGCATTTTTTTTTCAAAAAAAAGCATTTGTTAATCTAAAAAATCATGTTGAAATTTAAAAAATACCATTTGAAATTCAAAACTACCAAATGTAATTAAAATAACAACAAATCGAATTAAAAAAATATCAAATTGCTAGAGTAGTACCCATAAAAAAGGATGGTCCTTCTGATTCTTTGGATAATCTGCGTCCGATATCAGTTCTTCCGGTTCTCTCAAAAATAGTCGAACATATTATTAAGGAACAAATGATTCAACACCTTGAGGAAAATTCCTTAATCCACAATTCACAGTCAGGTTTTCGGCGTGGGTATAGTACTGGTGCCCTTCTTCTTGGTCTAACAGATTCTGTTAGAACATTTTTGGATAACGGTAAAAATGTAGTTCTTCTTTCATTGGATTTGTCAAAAGCTTTTGACCGGGTGATACACTCGAAGCTTACACACAGAAAAATAAAGTGACAACCGAATTGAAAAGTGTATTTTGTTGTTAACAACCAATAAATTCGGTTAGTACAACCGTATTTTAATTTGATTTCCAAATATTTTGGTTGTTGCAACTGAAATTCAGTTGTATTAACCGAATTTTGTTGTGAAACCCACTACTCAATTGCAATAACCGACTTTAGTTGTTGTAACCCAACTTGAGTAGCAGTAACCGAATTTCAGTTGGCAAATGGCAATATTTTTCTCTGTGTGTATAGACAAGTTGTACAACTTGTTTAATTTTTCCTCACAAGCTTGTAAACTTATAACCTGTTACCTTTCTGATAGAAGTCAATATGTATCAATTGGTGAATCTTCTTCTGTGACAAAACCAATAACAAGTGGTGTCCCGCAGGGATCTATTATTGGTCCACTACTGTTCATGATTTACTTAAATGATCTGCTAGCAATAGGGAATGGTATATCCTGTCAGACTTACGTTTATGCGGATGATGTTCTTTGCTATTCAGATGCACAGTTTGTAGATGTCTTGGAGGAAGGTGTGAATTTTATAATGCGTGAAGTCTTGTCTTGGTCTTCAGGCAATGGTTTTGCTGCAAATCCAAGAAAGACAAAGTTAATGGGTTTCGGTGTCGTTGATGATACGATAAACGTTACTCTCAATGGTATGAGAGTTAATTTTATTTATTTTATTTTTATTTATTAACATTTGTACCGAGCCAGAATTCTAGTTTTCGCCACTAGAGGCGCTGGGAGCGCTGGGATATATAATCCCAATCGGTGGTTTTGATTTTAAATTTGGGATATAATGTCCCAGCAGGTCTCAAAATTAATAACACTCAGTAGTAAAAGTTTATTATTTTATTAATTTAGAAAACGGTTTTTTATATATGATATGGTGAAAAACACTTGAAACATAGTGGAACTTCGCATGTCTTGCATGTAAAAAAAGTTCGCTCGTCGTTCTTTCCACCCTTTTTATCTCTTGAGCACTTTACGCATCGGCGTCGCTTTGTGCCTTCAATGGGCATGTGATCGCCAACTACACCATAATTTACGTCTTGAATCTTTAAATGGCGTCCAGATTTTTTCTTCTTGGGCTCCTTACTTTTGTGCAGCCCAGGCTTTATCATATCTTCCGCCAATGCAGTTATAAAATCAATATATGGAAGATTTGGCAAGTGATGCGTTTCTTATCAATGCTATCTCTTATCAAAGCATTGCCAACAGACTTTCTTTTAGAGCAGTACATTTTCGGTAGTTTATTGTAGGAGGTCACAAGCATTCAAAATCATTGCCAAAATTTCGTGCTGGTCTGTTTGATGAATGGATCGAGTGGGTTTTTTGTATGCACCTTGAGTTTTTTTACGATACTTATTCTTTCGTTTGTGCACTGGCTTGGCATATGAGCAGACTTCTTGGCATATGAGCAGACTGGAGGCATTTCTTTTCGTGGATGGTAATTGCCGTCGACCGTCCATATATTCCCCGTAGCAGGTGTTACTGCAGTTGCGCAATCTTCTTCCTCGTAGTCGGGAGCTATATATTCATCACAACTGGACTAATCATCACTAAGATCAGCACATTCCATATCTAGACACTCTTCTCCCTCTGTAGATGACTCGTCATCTTCCGATGCTAGATGCTCGGATCCGCTGTCTTCGTATGGCTCCGACTCACTTGAGAAATCGTAGAGCACATTTTCGATTTCTTCGTCAGTCAGCTTACCTCCATTGCTGGTCATTATGGCTATTGGGTGCAAAATTTCAATAATATGAATATGACTCCATTTATGAATTTATATACAGGTTATGTACTCCTGGGACATATAATCCCAAGTCAAAATACTACTGGGACATATTATAAAAAGAGCAGAAAACACTAGATATATCACGAATTAGTGTATTTCCACACTTTAATTGTAAATATATAGCACAAACACACGATAAACATACGATAAATAAAATAAAATATAATAATTACACAACATGTGCTCACTTATTCACTGATTACAATTAATTACATCTGTCAAATGTCAATTAAAAGTCAATATTTTGTACTAAAAACGTATTAAAGATCATAAAGAACGGAACAAATACATTTTCATGCATATTCTTCAGCAAATCTTACCAACAGGTGTTCTTAAAATTTTTTGGGATATATTGTACCGACCGGGTCGAAAGGGTTAATTGATAATCAGTTAAGTTTCTCATCGCATATTAATAGCGTTTCTTCGAGAATATCATTCTTGTTGAGAAGATTATACTCTCTTGATATATATCTGCCTCTTTCAATTAGAATGCGTGTTGCTAATGCCTTGTTAATGCCTCATATATTATATTGCGTTGAGGTATTTTCTGGTACCACAGATGGTGAATTTAGTAGGTTTACTAGGATTTTCAATCGAATTATTAGATATGTGTATGGCCTAAGACTTCGGTCCCATGTCACCCCCTATGTGGTCCAATTTCTTGGGTGCTCTTTTAGTAATTATGTAGCTATGAGGTTGTTGATATTCTTCTACAAGGCGATGGCAAACGGCTTTCCAGACTATATAGTAAACAATTATATTTTATCCCATTCGGAAAGAAACCCACAATGTTTGAGCGATCATTTCAGATTAGGCTTTCGAGAATATGGAATGATTTACCTATACAACTGAGAAGTTTTAGTTTTTCACCACAGGTCTTTAGGCAAAAGCTGAACGATTATGTGGCTGTTCATGATTTGTAATATTTTGTGTTAGCTGTCTTTTTTATCTCTCTCAAATTTATTTTTTTTATTTTTTATTAAGATGTAATTTTTTAATTAAAAAGAAATGTTTTTTTTTATTAATTATGATAGTTTTAAGTTATTTGTTTTTTATATAGAAAATATTATTAATTAGCTTGTGTTATAAAGTAGCTTTTAATAATCATATATGGCTCAAAGGGCTTGGGTTATGTAAATTGGAGAGAATAAATTCTATATTTATTATGAAAAAAAAAAAAATTTAATTAAAAAAATAACAAATGGGCAATTCCTGGGCGACGGATGCAACAATCGCACACTTTTTGTTGATAAAAAAACAATAAAGGAATGGAAATATGCTGTATATATGGTCAGTGTATTGAAGCAAGGAAGAGTACGAAATTTATGAATAAACATTGTGCAGAATCAATAATGTAGTAAAAAGATATAATAAAACATCAGCGTGAAACGGACGCGACAAATATAGAAGTTTTTTTTTTTATGCACTTATAGAAATATAGTCAGCGAAATTTGTGAAAAAAATTTTTTTGAATGTGGAAATTTAGGTGAAAGAACCAAGTTTATGTGTAGATATATGAAATATGAAAATTTTCTTTTAATTTTTTTAAATTGGGTAAAGTGCAAATACGGCCGCGACAAGAAAGACGCGACAATTTCTTCCAAGAGAACAAAACACACTAAATTTGGTAATAATAATGATTCAACTTTAATTAAAAAAATTTAAAAAAACAATAACATAAAGTTTACTTCAAGTGAATGTAATAATAACTACAAAAATGAAATCGAAATAAAGTTCCATATTCTCAATTAGGTACTTTAGGATATATAATAGTTAATAAAGTTGGATTATCTCAGTTAATTTTAATTATAGATTTTAATGAATAAGAGGTCTGAGCCACCTTAATGCTTTCGTTGTCGAAATACGAAAATCAATGCAGGCTTTTAATCCCTTTAATATTTGGAACATTTTGCCATAGCTCTGGCAGTTCAGGTGAAGAACCCTCAATTTGATCTGTCGATGTATAAAAAAGTTTAACTCCGTCAATGTTGTTTCTTGCACATTGATAAAACGATAAAGCATTTTTGAAAATAATATATTTTGAGGTATTTCATTGTTTGTAGGAAATTTGTAAATTACGAAAACACAAATAATATTAATTTAAATACTTTTAAAACACATAAGAAAGTTGATATAAATCGCAAAAAGGCTCAGAAAAAAAAATTTTTTTTGCAGTTGTTTATATCGGAAAATGAGAAAAATTCAAAATGCTTTCACATTTATAAAGTATAGACATTTAAGCTTTATTATTGAAAACAAATAAAAAGTTCTGAGCACTTTGCATTTTTAACTCCTAGTTAACCTTTTTCTGTAATTGCCCATATGTAATTCAAAAAGTGAAAAATGTTATTCAAAAAATACCAAATGTAATTAAAAAAAGGTTTGGGGGTTTTACTTGATAGTAAGCCGAGTCACTTCCGCACTTATCCAGGACCCAAGGCAAGGTCAGGTACGGCTTTGGTAAGGTACTGCTGAAGGTCTACAAGAAGGATCAGGAGATCATCCCTGCTAACTCCGACACAACAGGAGGTTCCACTGTAGCGGAAATATCGGCTGCAGTGGAGGTGTCTGAGGTGGAGGAGGTGGCAGGGGAGAACTCACATGCGACCTGTCTACCAACAGTTCCGGAGGACGAGGGGGGGTATCTCTCTTCGGACACCGAATTGTTGGGAGATGTCAGTGGGCTGTTCGGCTCTGATAACAGAGACGAAGATGAACTCCTGGACAGCACGGAGGAAGAGGCCGACAATACAGTGGTGGAGATGGAGTTGGAGGAAACCATCAATGATGATGCGGATCCTGCAAATAAACCTACACCACTCTAAAGCAGCTTCAGCTGCATTGCTGCTGCGCCTGACAGAAGGTGCGGCTGATATAGTCTTCGTCCAAGAGCCGTGGGTGAATGGTGGTAAGGTTTGCGGACTGAAGACTCCCGGCTTTAAGCTAATCGTTGGTAAAAGTGAAGGTAACCCGAGATCATGCATTTTAGCAAAGAATAGCCTTAATATCTTCTTACTATCCAATTTCAGTAGTAAGGATCTAACTGCGGCCAGCTTAGAGCTTAGTGGCGCTACATACTGGCTCGTGTCCGCCTATTTTGCCTACGATGACCCGGGCCCACTTCCACCAGGAAAGGTAACGGATCTGGTAAAGGAGGCTGAACTCGCTGGGCATCACGTGATAATGTGCTGTGACGCCAACGCACACCATCCGATCTGGGGCAGCACAGGTACGAACGAAAGAGGTGAGTCACTTTTGGAATTTATACTTAGTACTAACCTTCATATCTGTAACAGGGGTCATGAACCCACATTTATAACCTCGAACAGACAAGAGGTATTGGACGTCACCTTTGCGTCCGACACTCTTACGGGGAGGATAAAGGACTGGAGAGTGGGTGACGAACACTCATTCTCGGACCACAGGTACTTGGAATTTTCGCTGGACGAAAAGAGTCCGGCGGAGGGTAATCCCTAGGAACTATAGGAAGACTGACTGGGTCCGGTATAGGAGGACTTTCGGGCGCCTACTTGACTCTGTTCCAACATCTCAGCCTCAAACCGGGGCTGAGATAGACCAGCTCGTGGATCAGATCACGAGTGTTTTTAACGCATCTCTGGATGCTGCTTGTCCAAGTCGGAAACCTAGGGGGAAGCGAAAACCTCCGTGGTGGACGAATGAGCTGCAACTGAGCAGAACGTCCTGCAGGAGGCTCTTCAACGTTGCCAAAGGCACGAGAGCAGACGAGGACTGGGCTGCTTATAAGCTGCAGCTGAGACTCTACAAGAGGGATATTAGGGCAGCTAAGTGTGAGTCTTGGAGACGGTTCTGTGGGGACATAGAGAACGTCTCTGAGGCGTCAAGGCTGCGCAGGGTACTCTCGACCTCTCCGAATTCTTTGGGCTATCTCATGGGTCCTGACGGGACGTGGAGAACGTCTAGTCAGGATTCTCTTGGCCTGCTTCTTGATGCACATTTCCCTGGCAGTTCCGCTACAATGGGACAGAGGGCAGATTGCGCTGTGTCTCGGTTGGAGAGAGCAGCCCCCGGGATAGTCAGTGTGCCTAGGCTTACCTGGGCGATTAAGGGATTTAAGCCCTATAAGTCGCCGGGGCCGGATGGCATCATTCCAGCGGAACTACAACACGTCTCTGATCTAGTGGTTCCTTTCTTGATGAGAGTGTTTACTGGCTGTGTCGACACGACGTATGTACCATTGAGGTGGAGGGACACGAGGGTGGTCTTCATTCCCAAATCTGGGAGAATATCACACACGGTCCCTGGGGACTTCAGGCCTATCAGTCTATCGTCGTTTCTGTTGAAGACACTGGAAAGGATGATTGACTCTTATTTGCGGGAGACCATCGACCCGAAACTGCTATCTGCAAGACAACATGCATATAGCAAGGGAAGGTCGACGGAGACGGCTCTGCACGAGATTGTTGGTACTATCGAGAAGTCGTTCTCGATTAAGGAGTACATATTGGTGGCCTTCTTGGACATCGAGGGGGCCTTTAATAACATCCAACCGGACTCTATAATTGCGGCGTTATCGAGTCTGGGGGTGGATCCGGCGATCATTGCCTTGATCAGTGTAATGCTGACCGGCAGGCGCGTTACGGCGGAGTTGGGTGGCACTAGTATATCCCGATTCGTGAACAGGGGAACGCCCCAGGGGGGGGGTTCTTTCTCCACTATTGTGGAACTTGGCCTTAAACCCTGTACTTCTTTCCCTGGAAAGAGGCGGCAGGGGCGTGGTCGCCTACGCCGATGATGTGGCGATAATGGTAAGGGGGAAGTTTCCGTCTACGCTTAGGGATATTATGCGGACGGCTCTAAGGGAGCTGGCGGTTTGGGCAAGGACCTGTGGACTTGGGATTAATCCCAATAAAACGGAGCTTGTTCTATTTCACAGGGGGAACAACGATCCCGATCTTGGGCCTGTAACCCTGGACGGTGTGGAAATACAACTTTCTGACAGAGCCAAGTATCTTGGCGTGATTCTGGACAGGAAGTTGCTTTTCAAGCACAACGTTCAGGAAAGGGAGAGGAAGGCGGCGATTGCCTTGTACTCCTGTAGGAGGGCCATTGGAGCGCGATGGGGACTCAGCCCCAAGGTGGTTCATTGGCTGTACACTGCGGTAGTTCGCCCTATTCTTTTATACGGGGTCATTGTTTGGTGGCCCGCACTGGATAAGACGACCTACCTGGGATATCTGAAAAGGGTACAGAGGATGGCTTCTGTGAGTATCACGGGGGCACTCCGTACTACACCAACGGATGCACTGGAGATCATATTGCATCTAATCCCCTTGGATATACTGGGGAAGCAGGTAGCGGCTGACGCGGCCATTAGACTACGGTCGATTTCGCAATTTGTGGGCAATAGTTTTGGTCACGGTGCGATTTTGGGGGAAAATTCTCCACGGAATGTGGATCATGTGACTCCTGTGACGGCGTATGAACGTCTCTTTGAGGTCCACATACCGACCAGGGATTCCTGGGCGGGTGGGATGCCGACAAGGAGACGTGGCGTAAATTTCTACACGGACGGATCGGGGCTCGGCGGAAGAGTCGGTCTCGGCGTCTATTCCGAGGAGCTCGGTTTGAAACTGGCTCTGAGGATGCCTGATCACTGCAGCGTTTTTCAGGCTGAGGTGATAGCGATAGGAGAGGTTGCCGCTTGGCTAGGACGGAATGTCCTGTCCACGACGAGCATCAACATCTTTTCAGACAGTCGGGCCGCGGTAAGGTCCCTGGGGTCAATGTCTCTGACTACGGAAACTGCCCTTAACTGCCTCACATCCTTGGATGAGATGGCCAAGCAGTTTGACATTCGACTAGTTTGGGTTCCGGGGCACAGGGACATACCAGGGAACTGTAGAGCTGATGAGCTTGCAAGGCTAGGAACCACCCTGCAAGTTCCTGCGGAATTTGCTGGAGTTGGTGTTCCCCTAGCAACCTGTAAGCTGAACAATCGGCTCAACTCCGAGAGGGCGACTAACCTTAGGTGGGCAAATGGCGTGACTTGTGTGGTGACAAGGCACATCTGGCCGGCTCTAGATCTGGGGCGAACGAGGGCGCTCCTGTCGCTTTCCAGGGGGGAAATCTCTAACATGGTGGCGGTGATAACCGGCCACTGTCTCATTGGCAGACACGCTCGTAGGTTGGGGGTGTTATCGCCTGACTTCTGTAGGAGCTGCGGGGACGAGGAGGAGGAGGAGAGTATTGAGCACTTTCTCTGTTCATGTCCTGCGCTGGCGCTACGTAGGAGGGCCTCACTTGGATCGGCGTTCTTTGATGACCTTGGGGATCTTTCAGGTGCTGGTATTCCGCACCTCCTTAGCTTCGTAAGGAGCTCTAAATGGTTCAACGGTGGAGTCTGACCGGTAATCCGTCAGTCTCGTGGTATCACAACGGACCTCAGAGTCTAAGTGTGCTGGTGATCACGGAGCCGGCTACCACTCCGACCTAACCTAACCTAAGCTTTCATTTAAGTCTCACATTGATGTATTTTTGAGAAAAGTTTGGGTTGCTTTACGTCGAATTTATTGTTCTAATATTATCTTTCCTTTTCGTGTAAAAATAAGATTAGCTCATGCCCTTTTAATGTCTCAGGTGTTTTATGGACCTGAAGTGGTTTCGGGTACAATTGGAATTAATTTCATTAGATTGAAACGTACATTTCACAATCACTCACTAATGAAATTTGTCATATAATTAATAATTTTAGACTTACGCTTACACTTGTTGTTTTTAAACGCTTCCTTGGAAAGTTTTTAATTTTGCCAATACCAGACATGGGACATACTACTAATATTTGTTTATTTAATTACAGATCAATTACTTGTCTAATTACATGCAATTGAGTGTTATTGAGTAATTGCCCTGTGATTAAATACCCAGATGTTGCCACTAATGCCCATGTTTGGTATATAAAATTTTACAAAATTTATACGGAAGCGTTTAAGCCCACAAGTGTGAGCGTAGGTCTGAAATTATTAATGATATTGAAAAATTTCTCAAGTCAATGATTGTGAAATGTAATTGACGCCGCCCATGTCTGAATATTGTACAATTTGTGTATAATTTAAGATGGCGGGTTCACATTTCTAGATATGCTCATCGTTTTCTTGGATGCTACTTTGAGAACTTTGTGAAATATCGTAATTTGAATTATTTTTCATAATGTTGGTAAAAATGGTCCCCCTTTACCAGATCTTTTATTTTTTCATGATCCACTAGAAATCGTCAGATTATCATTCCTAGGATTGTTACGCCAATGTTTGAGAGGTCATTTGTAGTTAGGGTTGCCCATTCTCGGAATATATTGCCCCTGGAGTTTCATGTTTTTCGCACTCAAAAAATGTATTTCGTCTTAAACTTTTGAAACACTTTCGCCATTTTTCAAACTTGAAAACATTTTTACAACGTATTTTGTAAATCAACCGTACTATAGAGGAATTTATTAATGAAGCAAATTTATTTATAAGCAAAATGCAACTTCGTTTTTAACAATCCGTTAAAAATTTACTGAGTTTAGATAGGTTTAGGTTAAGAAGAAGAATAAACGTTTTTCTCTAAAAACTATAAACACTATTAATTTTTAAATCAGGCTAGACAAGCTTTTGCCTTTTTATGGACAGGCGTCATCAGTGATTTTCCATTTAAATTTTATTATTATTTGTGTCTTATAATTGTCCGATTGTCTCTATATGATAAATTTTTTCAACAACCTTCTGCTGTAAGAATCAAACCGGCGCTCTTCTTACATTACAAAAGTAACAATGACCGATCACACCCAAGTATGGCCTCGAATGTAATGCAGCTAAATTGCAGCTTTTTTTTTATCTTTTAAAATTTTTATTAACACAAATTATTTGCAAAAAATACAATTGTTTCCTTGACCAAAAATGTTTCCTTGACTTTTTTTTTTTTAATTCAGCATCATCAGTGACCAAGAATATTCTGAAATCATTTTGATGTTATTTTAGCTATATTAGCTACACTCTAATTAATTTCTGTTGAAATTTACCCAACTTATAATTTGCCAAAATCGGCGAAACTAAAAAACACCACCAGAATTGAAAAAAAAAAAACGCTAAAATTGAAAAAAATATCGTTAAAATGAAAAAAATCCCCAAAAATTTAAAACAATCTCCAAAATTGAAAAAAACTCCAAAAATGTAAAAAATCACTTAAATTGAAAAAATCGACAGAATTTAAAAAAATTTCCAAAATAAAAAAAAAAATCACTAAAATTTGGCAACATTGAAAAATCGCCAAAATTAAAAAAAATATCGCCAAAAATGAGAAAAATTGCTAAAGTGAAAACATCACCAAAATAAAAAAACTTCAAAATTTAAAAACGACAAAAGTACAAATCGTGAAAATTTAAAAAAAATCACCATAGTTGATAAAAAATAGCTCAAATTGGAAAAAGTTGTCCGTGTCATTTATTTATCTCTGTTAGTTTTTGAAACATAGGCGATGTTTTAAATAATTACTCTTTTTTATCTGCAATGCTTACTTTTCGAGGAAAAACGCGATTTACGAATCCAGCCAATCAAACCGAAATTTAGGATCGTTGTAGGGGTAATGGAGTTGAGTTTTGAACAATGGTGCAGCCATTTTTCCTAAAGCTCCATTAGTTTTCGAAATATGTACCTTTTAAAAATTGACTAAATAAAAACCGTCCATTACTCAAAAAATAAAAGAGCTACTGGAAAAATGTTTGCACCGGTGTTCAAAACTCAACCCCAATACCGGTTCTACCGACCCGACCTGATTGGCTAGGTTCTTAGGTCGCGTTTTTCTCGAAAACAAAGCATCGCAAAGCAAAAAGAGAATTTATTTGGAACATCGGCTGTGTTTCGAAAACTAATAAAGATACATTTACAACTATTTTAAGTTTCTCGGCAATATTTTTCGTTTTTTTTCAATTTAAGCTTTATTTCCAATTTGAAACTTTTTAATTTTTGACGATTTTCTTCCTTTTACCATTTTGAAATTTTTTTTCATTTTAGCTATTTTTCTAATTTTTGGGAATTTTTTTATTTTTAACGACTTTTTTTTTAGTTTTTGCAGATTTTCATTTAATTTTAGGGATTTTTCTAATTTTTTTGCGATTTTTTTAATTTTTTTGCGATTTTCTTTAAATGTTACCGTTTTTTTTCAAATTTGGAGATTTTTTTTAATTATAGCGATTTTTTTTTATTAATTTT